>CATOCB010000075.1:0-1378102 GCA_951411735.1 Somateria mollissima
GACCCCGGCACCAGGTGACCGGGTCACGTGGTGTCACCGGCCCCAGGTGACCGGGTCACGTGGGGACACCGGCCCCAGGTGACCGGGTCACGTGGGGTCACCGGCCCCAGGTCAGCGGGTCACGTGGGGTCACCGGCCCCAGGTGACCGGGTCACGTGGGGTCACCGGCCCCAGGTGACCGGGTCACGTGGGGTCACCGGCCCCAGGTGACCCGGTCACGTGGGGTCACCGGCCCCAGGTGACCGGGTCACGTGGGGTCACCGGCCCCAGGTGACCGGGTCACGTGGGGTCACCGGCCCCAGGTCAGCGGGTCACGTGGGGACCCCGGCCCCAGGTGACCGGGTCACGTGGGGACACCGGCCCCAGGTCAGCGGGTCACGTGGGGTCACCGGCCCCAGGTGACCTGGTCACGTGGGGACCCCGGCCCCAGGTGACCGGGTCACGTGGGGACCCCGGGCCCAGGTAACCGGGTCATACCGAGTCCCCGGACCCAGGTCACCGGGTCAGTTCGGGACCCCGGACCCAGGTCGGGTCATGTCACGTCCCATGCCCGGGTCCCCGGGTTGGATTTTTACCCAGGCCCCGGGTCACGGGGTCATGTCGGGTCGCTGTCCCGGGTACCAGTGTCAGGTGACCACCCCGGCCCCGGGAGACGGAGTCATACCGGGTCCCCGGCCCAGGTCCCCGGGTTGCATCGGGACAAAAGCACCGGATCACTGGATCACGTGGGGGCCCGGGCCCGGGTCCCCGGGTTGCATCGGGACACCAGCGAAGGACCACCGGGTCCTGTCGGGTCCCCGACCCGGGTCCCCTGGACAGGTCGTTAACCCGGCCCCAGGTCACCGGGTCGTGTCGGGTAACCGGCCTGGTTCCCAGGTTCCGGTGCCCACCCCGGCACCAGGACCCCGGGTCCCCTGGGGACCCCGGCACCAGGTGACCGGGTCACGTGGGGTCACCGGCCCCAGGTGACCGGGTCACGTGGGGACACCGGCCCCAGGTGACCGGGTCACGTGGGGACACCGGCCCCAGGTCAGCGGGTCACGTGGGGTCACCGGCCCCAGGTGACCGGGTCACGTGGGGTCACCGGCACCAGGTGACCGGGTCACGTGGGGTCACCGGCCCCAGGTGACCAGGTCACGTGGGGTCACCGGCCCCAGGTGACCTGGTCACGTGGGGTCACCGGCCCCAGGTGACCGGGTCACGTGGGGTCACCGGCCCCAGGTGACCGGGTCACGTGAGGTCACCGGCCCCAGGTGACCGGGTCACGTGGGGTCACCGGCCCCAGGTGACCGGGTCACGTGGGGTCACCGGCCCCAGGTCAGCGGGTCACGTGGGGTCACCGGCCCCAGGTGACCGGGTCACGTGGGGACACCGGCCCCAGGTGACCGGGTCACGTGGGGTCACCGGCCCCAGGTGACCGGGTCACGTGGGGTCACCGGCCCCAGGTGACCGGGTCACGTGGGGTCACCGGCCCCAGGTGACCGGGTCACGTGGGGTCACCGGCCCCAGGTGACCGGGTCACGTGGGGACACCGGCCCCAGGTGACCGGGTCACGTGGGGTCACCGGCCCCAGGTGACCGGGTCACGTGGGGTCACCGGCCCCAGGTGACCCGGTCACGTGGGGTCACCGGCCGCAGGTGACCGGGTCACGTGGGGTCACCGGCCCCAGGTGACCGGGTCACGTGGGGTCACCGGCCCCAGGTCAGCGGGTCACGTGGGGACCCCGGCCCCAGGTGACCGGGTCACGTGGGGACACCGGCCCCAGGTCAGCGGGTCACGTGGGGTCACCGGCCCCAGGTGACCTGGTCACGTGGGGACCCCGGCCCCAGGTGACCGGGTCACGTGGGGACCCCGGGCCCAGGTAACCGGGTCATACCGAGTCCCCGGACCCAGGTCACCGGGTCAGTTCGGGACCCCGGACCCAGGTCGGGTCATGTCACGTCCCATGCCCGGGTCCCCGGGTTGGATTTTTACCCAGGCCCCGGGTCACGGGGTCATGTCGGGTCGCTGTCCCGGGTACCAGTGTCAGGTGACCACCCCGGCCCCGGGAGACGGAGTCATACCGGGTCCCCGGCCCAGGTCCCCGGGTTGCATCGGGACAAAAGCACCGGATCACTGGATCACGTGGGGGCCCGGGCCCGGGTCCCCGGGTTGCATCGGGACACCAGCGAAGGACCACCGGGTCCTGTCGGGTCCCCGACCCGGGTCCCCTGGACAGGTCGTTAACCCGGCCCCAGGTCACCGGGTCGTGTCGGGTAACCGGCCTGGTTCCCAGGTTCCGGTGACCACCCCGGCACCAGGACCCCGGGTCCCGTGGGGACCCCGGCACCAGGTGACCGGGTCACGTGGGGTCACCGGCCCCAGGTGACCGGGTCACGTGGGGACACCGGCCCCAGGTGACCGGGTCACGTGGGGTCACCGGCCCCAGGTCAGCGGGTCACGTGGGGTCACCGGCCCCAGGTCAGCGGGTCACGTGGGGTCACCGGCCCCAGGTGACCGGGTCACGTGGGGTCACCGGCACCAGGTGACCGGGTCACGTGGGGTCACCGGCCCCAGGTGACCTGGTCACGTGGGGTCACCGGCCCCAGGTGACCGGGTCACGTGGGGTCACCGGCCCCAGGTGACCGGGTCACGTGAGGTCACCGGCCCCAGGTGACCGGGTCACGTGGGGTCACCGGCCCCAGGTGACCGGGTCACGTGGGGTCACCGGCCCCAGGTCAGCGGGTCACGTGGGGTCACCGGCCCCAGGTGACCGGGTCACGTGGGGACACCGGCCCCAGGTGACCGGGTCACGTGGGGTCACCGGCCCCAGGTGACCGGGTCACGTGGGGTCACCGGCCCCAGGTGACCGGGTCACGTGGGGACACCGGCCCCAGGTGACCGGGTCACGTGGGGACACCGGCCCCAGGTGACCGGGTCACGTGGGGTCACCGGCCCCAGGTGACCCGGTCACGTGGGGTCACCGGCCCCAGGTGACCGGGTCACGTGGGGTCACCGGCCCCAGGTGACCGGGTCACGTGGGGTCACCGGCCCCAGGTGACCGGGTCACGTGGGGTCACCGGCCCCAGGTCAGCGGGTCACGTGGGGACCCCGGCCCCAGGTGACCGGGTCACGTGGGGACACCGGGCCCAGGTAACCGGGTCATACCGAGTCCCCGGACCCAGGTCACCGGGTCAGTTCGGGACCCCGGACCCAGGTCGGGTCATGTCACGTCCCATGCCCGGGTCCCCGGGTTGGATTTTTACCCAGGCCCCGGGTCACGGGGTCATGTCGGGTCGCTGTCCCGGGTACCAGTGTCAGGTGACCACCCCGGCCCCGGGAGACGGAGTCATACCGGGTCCCCGGCCCAGGTCCCCGGGTTGCATCGGGACAAAAGCACCGGATCACTGGATCACGTGGGGGCCCGGGCCCGGGTCCCCGGGTTGCATCGGGACACCACCGAAGGACCACCGGGTCCTGTCGGGTCCCCGACCCGGGTCCCCTGGACAGGTCGTTAACCCGGCCCCAGGTCACCGGGTCGTGTCGGGTAACCGGCCTGGTTCCCAGGTTCCGGTGACCACCCCGGCACCAGGACCCCGGGTCCCGTGGGGACCCCGGCACCAGGTGACCGGGTCACGTGGGGTCACCGGCCCCAGGTGACCGGGTCACGTGGGGACACCGGCCCCAGGTGACCGGGTCACGTGGGGTCACCGGCCCCAGGTCAGCGGGTCACGTGGGGTCACCGGCCCCAGGTGACCGGGTCACGTGGGGTCACCGGCACCAGGTGACCGGGTCACGTGGGGTCACCGGCACCAGGTGACCGGGTCACGTGGGGTCACCGGCCCCAGGTGACCTGGTCACGTGGGGTCACCGGCCCCAGGTGACCGGGTCACGTGGGGTCACCGGCCCCAGGTGACCGGGTCACGTGAGGTCACCGGCCCCAGGTGACCGGGTCACGTGGGGTCACCGGCCCCAGGTGACCGGGTCACGTGGGGTCACCGGCCCCAGGTGACCGGGTCACGTGGGGTCACCGGCCCCAGGTCAGCGGGTCACGTGGGGTCACCGGCCCCAGGTGACCTGGTCACGTGGGGTCACCGGCCCCAGGTGACCGGGTCACGTGGGGTCACCGGCCCCAGGTGACCGGGTCACGTGGGGTCACCGGCCCCAGGTGACCGGGTCACGTGGGGTCACCGGCCCCAGGTGACCGGGTCACGTGGGGTCACCGGCCCCAGGTGACCGGGTCACGTGGGGACACCGGCCCCAGGTGACCGGGTCACGTGGGGACACCGGCCCCAGGTGACCGGGTCACGTGGGGTCACCGGCACCAGGTGACCGGGTCACGTGGGGTCACCGGCCCCAGGTCAGCGGGTCACGTGGGGACCCCGGCCCCAGGTGACCGGGTCACGTGGGGACACCGGCCCCAGGTCAGCGGGTCACGTGGGGTCACCGGCCCCAGGTGACCTGGTCACGTGGGGACCCCGGCCCCAGGTGACCGGGTCACGTGGGGACCCCGGGCCCAGGTAACCGGGTCATACCGAGTCTCCGGACCCAGGTCACCGGGTGAGTTCGGGACCCCGGACCCAGGTCGGGTCATGTCACGTCCCATGCCCGGGTCCCCGGGTTGGATTTTTACCCAGGCCCCGGGTCACGGGGTCATGTCGGGTCGCTGTCCCGGGTACCAGTGTCAGGTGACCACCCCGGCCCCGGGAGACGGAGTCATACCGGGTCCCCGGCCCAGGTCCCCGGGTTGCATCGGGACAAAAGCACCGGATCACTGGATCACGTGGGGGCCCGGGCCCGAGTCCCCGGGTTGCATCGGGACACCACCGAAGGACCACCGGGTCCTGTCGGGTCCCCGGCCCGGGTCCCCTGGACAGGTCGTTAACCCGGCCCCAGGTCACCGGGTCGTGTCGGGTAACCGGCCTGGTTCCCAGGTTCCGGTGACCACCCCGGCACCAGGACCCCGGGTCCCGTGGGGACCCCGGCACCAGGTGACCGGGTCACGTGGGGTCACCGGCCCCAGGTGACCGGGTCACGTGGGGACACCGGCCCCAGGTCAGCGGGTCACGTGGGGTCACCGGCCCCAGGTGACCGGGTCACGTGGGGTCACCGGCCCCAGGTGACCGGGTCACGTGGGGTCACCGGCCCCAGGTGACCGGGTCACGTGGGGTCACCGGCCCCAGGTGACCGGGTCACGTGGGGTCACCGGCCCCAGGTGACCGGGTCACGTGGGGTCACCGGCCCCAGGTGACCGGGTCACGTGGGGTCACCGGCCCCAGGTGACCGGGTCACGTGGGGTCACCGGCCCCAGGTGACCGGGTCACGTGGGGTCACCGGCCCCAGGTGACCGGGTCACGTGGGGTCACCGGCACCAGGTGACCGGGTCACGTGGGGTCACCGGCCCCAGGTCAGCGGGTCACGTGGGGTCACCGGCCCCAGGTGACCGGGTCACGTGGGGTCACCGGCCCCAGGTGACCGGGTCACGTGAGGTCACCGGCCCCAGGTGACCGGGTCACGTGGGGTCACCGGCCCCAGGTGACCGGGTCACGTGGGGTCACCGGCCCCAGGTGACCGGGTCACGTGGGGTCACCGGCCCCAGGTCAGCGGGTCACGTGGGGTCACCGGCCCCAGGTGACCGGGTCACGTGGGGACACCGGCCCCAGGTGACCGGGTCACGTGGGGTCACCGGCCCCAGGTGACCGGGTCACGTGGGGTCACCGGCCCAAGGTGACCGGGTCACGTGGGGTCACCGGCCCCAGGTGACCGGGTCACGTGGGGACACCGGCCCCAGGTGACCGGGTCACGTGGGGACACCGGCCCCAGGTGACCGGGTCACGTGGGGTCACCGGCCCCAGGTGACCCGGTCACGTGGGGTCACCGGCCCCAGGTGACCGGGTCACGTGGGGTCACCGGCCCCAGGTGACCGGGTCACGTGGGGTCACCGGCCCCAGGTGACCGGGTCACGTGGGGTCACCGGCCCCAGGTCAGCGGGTCACGTGGGGACCCCGGCCCCAGGTGACCGGGTCACGTGGGGACACCGGGCCCAGGTAACCGGGTCATACCGAGTCCCCGGACCCAGGTCACCGGGTCAGTTCGGGACCCCGGACCCAGGTCGGGTCATGTCACGTCCCATGCCCGGGTCCCCGGGTTGGATTTTTACCCAGGCCCCGGGTCACGGGGTCATGTCGGGTCGCTGTCCCGGGTACCAGTGTCAGGTGACCACCCCGGCCCCGGGAGACGGAGTCATACCGGGTCCCCGGCCCAGGTCCCCGGGTTGCATCGGGACAAAAGCACCGGATCACTGGATCACGTGGGGGCCCGGGCCCGGGTCCCCGGGTTGCATCGGGACACCACCGAAGGACCACCGGGTCCTGTCGGGTCCCCGGCCCGGGTCCCCTGGACAGGTCGTTAACCCGGCCCCAGGTCACCGGGTCGTGTCGGGTAACCGGCCTGGTTCCCAGGTTCCGGTGACCACCCCGGCACCAGGACCCCGGGTCCCGTGGGGACCCCGGCACCAGGTGAACGGGTCACGTGGGGTCACCGGCCCCAGGTGACCGGGTCACGTGGGGACACCGGCCCCAGGTCAGCGGGTCACGTGGGGTCACCGGCCCCAGGTGACCGGGTCACGTGGGGTCACCGGCCCCAGGTGACCGGGTCACGTGAGGTCACCGGCCCCAGGTGACCGGGTCACGTGGGGTCACCGGCCCCAGGTGACCGGGTCACGTGGGGTCACCGGCCCCAGGTGACCGGGTCACGTGGGGTCACCGGCCCCAGGTGACCGGGTCACGTGGGGTCACCGGCCCCAGGTGACCGGGTCACGTGGGGTCACCGGCCCCAGGTGACCGGGTCACGTGGGGTCACCGGCCCCAGGTCAGCGGGTCACGTGGGGTCACCGGCCCCAGGTGACCGGGTCACGTGGGGACACCGGCCCCAGGTGACCGGGTCACGTGGGGTCACCGGCCCCAGGTCAGCGGGTCACGTGGGGTCACCGGCCCCAGGTGACCGGGTCACGTGGGGTCACCGGCACCAGGTGACCGGGTCACGTGGGGTCACCGGCCCCAGGTGACCGGGTCACGTGGGGTCACCGGCCCCAGGTGACCGGGTCACGTGGGGTCACCGGCCCCAGGTCAGCGGGTCACGTGGGGACCCCGGCCCCAGGTGACCGGGTCACGTGGGGACACCGGCCCCAGGTCAGCGGGTCACGTGGGGTCACCGGCCCCAGGTGACCGGGTCACGTGGGGTCACCGGCCCCAGGTGACCGGGTCACGTGGGGTCACCGGCCCCAGGTCAGCGGGTCACGTGGGGACCCCGGCCCCAGGTGACCGGGTCACGTGGGGACACCGGCCCCAGGTCAGCGGGTCACGTGGGGTCACCGGCCCCAGGTGACCTGGTCACGTGGGGACCCCGGCCCCAGGTGACCGGGTCACGTGGGGACCCCGGGCCCAGGTAACCGGGTCATACCGAGTCCCCGGACCCAGGTCACCGGGTCAGTTCGGGACCCCGGACCCAGGTCGGGTCATGTCACGTCCCATGCCCGGGTCCCCGGGTTGGATTTTTACCCAGGCCCCGGGTCACGGGGTCATGTCGGGTCGCTGTCCCGGGTACCAGTGTCAGGTGACCACCCCGGCCCCGGGAGATGGAGTCATACCGGGTCCCCGGCCCAGGTCCCGGGTTGCATCGGGACAAAAGCACCGGATCACTGGATCACGTGGGGGCCCGGGCCCGGGTCCCCGGGTTGCATCGGGACACCAGCGAAGGACCACCGGGTCCTGTCGGGTCCCCGGCCCGGGTCCCCTGGACAGGTCGTTAACCCGGCCCCAGGTCACCGGGTCGTGTCGGGTAACCGGCCTGGTTCCCTGATTCCGATGACCACCCCGGCACCAGGACCCCGGGTCACGTGGGGACACCGGCCCCAGGTGACCGGGTCACGTGGGGTCACCGGCCCCAGGTGACCCGGTCACGTGGGGTCACCGGCCCCAGGTGACCGGGTCACGTGGGGTCACCGGCCCCAGGTGACCGGGTCACGTGGGGTCACCGGCCCCAGGTGACCGGGTCACGTGGGGTCACCGGCCCCAGGTGACCGGGTCACGTGGGGTCACCGGCCCCAGGTGACCGGGTCACGTGGGGTCACCGGCCCCAGGTGACCGGGTCACGTGGGGTCACCGGCCCCAGGTGACCGGGTCACGTGGGGTCACCGGCCCCAGGTGACCTGGTCACGTGGGGTCACCGGCCCCAGGTGACCGGGTCACGTGGGGTCACCGGCCCCAGGTGACAGGGTCACGTGAGGTCACCGGCCCCAGGTGACCGGGTCACGTGGGGTCACCGGCCCCAGGTGACCGGGTCACGTGGGGTCACCGGCCCCAGGTGACCGGGTCACGTGGGGTCACCGGCCCAGGTGACCGGGTCACGTGGGGTCACCGGCCCCAGGTGACCGGGTCACGTGGGGTCACCGGCCCCAGGTGACCTGGTCACGTGGGGTCACCGGCCCCAGGTGACCGGGTCACGTGGGGTCACCGGCCCCAGGTGACCGGGTCACGTGGGGTCACCGGCCCCAGGTGACCGGGTCACGTGGGGTCACCGGCCCCAGGTCAGCGGGTCACGTGGGGACCCCGGCCCCAGGTGACCGGGTCACGTGGGGACACCGGCCCCAGGTCAGCGGGTCACGTGGGGTCACCGGCCCCAGGTGACCTGGTCACGTGGGGACCCCGGCCCCAGGTGACCGGGTCACGTGGGGACCCCGGGCCCAGGAAACCGGGTCATACCGAGTCCCCGGACCCAGGTCACCGGGTCAGTTCGGGACCCCGGACCCAGGTCGGGTCATGTCACGTCCCATGCCCGGGTCCCCGGGTTGGATTTTTACCCAGGCCCCGGGTCACGGGGTCATGTCGGGTCGCTGTCCCGGGTACCAGTGTCAGGTGACCACCCCGGCCCCGGGAGACGGAGTCATACCGGGTCCCCGGCCCAGGTCCCCGGGTTGCATCGGGACAAAAGCACCGGATCACTGGATCACGTGGGGGCCCGGGCCCGGGTCCCCGGGTTGCATCGGGACACCAGCGAAGGACCACCGGGTCCTGTCGGGTCCCCGACCCGGGTCCCCTGGACAGGTCGTTAACCCGGCCCCAGGTCACCGGGTCGTGTCGGGTAACCGGCCTGGTTCCCAGGTTCCGGTGACCACCCCGGCACCAGGACCCCGGGTCCCGTGGGGACCCCGGCACCAGGTGACCGGGTCACGTGGGGTCACCGGCCCCAGGTGACCGGGTCACGTGGGGACACCGGCCCCAGGTGACCGGGTCACGTGGGGTCACCGGCCCCAGGTCAGCGGGTCACGTGGGGTCACCGGCCCCAGGTGACCGGGTCACGTGGGGTCACCGGCACCAGGTGACCGGGTCACGTGGGGTCACCGGCACCAGGTGACCGGGTCACGTGGGGTCACCGGCCCCAGGTGACCTGGTCACGTGGGGTCACCGGCCCCAGGTGACCGGGTCACGTGGGGTCACCGGCCCCAGGTGACCGGGTCACGTGAGGTCACCGGCCCCAGGTGACCGGGTCACGTGGGGTCACCGGCCCCAGGTGACCGGGTCACGTGGGGTCACCGGCCCCAGGTGACCGGGTCACGTGGGGTCACCGGCCCCAGGTCAGCGGGTCACGTGGGGTCACCGGCCCCAGGTGACCGGGTCACGTGGGGACACCGGCCCCAGGTGACCGGGTCACGTGGGGTCACCGGCCCCAGGTGACCGGGTCACGTGGGGTCACCGGCCCCAGGTGACCGGGTCACGTGGGGTCACCGGCCCCAGGTGACCGGGTCACGTGGGGTCACCGGCCCCAGGTGACCGGGTCACGTGGGGTCACCGGCCCCAGGTGACCGGGTCACGTGGGGTCACCGGCCCCAGGTCAGCGGGTCACGTGGGGTCACCGGCCCCAGGTGACCTGGTCACGTGGGGACCCCGGCCCCAGGTGACCGGGTCACGTGGGGACCCCGGGCCCAGGTAACCGGGTCATACCGAGTCCCCGGACCCAGGTCACCGGGTCAGTTCGGGACCCCGGACCCAGGTCGGGTCATGTCACGTCCCATGCCCGGGTCCCCGGGTTGGATTTTTACCCAGGCCCCGGGTCACGGGGTCATGTCGGGTCGCTGTCCCGGGTACCAGTGTCAGGTGACCACCCCGGCCCCGGGAGACGGAGTCATACCGGGTCCCCGGCCCAGGTCCCCGGGTTGCATCGGGACAAAAGCACCGGATCACTGGATCACGTGGGGGCCCGGGCCCGGGTCCCCGGGTTGCATCGGGACACCAGCGAAGGACCACCGGGTCCTGTCGGGTCCCCGACCCGGGTCCCCTGGACAGGTCGTTAACCCGGCCCCAGGTCACCGGGTCGTGTCGGGTAACCGGCCTGGTTCCCAGGTTCCGGTGACCACCCCGGCACCAGGACCCCGGGTCCCGTGGGGACCCCGGCACCAGGTGACCGGGTCACGTGGGGTCACCGGCCCCAGGTGACCGGGTCACGTGGGGACACCGGCCCCAGGTGACCGGGTCACGTGGGGTCACCGGCCCCAGGTCAGCGGGTCACGTGGGGTCACCGGCCCCAGGTGACCGGGTCACGTGGGGTCACCGGCACCAGGTGACCGGGTCACGTGGGGTCACCGGCACCAGGTGACCGGGTCACGTGGGGTCACCGGCCCCAGGTGACCTGGTCACGTGGGGTCACCGGCCCCAGGTGACCGGGTCACGTGGGGTCACCGGCCCCAGTTGACCGGGTCACGTGAGGTCACCGGCCCCAGGTGACCGGGTCACGTGGGGTCACCGGCCCCAGGTGACCGGGTCACGTGGGGTCACCGGCCCCAGGTGACCGGGTCACGTGGGGTCACCGGCCCCAGGTCAGCGGGTCACGTGGGGTCACCGGCCCCAGGTGACCGGGTCACGTGGGGACACCGGCCCCAGGTGACCGGGTCACGTGGGGTCACCGGCCCCAGGTGACCGGGTCACGTGGGGTCACCGGCCCCAGGTGACCGGGTCACGTGGGGTCACCGGCCCCAGGTGACCGGGTCACGTGGGGTCACCGGCCCCAGGTGACCGGGTCACGTGGGGACACCGGCCCCAGGTGACCGGGTCACGTGGGGTCACCGGCCCCAGGTGACCGGGTCACGTGGGGTCACCGGCCCCAGGTGACCGGGTCACGTGGGGTCACCGGCCCCAGGTGACCGGGTCACGTGGGGTCACCGGCCCCAGGTGACCGGGTCACGTGGGGACCCCGGCCCCAGGTGACCGGGTCACGTGGGGACACCGGCCCCAGGTCAGCGGGTCACGTGGGGTCACCGGCCCCAGGTGACCTGGTCACGTGGGGACCCCGGCCCCAGGTGACCGGGTCACGTGGGGACCCCGGGCCCAGGTAACCGGGTCATACCGAGTCCCCGGACCCAGGTCACCGGGTCAGTTCGGGACCCCGGACCCAGGTCGGGTCATGTCACGTCCCATGCCCGGGTCCCCGGGTTGGATATTTACCCGGGCCCCGGGTCACGGGGTCATGTCGGGTCGCTGTCCCGGGTACCAGTGTCAGGTGACCACCCCGGCCCCGGGAGACGGAGTCATACCGGGTCCCCGGCCCAGGTCCCCGGGTTGCATCGGGACAAAAGCACCGGATCACTGGATCACGTGGGGGCCCGGGCCCGGGTCCCCGGGTTGCATCGGGACACCAGCGAAGGACCACCGGGTCCTGTCGGGTCCCCGACCCGGGTCCCCTGGACAGGTCGTTAACCCGGCCCCAGGTCACCGGGTCGTGTCGGGTAACCGGCCTGGTTCCCAGGTTCCGGTGACCACCCCGGCACCAGGACCCCGGGTCCCGTGGGGACCCCGGCACCAGGTGACCGGGTCACGTGGTGTCACCGGCCCCAGGTGACCGGGTCACGTGGGGACACCGGCCCCAGGTGACCGGGTCACGTGGGGTCACCGGCCCCAGGTCAGCGGGTCACGTGGGGTCACCGGCCCCAGGTGACCGGGTCACGTGGGGTCACCGGCCCCAGGTGACCGGGTCACGTGGGGTCACCGGCCCCAGGTGACCCGGTCACGTGGGGTCACCGGCCCCAGGTGACCGGGTCACGTGGGGTCACCGGCCCCAGGTGACCGGGTCACGTGGGGTCACCGGCCCCAGGTCAGCGGGTCACGTGGGGACCCCGGCCCCAGGTGACCGGGTCACGTGGGGACACCGGCCCCAGGTCAGCGGGTCACGTGGGGTCACCGGCCCCAGGTGACCTGGTCACGTGGGGACCCCGGCCCCAGGTGACCGGGTCACGTGGGGACCCCGGGCCCAGGTAACCGGGTCATACCGAGTCCCCGGACCCAGGTCACCGGGTCAGTTCGGGACCCCGGACCCAGGTCGGGTCATGTCACGTCCCATGCCCGGGTCCCCGGGTTGGATTTTTACCCAGGCCCCGGGTCACGGGGTCATGTCGGGTCGCTGTCCCGGGTACCAGTGTCAGGTGACCACCCCGGCCCCGGGAGACGGAGTCATACCGGGTCCCCGGCCCAGGTCCCCGGGTTGCATCGGGACAAAAGCACCGGATCACTGGATCACGTGGGGGCCCGGGCCCGGGTCCCCGGGTTGCATCGGGACACCAGCGAAGGACCACCGGGTCCTGTCGGGTCCCCGACCCGGGTCCCCTGGACAGGTCGTTAACCCGGCCCCAGGTCACCGGGTCGTGTCGGGTAACCGGCCTGGTTCCCAGGTTCCGGTGCCCACCCCGGCACCAGGACCCCGGGTCCCCTGGGGACCCCGGCACCAGGTGACCGGGTCACGTGGGGTCACCGGCCCCAGGTGACCCGGTCACGTGGGGTCACCGGCCCCAGGTGACCGGGTCACGTGGGGTCACCGGCCCCAGGTGACCGGGTCACGTGGGGTCACCGGCCCCAGGTGACCGGGTCACGTGGGGTCACCGGCCCCAGGTGACCGGGTCACGTGGGGTCACCGGCCCCAGGTGACCGGGTCACGTGGGGTCACCGGCCCCAGGTGACCGGGTCACGTGGGGTCACCGGCCCCAGGTGACCTGGTCACGTGGGGTCACCGGCCCCAGGTGACCGGGTCACGTGGGGTCACCGGCCCCAGGTGACAGGGTCACGTGAGGTCACCGGCCCCAGGTGACCGGGTCACGTGGGGTCACCGGCCCCAGGTGACCGGGTCACGTGGGGTCACCGGCCCCAGGTGACCGGGTCACGTGGGGTCACCGGCCCAGGTGACCGGGTCACGTGGGGTCACCGGCCCCAGGTGACCGGGTCACGTGGGGTCACCGGCCCCAGGTGACCTGGTCACGTGGGGTCACCGGCCCCAGGTGACCGGGTCACGTGGGGTCACCGGCCCCAGGTGACCGGGTCACGTGGGGTCACCGGCCCCAGGTGACCGGGTCACGTGGGGTCACCGGCCCCAGGTCAGCGGGTCACGTGGGGACCCCGGCCCCAGGTGACCGGGTCACGTGGGGACACCGGCCCCAGGTCAGCGGGTCACGTGGGGTCACCGGCCCCAGGTGACCTGGTCACGTGGGGACCCCGGCCCCAGGTGACCGGGTCACGTGGGGACCCCGGGCCCAGGTAACCGGGTCATACCGAGTCCCCGGACCCAGGTCACCGGGTCAGTTCGGGACCCCGGACCCAGGTCGGGTCATGTCACGTCCCATGCCCGGGTCCCCGGGTTGGATTTTTACCCAGGCCCCGGGTCACGGGGTCATGTCGGGTCGCTGTCCCGGGTACCAGTGTCAGGTGACCACCCCGGCCCCGGGAGACGGAGTCATACCGGGTCCCCGGCCCAGGTCCCCGGGTTGCATCGGGACAAAAGCACCGGATCACTGGATCACGTGGGGGCCCGGGCCCGGGTCCCCGGGTTGCATCGGGACACCAGCGAAGGACCACCGGGTCCTGTCGGGTCCCCGACCCGGGTCCCCTGGACAGGTCGTTAACCCGGCCCCAGGTCACCGGGTCGTGTCGGGTAACCGGCCTGGTTCCCAGGTTCCGGTGACCACCCCGGCACCAGGACCCCGGGTCCCGTGGGGACCCCGGCACCAGGTGACCGGGTCACGTGGGGTCACCGGCCCCAGGTGACCGGGTCACGTGGGGACACCGGCCCCAGGTGACCGGGTCACGTGGGGTCACCGGCCCCAGGTCAGCGGGTCACGTGGGGTCACCGGCCCCAGGTGACCGGGTCACGTGGGGTCACCGGCACCAGGTGACCGGGTCACGTGGGGTCACCGGCACCAGGTGACCGGGTCACGTGGGGTCACCGGCCCCAGGTGACCTGGTCACGTGGGGTCACCGGCCCCAGGTGACCGGGTCACGTGGGGTCACCGGCCCCAGGTGACCGGGTCACGTGAGGTCACCGGCCCCAGGTGACCGGGTCACGTGGGGTCACCGGCCCCAGGTGACCGGGTCACGTGGGGTCACCGGCCCCAGGTGACCGGGTCACGTGGGGTCACCGGCCCCAGGTCAGCGGGTCACGTGGGGTCACCGGCCCCAGGTGACCGGGTCACGTGGGGACACCGGCCCCAGGTGACCGGGTCACGTGGGGTCACCGGCCCCAGGTGACCGGGTCACGTGGGGTCACCGGCCCCAGGTGACCGGGTCACGTGGGGTCACCGGCCCCAGGTGACCGGGTCACGTGGGGTCACCGGCCCCAGGTGACCGGGTCACGTGGGGTCACCGGCCCCAGGTGACCGGGTCACGTGGGGTCACCGGCCCCAGGTCAGCGGGTCACGTGGGGTCACCGGCCCCAGGTGACCTGGTCACGTGGGGACCCCGGCCCCAGGTGACCGGGTCACGTGGGGACCCCGGGCCCAGGTAACCGGGTCATACCGAGTCCCCGGACCCAGGTCACCGGGTCAGTTCGGGACCCCGGACCCAGGTCGGGTCATGTCACGTCCCATGCCCGGGTCCCCGGGTTGGATTTTTACCCAGGCCCCGGGTCACGGGGTCATGTCGGGTCGCTGTCCCGGGTACCAGTGTCAGGTGACCACCCCGGCCCCGGGAGACGGAGTCATACCGGGTCCCCGGCCCAGGTCCCCGGGTTGCATCGGGACAAAAGCACCGGATCACTGGATCACGTGGGGGCCCGGGCCCGGGTCCCCGGGTTGCATCGGGACACCAGCGAAGGACCACCGGGTCCTGTCGGGTCCCCGACCCGGGTCCCCTGGACAGGTCGTTAACCCGGCCCCAGGTCACCGGGTCGTGTCGGGTAACCGGCCTGGTTCCCAGGTTCCGGTGCCCACCCCGGCACCAGGACCCCGGGTCCCCTGGGGACCCCGGCACCAGGTGACCGGGTCACGTGGGGTCACCGGCCCCAGGTGACCCGGTCACGTGGGGTCACCGGCCCCAGGTGACCGGGTCACGTGGGGTCACCGGCCCCAGGTGACCGGGTCACGTGGGGTCACCGGCCCCAGGTGACCGGGTCACGTGGGGTCACCGGCCCCAGGTGACCGGGTCACGTGGGGTCACCGGCCCCAGGTGACCGGGTCACGTGGGGTCACCGGCCCCAGGTGACCGGGTCACGTGGGGTCACCGGCCCCAGGTGACCTGGTCACGTGGGGTCACCGGCCCCAGGTGACCGGGTCACGTGGGGTCACCGGCCCCAGGTGACAGGGTCACGTGAGGTCACCGGCCCCAGGTGACCGGGTCACGTGGGGTCACCGGCCCCAGGTGACCGGGTCACGTGGGGTCACCGGCCCCAGGTGACCGGGTCACGTGGGGTCACCGGCCCAGGTGACCGGGTCACGTGGGGTCACCGGCCCCAGGTGACCGGGTCACGTGGGGTCACCGGCCCCAGGTGACCTGGTCACGTGGGGTCACCGGCCCCAGGTGACCGGGTCACGTGGGGTCACCGGCCCCAGGTGACCGGGTCACGTGGGGTCACCGGCCCCAGGTGACCGGGTCACGTGGGGTCACCGGCCCCAGGTCAGCGGGTCACGTGGGGACCCCGGCCCCAGGTGACCGGGTCACGTGGGGACACCGGCCCCAGGTCAGCGGGTCACGTGGGGTCACCGGCCCCAGGTGACCTGGTCACGTGGGGACCCCGGCCCCAGGTGACCGGGTCACGTGGGGACCCCGGGCCCAGGTAACCGGGTCATACCGAGTCCCCGGACCCAGGTCACCGGGTCAGTTCGGGACCCCGGACCCAGGTCGGGTCATGTCACGTCCCATGCCCGGGTCCCCGGGTTGGATTTTTACCCAGGCCCCGGGTCACGGGGTCATGTCGGGTCGCTGTCCCGGGTACCAGTGTCAGGTGACCACCCCGGCCCCGGGAGACGGAGTCATACCGGGTCCCCGGCCCAGGTCCCCGGGTTGCATCGGGACAAAAGCACCGGATCACTGGATCACGTGGGGGCCCGGGCCCGGGTCCCCGGGTTGCATCGGGACACCAGCGAAGGACCACCGGGTCCTGTCGGGTCCCCGACCCGGGTCCCCTGGACAGGTCGTTAACCCGGCCCCAGGTCACCGGGTCGTGTCGGGTAACCGGCCTGGTTCCCAGGTTCCGGTGACCACCCCGGCACCAGGACCCCGGGTCCCGTGGGGACCCCGGCACCAGGTGACCGGGTCACGTGGGGTCACCGGCCCCAGGTGACCGGGTCACGTGGGGACACCGGCCCCAGGTGACCGGGTCACGTGGGGTCACCGGCCCCAGGTCAGCGGGTCACGTGGGGTCACCGGCCCCAGGTGACCGGGTCACGTGGGGTCACCGGCACCAGGTGACCGGGTCACGTGGGGTCACCGGCACCAGGTGACCGGGTCACGTGGGGTCACCGGCCCCAGGTGACCTGGTCACGTGGGGTCACCGGCCCCAGGTGACCGGGTCACGTGGGGTCACCGGCCCCAGGTGACCGGGTCACGTGAGGTCACCGGCCCCAGGTGACCGGGTCACGTGGGGTCACCGGCCCCAGGTGACCGGGTCACGTGGGGTCACCGGCCCCAGGTGACCGGGTCACGTGGGGTC
The DNA here is from genome assembly GCA_951411735.1 of Somateria mollissima. NCBI lineage: Eukaryota > Metazoa > Chordata > Aves > Anseriformes > Anatidae > Somateria > Somateria mollissima. The sequence goes on from CATOCB010000075.1 coordinate 16,939, forward strand.
ACCGGCCCCAGGTCAGCGGGTCACGTGGGGTCACCGGCCCCAGGTGACCGGGTCACGTGGGGACACCGGCCCCAGGTGACCGGGTCACGTGGGGTCACCGGCCCCAGGTGACCGGGTCACGTGGGGTCACCGGCCCCAGGTGACCGGGTCACGTGGGGTCACCGGCCCCAGGTGACCGGGTCACGTGGGGTCACCGGCCCCAGGTGACCGGGTCACGTGGGGTCACCGGCCCCAGGTGACCGGGTCACGTGGGGTCACCGGCCCCAGGTCAGCGGGTCACGTGGGGTCACCGGCCCCAGGTGACCTGGTCACGTGGGGACCCCGGCCCCAGGTGACCGGGTCACGTGGGGACCCCGGGCCCAGGTAACCGGGTCATACCGAGTCCCCGGACCCAGGTCACCGGGTCAGTTCGGGACCCCGGACCCAGGTCGGGTCATGTCACGTCCCATGCCCGGGTCCCCGGGTTGGATTTTTACCCAGGCCCCGGGTCACGGGGTCATGTCGGGTCGCTGTCCCGGGTACCAGTGTCAGGTGACCACCCCGGCCCCGGGAGACGGAGTCATACCGGGTCCCCGGCCCAGGTCCCCGGGTTGCATCGGGACAAAAGCACCGGATCACTGGATCACGTGGGGGCCCGGGCCCGGGTCCCCGGGTTGCATCGGGACACCAGCGAAGGACCACCGGGTCCTGTCGGGTCCCCGACCCGGGTCCCCTGGACAGGTCGTTAACCCGGCCCCAGGTCACCGGGTCGTGTCGGGTAACCGGCCTGGTTCCCAGGTTCCGGTGACCACCCCGGCACCAGGACCCCGGGTCCCGTGGGGACCCCGGCACCAGGTGACCGGGTCACGTGGGGTCACCGGCCCCAGGTGACCGGGTCACGTGGGGACACCGGCCCCAGGTGACCGGGTCACGTGGGGTCACCGGCCCCAGGTCAGCGGGTCACGTGGGGTCACCGGCCCCAGGTGACCGGGTCACGTGGGGTCACCGGCACCAGGTGACCGGGTCACGTGGGGTCACCGGCACCAGGTGACCGGGTCACGTGGGGTCACCGGCCCCAGGTGACCTGGTCACGTGGGGTCACCGGCCCCAGGTGACCGGGTCACGTGGGGTCACCGGCCCCAGGTGACCGGGTCACGTGAGGTCACCGGCCCCAGGTGACCGGGTCACGTGGGGTCACCGGCCCCAGGTGACCGGGTCACGTGGGGTCACCGGCCCCAGGTGACCGGGTCACGTGGGGTCACCGGCCCCAGGTCAGCGGGTCACGTGGGGTCACCGGCCCCAGGTGACCGGGTCACGTGGGGACACCGGCCCCAGGTGACCGGGTCACGTGGGGTCACCGGCCCCAGGTGACCGGGTCACGTGGGGTCACCGGCCCCAGGTGACCGGGTCACGTGGGGTCACCGGCCCCAGGTGACCGGGTCACGTGGGGTCACCGGCCCCAGGTGACCGGGTCACGTGGGGACACCGGCCCCAGGTGACCGGGTCACGTGGGGTCACCGGCCCCAGGTGACCGGGTCACGTGGGGTCACCGGCCCCAGGTGACCGGGTCACGTGGGGTCACCGGCCCCAGGTGACCGGGTCACGTGGGGTCACCGGCCCCAGGTGACCGGGTCACGTGGGGACCCCGGCCCCAGGTGACCGGGTCACGTGGGGACACCGGCCCCAGGTCAGCGGGTCACGTGGGGTCACCGGCCCCAGGTGACCTGGTCACGTGGGGACCCCGGCCCCAGGTGACCGGGTCACGTGGGGACCCCGGGCCCAGGTAACCGGGTCATACCGAGTCCCCGGACCCAGGTCACCGGGTCAGTTCGGGACCCCGGACCCAGGTCGGGTCATGTCACGTCCCATGCCCGGGTCCCCGGGTTGGATATTTACCCGGGCCCCGGGTCACGGGGTCATGTCGGGTCGCTGTCCCGGGTACCAGTGTCAGGTGACCACCCCGGCCCCGGGAGACGGAGTCATACCGGGTCCCCGGCCCAGGTCCCCGGGTTGCATCGGGACAAAAGCACCGGATCACTGGATCACGTGGGGGCCCGGGCCCGGGTCCCCGGGTTGCATCGGGACACCAGCGAAGGACCACCGGGTCCTGTCGGGTCCCCGACCCGGGTCCCCTGGACAGGTCGTTAACCCGGCCCCAGGTCACCGGGTCGTGTCGGGTAACCGGCCTGGTTCCCAGGTTCCGGTGACCACCCCGGCACCAGGACCCCGGGTCCCGTGGGGACCCCGGCACCAGGTGACCGGGTCACGTGGTGTCACCGGCCCCAGGTGACCGGGTCACGTGGGGACACCGGCCCCAGGTGACCGGGTCACGTGGGGTCACCGGCCCCAGGTCAGCGGGTCACGTGGGGTCACCGGCCCCAGGTGACCGGGTCACGTGGGGTCACCGGCCCCAGGTGACCGGGTCACGTGGGGTCACCGGCCCCAGGTGACCCGGTCACGTGGGGTCACCGGCCCCAGGTGACCGGGTCACGTGGGGTCACCGGCCCCAGGTGACCGGGTCACGTGGGGTCACCGGCCCCAGGTCAGCGGGTCACGTGGGGACCCCGGCCCCAGGTGACCGGGTCACGTGGGGACACCGGCCCCAGGTCAGCGGGTCACGTGGGGTCACCGGCCCCAGGTGACCTGGTCACGTGGGGACCCCGGCCCCAGGTGACCGGGTCACGTGGGGACCCCGGGCCCAGGTAACCGGGTCATACCGAGTCCCCGGACCCAGGTCACCGGGTCAGTTCGGGACCCCGGACCCAGGTCGGGTCATGTCACGTCCCATGCCCGGGTCCCCGGGTTGGATTTTTACCCAGGCCCCGGGTCACGGGGTCATGTCGGGTCGCTGTCCCGGGTACCAGTGTCAGGTGACCACCCCGGCCCCGGGAGACGGAGTCATACCGGGTCCCCGGCCCAGGTCCCCGGGTTGCATCGGGACAAAAGCACCGGATCACTGGATCACGTGGGGGCCCGGGCCCGGGTCCCCGGGTTGCATCGGGACACCAGCGAAGGACCACCGGGTCCTGTCGGGTCCCCGACCCGGGTCCCCTGGACAGGTCGTTAACCCGGCCCCAGGTCACCGGGTCGTGTCGGGTAACCGGCCTGGTTCCCAGGTTCCGGTGCCCACCCCGGCACCAGGACCCCGGGTCCCCTGGGGACCCCGGCACCAGGTGACCGGGTCACGTGGGGTCACCGGCCCCAGGTGACCGGGTCACGTGGGGACACCGGCCCCAGGTGACCGGGTCACGTGGGGACACCGGCCCCAGGTCAGCGGGTCACGTGGGGTCACCGGCCCCAGGTGACCGGGTCACGTGGGGTCACCGGCACCAGGTGACCGGGTCACGTGGGGTCACCGGCCCCAGGTGACCAGGTCACGTGGGGTCACCGGCCCCAGGTGACCTGGTCACGTGGGGTCACCGGCCCCAGGTGACCGGGTCACGTGGGGTCACCGGCCCCAGGTGACCGGGTCACGTGAGGTCACCGGCCCCAGGTGACCGGGTCACGTGGGGTCACCGGCCCCAGGTGACCGGGTCACGTGGGGTCACCGGCCCCAGGTCAGCGGGTCACGTGGGGTCACCGGCCCCAGGTGACCGGGTCACGTGGGGACACCGGCCCCAGGTGACCGGGTCACGTGGGGTCACCGGCCCCAGGTGACCGGGTCACGTGGGGTCACCGGCCCCAGGTGACCGGGTCACGTGGGGTCACCGGCCCCAGGTGACCGGGTCACGTGGGGTCACCGGCCCCAGGTGACCGGGTCACGTGGGGACACCGGCCCCAGGTGACCGGGTCACGTGGGGTCACCGGCCCCAGGTGACCGGGTCACGTGGGGTCACCGGCCCCAGGTGACCCGGTCACGTGGGGTCACCGGCCGCAGGTGACCGGGTCACGTGGGGTCACCGGCCCCAGGTGACCGGGTCACGTGGGGTCACCGGCCCCAGGTCAGCGGGTCACGTGGGGACCCCGGCCCCAGGTGACCGGGTCACGTGGGGACACCGGCCCCAGGTCAGCGGGTCACGTGGGGTCACCGGCCCCAGGTGACCTGGTCACGTGGGGACCCCGGCCCCAGGTGACCGGGTCACGTGGGGACCCCGGGCCCAGGTAACCGGGTCATACCGAGTCCCCGGACCCAGGTCACCGGGTCAGTTCGGGACCCCGGACCCAGGTCGGGTCATGTCACGTCCCATGCCCGGGTCCCCGGGTTGGATTTTTACCCAGGCCCCGGGTCACGGGGTCATGTCGGGTCGCTGTCCCGGGTACCAGTGTCAGGTGACCACCCCGGCCCCGGGAGACGGAGTCATACCGGGTCCCCGGCCCAGGTCCCCGGGTTGCATCGGGACAAAAGCACCGGATCACTGGATCACGTGGGGGCCCGGGCCCGGGTCCCCGGGTTGCATCGGGACACCAGCGAAGGACCACCGGGTCCTGTCGGGTCCCCGACCCGGGTCCCCTGGACAGGTCGTTAACCCGGCCCCAGGTCACCGGGTCGTGTCGGGTAACCGGCCTGGTTCCCAGGTTCCGGTGACCACCCCGGCACCAGGACCCCGGGTCCCGTGGGGACCCCGGCACCAGGTGACCGGGTCACGTGGGGTCACCGGCCCCAGGTGACCGGGTCACGTGGGGACACCGGCCCCAGGTGACCGGGTCACGTGGGGTCACCGGCCCCAGGTCAGCGGGTCACGTGGGGTCACCGGCCCCAGGTCAGCGGGTCACGTGGGGTCACCGGCCCCAGGTGACCGGGTCACGTGGGGTCACCGGCACCAGGTGACCGGGTCACATGGGGTCACCGGCCCCAGGTGACCTGGTCACGTGGGGTCACCGGCCCCAGGTGACCGGGTCACGTGGGGTCACCGGCCCCAGGTGACCGGGTCACGTGAGGTCACCGGCCCCAGGTGACCGGGTCACGTGGGGTCACCGGCCCCAGGTGACCGGGTCACGTGGGGTCACCGGCCCCAGGTCAGCGGGTCACGTGGGGTCACCGGCCCCAGGTGACCGGGTCACGTGGGGACACCGGCCCCAGGTGACCGGGTCACGTGGGGTCACCGGCCCCAGGTGACCGGGTCACGTGGGGTCACCGGCCCCAGGTGACCGGGTCACGTGGGGTCACCGGCCCCAGGTGACCGGGTCACGTGGGGACACCGGCCCCAGGTGACCGGGTCACGTGGGGACACCGGCCCCAGGTGACCGGGTCACGTGGGGTCACCGGCCCCAGGTGACCCGGTCACGTGGGGTCACCGGCCCCAGGTGACCGGGTCACGTGGGGTCACCGGCCCCAGGTGACCGGGTCACGTGGGGTCACCGGCCCCAGGTGACCGGGTCACGTGGGGTCACCGGCCCCAGGTCAGCGGGTCACGTGGGGACCCCGGCCCCAGGTGACCGGGTCACGTGGGGACACCGGGCCCAGGTAACCGGGTCATACCGAGTCCCCGGACCCAGGTCACCGGGTCAGTTCGGGACCCCGGACCCAGGTCGGGTCATGTCACGTCCCATGCCCGGGTCCCCGGGTTGGATTTTTACCCAGGCCCCGGGTCACGGGGTCATGTCGGGTCGCTGTCCCGGGTACCAGTGTCAGGTGACCACCCCGGCCCCGGGAGACGGAGTCATACCGGGTCCCCGGCCCAGGTCCCCGGGTTGCATCGGGACAAAAGCACCGGATCACTGGATCACGTGGGGGCCCGGGCCCGGGTCCCCGGGTTGCATCGGGACACCACCGAAGGACCACCGGGTCCTGTCGGGTCCCCGGCCCGGGTCCCCTGGACAGGTCGTTAACCCGGCCCCAGGTCACCGGGTCGTGTCGGGTAACCGGCCTGGTTCCCAGGTTCCGGTGACCACCCCGGCACCAGGACCCCGGGTCCCGTGGGGACCCCGGCACCAGGTGAACGGGTCACGTGGGGTCACCGGCCCCAGGTGACCGGGTCACGTGGGGACACCGGCCCCAGGTCAGCGGGTCACGTGGGGTCACCGGCCCCAGGTGACCGGGTCACGTGGGGTCACCGGCCCCAGGTGACCGGGTCACGTGAGGTCACCGGCCCCAGGTGACCGGGTCACGTGGGGTCACCGGCCCCAGGTGACCGGGTCACGTGGGGTCACCGGCCCCAGGTGACCGGGTCACGTGGGGTCACCGGCCCCAGGTGACCGGGTCACGTGGGGTCACCGGCCCCAGGTGACCGGGTCACGTGGGGTCACCGGCCCCAGGTGACCGGGTCACGTGGGGTCACCGGCCCCAGGTCAGCGGGTCACGTGGGGTCACCGGCCCCAGGTGACCGGGTCACGTGGGGACACCGGCCCCAGGTGACCGGGTCACGTGGGGACACCGGCCCCAGGTGACCGGGTCACGTGGGGTCACCGGCCCCAGGTCAGCGGGTCACGTGGGGTCACCGGCCCCAGGTGACCGGGTCACGTGGGGTCACCGGCCCCAGGTGACCGGGTCACGTGGGGTCACCGGCCCCAGGTGACCGGGTCACGTGGGGTCACCGGCCCCAGGTGACCGGGTCACGTGGGGTCACCGGCCCCAGGTGACCGGGTCACGTGGGGTCACCGGCCCCAGGTGACCGGGTCACGTGGGGACACCGGCCCCAGGTGACCGGGTCACGTGGGGTCACCGGCCCCAGGTGACCGGGTCACGTGGGGTCACCGGCCCCAGGTGACCCGGTCACGTGGGGTCACCGGCCCCAGGTGACCGGGTCACGTGGGGTCACCGGCCCCAGGTGACCGGGTCACGTGGGGTCACCGGCCCCAGGTCAGCGGGTCACGTGGGGACCCCGGCCCCAGGTGACCGGGTCACGTGGGGACACCGGCCCCAGGTCAGCGGGTCACGTGGGGTCACCGGCCCCAGGTGACCTGGTCACGTGGGGACCCCGGCCCCAGGTGACCGGGTCACGTGGGGTCACCGGCCCCAGGTGACCGGGTCACGTGGGGTCACCGGCCCCAGGTGACCGGGTCACGTGGGGACACCGGCCCCAGGTGACCGGGTCACGTGGGGACACCGGCCCCAGGTGACCGGGTCACGTGGGGTCACCGGCCCCAGGTGACCGGGTCACGTGGGGTCACCGGCCCCAGGTCAGCGGGTCACGTGGGGACCCCGGCCCCAGGTGACCGGGTCACGTGGGGACACCGGGCCCAGGTAACCGGGTCATACCGAGTCCCCGGACCCAGGTCACCGGGTCAGTTCGGGACCCCGGACCCAGGTCGGGTCATGTCACGTCCCATGCCCGGGTCCCCGGGTTGGATTTTTACCCAGGCCCCGGGTCACGGGGTCATGTCGGGTCGCTGTCCCGGGTACCAGTGTCAGGTGACCACCCCGGCCCCGGGAGACGGAGTCATACCGGGTCCCCGGCCCAGGTCCCCGGGTTGCATCGGGACAAAAGCACCGGATCACTGGATCACGTGGGGGCCCGGGCCCGGGTCCCCGGGTTGCATCGGGACACCACCGAAGGACCACCGGGTCCTGTCGGGTCCCCGGCCCGTGTCCCCTGGACAGGTCGTTAACCCGGCCCCAGGTCACCGGGTCGTGTCGGGTAACCGGCCTGGTTCCCAGGTTCCGGTGACCACCCCGGCACCAGGACCCCGGGTCCCGTGGGGACCCCGGCACCAGGTGAACGGGTCACGTGGGGTCACCGGCCCCAGGTGACCGGGTCACGTGGGGACACCGGCCCCAGGTCAGCGGGTCACGTGGGGTCACCGGCCCCAGGTGACCGGGTCACGTGGGGTCACCGGCCCCAGGTGACCGGGTCACGTGAGGTCACCGGCCCCAGGTGACCGGGTCACGTGGGGTCACCGGCCCCAGGTGACCGGGTCACGTGGGGTCACCGGCCCCAGGTGACCGGGTCACGTGGGGTCACCGGCCCCAGGTGACCGGGTCACGTGGGGTCACCGGCCCCAGGTCAGCGGGTCACGTGGGGTCACCGGCCCCAGGTGACCGGGTCACGTGGGGACACCGGCCCCAGGTGACCGGGTCACGTGGGGTCACCGGCCCCAGGTGACCGGGTCACGTGGGGTCACCGGCCCAAGGTGACCGGGTCACGTGGGGTCACCGGCCCCAGGTGACCGGGTCACGTGGGGACACCGGCCCCAGGTGACCGGGTCACGTGGGGACACCGGCCCCAGGTGACCGGGTCACGTGGGGTCACCGGCCCCAGGTGACCCGGTCACGTGGGGTCACCGGCCCCAGGTGACCGGGTCACGTGGGGTCACCGGCCCCAGGTGACCGGGTCACGTGGGGTCACCGGCCCCAGGTGACCGGGTCACGTGGGGTCACCGGCCCCAGGTGACCGGGTCACGTGGGGTCACCGGCCCCAGGTCAGCGGGTCACGTGGGGACCCCGGCCCCAGGTGACCGGGTCACGTGGGGACACCGGGCCCAGGTAACCGGGTCATACCGAGTCCCCGGACCCAGGTCACCGGGTCAGTTCGGGACCCCGGACCCAGGTCGGGTCATGTCACGTCCCATGCCCGGGTCCCCGGGTTGGATTTTTACCCAGGCCCCGGGTCACGGGGTCATGTCGGGTCGCTGTCCCGGGTACCAGTGTCAGGTGACCACCCCGGCCCCGGGAGACGGAGTCATACCGGGTCCCCGGCCCAGGTCCCCGGGTTGCATCGGGACAAAAGCACCGGATCACTGGATCACGTGGGGGCCCGGGCCCGGGTCCCCGGGTTGCATCGGGACACCACCGAAGGACCACCGGGTCCTGTCGGGTCCCCGGCCCGGGTCCCCTGGACAGGTCGTTAACCCGGCCCCAGGTCACCGGGTCGTGTCGGGTAACCGGCCTGGTTCCCAGGTTCCGGTGACCACCCCGGCACCAGGACCCCGGGTCCCGTGGGGACCCCGGCACCAGGTGAACGGGTCACGTGGGGTCACCGGCCCCAGGTGACCGGGTCACGTGGGGACACCGGCCCCAGGTCAGCGGGTCACGTGGGGTCACCGGCCCCAGGTGACCGGGTCACGTGGGGTCACCGGCCCCAGGTGACCGGGTCACGTGAGGTCACCGGCCCCAGGTGACCGGGTCACGTGGGGTCACCGGCCCCAGGTGACCGGGTCACGTGGGGTCACCGGCCCCAGGTGACCGGGTCACGTGGGGTCACCGGCCCCAGGTGACCGGGTCACGTGGGGTCACCGGCCCCAGGTGACCGGGTCACGTGGGGTCACCGGCCCCAGGTCAGCGGGTCACGTGGGGTCACCGGCCCCAGGTGACCGGGTCACGTGGGGACACCGGCCCCAGGTGACCGGGTCACGTGGGGTCACCGGCCCCAGGTCAGCGGGTCACGTGGGGTCACCGGCCCCAGGTGACCGGGTCACGTGGGGTCACCGGCACCAGGTGACCGGGTCACGTGGGGTCACCGGCCCCAGGTGACCGGGTCACGTGGGGTCACCGGCCCCAGGTGACCGGGTCACGTGGGGTCACCGGCCCCAGGTCAGCGGGTCACGTGGGGACCCCGGCCCCAGGTGACCGGGTCACGTGGGGACACCGGCCCCAGGTCAGCGGGTCACGTGGGGTCACCGGCCCCAGGTGACCGGGTCACGTGGGGTCACCGGCCCCAGGTGACCGGGTCACGTGGGGTCACCGGCCCCAGGTCAGCGGGTCACGTGGGGACCCCGGCCCCAGGTGACCGGGTCACGTGGGGACACCGGCCCCAGGTCAGCGGGTCACGTGGGGTCACCGGCCCCAGGTGACCTGGTCACGTGGGGACCCCGGCCCCAGGTGACCGGGTCACGTGGGGACCCCGGGCCCAGGTAACCGGGTCATACCGAGTCCCCGGACCCAGGTCACCGGGTCAGTTCGGGACCCCGGACCCAGGTCGGGTCATGTCACGTCCCATGCCCGGGTCCCCGGGTTGGATTTTTACCCAGGCCCCGGGTCACGGGGTCATGTCGGGTCGCTGTCCCGGGTACCAGTGTCAGGTGACCACCCCGGCCCCGGGAGACGGAGTCATACCGGGTCCCCGGCCCAGGTCCCCGGGTTGCATCGGGACAAAAGCACCGGATCACTGGATCACGTGGGGGCCCGGGCCCGGGTCCCCGGGTTGCATCGGGACACCAGCGAAGGACCACCGGGTCCTGTCGGGTCCCCGACCCGGGTCCCCTGGACAGGTCGTTAACCCGGCCCCAGGTCACCGGGTCGTGTCGGGTAACCGGCCTGGTTCCCAGGTTCCGGTGACCACCCCGGCACCAGGACCCCGGGTCCCGTGGGGACCCCGGCACCAGGTGACCGGGTCACGTGGGGTCACCGGCCCCAGGTGACCGGGTCACGTGGGGACACCGGCCCCAGGTGACCGGGTCACGTGGGGTCACCGGCCCCAGGTCAGCGGGTCACGTGGGGTCACCGGCCCCAGGTGACCGGGTCACGTGGGGTCACCGGCACCAGGTGACCGGGTCACGTGGGGTCACCGGCACCAGGTGACCGGGTCACGTGGGGTCACCGGCCCCAGGTGACCTGGTCACGTGGGGTCACCGGCCCCAGGTGACCGGGTCACGTGGGGTCACCGGCCCCAGGTGACCGGGTCACGTGAGGTCACCGGCCCCAGGTGACCGGGTCACGTGGGGTCACCGGCCCCAGGTGACCGGGTCACGTGGGGTCACCGGCCCCAGGTGACCGGGTCACGTGGGGTCACCGGCCCCAGGTCAGCGGGTCACGTGGGGTCACCGGCCCCAGGTGACCTGGTCACGTGGGGTCACCGGCCCCAGGTGACCGGGTCACGTGGGGTCACCGGCCCCAGGTGACCGGGTCACGTGGGGTCACCGGCCCCAGGTGACCGGGTCACGTGGGGTCACCGGCCCCAGGTGACCGGGTCACGTGGGGTCACCGGCCCCAGGTGACCGGGTCACGTGGGGACACCGGCCCCAGGTGACCGGGTCACGTGGGGACACCGGCCCCAGGTGACCGGGTCACGTGGGGTCACCGGCCCCAGGTGACCCGGTCACGTGGGGTCACCGGCCCCAGGTGACCGGGTCACGTGGGGTCACCGGCCCCAGGTGACCGGGTCACGTGGGGTCACCGGCCCCAGGTGACCGGGTCACGTGGGGTCACCGGCCCCAGGTCAGCGGGTCACGTGGGGACCCCGGCCCCAGGTGACCGGGTCACGTGGGGACACCGGCCCCAGGTCAGCGGGTCACGTGGGGTCACCGGCCCCAGGTGACCTGGTCACGTGGGGACCCCGGCCCCAGGTGACCGGGTCACGTGGGGACCCCGGGCCCAGGTAACCGGGTCATACCGAGTCCCCGGACCCAGGTCACCGGGTCAGTTCGGGACCCCGGACCCAGGTCGGGTCATGTCACGTCCCATGCCCGGGTCCCCGGGTTGGATTTTTACCCAGGCCCCGGGTCACGGGGTCATGTCGGGTCGCTGTCCCGGGTACCAGTGTCAGGTGACCACCCCGGCCCCGGGAGACGGAGTCATACCGGGTCCCCGGCCCAGGTCCCCGGGTTGCATCGGGACAAAAGCACCGGATCACTGGATCACGTGGGGGCCCGGGCCCGGGTCCCCGGGTTGCATCGGGACACCAGCGAAGGACCACCGGGTCCTGTCGGGTCCCCGGCCCGGGTCCCCTGGACAGGTCGTTAACCCGGCCCCAGGTCACCGGGTCGTGTCGGGTAACCGGCCTGGTTCCCAGGTTCCGGTGACCACCCCGGCACCAGGACCCCGGGTCCCGTGGGGACCCCGGCACCAGGTGACCGGGTCACGTGGGGTCACCGGCCCCAGGTGACCGGGTCACGTGGGGACACCGGCCCCAGGTGACCGGGTCACGTGGGGTCACCGGCCCCAGGTCAGCGGGTCACGTGGGGTCACCGGCCCCAGGTGACCGGGTCACGTGGGGTCACCGGCCCCAGGTGACCGGGTCACGTGGGGTCACCGGCACCAGGTGACCGGGTCACGTGGGGTCACCGGCCCCAGGTAACCTGGTCACGTGGGGTCACCGGCCCCAGGTGACCGGGTCACGTGGGGTCACCGGCCCCAGGTGACCGGGTCACGTGAGGTCACCGGCCCCAGGTGACCGGGTCACGTGGGGTCACCGGCCCCAGGTGACCGGGTCACGTGGGGTCACCGGCCCCAGGTGACCGGGTCACGTCGGGTCACCGGCCCAGGTGACCGGGTCACGTGGGGTCACCGGCCCCAGGTGACCTGGTCACGTGGGGTCACCGGCCCCAGGTGACCGGGTCACGTGGGGTCACCGGCCCCAGGTGACCGGGTCACGTGGGGTCACCGGCCCCAGGTGACCGGGTCACGTGAGGTCACCGGCCCCAGGTGACCGGGTCACGTGGGGTCACCGGCACCAGGTGACCGGGTCACGTGGGGTCACCGGCCCCAGGTCAGCGGGTCACGTGGGGACCCCGGCCCCAGGTGACCGGGTCACGTGGGGACACCGGCCCCAGGTCAGCGGGTCACGTGGGGTCACCGGCCCCAGGTGACCTGGTCACGTGGGGACCCCGGCCCCAGGTGACCGGGTCACGTGGGGACCCCGGGCCCAGGTAACCGGGTCATACCGAGTCTCCGGACCCAGGTCACCGGGTGAGTTCGGGACCCCGGACCCAGGTCGGGTCATGTCACGTCCCATGCCCGGGTCCCCGGGTTGGATATTTACCCAGGCCCCGGGTCACGGGGTCATGTCGGGTCGCTGTCCCGGGTACCAGTGTCAGGTGACCACCCCGGCCCCGGGAGACGGAGTCATACCGGGTCCCCGGCCCAGGTCCCCGGGTTGCATCGGGACAAAAGCACCGGATCACTGGATCACGTGGGGGCCCGGGCCCGAGTCCCCGGGTTGCATCGGGACACCACCGAAGGACCACCGGGTCCTGTCGGGTCCCCGGCCCGGGTCCCCTGGACAGGTCGTTAACCCGGCCCCAGGTCACCGGGTCGTGTCGGGTAACCGGCCTGGTTCCCAGGTTCCGGTGACCACCCCGGCACCAGGACCCCGGGTCCCGTGGGGACCCCGGCACCAGGTGACCGGGTCACGTGGGGTCACCGGCCCCAGGTGACCGGGTCACGTGGGGACACCGGCCCCAGGTCAGCGGGTCACGTGGGGTCACCGGCCCCAGGTGACCGGGTCACGTGGGGTCACCGGCCCCAGGTGACCGGGTCACGTGAGGTCACCGGCCCCAGGTGACCGGGTCACATGGGGTCACCGGCCCCAGGTGACCGGGTCACGTGGGGTCACCGGCCCCAGGTGACCGGGTCACGTGGGGTCACCGGCCCCAGGTGACCGGGTCACGTGGGGTCACCGGCCCCAGGTGACCGGGTCACGTGGGGTCACCGGCCCCAGGTGACCGGGTCACGTGGGGTCACCGGCACCAGGTGACCGGGTCACGTGGGGTCACCGGCACCAGGTGACCGGGTCACGTGGGGTCACCGGCCCCAGGTCAGCGGGTCACGTGGGGTCACCGGCCCCAGGTGACCGGGTCACGTGGGGTCACCGGCCCCAGGTGACCGGGTCACGTGAGGTCACCGGCCCCAGGTGACCGGGTCACGTGGGGTCACCGGCCCCAGGTGACCGGGTCACGTGGGGTCACCGGCCCCAGGTCAGCGGGTCACGTGGGGTCACCGGCCCCAGGTGACCGGGTCACGTGGGGACACCGGCCCCAGGTGACCGGGTCACGTGGGGTCACCGGCCCCAGGTGACCGGGTCACGTGGGGTCACCGGCCCAAGGTGACCGGGTCACGTGGGGTCACCGGCCCCAGGTGACCGGGTCACGTGGGGACACCGGCCCCAGGTGACCGGGTCACGTGGGGACACCGGCCCCAGGTGACCGGGTCACGTGGGGTCACCGGCCCCAGGTGACCCGGTCACGTGGGGTCACCGGCCCCAGGTGACCGGGTCACGTGGGGTCACCGGCCCCAGGTGACCGGGTCACGTGGGGTCACCGGCCCCAGGTGACCGGGTCACGTGGGGTCACCGGCCCCAGGTCAGCGGGTCACGTGGGGTCACCGGCCCCAGGTGACCTGGTCACGTGGGGACCCCGGCCCCAGGTGACCGGGTCACGTGGGGACCGCGGGCCCAGGTAACCGGGTCATACCGAGTCCCCGGACCCAGGTCACCGGGTCAGTTCGGGACCCCGGACCCAGGTCGGGTCATGTCACGTCCCATGCCCGGGTCCCCGGGTTGGATTTTTACCCAGGCCCCGGGTCACGGGGTCATGTCGGGTCGCTGTCCCGGGTACCAGTGTCAGGTGACCACCCCGGCCCCGGGAGACGGAGTCATACCGGGTCCCCGGCCCAGGTCCCCGGGTTGCATCGGGACAAAAGCACCGGATCACTGGATCACGTGGGGGCCCGGGCCCGGGTCCCCGGGTTGCATCGGGACACCAGCGAAGGACCACCAGGTCCTGTCGGGTCCCCGGCCCGGGTCCCCTGGACAGGTCGTTAACCCGGCCCCAGGTCACCGGGTCGTGTCGGGTAACCGGCCTGGTTCCCAGGTTCCGGTGACCACCCCGGCACCAGGACCCCGGGTCCCGTGGGGACCCCGGCACCAGGTGACCGGGTCACGTGGGGTCACCGGCCCCAGGTGACCGGGTCACGTGGGGACACCGGCCCCAGGTGACCGGGTCACGTGGGGTCACCGGCCCCAGGTCAGCGGGTCACGTGGGGTCACCGGCCCCAGGTGACCGGGTCACGTGGGGTCACCGGCCCCAGGTGACCGGGTCACGTGAGGTCACCGGCCCCAGGTGACCGGGTCACGTGGGGTCACCGGCCCCAGGTGACCGGGTCACGTGGGGTCACCGGCCCCAGGTGACCGGGTCACGTCGGGTCACCGGCCCAGGTGACCGGGTCACGTGGGGTCACCGGCCCCAGGTGACCTGGTCACGTGGGGTCACCGGCCCCAGGTGACCGGGTCACGTGGGGTCACCGGCCCCAGGTGACCGGGTCACGTGGGGTCACCGGCACCAGGTGACCGGGTCACGTGGGGTCACCGGCCCCAGGTCAGCGGGTCACGTGGGGACCCCGGCCCCAGGTGACCGGGTCACGTGGGGACACCGGCCCCAGGTCAGCGGGTCACGTGGGGTCACCGGCCCCAGGTGACCTGGTCACGTGGGGACCCCGGCCCCAGGTGACCGGGTCACGTGGGGACACCGGGCCCAGGTAACCGGGTCATACCGAGTCCCCGGACCCAGGTCACCGGGTCAGTTCGGGACCCCGGACCCAGGTCGGGTCATGTCACGTCCCATGCCCGGGTCCCCGGGTTGGATTTTTACCCAGGCCCCGGGTCACGGGGTCATGTCGGGTCGCTGTCCCGGGTACCAGTGTCAGGTGACCACCCCGGCCCCGGGAGACGGAGTCATACCGGGTCCCCGGCCCAGGTCCCCGGGTTGCATCGGGACAAAAGCACCGGATCACTGGATCACGTGGGGGCCCGGGCCCGGGTCCCCGGGTTGCATCGGGACACCACCGAAGGACCACCGGGTCCTGTCGGGTCCCCGGCCCGGGTCCCCTGGACAGGTCGTTAACCCGGCCCCAGGTCACCGGGTCGTGTCGGGTAACCGGCCTGGTTCCCAGGTTCCGGTGACCACACCGGCACCAGGACCCCGGGTCCCGTGGGGACCCCGGCACCAGGTGACCGGGTCACGTGGGGACACCGGCCCCAGGTCAGCGGGTCACGTGGGGTCACCGGCACCAGGTGACCGGGTCACGTGGGGTCACCGGCACCAGGTGACCGGGTCACGTGAGGTCACCGGCCCCAGGTGACCGGGTCACGTGGGGTCACCGGCCCCAGGTGACCGGGTCACGTGGGGTCACCGGCCCCAGGTGACCGGGTCACGTGGGGTCACCGGCCCCAGGTGACCGGGTCACGTGGGGTCACCGGCCCCAGGTGACCGGGTCACGTGGGGTCACCGGCCCCAGGTGACCGGGTCACGTGGGGACACCGGCCCCAGGTGACCGGGTCACGTGGGGTCTCCGGCCCCAGGTCAGCGGGTCACGTGGGGTCACCGGCCCCAGGTGACCCGGTCACGTGGGGTCACCGGCCCCAGGTGACCGGGTCACGTGGGGTCACCGGCCCCAGGTGACCGGGTCACGTGGGGTCACCGGCCCCAGGTCAGCGGGTCACGTGGGGTCACCGGCCCCAGGTGACCGGGTCACGTGGGGTCACCGGCCCCAGGTGACCGGGTCACGTGGGGTCACCGGCCCCAGGTGACCGGGTCACGTGGGGTCACCGGCCCCAGGTCAGCGGGTCACGTGGGGTCACCGGCCCCAGGTGACCGGGTCACGTGGGGACACCGGCCCCAGGTGACCGGGTCACGTGGGGTCACCGGCCCCAGGTGACCGGGTCACGTGGGGTCACCGGCCCAAGGTGACCGGGTCACGTGGGGTCACCGGCCCCAGGTGACCGGGTCACGTGGGGACACCGGCCCCAGGTGACCGGGTCACGTGGGGACACCGGCCCCAGGTGACCGGGTCACGTGGGGTCACCGGCCCCAGGTGACCCGGTCACGTGGGGTCACCGGCCCCAGGTGACCGGGTCACGTGGGGTCACCGGCCCCAGGTGACCGGGTCACGTGGGGTCACCGGCCCCAGGTCAGCGGGTCACGTGGGGTCACCGGCCCCAGGTGACCTGGTCACGTGGGGACCCCGGCCCCAGGTGACCGGGTCACGTGGGGACCGCGGGCCCAGGTAACCGGGTCATACCGAGTCCCCGGACCCAGGTCACCGGGTCAGTTCGGGACCCCGGACCCAGGTCGGGTCATGTCACGTCCCATGCCCGGGTCCCCGGGTTGGATTTTTACCCAGGCCCCGGGTCACGGGGTCATGTCGGGTCGCTGTCCCGGGTACCAGTGTCAGGTGACCACCCCGGCCCCGGGAGACGGAGTCATACCGGGTCCCCGGCCCAGGTCCCCGGGTTGCATCGGGACAAAAGCACCGGATCACTGGATCACGTGGGGGCCCGGGCCCGGGTCCCCGGGTTGCATCGGGACACCAGCGAAGGACCACCAGGTCCTGTCGGGTCCCCGGCCCGGGTCCCCTGGACAGGTCGTTAACCCGGCCCCAGGTCACCGGGTCGTGTCGGGTAACCGGCCTGGTTCCCAGGTTCCGGTGACCACCCCGGCACCAGGACCCCGGGTCCCGTGGGGACCCCGGCACCAGGTGACCGGGTCACGTGGGGTCACCGGCCCCAGGTGACCGGGTCACGTGGGGACACCGGCCCCAGGTGACCGGGTCACGTGGGGTCACCGGCCCCAGGTCAGCGGGTCACGTGGGGTCACCGGCCCCAGGTGACCGGGTCACGTGGGGTCACCGGCCCCAGGTGACCGGGTCACGTGGGGTCACCGGCACCAGGTGACCGGGTCACGTGGGGTCACCGGCCCCAGGTAACCTGGTCACGTGGGGTCACCGGCCCCAGGTGACCGGGTCACGTGGGGTCACCGGCCCCAGGTGACCGGGTCACGTGAGGTCACCGGCCCCAGGTGACCGGGTCACGTGGGGTCACCGGCCCCAGGTTACCGGGTCACGTGGGGTCACCGGCCCCAGGTGACCGGGTCACGTCGGGTCACCGGCCCAGGTGACCGGGTCACGTGGGGTCACCGGCCCCAGGTGACCTGGTCACGTGGGGTCACCGGCCCCAGGTGACCGGGTCACGTGGGGTCACCGGCCCCAGGTGACCGGGTCACGTGGGGTCACCGGCACCAGGTGACCGGGTCACGTGGGGTCACCGGCCCCAGGTCAGCGGGTCACGTGGGGACCCCGGCCCCAGGTGACCGGGTCACGTGGGGACACCGGCCCCAGGTCAGCGGGTCACGTGGGGTCACCGGCCCCAGGTGACCTGGTCACGTGGGGACCCCGGCCCCAGGTGACCGGGTCACGTGGGGACACCGGGCCCAGGTAACCGGGTCATACCGAGTCCCCGGACCCAGGTCACCGGGTCAGTTCGGGACCCCGGACCCAGGTCGGGTCATGTCACGTCCCATGCCCGGGTCCCCGGGTTGGATTTTTACCCAGGCCCCGGGTCACGGGGTCATGTCGGGTCGCTGTCCCGGGTACCAGTGTCAGGTGACCACCCCGGCCCCGGGAGACGGAGTCATACCGGGTCCCCGGCCCAGGTCCCCGGGTTGCATCGGGACAAAAGCACCGGATCACTGGATCACGTGGGGGCCCGGGCCCGGGTCCCCGGGTTGCATCGGGACACCACCGAAGGACCACCGGGTCCTGTCGGGTCCCCGGCCCGGGTCCCCTGGACAGGTCGTTAACCCGGCCCCAGGTCACCGGGTCGTGTCGGGTAACCGGCCTGGTTCCCAGGTTCCGGTGACCACACCGGCACCAGGACCCCGGGTCCCGTGGGGACCCCGGCACCAGGTGACCGGGTCACGTGGGGACACCGGCCCCAGGTCAGCGGGTCACGTGGGGTCACCGGCACCAGGTGACCGGGTCACGTGGGGTCACCGGCACCAGGTGACCGGGTCACGTGAGGTCACCGGCCCCAGGTGACCGGGTCACGTGGGGTCACCGGCCCCAGGTGACCGGGTCACGTGGGGTCACCGGCCCCAGGTGACCGGGTCACGTGGGGTCACCGGCCCCAGGTGACCGGGTCACGTGGGGTCACCGGCCCCAGGTGACCGGGTCACGTGGGGTCACCGGCCCCAGGTGACCGGGTCACGTGGGGACACCGGCCCCAGGTGACCGGGTCACGTGGGGTCTCCGGCCCCAGGTCAGCGGGTCACGTGGGGTCACCGGCCCCAGGTGACCCGGTCACGTGGGGTCACCGGCCCCAGGTGACCGGGTCACGTGGGGTCACCGGCCCCAGGTGACCGGGTCACGTGGGGTCACCGGCCCCAGGTCAGCGGGTCACGTGGGGTCACCGGCCCCAGGTGACCGGGTCACGTGGGGTCACCGGCCCCAGGTGACCGGGTCACGTGGGGTCACCGGCCCCAGGTGACCGGGTCACGTGGGGTCACCGGCCCCAGGTGACCGGGTCACGTGGGGTCACCGGCCCCAGGTCAGCGGGTCACGTGGGGACCCCGGCCCCAGGTGACCGGGTCACGTGGGGACACCGGCCCCAGGTCAGCGGGTCACGTGGGGTCACCGGCCCCAGGTGACCTGGTCACGTGGGGACCCCGGCCCCAGGTGACCGGGTCACGTGGGGACCCCGGGCCCAGGTAACCGGGTCATACCGAGTCCCCGGACCCAGGTCACCGGGTCAGTTCGGGACCCCGGACCCAGGTCGGGTCATGTCACGTCCCATGCCCGGGTCCCCGGGTTGGATTTTTACCCAGGCCCCGGGTCACGGGGTCATGTCGGGTCGCTGTCCCGGGTACCAGTGTCAGGTGACCACCCCGGCCCCGGGAGACGGAGTCATACCGGGTCCCCGGCCCAGGTCCCCGGGTTGCATCGGGACAAAAGCACCGGATCACTGGATCACGTGGGGGCCCGGGCCCGGGTCCCCGGGTTGCATCGGGACACCAGCGAAGGACCACCGGGTCCTGTCGGGTCCCCGGCCCGGGTCCCCTGGACAGGTCGTTAACCCGGCCCCAGGTCACCGGGTCGTGTCGGGTAACCGGCCTGGTTCCCAGGTTCCGGTGACCACCCCGGCACCAGGACCCCGGGTCCCGTGGGGACCCCGGCACCAGGTGACCGGGTCACGTGGGGTCACCGGCCCCAGGTGACCGGGTCACGTGGGGACACCGGCCCCAGGTCAGCGGGTCACGTGGGGTCACCGGCCCCAGGTGACCGGGTCACGTGGGGTCACCGGCCCCAGGTGACCGGGTCACGTGAGGTCACCGGCCCCAGGTGACCGGGTCACATGGGGTCACCGGCCCCAGGTGACCGGGTCACGTGGGGTCACCGGCCCCAGGTGACCGGGTCACGTGGGGTCACCGGCCCCAGGTGACCGGGTCACGTGGGGTCACCGGCCCCAGGTGACCGGGTCACGTGGGGTCACCGGCCCCAGGTGACCGGGTCACGTGGGGTCACCGGCACCAGGTGACCGGGTCACGTGGGGTCACCGGCACCAGGTGACCGGGTCACGTGGGGTCACCGGCCCCAGGTCAGCGGGTCACGTGGGGTCACCGGCCCCAGGTGACCGGGTCACGTGGGGTCACCGGCCCCAGGTGACCGGGTCACGTGAGGTCACCGGCCCCAGGTGACCGGGTCACGTGGGGTCACCGGCCCCAGGTGACCGGGTCACGTGGGGTCACCGGCCCCAGGTCAGCGGGTCACGTGGGGTCACCGGCCCCAGGTGACCGGGTCACGTGGGGACACCGGCCCCAGGTGACCGGGTCACGTGGGGTCACCGGCCCCAGGTGACCGGGTCACGTGGGGTCACCGGCCCAAGGTGACCGGGTCACGTGGGGTCACCGGCCCCAGGTGACCGGGTCACGTGGGGACACCGGCCCCAGGTGACCGGGTCACGTGGGGACACCGGCCCCAGGTGACCGGGTCACGTGGGGTCACCGGCCCCAGGTGACCCGGTCACGTGGGGTCACCGGCCCCAGGTGACCGGGTCACGTGGGGTCACCGGCCCCAGGTGACCGGGTCACGTGGGGTCACCGGCCCCAGGTGACCGGGTCACGTGGGGTCACCGGCCCCAGGTCAGCGGGTCACGTGGGGTCACCGGCCCCAGGTGACCTGGTCACGTGGGGACCCCGGCCCCAGGTGACCGGGTCACGTGGGGACCGCGGGCCCAGGTAACCGGGTCATACCGAGTCCCCGGACCCAGGTCACCGGGTCAGTTCGGGACCCCGGACCCAGGTCGGGTCATGTCACGTCCCATGCCCGGGTCCCCGGGTTGGATTTTTACCCAGGCCCCGGGTCACGGGGTCATGTCGGGTCGCTGTCCCGGGTACCAGTGTCAGGTGACCACCCCGGCCCCGGGAGACGGAGTCATACCGGGTCCCCGGCCCAGGTCCCCGGGTTGCATCGGGACAAAAGCACCGGATCACTGGATCACGTGGGGGCCCGGGCCCGGGTCCCCGGGTTGCATCGGGACACCAGCGAAGGACCACCAGGTCCTGTCGGGTCCCCGGCCCGGGTCCCCTGGACAGGTCGTTAACCCGGCCCCAGGTCACCGGGTCGTGTCGGGTAACCGGCCTGGTTCCCAGGTTCCGGTGACCACCCCGGCACCAGGACCCCGGGTCCCGTGGGGACCCCGGCACCAGGTGACCGGGTCACGTGGGGTCACCGGCCCCAGGTGACCGGGTCACGTGGGGACACCGGCCCCAGGTGACCGGGTCACGTGGGGTCACCGGCCCCAGGTCAGCGGGTCACGTGGGGTCACCGGCCCCAGGTGACCGGGTCACGTGGGGTCACCGGCCCCAGGTGACCGGGTCACGTGAGGTCACCGGCCCCAGGTGACCGGGTCACGTGGGGTCACCGGCCCCAGGTGACCGGGTCACGTGGGGTCACCGGCCCCAGGTGACCGGGTCACGTCGGGTCACCGGCCCAGGTGACCGGGTCACGTGGGGTCACCGGCCCCAGGTGACCTGGTCACGTGGGGTCACCGGCCCCAGGTGACCGGGTCACGTGGGGTCACCGGCCCCAGGTGACCGGGTCACGTGGGGTCACCGGCACCAGGTGACCGGGTCACGTGGGGTCACCGGCCCCAGGTCAGCGGGTCACGTGGGGACCCCGGCCCCAGGTGACCGGGTCACGTGGGGACACCGGCCCCAGGTCAGCGGGTCACGTGGGGTCACCGGCCCCAGGTGACCTGGTCACGTGGGGACCCCGGCCCCAGGTGACCGGGTCACGTGGGGACACCGGGCCCAGGTAACCGGGTCATACCGAGTCCCCGGACCCAGGTCACCGGGTCAGTTCGGGACCCCGGACCCAGGTCGGGTCATGTCACGTCCCATGCCCGGGTCCCCGGGTTGGATTTTTACCCAGGCCCCGGGTCACGGGGTCATGTCGGGTCGCTGTCCCGGGTACCAGTGTCAGGTGACCACCCCGGCCCCGGGAGACGGAGTCATACCGGGTCCCCGGCCCAGGTCCCCGGGTTGCATCGGGACAAAAGCACCGGATCACTGGATCACGTGGGGGCCCGGGCCCGGGTCCCCGGGTTGCATCGGGACACCACCGAAGGACCACCGGGTCCTGTCGGGTCCCCGGCCCGGGTCCCCTGGACAGGTCGTTAACCCGGCCCCAGGTCACCGGGTCGTGTCGGGTAACCGGCCTGGTTCCCAGGTTCCGGTGACCACACCGGCACCAGGACCCCGGGTCCCGTGGGGACCCCGGCACCAGGTGACCGGGTCACGTGGGGACACCGGCCCCAGGTCAGCGGGTCACGTGGGGTCACCGGCACCAGGTGACCGGGTCACGTGGGGTCACCGGCACCAGGTGACCGGGTCACGTGAGGTCACCGGCCCCAGGTGACCGGGTCACGTGGGGTCACCGGCCCCAGGTGACCGGGTCACGTGGGGTCACCGGCCCCAGGTGACCGGGTCACGTGGGGTCACCGGCCCCAGGTGACCGGGTCACGTGGGGTCACCGGCCCCAGGTGACCGGGTCACGTGGGGTCACCGGCCCCAGGTGACCGGGTCACGTGGGGACACCGGCCCCAGGTGACCGGGTCACGTGGGGTCTCCGGCCCCAGGTCAGCGGGTCACGTGGGGTCACCGGCCCCAGGTGACCCGGTCACGTGGGGTCACCGGCCCCAGGTGACCGGGTCACGTGGGGTCACCGGCCCCAGGTGACCGGGTCACGTGGGGTCACCGGCCCCAGGTCAGCGGGTCACGTGGGGTCACCGGCCCCAGGTGACCGGGTCACGTGGGGTCACCGGCCCCAGGTGACCGGGTCACGTGGGGTCACCGGCCCCAGGTGACCGGGTCACGTGGGGTCACCGGCCCCAGGTCAGCGGGTCACGTGGGGTCACCGGCCCCAGGTGACCGGGTCACGTGGGGACACCGGCCCCAGGTGACCGGGTCACGTGGGGTCACCGGCCCCAGGTGACCGGGTCACGTGGGGTCACCGGCCCAAGGTGACCGGGTCACGTGGGGTCACCGGCCCCAGGTGACCGGGTCACGTGGGGACACCGGCCCCAGGTGACCGGGTCACGTGGGGACACCGGCCCCAGGTGACCGGGTCACGTGGGGTCACCGGCCCCAGGTGACCCGGTCACGTGGGGTCACCGGCCCCAGGTGACCGGGTCACGTGGGGTCACCGGCCCCAGGTGACCGGGTCACGTGGGGTCACCGGCCCCAGGTCAGCGGGTCACGTGGGGTCACCGGCCCCAGGTGACCTGGTCACGTGGGGACCCCGGCCCCAGGTGACCGGGTCACGTGGGGACCGCGGGCCCAGGTAACCGGGTCATACCGAGTCCCCGGACCCAGGTCACCGGGTCAGTTCGGGACCCCGGACCCAGGTCGGGTCATGTCACGTCCCATGCCCGGGTCCCCGGGTTGGATTTTTACCCAGGCCCCGGGTCACGGGGTCATGTCGGGTCGCTGTCCCGGGTACCAGTGTCAGGTGACCACCCCGGCCCCGGGAGACGGAGTCATACCGGGTCCCCGGCCCAGGTCCCCGGGTTGCATCGGGACAAAAGCACCGGATCACTGGATCACGTGGGGGCCCGGGCCCGGGTCCCCGGGTTGCATCGGGACACCAGCGAAGGACCACCAGGTCCTGTCGGGTCCCCGGCCCGGGTCCCCTGGACAGGTCGTTAACCCGGCCCCAGGTCACCGGGTCGTGTCGGGTAACCGGCCTGGTTCCCAGGTTCCGGTGACCACCCCGGCACCAGGACCCCGGGTCCCGTGGGGACCCCGGCACCAGGTGACCGGGTCACGTGGGGTCACCGGCCCCAGGTGACCGGGTCACGTGGGGACACCGGCCCCAGGTGACCGGGTCACGTGGGGTCACCGGCCCCAGGTCAGCGGGTCACGTGGGGTCACCGGCCCCAGGTGACCGGGTCACGTGGGGTCACCGGCCCCAGGTGACCGGGTCACGTGGGGTCACCGGCACCAGGTGACCGGGTCACGTGGGGTCACCGGCCCCAGGTAACCTGGTCACGTGGGGTCACCGGCCCCAGGTGACCGGGTCACGTGGGGTCACCGGCCCCAGGTGACCGGGTCACGTGAGGTCACCGGCCCCAGGTGACCGGGTCACGTGGGGTCACCGGCCCCAGGTTACCGGGTCACGTGGGGTCACCGGCCCCAGGTGACCGGGTCACGTCGGGTCACCGGCCCAGGTGACCGGGTCACGTGGGGTCACCGGCCCCAGGTGACCTGGTCACGTGGGGTCACCGGCCCCAGGTGACCGGGTCACGTGGGGTCACCGGCCCCAGGTGACCGGGTCACGTGGGGTCACCGGCACCAGGTGACCGGGTCACGTGGGGTCACCGGCCCCAGGTCAGCGGGTCACGTGGGGACCCCGGCCCCAGGTGACCGGGTCACGTGGGGACACCGGCCCCAGGTCAGCGGGTCACGTGGGGTCACCGGCCCCAGGTGACCTGGTCACGTGGGGACCCCGGCCCCAGGTGACCGGGTCACGTGGGGACACCGGGCCCAGGTAACCGGGTCATACCGAGTCCCCGGACCCAGGTCACCGGGTCAGTTCGGGACCCCGGACCCAGGTCGGGTCATGTCACGTCCCATGCCCGGGTCCCCGGGTTGGATTTTTACCCAGGCCCCGGGTCACGGGGTCATGTCGGGTCGCTGTCCCGGGTACCAGTGTCAGGTGACCACCCCGGCCCCGGGAGACGGAGTCATACCGGGTCCCCGGCCCAGGTCCCCGGGTTGCATCGGGACAAAAGCACCGGATCACTGGATCACGTGGGGGCCCGGGCCCGGGTCCCCGGGTTGCATCGGGACACCACCGAAGGACCACCGGGTCCTGTCGGGTCCCCGGCCCGGGTCCCCTGGACAGGTCGTTAACCCGGCCCCAGGTCACCGGGTCGTGTCGGGTAACCGGCCTGGTTCCCAGGTTCCGGTGACCACACCGGCACCAGGACCCCGGGTCCCGTGGGGACCCCGGCACCAGGTGACCGGGTCATGTGGGGACACCGGCCCCAGGTCAGCGGGTCACGTGGGGTCACCGGCACCAGGTGACCGGGTCACGTGGGGTCACCGGCACCAGGTGACCGGGTCACGTGAGGTCACCGGCCCCAGGTGACCGGGTCACGTGGGGTCACCGGCCCCAGGTGACCGGGTCACGTGGGGTCACCGGCCCCAGGTGACCGGGTCACGTGGGGTCACCGGCCCCAGGTGACCGGGTCACGTGGGGTCACCGGCCCCAGGTGACCGGGTCACGTGGGGTCACCGGCCCCAGGTGACCGGGTCACGTGGGGACACCGGCCCCAGGTGACCGGGTCACGTGGGGTCTCCGGCCCCAGGTCAGCGGGTCACGTGGGGTCACCGGCCCCAGGTGACCCGGTCACGTGGGGTCACCGGCCCCAGGTGACCGGGTCACGTGGGGTCACCGGCCCCAGGTCAGCGGGTCACGTGGGGTCACCGGCCCCAGGTGACCGGGTCACGTGGGGTCACCGGCCCCAGGTGACCGGGTCACGTGGGGTCACCGGCCCCAGGTGACCGGGTCACGTGGGGTCACCGGCCCCAGGTGACCGGGTCACGTGGGGTCACCGGCCCCAGGTCAGCGGGTCACGTGGGGACCCCGGCCCCAGGTGACCGGGTCACGTGGGGACACCGGCCCCAGGTCAGCGGGTCACGTGGGGTCACCGGCCCCAGGTGACCTGGTCACGTGGGGACCCCGGCCCCAGGTGACCGGGTCACGTGGGGACCCCGGGCCCAGGTAACCGGGTCATACCGAGTCCCCGGACCCAGGTCACCGGGTCAGTTCGGGACCCCGGACCCAGGTCGGGTCATGTCACGTCCCATGCCCGGGTCCCCGGGTTGGATTTTTACCCAGGCCCCGGGTCACGGGGTCATGTCGGGTCGCTGTCCCGGGTACCAGTGTCAGGTGACCACCCCGGCCCCGGGAGACGGAGTCATACCGGGTCCCCGGCCCAGGTCCCCGGGTTGCATCGGGACAAAAGCACCGGATCACTGGATCACGTGGGGGCCCGGGCCCGGGTCCCCGGGTTGCATCGGGACACCAGCGAAGGACCACCGGGTCCTGTCGGGTCCCCGGCCCGGGTCCCCTGGACAGGTCGTTAACCCGGCCCCAGGTCACCGGGTCGTGTCGGGTAACCGGCCTGGTTCCCAGGTTCCGGTGACCACCCCGGCACCAGGACCCCGGGTCCCGTGGGGACCCCGGCACCAGGTGACCGGGTCACGTGGGGTCACCGGCCCCAGGTGACCGGGTCACGTGGGGACACCGGCCCCAGGTGACCGGGTCACGTGGGGTCACCGGCCCCAGGTCAGCGGGTCACGTGGGGTCACCGGCCCCAGGTGACCGGGTCACGTGGGGTCACCGGCCCCAGGTGACCGGGTCACGTGGGGACACCGGCCCCAGGTGACCGGGTCACGTGGGGTCTCCGGCCCCAGGTCAGCGGGTCACGTGGGGTCACCGGCCCCAGGTGACCCGGTCACGTGGGGTCACCGGCCCCAGGTGACCGGGTCACGTGGGGTCACCGGCCCCAGGTGACCGGGTCACGTGGGGTCACCGGCCCCAGGTCAGCGGGTCACGTGGGGTCACCGGCCCCAGGTGACCTGGTCACGTGGGGTCACCGGCCCCAGGTGACCGGGTCACGTGGGGTCACCGGCCCCAGGTGACCGGGTCACGTGGGGTCACCGGACCCAGGTCAGCGGGTCACGTGGGGACACCGGCCCCAGGTAACCGGGTCATACCGAGTCCCCGGAGCCAGGTCACCGGGTGAGTTCGGGACCCCGGACCCAGGTCGGGTCATGTCACGTCCCATGCCCGGGTCCCCGGGTTGGATTTTTACCCAGGCCCCGGGTCACAGGGTCATGTCGGGTCAACGGCCTGGGTACAAGGGTCTGGTGACCACCCCGACCCCAGGTCCCCGGGTCATGACGGGACACCGGACCAGGTCCCCGAGCCCGGTCGACACCACAGCCCCAGGTCACCGGGTCATGTCGGGACCCAGCCCGGGTCCCCGGGACGGGTTTTTACCCCAGCCGCAGATCACCGGGTCCTGTCGGGTACCCGGGTCGGGTCCCCTGGACAGGTCGGCACCCCGGCCCCGGGTCACGGGGTCATGTCGGGTCGCTGTCCCGGGTACCAGTGTCAGGTGACCACCCCGGCCCCGGGAGACGGAGTCATACCGGGTCCCCGGCCCAGGTCCCCGGGTTGCATCGGGACAAAAGCACCGGATCACTGGATCACGTGGGGGCCCGGGCCCGGGTCCCCGGGTTGCATCGGGACACCAGCGAAGGACCACCGGGTCCTGTCGGGTCCCCGGCCCGGGTCCCCTGGACAGGTCGTTAACCCGGCCCCAGGTCACCGGGTCGTGTCGGGTAACCGGCCTGGTTCCCAGGTTCCGGTGACCACCCCGGCACCAGGACCCCGGGTCCCGTGGGGACCCCGGCACCAGGTGACCGGGTCACGTGGGGTCACCGGCCCCAGGTGACCGGGTCACGTGGGGTCACCGGCCCCAGGTGACCGGGTCACGTGGGGTCACCGGCCCCAGGTGACCGGGTCACGTGGGGTCACCGGCACCAGGTGACCGGGTCACGTGGGGTCACCGGCCCCAGGTGACCTGGTCACGTGGGGTCACCGGCCCCAGGTGACCGGGTCACGTGGGGTCACCGGCCCCATGTGACCGGGTCACGTGAGGTCACCGGCCCCAGGTGACCGGGTCACGTGGGGTCACCGGCCCCAGGTGACCGGGTCACGTGGGGTCACCGGCCCCAGGTGACCGGGTCACGTGGGGTCACCGGCCCAGGTGACCGGGTCACGTGGGGTCACCGGCCCCAGGTGACCGGGTCACGTGGGGTCACCGGCCCCAGGTGACCTGGTCACGTGGGGTAACCGGCCCCAGGTGACCGGGTCACGTGGGGACCCCGGGCCCAGGTAACCGGGTCACGTGGGGACACCGGCCCCAGGTCAGCGGGTCACGTGGGGTCACCGGCCCCAGGTGACCTGGTCACGTGGGGACCCCGGCCCCAGGTGACCGGGTCACGTGGGGACCCCGGGCCCAGGTAACCGGGTCATACCGAGTCCCCGGACCCAGGTCACCGGGTCAGTTCGGGACCCCGGACCCAGGTCGGGTCATGTCACGTCCCATGCCCGGGTCCCCGGGTTGGATTTTTACCCAGGCCCCGGGTCACGGGGTCATGTCGGGTCGCTGTCCCGGGTACCAGTGTCAGGTGACCACCCCGGCCCCGGGAGACGGAGTCATACCGGGTCCCCGGCCCAGGTCCCCGGGTTGCATCGGGACAAAAGCACCGGATCACTGGATCACGTGGGGGCCCGGGCCCGGGTCCCCGGGTTGCATCGGGACACCAGCGAAGGACCACCGGGTCCTGTCGGGTCCCCGACCCGGGTCCCCTGGACAGGTCGTTAACCCGGCCCCAGGTCACCGGGTCGTGTCGGGTAACCGGCCTGGTTCCCAGGTTCCGGTGACCACCCCGGCACCAGGACCCCGGGTCCCGTGGGGACCCCGGCACCAGGTGACCGGGTCACGTGGTGTCACCGGCCCCAGGTGACCGGGTCACGTGGGGACACCGGCCCCAGGTGACCGGGTCACGTGGGGTCACCGGCCCCAGGTCAGCGGGTCACGTGGGGTCACCGGCCCCAGGTGACCGGGTCACGTGGGGTCACCGGCCCCAGGTGACCGGGTCACGTGGGGTCACCGGCCCCAGGTGACCCGGTCACGTGGGGTCACCGGCCCCAGGTGACCGGGTCACGTGGGGTCACCGGCCCCAGGTGACCGGGTCACGTGGGGTCACCGGCCCCAGGTCAGCGGGTCACGTGGGGACCCCGGCCCCAGGTGACCGGGTCACGTGGGGACACCGGCCCCAGGTCAGCGGGTCACGTGGGGTCACCGGCCCCAGGTGACCTGGTCACGTGGGGACCCCGGCCCCAGGTGACCGGGTCACGTGGGGACCCCGGGCCCAGGTAACCGGGTCATACCGAGTCCCCGGACCCAGGTCACCGGGTCAGTTCGGGACCCCGGACCCAGGTCGGGTCATGTCACGTCCCATGCCCGGGTCCCCGGGTTGGATTTTTACCCAGGCCCCGGGTCACGGGGTCATGTCGGGTCGCTGTCCCGGGTACCAGTGTCAGGTGACCACCCCGGCCCCGGGAGACGGAGTCATACCGGGTCCCCGGCCCAGGTCCCCGGGTTGCATCGGGACAAAAGCACCGGATCACTGGATCACGTGGGGGCCCGGGCCCGGGTCCCCGGGTTGCATCGGGACACCAGCGAAGGACCACCGGGTCCTGTCGGGTCCCCGACCCGGGTCCCCTGGACAGGTCGTTAACCCGGCCCCAGGTCACCGGGTCGTGTCGGGTAACCGGCCTGGTTCCCAGGTTCCGGTGCCCACCCCGGCACCAGGACCCCGGGTCCCCTGGGGACCCCGGCACCAGGTGACCGGGTCACGTGGGGTCACCGGCCCCAGGTGACCGGGTCACGTGGGGACACCGGCCCCAGGTGACCGGGTCACGTGGGGACACCGGCCCCAGGTCAGCGGGTCACGTGGGGTCACCGGCCCCAGGTGACCGGGTCACGTGGGGTCACCGGCACCAGGTGACCGGGTCACGTGGGGTCACCGGCCCCAGGTGACCAGGTCACGTGAGGTCACCGGCCCCAGGTGACCGGGTCACGTGGGGTCACCGGCCCCAGGTGACCGGGTCACGTGGGGTCACCGGCCCCAGGTGACCGGGTCACGTCGGGTCACCGGCCCAGGTGACCGGGTCACGTGGGGTCACCGGCCCCAGGTGACCTGGTCACGTGGGGTCACCGGCCCCAGGTGACCGGGTCACGTGGGGTCACCGGCCCCAGGTGACCGGGTCACGTGGGGTCACCGGCACCAGGTGACCGGGTCACGTGGGGTCACCGGCCCCAGGTCAGCGGGTCACGTGGGGACCCCGGCCCCAGGTGACCGGGTCACGTGGGGACACCGGCCCCAGGTCAGCGGGTCACGTGGGGTCACCGGCCCCAGGTGACCTGGTCACGTGGGGACCCCGGCCCCAGGTGACCGGGTCACGTGGGGACACCGGGCCCAGGTAACCGGGTCATACCGAGTCCCCGGACCCAGGTCACCGGGTCAGTTCGGGACCCCGGACCCAGGTCGGGTCATGTCACGTCCCATGCCCGGGTCCCCGGGTTGGATTTTTACCCAGGCCCCGGGTCACGGGGTCATGTCGGGTCGCTGTCCCGGGTACCAGTGTCAGGTGACCACCCCGGCCCCGGGAGACGGAGTCATACCGGGTCCCCGGCCCAGGTCCCCGGGTTGCATCGGGACAAAAGCACCGGATCACTGGATCACGTGGGGGCCCGGGCCCGGGTCCCCGGGTTGCATCGGGACACCACCGAAGGACCACCGGGTCCTGTCGGGTCCCCGGCCCGGGTCCCCTGGACAGGTCGTTAACCCGGCCCCAGGTCACCGGGTCGTGTCGGGTAACCGGCCTGGTTCCCAGGTTCCGGTGACCACACCGGCACCAGGACCCCGGGTCCCGTGGGGACCCCGGCACCAGGTGACCGGGTCACGTGGGGACACCGGCCCCAGGTCAGCGGGTCACGTGGGGTCACCGGCACCAGGTGACCGGGTCACGTGGGGTCACCGGCACCAGGTGACCGGGTCACGTGAGGTCACCGGCCCCAGGTGACCGGGTCACGTGGGGTCACCGGCCCCAGGTGACCGGGTCACGTGGGGTCACCGGCCCCAGGTGACCGGGTCACGTGGGGTCACCGGCCCCAGGTGACCGGGTCACGTGGGGTCACCGGCCCCAGGTGACCGGGTCACGTGGGGTCACCGGCCCCAGGTGACCGGGTCACGTGGGGACACCGGCCCCAGGTGACCGGGTCACGTGGGGTCTCCGGCCCCAGGTCAGCGGGTCACGTGGGGTCACCGGCCCCAGGTGACCCGGTCACGTGGGGTCACCGGCCCCAGGTGACCGGGTCACGTGGGGTCACCGGCCCCAGGTGACCGGGTCACGTGGGGTCACCGGCCCCAGGTCAGCGGGTCACGTGGGGTCACCGGCCCCAGGTGACCGGGTCACGTGGGGTCACCGGCCCCAGGTGACCGGGTCACGTGGGGTCACCGGCCCCAGGTGACCGGGTCACGTGGGGTCACCGGCCCCAGGTCAGCGGGTCACGTGGGGTCACCGGCCCCAGGTGACCGGGTCACGTGGGGACACCGGCCCCAGGTGACCGGGTCACGTGGGGTCACCGGCCCCAGGTGACCGGGTCACGTGGGGTCACCGGCCCAAGGTGACCGGGTCACGTGGGGTCACCGGCCCCAGGTGACCGGGTCACGTGGGGACACCGGCCCCAGGTGACCGGGTCACGTGGGGACACCGGCCCCAGGTGACCGGGTCACGTGGGGTCACCGGCCCCAGGTGACCCGGTCACGTGGGGTCACCGGCCCCAGGTGACCGGGTCACGTGGGGTCACCGGCCCCAGGTGACCGGGTCACGTGGGGTCACCGGCCCCAGGTCAGCGGGTCACGTGGGGTCACCGGCCCCAGGTGACCTGGTCACGTGGGGACCCCGGCCCCAGGTGACCGGGTCACGTGGGGACCGCGGGCCCAGGTAACCGGGTCATACCGAGTCCCCGGACCCAGGTCACCGGGTCAGTTCGGGACCCCGGACCCAGGTCGGGTCATGTCACGTCCCATGCCCGGGTCCCCGGGTTGGATTTTTACCCAGGCCCCGGGTCACGGGGTCATGTCGGGTCGCTGTCCCGGGTACCAGTGTCAGGTGACCACCCCGGCCCCGGGAGACGGAGTCATACCGGGTCCCCGGCCCAGGTCCCCGGGTTGCATCGGGACAAAAGCACCGGATCACTGGATCACGTGGGGGCCCGGGCCCGGGTCCCCGGGTTGCATCGGGACACCAGCGAAGGACCACCAGGTCCTGTCGGGTCCCCGGCCCGGGTCCCCTGGACAGGTCGTTAACCCGGCCCCAGGTCACCGGGTCGTGTCGGGTAACCGGCCTGGTTCCCAGGTTCCGGTGACCACCCCGGCACCAGGACCCCGGGTCCCGTGGGGACCCCGGCACCAGGTGACCGGGTCACGTGGGGTCACCGGCCCCAGGTGACCGGGTCACGTGGGGACACCGGCCCCAGGTGACCGGGTCACGTGGGGTCACCGGCCCCAGGTCAGCGGGTCACGTGGGGTCACCGGCCCCAGGTGACCGGGTCACGTGGGGTCACCGGCCCCAGGTGACCGGGTCACGTGGGGTCACCGGCACCAGGTGACCGGGTCACGTGGGGTCACCGGCCCCAGGTAACCTGGTCACGTGGGGTCACCGGCCCCAGGTGACCGGGTCACGTGGGGTCACCGGCCCCAGGTGACCGGGTCACGTGAGGTCACCGGCCCCAGGTGACCGGGTCACGTGGGGTCACCGGCCCCAGGTTACCGGGTCACGTGGGGTCACCGGCCCCAGGTGACCGGGTCACGTCGGGTCACCGGCCCAGGTGACCGGGTCACGTGGGGTCACCGGCCCCAGGTGACCTGGTCACGTGGGGTCACCGGCCCCAGGTGACCGGGTCACGTGGGGTCACCGGCCCCAGGTGACCGGGTCACGTGGGGTCACCGGCACCAGGTGACCGGGTCACGTGGGGTCACCGGCCCCAGGTCAGCGGGTCACGTGGGGACCCCGGCCCCAGGTGACCGGGTCACGTGGGGACACCGGCCCCAGGTCAGCGGGTCACGTGGGGTCACCGGCCCCAGGTGACCTGGTCACGTGGGGACCCCGGCCCCAGGTGACCGGGTCACGTGGGGACACCGGGCCCAGGTAACCGGGTCATACCGAGTCCCCGGACCCAGGTCACCGGGTCAGTTCGGGACCCCGGACCCAGGTCGGGTCATGTCACGTCCCATGCCCGGGTCCCCGGGTTGGATTTTTACCCAGGCCCCGGGTCACGGGGTCATGTCGGGTCGCTGTCCCGGGTACCAGTGTCAGGTGACCACCCCGGCCCCGGGAGACGGAGTCATACCGGGTCCCCGGCCCAGGTCCCCGGGTTGCATCGGGACAAAAGCACCGGATCACTGGATCACGTGGGGGCCCGGGCCCGGGTCCCCGGGTTGCATCGGGACACCACCGAAGGACCACCGGGTCCTGTCGGGTCCCCGGCCCGGGTCCCCTGGACAGGTCGTTAACCCGGCCCCAGGTCACCGGGTCGTGTCGGGTAACCGGCCTGGTTCCCAGGTTCCGGTGACCACACCGGCACCAGGACCCCGGGTCCCGTGGGGACCCCGGCACCAGGTGACCGGGTCACGTGGGGACACCGGCCCCAGGTCAGCGGGTCACGTGGGGTCACCGGCACCAGGTGACCGGGTCACGTGGGGTCACCGGCACCAGGTGACCGGGTCACGTGAGGTCACCGGCCCCAGGTGACCGGGTCACGTGGGGTCACCGGCCCCAGGTGACCGGGTCACGTGGGGTCACCGGCCCCAGGTGACCGGGTCACGTGGGGTCACCGGCCCCAGGTGACCGGGTCACGTGGGGTCACCGGCCCCAGGTGACCGGGTCACGTGGGGTCACCGGCCCCAGGTGACCGGGTCACGTGGGGACACCGGCCCCAGGTGACCGGGTCACGTGGGGTCTCCGGCCCCAGGTCAGCGGGTCACGTGGGGTCACCGGCCCCAGGTGACCCGGTCACGTGGGGTCACCGGCCCCAGGTGACCGGGTCACGTGGGGTCACCGGCCCCAGGTGACCGGGTCACGTGGGGTCACCGGCCCCAGGTCAGCGGGTCACGTGGGGTCACCGGCCCCAGGTGACCGGGTCACGTGGGGTCACCGGCCCCAGGTGACCGGGTCACGTGGGGTCACCGGCCCCAGGTGACCGGGTCACGTGGGGTCACCGGCCCCAGGTGACCGGGTCACGTGGGGTCACCGGCCCCAGGTGACCGGGTCACGTGGGGTCACCGGCCCCAGGTCAGCGGGTCACGTGGGGACCCCGGCCCCAGGTGACCGGGTCACGTGGGGACACCGGCCCCAGGTCAGCGGGTCACGTGGGGTCACCGGCCCCAGGTGACCTGGTCACGTGGGGACCCCGGCCCCAGGTGACCGGGTCACGTGGGGACCCCGGGCCCAGGTAACCGGGTCATACCGAGTCCCCGGACCCAGGTCACCGGGTCAGTTCGGGACCCCGGACCCAGGTCGGGTCATGTCACGTCCCATGCCCGGGTCCCCGGGTTGGATTTTTACCCAGGCCCCGGGTCACGGGGTCATGTCGGGTCGCTGTCCCGGGTACCAGTGTCAGGTGACCACCCCGGCCCCGGGAGACGGAGTCATACCGGGTCCCCGGCCCAGGTCCCCGGGTTGCATCGGGACAAAAGCACCGGATCACTGGATCACGTGGGGGCCCGGGCCCGGGTCCCCGGGTTGCATCGGGACACCAGCGAAGGACCACCGGGTCCTGTCGGGTCCCCGGCCCGGGTCCCCTGGACAGGTCGTTAACCCGGCCCCAGGTCACCGGGTCGTGTCGGGTAACCGGCCTGGTTCCCAGGTTCCGGTGACCACCCCGGCACCAGGACCCCGGGTCCCGTGGGGACCCCGGCACCAGGTGACCGGGTCACGTGGGGTCACCGGCCCCAGGTGACCGGGTCACGTGGGGACACCGGCCCCAGGTGACCGGGTCACGTGGGGTCACCGGCCCCAGGTCAGCGGGTCACGTGGGGTCACCGGCCCCAGGTGACCGGGTCACGTGGGGTCACCGGCCCCAGGTGACCGGGTCACGTGGGGACACCGGCCCCAGGTGACCGGGTCACGTGGGGTCTCCGGCCCCAGGTCAGCGGGTCACGTGGGGTCACCGGCCCCAGGTGACCCGGTCACGTGGGGTCACCGGCCCCAGGTGACCGGGTCACGTGGGGTCACCGGCCCCAGGTGACCGGGTCACGTGGGGTCACCGGCCCCAGGTCAGCGGGTCACGTGGGGTCACCGGCCCCAGGTGACCTGGTCACGTGGGGTCACCGGCCCCAGGTGACCGGGTCACGTGGGGTCACCGGCCCCAGGTGACCGGGTCACGTGGGGTCACCGGACCCAGGTCAGCGGGTCACGTGGGGACACCGGCCCCAGGTAACCGGGTCATACCGAGTCCCCGGAGCCAGGTCACCGGGTGAGTTCGGGACCCCGGACCCAGGTCGGGTCATGTCACGTCCCATGCCCGGGTCCCCGGGTTGGATTTTTACCCAGGCCCCGGGTCACAGGGTCATGTCGGGTCAACGGCCTGGGTACAAGGGTCTGGTGACCACCCCGACCCCAGGTCCCCGGGTCATGACGGGACACCGGACCAGGTCCCCGAGCCCGGTCGACACCACAGCCCCAGGTCACCGGGTCATGTCGGGACCCAGCCCGGGTCCCCGGGACGGGTTTTTACCCCAGCCGCAGATCACCGGGTCCTGTCGGGTACCCGGGTCGGGTCCCCTGGACAGGTCGGCACCCCGGCCCCGGGTCACGGGGTCATGTCGGGTCGCTGTCCCGGGTACCAGTGTCAGGTGACCACCCCGGCCCCGGGAGACGGAGTCATACCGGGTCCCCGGCCCAGGTCCCCGGGTTGCATCGGGACAAAAGCACCGGATCACTGGATCACGTGGGGGCCCGGGCCCGGGTCCCCGGGTTGCATCGGGACACCAGCGAAGGACCACCGGGTCCTGTCGGGTCCCCGGCCCGGGTCCCCTGGACAGGTCGTTAACCCGGCCCCAGGTCACCGGGTCGTGTCGGGTAACCGGCCTGGTTCCCAGGTTCCGGTGACCACCCCGGCACCAGGACCCCGGGTCCCGTGGGGACCCCGGCACCAGGTGACCGGGTCACGTGGGGTCACCGGCCCCAGGTGACCGGGTCACGTGGGGTCACCGGCCCCAGGTGACCGGGTCACGTGGGGTCACCGGCCCCAGGTGACCGGGTCACGTGGGGTCACCGGCCCCAGGTGACCGGGTCACGTGGGGTCACCGGCACCAGGTGACCGGGTCACGTGGGGTCACCGGCCCCAGGTGACCTGGTCACGTGGGGTCACCGGCCCCAG
The DNA here is from genome assembly GCA_951411735.1 of Somateria mollissima. Lineage (NCBI taxonomy): Eukaryota > Metazoa > Chordata > Aves > Anseriformes > Anatidae > Somateria > Somateria mollissima. The sequence goes on from CATOCB010000075.1 coordinate 52,872, forward strand.
GTGACCGGGTCACGTGGGGTCACCGGCCCCATGTGACCGGGTCACGTGAGGTCACCGGCCCCAGGTGACCGGGTCACGTGGGGTCACCGGCCCCAGGTGACCGGGTCACGTGGGGTCACCGGCCCCAGGTGACCGGGTCACGTGGGGTCACCGGCCCAGGTGACCGGGTCACGTGGGGTCACCGGCCCCAGGTGACCGGGTCACGTGGGGTCACCGGCCCCAGGTGACCTGGTCACGTGGGGTAACCGGCCCCAGGTGACCGGGTCACGTGGGGACCCCGGGCCCAGGTAACCGGGTCACGTGGGGACACCGGCCCCAGGTCAGCGGGTCACGTGGGGTCACCGGCCCCAGGTGACCTGGTCACGTGGGGACCCCGGCCCCAGGTGACCGGGTCACGTGGGGACCCCGGGCCCAGGTAACCGGGTCATACCGAGTCCCCGGACCCAGGTCACCGGGTCAGTTCGGGACCCCGGACCCAGGTCGGGTCATGTCACGTCCCATGCCCGGGTCCCCGGGTTGGATATTTACCCAGGCCCCGGGTCACGGGGTCATGTCGGGTCGCTGTCCCGGGTACCAGTGTCAGGTGACCACCCCGGCCCCGGGAGACGGAGTCATACCGGGTCCCCGGCCCAGGTCCCCGGGTTGCATCGGGACAAAAGCACCGGATCACTGGATCACGTGGGGGCCCGGGCCCGGGTCCCCGGGTTGCATCGGGACACCAGCGAAGGACCACCGGGTCCTGTCGGGTCCCCGACCCGGGTCCCCTGGACAGGTCGTTAACCCGGCCCCAGGTCACCGGGTCGTGTCGGGTAACCGGCCTGGTTCCCAGGTTCCGGTGACCACCCCCGGCACCAGGACCCCGGGTCCCGTGGGGACCCCGGCACCAGGTGACCGGGTCACGTGGTGTCACCGGCCCCAGGTGACCGGGGTCACGTGGGGACACCGGCCCCAGGTGACCGGGTCACGTGGGGTCACCGGCCCCAGGTCAGCGGGTCACGTGGGGTCACCGGCCCCAGGTGACCGGGTCACGTGGGGTCACCGGCCCCAGGTGACCGGGTCACGTGGGGTCACCGGCCCCAGGTGACCCGGTCACGTGGGGTCACCGGCCCCAGGTGACCGGGTCACGTGGGGTCACCGGCCCCAGGTGACCGGGTCACGTGGGGTCACCGGCCCCAGGTCAGCGGGTCACGTGGGGACCCCGGCCCCAGGTGACCGGGTCACGTGGGGACACCGGCCCCAGGTCAGCGGGTCACGTGGGGTCACCGGCCCCAGGTGACCTGGTCACGTGGGGACCCCGGCCCCAGGTGACCGGGTCACGTGGGGACCCCGGGCCCAGGTAACCGGGTCATACCGAGTCCCCGGACCCAGGTCACCGGGTCAGTTCGGGACCCCGGACCCAGGTCGGGTCATGTCACGTCCCATGCCCGGGTCCCCGGGTTGGATTTTTACCCAGGCCCCGGGTCACGGGGTCATGTCGGGTCGCTGTCCCGGGTACCAGTGTCAGGTGACCACCCCGGCCCCGGGAGACGGAGTCATACCGGGTCCCCGGCCCAGGTCCCCGGGTTGCATCGGGACAAAAGCACCGGATCACTGGATCACGTGGGGGCCCGGGCCCGGGTCCCCGGGTTGCATCGGGACACCAGCGAAGGACCACCGGGTCCTGTCGGGTCCCCGACCCGGGTCCCCTGGACAGGTCGTTAACCCGGCCCCAGGTCACCGGGTCGTGTCGGGTAACCGGCCTGGTTCCCAGGTTCCGGTGCCCACCCCGGCACCAGGACCCCGGGTCCCCTGGGGACCCCGGCACCAGGTGACCGGGTCACGTGGGGTCACCGGCCCCAGGTGACCGGGTCACGTGGGGACACCGGCCCCAGGTGACCGGGTCACGTGGGGACACCGGCCCCAGGTCAGCGGGTCACGTGGGGTCACCGGCCCCAGGTGACCGGGTCACGTGGGGTCACCGGCACCAGGTGACCGGGTCACGTGGGGTCACCGGCCCCAGGTGACCAGGTCACGTGGGGTCACCGGCCCCAGGTGACCTGGTCACGTGGGGTCACCGGCCCCAGGTGACCGGGTCACGTGGGGTCACCGGCCCCAGGTGACCGGGTCACGTGAGGTCACCGGCCCCAGGTGACCGGGTCACGTGGGGTCACCGGCCCCAGGTGACCGGGTCACGTGGGGTCACCGGCCCCAGGTCAGCGGGTCACGTGGGGTCACCGGCCCCAGGTGACCGGGTCACGTGGGGACACCGGCCCCAGGTGACCGGGTCACGTGGGGTCACCGGCCCCAGGTGACCGGGTCACGTGGGGTCACCGGCCCCAGGTGACCGGGTCACGTGGGGTCACCGGCCCCAGGTGACCGGGTCACGTGGGGTCACCGGCCCCAGGTGACCGGGTCACGTGGGGACACCGGCCCCAGGTGACCGGGTCACGTGGGGTCACCGGCCCCAGGTGACCGGGTCACGTGGGGTCACCGGCCCCAGGTGACCCGGTCACGTGGGGTCACCGGCCGCAGGTGACAGGGTCACGTGGGGTCACCGGCCCCAGGTGACCGGGTCACGTGGGGTCACCGGCCCCAGGTCAGCGGGTCACGTGGGGACCCCGGCCCCAGGTGACCGGGTCACGTGGGGACACCGGCCCCAGGTCAGCGGGTCACGTGGGGTCACCGGCCCCAGGTGACCTGGTCACGTGGGGACCCCGGCCCCAGGTGACCGGGTCACGTGGGGACCCCGGGCCCAGGTAACCGGGTCATACCGAGTCCCCGGACCCAGGTCACCGGGTCAGTTCGGGACCCCGGACCCAGGTCGGGTCATGTCACGTCCCATGCCCGGGTCCCCGGGTTGGATTTTTACCCAGGCCCCGGGTCACGGGGTCATGTCGGGTCGCTGTCCCGGGTACCAGTGTCAGGTGACCACCCCGGCCCCGGGAGACGGAGTCATACCGGGTCCCCGGCCCAGGTCCCCGGGTTGCATCGGGACAAAAGCACCGGATCACTGGATCACGTGGGGGCCCGGGCCCGGGTCCCCGGGTTGCATCGGGACACCACCGAAGGACCACCGGGTCCTGTCGGGTCCCCGGCCCGGGTCCCCTGGACAGGTCGTTAACCCGGCCCCAGGTCACCGGGTCGTGTCGGGTAACCGGCCTGGTTCCCAGGTTCCGGTGACCACCCCGGCACCAGGACCCCGGGTCCCGTGGGGACCCCGGCACCAGGTGAACGGGTCACGTGGGGTCACCGGCCCCAGGTGACCGGGTCACGTGGGGACACCGGCCCCAGGTGACCGGGTCACGTGGGGTCACCGGCCCCAGGTCAGCGGGTCACGTGGGGTCACCGGCCCCATGTGACCGGGTCACGTGGGGTCACCGGCCCCAGGTGACCGGGTCACGTGGGGTCACCGGCACCAGGTGACCGGGTCACGTGGGGTCACCGGCCCCAGGTGACCTGGTCACGTGGGGTCACCGGCCCCAGGTGACCGGGTCACGTGGGGTCACCGGCCCCAGGTGACCGGGTCACGTGAGGTCACCGGCCCCAGGTGACCGGGTCACGTGGGGTCACCGGCCCCAGGTGACCGGGTCACGTGGGGTCACCGGCCCCAGGTCAGCGGGTCACGTGGGGTCACCGGCCCCAGGTGACCGGGTCACGTGGGGACACCGGCCCCAGGTGACCGGGTCACGTGGGGTCACCGGCCCCAGGTGACCGGGTCACGTGGGGTCACCGGCCCCAGGTGACCGGGTCACGTGGGGTCACCGGCCCCAGGTGACCGGGTCACGTGGGGACACCGGCCCCAGGTGACCGGGTCACGTGGGGACACCGGCCCCAGGTGACCGGGTCACGTGGGGTCACCGGCCCCAGGTGACCCGGTCACGTGGGGTCACCGGCCCCAGGTGACCGGGTCACGTGGGGTCACCGGCCCCAGGTGACCGGGTCACGTGGGGTCACCGGCCCCAGGTGACCGGGTCACGTGGGGTCACCGGCCCCAGGTCAGCGGGTCACGTGGGGACCCCGGCCCCAGGTGACCGGGTCACGTGGGGACACCGGGCCCAGGTAACCGGGTCATACCGAGTCCCCGGACCCAGGTCACCGGGTCAGTTCGGGACCCCGGACCCAGGTCGGGTCATGTCACGTCCCATGCCCGGGTCCCCGGGTTGGATTTTTACCCAGGCCCCGGGTCACGGGGTCATGTCGGGTCGCTGTCCCGGGTACCAGTGTCAGGTGACCACCCCGGCCCCGGGAGACGGAGTCATACCGGGTCCCCGGCCCAGGTCCCCGGGTTGCATCGGGACAAAAGCACCGGATCACTGGATCACGTGGGGGCCCGGGCCCGGGTCCCCGGGTTGCATCGGGACACCACCGAAGGACCACCGGGTCCTGTCGGGTCCCCGGCCCGGGTCCCCTGGACAGGTCGTTAACCCGGCCCCAGGTCACCGGGTCGTGTCGGGTAACCGGCCTGGTTCCCAGGTTCCGGTGACCACCCCGGCACCAGGACCCCGGGTCCCGTGGGGACCCCGGCACCAGGTGAACGGGTCACGTGGGGTCACCGGCCCCAGGTGACCGGGTCACGTGGGGACACCGGCCCCAGGTCAGCGGGTCACGTGGGGTCACCGGCCCCAGGTGACCGGGTCACGTGGGGTCACCGGCCCCAGGTGACCGGGTCACGTGAGGTCACCGGCCCCAGGTGACCGGGTCACGTGGGGTCACCGGCCCCAGGTGACCGGGTCACGTGGGGTCACCGGCCCCAGGTGACCGGGTCACGTGGGGTCACCGGCCCCAGGTGACCGGGTCACGTGGGGTCACCGGCCCCAGGTGACCGGGTCACGTGGGGTCACCGGCCCCAGGTGACCGGGTCACGTGGGGTCACCGGCCCCAGGTCAGCGGGTCACGTGGGGTCACCGGCCCCAGGTGACCGGGTCACGTGGGGACACCGGCCCCAGGTGACCGGGTCACGTGGGGTCACCGGCCCCAGGTCAGCGGGTCACGTGGGGTCACCGGCCCCAGGTGACCGGGTCACGTGGGGTCACCGGCACCAGGTGACCGGGTCACGTGGGGTCACCGGCACCAGGTGACCGGGTCACGTGGGGTCACCGGCCCCAGGTGACCGGGTCACGTGGGGTCACCGGCCCCAGGTGACCGGGTCACGTGGGGACACCGGCCCCAGGTGACCGGGTCACGTGGGGTCACCGGCCCCAGGTGACCGGGTCACGTGGGGTCACCGGCCCCAGGTGACCCGGTCACGTGGGGTCACCGGCCCCAGGTGACCGGGTCACGTGGGGTCACCGGCCCCAGGTGACCGGGTCACGTGGGGTCACCGGCCCCAGGTCAGCGGGTCACGTGGGGACCCCGGCCCCAGGTGACCGGGTCACGTGGGGACACCGGCCCCAGGTCAGCGGGTCACGTGGGGTCACCGGCCCCAGGTGACCTGGTCACGTGGGGACCCCGGCCCCAGGTGACCGGGTCACGTGGGGACCCCGGGCCCAGGTAACCGGGTCATACCGAGTCCCCGGACCCAGGTCACCGGGTCAGTTCGGGACCCCGGACCCAGGTCGGGTCATGTCACGTCCCATGCCCGGGTCCCCGGGTTGGATTTTTACCCAGGCCCCGGGTCACGGGGTCATGTCGGGTCGCTGTCCCGGGTACCAGTGTCAGGTGACCACCCCGGCCCCGGGAGACGGAGTCATACCGGGTCCCCGGCCCAGGTCCCCGGGTTGCATCGGGACAAAAGCACCGGATCACTGGATCACGTGGGGGCCCGGGCCCGGGTCCCCGGGTTGCATCGGGACACCACCGAAGGACCACCGGGTCCTGTCGGGTCCCCGACCCGGGTCCCCTGGACAGGTCGTTAACCCGGCCCCAGGTCACCGGGTCGTGTCGGGTAACCGGCCTGGTTCCCAGGTTCCGGTGACCACCCCGGCACCAGGACCCCGGGTCCCGTGGGGACCCCGGCACCAGGTGACCGGGTCACGTGGGGTCACCGGCCCCAGGTGACCGGGTCACGTGGGGACACCGGCCCCAGGTGACCGGGTCACGTGGGGTCACCGGCCCCAGGTCAGCGGGTCACGTGGGGTCACCGGCCCCAGGTGACCGGGTCACGTGGGGTCACCGGCACCAGGTGACCGGGTCACGTGGGGTCACCGGCACCAGGTGACCGGGTCACGTGGGGTCACCGGCCCCAGGTGACCTGGTCACGTGGGGTCACCGGCCCCAGGTGACCGGGTCACGTGGGGTCACCGGCCCCAGGTGACCGGGTCACGTGAGGTCACCGGCCCCAGGTGACCGGGTCACGTGGGGTCACCGGCCCCAGGTGACCGGGTCACGTGGGGTCACCGGCCCCAGGTGACCGGGTCACGTGGGGTCACCGGCCCCAGGTCAGCGGGTCACGTGGGGTCACCGGCCCCAGGTGACCTGGTCACGTGGGGTCACCGGCCCCAGGTGACCGGGTCACGTGGGGTCACCGGCCCCAGGTGACCGGGTCACGTGGGGTCACCGGCCCCAGGTGACCGGGTCACGTGGGGTCACCGGCCCCAGGTGACCGGGTCACGTGGGGACACCGGCCCCAGGTGACCGGGTCACGTGGGGACACCGGCCCCAGGTGACCGGGTCACGTGGGGTCACCGGCACCAGGTGACCGGGTCACGTGGGGTCACCGGCCCCAGGTCAGCGGGTCACGTGGGGACCCCGGCCCCAGGTGACCGGGTCACGTGGGGACACCGGCCCCAGGTCAGCGGGTCACGTGGGGTCACCGGCCCCAGGTGACCTGGTCACGTGGGGACCCCGGCCCCAGGTGACCGGGTCACGTGGGGACCCCGGGCCCAGGTAACCGGGTCATACCGAGTCTCCGGACCCAGGTCACCGGGTGAGTTCGGGACCCCGGACCCAGGTCGGGTCATGTCACGTCCCATGCCCGGGTCCCCGGGTTGGATTTTTACCCAGGCCCCGGGTCACGGGGTCATGTCGGGTCGCTGTCCCGGGTACCAGTGTCAGGTGACCACCCCGGCCCCGGGAGACGGAGTCATACCGGGTCCCCGGCCCAGGTCCCCGGGTTGCATCGGGACAAAAGCACCGGATCACTGGATCACGTGGGGGCCCGGGCCCGAGTCCCCGGGTTGCATCGGGACACCACCGAAGGACCACCGGGTCCTGTCGGGTCCCCGGCCCGGGTCCCCTGGACAGGTCGTTAACCCGGCCCCAGGTCACCGGGTCGTGTCGGGTAACCGGCCTGGTTCCCAGGTTCCGGTGACCACCCCGGCACCAGGACCCCGGGTCCCGTGGGGACCCCGGCACCAGGTGACCGGGTCACGTGGGGTCACCGGCCCCAGGTGACCGGGTCACGTGGGGACACCGGCCCCAGGTCAGCGGGTCACGTGGGGTCACCGGCCCCAGGTGACCGGGTCACGTGGGGTCACCGGCCCCAGGTGACCGGGTCACGTGGGGTCACCGGCCCCAGGTGACCGGGTCACGTGGGGTCACCGGCCCCAGGTGACCGGGTCACGTGGGGTCACCGGCCCCAGGTGACCGGGTCACGTGGGGTCACCGGCCCCAGGTGACCGGGTCACGTGGGGTCACCGGCCCCAGGTGACCGGGTCACGTGGGGTCACCGGCCCCAGGTGACCGGGTCACGTGGGGTCACCGGCACCAGGTGACCGGGTCACGTGGGGTCACCGGCACCAGGTGACCGGGTCACGTGGGGTCACCGGCCCCAGGTCAGCGGGTCACGTGGGGTCACCGGCCCCAGGTGACCGGGTCACGTGGGGTCACCGGCCCCAGGTGACCGGGTCACGTGAGGTCACCGGCCCCAGGTGACCGGGTCACGTGGGGTCACCGGCCCCAGGTGACCGGGTCACGTGGGGTCACCGGCCCCAGGTGACCGGGTCACGTGGGGTCACCGGCCCCAGGTCAGCGGGTCACGTGGGGTCACCGGCCCCAGGTGACCGGGTCACGTGGGGACACCGGCCCCAGGTGACCGGGTCACGTGGGGTCACCGGCCCCAGGTGACCGGGTCACGTGGGGTCACCGGCCCAAGGTGACCGGGTCACGTGGGGTCACCGGCCCCAGGTGACCGGGTCACGTGGGGACACCGGCCCCAGGTGACCGGGTCACGTGGGGACACCGGCCCCAGGTGACCGGGTCACGTGGGGTCACCGGCCCCAGGTGACCCGGTCACGTGGGGTCACCGGCCCCAGGTGACCGGGTCACGTGGGGTCACCGGCCCCAGGTGACCGGGTCACGTGGGGTCACCGGCCCCAGGTGACCGGGTCACGTGGGGTCACCGGCCCCAGGTGACCGGGTCACGTGGGGTCACCGGCCCCAGGTCAGCGGGTCACGTGGGGACCCCGGCCCCAGGTGACCGGGTCACGTGGGGACACCGGGCCCAGGTAACCGGGTCATACCGAGTCCCCGGACCCAGGTCACCGGGTCAGTTCGGGACCCCGGACCCAGGTCGGGTCATGTCACGTCCCATGCCCGGGTCCCCGGGTTGGATTTTTACCCAGGCCCCGGGTCACGGGGTCATGTCGGGTCGCTGTCCCGGGTACCAGTGTCAGGTGACCACCCCGGCCCCGGGAGACGGAGTCATACCGGGTCCCCGGCCCAGGTCCCCGGGTTGCATCGGGACAAAAGCACCGGATCACTGGATCACGTGGGGGCCCGGGCCCGGGTCCCCGGGTTGCATCGGGACACCACCGAAGGACCACCGGGTCCTGTCGGGTCCCCGGCCCGGGTCCCCTGGACAGGTCGTTAACCCGGCCCCAGGTCACCGGGTCGTGTCGGGTAACCGGCCTGGTTCCCAGGTTCCGGTGACCACCCCGGCACCAGGACCCCGGGTCCCGTGGGGACCCCGGCACCAGGTGAACGGGTCACGTGGGGTCACCGGCCCCAGGTGACCGGGTCACGTGGGGACACCGGCCCCAGGTGACCGGGTCACGTGGGGTCACCGGCCCCAGGTGACCGGGTCACGTGGGGTCACCGGCCCCAGGTGACCGGGTCACGTGAGGTCACCGGCCCCAGGTGACCGGGTCACGTGGGGTCACCGGCCCCAGGTGACCGGGTCACGTGGGGTCACCGGCCCCAGGTGACCGGGTCACGTGGGGTCACCGGCCCCAGGTGACCGGGTCACGTGGGGTCACCGGCCCCAGGTGACCGGGTCACGTGGGGTCACCGGCCCCAGGTGACCGGGTCACGTGGGGTCACCGGCCCCAGGTCAGCGGGTCACGTGGGGTCACCGGCCCCAGGTGACCGGGTCACGTGGGGACACCGGCCCCAGGTGACCGGGTCACGTGGGGTCACCGGCCCCAGGTCAGCGGGTCACGTGGGGTCACCGGCCCCAGGTGACCGGGTCACGTGGGGTCACCGGCACCAGGTGACCGGGTCATGTGGGGTCACCGGCCCCAGGTGACCGGGTCACGTGGGGTCACCGGCCCCAGGTGACCGGGTCACGTGGGGTCACCGGCCCCAGGTCAGCGGGTCACGTGGGGACCCCGGCCCCAGGTGACCGGGTCACGTGGGGACACCGGCCCCAGGTCAGCGGGTCACGTGGGGTCACCGGCCCCAGGTGACCGGGTCACGTGGGGTCACCGGCCCCAGGTGACCGGGTCACGTGGGGTCACCGGCCCCAGGTCAGCGGGTCACGTGGGGACCCCGGCCCCAGGTGACCGGGTCACGTGGGGACACCGGCCCCAGGTCAGCGGGTCACGTGGGGTCACCGGCCCCAGGTGACCTGGTCACGTGGGGACCCCGGCCCCAGGTGACCGGGTCACGTGGGGACCCCGGGCCCAGGTAACCGGGTCATACCGAGTCCCCGGACCCAGGTCACCGGGTCAGTTCGGGACCCCGGACCCAGGTCGGGTCATGTCACGTCCCATGCCCGGGTCCCCGGGTTGGATTTTTACCCAGGCCCCGGGTCACGGGGTCATGTCGGGTCGCTGTCCCGGGTACCAGTGTCAGGTGACCACCCCGGCCCCGGGAGACGGAGTCATACCGGGTCCCCGGCCCAGGTCCCCGGGTTGCATCGGGACAAAAGCACCGGATCACTGGATCACGTGGGGGCCCGGGCCCGGGTCCCCGGGTTGCATCGGGACACCAGCGAAGGACCACCGGGTCCTGTCGGGTCCCCGACCCGGGTCCCCTGGACAGGTCGTTAACCCGGCCCCAGGTCACCGGGTCGTGTCGGGTAACCGGCCTGGTTCCCAGGTTCCGGTGACCACCCCGGCACCAGGACCCCGGGTCCCGTGGGGACCCCGGCACCAGGTGACCGGGTCACGTGGGGTCACCGGCCCCAGGTGACCGGGTCACGTGGGGACACCGGCCCCAGGTGACCGGGTCACGTGGGGTCACCGGCCCCAGGTCAGCGGGTCACGTGGGGTCACCGGCCCCAGGTGACCGGGTCACGTGGGGTCACCGGCACCAGGTGACCGGGTCACGTGGGGTCACCGGCACCAGGTGACCGGGTCACGTGGGGTCACCGGCCCCAGGTGACCTGGTCACGTGGGGTCACCGGCCCCAGGTGACCGGGTCACGTGGGGTCACCGGCCCCAGGTGACCGGGTCACGTGAGGTCACCGGCCCCAGGTGACCGGGTCACGTGGGGTCACCGGCCCCAGGTGACCGGGTCACGTGGGGTCACCGGCCCCAGGTGACCGGGTCACGTGGGGTCACCGGCCCCAGGTCAGCGGGTCACGTGGGGTCACCGGCCCCAGGTGACCTGGTCACGTGGGGTCACCGGCCCCAGGTGACCGGGTCACGTGGGGTCACCGGCCCCAGGTGACCGGGTCACGTGGGGTCACCGGCCCCAGGTGACCGGGTCACGTGGGGTCACCGGCCCCAGGTGACCGGGTCACGTGGGGTCACCGGCCCCAGGTGACCGGGTCACGTGGGGACACCGGCCCCAGGTGACCGGGTCACGTGGGGACACCGGCCCCAGGTGACCGGGTCACGTGGGGTCACCGGCCCCAGGTGACCCGGTCACGTGGGGTCACCGGCCCCAGGTGACCGGGTCACGTGGGGTCACCGGCCCCAGGTGACCGGGTCACGTGGGGTCACCGGCCCCAGGTGACCGGGTCACGTGGGGTCACCGGCCCCAGGTCAGCGGGTCACGTGGGGACCCCGGCCCCAGGTGACCGGGTCACGTGGGGACACCGGCCCCAGGTCAGCGGGTCACGTGGGGTCACCGGCCCCAGGTGACCTGGTCACGTGGGGACCCCGGCCCCAGGTGACCGGGTCACGTGGGGACCCCGGGCCCAGGTAACCGGGTCATACCGAGTCCCCGGACCCAGGTCACCGGGTCAGTTCGGGACCCCGGACCCAGGTCGGGTCATGTCACGTCCCATGCCCGGGTCCCCGGGTTGGATTTTTACCCAGGCCCCGGGTCACGGGGTCATGTCGGGTCGCTGTCCCGGGTACCAGTGTCAGGTGACCACCCCGGCCCCGGGAGACGGAGTCATACCGGGTCCCCGGCCCAGGTCCCCGGGTTGCATCGGGACAAAAGCACCGGATCACTGGATCACGTGGGGGCCCGGGCCCGGGTCCCCGGGTTGCATCGGGACACCAGCGAAGGACCACCGGGTCCTGTCGGGTCCCCGGCCCGGGTCCCCTGGACAGGTCGTTAACCCGGCCCCAGGTCACCGGGTCGTGTCGGGTAACCGGCCTGGTTCCCAGGTTCCGGTGACCACCCCGGCACCAGGACCCCGGGTCCCGTGGGGACCCCGGCACCAGGTGACCGGGTCACGTGGGGTCACCGGCCCCAGGTGACCGGGTCACGTGGGGACACCGGCCCCAGGTGACCGGGTCACGTGGGGTCACCGGCCCCAGGTCAGCGGGTCACGTGGGGTCACCGGCCCCAGGTGACCGGGTCACGTGGGGTCACCGGCCCCAGGTGACCGGGTCACGTGGGGTCACCGGCACCAGGTGACCGGGTCACGTGGGGTCACCGGCCCCAGGTAACCTGGTCACGTGGGGTCACCGGCCCCAGGTGACCGGGTCACGTGGGGTCACCGGCCCCAGGTGACCGGGTCACGTGAGGTCACCGGCCCCAGGTGACCGGGTCACGTGGGGTCACCGGCCCCAGGTGACCGGGTCACGTGGGGTCACCGGCCCCAGGTGACCGGGTCACGTCGGGTCACCGGCCCAGGTGACCGGGTCACGTGGGGTCACCGGCCCCAGGTGACCTGGTCACGTGGGGTCACCGGCCCCAGGTGACCGGGTCACGTGGGGTCACCGGCCCCAGGTGACCGGGTCACGTGGGGTCACCGGCCCCAGGTGACCGGGTCACGTGAGGTCACCGGCCCCAGGTGACCGGGTCACGTGGGGTCACCGGCACCAGGTGACCGGGTCACGTGGGGTCACCGGCCCCAGGTCAGCGGGTCACGTGGGGACCCCGGCCCCAGGTGACCGGGTCACGTGGGGACACCGGCCCCAGGTCAGCGGGTCACGTGGGGTCACCGGCCCCAGGTGACCTGGTCACGTGGGGACCCCGGCCCCAGGTGACCGGGTCACGTGGGGACCCCGGGCCCAGGTAACCGGGTCATACCGAGTCTCCGGACCCAGGTCACCGGGTGAGTTCGGGACCCCGGACCCAGGTCGGGTCATGTCACGTCCCATGCCCGGGTCCCCGGGTTGGATATTTACCCAGGCCCCGGGTCACGGGGTCATGTCGGGTCGCTGTCCCGGGTACCAGTGTCAGGTGACCACCCCGGCCCCGGGAGACGGAGTCATACCGGGTCCCCGGCCCAGGTCCCCGGGTTGCATCGGGACAAAAGCACCGGATCACTGGATCACGTGGGGGCCCGGGCCCGAGTCCCCGGGTTGCATCGGGACACCACCGAAGGACCACCGGGTCCTGTCGGGTCCCCGGCCCGGGTCCCCTGGACAGGTCGTTAACCCGGCCCCAGGTCACCGGGTCGTGTCGGGTAACCGGCCTGGTTCCCAGGTTCCGGTGACCACCCCGGCACCAGGACCCCGGGTCCCGTGGGGACCCCGGCACCAGGTGACCGGGTCACGTGGGGTCACCGGCCCCAGGTGACCGGGTCACGTGGGGACACCGGACCCAGGTCAGCGGGTCACGTGGGGTCACCGGCCCCAGGTGACCGGGTCACGTGGGGTCACCGGCCCCAGGTGACCGGGTCACGTGAGGTCACCGGCCCCAGGTGACCGGGTCACGTGGGGTCACCGGCCCCAGGTGACCGGGTCACGTGGGGTCACCGGCCCCAGGTGACCGGGTCACGTGGGGTCACCGGCCCCAGGTGACCGGGTCACGTGGGGTCACCGGCCCCAGGTGACCGGGTCACGTGGGGTCACCGGCCCCAGGTGACCGGGTCACGTGGGGTCACCGGCACCAGGTGACCGGGTCACGTGGGGTCACCGGCACCAGGTGACCGGGTCACGTGGGGTCACCGGCCCCAGGTCAGCGGGTCACGTGGGGTCACCGGCCCCAGGTGACCGGGTCACGTGGGGTCACCGGCCCCAGGTGACCGGGTCACGTGAGGTCACCGGCCCCAGGTGACCGGGTCACGTGGGGTCACCGGCCCCAGGTGACCGGGTCACGTGGGGTCACCGGCCCCAGGTGACCGGGTCACGTGGGGTCACCGGCCCCAGGTCAGCGGGTCACGTGGGGTCACCGGCCCCAGGTGACCGGGTCACGTGGGGACACCGGCCCCAGGTGACCGGGTCACGTGGGGTCACCGGCCCCAGGTGACCGGGTCACGTGGGGTCACCGGCCCAAGGTGACCGGGTCACGTGGGGTCACCGGCCCCAGGTGACCGGGTCACGTGGGGACACCGGCCCCAGGTGACCGGGTCACGTGGGGACACCGGCCCCAGGTGACCGGGTCACGTGGGGTCACCGGCCCCAGGTGACCCGGTCACGTGGGGTCACCGGCCCCAGGTGACCGGGTCACGTGGGGTCACCGGCCCCAGGTGACCGGGTCACGTGGGGTCACCGGCCCCAGGTGACCGGGTCACGTGGGGTCACCGGCCCCAGGTCAGCGGGTCACGTGGGGTCACCGGCCCCAGGTGACCTGGTCACGTGGGGACCCCGGCCCCAGGTGACCGGGTCACGTGGGGACCGCGGGCCCAGGTAACCGGGTCATACCGAGTCCCCGGACCCAGGTCACCGGGTCAGTTCGGGACCCCGGACCCAGGTCGGGTCATGTCACGTCCCATGCCCGGGTCCCCGGGTTGGATTTTTACCCAGGCCCCGGGTCACGGGGTCATGTCGGGTCGCTGTCCCGGGTACCAGTGTCAGGTGACCACCCCGGCCCCGGGAGACGGAGTCATACCGGGTCCCCGGCCCAGGTCCCCGGGTTGCATCGGGACAAAAGCACCGGATCACTGGATCACGTGGGGGCCCGGGCCCGGGTCCCCGGGTTGCATCGGGACACCAGCGAAGGACCACCAGGTCCTGTCGGGTCCCCGGCCCGGGTCCCCTGGACAGGTCGTTAACCCGGCCCCAGGTCACCGGGTCGTGTCGGGTAACCGGCCTGGTTCCCAGGTTCCGGTGACCACCCCGGCACCAGGACCCCGGGTCCCATGGGGACCCCGGCACCAGGTGACCGGGTCACGTGGGGTCACCGGCCCCAGGTGACCGGGTCACGTGGGGACACCGGCCCCAGGTGACCGGGTCACGTGGGGTCACCGGCCCCAGGTCAGCGGGTCACGTGGGGTCACCGGCCCCAGGTGACCGGGTCACGTGGGGTCACCGGCCCCAGGTGACCGGGTCACGTGAGGTCACCGGCCCCAGGTGACCGGGTCACGTGGGGTCACCGGCCCCAGGTGACCGGGTCACGTGGGGTCACCGGCCCCAGGTGACCGGGTCACGTCGGGTCACCGGCCCAGGTGACCGGGTCACGTGGGGTCACCGGCCCCAGGTGACCTGGTCACGTGGGGTCACCGGCCCCAGGTGACCGGGTCACGTGGGGTCACCGGCCCCAGGTGACCGGGTCACGTGGGGTCACCGGCACCAGGTGACCGGGTCACGTGGGGTCACCGGCCCCAGGTCAGCGGGTCACGTGGGGACCCCGGCCCCAGGTGACCGGGTCACGTGGGGACACCGGCCCCAGGTCAGCGGGTCACGTGGGGTCACCGGCCCCAGGTGACCTGGTCACGTGGGGACCCCGGCCCCAGGTGACCGGGTCACGTGGGGACACCGGGCCCAGGTAACCGGGTCATACCGAGTCCCCGGACCCAGGTCACCGGGTCAGTTCGGGACCCCGGACCCAGGTCGGGTCATGTCACGTCCCATGCCCGGGTCCCCGGGTTGGATTTTTACCCAGGCCCCGGGTCACGGGGTCATGTCGGGTCGCTGTCCCGGGTACCAGTGTCAGGTGACCACCCCGGCCCCGGGAGACGGAGTCATACCGGGTCCCCGGCCCAGGTCCCCGGGTTGCATCGGGACAAAAGCACCGGATCACTGGATCACGTGGGGGCCCGGGCCCGGGTCCCCGGGTTGCATCGGGACACCACCGAAGGACCACCGGGTCCTGTCGGGTCCCCGGCCCGGGTCCCCTGGACAGGTCGTTAACCCGGCCCCAGGTCACCGGGTCGTGTCGGGTAACCGGCCTGGTTCCCAGGTTCCGGTGACCACACCGGCACCAGGACCCCGGGTCCCGTGGGGACCCCGGCACCAGGTGACCGGGTCACGTGGGGACACCGGCCCCAGGTCAGCGGGTCACGTGGGGTCACCGGCACCAGGTGACCGGGTCACGTGGGGTCACCGGCACCAGGTGACCGGGTCACGTGAGGTCACCGGCCCCAGGTGACCGGGTCACGTGGGGTCACCGGCCCCAGGTGACCGGGTCACGTGGGGTCACCGGCCCCAGGTGACCGGGTCACGTGGGGTCACCGGCCCCAGGTGACCGGGTCACGTGGGGTCACCGGCCCCAGGTGACCGGGTCACGTGGGGTCACCGGCCCCAGGTGACCGGGTCACGTGGGGACACCGGCCCCAGGTGACCGGGTCACGTGGGGTCTCCGGCCCCAGGTCAGCGGGTCACGTGGGGTCACCGGCCCCAGGTGACCCGGTCACGTGGGGTCACCGGCCCCAGGTGACCGGGTCACGTGGGGTCACCGGCCCCAGGTGACCGGGTCACGTGGGGTCACCGGCCCCAGGTCAGCGGGTCACGTGGGGTCACCGGCCCCAGGTGACCGGGTCACGTGGGGTCACCGGCCCCAGGTGACCGGGTCACGTGGGGTCACCGGCCCCAGGTCAGCGGGTCACGTGGGGTCACCGGCCCCAGGTGACCGGGTCACGTGGGGACACCGGCCCCAGGTGACCGGGTCACGTGGGGTCACCGGCCCCAGGTGACCGGGTCACGTGGGGTCACCGGCCCAAGGTGACCGGGTCACGTGGGGTCACCGGCCCCAGGTGACCGGGTCACGTGGGGACACCGGCCCCAGGTGACCGGGTCACGTGGGGACACCGGCCCCAGGTGACCGGGTCACGTGGGGTCACCGGCCCCAGGTGACCCGGTCACGTGGGGTCACCGGCCCCAGGTGACCGGGTCACGTGGGGTCACCGGCCCCAGGTGACCGGGTCACGTGGGGTCACCGGCCCCAGGTCAGCGGGTCACGTGGGGTCACCGGCCCCAGGTGACCTGGTCACGTGGGGACCCCGGCCCCAGGTGACCGGGTCACGTGGGGACCGCGGGCCCAGGTAACCGGGTCATACCGAGTCCCCGGACCCAGGTCACCGGGTCAGTTCGGGACCCCGGACCCAGGTCGGGTCATGTCACGTCCCATGCCCGGGTCCCCGGGTTGGATTTTTACCCAGGCCCCGGGTCACGGGGTCATGTCGGGTCGCTGTCCCGGGTACCAGTGTCAGGTGACCACCCCGGCCCCGGGAGACGGAGTCATACCGGGTCCCCGGCCCAGGTCCCCGGGTTGCATCGGGACAAAAGCACCGGATCACTGGATCACGTGGGGGCCCGGGCCCGGGTCCCCGGGTTGCATCGGGACACCACCGAAGGACCACCAGGTCCTGTCGGGTCCCCGGCCCGGGTCCCCTGGACAGGTCGTTAACCCGGCCCCAGGTCACCGGGTCGTGTCGGGTAACCGGCCTGGTTCCCAGGTTCCGGTGACCACCCCGGCACCAGGACCCCGGGTCCCGTGGGGACCCCGGCACCAGGTGACCGGGTCACGTGGGGTCACCGGCCCCAGGTGACCGGGTCACGTGGGGACACCGGCCCCAGGTGACCGGGTCACGTGGGGTCACCGGCCCCAGGTCAGCGGGTCACGTGGGGTCACCGGCCCCAGGTGACCGGGTCACGTGGGGTCACCGGCCCCAGGTGACCGGGTCACGTGGGGTCACCGGCACCAGGTGACCGGGTCACGTGGGGTCACCGGCCCCAGGTAACCTGGTCACGTGGGGTCACCGGCCCCAGGTGACCGGGTCACGTGGGGTCACCGGCCCCAGGTGACCGGGTCACGTGAGGTCACCGGCCCCAGGTGACCGGGTCACGTGGGGTCACCGGCCCCAGGTGACCGGGTCACGTGGGGTCACCGGCCCCAGGTGACCGGGTCACGTCGGGTCACCGGCCCAGGTGACCGGGTCACGTGGGGTCACCGGCCCCAGGTGACCTGGTCACGTGGGGTCACCGGCCCCAGGTGACCGGGTCACGTGGGGTCACCGGCCCCAGGTGACCGGGTCACGTGGGGTCACCGGCACCAGGTGACCGGGTCACGTGGGGTCACCGGCCCCAGGTCAGCGGGTCACGTGGGGACCCCGGCCCCAGGTGACCGGGTCACGTGGGGACACCGGCCCCAGGTCAGCGGGTCACGTGGGGTCACCGGCCCCAGGTGACCTGGTCACGTGGGGACCCCGGCCCCAGGTGACCGGGTCACGTGGGGACACCGGGCCCAGGTAACCGGGTCATACCGAGTCCCCGGACCCAGGTCACCGGGTCAGTTCGGGACCCCGGACCCAGGTCGGGTCATGTCACGTCCCATGCCCGGGTCCCCGGGTTGGATTTTTACCCAGGCCCCGGGTCACGGGGTCATGTCGGGTCGCTGTCCCGGGTACCAGTGTCAGGTGACCACCCCGGCCCCGGGAGACGGAGTCATACCGGGTCCCCGGCCCAGGTCCCCGGGTTGCATCGGGACAAAAGCACCGGATCACTGGATCACGTGGGGGCCCGGGCCCGGGTCCCCGGGTTGCATCGGGACACCACCGAAGGACCACCGGGTCCTGTCGGGTCCCCGGCCCGGGTCCCCTGGACAGGTCGTTAACCCGGCCCCAGGTCACCGGGTCGTGTCGGGTAACCGGCCTGGTTCCCAGGTTCCGGTGACCACACCGGCACCAGGACCCCGGGTCCCGTGGGGACCCCGGCACCAGGTGACCGGGTCACGTGGGGACACCGGCCCCAGGTCAGCGGGTCACGTGGGGTCACCGGCACCAGGTGACCGGGTCACGTGGGGTCACCGGCACCAGGTGACCGGGTCACGTGAGGTCACCGGCCCCAGGTGACCGGGTCACGTGGGGTCACCGGCCCCAGGTGACCGGGTCACGTGGGGTCACCGGCCCCAGGTGACCGGGTCACGTGGGGTCACCGGCCCCAGGTGACCGGGTCACGTGGGGTCACCGGCCCCAGGTGACCGGGTCACGTGGGGTCACCGGCCCCAGGTGACCGGGTCACGTGGGGACACCGGCCCCAGGTGACCGGGTCACGTGGGGTCTCCGGCCCCAGGTCAGCGGGTCACGTGGGGTCACCGGCCCCAGGTGACCCGGTCACGTGGGGTCACCGGCCCCAGGTGACCGGGTCACGTGGGGTCACCGGCCCCAGGTGACCGGGTCACGTGGGGTCACCGGCCCCAGGTCAGCGGGTCACGTGGGGTCACCGGCCCCAGGTGACCGGGTCACGTGGGGTCACCGGCCCCAGGTGACCGGGTCACGTGGGGTCACCGGCCCCAGGTGACCGGGTCACGTGGGGTCACCGGCCCCAGGTGACCGGGTCACGTGGGGTCACCGGCCCCAGGTGACCGGGTCACGTGGGGTCACCGGCCCCAGGTCAGCGGGTCACGTGGGGACCCCGGCCCCAGGTGACCGGGTCACGTGGGGACACCGGCCCCAGGTCAGCGGGTCACGTGGGGTCACCGGCCCCAGGTGACCTGGTCACGTGGGGACCCCGGCCCCAGGTAACCGGGTCATACCGAGTCCCCGGAGCCAGGTCACCGGGTGAGTTCGGGACCCCGGACCCAGGTCGGGTCATGTCACGTCCCATGCCCGGGTCCCCGGGTTGGATTTTTACCCAGGCCCCGGGTCACAGGGTCATGTCGGGTCAACGGCCTGGGTACAAGGGTCTGGTGACCACCCCGACCCCAGGTCCCCGGGTCATGACGGGACACCGGACCAGGTCCCCGAGCCCGGTCGACACCACAGCCCCAGGTCACCGGGTCATGTCGGGACCCAGCCCGGGTCCCCGGGACGGGTTTTTACCCCAGCCGCAGATCACCGGGTCCTGTCGGGTACCCGGGTCGGGTCCCCTGGACAGGTCGGCACCCCGGCCCCGGGTCACGGGGTCATGTCGGGTCGCTGTCCCGGGTACCAGTGTCAGGTGACCACCCCGGCCCCGGGAGACGGAGTCATACCGGGTCCCCGGCCCAGGTCCCCGGGTTGCATCGGGACAAAAGCACCGGATCACTGGATCACGTGGGGGCCCGGGCCCGGGTCCCCGGGTTGCATCGGGACACCAGCGAAGGACCACCGGGTCCTGTCGGGTCCCCGGCCCGGGTCCCCTGGACAGGTCGTTAACCCGGCCCCAGGTCACCGGGTCGTGTCGGGTAACCGGCCTGGTTCCCAGGTTCCGGTGACCACCCCGGCACCAGGACCCCGGGTCCCGTGGGGACCCCGGCACCAGGTGACCGGGTCACGTGGGGTCACCGGCCCCAGGTGACCGGGTCACGTGGGGTCACCGGCCCCAGGTGACCGGGTCACGTGGGGTCACCGGCCCCAGGTGACCGGGTCACGTGGGGTCACCGGCCCCAGGTGACCGGGTCACGTGGGGTCACCGGCACCAGGTGACCGGGTCACGTGGGGTCACCGGCCCCAGGTGACCTGGTCACGTGGGGTCACCGGCCCCAGGTGACCGGGTCACGTGGGGTCACCGGCCCCATGTGACCGGGTCACGTGAGGTCACCGGCCCCAGGTGACCGGGTCACGTGGGGTCACCGGCCCCAGGTGACCGGGTCACGTGGGGTCACCGGCCCCAGGTGACCGGGTCACGTGGGGTCACCGGCCCAGGTGACCGGGTCACGTGGGGTCACCGGCCCCAGGTGACCGGGTCACGTGGGGTCACCGGCCCCAGGTGACCTGGTCACGTGGGGTAACCGGCCCCAGGTGACCGGGTCACGTGGGGACCCCGGGCCCAGGTAACCGGGTAATACCGAGTCCCCGGACCCAGGTCACCGGGTCAGTTCGGGACCCCGGACCCAGGTCGGGTCATGTCACGTCCCATGCCCGGGTCCCCGGGTTGGATTTTTACCCAGGCCCCGGGTCACGGGGTCATGTCGGGTCGCTGTCCCGGGTACCAGTGTCAGGTGACCACCCCGGCCCCGGGAGATGGAGTCATACCGGGTCCCCGGCCCAGGTCCCCGGGTTGCATCGGGACAAAAGCACCGGATCACTGGATCACGTGGGGGCCCGGGCCCGGGTCCCCGGGTTGCATCGGGACACCAGCGAAGGACCACCGGGTCCTGTCGGGTCCCCGGCCCGGGTCCCCTGGACAGGTCGTTAACCCGGCCCCAGGTCACCGGGTCGTGTCGGGTAACCGGCCTGGTTCCCAGGTTCCGGTGACCACCCCGGCACCAGGACCCCGGGTCCCGTGGGGACCCCGGCCCCAGGTGACCTGGTCACGTGGGGTCACCGGCCCAGGTGACCGGGTCACGTGGGGTCACCGGCCCCAGGTGACCTGGTCACGTGGGGTCACCGGCCCCAGGTGACCGGGTCACGTGGGGTCACCGGCCCCAGGTGACCGGGTCACGTGGGGTCACCGGCCCCAGGTGACCGGGTCACGTGGGGTCACCGGCCCCAGGTGACCGGGTCACGTGGGGTCACCGGCCCCAGGTGACCGGGTCACGTGGGGTCACCGGCCCCAGGTGACCGGGTCACGTGGGGTCACCGGCCCCAGGTCAGCGGGTCACGTGGGGACCCCGGCCCCAGGTGACCGGGTCACGTGGGGACACCGGCCCCAGGTCAGCGGGTCACGTGGGGTCACCGGCCCCAGGTGACCTGGTCACGTGGGGACCCCGGCCCCAGGTGACCGGGTCACGTGGGGACCCCGGGCCCAGGTAACCGGGTCATACCGAGTCCCCGGACCCAGGTCACCGGGTCAGTTCGGGACCCCGGACCCAGGTCGGGTCATGTCACGTCCCATGCCCGGGTCCCCGGGTTGGATTTTTACCCAGGCCCCGGGTCACGGGGTCATGTCGGGTCGCTGTCCCGGGTACCAGTGTCAGGTGACCACCCCGGCCCCGGGAGACGGAGTCATACCGGGTCCCCGGCCCAGGTCCCCGGGTTGCATCGGGACAAAAGCACCGGATCACTGGATCACGTGGGGGCCCGGGCCCGGGTCCCCGGGTTGCATCGGGACACCAGCGAAGGACCACCGGGTCCTGTCGGGTCCCCGGCCCGGGTCCCCTGGACAGGTCGTTAACCCGGCCCCAGGTCACCGGGTCGTGTCGGGTAACCGGCCTGGTTCCCAGGTTCCGGTGACCACCCCGGCACCAGGACCCCGGGTCCCGTGGGGACCCCGGCACCAGGTGACCGGGTCACGTGGGGTCACCGGCCCCAGGTGACCGGGTCACGTGGGGACACCGGCCCCAGGTGACCGGGTCACGTGGGGTCACCGGCCCCAGGTCAGCGGGTCACGTGGGGTCACCGGCCCCAGGTGACCGGGTCACGTGGGGTCACCGGCCCCAGGTGACTGGGTCACGTGGGGTCACCGGCCCCAGGTGACCGGGTCACGTGGGGTCACCGGCACCAGGTGACCGGGTCACGTGGGGTCACCGGCCCCAGGTAACCTGGTCACGTGGGGTCACCGGCCCCAGGTGACCGGGTCACGTGGGGTCACCGGCCCCAGGTGACCGGGTCACGTGAGGTCACCGGCCCCAGGTGACCGGGTCACGTGGGGTCACCGGCCCCAGGTGACCGGGTCACGTGGGGTCACCGGCCCCAGGTGACCGGGTCACGTCGGGTCACCGGCCCAGGTGACCGGGTCACGTGGGGTCACCGGCCCCAGGTCAGCGGGTCACGTGGGGTCACCGGCCCCAGGTGACCGGGTCACGTGGGGTCACCGGCCCCAGGTGACCGGGTCACGTGGGGTCACCGGCCCCAGGTGACCGGGTCACGTGGGGTCACCGGCACCAGGTGACCGGGTCACGTGGGGTCACCGGCCCCAGGTCAGCGGGTCACGTGGGGACACCGGCCCCAGGTGACCGGGTCACGTGGGGACACCGGCCCCAGGTCAGCGGGTCACGTGGGGTCACCGGCCCCAGGTGACCTGGTCACGTGGGGACCCCGGCCCCAGGTGACCGGGTCACGTGGGGACCCCGGGCCCAGGTAACCGGGTCATACCGAGTCCCCGGACCCAGGTCACCGGGTCAGTTCGGGACCCCGGACCCAGGTCGGGTCATGTCACGTCCCATGCCCGGGTCCCCGGGTTGGATTTTTACCCAGGCCCCGGGTCACGGGGTCATGTCGGGTCGCTGTCCCGGGTACCAGTGTCAGGTGACCACCCCGGCCCCGGGAGACGGAGTCATACCGGGTCCCCGGCCCAGGTCCCCGGGTTGCATCGGGACAAAAGCACCGGATCACTGGATCACGTGGGGGCCCGGGCCCGAGTCCCCGGGTTGCATCGGGACACCACCGAAGGACCACCGGGTCCTGTCGGGTCCCCGGCCCGGGTCCCCTGGACAGGTCGTTAACCCGGCCCCAGGTCACCGGGTCGTGTCGGGTAACCGGCCTGGTTCCCAGGTTCCGGTGACCACCCCGGCACCAGGACCCCGGGTCCCGTGGGGACCCCGGCACCAGGTGACCGGGTCACGTGGGGTCACCGGCCCCAGGTGACCGGGTCACGTGGGGACACCGGCCCCAGGTCAGCGGGTCACGTGGGGTCACCGGCCCCAGGTGACCGGGTCACGTGGGGTCACCGGCCCCAGGTGACCGGGTCACGTGAGGTCACCGGCCCCAGGTGACCGGGTCACGTGGGGTCACCGGCCCCAGGTGACCGGGTCACGTGGGGTCACCGGCCCCAGGTGACCGGGTCACGTGGGGTCACCGGCCCCAGGTGACCGGGTCACGTGGGGTCACCGGCCCCAGGTGACCGGGTCACGTGGGGTCACCGGCCCCAGGTGACCGGGTCACGTGGGGACACCGGCCCCAGGTGACCGGGTCACGTGGGGTCACCGGCCCCAGGTCAGCGGGTCACGTGGGGTCACCGGCCCCAGGTGACCGGGTCACGTGGGGACACCGGCCCCAGGTGACCGGGTCACGTGGGGTCACCGGCCCCAGGTCAGCGGGTCACGTGGGGTCACCGGCCCCAGGTGACCGGGTCACGTGGGGTCACCGGCACCAGGTGACCGGGTCACGTGGGGTCACCGGCACCAGGTGACCGGGTCACGTGGGGTCACCGGCCCCAGGTCAGCGGGTCACGTGGGGTCACCGGCCCCAGGTGACCGGGTCACGTGGGGTCACCGGCCCCAGGTGACCGGGTCACGTGAGGTCACCGGCCCCAGGTGACCGGGTCACGTCGGGTCACCGGCCCCAGGTGACCGGGTCACGTGGGGTCACCGGCCCCAGGTGACCGGGTCACGTGGGGTCACCGGCCCCAGGTCAGCGGGTCACGTGGGGTCACCGGCCCCAGGTGACCGGGTCACGTGGGGACACCGGCCCCAGGTGACCGGGTCACGTGGGGTCACCGGCCCCAGGTGACCGGGTCACGTGGGGTCACCGGCCCAAGGTGACCGGGTCACGTGGGGTCACCGGCCCCAGGTGACCGGGTCACGTGGGGACACCGGCCCCAGGTGACCGGGTCACGTGGGGACACCGGCCCCAGGTGACCGGGTCACGTGGGGTCACCGGCCCCAGGTGACCGGGTCACGTGGGGTCACCGGCCCCAGGTGACCTGGTCACGTGGGGTCACCGGCCCCAGGTGACCGGGTCACGTGGGGACCCCGGGCCCAGGTAACCGGGTAATACCGAGTCCCCGGACCCAGGTCACCGGGTCAGTTCGGGACCCCGGACCCAGGTCGGGTCATGTCACGTCCCATGCCCGGGTCCCCGGGTTGGATTTTTACCCAGGCCCCGGGTCACGGGGTCATGTCGGGTCGCTGTCCCGGGTACCAGTGTCAGGTGACCACCCCGGCCCCGGGAGATGGAGTCATACCGGGTCCCCGGCCCAGGTCCCCGGGTTGCATCGGGACAAAAGCACCGGATCACTGGATCACGTGGGGGCCCGGGCCCGGGTCCCCGGGTTGCATCGGGACACCAGCGAAGGACCACCGGGTCCTGTCGGGTCCCCGGCCCGGGTCCCCTGGACAGGTCGTTAACCCGGCCCCAGGTCACCGGGTCGTGTCGGGTAACCGGCCTGGTTCCCAGGTTCCGGTGCCCACCCCGGCACCAGGACCCCGGGTCCCGTGGGGACCCCGGCCCCAGGTGACCTGGTCACGTGGGGTCACCGGCCCAGGTGACCGGGTCACGTGGGGTCACCGGCCCCAGGTGACCTGGTCACGTGGGGTCACCGGCCCCAGGTGACCGGGTCACGTGGGGTCACCGGCCCCAGGTGACCGGGTCACGTGGGGTCACCGGCCCCAGGTGACCGGGTCACGTGGGGTCACCGGCCCCAGGTGACCGGGTCACGTGGGGTCACCGGCCCCAGGTGACCGGGTCACGTGGGGTCACCGGCCCCAGGTCAGCGGGTCACGTGGGGACCCCGGCCCCAGGTGACCGGGTCACGTGGGGACCCTGGGCCCAGGTAACCGGGTCATACCGAGTCCCCGGACCCAGGTCACCGGGTCAGTTCGGGACCCCGGACCCAGGTCGGGTCATGTCACGTCCCATGCCCGGGTCCCCGGGTTGTATTTTTACCCAGGCCCCGGGTCACGGGGTCATGTCGGGTCGCTGTCCCGGGTACCAGTGTCAGGTGACCACCCCGGCCCCGGGAGACGGAGTCATACCGGGTCCCCGGCCCAGGTCCCCGGGTTGCATCGGGACAAAAGCACCGGATCACTGGATCACGTGGGGGCCCGGGCCCGGGTCCCCGGGTTGCATCGGGACACCAGCGAAGGACCACCGGGTCCTGTCGGGTCCCCGGCCCGGGTCCCCTGGACAGGTCGTTAACCCGGCCCCAGGTCACCGGGTCGTGTCGGGTAACCGGCCTGGTTCCCAGGTTCCGGTGACCACCCCGGCACCAGGACCCCGGGTCCCGTGGGGACCCCGGCACCAGGTGACCGGGTCACGTGGGGTCACCGGCCCCAGGTGACCGGGTCACGTGGGGACACCGGCCCCAGGTGACCGGGTCACGTGGGGTCACCGGCCCCAGGTCAGCGGGTCACGTGGGGTCACCGGCCCCAGGTGACCGGGTCACGTGGGGTCACCGGCCCCAGGTGACCGGGTCACGTGGGGTCACCGGCACCAGGTGACCGGGTCACGTGGGGTCACCGGCCCCAGGTAACCTGGTCACGTGGGGTCACCGGCCCCAGGTGACCGGGTCACGTGGGGTCACCGGCCCCAGGTGACCGGGTCACGTGAGGTCACCGGCCCCAGGTGACCGGGTCACGTGGGGTCACCGGCCCCAGGTGACCGGGTCACGTGGGGTCACCGGCCCCAGGTGACCGGGTCACGTCGGGTCACCGGCCCAGGTGACCGGGTCACGTGGGGTCACCGGCCCCAGGTGACCTGGTCACGTGGGGTCACCGGCCCCAGGTGACCGGGTCACGTGGGGTCACCGGCCCCAGGTGACCGGGTCACGTGGGGTCACCGGCCCCAGGTGACCGGGTCACGTGGGGTCACCGGCACCAGGTGACCGGGTCACGTGGGGTCACCGGCCCCAGGTCAGCGGGTCACGTGGGGACCCCGGCCCCAGGTGACCGGGTCACGTGGGGACACCGGCCCCAGGTCAGCGGGTCACGTGGGGTCACCGGCCCCAGGTGACCTGGTCACGTGGGGACCCCGGCCCCAGGTGACCGGGTCACGTGGGGACCCCGGGCCCAGGTAACCGGGTCATACCGAGTCCCCGGACCCAGGTCACCGGGTCAGTTCGGGACCCCGGACCCAGGTCGGGTCATGTCACGTCCCATGCCCGGGTCCCCGGGTTGGATTTTTACCCAGGCCCCGGGTCACGGGGTCATGTCGGGTCGCTGTCCCGGGTACCAGTGTCAGGTGACCACCCCGGCCCCGGGAGACGGAGTCATACCGGGTCCCCGGCCCAGGTCCCCGGGTTGCATCGGGACAAAAGCACCGGATCACTGGATCACGTGGGGGCCCGGGCCCGAGTCCCCGGGTTGCATCGGGACACCAGCGAAGGACCACCGGGTCCTGTCGGGTCCCCGGCCCGGGTCCCCTGGACAGGTCGTTAACCCGGCCGCAGGTCACCGGGTCGTGTCGGGTAACCGGCCTGGTTCCCAGGTTCCGGTGACCACCCCGGCACCAGGACCCCGGGTCCCGTGGGGACCCCGGCACCAGGTGACCGGGTCACGTGGGGTCACCGGCCCCAGGTGACCGGGTCACGTGGGGACACCGGCCCCAGGTAAGCGGGTCACGTGGGGTCACCGGCCCCAGGTGACCGGGTCACGTGGGGTCACCGGCCCCAGGTGACCGGGTCACGTGAGGTCACCGGCCCCAGGTGACCGGGTCACGTGGGGTCACCGGCCCCAGGTGACCGGGTCACGTGGGGTCACCGGCCCCAGGTGACCGGGTCACGTGGGGTCACCGGCCCCAGGTGACCGGGTCACGTGGGGTCACCGGCCCCAGGTGACCGGGTCACGTGGGGTCACCGGCCCCAGGTGACCGGGTCACGTGGGGACACCGGCCCCAGGTGACCGGGTCACGTGGGGTCACCGGCCCCAGGTCAGCGGGTCACGTGGGGTCACCGGCCCCAGGTGACCGGGTCACGTGGGGACACCGGCCCCAGGTGACCGGGTCACGTGGGGTCACCGGCCCCAGGTCAGCGGGTCACGTGGGGTCACCGGCCCCAGGTGACCGGGTCACGTGGGGTCACCGGCACCAGGTGACCGGGTCACGTGGGGTCACCGGCACCAGGTGACCGGGTCACGTGGGGTCACCGGCCCCAGGTCAGCGGGTCACGTGGGGTCACCGGCCCCAGGTGAGCGGGTCACGTGGGGTCACCGGCCCCAGGTGACCGTGTCACGTGAGGTCACCGGCCCCAGGTGACCGGGTCACGTGGGGTCACCGGCCCCAGGTGACCGGGTCACGTGGGGTCACCGGCCCCAGGTGACCGGGTCACGTGGGGTCACCGGCCCCAGGTCAGCGGGTCACGTGGGGTCACCGGCCCCAGGTGACCGGGTCACGTGGGGACACCGGCCCCAGGTGACCGGGTCACGTGGGGTCACCGGCCCCAGGTGACCGGGTCACGTGGGGTCACCGGCCCAAGGTGACCGGGTCACGTGGGGTCACCGGCCCCAGGTGACCGGGTCACGTGGGGACACCGGCCCCAGGTGACCGGGTCACGTGGGGACACCGGCCCCAGGTGACCGGGTCACGTGGGGTCACCGGCCCCAGGTGACCCGGTCACGTGGGGTCACCGGCCCCAGGTGACCGGGTCACGTGGGGTCACCGGCCCCAGGTGACCGGGTCACGTGGGGTCACCGGCCCCAGGTGACCGGGTCACGTGGGGTCACCGGCCCCAGGTCAGCGGGTCACGTGGGGTCACCGGCCCCAGGTGACCTGGTCACGTGGGGACCCCGGCCCCAGGTGACCGGGTCACGTGGGGACCGCGGGCCCAGGTAACCGGGTCATACCGAGTCCCCGGACCCAGGTCACCGGGTCAGTTCGGGACCCCGGACCCAGGTCGGGTCATGTCACGTCCCATGCCCGGGTCCCCGGGTTGGATTTTTACCCAGGCCCCGGGTCACGGGGTCATGTCGGGTCGCTGTCCCGGGTACCAGTGTCAGGTGACCACCCCGGCCCCGGGAGACGGAGTCATACCGGGTCCCCGGCCCAGGTCCCCGGGTTGCATCGGGACAAAAGCACCGGATCACTGGATCACGTGGGGGCCCGGGCCCGGGTCCCCGGGTTGCATCGGGACACCAGCGAAGGACCACCAGGTCCTGTCGGGTCCCCGGCCCGGGTCCACTGGACAGGTCGTTAACCCGGCCCCAGGTCACCGGGTCGTGTCGGGTAACCGGCCTGGTTCCCAGGTTCCGGTGACCACCCCGGCACCAGGACCCCGGGTCCCGTGGGGACCCCGGCACCAGGTGACCGGGTCCCGTGGGGTCACCGGCCCCAGGTGACCGGGTCACGTGGGGTCACCGGCCCCAGGTGACCGGGTCACGTGGGGTCACCGGCCCCAGGTGACCGGGTCACGTGGGGTCACCGGCCCCAGGTCAGCGGGTCACGTGGGGACCCCGGCCCCAGGTGACCGGGTCACGTGGGGACCCCGGGCCCAGGTAACCGGGTCATACCGAGTCCCCGGACCCAGGTCACCGGGTCAGTTCGGGACCCCGGACCCAGGTCGGGTCATGTCACGTCCCATGCCCGGGTCCCCGGGTTGGATTTTTACCCAGGCCCCGGGTCACGGGGTCATGTCGGGTCGCTGTCCCGGGTACCAGTGTCAGGTGACCACCCCGGCCCCGGGAGACGGAGTCATACCGGGTCCCCGGCCCAGGTCCCCGGGTTGCATCGGGACAAAAGCACCGGATCACTGGATCACGTGGGGGCCCGGGCCCGGGTCCCCGGGTTGCATCGGGACACCAGCGAAGGACCACCGGGTCCTGTCGGGTCCCCGACCCGGGTCCCCTGGACAGGTCGTTAACCCGGCCCCAGGTCACCGGGTCGTGTCGGGTAACCGGCCTGGTTCCCAGGTTCCGGTGACCACCCCGGCACCAGGACCCCGGGTCCCGTGGGGACCCCGGCACCAGGTGACCGGGTCACGTGGGGTCACCGGCCCAGGTGACCGGGTCACGTGGGGACACCGGCCCCAGGTGACCGGGTCACGTGGGGTCACCGGCCCCAGGTCAGCGGGTCACGTGGGGTCACCGGCCCCAGGTGACCGGGTCACGTGGGGTCACCGGCCCCAGGTGACCGGGTCACGTGGGGTCACCGGCCCCAGGTGACCGGGTCACGTGGGGTCACCGGCACCAGGTGACCGGGTCACGTGGGGTCACCGGCCCCAGGTAACCTGGTCACGTGGGGACACCGGCCCCAGGTGACCGGGTCACGTGGGGTCACCGGCCCCAGGTGACCGGGTCACGTGAGGTCACCGGCCCCAGGTGACCGGGTCACGTGGGGTCACCGGCCCCAGGTGACCGGGTCACGTGGGGTCACCGGCCCCAGGTCAGCGGGTCACGTGGGGACCCCGGCCCCAGGTGACCGGGTCACGTGGGGACACCGGCCCCAGGTCAGCGGGTCACGTGGGGTCACCGGCCCCAGGTGACCTGGTCACGTGGGGACCCCGGCCCCAGGTGACCGGGTCACGTGGGGACCCCGGGCCCAGGTAACCGGGTCATACCGAGTCCCCGGACCCAGGTCACCGGGTCAGTTCGGGACCCCGGACCCAGGTCGGGTCATGTCACGTCCCATGCCCGGGTCCCCGGGTTGGATTTTTACCCAGGCCCCGGGTCACGGGGTCATGTCGGGTCGCTGTCCCGGGTACCAGTGTCAGGTGACCACCCCGGCCCCGGGAGACGGAGTCATACCGGGTCCCCGGCCCAGGTCCCCGGGTTGCATCGGGACAAAAGCACCGGATCACTGGATCACGTGGGGGCCCGGGCCCGAGTCCCCGGGTTGCATCGGGACACCACCGAAGGACCACCGGGTCCTGTCGGGTCCCCGGCCCGGGTCCCCTGGACAGGTCGTTAACCCGGCCCCAGGTCACCGGGTCGTGTCGGGTAACCGGCCTGGTTCCCAGGTTCCGGTGACCACCCCGGCACCAGGACCCCGGGTCCCGTGGGGACCCCGGCACCAGGTGACCGGGTCACGTGGGGTCACCGGCCCCAGGTGACCGGGTCACGTGGGGACACCGGCCCCAGGTCAGCGGGTCACGTGGGGTCACCGGCCCCAGGTGACCGGGTCACGTGGGGTCACCGGCCCCAGGTGACCGGGTCACGTGAGGTCACCGGCCCCAGGTGACCGGGTCACGTGGGGTCACCGGCCCCAGGTGACCGGGTCACGTGGGGTCACCGGCCCCAGGTGACCGGGTCACGTGGGGTCACCGGCCCCAGGTGACCGGGTCACGTGGGGTCACCGGCCCCAGGTGACCGGGTCACGTGGGGTCACCGGCCCCAGGTGACCGGGTCACGTGGGGACACCGGCCCCAGGTGACCGGGTCACGTGGGGTCACCGGCCCCAGGTCAGCGGGTCACGTGGGGTCACCGGCCCCAGGTGACCGGGTCACGTGGGGACACCGGCCCCAGGTGACCGGGTCACGTGGGGTCACCGGCCCCAGGTCAGCGGGTCACGTGGGGTCACCGGCCCCAGGTGACCGGGTCACGTGGGGTCACCGGCACCAGGTGACCGGGTCACGTGGGGTCACCGGCACCAGGTGACCGGGTCACGTGGGGTCACCGGCCCCAGGTCAGCGGGTCACGTGGGGTCACCGGCCCCAGGTGACCGGGTCACGTGGGGTCACCGGCCCCAGGTGACCGTGTCACGTGAGGTCACCGGCCCCAGGTGACCGGGTCACGTGGGGTCACCGGCCCCAGGTGACCGGGTCACGTGGGGTCACCGGCCCCAGGTGACCGGGTCACGTGGGGTCACCGGCCCCAGGTGACCGGGTCACGTGGGGTCACCGGCCCCAGGTCAGCGGGTCACGTGGGGTCACCGGCCCCAGGTGACCGGGTCACGTGGGGACACCGGCCCCAGGTGACCGGGTCACGTGGGGTCACCGGCCCCAGGTGACCGGGTCACGTGGGGTCACCGGCCCAAGGTGACCGGGTCACGTGGGGTCACCGGCCCCAGGTGACCGGGTCACGTGGGGACACCGGCCCCAGGTGACCGGGTCACGTGGGGACACCGGCCCCAGGTGACCGGGTCACGTGGGGTCACCGGCCCCAGGTGACCCGGTCACGTGGGGTCACCGGCCCCAGGTGACCGGGTCACGTGGGGTCACCGGCCCCAGGTGACCGGGTCACGTGGGGTCACCGGCCCCAGGTGACCGGGTCACGTGGGGTCACCGGCCCCAGGTCAGCGGGTCACGTGGGGTCACCGGCCCCAGGTGACCTGGTCACGTGGGGACCCCGGCCCCAGGTGACCGGGTCACGTGGGGACCGCGGGCCCAGGTAACCGGGTCATACCGAGTCCCCGGACCCAGGTCACCGGGTCAGTTCGGGACCCCGGACCCAGGTCGGGTCATGTCACGTCCCATGCCCGGGTCCCCGGGTTGGATTTTTACCCAGGCCCCGGGTCACGGGGTCATGTCGGGTCGCTGTCCCGGGTACCAGTGTCAGGTGACCACCCCGGCCCCGGGAGACGGAGTCATACCGGGTCCCCGGCCCAGGTCCCCGGGTTGCATCGGGACAAAAGCACCGGATCACTGGATCACGTGGGGGCCCGGGCCCGGGTCCCCGGGTTGCATCGGGACACCAGCGAAGGACCACCAGGTCCTGTCGGGTCCCCGGCCCGGGTCCCCTGGACAGGTCGTTAACCCGGCCCCAGGTCACCGGGTCGTGTCAGGTAACCGGCCTGGTTCCCAGGTTCCGGTGACCACCCCGGCACCAGGACCCCGGGTCCCGTGGGGACCCCGGCACCAGGTGACCGGGTCACGTGGGGTCACCGGCCCCAGGTGACCGGGTCACGTGGGGACACCGGCCCCAGGTGACCGGGTCACGTGGGGTCACCGGCCCCAGGTCAGCGGGTCACGTGGGGTCACCGGCCCCAGGTGACCGGGTCACGTGGGGTCACCGGCCCCAGGTGACCGGGTCACGTGGGGTCACCGGCACCAGGTGACCGGGTCACGTGGGGTCACCGGCCCCAGGTAACCTGGTCACGTGGGGACACCGGCCCCAGGTGACCGGGTCACGTGGGGTCACCGGCCCCAGGTGACCGGGTCACGTGAGGTCACCGGCCCCAGGTGACCGGGTCACGTGGGGTCACCGGCCCCAGGTGACCGGGTCACGTGGGGTCACCGGCCCCAGGTGACCGGGTCACGTCGGGTCACCGGCCCAGGTGACCGGGTCACGTGGGGTCACCGGCCCCAGGTGACCTGGTCACGTGGGGTCACCGGCCCCAGGTGACCGGGTCACGTGGGGTCACCGGCCCCAGGTGACCGGGTCACGTGGGGTCACCGGCACCAGGTGACCGGGTCACGTGGGGTCACCGGCCCCAGGTCAGCGGGTCACGTGGGGACCCCGGCCCCAGGTGACCGGGTCACGTGGGGACACCGGCCCCAGGTCAGCGGGTCACGTGGGGTCACCGGCCCCAGGTGACCTGGTCACGTGGGGACCCCGGCCCCAGGTGACCGGGTCACGTGGGGACCCCGGGCCCAGGTAACCGGGTCATACCGAGTCCCCGGACCCAGGTCACCGGGTCAGTTCGGGACCCCGGACCCAGGTCGGGTCATGTCACGTCCCATGCCCGGGTCCCCGGGTTGGATTTTTACCCAGGCCCCGGGTCACGGGGTCATGTCGGGTCGCTGTCCCGGGTACCAGTGTCAGGTGACCACCCCGGCCCCGGGAGACGGAGTCATACCGGGTCCCCGGCCCAGGTCCCCGGGTTGCATCGGGACAAAAGCACCGGATCACTGGATCACGTGGGGGCCCGGGCCCGGGTCCCCGGGTTGCATCGGGACACCAGCGAAGGACCACCAGGTCCTGTCGGGTCCCCGGCCCGGGTCCCCTGGACAGGTCGTTAACCCGGCCCCAGGTCACCGGGTCGTGTCGGGTAACCGGCCTGGTTCCCAGGTTCCGGTGACCACCCCGGCACCAGGACCCCGGGTCCCGTGGGGACCCCGGCACCAGGTGACCGGGTCACGTGGGGTCACCGGCCCCAGGTGACCGGGTCACGTGGGGACACCGGCCCCAGGTGACCGGGTCACGTGGGGTCACCGGCCCCAGGTCAGCGGGTCACGTGGGGTCACCGGCCCCAGGTGACCGGGTCACGTGGGGTCACCGGCCCCAGGTGACCGGGTCACGTGGGGTCACCGGCACCAGGTGACCGGGTCACGTGGGGTCACCGGCCCCAGGTAACCTGGTCACGTGGGGACACCGGCCCCAGGTGACCGGGTCACGTGGGGTCACCGGCCCCAGGTGACCGGGTCACGTGAGGTCACCGGCCCCAGGTGACCGGGTCACGTGGGGTCACCGGCCCCAGGTGACCGGGTCACGTGGGGTCACCGGCCCCAGGTGACCGGGTCACGTCGGGTCACCGGCCCAGGTGACCGGGTCACGTGGGGTCACCGGCCCCAGGTGACCTGGTCACGTGGGGTCACCGGCCCCAGGTGACCGGGTCACGTGGGGTCACCGGCCCCAGGTGACCGGGTCACGTGGGGTCACCGGCACCAGGTGACCGGGTCACGTGGGGTCACCGGCCCCAGGTCAGCGGGTCACGTGGGGACCCCGGCCCCAGGTGACCGGGTCACGTGGGGACACCGGCCCCAGGTCAGCGGGTCACGTGGGGTCACCGGCCCCAGGTGACCTGGTCACGTGGGGACCCCGGCCCCAGGTGACCGGGTCACGTGGGGACACCGGGCCCAGGTAACCGGGTCATACCGAGTCCCCGGACCCAGGTCACCGGGTCAGTTCGGGACCCCGGACCCAGGTCGGGTCATGTCACGTCCCATGCCCGGGTCCCCGGGTTGGATTTTTACCCAGGCCCCGGGTCACGGGGTCATGTCGGGTCGCTGTCCCGGGTACCAGTGTCAGGTGACCACCCCGGCCCCGGGAGACGGAGTCATACCGGGTCCCCGGCCCAGGTCCCCGGGTTGCATCGGGACAAAAGCACCGGATCACTGGATCACGTGGGGGCCCGGGCCCGGGTCCCCGGGTTGCATCGGGACACCACCGAAGGACCACCGGGTCCTGTCGGGTCCCCGGCCCGGGTCCCCTGGACAGGTCGTTAACCCGGCCCCAGGTCACCGGGTCGTGTCGGGTAACCGGCCTGGTTCCCAGGTTCCGGTGACCACACCGGCACCAGGACCCCGGGTCCCGTGGGGACCCCGGCCCCAGGTCAGCGGGTCACGTGGGGACACCGGCCCCAGGTCAGCGGGTCACGTGGGGTCACCGGCACCAGGTGACCGGGTCACGTGGGGTCACCGGCACCAGGTGACCGGGTCACGTGAGGTCACCGGCCCCAGGTGACCGGGTCACGTGGGGTCACCGGCCCCAGGTGACCGGGTCACGTGGGGTCACCGGCCCCAGGTGACCGGGTCACGTGGGGTCACCGGCCCCAGGTGACCGGGTCACGTGGGGTCACCGGCCCCAGGTGACCGGGTCACGTGGGGTCACCGGCCCCAGGTGACCGGGTCACGTGGGGACACCGGCCCCAGGTGACCGGGTCACGTGGGGTCACCGGCCCCAGGTCAGCGGGTCACGTGGGGTCACCGGCCCCAGGTGACCCGGTCACGTGGGGTCACCGGCCCCAGGTGACCGGGTCACGTGGGGTCACCGGCCCCAGGTGACCGGGTCACGTGGGGTCACCGGCCCCAGGTCAGCGGGTCACGTGGGGTCACCGGCCCCAGGTGACCTGGTCACGTGGGGTCACCGGCCCCAGGTGACCGGGTCACGTGGGGTCACCGGCCCCAGGTGACCGGGTCACGTGGGGTCACCGGACCCAGGTCAGCGGGTCACGTGGGGACACCGGCCCCAGGTAACCGGGTCATACCGAGTCCCCGGACCCAGGTCACCGGGTGAGTTCGGGACCCCGGACCCAGGTCGGGTCATGTCACGTCCCATGCCCGGGTCCCCGGGTTGGATTTTTACCCAGGCCCCGGGTCACAGGGTCATGTCGGGTCAACGGCCTGGGTACAAGGGTCTGGTGACCACCCCGACCCCAGGTCCCCGGGTCATGACGGGACACCGGACCAGGTCCCCGAGCCCGGTCGACACCACAGCCCCAGGTCACCGGGTCATGTCGGGACCCAGCCCGGGTCCCCGGGACGGGTTTTTACCCCAGCCGCAGATCACCGGGTCCTGTCGGGTACCCGGGTCGGGTCCCCTGGACAGGTCGGCACCCCGGCCCCGGGTCACGGGGTCATGTCGGGTCGCTGTCCCGGGTACCAGTGTCAGGTGACCACCCCGGCCCCGGGAGACGGAGTCATACCGGGTCCCCGGCCCAGGTCCCCGGGTTGCATCGGGACAAAAGCACCGGATCACTGGATCACGTGGGGGCCCGGGCCCGGGTCCCCGGGTTGCATCGGGACACCAGCGAAGGACCACCGGGTCCTGTCGGGTCCCCGGCCCGGGTCCCCTGGACAGGTCGTTAACCCGGCCCCAGGTCACCGGGTCGTGTCGGGTAACCGGCCTGGTTCCCAGGTTCCGGTGACCACCCCGGCACCAGGACCCCGGGTCCCGTGGGGACCCCGGCACCAGGTGACCGGGTCACGTGGGGTCACCGGCCCCAGGTGACCGGGTCACGTGGGGTCACCGGCCCCAGGTCAGCGGGTCACGTGGGGTCACCGGCCCCAGGTGACCGGGTCACGTGGGGTCACCGGCCCCAGGTGACCGGGTCACGTGGGGTCACCGGCACCAGGTGACCGGGTCACGTGGGGTCACCGGCCCCAGGTGACCTGGTCACGTGGGGTCACCGGCCCCAGGTGACCGGGTCACGTGGGGTCACCGGCCCCATGTGACCGGGTCACGTGAGGTCACCGGCCCCAGGTGACCGGGTCACGTGGGGTCACCGGCCCCAGGTGACCGGGTCACGTGGGGTCACCGGCCCAGGTGACCGGGTCACGTGGGGTCACCGGCCCCAGGTCAGCGGGTCACGTGGGGTCACCGGCCCCAGGTGACCTGGTCACGTGGGGTAACCGGCCCCAGGTGACCGGGTCACGTGGGGACCCCGGGCCCAGGTAACCGGGTAATACCGAGTCCCCGGACCCAGGTCACCGGGTCAGTTCGGGACCCCGGACCCAGGTCGGGTCATGTCACGTCCCATGCCCGGGTCCCCGGGTTGGATTTTTACCCAGGCCCCGGGTCACGGGGTCATGTCGGGTCGCTGTCCCGGGTACCAGTGTCAGGTGACCACCCCGGCCCCGGGAGATGGAGTCATACCGGGTCCCCGGCCCAGGTCCCCGGGTTGCATCGGGACAAAAGCACCGGATCACTGGATCACGTGGGGGCCCGGGCCCGGGTCCCCGGGTTGCATCGGGACACCAGCGAAGGACCACCGGGTCCTGTCGGGTCCCCGGCCCGGGTCCCCTGGACAGGTCGTTAACCCGGCCCCAGGTCACCGGGTCGTGTCGGGTAACCGGCCTGGTTCCCAGGTTCCGGTGACCACCCCGGCACCAGGACCCCGGGTCCCGTGGGGACCCCGGCCCCAGGTGACCGGGTCACGTGGGGTCACCGGCCCAGGTGACCGGGTCACGTGGGGTCACCGGCCCCAGGTGACCTGGTCACGTGGGGTCACCGGCCCCAGGTGACCGGGTCACGTGGGGTCACCGGCCCCAGGTGACCGGGTCACGTGGGGTCACCGGCCCCAGGTGACCGGGTCACGTGGGGTCACCGGCCCCAGGTGACCGGGTCACGTGGGGTCACCGGCCCCAGGTGACCGGGTCACGTGGGGTCACCGGCCCCAGGTGACCGGGTCACGTGGGGTCACCGGCCCCAGGTCAGCGGGTCACGTGGGGACCCCGGCCCCAGGTGACCGGGTCACGTGGGGACACCGGCCCCAGGTCAGCGGGTCACGTGGGGTCACCGGCCCCAGGTGACCTGGTCACGTGGGGACCCCGGCCCCAGGTGACCGGGTCACGTGGGGACCCCGGGCCCAGGTAACCGGTCATACCGAGTCCCCGGACCCAGGTCACCGGGTCAGTTCAGGACCCCGGACCCAGGTCGGGTCATGTCACGTCCCATGCCCGGGTCCCCGGGTTGGATTTTTACCCAGGCCCCGGGTCACGGGGTCATGTCGGGTCGCTGTCCCGGGTACCAGTGTCAGGTGACCACCCCGGCCCCGGGAGACGGAGTCATACCGGGTCCCCGGCCCAGGTCCCCGGGTTGCATCGGGACAAAAGCACCGGATCACTGGATCACGTGGGGGCCCGGGCCCGGGTCCCCGGGTTGCATCGGGACACCAGCGAAGGACCACCGGGTCCTGTCGGGTCCCCGGCCCGGGTCCCCTGGACAGGTCGTTAACCCGGCCCCAGGTCACCGGGTCGTGTCGGGTAACCGGCCTGGTTCCCAGGTTCCGGTGACCACCCCGGCACCAGGACCCCGGGTCCCGTGGGGACCCCGGCACCAGGTGACCGGGTCACGTGGGGTCACCGGCCCCAGGTGACCGGGTCACGTGGGGACACCGGCCCCAGGTGACCGGGTCACGTGGGGTCACCGGCCCCAGGTCAGCGGGTCACGTGGGGTCACCGGCCCCAGGTGACCGGGTCACGTGGGGTCACCGGCCCCAGGTGACCGGGTCACGTGGGGTCACCGGCACCAGGTGACCGGGTCACGTGGGGTCACCGGCCCCAGGTGACCTGGTCACGTGGGGTCACCGGCCCCAGGTGACCGGGTCACGTGGGGTCACCGGCCCCAGGTGACCGGGTCACGTGAGGTCACCGGCCCCAGGTGACCGGGTCACGTGGGGTCACCGGCCCCAGGTGACCGGGTCACGTGGGGTCACCGGCCCCAGGTGACCGGGTCACGTGGGGTCACCGGCCCAGGTGACCGGGTCACGTGGGGTCACCGGCCCCAGGTGACCGGGTCACGTGGGGTCACCGGCCCCAGGTGACCTGGTCACGTGGGGTCACCGGCCCCAGGTGACCGGGTCACGTGGGGTCACCGGCCCCAGGTGACCGGGTCACGTGGGGTCACCGGCCCCAGGTGACCGGGTCACGTGGGGTCACCGGCCCCAGGTGACCGGGTCACGTGGGGTCACCGGCCCCAGGTCAGCGGGTCACGTGGGGACCCCGGCCCCAGGTGACCGGGTCACGTGGGGACACCGGCCCCAGGTCAGCGGGTCACGTGGGGTCACCGGCCCCAGGTGACCTGGTCACGTGGGGACCCCGGCCCCAGGTGACCGGGTCACGTGGGGACCCCGGGCCCAGGTAACCGGGTCATACCGAGTCCCCGGACCCAGGTCACCGGGTCAGTTCGGGACCCCGGACCCAGGTCGGGTCATGTCACGTCCCATGCCCGGGTCCCCGGGTTGGATTTTTACCCAGGCCCCGGGTCACGGGGTCATGTCGGGTCGCTGTCCCGGGTACCAGTGTCAGGTGACCACCCCGGCCCCGGGAGACGGAGTCATACCGGGTCCCCGGCCCAGGTCCCCGGGTTGCATCGGGACAAAAGCACCGGATCACTGGATCACGTGGGGGCCCGGGCCCGGGTCCCCGGGTTGCATCGGGACACCACCGAAGGACCACCGGGTCCTGTCGGGTCCCCGGCCCGGGTCCCCTGGACAGGTCGTTAACCCGGCCCCAGGTCACCGGGTCGTGTCGGGTAACCGGCCTGGTTCCCAGGTTCCGGTGACCACCCCGGCACCAGGACCCCGGGTCCCGTGGGGACCCCGGCCCCAGGTGACCTGGTCACGTGGGGTCACCGGCCCAGGTGACCGGGTCACGTGGGGTCACCGGCCCCAGGTGACCTGGTCACGTGGGGTCACCGGCCCCAGGTGACCGGGTCACGTGGGGTCACCGGCCCCAGGTGACCGGGTCACGTGGGGTCACCGGCCCCAGGTGACCGGGTCACGTGGGGTCACCGGCCCCAGGTGACCGGGTCACGTGGGGTCACCGGCCCCAGGTGACCGGGTCACGTGGGGTCACCGGCCCCAGGTCAGCGGGTCACGTGGGGACCCCGGCCCCAGGTGACCGGGTCACGTGGGGACCCCGGGCCCAGGTAACCGGGTCATACCGAGTCCCCGGACCCAGGTCACCGGGTCAGTTCGGGACCCCGGACCCAGGTCGGGTCATGTCACGTCCCATGCCCGGGTCCCCGGGTTGGATTTTTACCCAGGCCCCGGGTCACGGGGTCATGTCGGGTCGCTGTCCCGGGTACCAGTGTCAGGTGACCACCCCGGCCCCGGGAGACGGAGTCATACCGGGTCCCCGGCCCAGGTCCCCGGGTTGCATCGGGACAAAAGCACCGGATCACTGGATCACGTGGGGGCCCGGGCCCGGGTCCCCGGGTTGCATCGGGACACCAGCGAAGGACCACCGGGTCCTGTCGGGTCCCCGGCCCGGGTCCCCTGGACAGGTCGTTAACCCGGCCCCAGGTCACCGGGTCGTGTCGGGTAACCGGCCTGGTTCCCAGGTTCCGGTGACCACCCCGGCACCAGGACCCCGGGTCCCGTGGGGACCCCGGCACCAGGTGACCGGGTCACGTGGGGTCACCGGCCCCAGGTGACCGGGTCACGTGGGGACACCGGCCCCAGGTGACCGGGTCACGTGGGGTCACCGGCCCCAGGTCAGCGGGTCACGTGGGGTCACCGGCCCCAGGTGACCGGGTCACGTGGGGTCACCGGCCCCAGGTGACCGGGTCACGTGGGGTCACCGGCACCAGGTGACCGGGTCACGTGGGGTCACCGGCCCCAGGTAACCTGGTCACGTGGGGTCACCGGCCCCAGGTGACCGGGTCACGTGGGGTCACCGGCCCCAGGTGACCGGGTCACGTGAGGTCACCGGCCCCAGGTGACCGGGTCACGTGGGGTCACCGGCCCCAGGTGACCGGGTCACGTGGGGTCACCGGCCCCAGGTGACCGGGTCACGTCGGGTCACCGGCCCAGGTGACCGGGTCACGTGGGGTCACCGGCCCCAGGTGACCTGGTCACGTGGGGTCACCGGCCCCAGGTGACCGGGTCACGTGGGGTCACCGGCCCCAGGTGACCGGGTCACGTGGGGTCACCGGCCCCAGGTGACCGGGTCACGTGGGGTCACCGGCACCAGGTGACCGGGTCACGTGGGGTCACCGGCCCCAGGTCAGCGGGTCACGTGGGGACCCCGGCCCCAGGTGACCGGGTCACGTGGGGACACCGGCCCCAGGTCAGCGGGTCACGTGGGGTCACCGGCCCCAGGTGACCTGGTCACGTGGGGACCCCGGCCCCAGGTGACCGGGTCACGTGGGGACCCCGGGCCCAGGTAACCGGGTCATACCGAGTCCCCGGACCCAGGTCACCGGGTCAGTTCGGGACCCCGGACCCAGGTCGGGTCATGTCACGTCCCATGCCCGGGTCCCCGGGTTGGATTTTTACCCAGGCCCCGGGTCACGGGGTCATGTCGGGTCGCTGTCCCGGGTACCAGTGTCAGGTGACCACCCCGGCCCCGGGAGACGGAGTCATACCGGGTCCCCGGCCCAGGTCCCCGGGTTGCATCGGGACAAAAGCACCGGATCACTGGATCACGTGGGGGCCCGGGCCCGAGTCCCCGGGTTGCATCGGGACACCACCGAAGGACCACCGGGTCCTGTCGGGTCCCCGGCCCGGGTCCCCTGGACAGGTCGTTAACCCGGCCCCAGGTCACCGGGTCGTGTCGGGTAACCGGCCTGGTTCCCAGGTTCCGGTGACCACCCCGGCACCAGGACCCCGGGTCCCGTGGGGACCCCGGCACCAGGTGACCGGGTCACGTGGGGTCACCGGCCCCAGGTGACCGGGTCACGTGGGGACACCGGCCCCAGGTCAGCGGGTCACGTGGGGTCACCGGCCCCAGGTGACCGGGTCACGTGAGGTCACCGGCCCCAGGTGACCGGGTCACGTGGGGTCACCGGCCCCAGGTGACCGGGTCACGTGGGGTCACCGGCCCCAGGTGACCGGGTCACGTGGGGTCACCGGCCCCAGGTGACCGGGTCACGTGGGGTCACCGGCCCCAGGTCAGCGGGTCACGTGGGGTCACCGGCCCCAGGTGACCGGGTCACGTGGGGTCACCGGCCCCAGGTGACCGGGTCACGTGGGGTCACCGGCCCCAGGTGACCGGGTCACGTGGGGTCACCGGCCCCAGGTGACCGGGTCACGTGGGGTCACCGGCCCCAGGTGACCGGGTCACGTGGGGACACCGGCCCCAGGTGACCGGGTCACGTGGGGTCACCGGCCCCAGGTCAGCGGGTCACGTGGGGTCACCGGCCCCAGGTGACCCGGTCACGTGGGGTCACCGGCCCCAGGTGACCGGGTCACGTGGGGTCACCGGCCCCAGGTGACCGGGTCACGTGGGGTCACCGGCCCCAGGTCAGCGGGTCACGTGGGGTCACCGGCCCCAGGTGACCAGGTCACGTGGGGTCACCGGCCCCAGGTGACCGGGTCACGTGGGGTCACCGGCCCCAGGTGACCAGGTCACGTGGGGTCACCGGACCCAGGTCAGCGGGTCACGTGGGGTCACCGGCCCCAGGTGACCGGGTCACGTGGGGACACCGGCCCCAGGTGACCGGGTCACGTGGGGTCACCGGCACCAGGTGACCGGGTCACGTGGGGTCACCGGCACCAGGTGACCGGGTCACGTGGGGTCACCGGCCCCAGGTCAGCGGGTCATGTGGGGTCACCGGCCCCAGGTGACCGGGTCACGTGGGGTCACCGGCCCCAGGTCAGCGGGTCACGTGGGGTCACCGGCCCCAGGTGACCGGGTCACGTGGGGTCACCGGCCCCAGGTGACCGGGTCACGTGAGGTCACCGGCCCCAGGTGACCGGGTCACGTGGGGTCACCGGCCCCAGGTGACCGGGTCACGTGGGGTCACCGGCCCCAGGTGACCGGGTCACGTGGGGTCACCGGCCCCAGGTCAGCGGGTCACGTGGGGTCACCGGCCCCAGGTGACCGGGTCACGTGGGGACACCGGCCCCAGGTGACCGGGTCACGTGGGGTCACCGGCCCCAGGTGACCGGGTCACGTGGGGTCACCGGCCCAAGGTGACCGGGTCACGTGGGGTCACCGGCCCCAGGTGACCGGGTCACGTGGGGACACCGGCCCCAGGTGACCGGGTCACGTGGGGACACCGGCCCCAGGTGACCGGGTCACGTGGGGTCACCGGCCCCAGGTGACCGGGTCACGTGGGGTCACCGGCCCCAGGTGACCTGGTCACGTGGGGTCACCGGCCCCAGGTGACCGGGTCACGTGGGGACCCCGGGCCCAGGTAACCGGGTCACGTGGGGTCACCGGCCCCAGGTGACCGGGTCACGTGGGGTCACCGGCCCCAGGTGACCGGGTCACGTGGGGTCACCGGCCCCAGGTGACCGGGTCACGTGGGGTCACCGGCCCCAGGTCAGCGGGTCACGTGGGGACCCCGGCCCCAGGTGACCGGGTCACGTGGGGACCCCGGGCCCAGGTAACCGGGTCATACCGAGTCCCCGGACCCAGGTCACCGGGTCAGTTCGGGACCCCGGACCCAGGTCGGGTCATGTCACGTCCCATGCCCGGGTCCCCGGGTTGGATTTTTACCCAGGCCCCGGGTCACGGGGTCATGTCGGGTCGCTGTCCCGGGTACCAGTGTCAGGTGACCACCCCGGCCCCGGGAGACGGAGTCATACCGGGTCCCCGGCCCAGGTCCCCGGGTTGCATCGGGACAAAAGCACCGGATCACTGGATCACGTGGGGGCCCGGGCCCGAGTCCCCGGGTTGCATCGGGACACCACCGAAGGACCACCGGGTCCTGTCGGGTCCCCGGCCCGGGTCCCCTGGACAGGTCGTTAACCCGGCCCCAGGTCACCGGGTCGTGTCGGGTAACCGGCCTGGTTCCCAGGTTCCGGTGACCACCCCGGCACCAGGACCCCGGGTCCCGTGGGGACCCCGGCACCAGGTGACCGGGTCACGTGGGGTCACCGGCCCCAGGTGACCGGGTCACGTGGGGACACCGGCCCCAGGTCAGCGGGTCACGTGGGGTCACCGGCCCCAGGTGACCGGGTCACGTGGGGTCACCGGCCCCAGGTGACCGGGTCACGTGAGGTCACCGGCCCCAGGTGACCGGGTCACGTGGGGTCACCGGCCCCAGGTGACCGGGTCACGTGGGGTCACCGGCCCCAGGTGACCGGGTCACGTGGGGTCACCGGCCCCAGGTGACCGGGTCACGTGGGGTCACCGGCCCCAGGTGACCGGGTCACGTGGGGTCACCGGCCCCAGGTGACCGGGTCACGTGGGGACACCGGCCCCAGGTGACCGGGTCACGTGGGGTCACCGGCCCCAGGTCAGCGGGTCACGTGGGGTCACCGGCCCCAGGTGACCGGGTCACGTGGGGACACCGGCCCCAGGTGACCGGGTCACGTGGGGACACCGGCCCCAGGTGACCGGGTCACGTGGGGTCACCGGCCCCAGGTGACCGGGTCACGTGGGGTCACCGGCCCCAGGTGACCTGGTCACGTGGGGTCACCGGCCCCAGGTGACCGGGTCACGTGGGGACCCCGGGCCCAGGTAACCGGGTCACGTGGGGTCACCGGCCCCAGGTGACCGGGTCACGTGGGGTCACCGGCCCCAGGTGACCGGGTCACGTGGGGTCACCGGCCCCAGGTGACCGGGTCACGTGGGGTCACCGGCCCCAGGTCAGCGGGTCACGTGGGGACCCCGGCCCCAGGTGACCGGGTCACGTGGGGACCCCGGGCCCAGGT
Organism: Somateria mollissima; assembly: GCA_951411735.1. Taxonomy (NCBI): domain Eukaryota; kingdom Metazoa; phylum Chordata; class Aves; order Anseriformes; family Anatidae; genus Somateria; species Somateria mollissima. Next base: position 96,670 of record CATOCB010000075.1, read on the forward strand.
AACCGGGTCATACCGAGTCCCCGGACCCAGGTCACCGGGTCAGTTCGGGACCCCGGACCCAGGTCGGGTCATGTCACGTCCCATGCCCGGGTCCCCGGGTTGGATTTTTACCCAGGCCCCGGGTCACGGGGTCATGTCGGGTCGCTGTCCCGGGTACCAGTGTCAGGTGACCACCCCGGCCCCGGGAGACGGAGTCATACCGGGTCCCCGGCCCAGGTCCCCGGGTTGCATCGGGACAAAAGCACCGGATCACTGGATCACGTGGGGGCCCGGGCCCGAGTCCCCGGGTTGCATCGGGACACCACCGAAGGACCACCGGGTCCTGTCGGGTCCCCGGCCCGGGTCCCCTGGACAGGTCGTTAACCCGGCCCCAGGTCACCGGGTCGTGTCGGGTAACCGGCCTGGTTCCCAGGTTCCGGTGACCACCCCGGCACCAGGACCCCGGGTCCCGTGGGGACCCCGGCACCAGGTGACCGGGTCACGTGGGGTCACCGGCCCCAGGTGACCGGGTCACGTGGGGACACCGGCCCCAGGTCAGCGGGTCACGTGGGGTCACCGGCCCCAGGTGACCGGGTCACGTGGGGTCACCGGCCCCAGGTGACCGGGTCACGTGAGGTCACCGGCCCCAGGTGACCGGGTCACGTGGGGTCACCGGCCCCAGGTGACCGGGTCACGTGGGGTCACCGGCCCCAGGTGACCGGGTCACGTGGGGTCACCGGCCCCAGGTGACCGGGTCACGTGGGGTCACCGGCCCCAGGTGACCGGGTCACGTGGGGTCACCGGCCCCAGGTGACCGGGTCACGTGGGGACACCGGCCCCAGGTGACCGGGTCACGTGGGGTCACCGGCCCCAGGTCAGCGGGTCACGTGGGGTCACCGGCCCCAGGTGACCGGGTCACGTGGGGACACCGGCCCCAGGTGACCGGGTCACGTGGGGTCACCGGCCCCAGGTCAGCGGGTCACGTGGGGTCACCGGCCCCAGGTGACCGGGTCACGTGGGGTCACCGGCACCAGGTGACCGGGTCACGTGGGGTCACCGGCACCAGGTGACCGGGTCACGTGGGGTCACCGGCCCCAGGTCAGCGGGTCACGTGGGGTCACCGGCCCCAGGTGACCGGGTCACGTGGGGTCACCGGCCCCAGGTGACCGTGTCACGTGAGGTCACCGGCCCCAGGTGACCGGGTCACGTGGGGTCACCGGCCCCAGGTGACCGGGTCACGTGGGGTCACCGGCCCCAGGTGACCGGGTCACGTGGGGTCACCGGCCCCAGGTCAGCGGGTCACGTGGGGTCACCGGCCCCAGGTGACCGGGTCACGTGGGGACACCGGCCCCAGGTGACCGGGTCACGTGGGGTCACCGGCCCCAGGTGACCGGGTCACGTGGGGTCACCGGCCCAAGGTGACCGGGTCACGTGGGGTCACCGGCCCCAGGTGACCGGGTCACGTGGGGACACCGGCCCCAGGTGACCGGGTCACGTGGGGACACCGGCCCCAGGTGACCGGGTCACGTGGGGTCACCGGCCCCAGGTGACCCGGTCACGTGGGGTCACCGGCCCCAGGTGACCGGGTCACGTGGGGTCACCGGCCCCAGGTGACCGGGTCACGTGGGGTCACCGGCCCCAGGTGACCGGGTCATGTGGGGTCACCGGCCCCAGGTCAGCGGGTCACGTGGGGTCACCGGCCCCAGGTGACCTGGTCACGTGGGGACCCCGGCCCCAGGTGACCGGGTCACGTGGGGACCGCGGGCCCAGGTAACCGGGTCATACCGAGTCCCCGGACCCAGGTCACCGGGTCAGTTCGGGACCCCGGACCCAGGTCGGGTCATGTCACGTCCCATGCCCGGGTCCCCGGGTTGGATTTTTACCCAGGCCCCGGGTCACGGGGTCATGTCGGGTCGCTGTCCCGGGTACCAGTGTCAGGTGACCACCCCGGCCCCGGGAGATGGAGTCATACCGGGTCCCCGGCCCAGGTCCCCGGGTTGCATCGGGACAAAAGCACCGGATCACTGGATCACGTGGGGGCCCGGGCCCGGGTCCCCGGGTTGCATCGGGACACCAGCGAAGGACCACCGGGTCCTGTCGGGTCCCCGGCCCGGGTCCCCTGGACAGGTCGTTAACCCGGCCCCAGGTCACCGGGTCGTGTCGGGTAACCGGCCTGGTTCCCAGGTTCCGGTGACCACCCCGGCACCAGGACCCCGGGTCCCGTGGGGACCCCGGCCCCAGGTGACCTGGTCACGTGGGGTCACCGGCCCAGGTGACCGGGTCACGTGGGGTCACCGGCCCCAGGTGACCTGGTCACGTGGGGTCACCGGCCCCAGGTGACCGGGTCACGTGGGGTCACCGGCCCCAGGTGACCGGGTCACGTGGGGTCACCGGCCCCAGGTGACCGGGTCACGTGGGGTCACCGGCCCCAGGTGACCGGGTCACGTGGGGTCACCGGCCCCAGGTGACCGGGTCACGTGGGGTCACCGGCCCCAGGTCAGCGGGTCACGTGGGGACCCCGGCCCCAGGTGACCGGGTCACGTGGGGACCCCGGGCCCAGGTAACCGGGTCATACCGAGTCCCCGGACCCAGGTCACCGGGTCAGTTCGGGACCCTGGACCCAGGTCGGGTCATGTCACGTCCCATGCCCGGGTCCCCGGGTTGGATTTTTACCCAGGCCCCGGGTCACGGGGTCATGTCGGGTCGCTGTCCCGGGTACCAGTGTCAGGTGACCACCCCGGCCCCGGGAGACGGAGTCATACCGGGTCCCCGGCCCAGGTCCCCGGGTTGCATCGGGACAAAAGCACCGGATCACTGGATCACGTGGGGGCCCGGGCCCGGGTCCCCGGGTTGCATCGGGACACCAGCGAAGGACCACCGGGTCCTGTCGGGTCCCCGGCCCGGGTCCCCTGGACAGGTCGTTAACCCGGCCCCAGGTCACCGGGTCGTGTCGGGTAACCGGCCTGGTTCCCAGGTTCCGGTGACCACCCCGGCACCAGGACCCCGGGTCCCGTGGGGACCCCGGCACCAGGTGACCGGGTCACGTGGGGTCACCGGCCCAGGTGACCGGGTCACGTGGGGACACCGGCCCCAGGTGACCGGGTCACGTGGGGTCACCGGCCCCAGGTCAGCGGGTCACGTGGGGTCACCGGCCCCAGGTGACCGGGTCACGTGGGGTCACCGGCCCCAGGTGACCGGGTCACGTGGGGTCACCGGCCCCAGGTGACCGGGTCACGTGGGGTCACCGGCACCAGGTGACCGGGTCACGTGGGGTCACCGGCCCCAGGTAACCTGGTCACGTGGGGACACCGGCCCCAGGTGACCGGGTCACGTGGGGTCACCGGCCCCAGGTGACCGGGTCACGTGGGGTCACCGGCCCCAGGTGACCGGGTCACGTGGGGTCACCGGCCCCAGGTCAGCGGGTCACGTGGGGACCCCGGCCCCAGGTGACCGGGTCACGTGGGGACACCGGCCCCAGGTCAGCGGGTCACGTGGGGTCACCGGCCCCAGGTGACCTGGTCACGTGGGGACCCCGGCCCCAGGTGACCGGGTCACGTGGGGACCCCGGGCCCAGGTAACCGGGTCATACCGAGTCCCCGGACCCAGGTCACCGGGTCAGTTCGGGACCCCGGACCCAGGTCGGGTCATGTCACGTCCCATGCCCGGGTCCCCGGGTTGGATTTTTACCCAGGCCCCGGGTCACGGGGTCATGTCGGGTCGCTGTCCCGGGTACCAGTGTCAGGTGACCACCCCGGCCCCGGGAGACGGAGTCATACCGGGTCCCCGGCCCAGGTCCCCGGGTTGCATCGGGACAAAAGCACCGGATCACTGGATCACGTGGGGGCCCGGGCCCGAGTCCCCGGGTTGCATCGGGACACCACCGAAGGACCACCGGGTCCTGTCGGGTCCCCGGCCCGGGTCCCCTGGACAGGTCGTTAACCCGGCCCCAGGTCACCGGGTCGTGTCGGGTAACCGGCCTGGTTCCCAGGTTCCGGTGACCACCCCGGCACCAGGACCCCGGGTCCCGTGGGGACCCCGGCACCAGGTGACCGGGTCACGTGGGGTCACCGGCCCCAGGTGACCGGGTCACGTGGGGACACCGGCCCCAGGTCAGCGGGTCACGTGGGGTCACCGGCCCCAGGTGACCGGGTCACGTGGGGTCACCGGCCCCAGGTGACCGGGTCACGTGAGGTCACCGGCCCCAGGTGACCGGGTCACGTGGGGTCACCGGCCCCAGGTGACCGGGTCACGTGGTGTCACCGGCCCCAGGTGACCGGGTCACGTGGGGTCACCGGCCCCAGGTGACCGGGTCACGTGGGGTCACCGGCCCCAGGTGACCGGGTCACGTGGGGTCACCGGCCCCAGGTGACCGGGTCACGTGGGGACACCGGCCCCAGGTGACCGGGTCACGTGGGGTCACCGGCCCCAGGTCAGCGGGTCACGTGGGGTCACCGGCCCCAGGTGACCGGGTCACGTGGGGACACCGGCCCCAGGTGACCGGGTCACGTGGGGTCACCGGCCCCAGGTCAGCGGGTCACGTGGGGTCACCGGCCCCAGGTGACCGGGTCACGTGGGGTCACCGGCACCAGGTGACCGGGTCACGTGGGGTCACCGGCACCAGGTGACCGGGTCACGTGGGGTCACCGGCCCCAGGTCAGCGGGTCACGTGGGGTCACCGGCCCCAGGTGACCGGGTCACGTGGGGTCACCGGCCCCAGGTGACCGTGTCACGTGAGGTCACCGGCCCCAGGTGACCGGGTCACGTGGGGTCACCGGCCCCAGGTGACCGGGTCACGTGGGGTCACCGGCCCCAGGTGACCGGGTCACGTGGGGTCACCGGCCCCAGGTCAGCGGGTCACGTGGGGTCACCGGCCCCAGGTGACCGGGTCACGTGGGGACACCGGCCCCAGGTGACCGGGTCACGTGGGGTCACCGGCCCCAGGTGACCGGGTCACGTGGGGTCACCGGCCCAAGGTGACCGGGTCACGTGGGGTCACCGGCCCCAGGTGACCGGGTCACGTGGGGACACCGGCCCCAGGTGACCGGGTCACGTGGGGACACCGGCCCCAGGTGACCGGGTCACGTGGGGTCACCGGCCCCAGGTGACCCGGTCACGTGGGGTCACCGGCCCCAGGTGACCGGGTCACGTGGGGTCACCGGCCCCAGGTGACCGGGTCACGTGGGGTCACCGGCCCCAGGTGACCGGGTCACGTGGGGTCACCGGCCCCAGGTCAGCGGGTCACGTGGGGTCACCGGCCCCAGGTGACCTGGTCACGTGGGGACCCCGGCCCCAGGTGACCGGGTCACGTGGGGACCGCGGGCCCAGGTAACCGGGTCATACCGAGTCCCCGGACCCAGGTCACCGGGTCAGTTCGGGACCCCGGACCCAGGTCGGGTCATGTCACGTCCCATGCCCGGGTCCCCGGGTTGGATTTTTACCCAGGCCCCGGGTCACGGGGTCATGTCGGGTCGCTGTCCCGGGTACCAGTGTCAGGTGACCACCCCGGCCCCGGGAGACGGAGTCATACCGGGTCCCCGGCCCAGGTCCCCGGGTTGCATCGGGACAAAAGCACCGGATCACTGGATCACGTGGGGGCCCGGGCCCGGGTCCCCGGGTTGCATCGGGACACCAGCGAAGGACCACCAGGTCCTGTCGGGTCCCCGGCCCGGGTCCCCTGGACAGGTCGTTAACCCGGCCCCAGGTCACCGGGTCGTGTCGGGTAACCGGCCTGGTTCCCAGGTTCCGGTGACCACCCCGGCACCAGGACCCCGGGTCCCGTGGGGACCCCGGCACCAGGTGACCGGGTCACGTGGGGTCACCGGCCCCAGGTGACCGGGTCACGTGGGGACACCGGCCCCAGGTGACCGGGTCACGTGGGGTCACCGGCCCCAGGTCAGCGGGTCACGTGGGGTCACCGGCCCCAGGTGACCGGGTCACGTGGGGTCACCGGCCCCAGGTGACCGGGTCACGTGGGGTCACCGGCACCAGGTGACCGGGTCACGTGGGGTCACCGGCCCCAGGTAACCTGGTCACGTGGGGACACCGGCCCCAGGTGACCGGGTCACGTGGGGTCACCGGCCCCAGGTGACCGGGTCACGTGAGGTCACCGGCCCCAGGTGACCGGGTCACGTGGGGTCACCGGCCCCAGGTGACCGGGTCACGTGGGGTCACCGGCCCCAGGTGACCGGGTCACGTCGGGTCACCGGCCCAGGTGACCGGGTCACGTGGGGTCACCGGCCCCAGGTGACCTGGTCACGTGGGGTCACCGGCCCCAGGTGACCGGGTCACGTGGGGTCACCGGCCCCAGGTGACCGGGTCACGTGGGGTCACCGGCACCAGGTGACCGGGTCACGTGGGGTCACCGGCCCCAGGTCAGCGGGTCACGTGGGGACCCCGGCCCCAGGTGACCGGGTCACGTGGGGACACCGGCCCCAGGTCAGCGGGTCACGTGGGGTCACCGGCCCCAGGTGACCTGGTCACGTGGGGACCCCGGCCCCAGGTGACCGGGTCACGTGGGGACACCGGGCCCAGGTAACCGGGTCATACCGAGTCCCCGGACCCAGGTCACCGGGTCAGTTCGGGACCCCGGACCCAGGTCGGGTCATGTCACGTCCCATGCCCGGGTCCCCGGGTTGGATTTTTACCCAGGCCCCGGGTCACGGGGTCATGTCGGGTCGCTGTCCCGGGTACCAGTGTCAGGTGACCACCCCGGCCCCGGGAGACGGAGTCATACCGGGTCCCCGGCCCAGGTCCCCGGGTTGCATCGGGACAAAAGCACCGGATCACTGGATCACGTGGGGGCCCGGGCCCGGGTCCCCGGGTTGCATCGGGACACCACCGAAGGACCACCGGGTCCTGTCGGGTCCCCGGCCCGGGTCCCCTGGACAGGTCGTTAACCCGGCCCCAGGTCACCGGGTCGTGTCGGGTAACCGGCCTGGTTCCCAGGTTCCGGTGACCACACCGGCACCAGGACCCCGGGTCCCGTGGGGACCCCGGCCCCAGATCAGCGGGTCACGTGGGGACACCGGCCCCAGGTCAGCGGGTCACGTGGGGTCACCGGCACCAGGTGACCGGGTCACGTGGGGTCACCGGCACCAGGTGACCGGGTCACGTGAGGTCACCGGCCCCAGGTGACCGGGTCACGTGGGGTCACCGGCCCCAGGTGACCGGGTCACGTGGGGTCACCGGCCCCAGGTGACCGGGTCACGTGGGGTCACCGGCCCCAGGTGACCGGGTCACGTGGGGTCACCGGCCCCAGGTGACCGGGTCACGTGGGGTCACCGGCCCCAGGTGACCGGGTCAAGTGGGGACACCGGCCCCAGGTGACCGGGTCACGTGGGGTCACCGGCCCCAGGTCAGCGGGTCACGTGGGGTCACCGGCCCCAGGTGACCCGGTCACGTGGGGTCACCGGCCCCAGGTGACCGGGTCACGTGGGGTCACCGGCCCCAGGTCAGCGGGTCACGTGGGGTCACCGGCCCCAGGTGACCTGGTCACGTGGGGTCACCGGCCCCAGGTGACCGGGTCACGTGGGGTCACCGGACCCAGGTCAGCGGGTCACGTGGGGACACCGGCCCCAGGTAACCGGGTCATACCGAGTCCCCGGACCCAGGTCACCGGGTGAGTTCGGGACCCCGGACCCAGGTCGGGTCATGTCACGTCCCATGCCCGGGTCCCCGGGTTGGATTTTTACCCAGGCCCCGGGTCACAGGGTCATGTCGGGTCAACGGCCTGGGTACAAGGGTCTGGTGACCACCCCGACCCCAGGTCCCCGGGTCATGACGGGACACCGGACCAGGTCCCCGAGCCCGGTCGACACCACAGCCCCAGGTCACCGGGTCATGTCGGGACCCAGCCCGGGTCCCCGGGACGGGTTTTTACCCCAGCCGCAGATCACCGGGTCCTGTCGGGTACCCGGGTCGGGTCCCCTGGACAGGTCGGCACCCCGGCCCCGGGTCACGGGGTCATGTCGGGTCGCTGTCCCGGGTACCAGTGTCAGGTGACCACCCCGGCCCCGGGAGACGGAGTCATACCGGGTCCCCGGCCCAGGTCCCCGGGTTGCATCGGGACAAAAGCACCGGATCACTGGATCACGTGGGGGCCCGGGCCCGGGTCCCCGGGTTGCATCGGGACACCAGCGAAGGACCACCGGGTCCTGTCGGGTCCCCGGCCCGGGTCCCCTGGACAGGTCGTTAACCCGGCCCCAGGTCACCGGGTCGTGTCGGGTAACCGGCCTGGTTCCCAGGTTCCGGTGACCACCCCGGCACCAGGACCCCGGGTCCCGTGGGGACCCCGGCACCAGGTGACCGGGTCACGTGGGGTCACCGGCCCCAGGTGACCGGGTCACGTGGGGTCACCGGCCCCAGGTCAGCGGGTCACGTGGGGTCACCGGCCCCAGGTGACCGGGTCACGTGGGGTCACCGGCCCCAGGTGACCGGGTCACGTGGGGTCACCGGCACCAGGTGACCGGGTCACGTGGGGTCACCGGCCCCAGGTGACCTGGTCACGTGGGGTCACCGGCCCCAGGTGACCGGGTCACGTGGGGTCACCGGCCCCATGTGACCGGGTCACGTGAGGTCACCGGCCCCAGGTGACCGGGTCACGTGGGGTCACCGGCCCCAGGTGACCGGGTCACGTGGGGTCACCGGCCCCAGGTGACCGGGTCACGTGGGGTCACCGGCCCAGGTGACCGGGTCACGTGGGGTCACCGGCCCCAGGTCAGCGGGTCACGTGGGGTCACCGGCCCCAGGTGACCTGGTCACGTGGGGTAACCGGCCCCAGGTGACCGGGTCACGTGGGGACCCCGGGCCCAGGTAACCGGGTAATACCGAGTCCCCGGACCCAGGTCACCGGGTCAGTTCGGGACCCCGGACCCAGGTCGGGTCATGTCACGTCCCATGCCCGGGTCCCCGGGTTGGATTTTTACCCAGGCCCCGGGTCACGGGGTCATGTCGGGTCGCTGTCCCGGGTACCAGTGTCAGGTGACCACCCCGGCCCCGGGAGATGGAGTCATACCGGGTCCCCGGCCCAGGTCCCCGGGTTGCATCGGGACAAAAGCACCGGATCACTGGATCACGTGGGGGCCCGGGCCCGGGTCCCCGGGTTGCATCGGGACACCAGCGAAGGACCACCGGGTCCTGTCGGGTCCCCGGCCCGGGTCCCCTGGACAGGTCGTTAACCCGGCCCCAGGTCACCGGGTCGTGTCGGGTAACCGGCCTGGTTCCCAGGTTCCGGTGACCACCCCGGCACCAGGACCCCGGGTCCCGTGGGGACCCCGGCCCCAGGTGACCGGGTCACGTGGGGTCACCGGCCCAGGTGACCGGGTCACGTGGGGTCACCGGCCCCAGGTGACCTGGTCACGTGGGGTCACCGGCCCCAGGTGACCGGGTCACGTGGGGTCACCGGCCCCAGGTGACCGGGTCACGTGGGGTCACCGGCCCCAGGTGACCGGGTCACGTGGGGTCACCGGCCCCAGGTGACCGGGTCACGTGGGGTCACCGGCCCCAGGTGACCGGGTCACGTGGGGTCACCGGCCCCAGGTGACCGGGTCACGTGGGGTCACCGGCCCCAGGTCAGCGGGTCACGTGGGGACCCCGGCCCCAGGTGACCGGGTCACGTGGGGACACCGGCCCCAGGTCAGCGGGTCACGTGGGGTCACCGGCCCCAGGTGACCTGGTCACGTGGGGACCCCGGCCCCAGGTGACCGGGTCACGTGGGGACCCCGGGCCCAGGTAACCGGTCATACCGAGTCCCCGGACCCAGGTCACCGGGTCAGTTCAGGACCCCGGACCCAGGTCGGGTCATGTCACGTCCCATGCCCGGGTCCCCGGGTTGGATTTTTACCCAGGCCCCGGGTCACGGGGTCATGTCGGGTCGCTGTCCCGGGTACCAGTGTCAGGTGACCACCCCGGCCCCGGGAGACGGAGTCATACCGGGTCCCCGGCCCAGGTCCCCGGGTTGCATCGGGACAAAAGCACCGGATCACTGGATCACGTGGGGGCCCGGGCCCGGGTCCCCGGGTTGCATCGGGACACCAGCGAAGGACCACCGGGTCCTGTCGGGTCCCCGGCCCGGGTCCCCTGGACAGGTCGTTAACCCGGCCCCAGGTCACCGGGTCGTGTCGGGTAACCGGCCTGGTTCCCAGGTTCCGGTGACCACCCCGGCACCAGGACCCCGGGTCCCGTGGGGACCCCGGCACCAGGTGACCGGGTCACGTGGGGTCACCGGCCCCAGGTGACCGGGTCACGTGGGGACACCGGCCCCAGGTGACCGGGTCACGTGGGGTCACCGGCCCCAGGTCAGCGGGTCACGTGGGGTCACCGGCCCCAGGTGACCGGGTCACGTGGGGTCACCGGCCCCAGGTGACCGGGTCACGTGGGGTCACCGGCACCAGGTGACCGGGTCACGTGGGGTCACCGGCCCCAGGTGACCTGGTCACGTGGGGTCACCGGCCCCAGGTGACCGGGTCACGTGGGGTCACCGGCCCCAGGTGACCGGGTCACGTGAGGTCACCGGCCCCAGGTGACCGGGTCACGTGGGGTCACCGGCCCCAGGTGACCGGGTCACGTGGGGTCACCGGCCCCAGGTGACCGGGTCACGTGGGGTCACCGGCCCAGGTGACCGGGTCACGTGGGGTCACCGGCCCCAGGTGACCGGGTCACGTGGGGTCACCGGCCCCAGGTGACCTGGTCACGTGGGGTCACCGGCCCCAGGTGACCGGGTCACGTGGGGTCACCGGCCCCAGGTGACCGGGTCACGTGGGGTCACCGGCCCCAGGTGACCGGGTCACGTGGGGTCACCGGCCCCAGGTGACCGGGTCACGTGGGGTCACCGGCCCCAGGTCAGCGGGTCACGTGGGGACCCCGGCCCCAGGTGACCGGGTCACGTGGGGACACCGGCCCCAGGTCAGCGGGTCACGTGGGGTCACCGGCCCCAGGTGACCTGGTCACGTGGGGACCCCGGCCCCAGGTGACCGGGTCACGTGGGGACCCCGGGCCCAGGTAACCGGGTCATACCGAGTCCCCGGACCCAGGTCACCGGGTCAGTTCGGGACCCCGGACCCAGGTCGGGTCATGTCACGTCCCATGCCCGGGTCCCCGGGTTGGATTTTTACCCAGGCCCCGGGTCACGGGGTCATGTCGGGTCGCTGTCCCGGGTACCAGTGTCAGGTGACCACCCCGGCCCCGGGAGACGGAGTCATACCGGGTCCCCGGCCCAGGTCCCCGGGTTGCATCGGGACAAAAGCACCGGATCACTGGATCACGTGGGGGCCCGGGCCCGGGTCCCCGGGTTGCATCGGGACACCACCGAAGGACCACCGGGTCCTGTCGGGTCCCCGGCCCGGGTCCCCTGGACAGGTCGTTAACCCGGCCCCAGGTCACCGGGTCGTGTCGGGTAACCGGCCTGGTTCCCAGGTTCCGGTGACCACCCCGGCACCAGGACCCCGGGTCCCGTGGGGACCCCGGCACCAGGTGACCGGGTCACGTGGGGTCACCGGCCCCAGGTGACCGGGTCACGTGGGGACACCGGCCCCAGGTGACCGGGTCACGTGGGGTCACCGGCCCCAGGTCAGCGGGTCACGTGGGGTCACCGGCCCCAGGTGACCGGGTCACGTGGGGTCACCGGCCCCAGGTGACCGGGTCACGTGAGGTCACCGGCCCCAGGTGACCGGGTCACGTGGGGTCACCGGCCCCAGGTGACCGGGTCACGTGGGGTCACCGGCCCCAGGTGACCGGGTCACGTGGGGACACCGGCCCCAGGTGACCGGGTCACGTGGGGTCACCGGCCCCAGGTCAGCGGGTCACGTGGGGTCACCGGCCCCAGGTGACCCGGTCACGTGGGGTCACCGGCCCCAGGTGACCGGGTCACGTGGGGTCACCGGCCCCAGGTGACCGGGTCACGTGGGGTCACCGGCCCCAGGTCAGCGGGTCACGTGGGGTCACCGGCCCCAGGTGACCTGGTCACGTGGGGTCACCGGCCCCAGGTGACCGGGTCACGTGGGGTCACCGGCCCCAGGTGACCAGGTCACGTGGGGTCACCGGACCCAGGTCAGCGGGTCAGTTCGGGACCCCGGACCCAGGTCGGGTCATGTCACGTCCCATGCCCGGGTCCCCGGGTTGGATTTTTACCCAGGCCCCGGGTCACGGGGTCATGTCGGGTCGCTGTCCCGGGTACCAGTGTCAGGTGACCACCCCGGCCCCGGGAGACGGAGTCATACCGGGTCCCCGGCCCAGGTCCCCGGGTTGCATCGGGACAAAAGCACCGGATCACTGGATCACGTGGGGGCCCGGGCCCGGGTCCCCGGGTTGCATCGGGACACCACCGAAGGACCACCGGGTCCTGTCGGGTCCCCGGCCCGGGTCCCCTGGACAGGTCGTTAACCCGGCCCCAGGTCACCGGGTCGTGTCGGGTAACCGGCCTGGTTCCCAGGTTCCGGTGACCACCCCGGCACCAGGACCCCGGGTCCCGTGGGGACCCCGGCACCAGGTGACCGGGTCACGTGGGGTCACCGGCCCCAGGTGACCGGGTCACGTGGGGACACCGGCCCCAGGTGACCGGGTCACGTGGGGTCACCGGCCCCAGGTCAGCGGGTCACGTGGGGTCACCGGCCCCAGGTGACCGGGTCACGTGGGGTCACCGGCCCCAGGTGACCGGGTCACGTGAGGTCACCGGCCCCAGGTGACCGGGTCACGTGGGGTCACCGGCCCCAGGTGACCGGGTCACGTGGGGTCACCGGCCCCAGGTGACCGGGTCACGTGGGGACACCGGCCCCAGGTGACCGGGTCACGTGGGGTCACCGGCCCCAGGTCAGCGGGTCACGTGGGGTCACCGGCCCCAGGTCAGCGGGTCACGTGGGGTCACCGGCCCCAGGTGACCGGGTCACGTGGGGTCACCGGCCCCAGGTGACCGGGTCACGTGGGGTCACCGGCACCAGGTGACCGGGTCACGTGGGGTCACCGGCCCCAGGTGACCTGGTCACGTGGGGTCACCGGCCCCAGGTGACCGGGTCACGTGGGGTCACCGGCCCCAGGTGACCGGGTCACGTGAGGTCACCGGCCCCAGGTGACCGGGTCACGTGGGGTCACCGGCCCCAGGTGACCGGGTCACGTGGGGTCACCGGCCCCAGGTGACCGGGTCACGTGGGGTCACCGGCCCAGGTGACCGGGTCACGTGGGGTCACCGGCCCCAGGTGACCGGGTCACGTGGGGTCACCGGCCCCAGGTGACCTGGTCACGTGGGGTCACCGGCCCCAGGTGACCGGGTCACGTGGGGTCACCGGCCCCAGGTGACCGGGTCACGTGGGGTCACCGGCCCCAGGTGACCGGGTCACGTGGGGTCACCGGCCCCAGGTGACCGGGTCACGTGGGGTCACCGGCCCCAGGTCAGCGGGTCACGTGGGGACCCCGGCCCCAGGTGACCGGGTCACGTGGGGACACCGGCCCCAGGTCAGCGGGTCACGTGGGGTCACCGGCCCCAGGTGACCTGGTCACGTGGGGACCCCGGCCCCAGGTGACCGGGTCACGTGGGGACCCCGGGCCCAGGTAACCGGGTCATACCGAGTCCCCGGACCCAGGTCACCGGGTCAGTTCGGGACCCCGGACCCAGGTCGGGTCATGTCACGTCCCATGCCCGGGTCCCCGGGTTGGATTTTTACCCAGGCCCCGGGTCACGGGGTCATGTCGGGTCGCTGTCCCGGGTACCAGTGTCAGGTGACCACCCCGGCCCCGGGAGACGGAGTCATACCGGGTCCCCGGCCCAGGTCCCCGGGTTGCATCGGGACAAAAGCACCGGATCACTGGATCACGTGGGGGCCCGGGCCCGGGTCCCCGGGTTGCATCGGGACACCACCGAAGGACCACCGGGTCCTGTCGGGTCCCCGGCCCGGGTCCCCTGGACAGGTCGTTAACCCGGCCCCAGGTCACCGGGTCGTGTCGGGTAACCGGCCTGGTTCCCAGGTTCCGGTGACCACCCCGGCACCAGGACCCCGGGTCCCGTGGGGACCCCGGCACCAGGTGACCGGGTCACGTGGGGTCACCGGCCCCAGGTGACCGGGTCACGTGGGGACACCGGCCCCAGGTGACCGGGTCACGTGGGGTCACCGGCCCCAGGTCAGCGGGTCACGTGGGGTCACCGGCCCCAGGTGACCGGGTCACGTGGGGTCACCGGCCCCAGGTGACCGGGTCACGTGAGGTCACCGGCCCCAGGTGACCGGGTCACGTGGGGTCACCGGCCCCAGGTGACCGGGTCACGTGGGGTCACCGGCCCCAGGTGACCGGGTCACGTGGGGACACCGGCCCCAGGTGACCGGGTCACGTGGGGTCACCGGCCCCAGGTCAGCGGGTCACGTGGGGTCACCGGCCCCAGGTGACCCGGTCACGTGGGGTCACCGGCCCCAGGTGACCGGGTCACGTGGGGTCACCGGCCCCAGGTGACCGGGTCACGTGGGGTCACCGGCCCCAGGTCAGCGGGTCACGTGGGGTCACCGGCCCCAGGTGACCTGGTCACGTGGGGTCACCGGCCCCAGGTGACCGGGTCACGTGGGGTCACCGGCCCCAGGTGACCAGGTCACGTGGGGTCACCGGACCCAGGTCAGCGGGTCAGTTCGGGACCCCGGACCCAGGTCGGGTCATGTCACGTCCCATGCCCGGGTCCCCGGGTTGGATTTTTACCCAGGCCCCGGGTCACGGGGTCATGTCGGGTCGCTGTCCCGGGTACCAGTGTCAGGTGACCACCCCGGCCCCGGGAGACGGAGTCATACCGGGTCCCCGGCCCAGGTCCCCGGGTTGCATCGGGACAAAAGCACCGGATCACTGGATCACGTGGGGGCCCGGGCCCGGGTCCCCGGGTTGCATCGGGACACCACCGAAGGACCACCGGGTCCTGTCGGGTCCCCGGCCCGGGTCCCCTGGACAGGTCGTTAACCCGGCCCCAGGTCACCGGGTCGTGTCGGGTAACCGGCCTGGTTCCCAGGTTCCGGTGACCACCCCGGCACCAGGACCCCGGGTCCCGTGGGGACACCGGCACCAGGTGACCGGGTCACGTGGGGTCACCGGCCCCAGGTGACCGGGTCACGTGGGGACACCGGCCCCAGGTGACCGGGTCACGTGGGGTCACCGGCCCCAGGTCAGCGGGTCACGTGGGGTCACCGGCCCCAGGTGACCGGGTCACGTGGGGTCACCGGCCCCAGGTGACCGGGTCACGTGAGGTCACCGGCCCCAGGTGACCGGGTCACGTGGGGTCACCGGCCCCAGGTGACCGGGTCACGTGGGGTCACCGGCCCCAGGTGACCGGGTCACGTGGGGACACCGGCCCCAGGTGACCGGGTCACGTGGGGTCACCGGCCCCAGGTCAGCGGGTCACGTGGGGTCACCGGCCCCAGGTGACCCGGTCACGTGGGGTCACCGGCCCCAGGTGACCGGGTCACGTGGGGTCACCGGCCCCAGGTGACCGGGTCACGTGGGGTCACCGGCCCCAGGTCAGCGGGTCACGTGGGGTCACCGGCCCCAGGTGACCTGGTCACGTGGGGTCACCGGCCCCAGGTGACCGGGTCACGTGGGGTCACCGGCCCCAGGTGACCAGGTCACGTGGGGTCACCGGACCCAGGTCAGCGGGTCACGTGGGGACACCGGCCCCAGGTAACCGGGTCATACCGAGTCCCCGGACCCAGGTCACCGGGTCAGTTCGGGACCCCGGACCCAGGTCGGGTCATGTCACGTCCCATGCCCGGGTCCCCGGGTTGGATTTTTACCCAGGCCCCGGGTCACGGGGTCATGTCGGGTCGCTGTCCCGGGTACCAGTGTCAGGTGACCACCCCGGCCCCGGGAGATGGAGTCATACCGGGTCCCCGGCCCAGGTCCCCGGGTTGCATCGGGACAAAAGCACCGGATCACTGGATCACGTGGGGGCCCGGGCCCGGGTCCCCGGGTTGCATCGGGACACCAGCGAAGGACCACCGGGTCCTGTCGGGTCCCCGGCCCGGGTCCCCTGGACAGGTCGTTAACCCGGCCCCAGGTCACCGGGTCGTGTCGGGTAACCGGCCTGGTTCCCAGGTTCCGGTGACCACCCCGGCACCAGGACCCCGGGTCCCGTGGGGACCCCGGCCCCAGGTGACCGGGTCACGTGGGGTCACCGG
The DNA here is from genome assembly GCA_951411735.1 of Somateria mollissima. Lineage (NCBI taxonomy): Eukaryota > Metazoa > Chordata > Aves > Anseriformes > Anatidae > Somateria > Somateria mollissima. The sequence continues at coordinate 112,779 of CATOCB010000075.1, forward strand.
CCCAGGTGACCGGGTCACGTGGGGTCACCGGCCCCAGGTGACCTGGTCACGTGGGGTCACCGGCCCCAGGTGACCGGGTCACGTGGGGTCACCGGCCCCAGGTGACCGGGTCACGTGGGGTCACCGGCCCCAGGTGACCGGGTCACGTGGGGTCACCGGCCCCAGGTGACCGGGTCACGTGGGGTCACCGGCCCCAGGTGACCGGGTCACGTGGGGTCACCGGCCCCAGGTCAGCGGGTCACGTGGGGACCCCGGCCCCAGGTGACCGGGTCACGTGGGGACACCGGCCCCAGGTCAGCGGGTCACGTGGGGTCACCGGCCCCAGGTGACCTGGTCACGTGGGGACCCCGGCCCCAGGTGACCGGGTCACGTGGGGACCCCGGGCCCAGGTAACCGGTCATACCGAGTCCCCGGACCCAGGTCACCGGGTCAGTTCAGGACCCCGGACCCAGGTCGGGTCATGTCACGTCCCATGCCCGGGTCCCCGGGTTGGATTTTTACCCAGGCCCCGGGTCACGGGGTCATGTCGGGTCGCTGTCCCGGGTACCAGTGTCAGGTGACCACCCCGGCCCCGGGAGACGGAGTCATACCGGGTCCCCGGCCCAGGTCCCCGGGTTGCATCGGGACAAAAGCACCGGATCACTGGATCACGTGGGGGCCCGGGCCCGGGTCCCCGGGTTGCATCGGGACACCAGCGAAGGACCACCGGGTCCTGTCGGGTCCCCGGCCCGGGTCCCCTGGACAGGTCGTTAACCCGGCCCCAGGTCACCGGGTCGTGTCGGGTAACCGGCCTGGTTCCCAGGTTCCGGTGACCACCCCGGCACCAGGACCCCGGGTCCCGTGGGGACCCCGGCACCAGGTGACCGGGTCACGTGGGGTCACCGGCCCCAGGTCAGCGGGTCACGTGGGGTCACCGGCCCCAGGTGACCGGGTCACGTGGGGTCACCGGCCCCAGGTGACCGGGTCACGTGGGGTCACCGGCACCAGGTGACCGGGTCACGTGGGGTCACCGGCCCCAGGTGACCTGGTCACGTGGGGTCACCGGCCCCAGGTGACCGGGTCACGTGGGGTCACCGGCCCCAGGTGACCGGGTCACGTGAGGTCACCGGCCCCAGGTGACCGGGTCACGTGGGGTCACCGGCCCCAGGTGACCGGGTCACGTGGGGTCACCGGCCCCAGGTGACCGGGTCACGTGGGGTCACCGGCCCAGGTGACCGGGTCACGTGGGGTCACCGGCCCCAGGTGACCGGGTCACGTGGGGTCACCGGCCCCAGGTGACCTGGTCACGTGGGGTCACCGGCCCCAGGTGACCGGGTCACGTGGGGTCACCGGCCCCAGGTGACCGGGTCACGTGGGGTCACCGGCCCCAGGTGACCGGGTCACGTGGGGTCACCGGCCCCAGGTCAGCGGGTCACGTGGGGACCCCGGCCCCAGGTGACCGGGTCACGTGGGGACACCGGCCCCAGGTCAGCGGGTCACGTGGGGTCACCGGCCCCAGGTGACCTGGTCACGTGGGGACCCCGGCCCCAGGTGACCGGGTCACGTGGGGACCCCGGGCCCAGGTAACCGGGTCATACCGAGTCCCCGGACCCAGGTCACCGGGTCAGTTCGGGACCCCGGACCCAGGTCGGGTCATGTCACGTCCCATGCCCGGGTCCCCGGGTTGGATTTTTACCCAGGCCCCGGGTCACGGGGTCATGTCGGGTCGCTGTCCCGGGTACCAGTGTCAGGTGACCACCCCGGCCCCGGGAGACGGAGTCATACCGGGTCCCCGGCCCAGGTCCCCGGGTTGCATCGGGACAAAAGCACCGGATCACTGGATCACGTGGGGGCCCGGGCCCGGGTCCCCGGGTTGCATCGGGACACCACCGAAGGACCACCGGGTCCTGTCGGGTCCCCGGCCCGGGTCCCCTGGACAGGTCGTTAACCCGGCCCCAGGTCACCGGGTCGTGTCGGGTAACCGGCCTGGTTCCCAGGTTCCGGTGACCACCCCGGCACCAGGACCCCGGGTCCCGTGGGGACCCCGGCACCAGGTGACCGGGTCACGTGGGGTCACCGGCCCCAGGTGACCGGGTCACGTGGGGACACCGGCCCCAGGTGACCGGGTCACGTGGGGTCACCGGCCCCAGGTCAGCGGGTCACGTGGGGTCACCGGCCCCAGGTGACCGGGTCACGTGGGGTCACCGGCCCCAGGTGACCGGGTCACGTGGGGTCACCGGCCCCAGGTGACCGGGTCACGTGGGGTCACCGGCCCCAGGTGACCGGGTCACGTGGGGTCACCGGCCCCAGGTGACCGGGTCACGTGGGGACACCGGCCCCAGGTGACCGGGTCACGTGGGGTCACCGGCCCCAGGTCAGCGGGTCACGTGGGGTCACCGGCCCCAGGTGACCCGGTCACGTGGGGTCACCGGCCCCAGGTGACCGGGTCACGTGGGGTCACCGGCCCCAGGTGACCGGGTCACGTGGGGTCACCGGCCCCAGGTCAGCGGGTCACGTGGGGTCACCGGCCCCAGGTGACCTGGTCACGTGGGGTCACCGGCCCCAGGTGACCGGGTCACGTGGGGTCACCGGCCCCAGGTGACCAGGTCACGTGGGGTCACCGGACCCAGGTCAGCGGGTCAGTTCGGGACCCCGGACCCAGGTCGGGTCATGTCACGTCCCATGCCCGGGTCCCCGGGTTGGATTTTTACCCAGGCCCCGGGTCACGGGGTCATGTCGGGTCGCTGTCCCGGGTACCAGTGTCAGGTGACCACCCCGGCCCCGGGAGACGGAGTCATACCGGGTCCCCGGCCCAGGTCCCCGGGTTGCATCGGGACAAAAGCACCGGATCACTGGATCACGTGGGGGCCCGGGCCCGGGTCCCCGGGTTGCATCGGGACACCACCGAAGGACCACCGGGTCCTGTCGGGTCCCCGGCCCGGGTCCCCTGGACAGGTCGTTAACCCGGCCCCAGGTCACCGGGTCGTGTCGGGTAACCGGCCTGGTTCCCAGGTTCCGGTGACCACCCCGGCACCAGGACCCCGGGTCCCGTGGGGACCCCGGCACCAGGTGACCGGGTCACGTGGGGTCACCGGCCCCAGGTGACCGGGTCACGTGGGGACACCGGCCCCAGGTGACCGGGTCACGTGGGGTCACCGGCCCCAGGTCAGCGGGTCACGTGGGGTCACCGGCCCCAGGTGACCGGGTCACGTGGGGTCACCGGCCCCAGGTGACCGGGTCACGTGAGGTCACCGGCCCCAGGTGACCGGGTCACGTGGGGTCACCGGCCCCAGGTGACCGGGTCACGTGGGGTCACCGGCCCCAGGTGACCGGGTCACGTGGGGACACCGGCCCCAGGTGACCGGGTCACGTGGGGTCACCGGCCCCAGGTGACCGGGTCACGTGGGGTCACCGGCCCCAGGTGACCCGGTCACGTGGGGTCACCGGCCCCAGGTGACCGGGTCACGTGGGGTCACCGGCCCCAGGTGACCGGGTCACGTGGGGTCACCGGCCCCAGGTCAGCGGGTCACGTGGGGTCACCGGCCCCAGGTGACCTGGTCACGTGGGGTCACCGGCCCCAGGTGACCGGGTCACGTGGGGTCACCGGCCCCAGGTGACCAGGTCACGTGGGGTCACCGGACCCAGGTCAGCGGGTCACGTGGGGACACCGGCCCCAGGTAACCGGGTCATACCGAGTCCCCGGACCCAGGTCACCGGGTCAGTTCGGGACCCCGGACCCAGGTCGGGTCATGTCACGTCCCATGCCCGGGTCCCCGGGTTGGATTTTTACCCAGGCCCCGGGTCACAGGGTCATGTCGGGTCAACGGCCTGGGTACAAGGGTCTGGTGACCACCCCGACCCCAGGTCCCCGGGTCATGACGGGACACCGGACCAGGTCCCCGAGTCCGGTCGACACCACAGCCCCAGGTCACCGGGTCATGTCGGGACCCAGCCCGGGTCCCCGGGACGGGTTTTTACCCCAGCCGCAGATCACCGGGTCCTGTCGGGTACCCGGGTCGGGTCCCCTGGACAGGTCGGCACCCCGGCCCCGGGTCACGGGGTCATGTCGGGTCGCTGTCCCGGGTACCAGTGTCAGGTGACCACCCCGGCCCCGGGAGACGGAGTCATACCGGGTCCCCGGCCCAGGTCCCCGGGTTGCATCGGGACAAAAGCACCGGATCACTGGATCACGTGGGGGCCCGGGCCCGGGTCCCCGGGTTGCATCGGGACACCAGCGAAGGACCACCGGGTCCTGTCGGGTCCCCGGCCCGGGTCCCCTGGACAGGTCGTTAACCCGGCCCCAGGTCACCGGGTCGTGTCGGGTAACCGGCCTGGTTCCCAGGTTCCGGTGACCACCCCGGCACCAGGACCCCGGGTCCCGTGGGGACCCCGGCACCAGGTGACCGGGTCACGTGGGGTCACCGGCCCCAGGTGACCGGGTCACGTGGGGACCCCGGCCCCAGGTGACCGGGTCACGTGGGGTCACCGGCCCCAGGTGACCGGGTCACGTGGGGTCACCGGCCCCAGGTGACCGGGTCACGTGGGGTCACCGGCCCCAGGTGACCGGGTCACGTGGGGTCACCGGCCCCAGGTGACCGGGTCACGTGGGGTCACCGGCCCCATGTGACCGGGTCACGTGAGGTAACCGGCCCCAGGTGACCGGGTCACGTGGGGTCACCGGCCCCAGGTGACCGGGTCACGTGGGGTCACCGGCCCCAGGTGACCGGGTCACGTGGGGTCACCGGCCCAGGTGACCGGGTCACGTGGGGTCACCGGCCCCAGGTGACCGGGTCACGTGGGGTCACCGGCCCCAGGTGACCTGGTCACGTGGGGTAACCGGCCCCAGGTGACCGGGTCACGTGGGGACCCCGGGCCCAGGTAACCGGGTAATACCGAGTCCCCGGACCCAGGTCACCGGGTCAGTTCGGGACCCCGGACCCAGGTCGGGTCATGTCACGTCCCATGCCCGGGTCCCCGGGTTGGATTTTTACCCAGGCCCCGGGTCACGGGGTCATGTCGGGTCGCTGTCCCGGGTACCAGTGTCAGGTGACCACCCCGGCCCCGGGAGACGGAGTCATACCGGGTCCCCGGCCCAGGTCCCCGGGTTGCATCGGGACAAAAGCACCGGATCACTGGATCACGTGGGGGCCCGGGCCCGGGTCCCCGGGTTGCATCGGGACACCAGCGAAGGACCACCGGGTCCTGTCGGGTCCCCGGCCCGGGTCCCCTGGACAGGTCGTTAACCCGGCCCCAGGTCACCGGGTCGTGTCGGGTAACCGGCCTGGTTCCCAGGTTCCGGTGACCACCCCGGCACCAGGACCCCGGGTCCCGTGGGGACCCCGGCACCAGGTGACCGGGTCACGTGGGGTCACCGGCCCCAGGTGACCGGGTCACGTGGGGACACCGGCCCCAGGTGACCGGGTCACGTGGGGACACCGGCCCCAGGTGACCGGGTCACGTGGGGTCACCGGCCCCAGGTGACCGGGTCACGTGGGGTCACCGGCCCCAGGTGACCGGGTCACGTGGGGTCACCGGCCCCAGGTGACCGGGTCACGTGGGGACACCGGCCCCAGGTGACCGGGTCACGTGGGGTCACCGGCCCCAGGTGACCGGGTCACGTGGGGTCACCGGCCCCAGGTGACCGGGTCACGTGGGGTCACCGGCCCCAGGTGACCGGGTCACGTGGGGTCACCGGCCCCAGGTGACCGGGTCACGTGGGGTCACCGGCCCCAGGTGACCGGGTCACGTGGGGTCACCGGCCCCAGGTCAGCGGGTCACGTGGGGACCCCGGCCCCAGGTCAGCGGGTCACGTGGGGTCACCGGCCCCAGGTGACTGGGTCACGTGGGGTCACCGGCCCCAGGTGACCGGGTCACGTGGGGTCACCGGCCCAGGTGACCGGGTCACGTGGGGTCACCGGCCCCAGGTGACCGGGTCACGTGGGGTCACCGGCCCCAGGTGACCTGGTCACGTGGGGTCACCGGCCCCAGGTGACCGGGTCACGTGGGGTCACCGGCCCCAGGTGACCTGGTCACGTGGGGTCACCGGCCCCAGGTGACCGGGTCACGTGGGGTCACCGGCCCCAGGTGACCGGGTCACGTGGGGTCACCGGCCCCAGGTGACCGGGTCACGTGGGGTCACCGGCCCCAGGTGACCGGGTCACGTGGGGTCACCGGCCCAGGTGACCGGGTCACGTGGGGTCACCGGCCCCAGGTGACCGGGTCACGTGGGGTCACCGGCCCCAGGTGACCTGGTCACGTGGGGTAACCGGCCCCAGGTGACCGGGTCACGTGGGGATCCCGGGCCCAGGTAACCGGGTAATACCGAGTCCCCGGACCCAGGTCACCGGGTCAGTTCAGGTTCCCGGACCCAGGTCGGGTCATGTCACGTCCCATGCCCGGGTCCCCGGGTTGGATTTTTACCCAGGCCCCGGGTCACGGGGTCATGTCGGGTCGCTGTCCCGGGTACCAGTGTCAGGTGACCACCCCGGCCCCGGGAGATGGAGTCATACCGGGTCCCCGGCCCAGGTCCCCTGGACAGGTCGTTAACCCGGCCCCAGGTCACCGGGTCGTGTCGGGTAACCGGCCTGGTTCCCAGGTTCCGGTGACCACCCCGGCACCAGGACCCCGGGTCCCGTGGGGACCCCGGCACCAGGTGACCGGGTCACGTGGGGTCACCGGCCCCAGGTGACCGGGTCACGTGGGGACACCGGCCCCAGGTGACCGGGTCACGTGGGGTCACCGGCCCCAGGTCAGCGGGTCACGTGGGGTCACCGGCCCCAGGTGACCGGGTCACGTGAGGTCACCGGCCCCAGGTGACCGGGTCACGTGGGGTCACCGGCACCAGGTGACCGGGTCACGTGGGGTCACCGGCCCCAGGTGACCTGGTCACGTGGGGTCACCGGCCCCAGGTGACCGGGTCACGTGGGGTCACCGGCCCCAGGTGACCGGGTCACGTGAGGTCACCGGCCCCAGGTGACCGGGTCACGTGGGGTCACCGGCCCCAGGTGACCGGGTCACGTGGGGTCACCGGCCCCAGGTGACCGGGTCACGTCGGGTCACCGGCCCAGGTGACCGGGTCACGTGGGGTCACCGGCCCCAGGTGACCTGGTCACGTGGGGTCACCGGCCCCAGGTGACCGGGTCACGTGGGGTCACCGGCCCCAGGTGACCGGGTCACGTGGGGTCACCGGCCCCAGGTGACCGGGTCACGTGGGGTCACCGGCCCCAGGTGACCGGGTCACGTGGGGTCACCGGCCCCAGGTCAGCGGGTCACGTGGGGACCCCGGCCCCAGGTGACCGGGTCACGTGGGGACACCGGCCCCAGGTCAGCGGGTCACGTGGGGTCACCGGCCCCAGGTGACCTGGTCACGTGGGGTAACCGGCCCCAGGTGACCGGGTCACGTGGGGACCCCGGGCCCAGGTAACCGGGTCATACCGAGTCCCCGGACCCAGGTCACCGGGTCAGTTCGGGACCCCGGACCCAGGTCGGGTCATGTCACGTCCCATGCCCGGGTCCCCGGGTTGGATTTTTACCCAGGCCCCGGGTCACGGGGTCATGTCGGGTCGCTGTCCCGGGTACCAGTGTCAGGTGACCACCCCGGCCCCGGGAGACGGAGTCATACCGGGTCCCCGGCCCAGGTCCCCGGGTTGCATCGGGACAAAAGCACCGGATCACTGGATCACGTGGGGGCCCGGGCCCGGGTCCCCGGGTTGCATCGGGACACCACCGAAGGACCACCGGGTCCTGTCGGGTCCCCGACCCGGGTCCCCTGGACAGGTCGTTAACCCGGCCCCAGGTCACCGGGTCGTGTCGGGTAACCGGCCTGGTTCCCAGGTTCCGGTGACCACCCCGGCACCAGGACCCCGGGTCCCGTGGGGACCCCGGCACCAGGTGACCGGGTCACGTGGGGTCACCGGCCCCAGGTGACCGGGTCACGTGGGGTCACCGGCCCCAGGTGACCTGGTCACGTGGGGTCACCGGCCCCAGGTGACCGGGTCACGTGGGGTCACCGGCCCCAGGTGACCGGGTCACGTGGGGTCACCGGCCCCAGGTGACCGGGTCACGTGGGGTCACCGGCCCCAGGTGACCGGGTCACGTGGGGTCACCGGCCCCAGGTGACCCGGTCACGTGGGGTCACCGGCCCCAGGTGACCGGGTCACGTGGGGTCACCGGCCCCAGGTGACCGGGTCACGTGGGGTCACCGGCCCCAGGTGACCGGGTCACGTGGGGTCACCGGCCCCAGGTCAGCGGGTCACGTGGGGACCCCGGCCCCAGGTGACCGGGTCACGTGGGGTCACCGGCCCCAGGTGACTGGGTCACGTGGGGTCACCGGCCCCAGGTGACCGGGTCACGTGGGGTCACCGGCCCAGGTGACCGGGTCACGTGGGGTCACCGGCCCCAGGTGACCGGGTCACGTGGGGTCACCGGCCCCAGGTGACCTGGTCACGTGGGGTCACCGGCCCCAGGTGACCGGGTCACGTGGGGTCACCGGCCCCAGGTGACCGGGTCACGTGGGGTCACCGGCCCCAGGTGACCGGGTCACGTGGGGTCACCGGCACCAGGTGACCGGGTCACGTGGGGTCACCGGCCCAAGTGACCGGGTCACGTGGGGTCACCGGCCCCAGGTGACCGGGTCACGTGGGGATCCCGGGCCCAGGTAACCGGGTAATACCGAGTCCCCGGACCCAGGTCACCGGGTCAGTTCGGGACCCCGGACCCAGGTCGGGTCATGTCACGTCCCATGCCCGGGTCCCCGGGTTGGATTTTTACCCAGGCCCCGGGTCACGGGGTCATGTCGGGTCGCTGTCCCGGGTACCAGTGTCAGGTGACCACCCCGGCCCCGGGAGATGGAGTCATACCGGGTCCCCGGCCCAGGTCCCCGGGTTGCATCGGGACAAAAGCACCGGATCACTGGATCACGTGGGGGCCCGGGCCCGGGTCCCCGGGTTGCATCGGGACACCACCGAAGGACCACCGGGTCCTGTCGGGTCCCCGGCCCGGGTCCCCTGGACAGGTCGTTAACCCGGCCCCAGGTCACCGGGTCGTGTCGGGTAACCGGCCTGGTTCCCAGGTTCCGGTGACCACCCCGGCACCAGGACCCCGGGTCCCGTGGGGACCCCGGCACCAGGTGACCGGGTCACGTGGGGTCACCGGCCCCAGGTGACCGGGTCACGTGGGGACACCGGCCCCAGGTGACCGGGTCACGTGGGGTCACCGGCCCCAGGTCAGCGGGTCACGTGGGGTCACCGGCCCCAGGTGACCGGGTCACGTGGGGTCACCGGCCCCAGGTGACCGGGTCACGTGGGGTCACCGGCACCAGGTGACCGGGTCACGTGGGGTCACCGGCCCCAGGTGACCTGGTCACGTGGGGTCACCGGCCCCAGGTGACCGGGTCACGTGGGGTCACCGGCCCCAGGTGACCGGGTCACGTGAGGTCACCGGCCCCAGGTGACCGGGTCACGTGGGGTCACCGGCCCCAGGTGACCGGGTCACGTGGGGTCACCGGCCCCAGGTGACCGGGTCACGTCGGGTCACCGGCCCAGGTGACCGGGTCACGTGGGGTCACCGGCCCCAGGTGACCTGGTCACGTGGGGTCACCGGCCCCAGGTGACCGGGTCACGTGGGGTCACCGGCCCCAGGTGACCGGGTCACGTGGGGTCACCGGCCCCAGGTGACCGGGTCACGTGGGGTCACCGGCCCCAGGTCAGCGGGTCACGTGGGGACCCCGGCCCCAGGTGACCGGGTCACGTGGGGACACCGGCCCCAGGTCAGCGGGTCACGTGGGGTCACCGGCCCCAGGTGACCTGGTCACGTGGGGACCCCGGCCCCAGGTGACCGGGTCACGTGGGGACCCCGGGCCCAGGTAACCGGGTCATACCGAGTCCCCGGACCCAGGTCACCGGGTCAGTTCGGGACCCCGGACCCAGGTCGGGTCATGTCACGTCCCATGCCCGGGTCCCCGGGTTGGATTTTTACCCAGGCCCCGGGTCACGGGGTCATGTCGGGTCGCTGTCCCGGGTACCAGTGTCAGGTGACCACCCCGGCCCCGGGAGACGGAGTCATACCGGGTCCCCGGCCCAGGTCCCCGGGTTGCATCGGGACAAAAGCACCGGATCACTGGATCACGTGGGGGCCCGGGCCCGGGTCCCCGGGTTGCATCGGGACACCAGCGAAGGACCACCGGGTCCTGTCGGGTCCCCGACCCGGGTCCCCTGGACAGGTCGTTAACCCGGCCCCAGGTCACCGGGTCGTGTCGGGTAACCGGCCTGGTTCCCAGGTTCCGGTGACCACCCCGGCACCAGGACCCCGGGTCCCGTGGGGACCCCGGCACCAGGTGACCGGGTCACGTGGGGTCACCGGCCCCAGGTGACCGGGTCACGTGGGGTCACCGGCCCCAGGTCAGCGGGTCACGTGGGGTCACCGGCCCCAGGTGACCGGGTCACGTGAGGTCACCGGCCCCAGGTGACCGGGTCACGTGGGGTCACCGGCACCAGGTGACCGGGTCACGTGGGGTCACCGGCCCCAGGTGACCGGGTCACGTGGGGTCACCGGCCCCAGGTGACCTGGTCACGTGGGGTCACCGGCCCCAGGTGACCGGGTCACGTGGGGTCACCGGCCCCAGGTGACCGGGTCACGTGAGGTCACCGGCCCCAGGTGACCGGGTCACGTGGGGTCACCGGCCCCAGGTGACCGGGTCACGTGGGGTCACTGGTCCCAGGTGACCGGGTCACGTGGGGTCACCGGCCCCAGGTCAGCGGGTCACGTGGGGTCACCGGCCCCAGGTGACCGGGTCACGTGGGGACACCGGCCCCAGGTGACCGGGTCACGTGGGGTCACCGGCCCCAGGTGACCGGGTCACGTGGGGTCACCGGCCCCAGGTGACCGGGTCACGTGGGGACACCGGCCCCAGGTGACCGGGTCACGTGGGGTCACCGGCCCCAGGTGACCGGGTCACGTGGGGTCACCGGCCCCAGGTGACCGGGTCACGTGGGGTCACCGGCCCCAGGTGACCGGGTCACGTGGGGTCACCGGCCCCAGGTGACCGGGTCACGTGGGGTCACCGGCCCCAGGTCAGCGGGTCACGTGGGGACCCCGGCCCCAGGTCAGCGGGTCACGTGGGGTCACCGGCCCCAGGTGACTGGGTCACGTGGGGTCACCGGCCCCAGGTGACCGGGTCACGTGGGGTCACCGGCCCAGGTGACCGGGTCACGTGGGGTCACCGGCCCCAGGTGACCGGGTCACGTGGGGTCACCGGCCCCAGGTGACCTGGTCACGTGGGGTCACCGGCCCCAGGTGACCGGGTCACGTGGGGTCACCGGCCCCAGGTGACCTGGTCACGTGGGGTCACCGGCCCCAGGTGACCGGGTCACGTGGGGTCACCGGCCCCAGGTGACCGGGTCACGTGGGGTCACCGGCCCCAGGTGACCGGGTCACGTGGGGTCACCGGCCCCAGGTGACCGGGTCACGTGGGGTCACCGGCCCAGGTGACCGGGTCACGTGGGGTCACCGGCCCCAGGTGACCGGGTCACGTGGGGTCACCGGCCCCAGGTGACCTGGTCACGTGGGGTAACCGGCCCCAGGTGACCGGGTCACGTGGGGATCCCGGGCCCAGGTAACCGGGTAATACCGAGTCCCCGGACCCAGGTCACCGGGTCAGTTCAGGTTCCCGGACCCAGGTCGGGTCATGTCACGTCCCATGCCCGGGTCCCCGGGTTGGATTTTTACCCAGGCCCCGGGTCACGGGGTCATGTCGGGTCGCTGTCCCGGGTACCAGTGTCAGGTGACCACCCCGGCCCCGGGAGATGGAGTCATACCGGGTCCCCGGCCCAGGTCCCCTGGACAGGTCGTTAACCCGGCCCCAGGTCACCGGGTCGTGTCGGGTAACCGGCCTGGTTCCCAGGTTCCGGTGACCACCCCGGCACCAGGACCCCGGGTCCCGTGGGGACCCCGGCACCAGGTGACCGGGTCACGTGGGGTCACCGGCCCCAGGTGACCGGGTCACGTGGGGACACCGGCCCCAGGTGACCGGGTCACGTGGGGTCACCGGCCCCAGGTCAGCGGGTCACGTGGGGTCACCGGCCCCAGGTGACCGGGTCACGTGAGGTCACCGGCCCCAGGTGACCGGGTCACGTGGGGTCACCGGCACCAGGTGACCGGGTCACGTGGGGTCACCGGCCCCAGGTGACCTGGTCACGTGGGGTCACCGGCCCCAGGTGACCGGGTCACGTGGGGTCACCGGCCCCAGGTGACCGGGTCACGTGAGGTCACCGGCCCCAGGTGACCGGGTCACGTGGGGTCACCGGCCCCAGGTGACCGGGTCACGTGGGGTCACCGGCCCCAGGTGACCGGGTCACGTCGGGTCACCGGCCCAGGTGACCGGGTCACGTGGGGTCACCGGCCCCAGGTGACCTGGTCACGTGGGGTCACCGGCCCCAGGTGACCGGGTCACGTGGGGTCACCGGCCCCAGGTGACCGGGTCACGTGGGGTCACCGGCCCCAGGTGACCGGGTCACGTGGGGTCACCGGCCCCAGGTGACCGGGTCACGTGGGGTCACCGGCCCCAGGTCAGCGGGTCACGTGGGGACCCCGGCCCCAGGTGACCGGGTCACGTGGGGACACCGGCCCCAGGTCAGCGGGTCACGTGGGGTCACCGGCCCCAGGTGACCTGGTCACGTGGGGTAACCGGCCCCAGGTGACCGGGTCACGTGGGGACCCCGGGCCCAGGTAACCGGGTCATACCGAGTCCCCGGACCCAGGTCACCGGGTCAGTTCGGGACCCCGGACCCAGGTCGGGTCATGTCACGTCCCATGCCCGGGTCCCCGGGTTGGATTTTTACCCAGGCCCCGGGTCACGGGGTCATGTCGGGTCGCTGTCCCGGGTACCAGTGTCAGGTGACCACCCCGGCCCCGGGAGACGGAGTCATACCGGGTCCCCGGCCCAGGTCCCCGGGTTGCATCGGGACAAAAGCACCGGATCACTGGATCACGTGGGGGCCCGGGCCCGGGTCCCCGGGTTGCATCGGGACACCACCGAAGGACCACCGGGTCCTGTCGGGTCCCCGACCCGGGTCCCCTGGACAGGTCGTTAACCCGGCCCCAGGTCACCGGGTCGTGTCGGGTAACCGGCCTGGTTCCCAGGTTCCGGTGACCACCCCGGCACCAGGACCCCGGGTCCCGTGGGGACCCCGGCACCAGGTGACCGGGTCACGTGGGGTCACCGGCCCCAGGTGACCGGGTCACGTGGGGTCACCGGCCCCAGGTGACCTGGTCACGTGGGGTCACCGGCCCCAGGTGACCGGGTCACGTGGGGTCACCGGCCCCAGGTGACCGGGTCACGTGGGGTCACCGGCCCCAGGTGACCGGGTCACGTGGGGTCACCGGCCCCAGGTGACCGGGTCACGTGGGGTCACCGGCCCCAGGTGACCCGGTCACGTGGGGTCACCGGCCCCAGGTGACCGGGTCACGTGGGGTCACCGGCCCCAGGTGACCGGGTCACGTGGGGTCACCGGCCCCAGGTGACCGGGTCACGTGGGGTCACCGGCCCCAGGTCAGCGGGTCACGTGGGGACCCCGGCCCCAGGTGACCGGGTCACGTGGGGTCACCGGCCCCAGGTGACCGGGTCACGTGGGGTCACCGGCCCCAGGTGACCGGGTCACGTGGGGTCACCGGCCCAGGTGACCGGGTCACGTGGGGTCACCGGCCCCAGGTGACCGGGTCACGTGGGGTCACCGGCCCCAGGTGACCTGGTCACGTGGGGTCACCGGCCCCAGGTGACCGGGTCACGTGGGGTCACCGGCCCCAGGTGACCGGGTCACGTGGGGTCACCGGCCCCAGGTGACCGGGTCACGTGGGGTCACCGGCACCAGGTGACCGGGTCACGTGGGGTCACCGGCCCAAGTGACCGGGTCACGTGGGGTCACCGGCCCCAGGTGACCGGGTCACGTGGGGATCCCGGGCCCAGGTAACCGGGTAATACCGAGTCCCCGGACCCAGGTCACCGGGTCAGTTCGGGACCCCGGACCCAGGTCGGGTCATGTCACGTCCCATGCCCGGGTCCCCGGGTTGGATTTTTACCCAGGCCCCGGGTCACGGGGTCATGTCGGGTCGCTGTCCCGGGTACCAGTGTCAGGTGACCACCCCGGCCCCGGGAGATGGAGTCATACCGGGTCCCCGGCCCAGGTCCCCGGGTTGCATCGGGACAAAAGCACCGGATCACTGGATCACGTGGGGGCCCGGGCCCGGGTCCCCGGGTTGCATCGGGACACCACCGAAGGACCACCGGGTCCTGTCGGGTCCCCGGCCCGGGTCCCCTGGACAGGTCGTTAACCCGGCCCCAGGTCACCGGGTCGTGTCGGGTAACCGGCCTGGTTCCCAGGTTCCGGTGACCACCCCGGCACCAGGACCCCGGGTCCCGTGGGGACCCCGGCACCAGGTGACCGGGTCACGTGGGGTCACCGGCCCCAGGTGACCGGGTCACGTGGGGACACCGGCCCCAGGTGACCGGGTCACGTGGGGTCACCGGCCCCAGGTCAGCGGGTCACGTGGGGTCACCGGCCCCAGGTGACCGGGTCACGTGGGGTCACCGGCCCCAGGTGACCGGGTCACGTGGGGTCACCGGCACCAGGTGACCGGGTCACGTGGGGTCACCGGCCCCAGGTGACCTGGTCACGTGGGGTCACCGGCCCCAGGTGACCGGGTCACGTGGGGTCACCGGCCCCAGGTGACCGGGTCACGTGAGGTCACCGGCCCCAGGTGACCGGGTCACGTGGGGTCACCGGCCCCAGGTGACCGGGTCACGTGGGGTCACCGGCCCCAGGTGACCGGGTCACGTCGGGTCACCGGCCCAGGTGACCGGGTCACGTGGGGTCACCGGCCCCAGGTGACCTGGTCACGTGGGGTCACCGGCCCCAGGTGACCGGGTCACGTGGGGTCACCGGCCCCAGGTGACCGGGTCACGTGGGGTCACCGGCCCCAGGTGACCGGGTCACGTGGGGTCACCGGCCCCAGGTCAGCGGGTCACGTGGGGACCCCGGCCCCAGGTGACCGGGTCACGTGGGGACACCGGCCCCAGGTCAGCGGGTCACGTGGGGTCACCGGCCCCAGGTGACCTGGTCACGTGGGGACCCCGGCCCCAGGTGACCGGGTCACGTGGGGACCCCGGGCCCAGGTAACCGGGTCATACCGAGTCCCCGGACCCAGGTCACCGGGTCAGTTCGGGACCCCGGACCCAGGTCGGGTCATGTCACGTCCCATGCCCGGGTCCCCGGGTTGGATTTTTACCCAGGCCCCGGGTCACGGGGTCATGTCGGGTCGCTGTCCCGGGTACCAGTGTCAGGTGACCACCCCGGCCCCGGGAGACGGAGTCATACCGGGTCCCCGGCCCAGGTCCCCGGGTTGCATCGGGACAAAAGCACCGGATCACTGGATCACGTGGGGGCCCGGGCCCGGGTCCCCGGGTTGCATCGGGACACCAGCGAAGGACCACCGGGTCCTGTCGGGTCCCCGACCCGGGTCCCCTGGACAGGTCGTTAACCCGGCCCCAGGTCACCGGGTCGTGTCGGGTAACCGGCCTGGTTCCCAGGTTCCGGTGACCACCCCGGCACCAGGACCCCGGGTCCCGTGGGGACCCCGGCACCAGGTGACCGGGTCACGTGGGGTCACCGGCCCCAGGTGACCGGGTCACGTGGGGTCACCGGCCCCAGGTGACCGGGTCACGTGGGGTCACCGGCCCCAGGTCAGCGGGTCACGTGGGGTCACCGGCCCCAGGTGACCGGGTCACGTGAGGTCACCGGCCCCAGGTGACCGGGTCACGTGGGGTCACCGGCACCAGGTGACCGGGTCACGTGGGGTCACCGGCCCCAGGTGACCGGGTCACGTGGGGTCACCGGCCCCAGGTGACCTGGTCACGTGGGGTCACCGGCCCCAGGTGACCGGGTCACGTGGGGTCACCGGCCCCAGGTGACCGGGTCACGTGAGGTCACCGGCCCCAGGTGACCGGGTCACGTGGGGTCACCGGCCCCAGGTGACCGGGTCACGTGGGGTCACTGGTCCCAGGTGACCGGGTCACGTGGGGTCACCGGCCCCAGGTCAGCGGGTCACGTGGGGTCACCGGCCCCAGGTGACCGGGTCACGTGGGGACACCGGCCCCAGGTGACCGGGTCACGTGGGGTCACCGGCCCCAGGTGACCGGGTCACGTGGGGTCACCGGCCCCAGGTGACCGGGTCACGTGGGGACACCGGCCCCAGGTGACCGGGTCACGTGGGGTCACCGGCCCCAGGTGACCGGGTCACGTGGGGTCACCGGCCCCAGGTGACCCGGTCACGTGGGGTCACCGGCCCCAGGTGACCGGGTCACGTGGGGTCACCGGCCCCAGGTGACCGGGTCACGTGGGGTCACCGGCCCCAGGTGACCGGGTCACGTGGGGTCACCGGCCCCAGGTCAGCGGGTCACGTGGGGACCCCGGCCCCAGGTGACCGGGTCACGTGGGGACACCGGCCCCAGGTCAGCGGGTCACGTGGGGTCACCGGCCCCAGGTGACCTGGTCACGTGGGGACCCCGGCCCCAGGTGACCGGGTCACGTGGGGACCCCGGGCCCAGGTAACCGGGTCATACCGAGTCCCCGGACCCAGGTCACCGGGTCAGTTCGGGACCCCGGACCCAGGTCGGGTCATGTCACGTCCCATGCCCGGGTCCCCGGGTTGGATTTTTACCCAGGCCCCGGGTCACGGGGTCATGTCGGGTCGCTGTCCCGGGTACCAGTGTCAGGTGACCACCCCGGCCCCGGGAGACGGAGTCATACCGGGTCCCCGGCCCAGGTCCCCGGGTTGCATCGGGACAAAAGCACCGGATCACTGGATCACGTGGGGGCCCGGGCCCGGGTCCCCGGGTTGCATCGGGACACCACCGAAGGACCACCGGGTCCTGTCGGGTCCCCGGCCCGGGTCCCCTGGACAGGTCGTTAACCCGGCCCCAGGTCACCGGGTCGTGTCGGGTAACCGGCCTGGTTCCCAGGTTCCGGTGACCACCCCGGCACCAGGACCCCGGGTCCCGTGGGGACCCCGGCACCAGGTGACCGGGTCACGTGGGGTCACCGGCCCCAGGTGACCGGGTCACGTGGGGACACCGGCCCCAGGTGACCGGGTCACGTGGGGTCACCGGCCCCAGGTCAGCGGGTCACGTGGGGTCACCGGCCCCAGGTGACCGGGTCACGTGGGGTCACCGGCCCCAGGTGACCGGGTCACGTGGGGTCACCGGCCCCAGGTCAGCGGGTCACGTGGGGTCACCGGCCCCAGGTGACCTGGTCACGTGGGGTCACCGGCCCCAGGTGACCGGGTCACGTGGGGTCACCGGCCCCAGGTGACCGGGTCACGTGAGGTCACCGGCCCCAGGTGACCGGGTCACGTGGGGTCACCGGCCCCAGGTGACCGGGTCACGTGGGGTCACCGGCCCCAGGTGACCGGGTCACGTGGGGTCACCGGCCCCAGGTGACCGGGTCACGTGGGGTCACCGGCCCCAGGTGACCGGGTCACGTGGGGACACCGGCCCCAGGTGACCGGGTCACGTGGGGTCACCGGCCCCAGGTGACCGGGTCACGTGGGGTCACCGGCCCCAGGTGACCGGGTCACGTGGGGTCACCGGCCCCAGGTGACCGGGTCACGTGGGGACACCGGCCCCAGGTGACCGGGTCACGTGGGGTCACCGGCCCCAGGTGACCGGGTCACGTGGGGTCACCGGCCCCAGGTGACCCGGTCACGTGGGGTCACCGGCCCCAGGTGACCGGGTCACGTGGGGTCACCGGCCCCAGGTCAGCGGGTCACGTGGGGTCACCGGCCCCAGGTGACCGGGTCACGTGGGGTCACCGGCCCCAGGTCAGCGGGTCACGTGGGGACCCCGGCCCCAGGTGACCGGGTCACGTGGGGTCACCGGCCCCAGGTCAGCGGGTCACGTGGGGTCACCGGCCCCAGGTGACCGGGTCACGTGGGGTCACCGGCCCCAGGTGACCGGGTCACGTGGGGACCCCGGCCCCAGGTGACCGGGTCACGTGGGGACACCGGCCCCAGGTCAGCGGGTCACGTGGGGTCACCGGCCCCAGGTGACCTGGTCACGTGGGGTCACCGGCCCCAGGTGACCGGGTCACGTGGGGTCACCGGCCCCAGGTGACCCGGTCACGTGGGGTCACCGGCCCCAGGTGACCGGGTCACGTGGGGTCACCGGCCCCAGGTCAGCGGGTCACGTGGGGTCACCGGCCCCAGGTGACCGGGTCACGTGGGGTCACCGGCCCCAGGTCAGCGGGTCACGTGGGGGACCCCGGCCCCAGGTGACCGGGTCACGTGGGGACCCCGGCCCCAGGTGACCGGGTCACGTGGGGACACCGGCCCCAGGTGACCTGGTCACGTGGGGTCACCGGCCCCAGGTGACCGGGTCACGTGGGGTCACCGGCCCCAGGTGACCGGGTCACGTGAGGTCACCGGCCCCAGGTGACCGGGTCACGTGGGGTCACCGGCCCCAGGTGACCGGGTCACGTGGGGTCACCGGCCCCAGGTGACCGGGTCACGTGGGGTCACCGGCCCCAGGTGACCGGGTCACGTGGGGACACCGGCCCCAGGTCAGCGGGTCACGTGGGGTCACCGGCCCCAGGTGACCGGGTCACGTGGGGTCACCGGCCCCAGGTCAGCGGGTCACGTGGGGACCCCGGCCCCAGGTGACCGGGTCACGTGGGGACACCGGCCCCAGGTCAGCGGGTCACGTGGGGTCACCGGCCCCAGGTGACCTGGTCACGTGGGGACCCCGGCCCCAGGTGACCGGGTCACGTGGGGACACCGGGCCCAGGTAACCGGGTCATACCGAGTCCCCGGACCCAGGTCACCGGGTCAGTTCGGGACCCCGGACCCAGGTCGGGTCATGTCACGTCCCATGCCCGGGTCCCCGGGTTGGATTTTTACCCAGGCCCCGGGTCACGGGGTCATGTCGGGTCGCTGTCCCGGGTACCAGTGTCAGGTGACCACCCCGGCCCCGGGAGACGGAGTCATACCGGGTCCCCGGCCCAGGTCCCCGGGTTGCATCGGGACAAAAGCACCGGATCACTGGATCACGTGGGGGCCCGGGCCCGGGTCCCCGGGTTGCATCGGGACACCACCGAAGGACCACCGGGTCCTGTCGGGTCCCCGGCCCGGGTCCCCTGGACAGGTCGTTAACCCGGCCCCAGGTCACCGGGTCGTGTCGGGTAACCGGCCTGGTTCCCAGGTTCCGGTGACCACACCGGCACCAGGACCCCGGGTCCCGTGGGGACCCCGGCACCAGGTGACCGGGTCACGTGGGGTCACCGGCCCCAGGTGACCGGGTCACGTGGGGACACCGGCCCCAGGTCAGCGGGTCACGTGGGGTCACCGGCCCCAGGTGACCGGGTCACGTGGGGTCACCGGCCCCAGGTGACCGGGTCACGTGAGGTCACCGGCCCCAGGTGACCGGGTCACGTGGGGTCACCGGCCCCAGGTGACCGGGTCACGTGGGGTCACCGGCCCCAGGTGACCGGGTCACGTGGGGTCACCGGCCCCAGGTGACCGGGTCACGTGAGGTCACCGGCCCCAGGTGACCGGGTCACGTGGGGTCACCGGCCCCAGGTGACCGGGTCACGTGGGGACACCGGCCCCAGGTGACCGGGTCACGTGGGGTCACCGGCCCCAGGTCAGCGGGTTACGTGGGGTCACCGGCCCCAGGTGACCCGGTCACGTGGGGTCACCGGCCCCAGGTGACCGGGTCACGTGGGGTCACCGGCCCCAGGTGACCGGGTCACGTGGGGTCACCGGCCCCAGGTCAGCGGGTCACGTGGGGTCACCGGCCCCAGGTGACCTGGTCACGTGGGGTCACCGGCCCCAGGTGACCGGGTCACGTGGGGTCACCGGCCCCAGGTGACCGGGTCACGTGGGGTCACCGGACCCAGGTCAGCGGGTCACGTGGGGACACCGGGCCCAGGTAACCGGGTCATACCGAGTCCCCGGACCCAGGTCACCGGGTCAGTTCGGGACCCCGGACCCAGGTCGGGTCATGTCACGTCCCATGCCCGGGTCCCCGGGTTGGATTTTTACCCAGGCCCCGGGTCACAGGGTCATGTCGGGTCAACGGCCTGGGTACAAGGGTCTGGTGACCACCCCGACCCCAGGTCCCCGGGTCATGACGGGACACCGGACCAGGTCCCCGAGCCCGGTCGACACCACAGCCCCAGGTCACCGGGTCATGTCGGGACCCAGCCCGGGTCCCCGGGACGGGTTTTTACCCCAGCCGCAGATCACCGGGTCCTGTCGGGTACCCGGGTCGGGTCCCCTGGACAGGTCGGCACCCCGGCCCCGGGTCACGGGGTCATGTCGGGTCGCTGTCCCGGGTACCAGTGTCAGGTGACCACCCCGGCCCCGGGAGACGGAGTCATACCGGGTCCCCGGCCCAGGTCCCCGGGTTGCATCGGGACAAAAGCACCGGATCACTGGATCACGTGGGGGCCCGGGCCCGGGTCCCCGGGTTGCATCGGGACACCAGCGAAGGACCACCGGGTCCTGTCGGGTCCCCGGCCCGGGTCCCCTGGACAGGTCGTTAACCCGGCCCCAGGTCACCGGGTCGTGTCGGGTAACCGGCCTGGTTCCCAGGTTCCGGTGACCACCCCGGCACCAGGACCCCGGGTCCCGTGGGGACCCCGGCACCAGGTGACCGGGTCACGTGGGGTCACCGGCCCCAGGTGACCGGGTCACGTGGGGTCACCGGCCCCAGGTCAGCGGGTCACGTGGGGTCACCGGCCCCAGGTGACCGGGTCACGTGGGGTCACCGGCCCCAGGTGACCGGGTCACGTGGGGTCACCGGCACCAGGTGACCGGGTCACGTGGGGTCACCGGCCCCAGGTGACCTGGTCACGTGGGGTCACCGGCCCCAGGTGACCGGGTCACGTGGGGTCACCGGCCCCATGTGACCGGGTCACGTGAGGTCACCGGCCCCAGGTGACCGGGTCACGTGGGGTCACCGGCCCCAGGTGACCGGGTCACGTGGGGTCACCGGCCCCAGGTGACCGGGTCACGTGGGGTCACCGGCCCAGGTGACCGGGTCACGTGGGGTCACCGGCCCCAGGTGACCGGGTCACGTGGGGTCACCGGCCCCAGGTGACCTGGTCACGTGGGGTAACCGGCCCCAGGTGACCGGGTCACGTGGGGACCCCGGGCCCAGGTAACCGGGTAATACCGAGTCCCCGGACCCAGGTCACCGGGTCAGTTCGGGACCCCGGACCCAGGTCGGGTCATGTCACGTCCCATGCCCGGGTCCCCGGGTTGGATTTTTACCCAGGCCCCGGGTCACGGGGTCATGTCGGGTCGCTGTCCCGGGTACCAGTGTCAGGTGACCACCCCGGCCCCGGGAGATGGAGTCATACCGGGTCCCCGGCCCAGGTCCCCGGGTTGCATCGGGACAAAAGCACCGGATCACTGGATCACGTGGGGGCCCGGGCCCGGGTCCCCGGGTTGCATCGGGACACCAGCGAAGGACCACCGGGTCCTGTCGGGTCCCCGGCCCGGGTCCCCTGGACAGGTCGTTAACCCGGCCCCAGGTCACCGGGTCGTGTCGGGTAACCGGCCTGGTTCCCAGGTTCCGGTGACCACCCCGGCACCAGGACCCCGGGTCCCGTGGGGACCCCGGCCCCAGGTGACCTGGTCACGTGGGGTCACCGGCCCAGGTGACCGGGTCACGTGGGGTCACCGGCCCCAGGTGACCTGGTCACGTGGGGTCACCGGCCCCAGGTGACCGGGTCACGTGGGGTCACCGGCCCCAGGTGACCGGGTCACGTGGGGTCACCGGCCCCAGGTGACCGGGTCACGTGGGGTCACCGGCCCCAGGTGACCGGGTCACGTGGGGTCACCGGCCCCAGGTGACCGGGTCACGTGGGGTCACCGGCCCCAGGTCAGCGGGTCACGTGGGGACCCCGGCCCCAGGTGACCGGGTCACGTGGGGACACCGGCCCCAGGTCAGCGGGTCACGTGGGGTCACCGGCCCCAGGTGACCTGGTCACGTGGGGACCCCGGCCCCAGGTGACCGGGTCACGTGGGGACCCCGGGCCCAGGTAACCGGTCATACCGAGTCCCCGGACCCAGGTCACCGGGTCAGTTCAGGACCCCGGACCCAGGTCGGGTCATGTCACGTCCCATGCCCGGGTCCCCGGGTTGGATTTTTACCCAGGCCCCGGGTCACGGGGTCATGTCGGGTCGCTGTCCCGGGTACCAGTGTCAGGTGACCACCCCGGCCCCGGGAGACGGAGTCATACCGGGTCCCCGGCCCAGGTCCCCGGGTTGCATCGGGACAAAAGCACCGGATCACTGGATCACGTGGGGGCCCGGGCCCGGGTCCCCGGGTTGCATCGGGACACCAGCGAAGGACCACCGGGTCCTGTCGGGTCCCCGGCCCGGGTCCCCTGGACAGGTCGTTAACCCGGCCCCAGGTCACCGGGTCGTGTCGGGTAACCGGCCTGGTTCCCAGGTTCCGGTGACCACCCCGGCACCAGGACCCCGGGTCCCGTGGGGACCCCGGCACCAGGTGACCGGGTCACGTGGGGTCACCGGCCCCAGGTGACCGGGTCACGTGGGGACACCGGCCCCAGGTGACCGGGTCACGTGGGGTCACCGGCCCCAGGTCAGCGGGTCACGTGGGGTCACCGGCCCCAGGTGACCGGGTCACGTCGGGTCACCGGCCCAGGTGACCGGGTCACGTGGGGTCACCGGCCCCAGGTGACCTGGTCACGTGGGGTCACCGGCCCCAGGTGACCGGGTCACGTGGGGTCACCGGCCCCAGGTGACCGGGTCACGTGGGGTCACCGGCCCCAGGTGACCGGGTCACGTGGGGTCACCGGCCCCAGGTCAGCGGGTCACGTGGGGACCCCGGCCCCAGGTGACCGGGTCACGTGGGGACACCGGCCCCAGGTCAGCGGGTCACGTGGGGTCACCGGCCCCAGGTGACCTGGTCACGTGGGGTAACCGGCCCCAGGTGACCGGGTCACGTGGGGACCCCGGGCCCAGGTAACCGGGTCATACCGAGTCCCCGGACCCAGGTCACCGGGTCAGTTCGGGACCCCGGACCCAGGTCGGGTCATGTCACGTCCCATGCCCGGGTCCCCGGGTTGGATTTTTACCCAGGCCCCGGGTCACGGGGTCATGTCGGGTCGCTGTCCCGGGTACCAGTGTCAGGTGACCACCCCGGCCCCGGGAGACGGAGTCATACCGGGTCCCCGGCCCAGGTCCCCGGGTTGCATCGGGACAAAAGCACCGGATCACTGGATCACGTGGGGGCCCGGGCCCGGGTCCCCGGGTTGCATCGGGACACCAGCGAAGGACCACCGGGTCCTGTCGGGTCCCCGACCCGGGTCCCCTGGACAGGTCGTTAACCCGGCCCCAGGTCACCGGGTCGTGTCGGGTAACCGGCCTGGTTCCCAGGTTCCGGTGACCACCCCGGCACCAGGACCCCGGGTCCCGTGGGGACCCCGGCACCAGGTGACCGGGTCACGTGGGGTCACCGGCCCCAGGTGACCGGGTCACGTGGGGTCACCGGCCCCAGGTGACCGGGTCACGTGGGGTCACCGGCCCCAGGTGACCGGGTCACGTGGGGTCACCGGCCCCAGGTGACCTGGTCACGTGGGGTCACCGGCCCCAGGTGACCGGGTCACGTGGGGTCACCGGCCCCAGGTGACCGGGTCACGTGGGGTCACCGGACCCAGGTCAGCGGGTCACGTGGGGACACCGGCCCCAGGTAACCGGGTCATACCGAGTCCCCGGACCCAGGTCACCGGGTGAGTTCGGGACCCCGGACCCAGGTCGGGTCATGTCACGTCCCATGCCCGGGTCCCCGGGTTGGATTTTTACCCAGGCCCCGGGTCACAGGGTCATGTCGGGTCAACGGCCTGGGTACAAGGGTCTGGTGACCACCCCGACCCCAGGTCCCCGGGTCATGACGGGACACCGGACCAGGTCCCCGAGCCCGGTCGACACCACAGCCCCAGGTCACCGGGTCATGTCGGGACCCAGCCCGGGTCCCCGGGACGGGTTTTTACCCCAGCCGCAGATCACCGGGTCCTGTCGGGTACCCGGGTCGGGTCCCCTGGACAGGTCGGCACCCCGGCCCCGGGTCACGGGGTCATGTCGGGTCGCTGTCCCGGGTACCAGTGTCAGGTGACCACCCCGGCCCCGGGAGACGGAGTCATACCGGGTCCCCGGCCCAGGTCCCCGGGTTGCATCGGGACAAAAGCACCGGATCACTGGATCACGTGGGGGCCCGGGCCCGGGTCCCCGGGTTGCATCGGGACACCAGCGAAGGACCACCGGGTCCTGTCGGGTCCCCGGCCCGGGTCCCCTGGACAGGTCGTTAACCCGGCCCCAGGTCACCGGGTCGTGTCGGGTAACCGGCCTGGTTCCCAGGTTCCGGTGACCACCCCGGCACCAGGACCCCGGGTCCCGTGGGGACCCCGGCACCAGGTGACCGGGTCACGTGGGGTCACCGGCCCCAGGTGACCGGGTCACGTGGGGTCACCGGCCCCAGGTCAGCGGGTCACGTGGGGTCACCGGCCCCAGGTGACCGGGTCACGTGGGGTCACCGGCCCCAGGTGACCGGGTCACGTGGGGTCACCGGCACCAGGTGACCGGGTCACGTGGGGTCACCGGCCCCAGGTGACCTGGTCACGTGGGGTCACCGGCCCCAGGTGACCGGGTCACGTGGGGTCACCGGCCCCATGTGACCGGGTCACGTGAGGTCACCGGCCCCAGGTGACCGGGTCACGTGGGGTCACCGGCCCCAGGTGACCGGGTCACGTGGGGTCACCGGCCCCAGGTGACCGGGTCACGTGGGGTCACCGGCCCAGGTGACCGGGTCACGTGGGGTCACCGGCCCCAGGTGACCGGGTCACGTGGGGTCACCGGCCCCAGGTGACCTGGTCACGTGGGGTAACCGGCCCCAGGTGACCGGGTCACGTGGGGACCCCGGGCCCAGGTAACCGGGTAATACCGAGTCCCCGGACCCAGGTCACCGGGTCAGTTCGGGACCCCGGACCCAGGTCGGGTCATGTCACGTCCCATGCCCGGGTCCCCGGGTTGGATTTTTACCCAGGCCCCGGGTCACGGGGTCATGTCGGGTCGCTGTCCCGGGTACCAGTGTCAGGTGACCACCCCGGCCCCGGGAGATGGAGTCATACCGGGTCCCCGGCCCAGGTCCCCGGGTTGCATCGGGACAAAAGCACCGGATCACTGGATCACGTGGGGGCCCGGGCCCGGGTCCCCGGGTTGCATCGGGACACCAGCGAAGGACCACCGGGTCCTGTCGGGTCCCCGGCCCGGGTCCCCTGGACAGGTCGTTAACCCGGCCCCAGGTCACCGGGTCGTGTCGGGTAACCGGCCTGGTTCCCAGGTTCCGGTGACCACCCCGGCACCAGGACCCCGGGTCCCGTGGGGACCCCGGCCCCAGGTGACCTGGTCACGTGGGGTCACCGGCCCAGGTGACCGGGTCACGTGGGGTCACCGGCCCCAGGTGACCTGGTCACGTGGGGTCACCGGCCCCAGGTGACCGGGTCACGTGGGGTCACCGGCCCCAGGTGACCGGGTCACGTGGGGTCACCGGCCCCAGGTGACCGGGTCACGTGGGGTCACCGGCCCCAGGTGACCGGGTCACGTGGGGTCACCGGCCCCAGGTGACCGGGTCACGTGGGGTCACCGGCCCCAGGTCAGCGGGTCACGTGGGGACCCCGGCCCCAGGTGACCGGGTCACGTGGGGACACCGGCCCCAGGTCAGCGGGTCACGTGGGGTCACCGGCCCCAGGTGACCTGGTCACGTGGGGACCCCGGCCCCAGGTGACCGGGTCACGTGGGGACCCCGGGCCCAGGTAACCGGTCATACCGAGTCCCCGGACCCAGGTCACCGGGTCAGTTCAGGACCCCGGACCCAGGTCGGGTCATGTCACGTCCCATGCCCGGGTCCCCGGGTTGGATTTTTACCCAGGCCCCGGGTCACGGGGTCATGTCGGGTCGCTGTCCCGGGTACCAGTGTCAGGTGACCACCCCGGCCCCGGGAGACGGAGTCATACCGGGTCCCCGGCCCAGGTCCCCGGGTTGCATCGGGACAAAAGCACCGGATCACTGGATCACGTGGGGGCCCGGGCCCGGGTCCCCGGGTTGCATCGGGACACCAGCGAAGGACCACCGGGTCCTGTCGGGTCCCCGGCCCGGGTCCCCTGGACAGGTCGTTAACCCGGCCCCAGGTCACCGGGTCGTGTCGGGTAACCGGCCTGGTTCCCAGGTTCCGGTGACCACCCCGGCACCAGGACCCCGGGTCCCGTGGGGACCCCGGCACCAGGTGACCGGGTCACGTGGGGTCACCGGCCCCAGGTGACCGGGTCACGTGGGGACACCGGCCCCAGGTGACCGGGTCACGTGGGGTCACCGGCCCCAGGTCAGCGGGTCACGTGGGGTCACCGGCCCCAGGTGACCGGGTCACGTCGGGTCACCGGCCCAGGTGACCGGGTCACGTGGGGTCACCGGCCCCAGGTGACCTGGTCACGTGGGGTCACCGGCCCCAGGTGACCGGGTCACGTGGGGTCACCGGCCCCAGGTGACCGGGTCACGTGGGGTCACCGGCCCCAGGTGACCGGGTCACGTGGGGTCACCGGCCCCAGGTCAGCGGGTCACGTGGGGACCCCGGCCCCAGGTGACCGGGTCACGTGGGGACACCGGCCCCAGGTCAGCGGGTCACGTGGGGTCACCGGCCCCAGGTGACCTGGTCACGTGGGGTAACCGGCCCCAGGTGACCGGGTCACGTGGGGACCCCGGGCCCAGGTAACCGGGTCATACCGAGTCCCCGGACCCAGGTCACCGGGTCAGTTCGGGACCCCGGACCCAGGTCGGGTCATGTCACGTCCCATGCCCGGGTCCCCGGGTTGGATTTTTACCCAGGCCCCGGGTCACGGGGTCATGTCGGGTCGCTGTCCCGGGTACCAGTGTCAGGTGACCACCCCGGCCCCGGGAGACGGAGTCATACCGGGTCCCCGGCCCAGGTCCCCGGGTTGCATCGGGACAAAAGCACCGGATCACTGGATCACGTGGGGGCCCGGGCCCGGGTCCCCGGGTTGCATCGGGACACCAGCGAAGGACCACCGGGTCCTGTCGGGTCCCCGACCCGGGTCCCCTGGACAGGTCGTTAACCCGGCCCCAGGTCACCGGGTCGTGTCGGGTAACCGGCCTGGTTCCCAGGTTCCGGTGACCACCCCGGCACCAGGACCCCGGGTCCCGTGGGGACCCCGGCACCAGGTGACCGGGTCACGTGGGGTCACCGGCCCCAGGTGACCGGGTCACGTGGGGTCACCGGCCCCAGGTGACCGGGTCACGTGGGGTCACCGGCCCCAGGTCAGCGGGTCACGTGGGGTCACCGGCCCCAGGTGACCGGGTCACGTGAGGTCACCGGCCCCAGGTGACCGGGTCACGTGGGGTCACCGGCACCAGGTGACCGGGTCACGTGGGGTCACCGGCACCAGGTGACCGGGTCACGTGGGGTCACCGGCCCCAGGTGACCTGGTCACGTGGGGTCACCGGCCCCAGGTGACCGGGTCACGTGGGGTCACCGGCCCCAGGTGACCGGGTCACGTGAGGTCACCGGCCCCAGGTGACCGGGTCACGTGGGGTCACCGGCCCCAGGTGACCGGGTCACGTGGGGTCACCGGCCCCAGGTGACCGGGTCACGTGGGGTCACCGGCCCCAGGTCAGCGGGTCACGTGGGGTCACCGGCCCCAGGTGACCGGGTCACGTGGGGACACCGGCCCCAGGTGACCGGGTCACGTGGGGTCACCGGCCCCAGGTGACCGGGTCACGTGGGGTCACCGGCCCCAGGTGACCGGGTCACGTGGGGACACCGGCCCCAGGTGACCGGGTCACGTGGGGTCACCGGCCCCAGGTGACCGGGTCACGTGGGGTCACCGGCCCCAGGTGACCCGGTCACGTGGGGTCACCGGCCCCAGGTGACCGGGTCACGTGGGGTCACCGGCCCCAGGTGACCGGGTCACGTGGGGTCACCGGCCCCAGGTGACCGGGTCACGTGGGGTCACCGGCCCCAGGTCAGCGGGTCACGTGGGGACCCCGGCCCCAGGTGACCGGGTCACGTGGGGACACCGGCCCCAGGTCAGCGGGTCACGTGGGGTCACCGGCCCCAGGTGACCTGGTCACGTGGGGACCCCGGCCCCAGGTGACCGGGTCACGTGGGGACCCCGGGCCCAGGTAACCGGGTCATACCGAGTCCCCGGACCCAGGTCACCGGGTCAGTTCGGGACCCCGGACCCAGGTCGGGTCATGTCACGTCCCATGCCCGGGTCCCCGGGTTGGATTTTTACCCAGGCCCCGGGTCACGGGGTCATGTCGGGTCGCTGTCCCGGGTACCAGTGTCAGGTGACCACCCCGGCCCCGGGAGACGGAGTCATACCGGGTCCCCGGCCCAGGTCCCCGGGTTGCATCGGGACAAAAGCACCGGATCACTGGATCACGTGGGGGCCCGGGCCCGGGTCCCCGGGTTGCATCGGGACACCAGCGAAGGACCACCGGGTCCTGTCGGGTCCCCGGCCCGGGTCCCCTGGACAGGTCGTTAACCCGGCCCCAGGTCACCGGGTCGTGTCGGGTAACCGGCCTGGTTCCCAGGTTCCGGTGACCACCCCGGCACCAGGACCCCGGGTCCCGTGGGGACCCCGGCACCAGGTGACCGGGTCACGTGGGGTCACCGGCCCCAGGTGACCGGGTCACGTGGGGACACCGGCCCCAGGTGACCGGGTCACGTGGGGTCACCGGCCCCAGGTCAGCGGGTCACGTGGGGTCACCGGCCCCAGGTGACCGGGTCACGTGGGGTCACCGGCCCCAGGTCAGCGGGTCACGTGGGGTCACCGGCCCCAGGTGACCGGGTCACGTGGGGTCACCGGCACTAGGTGACCGGGTCACGTGGGGTCACCGGCCCCAGGTGACCTGGTCACGTGGGGTCACCGGCCCCAGGTGACCGGGTCACGTGGGGTCACCGGCCCCAGGTGACCGGGTCACGTGAGGTCACCGGCCCCAGGTGACCGGGTCACGTGGGGTCACCGGCCCCAGGTGACCGGGTCACGTGGGGTCACCGGCCCCAGGTGACCGGGTCACGTGGGGTCACCGGCCCCAGGTGACCGGGTCACGTGGGGTCACCGGCCCCAGGTGACCGGGTCACGTGGGGACACCGGCCCCAGGTGACCGGGTCACGTGGGGTCACCGGCCCCAGGTGACCGGGTCACGTGGGGTCACCGGCCCCAGGTGACCCGGTCACGTGGGGTCACCGGCCCCAGGTGACCGGGTCACGTGGGGTCACCGGCCCCAGGTGACCGGGTCACGTGGGGTCACCGGCACCAGGTGACCGGGTCACGTGGGGTCACCGGCCCCAGGTCAGCGGGTCACGTGGGGACCCCGGCCCCAGGTGACCGGGTCACGTGGGGACACCGGCCCCAGGTCAGCGGGTCACGTGGGGTCACCGGCCCCAGGTGACCTGGTCACGTGGGGACCCCGGCCCCAGGTGACCGGGTCACGTGGGGACACCGGGCCCAGGTAACCGGGTCATACCGAGTCCCCGGACCCAGGTCACCGGGTCAGTTCGGGACCCCGGACCCAGGTCGGGTCATGTCACGTCCCATGCCCGGGTCCCCGGGTTGGATTTTTACCCAGGCCCCGGGTCACGGGGTCATGTCGGGTCGCTGTCCCGGGTACCAGTGTCAGGTGACCACCCCGGCCCCGGGAGACGGAGTCATACCGGGTCCCCGGCCCAGGTCCCCGGGTTGCATCGGGACAAAAGCACCGGATCACTGGATCACGTGGGGGCCCGGGCCCGGGTCCCCGGGTTGCATCGGGACACCAGCGAAGGACCACCGGGTCCTGTCGGGTCCCCGGCCCGGGTCCCCTGGACAGGTCGTTAACCCGGCCCCAGGTCACCGGGTCGTGTCGGGTAACCGGCCTGGTTCCCAGGTTCCGGTGACCACCCCGGCACCAGGACCCCGGGTCCCGTGGGGACCCCGGCACCAGGTGACCGGGTCACGTGGGGTCACCGGCCCCAGGTGACCGGGTCACGTGGGGTCACCGGCCCCAGGTCAGCGGGTCACGTGGGGTCACCGGCCCCAGGTGACCGGGTCACGTGGGGTCACCGGCCCCAGGTGACCGGGTCACGTGGGGTCACCGGCACCAGGTGACCGGGTCACGTGGGGTCACCGGCCCCAGGTGACCTGGTCACGTGGGGTCACCGGCCCCAGGTGACCGGGTCACGTGGGGTCACCGGCCCCATGTGACCGGGTCACGTGAGGTCACCGGCCCCAGGTGACCGGGTCACGTGGGGTCACCGGCCCCAGGTGACCGGGTCACGTGGGGTCACCGGCCCCAGGTCAGCGGGTCACGTGGGGACCCCGGCCCCAGGTGACCGGGTCACGTGGGGACACCGGCCCCAGGTCAGCGGGTCACGTGGGGTCACCGGCCCCAGGTGACCTGGTCACGTGGGGACCCCGGCCCCAGGTGACCGGGTCACGTGGGGACCCCGGGTCCAGGTAACCGGTCATACCGAGTCCCCGGACCCAGGTCACCGGGTCAGTTCAGGACCCCGGACCCAGGTCGGGTCATGTCACGTCCCATGCCCGGGTCCCCGGGTTGGATTTTTACCCAGGCCCCGGGTCACGGGGTCATGTCGGGTCGCTGTCCCGGGTACCAGTGTCAGGTGACCACCCCGGCCCCGGGAGACGGAGTCATACCGGGTCCCCGGCCCAGGTCCCCGGGTTGCATCGGGACAAAAGCACCGGATCACTGGATCACGTGGGGGCCCGGGCCCGGGTCCCCGGGTTGCATCGGGACACCAGCGAAGGACCACCGGGTCCTGTCGGGTCCCCGGCCCGGGTCCCCTGGACAGGTCGTTAACCCGGCCCCAGGTCACCGGGTCGTGTCGGGTAACCGGCCTGGTTCCCAGGTTCCGGTGACCACCCCGGCACCAGGACCCCGGGTCCCGTGGGGACCCCGGCACCAGGTGACCGGGTCACGTGGGGTCACCGGCCCCAGGTGACCGGGTCACGTGGGGACACCGGCCCCAGGTGACCGGGTCACGTGGGGTCACCGGCCCCAGGTCAGCGGGTCACGTGGGGTCACCGGCCCCAGGTGACCGGGTCACGTGGGGTCACCGGCCCCAGGTGACCGGGTCACGTGGGGTCACCGGCCCCAGGTGACCGGGTCACGTGGGGTCACCGGCCCCAGGTGACTGGGTCACCTGAGGTCACCGGCCCCAGGTGACCGGGTCACGTGGGGTCACCGGCCCCAGGTGACCGGGTCACGTGGGGTCACCGGCCCAGGTGACCGGGTCACGTGGGGTCACCGGCCCCAGGTGACCGGGTCACGTGGGGTCACCGGCCCCAGGTGACCTGGTCACGTGGGGTCACCGGCCCCAGGTGACCGGGTCACGTGGGGTCACCGGCCCCAGGTGACCGGGTCACGTGGGGTCACCGGCCCCAGGTGACCGGGTCACGTGGGGTCACCGGCCCCAGGTCAGCGGGTCACGTGGGGACCCCGGCCCCAGGTGACCGGGTCACGTGGGGACACCGGCCCCAGGTCAGCGGGTCACGTGGGGTCACCGGCCCCAGGTGACCTGGTCACGTGGGGACCCCGGCCCCAGGTGACCGGGTCACGTGGGGACCCCGGGCCCAGGTAACCGGGTCATACCGAGTCCCCGGACCCAGGTCACCGGGTCAGTTCGGGACCCCGGACCCAGGTCGGGTCATGTCACGTCCCATGCCCGGGTCCCCGGGTTGGATTTTTACCCAGGCCCCGGGTCACGGGGTCATGTCGGGTCGCTGTCCCGGGTACCAGTGTCAGGTGACCACCCCGGCCCCGGGAGACGGAGTCATACCGGGTCCCCGGCCCAGGTCCCCGGGTTGCATCGGGACAAAAGCACCGGATCACTGGATCACGTGGGGGCCCGGGCCCGGGTCCCCGGGTTGCATCGGGACACCACCGAAGGACCACCGGGTCCTGTCGGGTCCCCGGCCCGGGTCCCATGGACAGGTCGTTAACCCGGCCCCAGGTCACCGGGTCGTGTCGGGTAACCGGCCTGGTTCCCAGGTTCCGGTGACCACCCCGGCACCAGGACCCCGGGTCCCGTGGGGACCCCGGCACCAGGTGACCGGGTCACGTGGGGACCCCGGGCCCAGGTAACCGGGTCATACCGAGTCCCCGGACCCAGGTCACCGGGTCAGTTCAGGACCCCGGACCCAGGTCGGGTCATGTCACGTCCCATGCCCGGGTCCCCGGGTTGGATTTTTACCCAGGCCCCGGGTCACGGGGTCATGTCGGGTCGCTGTCCCGGGTACCAGTGTCAGGTGACCACCCCGGCCCCGGGAGACGGAGTCATACCGGGTCCCCGGCCCAGGTCCCCGGGTTGCATCGGGACAAAAGCACCGGATCACTGGATCACGTGGGGGTCCGGGCCCGGGTCCCCGGGTTGCATCGGGACACCAGCGAAGGACCACCGGGTCCTGTCGGGTCCCCGGCCCGGGTCCCCTGGACAGGTCGTTAACCCGGCCCCAGGTCACCGGGTCGTGTCGGGTAACCGGCCTGGTTCCCAGGTTCCGGTGACCACCCCGGCACCAGGACCCCGGGTCCCGTGGGGACCCCGGCACCAGGTGACCGGGTCACGTGGGGTCACCGGCCCCAGGTGACCGGGTCACGTGGGGACACCGGCCCCAGGTGACCGGGTCACGTGGGGTCACCGGCCCCAGGTCAGCGGGTCACGTGGGGTCACCGGCCCCAGGTGACCGGGTCACGTGGGGTCACCGGCCCCAGGTGACCGGGTCACGTGGGGTCACCGGCACCAGGTGACCGGGTCACGTGGGGTCACCGGCCCCAGGTGACCTGGTCACGTGGGGTCACCGGCCCCAGGTGACCGGGTCACGTGGGGTCACCGGCCCCAGGTGACCGGGTCACGTGAGGTCACCGGCCCCAGGTGACCGGGTCACGTGGGGTCACCGGCCCCAGGTGACCGGGTCACGTGGGGTCACCGGCCCCAGGTGACCGGGTCACGTGGGGTCACCGGCCCAGGTGACCGGGTCACGTGGGGTCACCGGCCCCAGGTGACCGGGTCACGTGGGGTCACCGGCCCCAGGTGACCGGGTCACGTGGGGTCACCGGCCCCAGGTGACCGGGTCACGTGGGGTCACCGGCCCCAGGTGACCGGGTCACGTGGGGTCACCGGCCCCAGGTGACCGGGTCACGTGGGGTCACCGGCCCCAGGTCAGCGGGTCACGTGGGGACCCCGGCCCCAGGTGACCGGGTAACGTGGGGACACCGGCCCCAGGTCAGCGGGTCACGTGGGGTCACCGGCCCCAGGTGACCTGGTCACGTGGGGACCCCGGCCCCAGGTGACCGGGTCACGTGGGGACCCCGGGCCCAGGTAACCGGGTCATACCGAGTCCCCGGACCCAGGTCACCGGGTCAGTTCGGGACCCCGGACCCAGGTCGGGTCATGTCACGTCCCATGCCCGGGTCCCCGGGTTGGATTTTTACCCAGGCCCCGGGTCACGGGGTCATGTCGGGTCGCTGTCCCGGGTACCAGTGTCAGGTGACCACCCCGGCCCCGGGAGACGGAGTCATACCGGGTCCCCGGCCCAGGTCCCCGGGTTGCATCGGGACAAAAGCACCGGATCACTGGATCACGTGGGGGCCCGGGCCCGGGTCCCCGGGTTGCATCGGGACACCACCGAAGGACCACCGGGTCCTGTCGGGTCCCCGGCCCGGGTCCCCTGGACAGGTCGTTAACCCGGCCCCAGGTCACCGGGTCGTGTCGGGTAACCGGCCTGGTTCCCAGGTTCCGGTGACCACCCCGGCACCAGGACCCCGGGTCCCGTGGGGACCCCGGCACCAGGTGACCGGGTCACGTGGGGTCACCGGCCCCAGGTGACCGGGTCACGTGGGGACACCGGCCCCAGGTCAGCGGGTCACGTGGGGTCACCGGCCCCAGGTGACCGGGTCACGTGGGGTCACCGGCCCCAGGTGACCGGGTCACGTGAGGTCACCGGCCCCAGGTGACCGGGTCACGTGGGGTCACCGGCCCCAGGTGACCGGGTCACGTGGGGTCACCGGCCCCAGGTGACCGGGTCACGTGGGGACACCGGCCCCAGGTGACCGGGTCACGTGGGGTCACCGGCCCCAGGTCAGCGGGTCACGTGGGGTCACCGGCCCCAGGTGACCCGGTCACGTGGGGTCACCGGCCCCAGGTGACCGGGTCACGTGGGGTCACCGGCCCCAGGTGACCGGGTCACGTGGGGTCACCGGCCCCAGGTGACCGGGTCACGTGGGGTCACCGGCCCCAGGTGACCTGGTCACGTGGGGTCACCGGCCCCAGGTGACCGGGTCACGTGGGGTCACCGGCCCCAGGTGACCGGGTCACGTGGGGTCACCGGACCCAGGTCAGCGGGTCACGTGGGGACACCGGCCCCAGGTAACCGGGTCATACCGAGTCCCCGGACCCAGGTCACCGGGTGAGTTCGGGACCCCGGACCCAGGTCGGGTCATGTCACGTCCCATGCCCGGGTCCCCGGGTTGGATTTTTACCCAGGCCCCGGGTCACAGGGTCATGTCGGGTCAACGGCCTGGGTACAAGGGTCTGGTGACCACCCCGACCCCAGGTCCCCGGGTCATGACGGGACACCGGACCAGGTCCCCGAGTCCGGTCGACACCACAGCCCCAGGTCACCGGGTCATGTCGGGACCCAGCCCGGGTCCCCGGGACGGGTTTTTACCCCAGCCGCAGATCACCGGGTCCTGTCGGGTACCCGGGTCGGGTCCCCTGGACAGGTCGGCACCCCGGCCCCGGGTCACGGGGTCATGTCGGGTCGCTGTCCCGGGTACCAGTGTCAGGTGACCACCCCGGCCCCGGGAGACGGAGTCATACCGGGTCCCCGGCCCAGGTCCCCGGGTTGCATCGGGACAAAAGCACCGGATCACTGGATCACGTGGGGGCCCGGGCCCGGGTCCCCGGGTTGCATCGGGACACCACCGAAGGACCACCGGGTCCTGTCGGGTCCCCGGCCCGGGTCCCCTGGACAGGTCGTTAACCCGGCCCCAGGTCACCGGGTCGTGTCGGGTAACCGGCCTGGTTCCCAGGTTCCGGTGACCACCCCGGCACCAGGACCCCGGGTCCCGTGGGGACCCCGGCACCAGGTGACCGGGTCACGTGGGGTCACCGGCCCCAGGTGACCGGGTCACGTGGGGACACCGGCCCCAGGTGACCGGGTCACGTGGGGTCACCGGCCCCAGGTCAGCGGGTCACGTGGGGTCACCGGCCCCAGGTGACCGGGTCACGTGGGGTCACCGGCCCCAGGTGACCGGGTCACGTGGGGTCACCGGCCCCAGGTGACCGGGTCACGTGGGGTCACCGGCCCCAGGTGACTGGGTCACCTGAGGTCACCGGCCCCAGGTGACCGGGTCACGTGGGGTCACCGGCCCCAGGTGACCGGGTCACGTGGGGTCACCGGCCCAGGTGACCGGGTCACGTGGGGTCACCGGCCCCAGGTGACCGGGTCACGTGGG
Source organism: Somateria mollissima (assembly GCA_951411735.1). Taxonomy (NCBI): domain Eukaryota; kingdom Metazoa; phylum Chordata; class Aves; order Anseriformes; family Anatidae; genus Somateria; species Somateria mollissima. Next base: position 148,362 of record CATOCB010000075.1, read on the forward strand.
GTCACCGGCCCCAGGTGACCTGGTCACGTGGGGTCACCGGCCCCAGGTGACCGGGTCACGTGGGGTCACCGGCCCCAGGTGACCGGGTCACGTGGGGTCACCGGCCCCAGGTGACCGGGTCACGTGGGGTCACCGGCCCCAGGTCAGCGGGTCACGTGGGGACCCCGGCCCCAGGTGACCGGGTCACGTGGGGACACCGGCCCCAGGTCAGCGGGTCACGTGGGGTCACCGGCCCCAGGTGACCTGGTCACGTGGGGACCCCGGCCCCAGGTGACCGGGTCACGTGGGGACCCCGGGCCCAGGTAACCGGGTCATACCGAGTCCCCGGACCCAGGTCACCGGGTCAGTTCGGGACCCCGGACCCAGGTCGGGTCATGTCACGTCCCATGCCCGGGTCCCCGGGTTGGATTTTTACCCAGGCCCCGGGTCACGGGGTCATGTCGGGTCGCTGTCCCGGGTACCAGTGTCAGGTGACCACCCCGGCCCCGGGAGACGGAGTCATACCGGGTCCCCGGCCCAGGTCCCCGGGTTGCATCGGGACAAAAGCACCGGATCACTGGATCACGTGGGGGCCCGGGCCCGGGTCCCCGGGTTGCATCGGGACACCACCGAAGGACCACCGGGTCCTGTCGGGTCCCCGGCCCGGGTCCCATGGACAGGTCGTTAACCCGGCCCCAGGTCACCGGGTCGTGTCGGGTAACCGGCCTGGTTCCCAGGTTCCGGTGACCACCCCGGCACCAGGACCCCGGGTCCCGTGGGGACCCCGGCACCAGGTGACCGGGTCACGTGGGGACCCCGGGCCCATGTAACCGGGTCATACCGAGTCCCCGGACCCAGGTCACCGGGTCAGTTCAGGACCCCGGACCCAGGTCGGGTCATGTCACGTCCCATGCCCGGGTCCCCGGGTTGGATTTTTACCCAGGCCCCGGGTCACGGGGTCATGTCGGGTCGCTGTCCCGGGTACCAGTGTCAGGTGACCACCCCGGCCCCGGGAGACGGAGTCATACCGGGTCCCCGGCCCAGGTCCCCGGGTTGCATCGGGACAAAAGCACCGGATCACTGGATCACGTGGGGGTCCGGGCCCGGGTCCCCGGGTTGCATCGGGACACCAGCGAAGGACCACCGGGTCCTGTCGGGTCCCCGGCCCGGGTCCCCTGGACAGGTCGTTAACCCGGCCCCAGGTCACCGGGTCGTGTCGGGTAACCGGCCTGGTTCCCAGGTTCCGGTGACCACCCCGGCACCAGGACCCCGGGTCCCGTGGGGACCCCGGCACCAGGTGACCGGGTCACGTGGGGTCACCGGCCCCAGGTGACCGGGTCACGTGGGGACACCGGCCCCAGGTGACCGGGTCACGTGGGGTCACCGGCCCCAGGTCAGCGGGTCACGTGGGGTCACCGGCCCCAGGTGACCGGGTCACGTGGGGTCACCGGCCCCAGGTGACCGGGTCACGTGGGGTCACCGGCACCAGGTGACCGGGTCACGTGGGGTCACCGGCCCCAGGTGACCTGGTCACGTGGGGTCACCGGCCCCAGGTGACCGGGTCACGTGGGGTCACCGGCCCCAGGTGACCGGGTCACGTGAGGTCACCGGCCCCAGGTGACCGGGTCACGTGGGGTCACCGGCCCCAGGTGACCGGGTCACGTGGGGTCACCGGCCCCAGGTGACCGGGTCACGTGGGGTCACCGGCCCAGGTGACCGGGTCACGTGGGGTCACCGGCCCCAGGTGACCGGGTCACGTGGGGTCACCGGCCCCAGGTGACCTGGTCACGTGGGGTCACCGGCCCCAGGTGACCGGGTCACGTGGGGTCACCGGCCCCAGGTGACCGGGTCACGTGGGGTCACCGGCCCCAGGTGACCGGGTCACGTGGGGTCACCGGCCCCAGGTGACCGGGTCACGTGGGGTCACCGGCCCCAGGTCAGCGGGTCACGTGGGGACCCCGGCCCCAGGTGACCGGGTAACGTGGGGACACCGGCCCCAGGTCAGCGGGTCACGTGGGGTCACCGGCCCCAGGTGACCTGGTCACGTGGGGACCCCGGCCCCAGGTGACCGGGTCACGTGGGGACCCCGGGCCCAGGTAACCGGGTCATACCGAGTCCCCGGACCCAGGTCACCGGGTCAGTTCGGGACCCCGGACCCAGGTCGGGTCATGTCACGTCCCATGCCCGGGTCCCCGGGTTGGATTTTTACCCAGGCCCCGGGTCACGGGGTCATGTCGGGTCGCTGTCCCGGGTACCAGTGTCAGGTGACCACCCCGGCCCCGGGAGACGGAGTCATACCGGGTCCCCGGCCCAGGTCCCCGGGTTGCATCGGGACAAAAGCACCGGATCACTGGATCACGTGGGGGCCCGGGCCCGGGTCCCCGGGTTGCATCGGGACACCACCGAAGGACCACCGGGTCCTGTCGGGTCCCCGGCCCGGGTCCCCTGGACAGGTCGTTAACCCGGCCCCAGGTCACCGGGTCGTGTCGGGTAACCGGCCTGGTTCCCAGGTTCCGGTGACCACCCCGGCACCAGGACCCCGGGTCCCGTGGGGACCCCGGCACCAGGTGACCGGGTCACGTGGGGTCACCGGCCCCAGGTGACCGGGTCACGTGGGGACACCGGCCCCAGGTCAGCGGGTCACGTGGGGACACCGGCCCCAGGTGACCGGGTCACGTGGGGTCACCGGCCCCAGGTCAGCGGGTCACGTGGGGTCACCGGCCCCAGGTGACCCGGTCACGTGGGGTCACCGGCCCCAGGTGACCGGGTCACGTGGGGTCACCGGCCCCAGGTGACCGGGTCACGTGGGGTCACCGGCCCCAGGTCAGCGGGTCACGTGGGGTCACCGGCCCCAGGTGACCTGGTCACGTGGGGTCACCGGCCCCAGGTGACCGGGTCACGTGGGGTCACCGGCCCCAGGTGACCGGGTCACGTGGGGTCACCGGACCCAGGTCAGCGGGTCACGTGGGGACACCGGCCCCAGGTAACCGGGTCATACCGAGTCCCCGGACCCAGGTCACCGGGTGAGTTCGGGACCCCGGACCCAGGTCGGGTCATGTCACGTCCCATGCCCGGGTCCCCGGGTTGGATTTTTACCCAGGCCCCGGGTCACAGGGTCATGTCGGGTCAACGGCCTGGGTACAAGGGTCTGGTGACCACCCCGACCCCAGGTCCCCGGGTCATGACGGGACACCGGACCAGGTCCCCGAGTCCGGTCGACACCACAGCCCCAGGTCACCGGGTCATGTCGGGACCCAGCCCGGGTCCCCGGGACGGGTTTTTACCCCAGCCGCAGATCACCGGGTCCTGTCGGGTACCCGGGTCGGGTCCCCTGGACAGGTCGGCACCCCGGCCCCGGGTCACGGGGTCATGTCGGGTCGCTGTCCCGGGTACCAGTGTCAGGTGACCACCCCGGCCCCGGGAGACGGAGTCATACCGGGTCCCCGGCCCAGGTCCCCGGGTTGCATCGGGACAAAAGCACCGGATCACTGGATCACGTGGGGGCCCGGGCCCGGGTCCCCGGGTTGCATCGGGACACCAGCGAAGGACCACCGGGTCCTGTCGGGTCCCCGGCCCGGGTCCCCTGGAAAGGTCGTTAACCCGGCCCCAGGTCACCGGGTCGTGTCGGGTAACCGGCCTGGTTCCCAGGTTCCGGTGACCACCCCGGCACCAGGACCCCGGGTCCCGTGGGGTCACCGGCACCAGGTGACCGGGTCACGTGGGGTCACCGGCCCCAGGTGACCGGGTCACGTGGGGACACCGGCCCCAGGTGACCGGGTCACGCGGGGTCACCGGCCCCAGGTCAGCGGGTCACGTGGGGACCCCGGCCCCAGGTGACCGGGTCACGTGGGGACACCGGCCCCAGGTCAGCGGGTCACGTGGGGTCACCGGCCCCAGGTGACCTGGTCACGTGGGGTCACCGGCCCCAGGTCAGCGGGTCACGTGGGGACCCCGGCCCCAGGTGACCGGGTCACGTGGGGACACCGGCCCCAGGTCAGCGGGTCACGTGGGGTCACCGGCCCCAGGTGACCTGGTCACGTGGGGACCCCGGCCCCAGGTGACCGGGTCACGTGGGGACCCCGGGCCCAGGTAACCGGGTCATACCGAGTCCCCGGACCCAGGTCACCGGGTCAGTTCGGGACCCCGGACCCAGGTCGGGTCATGTCACGTCCCATGCCCGGGTCCCCGGGTTGGATTTTTACCCAGGCCCCGGGTCACGGGGTCATGTCGGGTCGCTGTCCCGGGTACCAGTGTCAGGTGACCACCCCGGCCCCGGGAGACGGAGTCATACCGGGTCCCCGGCCCAGGTCCCCGGGTTGCATCGGGACAAAAGCACCGGATCACTGGATCACGTGGGGGCCCGGGCCCGGGTCCCCGGGTTGCATCGGGACACCAGCGAAGGACCACCGGGTCCTGTCGGGTCCCCGGCCCGGGTCCCCTGGACAGGTCGTTAACCCGGCCCCAGGTCACCGGGTCGTGTCGGGTAACCGGCCTGGTTCCCAGGTTCCGGTGACCACCCCGGCACCAGGACCCCGGGTCCCGTGGGGACCCCGGCACCAGGTGACCGGGTCACGTGGGGTCACCGGCCCCAGGTGACCGGGTCACGTGGGGACACCGGCCCCAGGTGACCGGGTCACGTGGGGTCACCGGCCCCAGGTCAGCGGGTCACGTGGGGTCACCGGCCCCAGGTGACCGGGTCACGTGGGGTCACCGGCCCCAGGTGACCGGGTCACGTGGGGTCACCGGCACCAGGTGACCGGGTCACGTGGGGTCACCGGCCCCAGGTGACCTGGTCACGTGGGGTCACCGGCCCCAGGTGACCGGGTCACGTGGGGTCACCGGCCCCAGGTGACCGGGTCACGTGGGGTCACCGGCCCCAGGTGACCGGGTCACGTGGGGTCACCGGCCCAGGTGACCGGGTCACGTGGGGTCACCGGCCCCAGGTGACCGGGTCACGTGGGGTCACCGGCCCCAGGTGACCTGGTCACGTGGGGTAACCGGCCCCAGGTGACCGGGTCACGTGGGGACCCCGGGCCCAGGTAACCGGGTAATACCGAGTCCCCGGACCCAGGTCACCGGGTCAGTTCGGGACCCCGGACCCAGGTCGGGTCATGTCACGTCCCATGCCCGGGTCCCCGGGTTGGATTTTTACCCAGGCCCCGGGTCACGGGGTCATGTCGGGTCGCTGTCCCGGGTACCAGTGTCAGGTGACCACCCCGGCCCCGGGAGATGGAGTCATACCGGGTCCCCGGCCCAGGTCCCCGGGTTGCATCGGGACAAAAGCACCGGATCACTGGATCACGTGGGGGCCCGGGCCCGGGTCCCCGGGTTGCATCGGGACACCAGCGAAGGACCACCGGGTCCTGTCGGGTCCCCGGCCCGGGTCCCCTGGACAGGTCGTTAACCCGGCCCCAGGTCACCGGGTCGTGTCGGGTAACCGGCCTGGTTCCCAGGTTCCGGTGACCACCCCGGCACCAGGACCCCGGGTCCCGTGGGGACCCCGGCCCCAGGTGACCGGGTCACGTGGGGTCACCGGCCCAGGTGACCGGGTCACGTGTGGTCACCGGCCCCAGGTGACCTGGTCACGTGGGGTCACCGGCCCCAGGTGACCGGGTCACGTGGGGTCACCGGCCCCAGGTGACCGGGTCACGTGGGGTCACCGGCCCCAGGTGACCGGGTCACGTGGGGTCACCGGCCCCAGGTGACCGGGTCACGTGGGGTCACCGGCCCCAGGTCAGCGGGTCACGTGGGGACCCCGGCCCCAGGTGACCGGGTCACGTGGGGACACCGGCCCCAGGTCAGCGGGTCACGTGGGGTCACCGGCCCCAGGTGACCTGGTCACGTGGGGACCCCGGCCCCAGGTGACCGGGTCACGTGGGGACCCCGGGCCCAGGTAACCGGGTCATACCGAGTCCCCGGACCCAGGTCACCGGGTCAGTTCAGGACCCCGGACCCAGGTCGGGTCATGTCACGTCCCATGCCCGGGTCCCCGGGTTGGATTTTTACCCAGGCCCCGGGTCACGGGGTCATGTCGGGTCGCTGTCCCGGGTACCAGTGTCAGGTGACCACCCCGGCCCCGGGAGACGGAGTCATACCGGGTCCCCGGCCCAGGTCCCCGGGTTGCATCGGGACAAAAGCACCGGATCACTGGATCACGTGGGGGCCCGGGCCCGGGTCCCCGGGTTGCATCGGGACACCAGCGAAGGACCACCGGGTCCTGTCGGGTCCCCGACCCGGGTCCCCTGGACAGGTCGTTAACCCGGCCCCAGGTCACCGGGTCGTGTCGGGTAACCGGCCTGGTTCCCAGGTTCCGGTGACCACCCCGGCACCAGGACCCCGGGTCCCGTGGGGACCCCGGCACCAGGTGACCGGGTCACGTGGGGTCACCGGCCCCAGGTGACCGGGTCACGTGGGGACACCGGCCCCAGGTGACCGGGTCACGTGGGGTCACCGGCCCCAGGTGACCGGGTCACGTGGGGTCACCGGCCCCAGGTGACCGGGTCACGTGGGGTCACCGGCCCCAGGTGACCGGGTCACGTGGGGTCACCGGCCCCAGGTGACCGGGTCACGTGGGGTCACCGGCCCCAGGTGACCTGGTCACGTGGGGTCACCGGCCCCAGGTGACCGGGTCACGTGGGGTCACCGGCCCCAGGTGACCGGGTCACGTGAGGTCACCGGCCCCAGGTGACCGGGTCACGTGGGGTCACCGGCTCCAGGTCAGCGGGTCACGTGGGGACACCGGCCCCAGGTCAGCGGGTCACGTGGGGACACCGGCCCCAGGTGACCGGGTCACGTGGGGTCACCGGCCCCAGGTGACCGGGTCACGTGGGGTCACCGGCCCCAGGTGACCGGGTCACGTGGGGACCCCGGGCCCAGGTAACCGGGTCATACCGAGTCCCCGGACCCAGGTCACCGGGTCAGTTCAGGACCCCGGACCCAGGTCGGGTCATGTCACGTCCCATGCCCGGGTCCCCGGGTTGGATTTTTACCCAGGCCCCGGGTCACGGGGTCATGTCGGGTCGCTGTCCCGGGTACCAGTGTCAGGTGACCACCCCGGCCCCGGGAGACGGAGTCATACCGGGTCCCCGGCCCAGGTCCCCGGGTTGCATCGGGACAAAAGCACCGGATCACTGGATCACGTGGGGGCCCGGGCCCGGGTCCCCGGGTTGCATCGGGACACCAGCGAAGGACCACCGGGTCCTGTCGGGTCCCCGGCCCGGGTCCCCTGGACAGGTCGTTAACCCGGCCCCAGGTCACCGGGTCGTGTCGGGTAACCGGCCTGGTTCCCAGGTTCCGGTGACCACCCCGGCACCAGGACCCCGGGTCCCGTGGGGACCCCGGCACCAGGTGACCGGGTCACGTGGGGTCACCGGACCCAGGTGACCGGGTCACGTGGGGACACCGGCCCCAGGTGACCGGGTCACGTGGGGTCACCGGCCCCAGGTCAGCGGGTCACGTGGGGTCACCGGCCCCAGGTGACCGGGTCACGTGGGGTCACCGGCCCCAGGTGACCGGGTCACGTGGGGTCACCGGCACCAGGTGACCGGGTCACGTGGGGTCACCGGCCCCAGGTGACCTGGTCACGTGGGGTCATCGGCCCCAGGTGACCGGGTCACGTGGGGTCACCGGCCCCAGGTGACCGGGTCACGTGAGGTCACCGGCCCCAGGTGACCGGGTCACGTGGGGTCACCGGCCCCAGGTGACCGGGTCACGTGGGGTCACCGGCCCCAGGTGACCGGGTCACGTGGGGTCACCGGCCCAGGTGACCGGGTCACGTGGGGTCACCGGCCCCAGGTGACCGGGTCACGTGGGGTCACCGGCCCCAGGTGACCTGGTCACGTGGGGTCACCGGCCCCAGGTGACCGGGTCACGTGGGGTCACCGGCCCCAGGTGACCGGGTCACGTGGGGTCACCGGCCCCAGGTGACCGGGTCACGTGGGGTCACCGGCCCCAGGTCAGCGCGTCACGTGGGGACCCCGGCCCCAGGTGACCGGGTCACGTGGGGACACCGGCCCCAGGTCAGCGGGTCACGTGGGGTCACCGGCCCCAGGTGACCTGGTCACGTGGGGACCCCGGCCCCAGGTGACCGGGTCACGTGGGGACCCCGGGCCCAGGTAACCGGGTCATACCGAGTCCCCGGACCCAGGTCACCGGGTCAGTTCGGGACCCCGGACCCAGGTCGGGTCATGTCACGTCCCATGCCCGGGTCCCCGGGTTGGATTTTTACCCAGGCCCCGGGTCACGGGGTCATGTCGGGTCGCTGTCCCGGGTACCAGTGTCAGGTGACCACCCCGGCCCCGGGAGACGGAGTCATACCGGGTCCCCGGCCCAGGTCCCCGGGTTGCATCGGGACAAAAGCACCGGATCACTGGATCACGTGGGGGCCCGGGCCCGGGTCCCCGGGTTGCATCGGGACACCAGCGAAGGACCACCGGGTCCTGTCGGGTCCCCGACCCGGGTCCCCTGGACAGGTCGTTAACCCGGCCCCAGGTCACCGGGTCGTGTCGGGTAACCGGCCTGGTTCCCAGGTTCCGGTGACCACCCCGGCACCAGGACCCCGGGTCCCGTGGGGACCCCGGCACCAGGTGACCGGGTCACGTGGGGTCACCGGCCCCAGGTGACCGGGTCACGTGGGGACACCGGCCCCAGGTGACCGGGTCACGTGGGGTCACCGGCCCCAGGTCAGCGGGTCACGTGGGGTCACCGGCCCCAGGTGACCGGGTCACGTGGGGTCACCGGCACCAGGTGACCGGGTCACGTGGGGTCACCGGCCCCAGGTGACCTGGTCACGTGGGGTCACCGGCCCCATGTGACCGGGTCACGTGGGGTCACCGGCCCCAGGTGACCTGGTCACGTGAGGTCACCGGCCCCAGGTGACCGGGTCACGTGGGGTCACCGGCCCCAGGTGACCGGGTCACGTGGGGTCACCGGCCCCAGGTGACCGGGTCACGTGGGGTCACCGGCCCCAGGTCAGCGGGTCACGTGGGGTCACCGGCCCCAGGTGACCGGGTCACGTGGGGACACCGGCCCCAGGTGACCGGGTCACGTGGGGTCACCGGCCCCAGGTGACCAGGTCACGTGGGGTCACCGGCCCCAGGTGACCGGGTCACGTGGGGTCACCGGCCCCAGGTGACCGGGTCACGTGGGGACACCGGCCCCAGGTGACCGGGTCACGTGGGGTCACCGGCCCCAGGTGACCGGGTCACGTGGGGTCACCGGCCCCAGGTGACCCGGTCACGTGGGGTCACCGGCCCCAGGTGACCGGGTCACGTGGGGTCACCGGCCCCAGGTGACCGGGTCACGTGGGGTCACCGGCCCCAGGTGACCGGGTCACGTGGGGTCACCGGCCCCAGGTCAGCGCGTCACGTGGGGACCCCGGCCCCAGGTGACCGGGTCACGTGGGGACACCGGCCCCAGGTCAGCGGGTCACGTGGGGTCACCGGCCCCAGGTGACCTGGTCACGTGGGGACCCCGGCCCCAGGTGACCGGGTCACGTGGGGACCCCGGGCCCAGGTAACCGGGTCATACCGAGTCCCCGGACCCAGGTCACCGGGTCAGTTCGGGACCCCGGACCCAGGTCGGGTCATGTCACGTCCCATGCCCGGGTCCCCGGGTTGGATTTTTACCCAGGCCCCGGGTCACGGGGTCATGTCGGGTCGCTGTCCCGGGTACCAGTGTCAGGTGACCACCCCGGCCCCGGGAGACGGAGTCATACCGGGTCCCCGGCCCAGGTCCCCGGGTTGCATCGGGACAAAAGCACCGGATCACTGGATCACGTGGGGGCCCGGGCCCGGGTCCCCGGGTTGCATCGGGACACCAGCGAAGGACCACCGGGTCCTGTCGGGTCCCCGGCCCGGGTCCCCTGGACAGGTCGTTAACCCGGCCCCAGGTCACCGGGTCGTGTCGGGTAACCGGCCTGGTTCCCAGGTTCCGGTGACCACCCCGGCACCAGGACCCCGGGTCCCGTGGGGACCCCGGCACCAGGTGACCGGGTCACGTGGGGTCACCGGCCCCAGGTGACCGGGTCACGTGGGGACACCGGCCCCAGGTGACCGGGTCACGTGGGGTCACCGGCCCCAGGTCAGCGGGTCACGTGGGGTCACCGGCCCCAGGTGACCGGGTCACGTGGGGTCACCGGCACCAGGTGACCGGGTCACGTGGGGTCACCGGCCCCAGGTGACCTGGTCACGTGGGGTCACCGGCCCCAGGTGACCGGGTCACGTGGGGTCACCGGCCCCAGGTGACCGGGTCACGTGAGGTCACCGGCCCCAGGTGACCGGGTCACGTGGGGTCACCGGCCCCAGGTGACCGGGTCACGTGGGGTCACCGGCCCCAGGTGACCGGGTCACGTCGGGTCACCGGCCCAGGTGACCGGGTCACGTGGGGTCACCGGCCCCAGGTGACCTGGTCACGTGGGGTCACCGGCCCCAGGTGACCGGGTCACGTGGGGTCACCGGCCCCAGGTGACCGGGTCACGTGGGGTCACCGGCCCCAGGTGACCGGGTCACGTGGGGTCACCGGCCCCAGGTGACCGGGTCACGTGGGGTCACCGGCCCCAGGTCAGCGGGTCACGTGGGGACCCCGGCCCCAGGTGACCGGGTCACGTGGGGACACCGGCCCCTGTTCAGCGGGTCACGTGGGGTCACCGGCCCCAGGTGACCTGGTCACGTGGGGTAACCGGCCCCAGGTGACCGGGTCACGTGGGGACCCCGGGCCCAGGTAACCGGGTCATACCGAGTCCCCGGACCCAGGTCACCGGGTCAGTTCGGGACCCCGGACCCAGGTCGGGTCATGTCACGTCCCATGCCCGGGTCCCCGGGTTGGATTTTTACCCAGGCCCCGGGTCACGGGGTCATGTCGGGTCGCTGTCCCGGGTACCAGTGTCAGGTGACCACCCCGGCCCCGGGAGACGGAGTCATACCGGGTCCCCGGCCCAGGTCCCCGGGTTGCATCGGGACAAAAGCACCGGATCACTGGATCACGTGGGGGCCCGGGCCCGGGTCCCCGGGTTGCATCGGGACACCACCGAAGGACCACCGGGTCCTGTCGGGTCCCCGGCCCGGGTCCCCTGGACAGGTCGTTAACCCGGCCCCAGGTCACCGGGTCGTGTCGGGTAACCGGCCTGGTTCCCAGGTTCCGGTGACCACCCCGGCACCAGGACCCCGGGTCCCGTGGGGACCCCGGCACCAGGTGACCGGGTCACGTGGGGTCACCGGCCCCAGGTGACCGGGTCACGTGGGGACACCGGCCCCAGGTCAGCGGGTCACGTGGGGTCACCGGCCCCAGGTGACCGGGTCACGTGGGGTCACCGGCCCCAGGTGACCGGGTCACGTGAGGTCACCGGCCCCAGGTGACCGGGTCACGTGGGGTCACCGGCCCCAGGTGACCGGGTCACGTGGGGTCACCGGCCCCAGGTGACCGGGTCACGTGGGGTCACCGGCCCCAGGTGACCGGGTCACGTGGGGACACCGGCCCCAGGTGACCGGGTCACGTGGGGTCACCGGCCCCAGGTGACCGGGTCACGTGGGGTCACCGGCCCCAGGTGACCCGGTCACGTGGGGTCACCGGCCCCAGGTGACCGGGTCACGTGGGGTCACCGGCCCCAGGTGACCGGGTCACGTGGGGTCACCGGCCCCAGGTCAGCGGGTCACGTGGGGTCACCGGCCCCAGGTGACCGGGTCACGTGGGGTCACCGGCCCCAGGTGACCGGGTCACGTGGGGTCACCGGCCCCAGGTGACCGGGTCACGTGGGGTCACCGGACCCAGGTCAGCGGGTCACGTGGGGACACCGGCCCCAGGTAACCGGGTCATACCGAGTCCCCGGACCCAGGTCACCGGGTCAGTTCGGGACCCCGGACCCAGGTCGGGTCATGTCACGTCCCATGCCCGGGTCCCCGGGTTGGATTTTTACCCAGGCCCCGGGTCACAGGGTCATGTCGGGTCAACGGCCTGGGTACAAGGGTCTGGTGACCACCCCGACCCCAGGTCCCCGGGTCATGACGGGACACCGGACCAGGTCCCCGAGCCCGGTCGACACCACAGCCCCAGGTCACCGGGTCATGTCGGGACCCAGCCCGGGTCCCCGGGACGGGTTTTTACCCCAGCCGCAGATCACCGGGTCCTGTCGGGTACCCGGGTCGGGTCCCCTGGACAGGTCGGCACCCCGGCCCCGGGTCACGGGGTCATGTCGAGTCGCTGTCCTGGGTACCAGTGTCAGGTGACCACCCCGGCCCCGGGAGACGGAGTCATACCGGGTCCCCGGCCCAGGTCCCCGGGTTGCATCGGGACAAAAGCACCGGATCACTGGATCACGTGGGGGCCCGGGCCCGGGTCCTCGGGTTGCATCGGGACACCAGCGAAGGACCACCGGGTCCTGTCGGGTCCCCGGCCCGGGTCCCCTGGACAGGTCGTTAACCCGGCCCCAGGTCACCGGGTCGTGTCGGGTAACCGGCCTGGTTCCCAGGTTCCGGTGACCACCCCGGCACCAGGACCCCGGGTCCCGTGGGGACCCCGGCACCAGGTGACCGGGTCACGTGGGGTCACCGGCCCCAGGTGACCGGGTCACGTGGGGACACCGGCCCCAGGTGACCGGGTCACGTGGGGTCACCGGCCCCAGGTGACCGGGTCACGTGGGGTCACCGGCCCCAGGTGACCTGGTCACGTGGGGTCACCGGCCCCAGGTGACCGGGTCACGTGGGGTCACCGGCCCCAGGTGACCGGGTCACGTGGGGTCACCGGACCCAGGTCAGCGGGTCACGTGGGGACACCGGCCCCAGGTAACCGGGTCATACCGAGTCCCCGGACCCAGGTCACCGGGTCAGTTCGGGACCCCGGACCCAGGTCGGGTCATGTCACGTCCCATGCCCGGGTCCCCGGGTTGGATTTTTACCCAGGCCCCGGGTCACAGGGTCATGTCGGGTCAACGGCCTGGGTACAAGGGTCTGGTGACCACCCCGACCCCAGGTCCCCGGGTCATGATGGGACACCGGACCAGGTCCCCGAGCCCGGTCGACACCACAGCCCCAGGTCACCGGGTCATGTCGGGACCCAGCCCGGGTCCCCGGGACGGGTTTTTACCCCAGCCGCAGATCACCGGGTCCTGTCGGGTACCCGGGTCGGGTCCCCTGGACAGGTCGGCACCCCGGCCCCGGGTCACGGGGTCATGTCGAGTCGCTGTCCTGGGTACCAGTGTCAGGTGACCACCCCGGCCCCGGGAGACGGAGTCATACCGGGTCCCCGGCCCAGGTCCCCGGGTTGCATCGGGACAAAAGCACCGGATCACTGGATCACGTGGGGGCCCGGGCCCGGGTCCTCGGGTTGCATCGGGACACCAGCGAAGGACCACCGGGTCCTGTCGGGTCCCCGGCCCGGGTCCCCTGGACAGGTCGTTAACCCGGCCCCAGGTCACCGGGTCGTGTCGGGTAACCGGCCTGGTTCCCAGGTTCCGGTGACCACCCCGGCACCAGGACCCCGGGTCCCGTGGGGACCCCGGCACCAGGTGACCGGGTCACGTGGGGTCACCGGCCCCAGGTGACCGGGTCACGTGGGGACACCGGCCCCAGGTGACCGGGTCACGTGGGGTCACCGGCCCCAGGTCAGCGGGTCACGTGGGGTCACCGGCCCCAGGTGACCGGGTCACGTGGGGTCACCGGCCCCAGGTGACCGGGTCACGTGGGGTCACCGGAACCAGGTGACCTGGTCACGTGGGGTCACCGGCCCCAGGTGACCGGGTCACGTGGGGTCACCGGCCCCATGTGACCGGGTCACGTGAGGTCACCGGCCCCAGGTGACCGGGTCACGTGGGGTCACCGGCCCCAGGTGACCGGGTCACGTGGGGTCACCGGCCCCAGGTGACCGGGTCACGTGGGGTCACCGGCCCAGGTGACCGGGTCACGTGGGGTCACCGGCCCCAGGTGACCGGGTCACGTGGGGTCACCGGCCCCAGGTGACCTGGTCACGTGGGGTAACCGGCCCCAGGTGACCGGGTCACGTGGGGACCCCGGGCCCAGGTAACCGGGTAATACCGAGTCCCCGGACCCAGGTCACCTGGTCAGTTCGGGACCCCGGACCCAGGTCGGGTCATGTCACGTCCCATGCCCGGGTCCCCGGGTTGGATTTTTACCAAGGCCCCGGGTCACGGGGTCATGTCGGGTCGCTGTCCCGGGTACCAGTGTCAGGTGACCACCCCGGCCCCGGGAGATGGAGTCATACCGGGTCCCCGGCCCAGGTCCCCGGGTTGCATCGGGACAAAAGCACCGGATCACTGGATCACGTGGGGGCCCGGGCCCGGGTCCCCGGGTTGCATCGGGACACCAGCGAAGGACCACCGGGTCCTGTCGGGTCCCCGGCCCGGGTCCCCTGGACAGGTCGTTAACCCGGCCCCAGGTCACCGGGTCGTGTCGGGTAACCGGCCTGGTTCCCAGGTTCCGGTGACCACCCCGGCACCAGGACCCCGGGTCCCGTGGGGACCCCGGCCCCAGGTGACCGGGTCACGTGAGGTCACCGGCCCCAGGTGACCGGGTCACGTGGGGTCACCGGCCCCAGGTGACCGGGTCACGTGGGGTCACCGGCCCCAGGTGACCGGGTCACGTGGGGTCACCTGCCCCAGGTGACCGGGTCACGTGGGGTCACCGGCCCCAGGTGACCGGGTCACGTGGGGTCACCGGCCCCAGGTGACCGGGTCACGTGGGGTCACCGGCCCCAGGTGACCTGGTCACGTGGGGTCACCGGCCCCAGGTGACCGGGTCACGTGGGGTCACCGGCCCCAGGTGACCGGGTCACGTGGGGTCACCGGCCCCAGGTGACCGGGTCACGTGGGGTCACCGGCCCCAGGTGACCGGGTCACGTGGGGTCACCGGCCCCAGGTCAGCGGGTCACGTGGGGACCCCGGCCCCAGGTGACCGGGTCACGTGGGGACACCGGCCCCAGGTCAGCGGGTCACGTGGGGTCACCGGCCCCAGGTGACCTGGTCACGTGGGGACCCCGGCCCCAGGTGACCGGGTCACGTGGGGACCCCGGGCCCAGGTAACCGGGTCATACCGAGTCCCCGGACCCAGGTCACCGGGTCAGTTCGGGACCCCGGACCCAGGTCGGGTCATGTCACGTCCCATGCCCGGGTCCCCGGGTTGGATTTTTACCCAGGCCCCGGGTCACGGGGTCATGTCGGGTCGCTGTCCCGGGTACCAGTGTCAGGTGACCACCCCGGCCCCGGGAGACGGAGTCATACCGGGTCCCCGGCCCAGGTCCCCGGGTTGCATCGGGACAAAAGCACCGGATCACTGGATCACGTGGGGGCCCGGGCCCGGGTCCCCGGGTTGCATCGGGACACCAGCGAAGGACCACCGGGTCCTGTCGGGTCCCCGACCCGGGTCCCCTGGACAGGTCGTTAACCCGGCCCCAGGTCACCGGGTCGTGTCGGGTAACCGGCCTGGTTCCCAGGTTCCGGTGACCACCCCGGCACCAGGACCCCGGGTCCCGTGGGGACCCCGGCACCAGGTGACCGGGTCACGTGGGGTCACCGGCCCCAGGTGACCGGGTCACGTGGGGACACCGGCCCCAGGTGACCGGGTCACGTGGGGTCACCGGCCCCAGGTGACCGGGTCACGTGGGGTCACCGGCCCCAGGTGACCGGGTCACGTGGGGTCACCGGCACCAGGTGACCGGGTCACGTGGGGTCACCGGCACCAGGTGACCTGGTCACGTGGGGTCACCGGCCCCAGGTGACCGGGTCACGTGGGGTCACCGGCCCCAGGTGACCGGGTCACGTGGGGTCACCGGCCCCAGGTGACCTGGTCACGTGGGGTCACCGGCCCCAGGTGACCGGGTCACGTGGGGTCACCGGCCCCAGGTGACCGGGTCACGTGGGGTCACCGGCCCCAGGTGACCGGGTCACGTGGGGTCACCGGCCCCAGGTCAGCGGGTCACGTGGGGTCACCGGCCCCAGGTGACCGGGTCACGTGGGGACACCGGCTCAAGGTGACCGGGTCACGTGGGGTCACCGGCCCCAGGTGACCGGGTCACGTGGGGTCACCGGCCCCAGGTGACCGGGTCACGTGGGGTCACCGGCCCCAGGTGACCGGGTCACGTGGGGACACCGGCCCCAGGTGACCGGGTCACGTGGGGTCACCGGCCCCAGGTGACCGGGTCACGTGGGGTCACCGGCCCCAGGTGACCCGGTCACGTGGGGTCACCGGCCCCAGGTTGCCGGGTCACGTGGGGTCACCGGCCCCAGGTGACCGGGTCACGTGGGGTCACCGGCCCCAGGTCAGCGGGTCACGTGGGGACCCCGGCCCCAGGTGACCGGGTCACGTGGGGACACCGGCCCCAGGTCAGCGGGTCACGTGGGGTCACCGGCCCCAGGTGACCTGGTCACGTGGGGACCCCGGCCCCAGGTGACCGGGTCACGTGGGGACCCCGGGCCCAGGTAACCGGGTCATACCGAGTCCCCGGACCCAGGTCACCGGGTCAGTTCGGGACCCCGGACCCAGGTCGGGTCATGTCACGTCCCATGCCCGGGTCCCCGGGTTGGATTTTTACCCAGGCCCCGGGTCACGGGGTCATGTCGGGTCGCTGTCCCGGGTACCAGTGTCAGGTGACCACCCCGGCCCCGGGAGACGGAGTCATACCGGGTCCCCGGCCCAGGTCCCCGGGTTGCATCGGGACAAAAGCACCGGATCACTGGATCACGTGGGGGCCCGGGCCCGGGTCCCCGGGTTGCATCGGGACACCACCGAAGGACCACCGGGTCCTGTCGGGTCCCCGGCCCGGGTCCCCTGGACAGGTCGTTAACCCGGCCCCAGGTCACCGGGTCGTGTCGGGTAACCGGCCTGGTTCCCAGGTTCCGGTGACCACCCCGGCACCAGGACCCCGGGTCCCGTGGGGACCCCGGCACCAGGTGACCGGGTCACGTGGGGTCACCGGCCCCAGGTGACCGGGTCACGTGGGGACACCGGCCCCAGGTGACCGGGTCACGTGGGGACACCGGCCCCAGGTGACCGGGTCACGTGGGGTCACCGGCCCCAGGTGACCGGGTCACGTGGGGTCACCGGCCCCAGGTGACCGGGTCACGTGGGGTCACCGGCCCCAGGTGACCGGGTCACGTGGGGTCACCGGCCCCAGGTGACCGGGTCACGTGGGGACACCGGCCCCAGGTGACCGGGTCACGTGGGGTCACCGGCCCCAGGTGACCGGGTCACGTGGGGTCACCGGCCCCAGGTGACCCGGTCACGTGGGGTCACCGGCCCCAGGTGACCGGGTCACGTGGGGTCACCGGCCCCAGGTGACCGGGTCACGTGGGGTCACCGGCCCCAGGTCAGCGGGTCACGTGGGGACCCCGGCCCCAGGTGACCGGGTCACGTGGGGACACCGGCCCCAGGTCAGCGGGTCACGTGGGGTCACCGGCCCCAGGTGACCTGGTCACGTGGGGACCCCAGCCCCAGGTGACCGGGTCACGTGGGGACCCCGGGCCCAGGTAACCGGGTCATACCGAGTCCCCGGACCCAGGTCACCGGGTCAGTTCGGGACCCCGGACCCAGGTCGGGTCATGTCACGTCCCATGCCCGGGTCCCCGGGTTGGATTTTTACCCAGGCCCCGGGTCACAGGGTCATGTCGGGTCAACGGCCTGGGTACAAGGGTCTGGTGACCACCCCGACCCCAGGTCCCCGGGTCATGACGGGACACCGGACCAGGTCCCCGAGTCCGGTCGACACCACAGCCCCAGGTCACCGGGTCATGTCGGGACCCAGCCCGGGTCCCCGGGACGGGTTTTTACCCCAGCCGCAGATCACCGGGTCCTGTCGGGTACCCGGGTCGGGTCCCCTGGACAGGTCGGCACCCCGGCCCCGGGTCACGGGGTCATGTCGGGTCGCTGTCCCGGGTACCAGTGTCAGGTGACCACCCCGGCCCCGGGAGACGGAGTCATACCGGGTCCCCGGCCCAGGTCCCCGGGTTGCATCGGGACAAAAGCACCGGATCACTGGATCACGTGGGGGCCCGGGCCCGGGTCCCCGGGTTGCATCGGGACACCAGCGAAGGACCACCGGGTCCTGTCGGGTCCCCGGCCCGGGTCCCCTGGACAGGTCGTTAACCCGGCCCCAGGTCACCGGGTCGTGTCGGGTAACCGGCCTGGTTCCCAGGTTCCGGTGACCACCCCGGCACCAGGACCCCGGGTCCCGTGGGGACCCCGGCACCAGGTGACCGGGTCACGTGGGGTCACCGGCCCCAGGTGACCGGGTCACGTGGGGACACCGGCCCCAGGTGACCTGGTCACGTGGGGTCACCGGCCCCAGGTCAGCGGGTCACGTGGGGTCACCGGCCCCAGGTGACCGGGTCACGTGGGGTCACCGGCCCCAGGTGACCGGGTCACGTGGGGTCACCGGCACCAGGTGACCTGGTCACGTGGGGTCACCGGCCCCAGGTGACCGGGTCACGTGAGGTCACCGGCCCCAGGTGACCGGGTCACGTGGGGTCACCGGCCCCAGGTGACCGGGTCACGTGGGGTCACCGGCCCCAGGTGACCGGGTCACGTCGGGTCACCGGCACCAGGTGACCGGGTCACGTGGGGTCACCGGCCCCAGGTGACCTGGTCACGTGGGGTCACCGGCCCCAGGTGACCGGGTCACGTGGGGTCACCGGCCCCAGGTGACCGGGTCACGTGGGGTCACCGGCCCCAGGTGACCGGGTCACGTGGGGTCACCGGCCCCAGGTGACCGGGTCACGTGGGGTCACCGGCCCCAGGTCAGCGGGTCACGTGGGGACCCCGGCCCCAGGTGACCGGGTCACGTGGGGACACCGGCCCCAGGTCAGCGGGTCACGTGGGGTCACCGGCCCCAGGTGACCTGGTCACGTGGGGTAACCGGCCCCAGGTGACCGGGTCACGTGGGGACCCCGGGCCCAGGTAACCGGGTCATACCGAGTCCCCGGACCCAGGTCACCGGGTCAGTTCGGGACCCCGGACCCAGGTCGGGTCATGTCACGTCCCATGCCCGGGTCCCCGGGTTGGATTTTTACCCAGGCCCCGGGTCACGGGGTCATGTCGGGTCGCTGTCCCGGGTACCAGTGTCAGGTGACCACCCCGGCCCCAGGAGATGGAGTCATTCCGGGTCCCCGGCCCAGGTCCCCGGGTTGCATCGGGACAAAAGCACCGGATCACTGGATCACGTGGGGGCCCGGGCCCGGGTCCCCGGGTTGCATCGGGACACCACCGAAGGACCACCGGGTCCTGTCGGGTCCCCGGCCCGGGTCCCCTGGACAGGTCGTTAACCCGGCCCCAGGTCACCGGGTCGTGTCGGGTAACCGGCCTGGTTCCCAGGTTCCGGTGACCACCCCGGCACCAGGACCCCGGGTCCCGTGGGGACCCCGGCACCAGGTGACCGGGTCACGTGGGGTCACCGGCCCCAGGTGACCGGGTCACGTGGGGACACCGGCCCCAGGTGACCGGGTCACGTGGGGTCACCGGCCCCAGGTCAGCGGGTCACGTGGGGTCACCGGCCCCAGGTGACCGGGTCACGTGGGGTCACCGGCCCCAGGTGACCGGGTCACGTGGGGTCACCGGCACCAGGTGACCGGGTCACGTGGGGTCACCGGCCCCAGGTGACCTGGTCACGTGGGGTCACCGGCCCCAGGTGACCGGGTCACGTGGGGTCACCGGCCCCAGGTGACCGGGTCACGTGGGGTCACCGGCCCCAGGTGACCGGGTCACGTGGGGACACCGGCCCCAGGTGACCGGGTCACGTGGGGTCACCGGCCCCAGGTGACCGGGTCACGTGGGGTCACCGGCCCCAGGTGACCGGGTCACGTGGGGTCACCGGCCCCAGGTGACCGGGTCACGTGGGGTCACCGGCCCCAGGTGACCGGGTCACGTGGGGACACCGGCCCCAGGTGACCGGGTCACGTGGGGTCACCGGCCCCAGGTGACCGGGTCACGTGGGGTCACCGGCCCCAGGTCAGCGGGTCACGTGGGGTCACCGGCCCCAGGTGACCGGGTCACGTGGGGTCACCGGCCCCAGGTGACCGGGTCACGTGGGGTCACCGGCCCCAGGTGACCGGGTCACGTGGGGTCACCGGCCCCAGGTCAGCGGGTCACGTGGGGACCCCGGCCCCAGGTGACCGGGTCACGTGGGGACACCGGCCCCAGGTCAGCGGGTCACGTGGGGTCACCGGCCCCAGGTGACCTGGTCACGTGGGGACCCCGGCCCCAGGTGACCGGGTCACGTGGGGACCCCGGGCCCAGGTAACCGGGTCATACCGAGTCCCCGGACCCAGGTCACCGGGTCAGTTCGGGACCCCGGACCCAGGTCGGGTCATGTCACGTCCCATGCCCGGGTCCCCGGGTTGGATTTTTACCCAGGCCCCGTGTCACAGGGTCATGTCGGGTCAACGGCCTGGGTACAAGGGTCTGGTGACCACCCCGGCCCCAGGTCCCCGGGTCATGACGGGACACCGGACCAGGTCCCCGAGTCCGGTCGACACCACAGCCCCAGGTCACCGGGTCATGTCGGGACCCAGCCCGGGTCCCCGGGACGGGTTTTTACCCCAGCCGCAGATCACCGGGTCCTGTCGGGTACCCGGGTCGGGTCCCCTGGACAGGTCGGCACCCCGGCCCCGGGTCACGGGGTCATGTCGGGTCGCTGTCCCGGGTACCAGTGTCAGGTGACCACCCCGGCCCCGGGAGACGGAGTCATACCGGGTCCCCGGCCCAGGTCCCCGGGTTGCATCGGGACAAAAGCACCGGATCACTGGATCACGTGGGGGCCCGGGCCCGGGTCCCCGGGTTGCATCGGGACACCAGCGAAGGACCACCGGGTCCTGTCGGGTCCCCGGCCCGGGTCCCCTGGACAGGTCGTTAACCCGGCCCCAGGTCACCGGGTCGTGTCGGGTAACCGGCCTGGTTCCCAGGTTCCGGTGACCACCCCGGCACCAGGACCCCGGGTCCCGTGGGGACCCCGGCACCAGGTGACCGGGTCACGTGGGGTCACCGGCCCCAGGTGACCGGGTCACGTGGGGACACCGGCCCCAGGTGACCGGGTCACGTGGGGTCACCGGCCCCAGGTCAGCGGGTCACGTGGGGTCACCGGCCCCAGGTGACCGGGTCACGTGGGGTCACCGGCCCCAGGTGACCTGGTCACGTGGGGTCACCGGCCCCAGGTGACCGGGTCACGTGGGGTCACCGGCCCCAGGTGACCGGGTCACGTGAGGTCACCGGCCCCAGGTGACCGGGTCACGTGGGGTCACCGGCCCCAGGTGACCGGGTCACGTGGGGTCACCGGCCCCAGGTGACCGGGTCACGTCGGGTCACCGGCACCAGGTGACCGGGTCACGTGGGGTCACCGGCCCCAGGTGACCTGGTCACGTGGGGTCACCGGCCCCAGGTGACCGGGTCACGTGGGGTCACCGGCCCCAGGTGACCGGGTCACGTGGGGTCACCGGCCCCAGGTCAGCGGGTCACGTGGGGACCCCGGCCCCAGGTGACCGGGTCACGTGGGGACACCGGCCCCAGGTCAGCGGGTCACGTGGGGTCACCGGCCCCAGGTGACCTGGTCACGTGGGGTAACCGGCCCCAGGTGACCGGGTCACGTGGGGACCCCGGGCCCAGGTAACCGGGTCATACCGAGTCCCCGGACCCAGGTCACCGGGTCAGTTCGGGACCCCGGACCCAGGTCGGGTCATGTCACGTCCCATGCCCGGGTCCCCGGGTTGGATTTTTACCCAGGCCCCGGGTCACGGGGTCATGTCGGGTCGCTGTCCCGGGTACCAGTGTCAGGTGACCACCCCGGCCCCGGGAGACGGAGTCATACCGGGTCCCCGGCCCAGGTCCCCGGGTTGCATCGGGACAAAAGCACCGGATCACTGGATCACGTGGGGGCCCGGGCCCGGGTCCCCGGGTTGCATCGGGACACCAGCGAAGGACCACCGGGTCCTGTCGGGTCCCCGACCCGGGTCCCCTGGACAGGTCGTTAACCCGGCCCCAGGTCACCGGGTCGTGTCGGGTAACCGGCCTGGTTCCCAGGTTCCGGTGACCACCCCGGCACCAGGACCCCGGGTCCCGTGGGGACCCCGGCACCAGGTGACCGGGTCACGTGGGGTCACCGGCCCCAGGTGACCGGGTCACGTGGGGACACCGGCCCCAGGTGACCGGGTCACGTGGGGTCACCGGCCCCAGGTCAGCGGGTCACGTGGGGTCACCGGCCCCAGGTGACCGGGTCACGTGGGGTCACCGGCCCCAGGTGACCGGGTCACGTGGGGTCACCGGCACCAGGTGACCGGGTCACGTGGGGTCACCGGCACCAGGTGACCGGGTCACGTGGGGTCACCGGCCCCAGGTGACCTGGTCACGTGGGGTCACCGGCCCCAGGTGACCGGGTCACGTGGGGTCACCGGCCCCAGGTGACCGGGTCATGTGAGGTCACCGGCCCCAGGTGACCGGGTCACGTGGGGTCACCGGCCCCAGGTGACCGGGTCACGTGGGGTCACCGGCCCCAGGTGACCGGGTCACGTGGGGTCACCGGCCCCAGGTCAGCGGGTCACGTGGGGTCACCGGCCCCAGGTGACCGGGTCACGTGGGGACACCGGCCCCAGGTGACCGGGTCACGTGGGGTCACCGGCCCCAGGTGACCGGGTCACGTGGGGTCACCGGCCCCAGGTGACCGGGTCACGTGGGGACACCGGCCCCAGGTGACCGGGTCACGTGGGGTCACCGGCCCCAGGTGACCGGGTCACGTGGGGTCACCGGCCCCAGGTGACCCGGTCACGTGGGGTCACCGGCCCCAGGTGACCGGGTCACGTGGGGTCACCGGCCCCAGGTGACCGGGTCACGTGGGGTCACCGGCCCCAGGTCAGCGGGTCACGTGGGGACCCCGGCCCCAGGTGACCGGGTCACGTGGGGACACCGGCCCCAGGTCAGCGGGTCACGTGGGGTCACCGGCCCCAGGTGACCTGGTCACGTGGGGACCCCGGCCCCAGGTGACCGGGTCACGTGGGGACCCCGGGCCCAGGTAACCGGGTCATACCGAGTCCCCGGACCCAGGTCACCGGGTCAGTTCGGGACCCCGGACCCAGGTCGGGTCATGTCACGTCCCATGCCCGGGTCCCCGGGTTGGATTTTTACCCAGGCCCCGGGTCACGGGGTCATGTCGGGTCGCTGTCCCGGGTACCAGTGTCAGGTGACCACCCCGGCCCCGGGAGACGGAGTCATACCGGGTCCCCGGCCCAGGTCCCCGGGTTGCATCGGGACAAAAGCACCGGATCACTGGATCACGTGGGGGCCCGGGCCCGGGTCCCCGGGTTGCATCGGGACACCACCGAAGGACCACCGGGTCCTGTCGGGTCCCCGGCCTGGGTCCCCTGGACAGGTCGTTAACCCGGCCCCAGGTCACCGGGTCGTGTCGGGTAACCGGCCTGGTTCCCAGGTTCCGGTGACCACCCCGGCACCAGGACCCCGGGTCCCGTGGGGACCCCGGCACCAGGTGACCGGGTCACGTGGGGTCACCGGCCCCAGGTGACCGGGTCACGTGGGGACACCGGCCCCAGGTGACCGGGTCACGTGGGGTCACCGGCCCCAGGTCAGCGGGTCACGTGGGGTCACCGGCCCCAGGTGACCGGGTCACGTGGGGTCACCGGCCCCAGGTGACCGGGTCACGTGGGGTCACCGGCACCAGGTGACCGGGTCACGTGGGGTCACCGGCACTAGGTGACCGGGTCACGTGGGGTCACCGGCCCCAGGTGACCGGGTCACGTGGGGTCACCGGCCCCAGGTCAGCGGGTCACGTGGGGACCCCGGCCCCAGGTGACCGGGTCACGTGGGGGACACCGGCCCCAGGTCAGCGGGTCACGTGGGGTCACCGGCCCCAGGTGACCTGGTCACGTGGGGACCCCGGCCCCAGGTGACCGGGTCACGTGGGGACCCCGGGCCCAGGTAACCGGGTCATACCGAGTCCCCGGACCCAGGTCACCGGGTCAGTTCGGGACCCCGGACCCAGGTCGGGTCATGTCACGTCCCATGCCCGGGTCCCCGGGTTGGATTTTTACCCAGGCCCCGGGTCACAGGGTCATGTCGGGTCAACGGCCTGGGTACAAGGGTCTGGTGACCACCCCGACCCCAGGTCCCCGGGTCATGACGGGACACCGGACCAGGTCCCCGAGTCCGGTCGACACCACAGCCCCAGGTCACCGGGTCATGTCGGGACCCAGCCCGGGTCCCCGGGACGGGTTTTTACCCCAGCCGCAGATCACCGGGTCCTGTCGGGTACCCGGGTCGGGTCCCCTGGACAGGTCGGCACCCCGGCCCCGGGTCACGGGGTCATGTCGGGTCGCTGTCCCGGGTACCAGTGTCAGGTGACCACCCCGGCCCCGGGAGACGGAGTCATACCGGGTCCCCGGCCCAGGTCCCCGGGTTGCATCGGGACAAAAGCACCGGATCACTGGATCACGTGGGGGCCCGGGCCCGGGTCCCCGGGTTGCATCGGGACACCAGCGAAGGACCACCGGGTCCTGTCGGGTCCCCGGCCCGGGTCCCCTGGACAGGTCGTTAACCCGGCCCCAGGTCACCGGGTCGTGTCGGGTAACCGGCCTGGTTCCCAGGTTCCGGTGACCACCCCGGCACCAGGACCCCGGGTCCCGTGGGGACCCCGGCACCAGGTGACCGGGTCACGTGGGGTCACCGGCCCCAGGTGACCGGGTCACGTGGGGACACCGGCCCCAGGTGACCGGGTCACGTGGGGTCACCGGCCCCAGGTCAGCGGGTCACGTGGGGTCACCGGCCCCAGGTGACCGGGTCACGTGGGGTCACCGGCCCCAGGTGACCGGGTCACGTGGGGTCACCGGCCCCAGGTGACCGGGTCACGTGGGGTCACCGGCCCCAGGTGACCTAGTCACGTGGGGTCACCGGCCCCAGGTGACCGGGTCACGTGGGGTCACCGGCCCCAGGTGACCGGGTCACGTGAGGTCACCGGCCCCAGGTGACCGGGTCACGTGGGGTCACCGGCCCCAGGTGACCGGGTCACGTGGGGTCACCGGCCCCAGGTGACCGGGTCACGTCGGGTCACCGGCCCAGGTGACCGGGTCACGTGGGGTCACCGGCCCCAGGTGACCTGGTCACGTGGGGTCACCGGCCCCAGGTGACCGGGTCACGTGGGGTCACCGGCCCCAGGTGACCGGGTCACGTGGGGTCACCGGCCCCAGGTGACCGGGTCACGTGGGGTCACCGGCCCCAGGTGACCGGGTCACGTGGGGTCACCGGCCCCAGGTCAGCGGGTCACGTGGGGACCCCGGCCCCAGGTGACCGGGTCACGTGGGGACACCGGCCCCAGGTCAGCGGGTCACGTGGGGTCACCGGCCCCAGGTGACCTGGTCACGTGGGGACCCCGGCCCCAGGTGACCGGGTCACGTGGGGACCCCGTGCCCAGGTAACCGGGTCATACCGAGTCCCCGGACCCAGGTCACCGGGTCAGTTCGGGACCCCGGACCCAGGTCGGGTCATGTCACGTCCCATGCCCGGGTCCCCGGGTTGGATTTTTACCCAGGCCCCGGGTCACGGGGTCATGTCGGGTCGCTGTCCCGGGTACCAGTGTCAGGTGACCACCCCGGCCCCGGGAGACGGAGTCATACCGGGTCCCCGGCCCAGGTCCCCGGGTTGCATCGGGACAAAAGCACCGGATCACTGGATCACGTGGGGGCCCGGGCCCGGGTCCCCGGGTTGCATCGGGACACCACCGAAGGACCACCGGGTCCTGTCGGGTCCCCGGCCCGGGTCCCCTGGACAGGTCGTTAACCCGGCCCCAGGTCACCGGGTCGTGTCGGGTAACCGGCCTGGTTCCCAGGTTCCGGTGACCACCCCGGCACCAGGACCCCGGGTCCCGTGGGGACCCCGGCACCAGGTGACCGGGTCACGTGGGGTCACCGGCCCCAGGTGACCGGGTCACGTGGGGACACCGGCCCCAGGTGACCGGGTCACGTGGGGTCACCGGCCCCAGGTCAGCGGGTCACGTGGGGTCACCGGCCCCAGGTGACCGGGTCACGTGGGGTCACCGGCCCCAGGTGACCGGGTCACGTGGGGTCACCGGCCCCAGGTGACCTGGTCACGTGGGGTCACCGGCCCCAGGTGACCGGGTCACGTGGGGTCACCGGCCCCATGTGACCGGGTCACGTGAGGTCACCGGCCCCAGGTGACCGGGTCACGTGGGGTCACCGGCCCCAGGTGACCGGGTCACGTGGGGTCACCGGCCCCAGGTCAGCGGGTCACGTGGGGACCCCGGCCCCAGGTGACCGGGTCACGTGGGGACACCGGCCCCAGGTCAGCGGGTCACGTGGGGTCACCGGCCCCAGGTGACCTGGTCACGTGGGGACCCCGGCCCCAGGTGACCGGGTCACGTGGGGACCCCGGGCCCAGGTAACCGGGTCATACCGAGTCCCCGGACCCAGGTCACCGGGTCAGTTCGGGACCCCGGACCCAGGTCGGGTCATGTCACGTCCCATGCCCGGGTCCCCGGGTTGGATTTTTACCCAGGCCCCGGGTCACGGGGTCATGTCGGGTCGCTGTCCCGGGTACCAGTGTCAGGTGACCACCCCGGCCCCGGGAGACGGAGTCATACCGGGTCCCCGGCCCAGGTCCCCGGGTTGCATCGGGACAAAAGCACCGGATCACTGGATCACGTGGGGGCCCGGGCCCGGGTCCCCGGGTTGCATCGGGACACCACCGAAGGACCACCGGGTCCTGTCGGGTCCCCGGCCCGGGTCCCCTGGACAGGTCGTTAACCCGGCCCCAGGTCACCGGGTCGTGTCGGGTAACCGGCCTGGTTCCCAGGTTCCGGTGACCACCCCGGCACCAGGACCCCGGGTCCCGTGGGGACCCCGGCACCAGGTGACCGGGTCACGTGGGGTCACCGGCCCCAGGTGACCGGGTCACGTGGGGACACCGGCCCCAGGTGACCGGGTCACGTGGGGTAACCGGCCCCAGGTGACCGGGTCACGTGGGGACCCCGGGCCCAGGTAACCGGGTAATACCGAGTCCCCGGACCCAGGTCACCGGGTCAGTTCGGGACCCCGGACCCAGGTCGGGTCATGTCACGTCCCATGCCCGGGTCCCCGGGTTGGATTTTTACCCAGGCCCCGGGTCACGGGGTCATGTCGGGTCGCTGTCCCGGGTACCAGTGTCAGGTGACCACCCCGGCCCCGGGAGATGGAGTCATACCGGGTCCCCGGCCCAGGTCCCCGGGTTGCATCGGGACAAAAGCACCGGATCACTGGATCACGTGGGGGCCCGGGCCCGGGTCCCCGGGTTGCATCGGGACACCAGCGAAGGACCACCGGGTCCTGTCGGGTCCCCGGCCCGGGTCCCCTGGACAGGTCGTTAACCCGGCCCCAGGTCACCGGGTCGTGTCGGGTAACCGGCCTGGTTCCCAGGTTCCGGTGACCACCCCGGCACCAGGACCCCGGGTCCCGTGGGGACCCCGGCCCCAGGTGACCTGGTCACGTGGGGTCACCGGCCCAGGTGACCGGGTCACGTGGGGTCACCGGCCCCAGGTGACCTGGTCACGTGGGGTCACCGGCCCCAGGTGACCGGGTCACGTGGGGTCACCGGCCCCAGGTGACCGGGTCACGTGGGGTCACCGGCCCCAGGTGACCGGGTCACGTGGGGTCACCGGCCCCAGGTCAGCGGGTCACGTGGGGACCCCGGCCCCAGGTGACCGGGTCACGTGGGGACACCGGCCCCAGGTCAGCGGGTCACGTGGGGTCACCGGCCCCAGGTGACCTGGTCACGTGGGGACCCCGGCCCCAGGTGACCGGGTCACGTGGGGACCCCGGGCCCAGGTAACCGGGTCATACCGAGTCCCCGGACCCAGGTCACCGGGTCAGTTCAGGACCCCGGACCCAGGTCGGGTCATGTCACGTCCCATGCCCGGGTCCCCGGGTTGGATTTTTACCCAGGCCCCGGGTCACGGGGTCATGTCGGGTCGCTGTCCCGGGTACCAGTGTCAGGTGACCACCCCGGCCCCGGGAGACGGAGTCATACCGGGTCCCCGGCCCAGGTCCCCGGGTTGCATCGGGACAAAAGCACCGGATCACTGGATCACGTGGGGGCCCGGGCCCGGGTCCCCGGGTTGCATCGGGACACCAGCGAAGGACCACCGGGTCCTGTCGGGTCCCCGACCCGGGTCCCCTGGACAGGTCGTTAACCCGGCCCCAGGTCACCGGGTCGTGTCGGGTAACCGGCCTGGTTCCCAGGTTCCGGTGACCACCCCGGCACCAGGACCCCGGGTCCCGTGGGGACCCCGGCACCAGGTGACCGGGTCACGTGGGGTCACCGGCCCCAGGTGACCGGGTCACGTGGGGACACCGGCCCCAGGTGACCGGGTCACGTGGGGTCACCGGCCCCAGGTCAGCGGGTCACGTGGGGTCACCGGCCCCAGGTGACCGGGTCACGTGGGGTCACCGGCCCCAGGTGACCGGGTCACGTGAGGTCACCGGCCCCAGGTGACCGGGTCACGTGGGGTCACCGGCCCCAGGTGACCGGGTCACGTGGGGTCACCGGCCCCAGGTGACCGGGTCACGTCGGGTCACCGGCCCAGGTGACCGGGTCACGTGGGGTCACCGGCCCCAGGTGACCTGGTCACGTGGGGTCACCGGCCCCAGGTGACCGGGTCACGTGGGGTCACCGGCCCCAGGTGACCGGGTCACGTGGGGTCACCGGCCCCAGGTGACCGGGTCACGTGGGGTCACCGGCCCCAGGTGACCGGGTCACGTGGGGTCACCGGCCCCAGGTCAGCGGGTCACGTGGGGACCCCGGCCCCAGGTGACCGGGTCACGTGGGGACACCGGCCCCAGGTCAGCGGGTCACGTGGGGTCACCGGCCCCAGGTGACCTGGTCACGTGGGGACCCCGGCCCCAGGTGACCGGGTCACGTGGGGACCCCGTGCCCAGGTAACCGGGTCATACCGAGTCCCCGGACCCAGGTCACCGGGTCAGTTCGGGACCCCGGACCCAGGTCGGGTCATGTCACGTCCCATGCCCGGGTCCCCGGGTTGGATTTTTACCCAGGCCCCGGGTCACGGGGTCATGTCGGGTCGCTGTCCCGGGTACCAGTGTCAGGTGACCACCCCGGCCCCGGGAGACGGAGTCATACCGGGTCCCCGGCCCAGGTCCCCGGGTTGCATCGGGACAAAAGCACCGGATCACTGGATCACGTGGGGGCCCGGGCCCGGGTCCCCGGGTTGCATCGGGACACCACCGAAGGACCACCGGGTCCTGTCGGGTCCCCGGCCCGGGTCCCCTGGACAGGTCGTTAACCCGGCCCCAGGTCACCGGGTCGTGTCGGGTAACCGGCCTGGTTCCCAGGTTCCGGTGACCACCCCGGCACCAGGACCCCGGGTCCCGTGGGGACCCCGGCACCAGGTGACCGGGTCACGTGGGGTCACCGGCCCCAGGTGACCGGGTCACGTGGGGACACCGGCCCCAGGTGACCGGGTCACGTGGGGTCACCGGCCCCAGGTCAGCGGGTCACGTGGGGTCACCGGCCCCAGGTGACCGGGTCACGTGGGGTCACCGGCCCCAGGTGACCGGGTCACGTGGGGTCACCGGCCCCAGGTGACCTGGTCACGTGGGGTCACCGGCCCCAGGTGACCGGGTCACGTGGGGTCACCGGCCCCATGTGACCGGGTCACGTGAGGTCACCGGCCCCAGGTGACCGGGTCACGTGGGGTCACCGGCCCCAGGTGACCGGGTCACGTGGGGTCACCGGCCCCAGGTCAGCGGGTCACGTGGGGACCCCGGCCCCAGGTGACCGGGTCACGTGGGGACACCGGCCCCAGGTCAGCGGGTCACGTGGGGTCACCGGCCCCAGGTGACCTGGTCACGTGGGGACCCCGGCCCCAGGTGACCGGGTCACGTGGGGACCCCGGGCCCAGGTAACCGGGTCATACCGAGTCCCCGGACCCAGGTCACCGGGTCAGTTCGGGACCCCGGACCCAGGTCGGGTCATGTCACGTCCCATGCCCGGGTCCCCGGGTTGGATTTTTACCCAGGCCCCGGGTCACGGGGTCATGTCGGGTCGCTGTCCCGGGTACCAGTGTCAGGTGACCACCCCGGCCCCGGGAGACGGAGTCATACCGGGTCCCCGGCCCAGGTCCCCGGGTTGCATCGGGACAAAAGCACCGGATCACTGGATCACGTGGGGGCCCGGGCCCGGGTCCCCGGGTTGCATCGGGACACCACCGAAGGACCACCGGGTCCTGTCGGGTCCCCGGCCCGGGTCCCCTGGACAGGTCGTTAACCCGGCCCCAGGTCACCGGGTCGTGTCGGGTAACCGGCCTGGTTCCCAGGTTCCGGTGACCACCCCGGCACCAGGACCCCGGGTCCCGTGGGGACCCCGGCACCAGGTGACCGGGTCACGTGGGGTCACCGGCCCCAGGTGACCGGGTCACGTGGGGACACCGGCCCCAGGTGACCGGGTCACGTGGGGTAACCGGCCCCAGGTGACCGGGTCACGTGGGGACCCCGGGCCCAGGTAACCGGGTAATACCGAGTCCCCGGACCCAGGTCACCGGGTCAGTTCGGGACCCCGGACCCAGGTCGGGTCATGTCACGTCCCATGCCCGGGTCCCCGGGTTGGATTTTTACCCAGGCCCCGGGTCACGGGGTCATGTCGGGTCGCTGTCCCGGGTACCAGTGTCAGGTGACCACCCCGGCCCCGGGAGATGGAGTCATACCGGGTCCCCGGCCCAGGTCCCCGGGTTGCATCGGGACAAAAGCACCGGATCACTGGATCACGTGGGGGCCCGGGCCCGGGTCCCCGGGTTGCATCGGGACACCAGCGAAGGACCACCGGGTCCTGTCGGGTCCCCGGCCCGGGTCCCCTGGACAGGTCGTTAACCCGGCCCCAGGTCACCGGGTCGTGTCGGGTAACCGGCCTGGTTCCCAGGTTCCGGTGACCACCCCGGCACCAGGACCCCGGGTCCCGTGGGGACCCCGGCCCCAGGTGACCTGGTCACGTGGGGTCACCGGCCCAGGTGACCGGGTCACGTGGGGTCACCGGCCCCAGGTGACCTGGTCACGTGGGGTCACCGGCCCCAGGTGACCGGGTCACGTGGGGTCACCGGCCCCAGGTGACCGGGTCACGTGGGGTCACCGGCCCCAGGTGACCGGGTCACGTGGGGTCACCGGCCCCAGGTCAGCGGGTCACGTGGGGACCCCGGCCCCAGGTGACCGGGTCACGTGGGGACACCGGCCCCAGGTCAGCGGGTCACGTGGGGTCACCGGCCCCAGGTGACCTGGTCACGTGGGGACCCCGGCCCCAGGTGACCGGGTCACGTGGGGACCCCGGGCCCAGGTAACCGGGTCATACCGAGTCCCCGGACCCAGGTCACCGGGTCAGTTCAGGACCCCGGACCCAGGTCGGGTCATGTCACGTCCCATGCCCGGGTCCCCGGGTTGGATTTTTACCCAGGCCCCGGGTCACGGGGTCATGTCGGGTCGCTGTCCCGGGTACCAGTGTCAGGTGACCACCCCGGCCCCGGGAGACGGAGTCATACCGGGTCCCCGGCCCAGGTCCCCGGGTTGCATCGGGACAAAAGCACCGGATCACTGGATCACGTGGGGGCCCGGGCCCGGGTCCCCGGGTTGCATCGGGACACCAGCGAAGGACCACCGGGTCCTGTCGGGTCCCCGACCCGGGTCCCCTGGACAGGTCGTTAACCCGGCCCCAGGTCACCGGGTCGTGTCGGGTAACCGGCCTGGTTCCCAGGTTCCGGTGACCACCCCGGCACCAGGACCCCGGGTCCCGTGGGGACCCCGGCACCAGGTGACCGGGTCACGTGGGGTCACCGGCCCCAGGTGACCGGGTCACGTGGGGACACCGGCCCCAGGTGACCGGGTCACGTGGGGTCACCGGCCCCAGGTCAGCGGGTCACGTGGGGTCACCGGCCCCAGGTGACCGGGTCACGTGGGGTCACCGGCCCCAGGTCAGCGGGTCACGTGGGGTCACCGGCCCCAGGTGACCGGGTCACGTGGGGTCACCGGCCCCAGGTGACCGGGTCACGTGGGGTCACCGGCACCAGGTGACCGGGTCACGTGGGGTCACCGGCACCAGGTGACCGGGTCACGTGGGGTCACCGGCCCCAGGTGACCTGGTCACGTGGGGTCACCGGCCCCAGGTGACCGGGTCACGTGGGGTCACCGGCCCCAGGTGACCGGGTCACGTGAGGTCACCGGCCCCAGGTGACCGGGTCACGTGGGGTCACCGGCCCCAGGTGACCGGGTCACGTGGGGTCACCGGCCCCAGGTCAGCGGGTCACGTGGGGTCACCGGCCCCAGGTGACCGGGTCACGTGGGGACACCGGCCCCAGGTGACCGGGTCACGTGGGGTCACCGGCCCCAGGTGACCGGGTCACGTGGGGTCACCGGCCCCAGGTGACCGGGTCACGTGGGGTCACCGGCCCCAGGTGACCGGGTCACGTGGGGTCACCGGCCCCAGGTGACCGGGTCACGTGGGGTCACCGGCCCCAGGTGACCGGGTCACGTGGGGACACCGGCCCCAGGTGACCGGGTCACGTGGGGTCACCGGCCCCAGGTGACCGGGTCACGTGGGGTCACCGGCCCCAGGTGACCCGGTCACGTGGGGTCACCGGCCCCAGGTGACCGGGTCACGTGGGGTCACCGGCCCCAGGTGACCGGGTCACGTGGGGTCACCGGCCCCAGGTGACCGGGTCACGTGGGGTCACCGGCCCCAGGTCAGCGGGTCACGTGGGGACCCCGGCCCCAGGTGACCGGGTCACGTGGGGACACCGGCCCCAGGTCAGCGGGTCACGTGGGGTCACCGGCCCCAGGTGACCTGGTCACGTGGGGACCCCGGCCCCAGGTGACCGGGTCACGTGGGGACCCCGGGCCCAGGTAACCGGGTCATACCGAGTCCCCGGACCCAGGTCACCGGGTCAGTTCGGGACCCCGGACCCAGGTCGGGTCATGTCACGTCCCATGCCCGGGTCCCCGGGTTGGATTTTTACCCAGGCCCCGGGTCACGGGGTCATGTCGGGTCGCTGTCCCGGGTACCAGTGTCAGGTGACCACCCCGGCCCCAGGAGACGGAGTCATACCGGGTCCCCGGCCCAGGTCCCCGGGTTGCATCGGGACAAAAGCACCGGATCACTGGATCACGTGGGGGCCCGGGCCCGGGTCCCCGGGTTGCATCGGGACACCAGCGAAGGACCACCGGGTCCTGTCGGGTCCCCGGCCCGGGTCCCCTGGACAGGTCGTTAACCCGGCCCCAGGTCACCGGGTCGTGTCGGGTAACCGGCCTGGTTCCCAGGTTCCGGTGACCACCCCGGCACCAGGACCCCGGGTCCCGTGGGGACCCCGGCACCAGGTGACCGGGTCACGTGGGGTCACCGGCCCCAGGTGACCGGGTCACGTGGGGACACCGGCCCCAGGTGACCGGGTCACGTGGGGTCACCGGCCCCAGGTCAGCGGGTCACGTGGGGTCACCGGCCCCAGGTGACCGGGTCACGTGGGGTCACCGGCACCAGGTGACCGGGTCACGTGGGGTCACCGGCCCCAGGTGACCTGGTCACGTGGGGTCACCGGCCCCAGGTGACCGGGTCACGTGGGGTCACCGGCCCCAGGTGACCGGGTCACGTGAGGTCACCGGCCCCAGGTGACCGGGTCACGTGGGGTCACCGGCCCCAGGTGACCGGGTCACGTGGGGTCACCGGCCCCAGGTGACCGGGTCACGTCGGGTCACCGGCCCAGGTGACCGGGTCACGTGGGGTCACCGGCCCCAGGTGACCTGGTCACGTGGGGTCACCGGCCCCAGGTGACCGGGTCACGTGGGGTCACCAGCCCCAGGTGACCGGGTCACGTGGGGTCACCGGCCCCAGGTGACCGGGTCACGTGGGGTCACCGGCCTCAGGTCAGCGGGTCACGTGGGGACCCCGGCCCCAGGTGACCGGGTCACGTGGGGACACCGGCCCCAGGTCAGCGGGTCACGTGGGGTCACCGGCCCCAGGTGACCTGGTCACGTGGGGACCCCGGCCCCAGGTGACCGGGTCACGTGGGGACCCCGGGCCCAGGTAACCGGGTCATACCGAGTCCCCGGACCCAGGTCACCGGGTCAGTTCGGGACCCCGGACCCAGGTCGGGTCATGTCACGTCCCATGCCCGGGTCCCCGGGTTGGATTTTTACCCAGGCCCCGGGTCACGGGGTCATGTCGGGTCGCTGTCCCGGGTACCAGTGTCAGGTGACCACCCCGGCCCCGGGAGACGGA
The DNA here is from genome assembly GCA_951411735.1 of Somateria mollissima. Lineage (NCBI taxonomy): Eukaryota > Metazoa > Chordata > Aves > Anseriformes > Anatidae > Somateria > Somateria mollissima. Next base: position 182,588 of record CATOCB010000075.1, read on the forward strand.
GTCATACCGGGTCCCCGGCCCAGGTCCCCGGGTTGCATCGGGACAAAAGCACCGGATCACTGGATCACGTGGGGGCCCGGGCCCGGGTCCCCGGGTTGCATCGGGACACCAGCGAAGGACCACCGGGTCCTGTCGGGTCCCCGGCCCGGGTCCCCTGGACAGGTCGTTAACCCGGCCCCAGGTCACCGGGTCGTGTCGGGTAACCGGCCTGGTTCCCAGGTTCCGGTGACCACCCCGGCACCAGGACCCCGGGTCCCGTGGGGACCCCGGCACCAGGTGACCGGGTCACGTGGGGTCACCGGCCCCAGGTGACCGGGTCACGTGGGGACACCGGCCCCAGGTGACCGGGTCACGTGGGGTCACCGGCCCCAGGTGACCTGGTCACGTGGGGTCACCGGCCCCAGGTGACCGGGTCACGTGGGGTCACCGGCACCAGGTGATCGGGTCACGTGGGGTCACCGGCCCCAGGTGACCTGGTCACGTGGGGTCACCGGCCCCAGGTGACCGGGTCACGTGGGGTCACCGGCCCCAGGTGACCGGGTCACGTGGGGTCACCGGCCCCAGGTGACCGGGTCACGTCGGGTCACCGGCCCAGGTGACCGGGTCACGTGGGGTCACCGGCCCCAGGTGACCTGGTCACGTGGGGTCACCGGCCCCAGGTGACCGGGTCACGTGGGGTCACCGGCCCCAGGTGACCGGGTCACGTGGGGTCACCGGCCCCAGGTCAGCGGGTCACGTGGGGACCCCGGCCCCAGGTGACCGGGTCACGTGGGGACACCGGCCCCAGGTCAGCGGGTCACGTGGGGTCACCGGCCCCAGGTGACCTGGTCACGTGGGGACCCCGGCCCCAGGTGACCGGGTCACGTGGGGACCCCGGGCCCAGGTAACCGGGTCATACCGAGTCCCCGGACCCAGGTCACCGGGTCAGTTCGGGACCCCGGACCCAGGTCGGGTCATGTCACGTCCCATGCCCGGGTCCCCGGGTTGGATTTTTACCCAGGCCCCGGGTCACGGGGTCATGTCGAGTCGCTGTCCCGGGTACCAGTGTCAGGTGACCACCCCGGCCCCGGGAGACGGAGTCATACCGGGTCCCCGGCCCAGGTCCCTGGGTTGCATCGGGACAAAAGCACCGGATCACTGGATCACGTGGGGGCCCGGGCCCGGGTCCCCGGGTTGCATCGGGACACCAGCGAAGGACCACCGGGTCCTGTCGGGTCCCCAGCCCGGGTCCCCTGGACAGGTCGTTAACCCGGCCCCAGGTCACCGGGTCGTGTCGGGTAACCGGCCTGGTTCCCAGGTTCCGGTGACCACCCCGGCACCAGGACCCCGGGTCCCGTGGGGACCCCGGCCCCAGGTGACCGGGTCACGCGGGGTCACCGGCCCCAGGTCAGCGGGTCACGTGGGGTCACCGGCCCCAGGTGACCTGGTCACGTGGGGTCACCGGCCCCAGGTGACCGGGTCACGTGGGGTCACCGGCACCAGGTGACCTGGTCACGTGGGGTCACCGGCCCCAGGTGACCGGGTCACGTGGGGTCACCGGCACCAGGTGACCGGGTCACGTGGGGTCACCGGCCCCAGGTGACCGGGTCACGTGGGGTCACCGGCCCCAGGTGACCGGGTCACGTGAGGTCACCGGCCCCAGGTGACCGGGTCACGTGGGGTCACCGGCCCCAGGTGACCGGGTCACGTGGGGTCACCGGCCCCAGGTGACCGGGTCACGTGGGGTCACCGGCCCAGGTGACCGGGTCACGTGGGGTCACCGGCCCCAGGTGACCGGGTCACGTGGGGTCACCGGCCCCAGGTGACCTGGTCACGTGGGGTCACCGGCCCCAGGTGACCGGGTCACGTGGGGTCACCGGCCCCAGGTCAGCGGGTCACGTGGGGACCCCGGCCCCAGGTGACCGGGTCACGTGGGGACACCGGCCCCAGGTCAGCGGGTCACGTGGGGTCACCGGCCCCAGGTGACCTGGTCACGTGGGGACCCCGGCCCCAGGTGACCGGGTCACGTGGGGACCCCGGGCCCAGGTAACCGGGTCATACCGAGTCCCCGGACCCAGGTCACCGGGTCAGTTCGGGACCCCGGACCCAGGTCGGGTCATGTCACGTCCCATGCCCGGGTCCCCGGGTTGGATTTTTACCCAGGCCCCGGGTCACGGGGTCATGTCGGGTCGCTGTCCCGGGTACCAGTGTCAGGTGACCACCCCGGCCCCGGGAGACGGAGTCATACCGGGTCCCCGGCCCAGGTCCCCGGGTTGCATCGGGACAAAAGCACCGGATCACTGGATCACGTGGGGGCCCGGGCCCGGGTCCCCGGGTTGCATCGGGACACCACCGAAGGACCACCGGGTCCTGTCGGGTCCCCGGCCCGGGTCCCCTGGACAGGTCGTTAACCCGGCCCCAGGTCACCGGGTCGTGTCGGGTAACCGGCCTGGTTCCCAGGTTCCGGTGACCACCCCGGCACCAGGACCCCGGGTCCCGTGGGGACCCCGGCACCAGGTGACCGGGTCACGTGGGGTCACCGGCCCCAGGTGACCGGGTCACGTGGGGACACCGGCCCCAGGTGACCGGGTCACGTGGGGTCACCGGCCCCAGGTCAGCGGGTCACGTGGGGTCACCGGCCCCAGGTGACCGGGTCACGTGGGGTCACCGGCCCCAGGTGACCGGGTCACGTGGGGTCACCGGCACCAGGTGACCGGGTCACGTGGGGTCACCGGCCCCAGGTGACCTGGTCACGTGGGGTCACCGGCCCCAGGTGACCGGGTCACGTGGGGTCACCGGCCCCAGGTGACCGGGTCACGTGAGGTCACCGGCCCCAGGTGACCGGGTCACGTGGGGTCACCGGCCCCAGGTGACCGGGTCACGTGGGGTCACCGGCCCCAGGTGACCGGGTCACGTGGGGTCACCGGCCCAGGTGACCGGGTCACGTGGGGTCACCGGCCCCAGGTGACCGGGTCACGTGGGGTCACCGGCCCCAGGTGACCGGGTCACGTGGGGTCACCGGCCCCAGGTCAGCGGGTCACGTGGGGACCCCGGCCCCAGGTGACCGGGTCACGTGGGGACACCGGCCCCAGGTCAGCGGGTCACGTGGGGTCACCGGCCCCAGGTGACCTGGTCACGTGGGGACCCCGGCCCCAGGTGACCGGGTCACGTGGGGACCCCGGGCCCAGGTAACCGGGTCATACCGAGTCCCCGGACCCAGGTCACCGGGTCAGTTCGGGACCCCGGACCCAGGTCGGGTCATGTCACGTCCCATGCCCGGGTCCCCGGGTTGGATTTTTACCCAGGCCCCGGGTCACGGGGTCATGTCGGGTCGCTGTCCCGGGTACCAGTGTCAGGTGACCACCCCGGCCCCGGGAGACGGAGTCATACCGGGTCCCCGGCCCAGGTCCCCGGGTTGCATCGGGACAAAAGCACCGGATCACTGGATCACGTGGGGGCCCGGGCCCGGGTCCCCGGGTTGCATCGGGACACCAGCGAAGGACCACCGGGTCCTGTCGGGTCCCCGGCCCGGGTCCCCTGGACAGGTCGTTAACCCGGCCCCAGGTCACCGGGTCGTGTCGGGTAACCGGCCTGGTTCCCAGGTTCCGGTGACCACCCCGGCACCAGGACCCCGGGTCCCGTGGGGACCCCGGCACCAGGTGACCGGGTCACGTGGGGTCACCGGCCCCAGGTGACCGGGTCACGTGGGGACACCGGCCCCAGGTGACCGGGTCACGTGGGGTCACCGGCCCCAGGTGACCTGGTCACGTGGGGTCACCGGCCCCAGGTGACCGGGTCACGTGGGGTCACCGGCACCAGGTGATCGGGTCACGTGGGGTCACCGGCCCCAGGTGACCTGGTCACGTGGGGTCACCGGCCCCAGGTGACCGGGTCACGTGGGGTCACCGGCCCCAGGTGACCGGGTCACGTGGGGTCACCGGCCCCAGGTGACCGGGTCACGTCGGGTCACCGGCCCAGGTGACCGGGTCACGTGGGGTCACCGGCCCCAGGTGACCTGGTCACGTGGGGTCACCGGCCCCAGGTGACCGGGTCACGTGGGGTCACCGGCCCCAGGTGACCGGGTCACGTGGGGTCACCGGCCCCAGGTGACCGGGTCACGTGGGGTCACCGGCCCCAGGTGACCGGGTCACGTGGGGTCACCGGCCCCAGGTCAGCGGGTCACGTGGGGACCCCGGCCCCAGGTGACCGGGTCACGTGGGGACACCGGCCCCAGGTCAGCGGGTCACGTGGGGTCACCGGCCCCAGGTGACCTGGTCACGTGGGGACCCCGGCCCCAGGTGACCGGGTCACGTGGGGACCCCGGGCCCAGGTAACCGGGTCATACCGAGTCCCCGGACCCAGGTCACCGGGTCAGTTCGGGACCCCGGACCCAGGTCGGGTCATGTCACGTCCCATGCCCGGGTCCCCGGGTTGGATTTTTACCCAGGCCCCGGGTCACGGGGTCATGTCGAGTCGCTGTCCCGGGTACCAGTGTCAGGTGACCACCCCGGCCCCGGGAGACGGAGTCATACCGGGTCCCCGGCCCAGGTCCCTGGGTTGCATCGGGACAAAAGCACCGGATCACTGGATCACGTGGGGGCCCGGGCCCGGGTCCCCGGGTTGCATCGGGACACCAGCGAAGGACCACCGGGTCCTGTCGGGTCCCCAGCCCGGGTCCCCTGGACAGGTCGTTAACCCGGCCCCAGGTCACCGGGTCGTGTCGGGTAACCGGCCTGGTTCCCAGGTTCCGGTGACCACCCCGGCACCAGGACCCCGGGTCCCGTGGGGACCCCGGCCCCAGGTGACCGGGTCACGCGGGGTCACCGGCCCCAGGTCAGCGGGTCACGTGGGGTCACCGGCCCCAGGTGACCTGGTCACGTGGGGTCACCGGCCCCAGGTGACCGGGTCACGTGGGGTCACCGGCACCAGGTGACCTGGTCACGTGGGGTCACCGGCCCCAGGTGACCGGGTCACGTGGGGTCACCGGCACCAGGTGACCGGGTCACGTGGGGTCACCGGCCCCAGGTGACCGGGTCACGTGGGGTCACCGGCCCCAGGTGACCGGGTCACGTGAGGTCACCGGCCCCAGGTGACCGGGTCACGTGGGGTCACCGGCCCCAGGTGACCGGGTCACGTGGGGTCACCGGCCCCAGGTGACCGGGTCACGTGGGGTCACCGGCCCAGGTGACCGGGTCACGTGGGGTCACCGGCCCCAGGTGACCGGGTCACGTGGGGTCACCGGCCCCAGGTGACCTGGTCACGTGGGGTCACCGGCCCCAGGTGACCGGGTCACGTGGGGTCACCGGCCCCAGGTCAGCGGGTCACGTGGGGACCCCGGCCCCAGGTGACCGGGTCACGTGGGGACACCGGCCCCAGGTCAGCGGGTCACGTGGGGTCACCGGCCCCAGGTGACCTGGTCACGTGGGGACCCCGGCCCCAGGTGACCGGGTCACGTGGGGACCCCGGGCCCAGGTAACCGGGTCATACCGAGTCCCCGGACCCAGGTCACCGGGTCAGTTCGGGACCCCGGACCCAGGTCGGGTCATGTCACGTCCCATGCCCGGGTCCCCGGGTTGGATTTTTACCCAGGCCCCGGGTCACGGGGTCATGTCGGGTCGCTGTCCCGGGTACCAGTGTCAGGTGACCACCCCGGCCCCGGGAGACGGAGTCATACCGGGTCCCCGGCCCAGGTCCCCGGGTTGCATCGGGACAAAAGCACCGGATCACTGGATCACGTGGGGGCCCGGGCCCGGGTCCCCGGGTTGCATCGGGACACCACCGAAGGACCACCGGGTCCTGTCGGGTCCCCGGCCCGGGTCCCCTGGACAGGTCGTTAACCCGGCCCCAGGTCACCGGGTCGTGTCGGGTAACCGGCCTGGTTCCCAGGTTCCGGTGACCACCCCGGCACCAGGACCCCGGGTCCCGTGGGGACCCCGGCACCAGGTGACCGGGTCACGTGGGGTCACCGGCCCCAGGTGACCGGGTCACGTGGGGACACCGGCCCCAGGTGACCGGGTCACGTGGGGTCACCGGCCCCAGGTCAGCGGGTCACGTGGGGTCACCGGCCCCAGGTGACCGGGTCACGTGGGGTCACCGGCCCCAGGTGACCGGGTCACGTGGGGTCACCGGCACCAGGTGACCGGGTCACGTGGGGTCACCGGCCCCAGGTGACCTGGTCACGTGGGGTCACCGGCCCCAGGTGACCGGGTCACGTGGGGTCACCGGCCCCAGGTGACCGGGTCACGTGAGGTCACCGGCCCCAGGTGACCGGGTCACGTGGGGTCACCGGCCCCAGGTGACCGGGTCACGTGGGGTCACCGGCCCCAGGTGACCGGGTCACGTGGGGTCACCGGCCCAGGTGACCGGGTCACGTGGGGTCACCGGCCCCAGGTGACCGGGTCACGTGGGGTCACCGGCCCCAGGTGACCGGGTCACGTGGGGTCACCGGCCCCAGGTCAGCGGGTCACGTGGGGACCCCGGCCCCAGGTGACCGGGTCACGTGGGGACACCGGCCCCAGGTCAGCGGGTCACGTGGGGTCACCGGCCCCAGGTGACCTGGTCACGTGGGGACCCCGGCCCCAGGTGACCGGGTCACGTGGGGACCCCGGGCCCAGGTAACCGGGTCATACCGAGTCCCCGGACCCAGGTCACCGGGTCAGTTCGGGACCCCGGACCCAGGTCGGGTCATGTCACGTCCCATGCCCGGGTCCCCGGGTTGGATTTTTACCCAGGCCCCGGGTCACGGGGTCATGTCGGGTCGCTGTCCCGGGTACCAGTGTCAGGTGACCACCCCGGCCCCGGGAGACGGAGTCATACCGGGTCCCCGGCCCAGGTCCCCGGGTTGCATCGGGACAAAAGCACCGGATCACTGGATCACGTGGGGGCCCGGGCCCGGGTCCCCGGGTTGCATCGGGACACCAGCGAAGGACCACCGGGTCCTGTCGGGTCCCCGGCCCGGGTCCCCTGGACAGGTCGTTAACCCGGCCCCAGGTCACCGGGTCGTGTCGGGTAACCGGCCTGGTTCCCAGGTTCCGGTGACCACCCCGGCACCAGGACCCCGGGTCCCGTGGGGACCCCGGCCCCAGGTGACCGGGTCACGCGGGGTCACCGGCCCCAGGTCAGCGGGTCACGTGGGGTCACCGGCCCCAGGTGACCTGGTCACGTGGGGTCACCGGCCCCAGGTGACCGGGTCACGTGGGGTCACCGGCACCAGGTGACCTGGTCACGTGGGGTCACCGGCCCCAGGTGACCGGGTCACGTGGGGTCACCGGCACCAGGTGACCGGGTCACGTGGGGTCACCGGCCCCAGGTGACCGGGTCACGTGAGGTCACCGGCCCCAGGTGACCGGGTCACGTGGGGTCACCGGCCCCAGGTGACCGGGTCACGTGGGGTCACCGGCCCCAGGTGACCGGGTCACGTGGGGTCACCGGCCCAGGTGACCGGGTCACGTGGGGTCACCGGCACCAGGTGACCGGGTCACGTGGGGTCACCGGCACCAGGTGACCGGGTCACGTGGGGTCACCGGCCCCAGGTGACCTGGTCACGTGGGGTCACCGGCCCCAGGTGACCGGGTCACGTGGGGTCACCGGCCCCAGGTGACCGGGTCACGTGAGGTCACCGGCCCCAGGTGACCGGGTCACGTGGGGTCACCGGCCCCAGGTGACCGGGTCACGTGGGGTCACCGGCCCCAGGTGACCTGGTCACGTGGGGACCCCGGCCCCAGGTGACCGGGTCACGTGGGGACCCCGGGCCCAGGTAACCGGGTCATACCGAGTCCCCGGACCCAGGTCACCGGGTCAGTTCGGGACCCCGGACCCAGGTCGGGTCATGTCACGTCCCATGCCCGGGTCCCCGGGTTGGATTTTTACCCAGGCCCCGGGTCACGGGGTCATGTCGGGTCGCTGTCCCGGGTACCAGTGTCAGGTGACCACCCCGGCCCCGGGAGACGGAGTCATACCGGGTCCCCGGCCCAGGTCCCCGGGTTGCATCGGGACAAAAGCACCGGATCACTGGATCACGTGGGGGCCCGGGCCCGGGTCCCCGGGTTGCATCGGGACACCAGCGAAGGACCACCGGGTCCTGTCGGGTCCCCGGCCCGGGTCCCCTGGACAGGTCGTTAACCCGGCCCCAGGTCACCGGGTCGTGTCGGGTAACCGGCCTGGTTCCCAGGTTCCGGTGACCACCCCGGCACCAGGACCCCGGGTCCCGTGGGGACCCCGGCCCCAGGTGACCGGGTCACGCGGGGTCACCGGCCCCAGGTCAGCGGGTCACGTGGGGTCACCGGCCCCAGGTGACCTGGTCACGTGGGGTCACCGGCCCCAGGTGACCGGGTCACGTGGGGTCACCGGCACCAGGTGACCGGGTCACGTGGGGTCACCGGCCCCAGGTGACCGGGTCACGTGGGGTCACCGGCCCCAGGTGACCGGGTCACGTGAGGTCACCGGCCCCAGGTGACCGGGTCACGTGGGGTCACCGGCCCCAGGTGACCGGGTCACGTGGGGTCACCGGCCCCAGGTGACCGGGTCACGTGGGGTCACCGGCCCAGGTGACCGGGTCACGTGGGGTCACCGGCACCAGGTGACCGGGTCACGTGGGGTCACCGGCACCAGGTGACCGGGTCACGTGGGGTCACCGGCCCCAGGTGACCTGGTCACGTGGGGTCACCGGCCCCAGGTGACCGGGTCACGTGGGGTCACCGGCCCCAGGTGACCGGGTCACGTGGGGTCACCGGCCCCAGGTGACCGGGTCACGTGGGGTCACCGGCCCCAGGTGACCGGGTCACGTGGGGTCACCGGCCCCAGGTGACCGGGTCACGTGGGGTCACCGGCCCCAGGTCAGCGGGTCACGTGGGGTCACCGGCCCCAGGTGACCGGGTCACGTGGGGTCACCGGCCCCAGGTGACCGGGTCACGTGGGGTCACCGGCCCCAGGTGACCGGGTCACGTGGGGTCACCGGCCCCAGGTGACCTGGTCACGTGGGGTCACCGGCCCCAGGTGACCGGGTCACGTGGGGTCACCGGCCCCAGGTCAGCGGGTCACGTGGGGACCCCGGCCCCAGGTGACCGGGTCACGTGGGGACACCGGCCCCAGGTCAGCGGGTCACGTGGGGTCACCGGCCCCAGGTGACCTGGTCACGTGGGGACCCCGGCCCCAGGTGACCGGGTCACGTGGGGACCCCGGGCCCAGGTAACCGGGTCATACCGAGTCCCCGGACCCAGGTCACCGGGTCAGTTCGGGACCCCGGACCCAGGTCGGGTCATGTCACGTCCCATGCCCGGGTCCCCGGGTTGGATTTTTACCCAGGCCCCGGGTCACGGGGTCATGTCGGGTCGCTGTCCCGGGTACCAGTGTCAGGTGACCACCCCGGCCCCGGGAGACGGAGTCATACCGGGTCCCCGGCCCAGGTCCCCGGGTTGCATCGGGACAAAAGCACCGGATCACTGGATCACGTGGGGGCCCGGGCCCGGGTCCCCGGGTTGCATCGGGACACCAGCGAAGGACCACCGGGTCCTGTCGGGTCCCCGGCCCGGGTCCCCTGGACAGGTCGTTAACCCGGCCCCAGGTCACCGGGTCGTGTCGGGTAACCGGCCTGGTTCCCAGGTTCCGGTGACCACCCCGGCACCAGGACCCCGGGTCCCGTGGGGACCCCGGCACCAGGTGACCGGGTCACGTGGGGTCACCGGCCCCAGGTGACCGGGTCACGTGGGGACACCGGCCCCAGGTGACCGGGTCACGTGGGGTCACCGGCCCCAGGTCAGCAGGTCACGTGGGGTCACCGGCCCCAGGTGACCGGGTCACGTGGGGTCACCGGCCCCAGGTGACCGGGTCACGTGGGGTCACCGGCACCAGGTGACCGGGTCACGTGGGGTCACCGGCCCCAGGTGACCTGGTCACGTGGGGTCACCGGCCCCAGGTGACCGGGTCACGTGGGGTCACCGGCCCCAGGTGACCGGGTCACGTGAGGTCACCGGCCCCAGGTGACCGGGTCACGTGGGGTCACCGGCCCCAGGTGACCGGGTCACGTGGGGTCACCGGCCCCAGGTGACCGGGTCACGTCGGGTCACCGGCCCAGGTGACCGGGTCACGTGGGGTCACCGGCCCCAGGTGACCTGGTCACGTGGGGTCACCGGCCCCAGGTGACCGGGTCACGTGGGGTCACCGGCCCCAGGTGACCGGGTCACGTGGGGTCACCGGCCCCAGGTGACCGGGTCACGTGGGGTCACCGGCCCCAGGTGACCGGGTCACGTGGGGTCACCGGCCCCAGGTCAGCGGGTCACGTGGGGACCCCGGCCCCAGGTGACCGGGTCACGTGGGGACACCGGCCCCATGTCAGCGGGTCACGTGGGGTCACCGGCCCCAGGTGACCTGGTCACGTGGGGACCCCGGCCCCAGGTGACCGGGTTACGTGGGGACCCCGGGCCCAGGTAACCGGGTCATACCGAGTCCCCGGACCCAGGTCACCGGGTCAGTTCGGGACCCCGGACCCAGGTCGGGTCATGTCACGTCCCATGCCCGGGTCCCCGGGTTGGATTTTTACCCAGGCCCCGGGTCACGGGGTCATGTCGGGTCGCTGTCCCGGGTACCAGTGTCAGGTGACCACCCCGGCCCCGGGAGACGGAGTCATACCGGGTCCCCGGCCCAGGTCCCCGGGTTGCATCGGGACAAAAGCACCGGATCACTGGATCACGTGGGGGCCCGGGCCCGGGTCCCCGGGTTGCATCGGGACACCACCGAAGGACCACCGGGTCCTGTCGGGTCCCCGGCCCGGGTCCCCTGGACAGGTCGTTAACCCGGCCCCAGGTCACCGGGTCGTGTCGGGTAACCGGCCTGGTTCCCAGGTTCCGGTGACCACCCCGGCACCAGGACCCCGGGTCCCGTGGGGACCCCGGCACCAGGTGACCGGGTCACGTGGGGTCACCGGCCCCAGGTGACCGGGTCACGTGGGGTCACCGGCCCCAGGTGACCTGGTCACGTGGGGTCACCGGCCCCAGGTGACCGGGTCACGTGGGGTCACCGGCCCCAGGTGACCGGGTCACGTGAGGTCACCGGCCCCAGGTGACCGGGTCACGTGGGGTCACCGGCCCCAGGTGACCGGGTCACGTGGGGTCACCGGCCCCAGGTGACCGGGTCACGTGGGGTCACCGGCCCCAGGTGACCGGGTCACGTGGGGTCACCGGCCCCAGGTGACCGGGTCACGTGGGGTCACCGGCCCCAGGTGACCGGGTCACGTGGGGTCACCGGCCCCAGGTGACCGGGTCACGTGGGGTCACCGGCACCAGGTGACCGGGTCACGTGGGGTCACCGGCCCCAGGTGACCTGGTCACGTGGGGTCACCGGTCCCAGGTGACCGGGTCACGTGGGGTCACCGGCCCCAGGTGACCGGGTCACGTGGGGTCACCGGACCCAGGTCAGCGGGTCACGTGGGGACACCGGCCCCAGGTAACCGGGTCATACCGAGTCCCCGGACCCAGGTCACCGGGTGAGTTCGGGACCCCGGACCCAGGTCGGGTCATGTCACGTCCCATGCCCGGGTCCCCGGGTTGGATTTTTACCCAGGCCCCGGGTCACAGGGTCATGTCGGGTCAACGGCCTGGGTACAAGGGTCTGGTGACCACCCCGACCCCAGGTCCCCGGGTCATGACGGGACACCGGACCAGGTCCCCGAGCCCGGTCGACACCACAGCCCCAGGTCACCGGGTCATGTCGGGACCCAGCCCGGGTCCCCGGGACGGGTTTTTACCCCAGCCGCAGATCACCGGGTCCTGTCGGGTACCCGGGTCGGGTCCCCTGGACAGGTCGGCACCCCGGCCCCGGGTCACGGGGTCATGTCGAGTCGCTGTCCCGGGTACCAGTGTCAGGTGACCACCCCGGCCCCGGGAGACGGAGTCATACCGGGTCCCCGGCCCAGGTCCCCGGGTTGCATCGGGACAAAAGCACCGGATCACTGGATCACGTGGGGGCCCGGGCCCGGGTCCTCGGGTTGCATCGGGACACCAGCGAAGGACCACCGGGTCCTGTCGGGTCCCCGGCCCGGGTCCCCTGGACAGGTCGTTAACCCGGCCCCAGGTCACCGGGTCGTGTCGGGTAACCGGCCTGGTTCCCAGGTTCCGGTGACCACCCCGGCACCAGGACCCCGGGTCCCGTGGGGACCCCGGCACCAGGTGACCGGGTCACGTGGGGTCACCGGCCCCAGGTGACCGGGTCACGTGGGGACACCGGCCCCAGGTGACCGGGTCACGTGGGGTCACCGGCCCCAGGTCAGCGGGTCACGTGGGGTCACCGGCCCCAGGTGACCGGGTCACGTGGGGTCACCGGCACCAGGTGACCGGGTCACGTGGGGTCACCGGCCCCAGGTGACCTGGTCACGTGGGGTCACCGGCCCCAGGTGACCGGGTCACGTGGGGTCACCGGCCCAATGTGACCGGGTCACGTGAGGTCACCGGCCCCAGGTGACCGGGTCACGTGGGGTCACCGGCCCCAGGTGACCTGGTCACGTGGGGTCACCGGCCCCAGGTGACCGGGTCACGTGGGGTCACCGGCCCAGGTGACCGGGTCACGTGGGGTCACCGGCCCCAGGTGACCGGGTCACGTGGGGTCACCGGCCCCAGGTGACCTGGTCACGTGGGGTAACCGGCCCCAGGTGACCGGGTCACGTGGGGACCCCGGGCCCAGGTAACCGGGTAATACCGAGTCCCCGGACCCAGGTCACCGGGTCAGTTCGGGACCCCGGACCCAGGTCGGGTCATGTCACGTCCCATGCCCGGGTCCCCGGGTTGGATTTTTACCCAGGCCCCGGGTCACGGGGTCATGTCGGGTCGCTGTCCCGGGTACCAGTGTCAGGTGACCACCCCGGCCCCGGGAGATGGAGTCATACCGGGTCCCCGGCCCAGGTCCCCGGGTTGCATCGGGACAAAAGCACCGGATCACTGGATCACGTGGGGGCCCGGGCCCGGGTCCCCGGGTTGCATCGGGACACCAGCGAAGGACCACCGGGTCCTGTCGGGTCCCCGGCCCGGGTCCCCTGGACAGGTCGTTAACCCGGCCCCAGGTCACCGGGTCGTGTCGGGTAACCGGCCTGGTTCCCAGGTTCCGGTGACCACCCCGGCACCAGGACCCCGGGTCCCGTGGGGACCCCGGCCCCAGGTGACCGGGTCACGTGAGGTCACCGGCCCCAGGTGACCGGGTCACGTGGGGTCACCGGCCCCAGGTGACCGGGTCACGTGGGGTCACCGGCCCCAGGTGACCGGGTCACGTGGGGTCACCGGCCCAGGTGACCGGGTCACGTGGGGTCACCGGCCCCAGGTGACCGGGTCACGTGGGGTCACCGGCCCCAGGTGACCGGGTCACGTGGGGTCACCGGCCCCAGGTGACCGGGTCACGTGGGGTCACCGGCCCCAGGTGACCGGGTCACGTGGGGTCACCGGCCCCAGGTGACCGGGTCACGTGGGGTCACCGGCCCCAGGTCAGCGGGTCACGTGGGGACCCCGGCCCCAGGTGACCGGGTCACGTGGGGACACCGGCCCCAGGTCAGCGGGTCACGTGGGGTCACCGGCCCCAGGTGACCTGGTCACGTAGGGACCCCGGCCCCAGGTGACCGGGTCACGTGGGGACCCCGGGCCCAGGTAACCGGGTCATACCGAGTCCCCGGACCCAGGTCACCGGGTCAGTTCGGGACCCCGGACCCAGGTCGGGTCATGTCACGTCCCATGCCCGGGTCCCCGGGTTGGATTTTTACCCAGGCCCCGGGTCACGGGGTCATGTCGGGTCGCTGTCCCGGGTACCAGTGTCAGGTGACCACCCCGGCCCCGGGAGACGGAGTCATACCGGGTCCCCGGCCCAGGTCCCCGGGTTGCATCGGGACAAAAGCACCGGATCACTGGATCACGTGGGGGCCCGGGCCCGGGTCCCCGGGTTGCATCGGGACACCAGCGAAGGACCACCGGGTCCTGTCGGGTCCCCAGCCCGGGTCCCCTGGACAGGTCGTTAACCCGGCCCCAGGTCACCGGGTCGTGTCGGGTAACCGGCCTGGTTCCCAGGTTCCGGTGACCACCCCGGCACCAGGACCCCGGGTCCCGTGGGGACCCCGGCACCAGGTGACCGGGTCACGTGGGGTCACCGGCCCCAGGTGACCGGGTCACGTGGGGACACCGGCCCCAGGTGACCGGGTCACGTGGGGTCACCGGCCCCAGGTCAGCGGGTCACGTGGGGTCACCGGCCCCAGGTGACCGGGTCACGTGGGGTCACCGGCCCCAGGTGACCGGGTCACGTGGGGTCACCGGCACCAGGTGACCGGGTCACGTGGGGTCACCGGCCCCAGGTGACCTGGTCACGTGGGGTCACCGGCCCCAGGTGACCGGGTCACGTGGGGTCACCGGCACCAGGTGACCGGGTCACGTGAGGTCACCGGCCCCAGGTGACCGGGTCACGTGGGGTCACCGGCCCCAGGTGACCGGGTCACGTGGGGTCACCGGCCCAGGTGACCAGGTCACGTGGGGTCACCGGCCCCAGGTGACCGGGTCACGTGGGGTCACCGGCCCCAGGTGACCTGGTCACGTGGGGTAACCGGCCCCAGGTGACCGGGTCACGTGGGGTCACCGGCCCCAGGTCAGCGGGTCACGTGGGGACCCCGGCCCCAGGTGACCGGGTCACGTGGGGACACCGGCCCCAGGTCAGCGGGTCACGTGGGGTCACCGGCCCCAGGTGACCTGGTCACGTGGGGACCCCGGCCCCAGGTGACCGGGTCACGTGGGGACCCCGGGCCCAGGTAACCGGGTCATACCGAGTCCCCGGACCCAGGTCACCGGGTCAGTTCGGGACCCCGGACCCAGGTCGGGTCATGTCACGTCCCATGCCCGGGTCCCCGGGTTGGATTTTTACCCAGGCCCCGGGTCACGGGGTCATGTTGGGTCGCTGTCCCGGGTACCAGTGTCAGGTGACCACCCCGGCCCCGGGAGACGGAGTCATACCGGGTCCCCGGCCCAGGTCCCCGGGTTGCATCGGGACAAAAGCACCGGATCACTGGATCACGTGGGGGCCCGGGCCCGGGTCCCCGGGTTGCATCGGGACACCACCGAAGGACCACCGGGTCCTGTCGGGTCCCCGGCCCGGGTCCCCTGGACAGGTCGTTAACCCGGCCCCAGGTCACCGGGTCGTGTCGGGTAACCGGCCTGGTTCCCAGGTTCCGGTGACCACCCCGGCACCAGGACCCCGGGTCCCGTGGGGACCCCGGCACCAGGTGACCGGGTCACGTGGGGTCACCGGCCCCAGGTGACCGGGTCACGTGGGGACACCGGCCCCAGGTGACCGGGTCACGTGGGGTAACCGGCCCCAGGTGACCGGGTCACGTGGGGACCCCGGGCCCAGGTAACCGGGTAATACCGAGTCCCCGGACCCAGGTCACCGGGTCAGTTCGGGACCCCGGACCCAGGTCGGGTCATGTCACGTCCCATGCCCGGGTCCCCGGGTTGGATTTTTACCCAGGCCCCGGGTCACGGGGTCATGTCGGGTCGCTGTCCCGGGTACCAGTGTCAGGTGACCACCCCGGCCCCGGGAGATGGAGTCATACCGGGTCCCCGGCCCAGGTCCCCGGGTTGCATCGGGACAAAAGCACCGGATCACTGGATCACGTGGGGGCCCGGGCCCGGGTCCCCGGGTTGCATCGGGACACCAGCGAAGGACCACCGGGTCCTGTCGGGTCCCCGGCCCGGGTCCCCTGGACAGGTCGTTAACCCGGCCCCAGGTCACCGGGTCGTGTCGGGTAACCGGCCTGGTTCCCAGGTTCCGGTGACCACCCCGGCACCAGGACCCCGGGTCCCGTGGGGACCCCGGCCCCAGGTGACCTGGTCACGTGGGGTCACCGGCCCAGGTGACCGGGTCACGTGGGGTCACCGGCCCCAGGTGACCTGGTCACGTGGGGTCACCGGCCCCAGGTGACCGGGTCACGTGGGGTCACCGGCCCCAGGTGACCGGGTCACGTGGGGTCACCGGCCCCAGGTGACCGGGTCACGTGGGGTCACCGGCCCCAGGTCAGCGGGTCACGTGGGGACCCCGGCCCCAGGTGACCGGGTCACGTGGGGACACCGGCCCCAGGTCAGCGGGTCACGTGGGGTCACCGGCCCCAGGTGACCTGGTCACGTGGGGACCCCGGCCCCAGGTGACCGGGTCACGTGGGGACCCCGGGCCCAGGTAACCGGGTCATACCGAGTCCCCGGACCCAGGTCACCGGGTCAGTTCAGGACCCCGGACCCAGGTCGGGTCATGTCACGTCCCATGCCCGGGTCCCCGGGTTGGATTTTTACCCAGGCCCCGGGTCACGGGGTCATGTCGGGTCGCTGTCCCGGGTACCAGTGTCAGGTGACCACCCCGGCCCCGGGAGACGGAGTCATACTGGGTCCCCGGCCCAGGTCCCCGGGTTGCATCGGGACAAAAGCACCGGATCACTGGATCACGTGGGGGCCCGGGCCCGGGTCCCCGGGTTGCATCGGGACACCAGCGAAGGACCACCGGGTCCTGTCGGGTCCCCGACCCGGGTCCCCTGGACAGGTCGTTAACCCGGCCCCAGGTCACCGGGTCGTGTCGGGTAACCGGCCTGGTTCCCAGGTTCCGGTGACCACCCCGGCACCAGGACCCCGGGTCCCGTGGGGACCCCGGCACCAGGTGACCGGGTCACGTGGGGTCACCGGCCCCAGGTCAGCGGGTCACGTGGGGTCACCGGCCCCAGGTGACCGGGTCACGTGGGGTCACCGGCACCAGGTGACCGGGTCACGTGGGGTCACCGGCCCCAGGTGACCTGGTCACGTGGGGTCACCGGCCCCAGGTGACCGGGTCACGTGGGGTCACCGGCCCCAGGTGACCGGGTCACGTGAGGTCACCGGCCCCAGGTGACCGGGTCACGTGGGGTCACCGGCCCCAGGTGACCGGGTCACGTGGGGTCACCGGCCCCAGGTGACCGGGTCACGTCGGGTCACCGGCCCAGGTGACCGGGTCACGTGGGGTCACCGGCCCCAGGTGACCTGGTCACGTGGGGTCACCGGCCCCAGGTGACCGGGTCACGTGGGGTCACCGGCCCCAGGTGACCGGGTCACGTGGGGTCACCGGCCCCAGGTGACCGGGTCACGTGGGGTCACCGGCCCCAGGTGACCGGGTCACGTGGGGTCACCGGCCCCAGGTCAGCGGGTCACGTGGGGACCCCGGCCCCAGGTGACCGGGTCACGTGGGGACACCGGCCCCAGGTCAGCGGGTCACGTGGGGTCACCGGCCCCAGGTGACCTGGTCACGTGGGGACCCCGGCCCCAGGTGACCGGGTCACGTGGGGACCCCGGGCCCAGGTAACCGGGTCATACCGAGTCCCCGGACCCAGGTCACCGGGTCAGTTCGGGACCCCGGACCCAGGTCGGGTCATGTCACGTCCCATGCCCGGGTCCCCGGGTTGGATTTTTACCCAGGCCCCGGGTCACGGGGTCATGTCGGGTCGCTGTCCCGGGTACCAGTGTCAGGTGACCACCCCGGCCCCGGGAGACGGAGTCATACCGGGTCCCCGGCCCAGGTCCCCGGGTTGCATCGGGACAAAAGCACCGGATCACTGGATCACGTGGGGGCCCGGGCCCGGGTCCCCGGGTTGCATCGGGACACCACCGAAGGACCACCGGGTCCTGTCGGGTCCCCGGCCCGGGTCCCCTGGACAGGTCGTTAACCCGGCCCCAGGTCACCGGGTCGTGTCGGGTAACCGGCCTGGTTCCCAGGTTCCGGTGACCACCCCGGCACCAGGACCCCGGGTCCCGTGGGGACCCCGGCACCAGGTGACCGGGTCACGTGGGGTCACCGGCCCCAGGTGACCGGGTCACGTGGGGACACCGGCCCCAGGTGACCGGGTCACGTGGGGTCACCGGCCCCAGGTCAGCGGGTCACGTGGGGTCACCGGCCCCAGGTGACCGGGTCACGTGGGGTCACCGGCCCCAGGTGACCGGGTCACGTGGGGTCACCGGCCCCAGGTGACCTGGTCACGTGGGGTCACCGGCCCCAGGTGACCGGGTCACGTGGGGTCACCGGCCCCAGGTGACCGGGTCACGTGAGGTCACCGGCCCCAGGTGACCGGGTCACGTGGGGTCACCGGCCCCAGGTGACCGGGTCACGTGGGGTCACCGGCCCCAGGTGACCGGGTCACGTGGGGTCACCGGCCCCAGGTGACCTGGTCACGTGGGGTCACCGGCCCCAGGTGACCGGGTCACGTGGGGTCACCGGCCCCAGGTGACCGGGTCACGTGGGGTCACCGGCCCCAGGTGACCGGGTCACGTGGGGTCACCGGCCCCAGGTCAGCGGGTCACGTGGGGACCCCGGCCCCAGGTGACCGGGTCACGTGGGGACACCGGCCCCAGGTCAGCGGGTCACGTGGGGTCACCGGCCCCAGGTGACCTGGTCACGTGGGGACCCCGGCCCCAGGTGACCGGGTCACGTGGGGACCCCGGGCCCAGGTAACCGGGTCATACCGAGTCCCCGGACCCAGGTCACCGGGTCAGTTCGGGACCCCGGACCCAGGTCGGGTCATGTCACGTCCCATGCCCGGGTCCCCGGGTTGGATTTTTACCCAGGCCCCGGGTCACGGGGTCATGTCGGGTCGCTGTCCCGGGTACCAGTGTCAGGTGACCACCCCGGCCCCGGGAGACGGAGTCATACCGGGTCCCCGGCCCAGGTCCCCGGGTTGCATCGGGACAAAAGCACCGGATCACTGGATCACGTGGGGGCCCGGGCCCGGGTCCCCGGGTTGCATCGGGACACCACCGAAGGACCACCGGGTCCTGTCGGGTCCCCGGCCCGGGTCCCCTGGACAGGTCGTTAACCCGGCCCCAGGTCACCGGGTCGTGTCGGGTAACCGGCCTGGTTCCCAGGTTCCGGTGACCACCCCGGCACCAGGACCCCGGGTCCCGTGGGGACCCCGGCACCAGGTGACCGGGTCACGTGGGGTCACCGGCCCCAGGTGACCGGGTCACGTGGGGACACCGGCCCCAGGTGACCGGGTCACGTGGGGTCACCGGCACCAG
Organism: Somateria mollissima; assembly: GCA_951411735.1. Classification (NCBI taxonomy): domain Eukaryota; kingdom Metazoa; phylum Chordata; class Aves; order Anseriformes; family Anatidae; genus Somateria; species Somateria mollissima. The sequence continues at coordinate 201,604 of CATOCB010000075.1, forward strand.
GTGACCGGGTCACGTGGGGTCACCGGCCCCAGGTGACCGGGTCACGTGAGGTCACCGGCCCCAGGTGACCGGGTCACGTGGGGTCACCGGCCCCAGGTGACCGGGTCACGTGGGGTCACCGGCCCCAGGTGACCGGGTCACGTGGGGTCACCGGCCCCAGGTGACCGGGTCACGTGGGGTCACCGGCCCCAGGTGACCGGGTCACGTGGGGACACCGGCCCCAGGTGACCGGGTCACGTGGGGTCACCGGCCCCAGGTCAGCGGGTCACGTGGGGTCACCGGCCCCAGGTGACCCGGTCACGTGGGGTCACCGGCCCCAGGTGACCGGGTCACGTGGGGTCACCGGCCCCAGGTGACCGGGTCACGTGGGGTCACCGGCCCCAGGTCAGCGGGTCACGTGGGGTCACCGGCCCCAGGTGACCTGGTCACGTGGGGTCACCGGCCCCAGGTGACCGGGTCACGTGGGGTCACCGGCCCCAGGTGACCGGGTCACGTGGGGTCACCGGACCCAGGTCAGCGGGTCACGTGGGGACACCGGCCCCAGGTAACCGGGTCATACCGAGTCCCCGGACCCAGGTCACCGGGTGAGTTCGGGACCCCGGACCCAGGTCGGGTCATGTCACGTCCCATGCCCGGGTCCCCGGGTTGGATTTTTACCCAGGCCCCGGGTCACAGGGTCATGTCGGGTCAACGGCCTGGGTACAAGGGTCTGGTGACCACCCCGACCCCAGGTCCCCGGGTCATGACGGGACACCGGACCAGGTCCCCGAGCCCGGTCGACACCACAGCCCCAGGTCACCGGGTCATGTCGGGACCCAGCCCGGGTCCCCGGGACGGGTTTTTACCCCAGCCGCAGATCACCGGGTCCTGTCGGGTACCCGGGTCGGGTCCCCTGGACAGGTCGGCACCCCGGCCCCGGGTCACGGGGTCATGTCGAGTCGCTGTCCCGGGTACCAGTGTCAGGTGACCACCCCGGCCCCGGGAGACGGAGTCATACCGGGTCCCCGGCCCAGGTCCCCGGGTTGCATCGGGACAAAAGCACCGGATCACTGGATCACGTGGGGGCCCGGGCCCGGGTCCCCGGGTTGCATCGGGACACCAGCGAAGGACCACCGGGTCCTGTCGGGTCCCCAGCCCGGGTCCCCTGGACAGGTCGTTAACCCGGCCCCAGGTCACCGGGTCGTGTCGGGTAACCGGCCTGGTTCCCAGGTTCCGGTGACCACCCCGGCACCAGGACCCCGGGTCCCCGTGGGGACCCCGGCACCAGGTGACCGGGTCACGTGGGGTCACCGGCCCCAGGTGACCGGGTCACGTGGGGGACACCGGCCCCAGGTGACCGGGTTCACGTGGGGTCACCGGCCCCAGGTCAGCGGGTCACGTGGGGTCACCGGCCCCAGGTGACCGGGTCACGTGGGGTCACCGGCCCCAGGTGACCGGGTCACGTGGGGTCACCGGCACCAGGTGACCGGGTCACGTGGGGTCACCGGCCCCCAGGTGACCTGGTCACGTGGGGTCACCGGCCCCAGGTGACCGGGTCACGTGGGGTCACCGGCAACCAGGTGACCGGGTCACGTGAGGTCACCGGCCCCAGGTGACCGGGTCACGTGGGGTCACCGGCCCCCAGGTGACCGGGTCACGTGGGGTCACCGGCCCAGGTGACCAGGTCACGTGGGGTCACCGGCCCCAGGTGACCGGGTCACGTGGGGTCACCGGCCCCAGGTGACCTGGTCACGTGGGGTAACCGGCCCCAGGTGACCGGGGTCACGTGGGGACCCCGGGCCCAGGTAACCGGGTCATACCGAGTCCCCGGACCCAGGTCACCGGGTCAGTTCGGGACCCCGGACCCAGGTCGGGTCATGTCACGTCCCATGCCCGGGTCCCCGGGTTGGATTTTTACCCAGGCCCCGGGTCACGGGGTCATGTCGGGTCGCTGTCCCGGGTACCAGTGTCAGGTGACCACCCCGGCCCCGGGAGATGGAGTCATACCGGGTCCCCGGCCCAGGTCCCCGGGTTGCATCCGGACAAAAGCACCGGATCACTGGATCACGTGGGGGCCCGGGCCCGGGTCCCCGGGTTGCATCGGGACACCAGCGAAGGACCACCGGGTCCTGTCGGGTCCCCGGCCCGGGTCCCCTGGACAGGTCGTTAACCCGGCCCCAGGTCACCGGGTCGTGTCGGGTAACCGGCCTGGTTCCCAGGTTCCGGTGACCACCCCGGCACCAGGACCCCGGGTCCCGTGGGGACCCCGGCCCCAGGTGACCGGGTCACGCGGGGTCACCGGCCCCAGGTCAGCGGGTCACGTGGGGTCACCGGCCCCAGGTGACCTGGTCACGTGGGGTCACCGGCCCCAGGTGACCGGGGTCACGTGGGGTCACCGGCACCAGGTGACCTGGTCACGTGGGGTCACCGGCCCCAGGTGACCGGGTCACGTGGGGGTCACCGGCACCAGGTGACCGGGTCACGTGGGGTCACCGGCCCCAGGTGACCGGGTCACGTGAGGTCACCGGCCCCAGGTGACCGGGTCCACGTGGGGTCACCGGCCCCAGGTGACCGGGTCACGTGGGGTCACCGGCTTCAGGTGACCGGGTCACGTGGGGTCACCGGCCCAGGTGACCGGGTCACGTGGGGGTCACCGGCCCCAGGTGACCGGGTCACGTGGGGTCACCGGCCCCAGGTGACCTGGTCACGTGGGGTCACCGGCCCCAGGTGACCGGGTCACGTGGGGTCACTGGCCCCAGGTCAGCGGGTCACGTGGGGACCCCGGCCCCAGGTGACCGGGTCACGTGGGGACACCCGGCCCCAGGTCAGCGGGTCACGTGGGGTCACCGGCCCCAGGTGACCTGGTCACGTGGGGACCCCCGGCCCCAGGTGACCGGGTCACGTGGGGACCCCGGGCCCAGGTAACCGGGTCATTACCGAGTCCCCGGACCCCAGGTCACCGGGTCAGTTCGGGACCCCGGACCCAGGTCGGGTCATGTCACGTCCCCATGCCCGGGTCCCCGGGTTGGATTTTTACCCAGGCCCCGGGTCACGGGGTCATGTCGGGTCGCTGTCCCGGGTACCAGTGTCAGGTGACCACCCCGGCCCCGGGAGACGGAGTCATACCGGGTCCCCGGCCCAGGTCCCCGGGTTTGCATCGGGACAAAAGCACCGGATCACTGGATCACGTGGGGGCCCGGGCCCGGGTCCCCGGGTTGCATCGGGACACCAGCGAAGGACCACCGGGTCCGGGTCCCCTGGACAGGTCGTTAACCCGGCCCCAGGTCACCGGGTCGTGTCGGGTAACCGGCCTGGTTCCCAGGTTCCGGTGACCACCCCGGCACCAGGACCCCGGGTCCCGTGGGGACCCCGGCACCAGGTGACCGGGTCACGTGGGGTCACCGGCCCCAGGTGACCGGGTCACGTGGGGACACCGGCCCCAGGTGACCGGGTCACGTGGGGTCACCGGCCCCAGGTCAGCGGGTCACGTGGGGTCACCGGCCCCAGGTGACCGGGTCACGTGGGGTCACCGGCCCCAGGTGACCGGGTCACGTGGGGTCACCGGCACCAGGTGACCGGGTCACGTGGGGTCACCGGCCCCAGGTGACCTGGTCACGTGGGGTCACCGGCCCCAGGTGACCGGGTCACGTGGGGTCACCGGCCCCAGGTGACCGGGTCACGTGAGGTCACCGGCCCCAGGTGACCGGGTCACGTGGGGTCACCGGCCCCAGGTGACCGGGTCACGTGGGGTCACCGGCCCCAGGTGACCGGGTCACGTGGGGTCACCGGCCCAGGTGACCGGGTCACGTGGGGTCACCGGCCCCAGGTGACCGGGTCACGTGGGGTCACCGGCCCCAGGTGACCGGGTCACGTGGGGTCACCGGCCCCAGGTCAGCGGGTCACGTGGGGACCCCGGCCCCAGGTGACCGGGTCACGTGGGGACACCGGCCCCAGGTCAGCGGGTCACGTGGGGTCACCGGCCCCAGGTGACCTGGTCACGTGGGGACCCCGGCCCCAGGTGACCGGGTCACGTGGGGACCCCGGGCCCAGGTAACCGGGTCATACCGAGTCCCCGGACCCAGGTCACCGGGTCAGTTCGGGACCCCGGACCCAGGTCGGGTCATGTCACGTCCCATGCCCGGGTCCCCGGGTTGGATTTTTACCCAGGCCCCGGGTCACGGGGTCATGTCGGGTCGCTGTCCCGGGTACCAGTGTCAGGTGACCACCCCGGCCCCGGGAGACGGAGTCATACCGGGTCCCCGGCCCAGGTCCCCGGGTTGCATCGGGACAAAAGCACCGGATCACTGGATCACGTGGGGGCCCGGGCCCGGGTCCCCGGGTTGCATCGGGACACCAGCGAAGGACCACCGGGTCCTGTCGGGTCCCCGGCCCGGGTCCCCTGGACAGGTCGTTAACCCGGCCCCAGGTCACCGGGTCGTGTCGGGTAACCGGCCTGGTTCCCAGGTTCCGGTGACCACCCCGGCACCAGGACCCCGGGTCCTGTGGGGACCCCGGCCCCAGGTGACCGGGTCACGCGGGGTCACCGGCCCCAGGTCAGCGGGTCACGTGGGGTCACCGGCCCCAGGTGACCTGGTCACGTGGGGTCACCGGCCCCAGGTGACCGGGTCACGTGGGGTCACCGGCACCAGGTGACCTGGTCACGTGGGGTCACCGGCCCCAGGTGACCGGGTCACGTGGGGTCACCGGCACCAGGTGACCGGGTCACGTGGGGTCACCGGCCCCAGGTGACCGGGTCACGTGGGGTCACCGGCCCCAGGTGACCGGGTCACGTGAGGTCACCGGCCCCAGGTGACCGGGTCACGTGGGGTCACCGGCCCCAGGTGACCGGGTCACGTGGGGTCACCGGCCCCAGGTGACCGGGTCACGTGGGGTCACCGGCCCAGGTGACCGGGTCACGTGGGGTCACCGGCACCAGGTGACCGGGTCACGTGGGGTCACCGGCACCAGGTGACCGGGTCACGTGGGGTCACCGGCCCCAGGTGACCGGGTCACGTGGGGTCACCGGCCCCAGGTGACCGGGTCACGTGGGGTCACCGGCCCCAGGTCAGCGGGTCACGTGGGGACCCCGGCCCCAGGTGACCGGGTCACGTGGGGACACCGGCCCCAGGTCAGCGGGTCACGTGGGGTCACCGGCCCCAGGTGACCTGGTCACGTGGGGACCCCGGCCCCAGGTGACCGGGTCACGTGGGGACCCCGGGCCCAGGTAACCGGGTCATACCGAGTCCCCGGACCCAGGTCACCGGGTCAGTTCGGGACCCCGGACCCAGGTCGGGTCATGTCACGTCCCATGCCCGGGTCCCCGGGTTGGATTTTTACCCAGGCCCCGGGTCACGGGGTCATGTCGGGTCGCTGTCCCGGGTACCAGTGTCAGGTGACCACCCCGGCCCCGGGAGACGGAGTCATACCGGGTCCCCGGCCCAGGTCCCCGGGTTGCATCGGGACAAAAGCACCGGATCACTGGATCACGTGGGGGCCCGGGCCCGGGTCCCCGGGTTGCATCGGGACACCAGCGAAGGACCACCGGGTCCTGTCGGGTCCCCGGCCCGGGTCCCCTGGACAGGTCGTTAACCCGGCCCCAGGTCACCGGGTCGTGTCGGGTAACCGGCCTGGTTCCCAGGTTCCGGTGACCACCCCGGCACCAGGACCCCGGGTCCCGTGGGGACCCCGGCACCAGGTGACCGGGTCACGTGGGGTCACCGGCACCAGGTGACCGGGTCACGTGGGGACACCGGCCCCAGGTGACCGGGTCACGTGGGGTCACCGGCCCCAGGTCAGCGGGTCACGTGGGGTCACCGGCCCCAGGTGACCGGGTCACGTGGGGTCACCGGCCCCAGGTGACCGGGTCACGTGGGGTCACCGGCACCAGGTGACCGGGTCACGTGGGGTCACCGGCCCCAGGTGACCTGGTCACGTGGGGTCACCGGCCCCAGGTGACCGGGTCACGTGGGGTCACCGGCCCCAGGTGACCGGGTCACGTGAGGTCACCGGCCCCAGGTGACCGGGTCACGTGGGGTCACCGGCCCCAGGTGACCGGGTCACGTGGGGTCACCGGCCCCAGGTGACCGGGGTCACGTCGGGTCACCGGCCCAGGTGACCGGGTCACGTGGGGTCACCGGCCCCAGGTGACCTGGTCACGTGGGGTCACCGGCCCCAGGTGACCGGGTCACGTGGGGTCACCGGCCCCAGGTGACCGGGTCACGTGGGGTCACCGGCCCCAGGTGACCGGGTCACGTGGGGTCACCGGCCCCAGGTGACCGGGTCACGTGGGGTCACCGGCCCCAGGTCAGCGGGTCACGTGGGGACCCCGGCCCCAGGTGACCGGGTCACGTGGGGACACCGGCCCCATGTCAGCGGGTCACGTGGGGTCACCGGCCCCAGGTGACCTGGTCACGTGGGGACCCCGGCCCCAGGTGACCGGGTTACGTGGGGACCCCGGGCCCAGGTAACCGGGTCATACCGAGTCCCCGGACCCAGGTCACCGGGTCAGTTCGGGACCCCGGACCCAGGTCGGGTCATGTCACGTCCCATGCCCGGGTCCCCGGGTTGGATTTTTACCCAGGCCCCGGGTCACGGGGTCATGTCGGGTCGCTGTCCCGGGTACCAGTGTCAGGTGACCACCCTGGCCCCGGGAGACGGAGTCATACCGGGTCCCCGGCCCAGGTCCCCGGGTTGCATCGGGACAAAAGCACCGGATCACTGGATCACGTGGGGGCCCGGGCCCGGGTCCCCGGGTTGCATCGGGACACCACCGAAGGACCACCGGGTCCTGTCGGGTCCCCGGCCCGGGTCCCCTGGACAGGTCGTTAACCCGGCCCCAGGTCACCGGGTCGTGTCGGGTAACCGGCCTGGTTCCCAGGTTCCGGTGACCACCCCGGCACCAGGACCCCGGGTCCCGTGGGGACCCCGGCACCAGGTGACCGGGTCACGTGGGGTCACCGGCCCCAGGTGACCGGGTCACGTGGGGACACCGGCCCCAGGTCAGCGGGTCACGTGGGGTCACCGGCCCCAGGTGACCGGGTCACGTGGGGTCACCGGCCCCAGGTGACCGGGTCACGTGGGGTCACCGGCCCCAGGTGACCGGGTCACGTGGGGACACCGGCCCCAGGTGACCGGGTCACGTGGGGTCACCGGCCCCAGGTCAGCGGGTCACGTGGGGTCACCGGCCCCAGGTGACCCGGTCACGTGGGGTCACCGGCCCCAGGTGACCGGGTCACGTGGGGTCACCGGCCCCAGGTGACCGGGTCACGTGGGGTCACCGGCCCCAGGTCAGCGGGTCACGTGGGGTCACCGGCCCCAGGTGACCTGGTCACGTGGGGTCACCGGCCCCAGGTGACCGGGTCACGTGGGGTCACCGGCCCCAGGTGACCGGGTCACGTGGGGTCACCGGACCCAGGTCAGCGGGTCACGTGGGGACACCGGCCCCAGGTAACCGGGTCATACCGAGTCCCCGGACCCAGGTCACCGGGTGAGTTCGGGACCCCGGACCCAGGTCGGGTCATGTCACGTCCCATGCCCGGGTCCCCGGGTTGGATTTTTACCCAGGCCCCGGGTCACAGGGTCATGTCGGGTCAACGGCCTGGGTACAAGGGTCTGGTGACCACCCCGACCCCAGGTCCCCGGGTCATGACGGGACACCGGACCAGGTCCCCGAGCCCGGTCGACACCACAGCCCCAGGTCACCGGGTCATGTCGGGACCCAGCCCGGGTCCCCGGGACGGGTTTTTACCCCAGCCGCAGATCACCGGGTCCTGTCGGGTACCCGGGTCGGGTCCCCTGGACAGGTCGGCACCCCGGCCCCGGGTCACGGGGTCATGTCGAGTCGCTGTCCCGGGTACCAGTGTCAGGTGACCACCCCGGCCCCGGGAGACGGAGTCATACCGGGTCCCCGGCCCAGGTCCCCGGGTTGCATCGGGACAAAAGCACCGGATCACTGGATCACGTGGGGGCCCGGGCCCGGGTCCTCGGGTTGCATCGGGACACCAGCGAAGGACCACCGGGTCCTGTCGGGTCCCCGGCCCGGGTCCCCTGGACAGGTCGTTAACCCGGCCCCAGGTCACCGGGTCGTGTCGGGTAACCGGCCTGGTTCCCAGGTTCCGGTGACCACCCCGGCACCAGGACCCCGGGTCCCGTGGGGACCCCGGCACCAGGTGACCGGGTCACGTGGGGTCACCGGCCCCAGGTGACCGGGTCACGTGGGGACACCGGCCCCAGGTGACCGGGTCACGTGGGGTCACCGGCCCCAGGTCAGCGGGTCACGTGGGGTCACCGGCCCCAGGTGACCGGGTCACGTGGGGTCACCGGCCCCAGGTGACCGGGTCACGTGGGGTCACCGGCACCAGGTGACCGGGTCACGTGGGGTCACCGGCCCCAGGTGACCTGGTCACGTGGGGTCACCGGCCCCAGGTGACCGGGTCACGTGGGGTCACCGGCCCCATGTGACCGGGTCACGTGAGGTCACCGGCCCCAGGTGACCGGGTCACGTGGGGTCACCGGCCCCAGGTGACCTGGTCACGTGGGGTCACCGGCCCCAGGTGACCGGGTCACGTGGGGTCACCGGCCCAGGTGACCGGGTCACGTGGGGTCACCGGCCCCAGGTGACCGGGTCACGTGGGGTCACCGGCCCCAGGTGACCTGGTCACGTGGGGTAACCGGCCCCAGGTGACCGGGTCACGTGGGGACCCCGGGCCCAGGTAACCGGGTAATACCGAGTCCCCGGACCCAGGTCACCGGGTCAGTTCGGGACCCCGGACCCAGGTCGGGTCATGTCACGTCCCATGCCCGGGTCCCCGGGTTGGATTTTTACCCAGGCCCCGGGTCACGGGGTCATGTCGGGTCGCTGTCCCGGGTACCAGTGTCAGGTGACCACCCCGGCCCCGGGAGATGGAGTCATACCGGGTCCCCGGCCCAGGTCCCCGGGTTGCATCGGGACAAAAGCACCGGATCACTGGATCACGTGGGGGCCCGGGCCCGGGTCCCCGGGTTGCATCGGGACACCAGCGAAGGACCACCGGGTCCTGTCGGGTCCCCGGCCCGGGTCCCCTGGACAGGTCGTTAACCCGGCCCCAGGTCACCGGGTCGTGTCGGGTAACCGGCCTGGTTCCCAGGTTCCGGTGACCACCCCGGCACCAGGACCCCGGGTCCCGTGGGGACCCCGGCCCCAGGTGACCGGGTCACGTGAGGTCACCGGCCCCAGGTGACCGGGTCACGTGGGGTCACCGGCCCCAGGTGACCGGGTCACGTGGGGTCACCGGCCCCAGGTGACCGGGTCACGTGGGGTCACCGGCCCAGGTGACCGGGTCACGTGGGGTCACCGGCCCCAGGTGACCGGGTCACGTGGGGTCACCGGCCCCAGGTGACCTGGTCACGTGGGGTCACCGGCCCCAGGTGACCGGGTCACGTGGGGTCACCGGCCCCAGGTGACCGGGTCACGTGGGGTCACCGGCCCCAGGTGACCGGGTCACGTGGGGTCACCGGCCCCAGGTCAGCGGGTCACGTGGGGACCCCGGCCCCAGGTGACCGGGTCACGTGGGGACACCGGCCCCAGGTCAGCGGGTCACGTGGGGTCACCGGCCCCAGGTGACCTGGTCACGTAGGGACCCCGGCCCCAGGTGACCGGGTCACGTGGGGACCCCGGGCCCAGGTAACCGGGTCATACCGAGTCCCCGGACCCAGGTCACCGGGTCAGTTCGGGACCCCGGACCCAGGTCGGGTCATGTCACGTCCCATGCCCGGGTCCCCGGGTTGGATTTTTACCCAGGCCCCGGGTCACGGGGTCATGTCGGGTCGCTGTCCCGGGTACCAGTGTCAGGTGACCACCCCGGCCCCGGGAGACGGAGTCATACCGGGTCCCCGGCCCAGGTCCCCGGGTTGCATCGGGACAAAAGCACCGGATCACTGGATCACGTGGGGGCCCGGGCCCGGGTCCCCGGGTTGCATCGGGACACCAGCGAAGGACCACCGGGTCCTGTCGGGTCCCCAGCCCGGGTCCCCTGGACAGGTCGTTAACCCGGCCCCAGGTCACCGGGTCGTGTCGGGTAACCGGCCTGGTTCCCAGGTTCCGGTGACCACCCCGGCACCAGGACCCCGGGTCCCGTGGGGACCCCGGCACCAGGTGACCGGGTCACGTGGGGTCACCGGCCCCAGGTGACCGGGTCACGTGGGGACACCGGCCCCAGGTGACCGGGTCACGTGGGGTCACCGGCCCCAGGTCAGCGGGTCACGTGGGGTCACCGGCCCCAGGTGACCGGGTCACGTGGGGTCACCGGCCCCAGGTGACCGGGTCACGTGGGGTCACCGGCACCAGGTGACCGGGTCACGTGGGGTCACCGGCCCCAGGTGACCTGGTCACGTGGGGTCACCGGCCCCAGGTGACCGGGTCACGTGGGGTCACCGGCACCAGGTGACCGGGTCACGTGAGGTCACCGGCCCCAGGTGACCGGGTCACGTGGGGTCACCGGCCCCAGGTGACCGGGTCACGTGGGGTCACCGGCCCAGGTGACCAGGTCACGTGGGGTCACCGGCCCCAGGTGACCGGGTCACGTGGGGTCACCGGCCCCAGGTGACCGGGTCACGTGGGGTAACCGGCCCCAGGTCAGCGGGTCACGTGGGGACCCCGGGCCCAGGTAACCGGGTCATACCGAGTCCCCGGACCCAGGTCACCGGGTCAGTTCGGGACCCCGGACCCAGGTCGGGTCATGTCACGTCCCATGCCCGGGTCCCCGGGTTGGATTTTTACCCAGGCCCCGGGTCACGGGGTCATGTCGGGTCGCTGTCCCGGGTACCAGTGTCAGGTGACCACCCCGGCCCCGGGAGATGGAGTCATACCGGGTCCCCGGCCCAGGTCCCCGGGTTGCATCCGGACAAAAGCACCGGATCACTGGATCACGTGGGGGCCCGGGCCCGGGTCCCCGGGTTGCATCGGGACACCAGCGAAGGACCACCGGGTCCTGTCGGGTCCCCGGCCCGGGTCCCCTGGACAGGTCGTTAACCCGGCCCCAGGTCACCGGGTCGTGTCGGGTAACCGGCCTGGTTCCCAGGTTCCGGTGACCACCCCGGCACCAGGACCCCGGGTCCCGTGGGGACCCCGGCCCCAGGTGACCGGGTCACGCGGGGTCACCGGCCCCAGGTCAGCGGGTCACGTGGGGTCACCGGCCCCAGGTGACCTGGTCACGTGGGGTCACCGGCCCCAGGTGACCGGGTCACGTGGGGTCACCGGCACCAGGTGACCGGGTCACGTGGGGTCACCGGCCCCAGGTGACCGGGTCACGTGGGGTCACCGGCCCCAGGTGACCGGGTCACGTGGGGTCACCGGCCCCAGGTGACCGGGTCACGTGGGGTCACCGGCCCCAGGTGACCGGGTCACGTGAGGTCACCGGCCCCAGGTGACCGGGTCACGTGGGGTCACCGGCCCCAGGTGACCGGGTCACGTGGGGTCACCGGCCCCAGGTGACCGGGTCACGTGGGGTCACCGGCCCAGGTGACCGGGTCACGTGGGGTCACCGGCCCCAGGTGACTGGGTCACGTGGGGTCACCGGCCCCAGGTGACCTGGTCACGTGGGGTCACCGGCCCCAGGTGACCGGGTCACGTGGGGTCACCGGCCCCAGGTCAGCGGGTCACGTGGGGACCCCGGCCCCAGGTGACCGGGTCACGTGGGGACACCGGCCCCAGGTCAGCGGGTCACGTGGGGTCACCGGCCCCAGGTGACCTGGTCACGTGGGGACCCCGGCCCCAGGTGACCGGGTCACGTGGGGACCCCGGGCCCAGGTAACCGGGTCATACCGAGTCCCCGGACCCAGGTCACCGGGTCAGTTCGGGACCCCGGACCCAGGTCGGGTCATGTCACGTCCCATGCCCGGGTCCCCGGGTTGGATTTTTACCCAGGCCCCGGGTCACGGGGTCATGTCGGGTCGCTGTCCCGGGTACCAGTGTCAGGTGACCACCCCGGCCCCGGGAGACGGAGTCATACCGGGTCCCCGGCCCAGGTCCCCGGGTTGCATCGGGACAAAAGCACCGGATCACTGGATCACGTGGGGGCCCGGGCCCGGGTCCCCGGGTTGCATCGGGACACCAGCGAAGGACCACCGGGTCCTGTCGGGTCCCCGGCCCGGGTCCCCTGGACAGGTCGTTAACCCGGCCCCAGGTCACCGGGTCGTGTCGGGTAACCGGCCTGGTTCCCAGGTTCCGGTGACCACCCCGGCACCAGGACCCCGGGTCCCGTGGGGACCCCGGCACCAGGTGACCGGGTCACGTGGGGTCACCGGCCCCAGGTGACCGGGTCACGTGGGGACACCGGCCCCAGGTGACCGGGTCACGTGGGGTCACCGGCCCCAGGTCAGCGGGTCACGTGGGGTCACCGGCCCCAGGTGACCGGGTCACGTGGGGTCACCGGCCCCAGGTGACCGGGTCACGTGGGGTCACCGGCCCCAGGTGACCGGGTCACGTGGGGTCACCGGCCCCAGGTGACCTGGTCACGTGGGGTCACCGGCCCCAGGTGACCGGGTCACGTGGGGTCACCGGCCCCAGGTGACCGGGTCACGTGAGGTCACCGGCCCCAGGTGACCGGGTCACGTGGGGTCACCGGCCCCAGGTGACCGGGTCACGTGGGGTCACCGGCCCCAGGTGACCGGGTCACGTGGGGTCACCGGCCCAGGTGACCGGGTCACGTGGGGTCACCGGCCCCAGGTGACCGGGTCACGTGGGGTCACCGGCCCCAGGTGACCGGGTCACGTGGGGTCACCGGCCCCAGGTCAGCGGGTCACGTGGGGACCCCGGCCCCAGGTGACCGGGTCACGTGGGGACACCGGCCCCAGGTCAGCGGGTCACGTGGGGTCACCGGCCCCAGGTGACCTGGTCACGTAGGGACCCCGGCCCCAGGTGACCGGGTCACGTGGGGACCCCGGGCCCAGGTAACCGGGTCATACCGAGTCCCCGGACCCAGGTCACCGGGTCTGTTCGGGACCCCGGACCCAGGTCGGGTCATGTCACGTCCCATGCCCGGGTCCCCGGGTTGGATTTTTACCCAGGCCCCGGGTCACGGGGTCATGTCGGGTCGCTGTCCCGGGTACCAGTGTCAGGTGACCACCCCGGCCCCGGGAGACGGAGTCATACCGGGTCCCCGGCCCAGGTCCCCGGGTTGCATCGGGACAAAAGCACCGGATCACTGGATCACGTGGGGGCCCGGGCCCGGGTCCCCGGGTTGCATCGGGACACCAGCGAAGGACCACCGGGTCCTGTCGGGTCCCCGGCCCGGGTCCCCTGGACAGGTCGTTAACCCGGCCCCAGGTCACCGGGTCGTGTCGGGTAACCGGCCTGGTTCCCAGGTTCCGGTGACCACCCCGGCACCAGGACCCCGGGTCCCGTGGGGACCCCGGCCCCAGGTGACCGGGTCACGCGGGGTCACCGGCCCCAGGTCAGCGGGTCACGTGGGGTCACCGGCCCCAGGTGACCTGGTCACGTGGGGTCACCGGCCCCAGGTGACCGGGTCACGTGGGGTCACCGGCACCAGGTGACCTGGTCACGTGGGGTCACCGGCCCCAGGTGACCGGGTCACGTGGGGTCACCGGCACCAGGTGACCGGGTCACGTGGGGTCACCGGCCCCAGGTGACCGGGTCACGTGGGGTCACCGGCCCCAGGTGACCGGGTCACGTGAGGTCACCGGCCCCAGGTGACCGGGTCACGTGGGGTCACCGGCCCCAGGTGACCGGGTCACGTGGGGTCACCGGCCCCAGGTGACCGGGTCACGTGGGGTCACCGGCCCAGGTGACCGGGTCACGTGGGGTCACCGGCCCCAGGTGACCGGGTCACGTGGGGTCACCGGCCCCAGGTGACCTGGTCACGTGGGGTCACCGGCCCCAGGTGACCGGGTCACGTGGGGTCACCGGCCCCAGGTCAGCGGGTCACGTGGGGACCCCGGCCCCAGGTGACCGGGTCACGTGGGGACACCGGCCCCAGGTCAGCGGGTCACGTGGGGTCACCGGCCCCAGGTGACCTGGTCACGTGGGGACCCCGGCCCCAGGTGACCGGGTCACGTGGGGACCCCGGGCCCAGGTAACCGGGTCATACCGAGTCCCCGGACCCAGGTCACCGGGTCAGTTCGGGACCCCGGACCCAGGTCGGGTCATGTCACGTCCCATGCCCGGGTCCCCGGGTTGGATTTTTACCCAGGCCCCGGGTCACGGGGTCATGTCGGGTCGCTGTCCCGGGTACCAGTGTCAGGTGACCACCCCGGCCCCGGGAGACGGAGTCATACCGGGTCCCCGGCCCAGGTCCCCGGGTTGCATCGGGACAAAAGCACCGGATCACTGGATCACGTGGGGGCCCGGGCCCGGGTCCCCGGGTTGCATCGGGACACCAGCGAAGGACCACCGGGTCCTGTCGGGTCCCCGGCCCGGGTCCCCTGGACAGGTCGTTAACCCGGCCCCAGGTCACCGGGTCGTGTCGGGTAACCGGCCTGGTTCCCAGGTTCCGGTGACCACCCCGGCACCAGGACCCCGGGTCCCGTGGGGACCCCGGCACCAGGTGACCGGGTCACGTGGGGTCACCGGCCCCAGGTGACCGGGTCACGTGGGGACACCGGCCCCAGGTGACCGGGTCACGTGGGGTCACCGGCCCCAGGTCAGCGGGTCACGTGGGGTCACCGGCCCCAGGTGACCGGGTCACGTGGGGTCACCGGCCCCAGGTGACCGGGTCACGTGGGGTCACCGGCACCAGGTGACCGGGTCACGTGGGGTCACCGGCCCCAGGTGACCTGGTCACGTGGGGTCACCGGCCCCAGGTGACCGGGTCACGTGGGGTCACCGGCCCCAGGTGACCGGGTCACGTGAGGTCACCGGCCCCAGGTGACCGGGTCACGTGGGGTCACCGGCCCCAGGTGACCGGGTCACGTGGGGTCACCGGCCCCAGGTGACCGGGTCACGTGGGGTCACCGGCCCAGGTGACCGGGTCACGTGGGGTCACCGGCCCCAGGTGACCGGGTCACGTGGGGTCACCGGCCCCAGGTGACCGGGTCACGTGGGGTCACCGGCCCCAGGTCAGCGGGTCACGTGGGGACCCCGGCCCCAGGTGACCGGGTCACGTGGGGACACCGGCCCCAGGTGACCGGGTCACGTGGGGTCACCGGCCCCAGGTGACCTGGTCACGTGGGGACCCCGGCCCCAGGTGACCGGGTCACGTGGGGACCCCGGGCCCAGGTAACCGGGTCATACCGAGTCCCCGGACCCAGGTCACCGGGTCAGTTCGGGACCCCGGACCCAGGTCGGGTCATGTCACGTCCCATGCCCGGGTCCCCGGGTTGGATTTTTACCCAGGCCCCGGGTCACGGGGTCATGTCGGGTCGCTGTCCCGGGTACCAGTGTCAGGTGACCACCCCGGCCCCGGGAGACGGAGTCATACCGGGTCCCCGGCCCAGGTCCCCGGGTTGCATCGGGACAAAAGCACCGGATCACTGGATCACGTGGGGGCCCGGGCCCGGGTCCCCGGGTTGCATCGGGACACCAGCGAAGGACCACCGGGTCCTGTCGGGTCCCCGGCCCGGGTCCCCTGGACAGGTCGTTAACCCGGCCCCAGGTCACCGGGTCGTGTCGGGTAACCGGCCTGGTTCCCAGGTTCCGGTGACCACCCCGGCACCAGGACCCCGGGTCCCGTGGGGACCCCGGCACCAGGTGACCGGGTCACGTGGGGACACCGGCCCCAGGTGACCGGGTCACGTGGGGTCACCGGCCCCAGGTCAGCGGGTCACGTGGGGTCACCGGCCCCAGGTGACCGGGTCACGTGGGGTCACCGGCCCCAGGTGACCGGGTCACGTGGGGTCACCGGCACCAGGTGACCGGGTCACGTGGGGTCACCGGCCCCAGGTGACCTGGTCACGTGGGGTCACCGGCCCCAGGTGACCGGGTCACGTGGGGTCACCGGCCCCATGTGACCGGGTCACGTGAGGTCACCGGCCCCAGGTGACCGGGTCACGTGGGGTCACCGGCCCCAGGTGACCGGGTCACGTGGGGTCACCGGCCCCAGGTGACCGGGTCACGTGGGGTCACCGGCCCAGGTGACCGGGTCACGTGGGGTCACCGGCCCCAGGTGACCGGGTCACGTGGGGTCACCGGCCCCAGGTCAGCGGGTCACGTGGGGACCCCGGCCCCAGGTGACCGGGTCACGTGGGGACACCGGCCCCAGGTCAGCGGGTCACGTGGGGTCACCGGCCCCAGGTGACCTGGTCACGTGGGGACCCCGGCCCCAGGTGACCGGGTCACGTGGGGACCCCGGGCCCAGGTAACCGGGTCATACCGAGTCCCCGGACCCAGGTCACCGGGTCAGTTCGGGACCCCGGACCCAGGTCGGGTCATGTCACGTCCCATGCCCGGGTCCCCGGGTTGGATTTTTACCCAGGCCCCGGGTCACGGGGTCATGTCGGGTCGCTGTCCCGGGTACCAGTGTCAGGTGACCACCCCGGCCCCGGGAGACGGAGTCATACCGGGTCCCCGGCCCAGGTCCCCGGGTTGCATCGGGACAAAAGCACCGGATCACTGGATCACGTGGGGGCCCGGGCCCGGGTCCCCGGGTTGCATCGGGACACCAGCGAAGGACCACCGGGTCCTGTCGGGTCCCCGGCCCGGGTCCCCTGGACAGGTCGTTAACCCGGCCCCAGGTCACCGGGTCGTGTCGGGTAACCGGCCTGGTTCCCAGGTTCCGGTGACCACCCCGGCACCAGGACCCCGGGTCCCGTGGGGACCCCGGCACCAGGTGACCGGGTCACGTGGGGTCACCGGCCCCAGGTGACCGGGTCACGTGGGGACACCGGCCCCAGGTGACCGGGTCACGTGGGGTCACCGGCCCCAGGTCAGCGGGTCACGTGGGGTCACCGGCCCCAGGTGACCGGGTCACGTGGGGTCACCGGCCCCAGGTGACCGGGTCACGTGGGGTCACCGGCCCCAGGTGACCTGGTCACGTGGGGTCACCGGCCCCAGGTGACCGGGTCACGTGGGGTCACCGGCCCCAGGTGACCGGGTCACGTGAGGTCACCGGCCCCAGGTCAGCGGGTCACGTGGGGTCACCGGCCCCAGGTGACCGGGTCACGTGGGGTCACCGGCCCCAGGTGACCGGGTCACGTCGGGTCACCGGCCCAGGTGACCGGGTCACGTGGGGTCACCGGCCCCAGGTGACCCGGTCACGTGGGGTCACCGGCCCCAGGTGACCGGGTCACGTGGGGTCACCGGCCCCAGGTGACCGGGTCACGTGGGGTCACCGGCCCCAGGTGACCGGGTCACGTGGGGTCACCGGCCCCAGGTCAGCGGGTCACGTGGGGACCCCGGCCCCAGGTGACCGGGTCACGTGGGGACACCGGCCCCAGGTCAGCGGGTCACGTGGGGTCACCGGCCCCAGGTGACCTGGTCACGTGGGGACCCCGGCCCCAGGTGACCGGGTCACGTGGGGACCCCGGGCCCAGGTAACCGGGTCATACCGAGTCCCCGGACCCAGGTCACCGGGTCAGTTCGGGACCCCGGACCCAGGTCGGGTCATGTCACGTCCCATGCCCGGGTCCCCGGGTTGGATTTTTACCCAGGCCCCGGGTCACGGGGTCATGTCGGGTCGCTGTCCCGGGTACCAGTGTCAGGTGACCACCCCGGCCCCGGGAGACGGAGTCATACCGGGTCCCCGGCCCAGGTCCCCGGGTTGCATCGGGACAAAAGCACCGGATCACTGGATCACGTGGGGGCCCGGGCCCGGGTCCCCGGGTTGCATCGGGACACCAGCGAAGGACCACCGGGTCCTGTCGGGTCCCCGGCCCGGGTCCCCTGGACAGGTCGTTAACCCGGCCCCAGGTCACCGGGTCGTGTCGGGTAACCGGCCTGGTTCCCAGGTTCCGGTGACCACCCCGGCACCAGGACCCCGGGTCCCGTGGGGACCCCGGCACCAGGTGACCGGGTCACGTGGGGTCACCGGCCCCAGGTGACCGGGTCACGTGGGGACACCGGCCCCAGGTGACCGGGTCACGTGGGGTCACCGGCCCCAGGTCAGCGGGTCACGTGGGGTCACCGGCCCCAGGTGACCGGGTCACGTGGGGTCACCGGCCCCAGGTGACCGGGTCACGTGGGGTCACCGGCACCAGGTGACCGGGTCACGTGGGGTCACCGGCCCCAGGTGACCTGGTCACGTGGGGTCACCGGCCCCAGGTGACCGGGTCACGTGGGGTCACCGGCCCCATGTGACCGGGTCACGTGAGGTCACCGGCCCCAGGTGACCGGGTCACGTGGGGTCACCGGCCCCAGGTGACCGGGTCACGTGGGGTCACCGGCCCCAGGTGACCGGGTCACGTGGGGTCACCGGCCCAGGTGACCGGGTCACGTGGGGTCACCGGCCCCAGGTGACCGGGTCACGTGGGGTCACCGGCCCCAGGTGACCTGGTCACGTGGGGTAACCGGCCCCAGGTGACCGGGTCACGTGGGGACCCCGGGCCCAGGTAACCGGGTAATACCGAGTCCCCGGACCCAGGTCACCGGGTCAGTTCGGGACCCCGGACCCAGGTCGGGTCATGTCACGTCCCATGCCCGGGTCCCCGGGTTGGATTTTTACCCAGGCCCCGGGTCACGGGGTCATGTCGGGTCGCTGTCCCGGGTACCAGTGTCAGGTGACCACCCCGGCCCCGGGAGACGGAGTCATACCGGGTCCCCGGCCCAGGTCCCCGGGTTGCATCGGGACAAAAGCACCGGATCACTGGATCACGTGGGGGCCCGGGCCCGGGTCCCCGGGTTGCATCGGGACACCAGCGAAGGACCACCGGGTCCTGTCGGGTCCCCGGCCCGGGTCCCCTGGACAGGTCGTTAACCCGGCCCCAGGTCACCGGGTCGTGTCGGGTAACCGGCCTGGTTCCCAGGTTCCGGTGACCACCCCGGCACCAGGACCCCGGGTCCCGTGGGGACCCCGGCACCAGGTGACCGGGTCACGTGAGGTCACCGGCCCCAGGTGACCGGGTCACGTGGGGTCACCGGCCCCAGGTGACCGGGTCACGTGGGGTCACCGGCCCCAGGTGACCGGGTCACGTGGGGTCACCGGCCCAGGTGACCGGGTCACGTGGGGTCACCGGCCCCAGGTGACCGGGTCACGTGGGGTCACCGGCCCCAGGTGACCTGGTCACGTGGGGTCACCGGCCCCAGGTGACCGGGTCACGTGGGGTCACCGGCCCCAGGTGACCGGGTCACGTGGGGTCACCGGCCCCAGGTGACCGGGTCACGTGGGGTCACCGGCCCCAGGTCAGCGGGTCACGTGGGGACCCCGGCCCCAGGTGACCGGGTCACGTGGGGACACCGGCCCCAGGTCAGCGGGTCACGTGGGGTCACCGGCCCCAGGTGACCTGGTCACGTGGGGACCCCGGCCCCAGGTGACCGGGTCACGTGGGGACCCCGGGCCCAGGTAACCGGGTCATACCGAGTCCCCGGACCCAGGTCACCGGGTCTGTTCGGGACCCCGGACCCAGGTCGGGTCATGTCACGTCCCATGCCCGGGTCCCCGGGTTGGATTTTTACCCAGGCCCCGGGTCACGGGGTCATGTCGGGTCGCTGTCCCGGGTACCAGTGTCAGGTGACCACCCCGGCCCCGGGAGACAGAGTCATACCGGGTCCCCGGCCCAGGTCCCCGGGTTGCATCGGGACAAAAGCACCGGATCACTGGATCACGTGGGGGCCCGGGCCCGGGTCCCCGGGTTGCATCGGGACACCAGCGAAGGACCACCGGGTCCTGTTGGGTCCCCGGCCCGGGTCCCCTGGACAGGTCGTTAACCCGGCCCCAGGTCACCGGGTCGTGTCGGGTAACCGGCCTGGTTCCCAGGTTCCGGTGACCACCCCGGCACCAGGACCCCGGGTCCCGTGGGGACCCCGGCACCAGGTGACCGGGTCACGTGGGGTCACCGGCCCCAGGTGACCGGGTCACGTGGGGACACCGGCCCCAGGTGACCGGGTCACGTGGGGTCACCGGCCCCAGGTCAGCGGGTCACGTGGGGTCACCGGCCCCAGGTGACCGGGTCACGTGGGGTCACCGGCCCCAGGTGACCGGGTCACGTGGGGTCACCGGCCCCAGGTGACCTGGTCACGTGGGGTAACCGGCCCCAGGTGACCGGGTCACGTGGGGACCCCGGGCCCAGGTAACCGGGTCATACCGAGTCCCCGGACCCAGGTCACCGGGTCAGTTCGGGACCCCGGACCCAGGTCGGGTCATGTCACGTCCCATGCCCGGGTCCCCGGGTTGGATTTTTACCCAGGCCCCGGGTCACGGGGTCATGTCGGGTCGCTGTCCCGGGTACCAGTGTCAGGTGACCACCCCGGCCCCGGGAGATGGAGTCATACCGGGTCCCCGGCCCAGGTCCCCGGGTTGCATCCGGACAAAAGCACCGGATCACTGGATCACGTGGGGGCCCGGGCCCGGGTCCCCGGGTTGCATCGGGACACCAGCGAAGGACCACCGGGTCCTGTCGGGTCCCCGGCCCGGGTCCCCTGGACAGGTCGTTAACCCGGCCCCAGGTCACCGGGTCGTGTCGGGTAACCGGCCTGGTTCCCAGGTTCCGGTGACCACCCCGGCACCAGGACCCCGGGTCCCGTGGGGACCCCGGCCCCAGGTGACCGGGTCACGCGGGGTCACCGGCCCCAGGTCAGCGGGTCACGTGGGGTCACCGGCCCCAGGTGACCTGGTCACGTGGGGTCACCGGCCCCAGGTGACCGGGTCACGTGGGGTCACCGGCACCAGGTGACCTGGTCACGTGGGGTCACCGGCCCCAGGTGACCGGGTCACGTGGGGTCACCGGCACCAGGTGACCGGGTCACGTGGGGTCACCGGCCCCAGGTGACCGGGTCACGTGGGGTCACCGGCCCCAGGTGACCGGGTCACGTGAGGTCACCGGCCCCAGGTGACCGGGTCACGTGGGGTCACCGGCCCCAGGTGACCGGGTCACGTGGGGTCACCGGCCCAGGTGACCGGGTCACGTGGGGTCACCGGCCCCAGGTGACCGGGTCACGTGGGGTCACCGGCCGCAGGTGACCTGGTCACGTGGGGTCACCGGCCCCAGGTGACCGGGTCACGTGGGGTCACCGGCCCCAGGTCAGCGGGTCACGTGGGGACCCCGGCCCCAGGTGACCGGGTCACGTGGGGACACCGGCCCCAGGTCAGCGGGTCACGTGGGGTCACCGGCCCCAGGTGACCTGGTCACGTGGGGACCCCGGCCCCAGGTGACCGGGTCACGTGGGGACCCCGGGCCCAGGTAACCGGGTCATACCGAGTCCCCGGACCCAGGTCACCGGGTCAGTTCGGGACCCCGGACCCAGGTCGGGTCATGTCACGTCCCATGCCCGGGTCCCCGGGTTGGATTTTTACCCAGGCCCCGGGTCACGGGGTCATGTCGGGTCGCTGTCCCGGGTACCAGTGTCAGGTGACCACCCCGGCCCCGGGAGACGGAGTCATACCGGGTCCCCGGCCCAGGTCCCCGGGTTGCATCGGGACAAAAGCACCGGATCACTGGATCACGTGGGGGCCCGGGCCCGGGTCCCCGGGTTGCATCGGGACACCAGCGAAGGACCACCGGGTCCTGTCGGGTCCCCGGCCCGGGTCCCCTGGACAGGTCGTTAACCCGGCCCCAGGTCACCGGGTCGTGTCGGGTAACCGGCCTGGTTCCCAGGTTCCGGTGACCACCCCGGCACCAGGACCCCGGGTCCCGTGGGGACCCCGGCACCAGGTGACCGGGTCACGTGGGGTCACCGGCCCCAGGTGACCGGGTCACGTGGGGACACCGGCCCCAGGTGACCGGGTCACGTGGGGTCACCGGCCCCAGGTCAGCGGGTCACGTGGGGTCACCGGCCCCAGGTGACCGGGTCACGTGGGGTCACCGGCCCCAGGTGACCGGGTCACGTGGGGTCACCGGCACCAGGTGACCGGGTCACGTGGGGTCACCGGCCCCAGGTGACCTGGTCACGTGGGGTCACCGGCCCCAGGTGACCGGGTCACGTGGGGTCACCGGCCCCAGGTGACCGGGTCACGTGAGGTCACCGGCCCCAGGTGACCGGGTCACGTGGGGTCACCGGCCCCAGGTGACCGGGTCACGTGGGGTCACCGGCCCCAGGTGACCGGGTCACGTGGGGTCACCGGCCCAGGTGACCGGGTCACGTGGGGTCACCGGCCCCAGGTGACCGGGTCACGTGGGGTCACCGGCCCCAGGTGACCGGGTCACGTGGGGTCACCGGCCCCAGGTCAGCGGGTCACGTGGGGACCCCGGCCCCAGGTGACCGGGTCACGTGGGGACACCGGCCCCAGGTGACCGGGTCACGTGGGGTCACCGGCCCCAGGTGACCTGGTCACGTGGGGACCCCGGCCCCAGGTGACCGGGTCACGTGGGGACCCCGGGCCCAGGTAACCGGGTCATACCGAGTCCCCGGACCCAGGTCACCGGGTCAGTTCGGGACCCCGGACCCAGGTCGGGTCATGTCACGTCCCATGCCCGGGTCCCCGGGTTGGATTTTTACCCAGGCCCCGGGTCACGGGGTCATGTCGGGTCGCTGTCCCGGGTACCAGTGTCAGGTGACCACCCCGGCCCCGGGAGACGGAGTCATACCGGGTCCCCGGCCCAGGTCCCCGGGTTGCATCGGGACAAAAGCACCGGATCACTGGATCACGTGGGGGCCCGGGCCCGGGTCCCCGGGTTGCATCGGGACACCAGCGAAGGACCACCGGGTCCTGTCGGGTCCCCGGCCCGGGTCCCCTGGACAGGTCGTTAACCCGGCCCCAGGTCACCGGGTCGTGTCGGGTAACCGGCCTGGTTCCCAGGTTCCGGTGACCACCCCGGCACCAGGACCCCGGGTCCCGTGGGGACCCCGGCACCAGGTGACCGGGTCACGCGGGGTCACCGGCCCCAGGTCAGCGGGTCACGTGGGGTCACCGGCCCCAGGTGACCTGGTCACGTGGGGTCACCGGCCCCAGGTGACCGGGTCACGTGGGGTCACCGGCACCAGGTGACCTGGTCACGTGGGGTCACCGGCCCCAGGTGACCGGGTCACGTGGGGTCACCGGCACCAGGTGACCGGGTCACGTGGGGTCACCGGCCCCAGGTGACCGGGTCACGTGGGGTCACCGGCCCCAGGTGACCGGGTCACGTGAGGTCACCGGCCCCAGGTGACCGGGTCACGTGGGGTCACCGGCCCCAGGTGACCGGGTCACGTGGGGTCACCGGCCCCAGGTGACCGGGTCACGTGGGGTCACCGGCCCAGGTGACCGGGTCACGTGGGGTCACCGGCCCCAGGTGACCGGGTCACGTGGGGTCACCGGCCCCAGGTGACCGGGTCACGTGGGGTCACCGGCCCCAGGTCAGCGGGTCACGTGGGGACCCCGGCCCCAGGTGACCGGGTCACGTGGGGACACCGGCCCCAGGTGACCGGGTCACGTGGGGTCACCGGCCCCAGGTGACCTGGTCACGTGGGGACCCCGGCCCCAGGTGACCGGGTCACGTGGGGACCCCGGGCCCAGGTAACCGGGTCATACCGAGTCCCCGGACCCAGGTCACCGGGTCAGTTCGGGACCCCGGACCCAGGTCGGGTCATGTCACGTCCCATGCCCGGGTCCCCGGGTTGGATTTTTACCCAGGCCCCGGGTCACGGGGTCATGTCGGGTCGCTGTCCCGGGTACCAGTGTCAGGTGACCACCCCGGCCCCGGGAGACGGAGTCATACCGGGTCCCCGGCCCAGGTCCCCGGGTTGCATCGGGACAAAAGCACCGGATCACTGGATCACGTGGGGGCCCGGGCCCGGGTCCCCGGGTTGCATCGGGACACCAGCGAAGGACCACCGGGTCCTGTCGGGTCCCCGGCCCGGGTCCCCTGGACAGGTCGTTAACCCGGCCCCAGGTCACCGGGTCGTGTCGGGTAACCGGCCTGGTTCCCAGGTTCCGGTGACCACCCCGGCACCAGGACCCCGGGTCCCGTGGGGACCCCGGCACCAGGTGACCGGGTCACGCGGGGTCACCGGCCCCAGGTCAGCGGGTCACGTGGGGTCACCGGCCCCAGGTGACCTGGTCACGTGGGGTCACCGGCCCCAGGTGACCGGGTCACGTGGGGTCACCGGCACCAGGTGACCTGGTCACGTGGGGTCACCGGCCCCAGGTGACCGGGTCACGTGGGGTCACCGGCACCAGGTGACCGGGTCACGTGGGGTCACCGGCCCCAGGTGACCGGGTCACGTGGGGTCACCGGCCCCAGGTGACCGGGTCACGTGAGGTCACCGGCCCCAGGTGACCGGGTCACGTGGGGTCACCGGCCCCAGGTGACCGGGTCACGTGGGGTCACCGGCCCCAGGTGACCGGGTCACGTGGGGTCACCGGCCCAGGTGACCGGGTCACGTGGGGTCACCGGCCCCAGGTGACCGGGTCACGTGGGGTCACCGGCCCCAGGTGACCTGGTCACGTGGGGTCACCGGCCCCAGGTGACCGGGTCACGTGGGGTCACCGGCCCCAGGTCAGCGGGTCACGTGGGGACCCCGGCCCCAGGTGACCGGGTCACGTGGGGACACCGGCCCCAGGTCAGCGGGTCACGTGGGGTCACCGGCCCCAGGTGACCTGGTCACGTGGGGACCCCGGCCCCAGGTGACCGGGTCACGTGGGGACCCTGGGCCCAGGTAACCGGGTCATACCGAGTCCCCGGACCCAGGTCACCGGGTCAGTTCGGGACCCCGGACCCAGGTCGGGTCATGTCACGTCTCATGCCCGGGTCCCCGGGTTGGATTTTTACCCAGGCCCCGGGTCATGGGGTCATGTCGGGTCGCTGTCCCGGGTACCAGTGTCAGGTGACCACCCCGGCCCCGGGAGACGGAGTCATACCGGGTCCCCGGCCCAGGTCCCCGGGTTGCATCGGGACAAAAGCACCGGATCACTGGATCACGTGGGGGCCCGGGCCCGGGTCCCCGGGTTGCATTGGGACACCACCGAAGGACCACCGGGTCCTGTCGGGTCCCCGGCCCGGGTCCCCTGGACAGGTCGTTAACCCGGCCCCAGGTCACCGGGTCGTGTCGGGTAACCGGCCTGGTTCCCAGGTTCTGGTGACCACCCCGGCACCAGGACCCCGGGTCCCGTGGGGACCCCGGCACCAGGTGACCGGGTCACGTGGGGTCACCGGCCCCAGGTGACCGGGTCACGTGGGGACACCGGCCCCAGGTGACCGGGTCACGTGGGGTCACCGGCCCCAGGTCAGCGGGTCACGTGGGGTCACCGGCCCCAGGTGACCGGGTCACGTGGGGTCACCGGCCCCAGGTGACCGGGTCACGTGGGGTCACCGGCACCAGGTGACCGGGTCACGTGGGGTCACCGGCCCCAGGTGACCGGGTCACGTGGGGTCACCGGCCCCAGGTGACCGGGTCACGTGGGGTCACCGGCCCCAGGTGACCGGGTCACGTGAGGTCACCGGCCCCAGGTGACCGGGTCACGTGGGGTCACCGGCCCCAGGTGACCGGGTCACGTGGGGTCACCGGCCCAGGTGACCGGGTCACGTGAGGTCACCGGCCCCAGGTGACCGGGTCACGTGGGGTCACCGGCCCCAGGTGACCGGGTCATGTGGGGTCACCGGCCCCAGGTGACCGGGTCACGTGGGGACCCCGGCCCCAGGTGACCGGGTCACGTGGGGACACCGGCCCCAGGTCAGCGGGTCACGTGGGGTCACCGGCCCCAGGTGACCTGGTCACGTGGGGACCCCGGCCCCAGGTGACCGGGTCACGTGGGGACCCCGGGCCCAGGTAACCGGGTCATACCGAGTCCCCGGACCCAGGTCACCGGGTCAGTTCGGGACCCCGGACCCAGGTCGGGTCATGTCACGTCCCATGCCCGGGTCCCCGGGTTGGATTTTTACCCAGGCCCCGGGTCACGGGGTCATGTCGGGTCGCTGTCCCGGGTACCAGTGTCAGGTGACCACCCCGGCCCCGGGAGACGGAGTCATACCGGGTCCCCGGCCCAGGTCCCCGGGTTGCATCGGGACAAAAGCACCGGATCACTGGATCACGTGGGGGCCCGGGCCCGGGTCCCTGGGTTGCATCGGGACACCAGCGAAGGACCACCGGGTCCTGTCGGGTCCCCGGCCCGGGTCCCCTGGACAGGTCGTTAACCCGGCCCCAGGTCACCGGGTCGTGTCGGGTAACCGGCCTGGTTCCCAGGTTCCGGTGACCACCCCGGCACCAGGACCCCGGGTCCCGTGGGGACCCCGGCACCAGGTGACCGGGTCACGTGGGGTCACCGGCCCCAGGTGACCGGGTCACGTGGGGACACCGGCCCCAGGTGACCGGGTCACGTGGGGTCACCGGCCCCAGGTCAGCGGGTCACGTGGGGTCACCGGCCCCAGGTGACCGGGTCACGTGGGGTCACCGGCCCCAGGTGACCGGGTCACGTGGGGTCACCGGCACCAGGTGACCGGGTCACGTGGGGTCACCGGCCCCAGGTGACCTGGTCACGTGGGGTCCCCGGCCCCAGGTGACCGGGTCACGTGGGGTCACCGGCCCCATGTGACCGGGTCACGTGAGGTCACCGGCCCCAGGTGACCGGGTCACGTGGGGTCACCGGCCCCAGGTGACCGGGTCACGTGGGGTCACCGGCCCCAGGTGACCGGGTCACGTGGGGTCACCGGCCCCAGGTGACCGGGTCACGTGGGGTCACCGGCCCCAGGTCAGCGGGTCACGTGGGGTCACCGGCCCCAGGTGACCGGGTCACGTGGGGTCACCGGCCCCAGGTGACCTGGTCACGTGGGGTAACCGGCCCCAGGTGACCGGGTCACGTGGGGACCCCGGGCCCAGGTAACCGGGTCATACCGAGTCCCCGGACCCAGGTCACCGGGTCAGTTCGGGACCCCGGACCCAGGTCGGGTCATGTCACGTCCCATGCCCGGGTCTCCGGGTTGGATTTTTACCCAGGCCCCGGGTCACGGGGTCATGTCGGGTCGCTGTCCCGGGTACCAGTGTCAGGTGACCACCCCGGCCCCGGGAGATGGAGTCATACCGGGTCCCCGGCCCAGGTCCCCGGGTTGCATCCGGACAAAAGCACCGGATCACTGGATCACGTGGGGGCCCGGGCCCGGGTCCCCGGGTTGCATCGGGACACCAGCGAAGGACCACCGGGTCCTGTCGGGTCCCCGGCCCGGGTCCCCTGGACAGGTCGTTAACCCGGCCCCAGGTCACCGGGTCGTGTCGGGTAACCGGCCTGGTTCCCAGGTTCCGGTGACCACCCCGGCACCAGGACCCCGGGTCCCGTGGGGACCCCGGCCCCAGGTGACCGGGTCACGCGGGGTCACCGGCCCCAGGTCAGCGGGTCACGTGGGGTCACCGGCCCCAGGTGACCTGGTCACGTGGGGTCACCGGCCCCAGGTGACCGGGTCACGTGGGGTCACCGGCACCAGGTGACCTGGTCACGTGGGGTCACCGGCCCCAGGTGACCGGGTCACGTGGGGTCACCGGCACCAGGTGACCGGGTCACGTGGGGTCACCGGCCCCAGGTGACCGGGTCACGTGGGGTCACCGGCCCAGGTGACCGGGTCACGTGGGGTCACCGGCCCCAGGTGACCTGGTCACGTGGGGTCACCGGCCCCAGGTGACCGGGTCACGTGGGGTCACCGGCCCCAGGTCAGCGGGTCACGTGGGGACCCCGGCCCCAGGTGACCGGGTCACGTGGGGTCACCGGCCCCAGGTGACCGGGTCACGTGGGGTCACCGGCCCCAGGTGACCGGGTCACGTGGGGTCACCGGCCCCAGGTCAGCGGGTCACGTGGGGACCCCGGCCCCATGTGACCGGGTCACGTGGGGTCACCGGCCCCAGGTGACCGGGTCACGTGGGGTCACCGGCCCAGGTGACCGGGTCACGTGGGGTCACCGGCCCCAGGTGACCTGGTCACGTGGGGTCACCGGCCCCAGGTGACCGGGTCACGTGGGGTCACCGGCCCCAGGTCAGCGGGTCACGTGGGGACCCCGGCCCCAGGTGACCGGGTCACGTGGGGTCACCGGCCCCAGGTGACCGGGTCACGTGGGGTCACCGGCCCCAGGTGACCGGGTCACGTGGGGACCCCGGCCCCAGGTGACCGGGTCACGTGGGGTCACCGGCCCCAGGTGACCGGGTCACGTGGGGACACCGGCCACAGGTGACCGGGTCACGTGGGGTCACCGGCCCCAGGTCAGCGGGTCACGTGGGGTCACCGGCCCCAGGTGACCGGGTCACGTGGGGTCACCGGCACCAGGTGACCGGGTCACGTGGGGTCACCGGCACCAGGTGACCGGGTCACGTGGGGTCACCGGCCCCAGGTCAGCGGGTCACGTGGGGTCACCGGCCCCAGGTGACCCGGTCACGTGGGGTCACCGGCCCCAGGTGACCGGGTCACGTGAGGTCACCGGCCCCAGGTGACCGGGTCACGTGGGGTCACCGGCCCCAGGTGACCGGGTCACGTGGGGTCACCGGCCCCAGGTGACCGGGTCACGTGGGGTCACCGGCCCAGGTGACCGGGTCACGTGGGGTCACCGGCCCCAGGTGACCGGGTCACGTGGGGTCACCGGCCCCAGGTCAGCGGGTCACGTGGGGACCCCGGCCCCAGGTGACCGGGTCACGTGGGGACACCGGCCCCAGGTCAGCGGGTCACGTGGGGTCACCGGCCCCAGGTGACCTGGTCACGTGGGGACCCCGGCCCCAGGTGACCGGGTCACGTGGGGACCCCGGGCCCAGGTAACCGGGTCATACCGAGTCCCCGGACCCAGGTCACCGGGTCAGTTCGGGACCCCGGACCCAGGTCGGGTCATGTCACGTCCCATGCCCGGGTCCCCGGGTTGGATTTTTACCCAGGCCCCGGGTCACGGGGTCATGTCGGGTCGCTGTCCCGGGTACCAGTGTCAGGTGACCACCCCGTCCCCGGGAGACGGAGTCATACCGGGTCCCCGGCCCAGGTCCCCGGGTTGCATCGGGACAAAAGCACCGGATCACTGGATCACGTGGGGGCCCGGGCCCGGGTCCCCGGGTTGCATCGGGACACCAGCGAAGGACCACCGGGTCCTGTCGGGTCCCCGGCCCGGGTCCCCTGGACAGGTCGTTAACCCGGCCCCAGGTCACCGGGTCGTGTCGGGTAACCGGCCTGGTTCCCAGGTTCCGGTGACCACCCCGGCACCAGGACTCCGGGTCCCGTGGGGACCCCGGCCCCAGGTGACCGGGTCACGCGGGGTCACCGGCCCCAGGTCAGCGGGTCACGTGGGGTCACCGGCCCCAGGTGACCGGGTCACGTGGGGTCACCGGCCCCAGGTGACCGGGTCACGTGAGGTCACCGGCCCCAGGTGACCGGGTCACGTGGGGTCACCGGCCCCAGGTGACCGGGTCACGTGGGGTCACCGGCCCCAGGTGACCGGGTCACGTGGGGACCCTGGCCCCACGTGACCGGGTCACGTGGGGACCCCGGGCCCAGGTCGGGTCATGTCACGTCCCATGCCCGGGTCCCCGGGTTGGATTTTTACCCAGGCCCCGGGTCACGGGGTCATGTCGGGTCGCTGTCCCGGGTACCAGTGTCAGGTGACCACCCCGGCCCCGGGAGACGGAGTCATACCGGGTCCCCGGCCCAGGTCCCTGGGTTGCATCGGGACAAAAGCACCGGATCACTGGATCACGTGGGGGCCCGGGCCCGGGTCCCCGGGTTGCATCGGGACACCACCGAAGGACCACCGGGTCCTGTCGGGTCCCCGGCCCGGGTCCCCTGGACAGGTCGTTAACCCGGCCCCAGGTCACCGGGTCGTGTCGGGTAACCGGCCTGGTTCCCAGGTTCCGGTGACCACCCCGGCACCAGGACCCCGGGTCCCGTGGGGACCCCGGCACCAGGTGACCGGGTCACGTGGGGTCACCGGCCCCAGGTGACCGGGTCACGTGGGGTCACCGGCCCCAGGTGACCGGGTCACGCGGGGTCACCGGCCCCAGGTCAGCGGGTCACGTGGGGTCACCGGCCCCAGGTGACCGGGTCACGTGGGGTCACCGGCCCCAGGTGACCGGGTCACGTGAGGTCACCGGCCCCAGGTGACCGGGTCACGTGGTGTCACCGGCCCCAGGTGACCGGGTCACGTGGGGTCACCGGCCCCAGGTGACCGGGTCACGTGGGGTCACCGGCCCCAGGTGACCGGGTCACGTGGGGTCACCGGCCCCAGGTGACCGGGTCACGTGGGGTCACCGGCCCCAGGTGACCGGGTCACGTGGGGTCACCGGCCCCAGGTCAGCGGGTCACGTGGGGTCACCGGCCCCAGGTGACCTGGTCACGTGGGGTCACCGGCCCCAGGTGACCGGGTCACGTGGGGTCACCGGCCCCAGGTGACCGGGTCACGTGGGGTCACCGGCCCCAGGTCAGCGGGTCACGTGGGGTCACCGGCCCCAGGTGACCTGGTCACGTGGGGTCACCGGCCCCAGGTGACCGGGTCACGTGGGGTCACCGGCCCCAGGTGACCGGGTCACGTGGGGTCACCGGACCCAGGTCAGCGGGTCACGTGGGGACACCGGCCCCAGGTAACCGGGTCATACCGAGTCCCCGGACCCAGGTCACCGGGTGAGTTCGGGACCCCGGACCCAGGTCGGGTCATGTCACGTCCCATGCCCGGGTCCCCGGGTTGGATTTTTACCCAGGCCCCGGGTCACAGGGTCATGTCGGGTCAACGGCCTGGGTACAAGGGTCTGGTGACCACCCCGACCCCAGGTCCCCGGGTCATGACGGGACACCGGACCAGGTCCCCGAGTCCGGTCGACACCACAGCCCCAGGTCACCGGGTCATGTCGGGACCCAGCCCGGGTCCCCGGGACGGGTTTTTACCCCAGCCGCAGATCACCGGGTCCTGTCGGGTACCCGGGTCGGGTCCCCTGGACAGGTCGGCACCCCGGCCCCGGGTCACGGGGTCATGTCGGGTCGCTGTCCCGGGTACCAGTGTCAGGTGACCACCCCGGCCCCGGGAGACGGAGTCATACCGGGTCCCCGGCCCAGGTCCCCGGGTTGCATCGGGACAAAAGCACCGGATCACTGGATCACGTGGGGGCCCGGGCCCGGGTCCCCGGGTTGCATCGGGACACCAGCGAAGGACCACCGGGTCCTGTCGGGTCCCCGGCCCGGGTCCCCTGGACAGGTCGTTAACCCGGCCCCAGGTCACCGGGTCGTGTCGGGTAACCGGCCTGGTTCCCAGGTTCCGGTGACCACCCCGGCACCAGGACCCCGGGTCCCGTGGGGACCCCGGCACCAGGTGACCGGGTCACGTGGGGTCACCGGCCCCAGGTGACCGGGTCACGTGGGGACACCGGCCCCAGGTGACCGGGTCACGTGGGGTCACCGGCCCCAGGTCAGCGGGTCACGTGGGGTCACCGGCCCCAGGTGACCGGGTCACGTGGGGTCACCGGCCCCAGGTCAGCGGGTCACGTGGGGACCCCGGCCCCAGGTGACCGGGTCACGTGGGGTCACCGGCCCCAGGTGACCTGGTCACGTGGGGACCCCGGCCCCAGGTGACCGGGTCACGTGGGGACCCCGGGCCCAGGTAACCGGGTCATACCGAGTCCCCGGACCCAGGTCACCGGGTCAGTTCGGGACCCCGGACCCAGGTCGGGTCATGTCACGTCCCATGCCCGGGTCCCCGGGTTGGATTTTTACCCAGGCCCCGGGTCACGGGGTCATATCGGGTCGCTGTCCCGGGTACCAGTGTCAGGTGACCACCCCGGCCCCGGGAGACGGAGTCATACCGGGTCCCCGGCCCAGGTCCCCGGGTTGCATCGGGACAAAAGCACCGGATCACTGGATCACGTGGGGGCCCGGGCTCGGGTCCCCGGGTTGCATCGGGACACCAGCGAAGGACCACCGGGTCCTGTCGGGTCCACGGCCCGGGTCCCCTGGACAGGTCGTTAACCCGGCCCCAGGTCACCGGGTCGTGTCGGGTAACCGGCCTGGTTCCCAGGTTCCGGTGACCACCCCGGCACCAGGACCCCGGGTCCCGTGGGGACCCCGGCACCAGGTGACCGGGTCACGTGGGGTCACCGGCCCCAGGTGACCGGGTCACGTGGGGACACCGGCCCCAGGTGACCGGGTCACGTGGGGTCACCGGCCCCAGGTCAGCGGGTCACGTGGGGTCACCGGCCCCAGGTGACCGGGTCACGTGGGGTCACCGGCCCCAGGTGACCGGGTCACGTGGGGTCACCGGCCCCAGGTGACCTGGTCACGTGGGGTCACCGGCCCCAGGTGACCGGGTCACGTGGGGTCACCGGCCCCAGGTGACCGGGTCACGTGGGGTCACCGGCCCCAGGTGACCGGGTCACGTGGGGTCACCGGCCCCAGGTGACCGGGTCACGTCGGGTCACCGGCCCAGGTGACCGGGTCACGTGGGGTCACCGGCCCCAGGTGACCTGGTCACGTGGGGTCACCGGCCCCAGGTGACCGGGTCACGTGGGGTCACCGGCCCCAGGTGACCGGGTCACGTGGGGTCACCGGCCCCAGGTGACCGGGTCACGTGGGGTCACCGGCCCCAGGTGACCGGGTCACGTGGGGTCACCGGCCCCAGGTCAGCGGGTCACGTGGGGACCCCGGCCCCAGGTGACCGGGTCACGTGGGGACACCGGCCCCAGGTCAGCGGGTCACGTGGGGTCACCGGCCCCAGGTGACCTGGTCACGTGGGGACCCCGGCCCCAGGTGACCGGGTCACGTGGGGACCCCGGGCCCAGGTAACCGGGTCATACCGAGTCCCCGGACCCAGGTCACCGGGTCAGTTCGGGACCCCGGACCCAGGTCGGGTCATGTCACGTCCCATGCCCGGGTCCCCGGGTTGGATTTTTACCCAGGCCCCGGGTCACGGGGTCATGTCGGGTCGCTGTCCCGGGTACCAGTGTCAGGTGACCACCCCGTCCCCGGGAGACGGAGTCATACCGGGTCCCCGGCCCAGGTCCCCGGGTTGCATCGGGACAAAAGCACCGGATCACTGGATCACGTGGGGGCCCGGGCCCGGGTCCCCGGGTTGCATCGGGACACCAGCGAAGGACCACCGGGTCCTGTCGGGTCCCCGGCCCGGGTCCCCTGGACAGGTCGTTAACCCGGCCCCAGGTCACCGGGTCGTGTCGGGTAACCGGCCTGGTTCCCAGGTTCCGGTGACCACCCCGGCACCAGGACCCCGGGTCCCGTGGGGACCCCGGCACCAGGTGACCGGGTCACGTGGGGTCACCGGCCCCAGGTGACCGGGTCACGTGGGGACACCGGCCCCAGGTGACCGGGTCACGTGGGGTCACCGGCCCCAGGTGACCTGGTCACGTGGGGACCCCGGCCCCAGGTGACCGGGTCACGTGGGGACCCCGGGCCCAGGTAACCGGGTCATACCGAGTCCCCGGACCCAGGTCACCGGGTCAGTTCGGGACCCCGGACCCAGGTCGGGTCATGTCACGTCCCATGCCCGGGTCCCCGGGTTGGATTTTTACCCAGGCCCCGGGTCACGGGGTCATGTCGGGTCGCTGTCCCGGGTACCAGTGTCAGGTGACCACCCCGGCCCCGGGAGACGGAGTCATACCGGGTCCCCGGCCCAGGTCCCCGGGTTGCATCGGGACAAAAGCACCGGATCACTGGATCACGTGGGGGCCCGGGCCCGGGTCCCCGGGTTGCATCGGGACACCAGCGAAGGACCACCGGGTCCTGTCGGGTCCCCGGCCCGGGTCCCCTGGACAGGTCGTTAACCCGGCCCCAGGTCACCGGGTCGTGTCGGGTAACCGGCCTGGTTCCCAGGTTCCGGTGACCACCCCGGCACCAGGACCCCGGGTCCCGTGGGGACCCCGGCACCAGGTGACCGGGTCACGCGGGGTCACCGGCCCCAGGTCAGCGGGTCACGTGGGGTCACCGGCCCCAGGTGACCTGGTCACGTGGGGTCACCGGCCCCAGGTGACCGGGTCACGTGGGGTCACCGGCACCAGGTGACCTGGTCACGTGGGGTCACCGGCCCCAGGTGACCGGGTCACGTGGGGTCACCGGCACCAGGTGACCGGGTCACGTGGGGTCACCGGCCCCAGGTGACCGGGTCACGTGGGGTCACCGGCCCCAGGTGACCGGGTCACGTGAGGTCACTGGCCCCAGGTGACCGGGTCACGTGGGGTCACCGGCCCCAGGTGACCGGGTCACGTGGGGTCACCGGCCCCAGGTGACCGGGTCACGTGGGGTCACCGGCCCAGGTGACCGGGTCACGTGGGGTCACCGGCCCCAGGTGACCGGGTCACGTGGGGTCACCGGCCCCAGGTGACCTGGTCACGTGGGGTCACCGGCCCCAGGTGACCGGGTCACGTGGGGTCACCGGCCCCAGGTCAGCGGGTCACGTGGGGACCCCGGCCCCAGGTGACCGGGTCACGTGGGGACACCGGCCCCAGGTCAGCGGGTCACGTGGGGTCACCGGCCCCAGGTGACCTGGTCACGTGGGGACCCCGGCCCCAGGTGACCGGGTCACGTGGGGACCCTGGGCCCAGGTAACCGGGTCATACCGAGTCCCCGGACCCAGGTCACCGGGTCAGTTCGGGACCCCGGACCCAGGTCGGGTCATGTCACGTCTCATGCCCGGGTCCCCGGGTTGGATTTTTACCCAGGCCCCGGGTCATGGGGTCATGTCGGGTCGCTGTCCCGGGTACCAGTGTCAGGTGACCACCCCGGCCCCGGGAGACGGAGTCATACCGGGTCCCCGGCCCAGGTCCCCGGGTTGCATCGGGACAAAAGCACCGGATCACTGGATCACGTGGGGGCCCGGGCCCGGGTCCCCGGGTTGCATCGGGACACCACCGAAGGACCACCGGGTCCTGTCGGGTCCCCGGCCCGGGTCCCCTGGACAGGTCGTTAACCCGGCCCCAGGTCACCGGGTCGTGTCGGGTAACCGGCCTGGTTCCCAGGTTCCGGTGACCACCCCGGCACCAGGACCCCGGGTCCCGTGGGGACCCCGGCACCAGGTGACCGGGTCACGTGGGGTCACCGGCCTCAGGTGACCGGGTCACGTGGGGACACCGGCCCCAGGTGACCGGGTCACGTGGGGTCACCGGCCCCAGGTCAGCGGGTCACGTGGGGTCACCGGCCCCAGGTGACCGGGTCACGTGGGGTCACCGGCCCCAGGTGACCGGGTCACGTGGGGTCACCGGCACCAGGTGACCGGGTCACGTGGGGTCACCGGCCCCAGGTGACCGGGTCACGTGGGGTCACCGGCCCCAGGTGACCGGGTCACGTGAGGTCACCGGCCCCAGGTGACCGGGTCACGTGGGGACCCCGGCCCCAGGTGACCGGGTCACGTGGGGACACCGGCACCAGGTCAGCGGGTCACGTGGGGTCACCGGCCCCAGGTGACCTGGTCACGTGGGGACCCCGGCCCCAGGTGACCGGGTCACGTGGGGACCCCGGGCCCAGGTAACCGGGTCATACCGAGTCCCCGGACCCAGGTCACCGGGTCAGTTCGGGACCCCGGACCCAGGTCGGGTCATGTCACGTCCCATGCCCGGGTCCCCGGGTTGGATTTTTACCCAGGCCCCGGGTCACGGGGTCATGTCGGGTCGCTGTCCCGGGTACCAGTGTCAGGTGACCACCCCGGCCCCGGGAGACGGAGTCATACCGGGTCCCCGGCCCAGGTCCCCGGGTTGCATCGGGACAAAAGCACCGGATCACTGGATCACGTGGGGGCCCGGGCCCGGGTCCCCGGGTTGCATCGGGACACCAGCGAAGGACCACCGGGTCCTGTCGGGTCCCCGGCCCGGGTCCCCTGGACAGGTCGTTAACCCGGCCCCAGGTCACCGGGTCGTGTCGGGTAACCGGCCTGGTTCCCAGGTTCCAGTGACCACCCCGGCACCAGGACCCCGGGTCCCGTGGGGACCCCGGCACCAGGTGACCGGGTCACGTGGGGTCACCGGCCCCAGGTGACCGGGTCACGTGGGGACACTGGCCCCAGGTGACCGGGTCACGTGGGGTCACCGGCCCCAGGTGACCGGGTCACGTGGGGTCACCGGCCCCAGGTGACCGGGTC
Source organism: Somateria mollissima (assembly GCA_951411735.1). Classification (NCBI taxonomy): domain Eukaryota; kingdom Metazoa; phylum Chordata; class Aves; order Anseriformes; family Anatidae; genus Somateria; species Somateria mollissima. The sequence continues at coordinate 237,598 of CATOCB010000075.1, forward strand.
ACGTGGGGTCACCGGCCCCAGGTCAGCGGGTCACGTGGGGACCCCGGCCCCAGGTGACCGGGTCACGTGGGGTCACCGGCCCCAGGTGACCGGGTCACGTGGGGTCACCGGCCCCAGGTGACCGGGTCACGTGGGGACCCCGGCCCCAGGTGACCGGGTCACGTGGGGTCACCGGCCCCAGGTGACCGGGTCACGTGGGGACACCGGCCACAGGTGACCGGGTCACGTGGGGTCACCGGCCCCAGGTCAGCGGGTCACGTGTGGTCACCGGCCCCAGGTGACCGGGTCACGTGGGGTCACCGGCCCCAGGTGACCGGGTCACGTGGGGTCACCGGCACCAGGTGACCGGGTCACGTGGGGTCACCGGCCCCAGGTGACCTGGTCACGTGGGGTCACCGGCCCCAGGTGACCGGGTCACGTGGGGTCACCGGCCCCAGGTGACCGGGTCACGTGAGGTCACCGGCCCCAGGTGACCGGGTCACGTGGGGTCACCGGCCCCAGGTGACCGGGTCACGTGGGGTCACCGGCCCCAGGTGACCGGGTCACGTGGGGTCACCGGCCCAGGTGACCGGGTCACGTGGGGTCACCGGCCCCAGGTGACCGGGTCACGTGGGGTCACCGGCCCCAGGTGACCGGGTCACGTGGGGTCACCGGCCCCAGGTCAGCGGGTCACGTGGGGACCCCGGCCCCAGGTGACCGGGTCACGTGGGGACACCGGCCCCAGGTCAGCGGGTCACGTGGGGTCACCGGCCCCAGGTGACCTGGTCACGTGGGGACCCCGGCCCCAGGTGACCGGGTCACGTGGGGACCCCGGGCCCAGGTAACCGGGTCATACCGAGTCCCCGGACCCAGGTCACCGGGTCAGTTCGGGACCCCGGACCCAGGTCGGGTCATGTCACGTCCCATGCCCGGGTCCCCGGGTTGGATTTTTACCCAGGCCCCGGGTCACGGGGTCATGTCGGGTCGCTGTCCCGGGTACCAGTGTCAGGTGACCACCCCGGCCCCGGGAGACGGAGTCATACCGGGTCCCCGGCCCAGGTCCCCGGGTTGCATCGGGACAAAAGCACCGGATCACTGGATCACGTGGGGGCCCGGGCCCGGGTCCCCGGGTTGCATCGGGACACCAGCGAAGGACCACCGGGTCCTGTCGGGTCCCCGGCCCGGGTCCCCTGGACAGGTCGTTAACCCGGCCCCAGGTCACCGGGTCGTGTCGGGTAACCGGCCTGGTTCCCAGGTTCCGGTGACCACCCCGGCACCAGGACTCCGGGTCCCGTGGGGACCCCGGCCCCAGGTGACCGGGTCACGCGGGGTCACCGGCCCCAGGTCAGCGGGTCACGTGGGGTCACCGGCCCCAGGTGACCGGGTCACGTGGGGTCACCGGCCCCAGGTGACCGGGTCACGTGAGGTCACCGGCCCCAGGTGACCGGGTCACGTGGGGTCACCGGCCCCAGGTGACCGGGTCACGTGGGGTCACCGGCCCCAGGTGACCGGGTCACGTGGGGACCCTGGCCCCAGGTGACCGGGTCACGTGGGGACCCCGGGCCCAGGTCGGGTCATGTCACGTCCCATGCCCGGGTCCCCGGGTTGGATTTTTACCCAGGCCCCGGGTCACGGGGTCATGTCGGGTCGCTGTCCCGGGTACCAGTGTCAGGTGACCACCCCGGCCCCGGGAGACGGAGTCATACCAGGTCCCCGGCCCAGGTCCCCGGGTTGCATCGGGACAAAAGCACCGGATCACTGGATCACGTGGGGGCCCGGGCCCGGGTCCCCGGGTTGCATCGGGACACCACCGAAGGACCACCGGGTCCTGTCGGGTCCCCGGCCCGGGTCCCCTGGACAGGTCGTTAACCCGGCCCCAGGTCACCGGGTCGTGTCGGGTAACCGGCCTGGTTCCCAGGTTCCGGTGACCACCCCGGCACCAGGACCCCGGGTCCCGTGGGGACCCCGGCACCAGGTGACCGGGTCACGTGGGGTCACCGGCCCCAGGTGACCGGGTCACGTGGGGTCACCGGCCCCAGGTGACCGGGTCACGCGGGGTCACCGGCCCCAGGTGACCTGGTCACGTGGGGTCCCCGGCCCCAGGTGACCGGGTCACGTGGGGTCACCGGCCCCATGTGACCGGGTCACGTGAGGTCACCGGCCCCAGGTGACCGGGTCACGTGGGGTCACCGGCCCCAGGTCAGCGGGTCACGTGGGGTCACCGGCCCCAGGTGACCGGGTCACGTGGGGTCACCGGCCCCAGGTGACCGGGTCACGTGGGGTCACCGGCCCCAGGTGACCGGGTCACGTGGGGTCACCGGCCCCAGGTCAGCGGGTCACGTGGGGTCACCGGCCCCAGGTGACCGGGTCACGTGGGGTCACCGGCCCCAGGTGACCGGGTCACGTGGGGTAACCGGCCCCAGGTGACCGGGTCACGTGGGGACCCCGGGCCCAGGTAACCGGGTCATACCGAGTCCCCGGACCCAGGTCACCGGGTCAGTTCGGGACCCCGGACCCAGGTCGGGTCATGTCACGTCCCATGCCCGGGTCTCCGGGTTGGATTTTTACCCAGGCCCCGGGTCACGGGGTCATGTCGGGTCGCTGTCCCGGGTACCAGTGTCAGGTGACCACCCCGGCCCCGGGAGATGGAGTCATACCGGGTCCCCGGCCCAGGTCCCCGGGTTGCATCCGGACAAAAGCACCGGATCACTGGATCACGTGGGGGCCCGGGCCCGGGTCCCCGGGTTGCATCGGGACACCAGCGAAGGACCACCGGGTCCTGTCGGGTCCCCGGCCCGGGTCCCCTGGACAGGTCGTTAACCCGGCCCCAGGTCACCGGGTCGTGTCGGGTAACCGGCCTGGTTCCCAGGTTCCGGTGACCACCCCGGCACCAGGACCCCGGGTCCCGTGGGGACCCCGGCCCCAGGTGACCGGGTCACGCGGGGTCACCGGCCCCAGGTCAGCGGGTCACGTGGGGTCACCGGCCCCAGGTGACCTGGTCACGTGGGGTCACCGGCCCCAGGTGACCGGGTCACGTGGGGTCACCGGCACCAGGTGACCTGGTCACGTGGGGTCACCGGCCCCAGGTGACCGGGTCACGTGGGGTCACCGGCCCCAGGTGACCGGGTCACGTGGGGTCACCGGCCCCAGGTGACCGGGTCACGTGGGGTCACCGGCCCAGGTGACCGGGTCACGTGGGGTCACCGGCCCCAGGTGACCTGGTCACGTGGGGTCACCGGCCCCAGGTGACCGGGTCACGTGGGGTCACCGGCCCCAGGTCAGCGGGTCACGTGGGGACCCCGGCCCCAGGTGACCGGGTCACGTGGGGTCACCGGCCCCAGGTGACCGGGTCACGTGGGGTCACCGGCCCCAGGTGACCGGGTCACGTGGGGTCACCGGCCCCAGGTGACCGGGTCACGTGGGGTCACCGGCCCAGGTGACCGGGTCACGTGGGGTCACCGGCCCCAGGTGACCTGGTCACGTGGGGTCACCGGCCCCAGGTGACCGGGTCACGTGGGGTCACCGGCCCCAGGTCAGCGGGTCACGTGGGGACCCCGGCCCCAGGTGACCGGGTCACGTGGGGTCACCGGCCCCAGGTGACCGGGTCACGTGGGGTCACCGGCCCCATGTGACCGGGTCACGTGGGGTCACCGGCCCCAGGTGACCGGGTCACGTGGGGTCACCGGCCCAGGTGACCGGGTCACGTGGGGTCACCGGCCCCAGGTGGCCTGGTCACGTGGGGTCACCGGCCCCAGGTGACCGGGTCACGTGGGGTCACCGGCCCCAGGTGACCGGGTCACGTGGGGACCCCGGCCCCAGGTGACCGGGTCACGTGGGGTCACCGGCCCCAGGTGACCGGGTCACGTGGGGTCACCGGCCCCAGGTGACCGGGTCACGTGGGGACCCCGGCCCCAGGTGACCGGGTCACGTGGGGTCACCGGCCCCAGGTGACCGGGTCACGTGGGGACACCGGCCACAGGTGACCGGGTCACGTGGGGTCACCGGCCCCAGGTCAGCGGGTCACGTGGGGTCACCGGCCCCAGGTGACCGGGTCACGTGGGGTCACCGGCCCCAGGTGACCGGGTCACGTGGGGTCACCGGCACCAGGTGACCGGGTCACGTGGGGTCACCGGCCCCAGGTGACCTGGTCACGTGGGGTCACCGGCCCCAGGTGACCGGGTCACGTGGGGTCACCGGCCCCAGGTGACCGGGTCACGTGAGGTCACCGGCCCCAGGTGACCGGGTCACGTGGGGTCACCGGCCCCAGGTGACCGGGTCACGTGGGGTCACCGGCCCAGGTGACCGGGTCACGTGGGGTCACCGGCCCCAGGTGACCGGGTCACGTGGGGTCACCGGCCCCAGGTGATCGGGTCACGTGGGGTCACCGGCCCCAGGTCAGCGGGTCACGTGGGGACCCCGGCCCCAGGTGACCGGGTCACGTGGGGACACCGGCCCCAGGTCAGCGGGTCACGTGGGGACCCCGGCCCCAGGTGACCGGGTCACGTGGGGACCCCGGCCCCAGGTGACCGGGTCACGTGGGGACCCTGGGCCCAGGTAACCGGGTCATACCGAGTCCCCGGACCCAGGTCACCGGGTCAGTTCGGGACCCCGGACCCAGGTCGGGTCATGTCACGTCTCATGCCCGGGTCCCCGGGTTGGATTTTTACCCAGGCCCCGGGTCATGGGGTCATGTCGGGTCGCTGTCCCGGGTACCAGTGTCAGGTGACCACCCCGGCCCCGGGAGACGGAGTCATACCGGGTCCCCGGCCCAGGTCCCCGGGTTGCATCGGGACAAAAGCACCGGATCACTGGATCACGTGGGGGCCCGGGCCCGGGTCCCCGGGTTGCATCGGGACACCACCGAAGGACCACCGGGTCCTGTCGGGTCCCCGGCCCGGGTCCCCTGGACAGGTCGTTAACCCGGCCCCAGGTCACCGGGTCGTGTCGGGTAACCGGCCTGGTTCCCAGGTTCTGGTGACCACCCCGGCACCAGGACCCCGGGTCCCGTGGGGACCCCGGCACCAGGTGACCGGGTCACGTGGGGTCACCGGCCCCAGGTGACCGGGTCACGTGGGGACACCGGCCCCAGGTGACCGGGTCACGTGGGGTCACCGGCCCCAGGTCAGCGGGTCACGTGGGGTCACCGGCCCCAGGTGACCGGGTCACGTGGGGTCACCGGCCCCAGGTGACCGGGTCACGTGGGGTCACCGGCACCAGGTGACCGGGTCACGTGGGGTCACCGGCCCCAGGTGACCGGGTCACGTGGGGTCACCGGCCCCAGGTGACCGGGTCACGTGAGGTCACCGGCCCCAGGTGACCGGGTCACGTGGGGACCCCCGGCCCCAGGTGACCGGGTCACGTGGGGACACCGGCACCAGGTCAGCGGGTCACGTGGGGTCACCGGCCCCAGGTGACCTGGTCACGTGGGGACCCCGGCCCCAGGTGACCGGGTCACGTGGGGACCCCGGGCCCAGGTAACCGGGTCATACCGAGTCCCCGGACCCAGGTCACCGGGTCAGTTCGGGACCCCGGACCCAGGTCGGGTCATGTCACGTCCCATGCCCGGGTCCCCGGGTTGGATTTTTACCCAGGCCCCGGGTCACGGGGTCATGTCGGGTCGCTGTCCCGGGTACCAGTGTCAGGTGACCACCCCGGCCCCGGGAGACGGAGTCATACCGGGTCCCCGGCCCAGGTCCCCGGGTTGCATCGGGACAAAAGCACCGGATCACTGGATCACGTGGGGGCCCGGGCCCGGGTCCCCGGGTTGCATCGGGACACCAGCGAAGGACCACCGGGTCCTGTCGGGTCCCCGGCCCGGGTCCCCTGGACAGGTCGTTAACCCGGCCCCAGGTCACCGGGTCGTGTCGGGTAACCGGCCTGGTTCCCAGGTTCCAGTGACCACCCCGGCACCAGGACCCCGGGTCCCGTGGGGACCCCGGCACCAGGTGACCGGGTCACGTGGGGTCACCGGCCCCAGGTGACCGGGTCACGTGGGGACACCGGCCCCAGGTGACCGGGTCACGTGGGGTCACCGGCCCCAGGTCAGCGGGTCACGTGGGGTCACCGGCCCCAGGTGACCGGGTCACGTGGGGTCACCGGCCCCAGGTGACCGGGTCACGTGGGGTCACCGGCCCCAGGTGACCTGGTCACGTGGGGTCCCCGGCCCCAGGTGACCGGGTCACGTGGGGTCACCGGCCCCATGTGACCGGGTCACGTGAGGTCACCGGCCCCAGGTGACCGGGTCACGTGGGGTCACCGGCCCCAGGTCAGCGGGTCACGTGGGGTCACCGGCCCCAGGTGACCGGGTCACGTGGGGTCACCGGCCCCAGGTGACCGGGTCACGTGGGGTCACCGGCCCCAGGTGACCGGGTCACGTGGGGTCACCGGCCCCAGGTCAGCGGGTCACGTGGGGTCACCGGCCCCAGGTGACCGGGTCACGTGGGGTCACCGGCCCCAGGTGACCTGGTCACGTGGGGTAACCGGCCCCAGGTGACCGGGTCACGTGGGGACCCCGGGCCCAGGTAACCGGGTCATACCGAGTCCCCGGACCCAGGTCACCGGGTCAGTTCGGGACCCCGGACCCAGGTCGGGTCATGTCACGTCCCATGCCCGGGTCTCCGGGTTGGATTTTTACCCAGGCCCCGGGTCACGGGGTCATGTCGGGTCGCTATCCCGGGTACCAGTGTCAGGTGACCACCCCGGCCCCGGGAGATGGAGTCATACCGGGTCCCCGGCCCAGGTCCCCGGGTTGCATCCGGACAAAAGCACCGGATCACTGGATCACGTGGGGGCCCGGGCCCGGGTCCCCGGGTTGCATCGGGACACCAGCGAAGGACCACCGGGTCCTGTCGGGTCCCCGGCCCGGGTCCCCTGGACAGGTCGTTAACCCGGCCCCAGGTCACCGGGTCGTGTCGGGTAACCGGCCTGGTTCCCAGGTTCCGGTGACCACCCCGGCACCAGGACCCCGGGTCCCGTGGGGACCCCGGCCCCAGGTGACCGGGTCACGCGGGGTCACCGGCCCCAGGTCAGCGGGTCACGTGGGGTCACCGGCCCCAGGTAACCTGGTCACGTGGGGTCACCGGCCCCAGGTGACCGGGTCACGTGGGGTCACCGGCACCAGGTGACCTGGTCACGTGGGGTCACCGGCCCCAGGTGACCGGGTCACGTGGGGTCACCGGCCCCAGGTGACCGGGTCACGTGGGGTCACCGGCCCCAGGTGACCGGGTCACGTGGGGTCACCGGCCCAGGTGACCGGGTCACGTGGGGTCACCGGCCCCAGGTGACCTGGTCACGTGGGGTCACCGGCCCCAGGTGACCGGGTCACGTGGGGTCACCGGCCCCAGGTCAGCGGGTCACGTGGGGACCACGGCCCCAGGTGACCGGGTCACGTGGGGTCACCGGCCCCAGGTGACCGGGTCACGTGGGGTCACCGGCCCCAGGTCAGCGGGTCACGTGGGGACCCCGGCCCCATGTGACCGGGTCACGTGGGGTCACCGGCCCCAGGTGACCGGGTCACGTGGGGTCACCGGCCCAGGTGACCGGGTCACGTGGGGTCACCGGCCCCAGGTGGCCTGGTCACGTGGGGTCACCGGCCCCAGGTGACCGGGTCACGTGGGGTCACCGGCCCCAGGTCAGCGGGTCACGTGGGGACCCCGGCCCCAGGTGACCGGGTCACGTGGGGTCACCGGCCCCAGGTGACCGGGTCACGTGGGGTCACCGGCCCCAGGTGACCGGGTCACGTGGGGACCCCGGCCCCAGGTGACCGGGTCACGTGGGGTCACCGGCCCCAGGTGACCGGGTCACGTGGGGACACCGGCCACAGGTGACCGGGTCACGTGGGGTCACCGGCCCCAGGTCAGCGGGTCACGTGTGGTCACCGGCCCCAGGTGACCGGGTCACGTGGGGTCACCGGCCCCAGGTGACCGGGTCACGTGGGGTCACCGGCACCAGGTGACCGGGTCACGTGGGGTCACCGGCCCCAGGTGACCTGGTCACGTGGGGTCACCGGCCCCAGGTGACCGGGTCACGTGGGGTCACCGGCCCCAGGTGACCGGGTCACGTGAGGTCACCGGCCCCAGGTGACCGGGTCACGTGGGGTCACCGGCCCCAGGTGACCGGGTCACGTGGGGTCACCGGCCCAGGTGACCGGGTCACGTGGGGTCACCGGCCCCAGGTGACCGGGTCACGTGGGGTCACCGGCCCCAGGTGACCGGGTCACGTGGGGTCACCGGCCCCAGGTCAGCGGGTCACGTGGGGACCCCGGCCCCAGGTGACCGGGTCACGTGGGGACACCGGCCCCAGGTCAGCGGGTCACGTGGGGTCACCGGCCCCAGGTGACCTGGTCACGTGGGGACCCCGGCCCCAGGTGACCGGGTCACGTGGGGACCCCGGGCCCAGGTAACCGGGTCATACCGAGTCCCCGGACCCAGGTCACCGGGTCAGTTCGGGACCCCGGACCCAGGTCGGGTCATGTCACGTCCCATGCCCGGGTCCCCGGGTTGGATTTTTACCCAGGCCCCGGGTCACGGGGTCATGTCGGGTCGCTGTCCCGGGTACCAGTGTCAGGTGACCACCCCGGCCCCGGGAGACGGAGTCATACCGGGTCCCCGGCCCAGGTCCCCGGGTTGCATCGGGACAAAAGCACCGGATCACTGGATCACGTGGGGGCCCGGGCCCGGGTCCCCGGGTTGCATCGGGACACCAGCGAAGGACCACCGGGTCCTGTCGGGTCCCCGGCCCGGGTCCCCTGGACAGGTCGTTAACCCGGCCCCAGGTCACCGGGTCGTGTCGGGTAACCGGCCTGGTTCCCAGGTTCCGGTGACCACCCCGGCACCAGGACTCCGGGTCCCGTGGGGACCCCGGCCCCAGGTGACCGGGTCACGCGGGGTCACCGGCCCCAGGTCAGCGGGTCACGTGGGGTCACCGGCCCCAGGTGACCGGGTCACGTGGGGTCACCGGCCCCAGGTGACCGGGTCACGTGAGGTCACCGGCCCCAGGTGACCGGGTCACGTGGGGTCACCGGCCCCAGGTGACCGGGTCACGTGGGGTCACCGGCCCCAGGTGACCGGGTCACGTGGGGACCCTGGCCCCAGGTGACCGGGTCACGTGGGGACCCCGGGCCCAGGTCGGGTCATGTCACGTCCCATGCCCGGGTCCCCGGGTTGGATTTTTACCCAGGCCCCGGGTCACGGGGTCATGTCGGGTCGCTGTCCCGGGTACCAGTGTCAGGTGACCACCCCGGCCCCGGGAGACGGAGTCATACCGGGTCCCCGGCCCAGGTCCCCGGGTTGCATCGGGACAAAAGCACCGGATCACTGGATCACGTGGGGGCCCGGGCCCGGGTCCCCGGGTTGCATCGGGACACCACCGAAGGACCACCGGGTCCTGTCGGGTCCCCGGCCCGGGTCCCCTGGACAGGTCGTTAACCCGGCCCCAGGTCACCGGGTCGTGTCGGGTAACCGGCCTGGTTCCCAGGTTCCGGTGACCACCCCGGCACCAGGACCCCGGGTCCCGTGGGGACCCCGGCACCAGGTGACCGGGTCACGTGGGGTCACCGGCCCCAGGTGACCGGGTCACGTGGGGTCACCGGCCCCAGGTGACCGGGTCACGCGGGGTCACCGGCCCCAGGTGACCTGGTCACGTGGGGTCCCCGGCCCCAGGTGACCGGGTCACGTGGGGTCACCGGCCCCATGTGACCGGGTCACGTGAGGTCACCGGCCCCAGGTGACCGGGTCACGTGGGATCACCGGCCCCAGGTCAGCGGGTCACGTGGGGTCACCGGCCCCAGGTGACCGGGTCACGTGGGGTCACCGGCCCCAGGTGACCGGGTCACGTGGGGTCACCGGCCCCAGGTGACCGGGTCACGTGGGGTCACCGGCCCCAGGTCAGCGGGTCACGTGGGGTCACCGGCCCCAGGTGACCGGGTCACGTGGGGTCACCGGCCCCAGGTGACCGGGTCACGTGGGGTAACCGGCCCCAGGTGACCGGGTCACGTGGGGACCCCGGGCCCAGGTAACCGGGTCATACCGAGTCCCCGGACCCAGGTCACCGGGTCAGTTCGGGACCCCGGACCCAGGTCGGGTCATGTCACGTCCCATGCCCGGGTCTCCGGGTTGGATTTTTACCCAGGCCCCGGGTCACGGGGTCATGTCGGGTCGCTGTCCCGGGTACCAGTGTCAGGTGACCACCCCGGCCCCGGGAGATGGAGTCATACCGGGTCCCCGGCCCAGGTCCCCGGGTTGCATCCGGACAAAAGCACCGGATCACTGGATCACGTGGGGGCCCGGGCCCGGGTCCCCGGGTTGCATCGGGACACCAGCGAAGGACCACCGGGTCCTGTCGGGTCCCCGGCCCGGGTCCCCTGGACAGGTCGTTAACCCGGCCCCAGGTCACCGGGTCGTGTCGGGTAACCGGCCTGGTTCCCAGGTTCCGGTGACCACCCCGGCACCAGGACCCCGGGTCCCGTGGGGACCCCGGCCCCAGGTGACCGGGTCACGCGGGGTCACCGGCCCCAGGTCAGCGGGTCACGTGGGGTCACCGGCCCCAGGTGACCTGGTCACGTGGGGTCACCGGCCCCAGGTGACCGGGTCACGTGGGGTCACCGGCACCAGGTGACCTGGTCACGTGGGGTCACCGGCCCCAGGTGACCGGGTCACGTGGGGTCACCGGCCCCAGGTGACCGGGTCACGTGGGGTCACCGGCCCCAGGTGACCGGGTCACGTGGGGTCACCGGCCCAGGTGACCGGGTCACGTGGGGTCACCGGCCCCAGGTGACCTGGTCACGTGGGGTCACCGGCCCCAGGTGACCGGGTCACGTGGGGTCACCGGCCCCAGGTCAGCGGGTCACGTGGGGACCCCGGCCCCAGGTGACCGGGTCACGTGGGGTCACCGGCCCCAGGTGACCGGGTCACGTGGGGTCACCGGCCCCAGGTGACCGGGTCACGTGGGGTCACCGGCCCCAGGTCAGCGGGTCACGTGGGGACCCCGGCCCCATGTGACCGGGTCACGTGGGGTCACCGGCCCCAGGTGACCGGGTCACGTGGGGTCACCGGCCCAGGTGACCGGGTCACGTGGGGTCACCGGCCCCAGGTGGCCTGGTCACGTGGGGTCACCGGCCCCAGGTGACCGGGTCACGTGGGGTCACCGGCCCCAGGTGACCGGGTCACGTGGGGACCCCGGCCCCAGGTGACCGGGTCACGTGGGGTCACCGGCCCCAGGTGACCGGGTCACGTGGGGACCCCGGCCCCAGGTGACCGGGTCACGTGGGGTCACCGGCCCCAGGTGACCGGGTCACGTGGGGACACCGGCCACAGGTGACCGGGTCACGTGGGGTCACCGGCCCCAGGTGACCGGGTCACGTGAGGTCACCGGCCCCAGGTGACCGGGTCACGTGGGGTCACCGGCCCCAGGTGACCGGGTCACGTGGGGTCACCGGCCCCAGGTGACCGGGTCACGTGGGGTCACCGGCCCAGGTGACCGGGTCACGTGGGGTCACCGGCCCCAGGTGACCGGGTCACGTGGGGTCACCGGCCCCAGGTGACCGGGTCACGTGGGGTCACCGGCCCCAGGTCAGCGGGTCACGTGGGGACCCCGGCCCCAGGTGACCGGGTCACGTGGGGACACCGGCCCCAGGTCAGCGGGTCACGTGGGGTCACCGGCCCCAGGTGACCTGGTCACGTGGGGACCCCGGCCCCAGGTGACCGGGTCACGTGGGGACCCCGGGCCCAGGTAACCGGGTCATACCGAGTCCCCGGACCCAGGTCACCGGGTCAGTTCGGGACCCCGGACCCAGGTCGGGTCATGTCACGTCCCATGCCCGGGTCCCCGGGTTGGATTTTTACCCAGGCCCCGGGTCACGGGGTCATGTCGGGTCGCTGTCCCGGGTACCAGTGTCAGGTGACCACCCCGGCCCCGGGAGACGGAGTCATACCGGGTCCCCGGCCCAGGTCCCCGGGTTGCATCGGGACAAAAGCACCGGATCACTGGATCACGTGGGGGCCCGGGCCCGGGTCCCCGGGTTGCATCGGGACACCAGCGAAGGACCACCGGGTCCTGTCGGGTCCCCGGCCCGGGTCCCCTGGACAGGTCGTTAACCCGGCCCCAGGTCACCGGGTCGTGTCGGGTAACCGGCCTGGTTCCCAGGTTCCGGTGACCACCCCGGCACCAGGACTCCGGGTCCCGTGGGGACCCCGGCCCCAGGTGACCGGGTCACGCGGGGTCACCGGCCCCAGGTCAGCGGGTCACGTGGGGTCACCGGCCCCAGGTGACCGGGTCACGTGGGGTCACCGGCCCCAGGTGACCGGGTCACGTGAGGTCACCGGCCCCAGGTGACCGGGTCACGTGGGGTCACCGGCCCCAGGTGACCGGGTCACGTGGGGTCACCGGCCCCAGGTGACCGGGTCACGTGGGGACCCTGGCCCCAGGTGACCGGGTCACGTGGGGACCCCGGGCCCAGGTCGGGTCATGTCACGTCCCATGCCCGGGTCCCCGGGTTGGATTTTTACCCAGGCCCCGGGTCACGGGGTCATGTCGGGTCGCTGTCCCGGGTACCAGTGTCAGGTGACCACCCCGGCCCCGGGAGACGGAGTCATACCGGGTCCCCGGCCCAGGTCCCCGGGTTGCATCGGGACAAAAGCACCGGATCACTGGATCACGTGGGGGCCCGGGCCCGGGTCCCCGGGTTGCATCGGGACACCACCGAAGGACCACCGGGTCCTGTCGGGTCCCCGGCCCGGGTCCCCTGGACAGGTCGTTAACCCGGCCCCAGGTCACCGGGTCGTGTCGGGTAACCGGCCTGGTTCCCAGGTTCCGGTGACCACCCCGGCACCAGGACCCCGGGTCCCGTGGGGACCCCGGCACCAGGTGACCGGGTCACGTGGGGTCACCGGCCCCAGGTGACCGGGTCACGTGGGGTCACCGGCCCCAGGTGACCGGGTCACGCGGGGTCACCGGCCCCAGGTCAGCGGGTCACGTGGGGTCACCGGCCCCAGGTGACCGGGTCACGTGGGGTCACCGGCCCCAGGTGACCGGGTCACGTGAGGTCACCGGCCCCAGGTGACCGGGTCACGTGGTGTCACCGGCCCCAGGTGACCGGGTCACGTGGGGTCACCGGCCCCAGGTGACCGGGTCACGTGGGGTCACCGGCCCCAGGTGACCGGGTCACGTGGGGTCACCGGCCCCAGGTGACCGGGTCACGTGGGGTCACCGGCCCCAGGTGACCGGGTCACGTGGGGTCACCGGCCCCAGGTCAGCGGGTCACGTGGGGTCACCGGCCCCAGGTGACCTGGTCACGTGGGGTCACCGGCCCCAGGTGACCGGGTCACGTGGGGTCACCGGCCCCAGGTCAGCGGGTCACGTGGGGTCACCGGCCCCAGGTGACCTGGTCACGTGGGGTCACCGGCCCCAGGTGACCGGGTCACGTGGGGTCACCGGCCCCAGGTGACCGGGTCACGTGGGGTCACCGGACCCAGGTCAGCGGGTCACGTGGGGACACCGGCCCCAGGTAACCGGGTCATACCGAGTCCCCGGACCCAGGTCACCGGGTGAGTTCGGGACCCCGGACCCAGGTCGGGTCATGTCACGTCCCATGCCCGGGTCCCCGGGTTGGATTTTTACCCAGGCCCCGGGTCACAGGGTCATGTCGGGTCAACGGCCTGGGTACAAGGGTCTGGTGACCACCCCGACCCCAGGTCCCCGGGTCATGACGGGACACCGGACCAGGTCCCCGAGTCCGGTCGACACCACAGCCCCAGGTCACCGGGTCATGTCGGGACCCAGCCCGGGTCCCCGGGACGGGTTTTTACCCCAGCCGCAGATCACCGGGTCCTGTCGGGTACCCGGGTCGGGTCCCCTGGACAGGTCGGCACCCCGGCCCCGGGTCACGGGGTCATGTCGGGTCGCTGTCCCGGGTACCAGTGTCAGGTGACCACCCCGGCCCCGGGAGACGGAGTCATACCGGGTCCCCGGCCCAGGTCCCCGGGTTGCATCGGGACAAAAGCACCGGATCACTGGATCACGTGGGGGCCCGGGCCCGGGTCCCCGGGTTGCATCGGGACACCACCGAAGGACCACCGGGTCCTGTCGGGTCCCCGGCCCGGGTCCCCTGGACAGGTCGTTAACCCGGCCCCAGGTCACCGGGTCGTGTCGGGTAACCGGCCTGGTTCCCAGGTTCCGGTGACCACCCCGGCACCAGGACCCCGGGTCCCGTGGGGACCCCGGCACCAGGTGACCGGGTCACGTGGGGTCACCGGCCCCAGGTGACCGGGTCACGTGGGGACACCGGCCCCAGGTGACCGGGTCACGTGGGGTCACCGGCCCCAGGTGACCTGGTCACGTGGGGTCACCGGCCCCAGGTGACCGGGTCACGTGGGGTCACCGGCCCCAGGTGACCGGGTAACGTGGGGTAACCGGCCCCAGGTCAGCGGGTCACGTGGGGACCCCGGCCCCAGGTGACCGGGTCACGTGGGGTCACCGGCCCCAGGTGACCTGGTCACGTGGGGACCCCGGCCCCAGGTGACCGGGTCACGTGGGGACCCCGGGCCCAGGTAACCGGGTCATACCGAGTCCCCGGACCCAGGTCACCGGGTCAGTTCGGGACCCCGGACCCAGGTCGGGTCATGTCACGTCCCATGCCCGGGTCCCCGGGTTGGATTTTTACCCAGGCCCCGGGTCACGGGGTCATATCGGGTCGCTGTCCCGGGTACCAGTGTCAGGTGACCACCCCGGCCCCGGGAGACGGAGTCATACCGGGTCCCCGGCCCAGGTCCCCGGGTTGCATCGGGACAAAAGCACCGGATCACTGGATCACGTGGGGGCCCGGGCTCGGGTCCCCGGGTTGCATCGGGACACCAGCGAAGGACCACCGGGTCCTGTCGGGTCCACGGCCCGGGTCCCCTGGACAGGTCGTTAACCCGGCCCCAGGTCACCAGGTCGTGTCGGGTAACCGGCCTAGTTCCCAGGTTCCGGTGACCACCCCGGCACCAGGACCCCGGGTCCCGTGGGGACCCCGGCACCAGGTGACCGGGTCACGTGGGGTCACCGGCCCCAGGTGACCGGGTCACGTGGGGACACCGGCCCCAGGTGACCGGGTCACGTGGGGTCACCGGCCCCAGGTCAGCGGGTCACGTGGGGTCACCGGCCCCAGGTGACCGGGTCACGTGGGGTCACCGGCCCCAGGTGACCGGGTCACGTGGGGTCACCGGCCCCAGGTCAGCGGGTCACGTGGGGTCACCGGCCCCAGGTGACCGGGTCACGTGGGGTCACCGGCCCCAGGTGACCGGGTCACGTGGGGTCACCGGCCCCAGGTGACCGGGTCACGTGGGGTCACCGGCCCCAGGTGACCGGGTCACGTGAGGTCACCGGCCCCAGGTGACCGGGTCACGTGGGGTCACCGGCCCCAGGTGACCGGGTCACGTGGGGTCACCGGCCCCAGGTCAGCGGGTCACGTGGGGACCCCGGCCCCAGGTGACCGGGTCACGTGGGGACACCGGCCCCAGGTCAGCGGGTCACGTGGGGTCACCGGCCCCAGGTGACCTGGTCACGTGGGGACCCCGGCCCCAGGTGACCGGGTCACGTGGGGACCCCGGGCCCAGGTAACCGGGTCATACCGAGTCCCCGGACCCAGGTCACCGGGTCAGTTCGGGACCCCGGACCCAGGTCGGGTCATGTCACGTCCCATGCCCGGGTCCCCGGGTTGGATTTTTACCCAGGCCCCGGGTCACGGGGTCATGTCGGGTCGCTGTCCCGGGTACCAGTGTCAGGTGACCACCCCGGCCCCGGGAGACGGAGTCATACCGGGTCCCCGGCCCAGGTCCCCGGGTTGCATCGGGACAAAAGCACCGGATCACTGGATCACGTGGGGGCCCGGGCCCGGGTCCCCGGGTTGCATCGGGACACCACCGAAGGACCACCGGGTCCTGTCGGGTCCCCGGCCCGGGTCCCCTGGACAGGTCGTTAACCCGGCCCCAGGTCACCGGGTCGTGTCGGGTAACCGGCCTGGTTCCCAGGTTCCGGTGACCACCCCGGCACCAGGACCCCGGGTCCCGTGGGGACCCCGGCACCAGGTGACCGGGTCACGTGGGGTCACCGGCCCCAGGTGACCGGGTCACGTGGGGACACCGGCCCCAGGTGACCGGGTCACGTGGGGTCACCGGCCCCAGGTCAGCGGGTCACGTGGGGTCACCGGCCCCAGGTGACCGGGTCACGTGGGGTCACCGGCCCCAGGTGACCGGGTCACGTGGGGTCACCGGCCCCAGGTGACCGGGTCACGTGGGGTCACCGGCCCCAGGTGACCTGGTCACGTGGGGTCACCGGCCCCAGGTGACCGGGTCACGTGGGGTCACCGGCCCCAGGTGACCGGGTCACGTGAGGTCACCGGCCCCAGGTGACCGGGTCACGTGGGGTCACCGGCCCCAGGTGACCGGGTCACGTGGGGTCACCGGCCCCAGGTGACCGGGTCACGTCGGGTCACCGGCCCAGGTGACCGGGTCACGTGGGGTCACCGGCCCCAGGTGACCTGGTCACGTGGGGTCACCGGCCCCAGGTGACCGGGTCACGTGGGGTCACCGGCCCCAGGTGACCGGGTCACGTGGGGTCACCGGCCCCAGGTGACCGGGTCACGTGGGGTCACCGGCCCCAGGTGACCGGGTCACGTGGGGTCACCGGCCCCAGGTGACCGGGTCACGTGGGGTCACCGGCCCCAGGTCAGCGGGTCACGTGGGGACCCCGGCCCCAGGTGACCGGGTCACGTGGGGACACCGGCCCCAGGTCAGCGGGTCACGTGGGGTCACCGGCCCCAGGTGACCTGGTCACGTGGGGACCCCGGCCCCAGGTGACCGGGTCACGTGGGGACCCCGGGCCCAGGTAACCGGGTCATACCGAGTCCCCGGACCCAGGTCACCGGGTCAGTTCGGGACCCCGGACCCAGGTCGGGTCATGTCACGTCCCATGCCCGGGTCCCCGGGTTGGATTTTTACCCAGGCCCCGGGTCACGGGGTCATGTCGGGTCGCTGTCCCGGGTACCAGTGTCAGGTGACCACCCCGTCCCCGGGAGACGGAGTCATACCGGGTCCCCGGCCCAGGTCCCCGGGTTGCATCGGGACAAAAGCACCGGATCACTGGATCACGTGGGGGCCCGGGCCCGGGTCCCCGGGTTGCATCGGGACACCACCGAAGGACCACCGGGTCCTGTCGGGTCCCCGGCCCGGGTCCCCTGGACAGGTCGTTAACCCGGCCCCAGGTCACCGGGTCGTGTCGGGTAACCGGCCTGGTTCCCAGGTTCCGGTGACCACCCCGGCACCAGGACCCCGGGTCCCGTGGGGACCCCGGCACCAGGTGACCGGGTCACGTGGGGTCACCGGCCCCAGGTGACCGGGTCACGTGGGGACACCGGCCCCAGGTGACCGGGTCACGTGGGGTCACCGGCCCCAGGTGACCTGGTCACGTGGGGACCCCGGCCCCAGGTGACCGGGTCACGTGGGGACCCCGGGCCCAGGTAACCGGGTCATACCGAGTCCCCGGACCCAGGTCACCGGGTCAGTTCGGGACCCCGGACCCAGGTCGGGTCATGTCACGTCCCATGCCCGGGTCCCCGGGTTGGATTTTTACCCAGGCCCCGGGTCACGGGGTCATGTCGGGTCGCTGTCCCGGGTACCAGTGTCAGGTGACCACCCCGGACCCGGGAGACGGAGTCATACCGGGTCCCCGGCCCAGGTCCCCGGGTTGCATCGGGACAAAAGCACCGGATCACTGGATCACGTGGGGGCCCGGGCCCGGGTCCCCGGGTTGCATCGGGACACCACCGAAGGACCACCGGGTCCTGTCGGGTCCCCGGCCCGGGTCCCCTGGACAGGTCGTTAACCCGGCCCCAGGTCACCGGGTCGTGTCGGGTAACCGGCCTGGTTCCCAGGTTCCGGTGACCACCCCGGCACCAGGACCCCGGGTCCCGTGGGGACCCCGGCACCAGGTGACCGGGTCACGTGGGGTCACCGGCCCCAGGTGACCGGGTCACGTGGGGACACCGGCCCCAGGTGACCGGGTCACGTGGGGTCACCGGCCCCAGGTCAGCGGGTCACGTGGGGTCACCGGCCCCAGGTGACCGGGTCACGTGGGGTCACCGGCCCCAGGTCAGCGGGTCACGTGGGGTCACCGGCCCCAGGTGACCGGGTCACGTGGGGTCACCGGCCCCAGGTGACCGGGTCACGTGAGGTCACCGGCCCCAGGTGACCGGGTCACGTGGGGTCACCGGCCCCAGGTGACCGGGTCACGTGGGGTCACCGGCCCCAGGTGACCGGGTCACGTCGGGTCACCGGCCCAGGTGACCGGGTCACGTGGGGTCACCGGCCCCAGGTGACCTGGTCACGTGGGGTCACCGGCCCCAGGTGACCGGGTCACGTGGGGTCACCGGCCCCAGGTGACCGGGTCACGTGGGGTCACCGGCCCCAGGTCAGCGGGTCACGTGGGGACCCCGGCCCCAGGTGACCGGGTCACGTGGGGACACCGGCCCCAGGTCAGCGGGTCACGTGGGGTCACCGGCCCCAGGTGACCTGGTCACGTGGGGACCCCGGCCCCAGGTGACCGGGTCACGTGGGGACCCCGGGCCCAGGTAACCGGGTCATACCGAGTCCCCGGACCCAGGTCACCGGGTCAGTTCGGGACCCCGGACCCAGGTCGGGTCATGTCACGTCGCATGCCCGGGTCCCCGGGTTGGATTTTTACCCAGGCCCCGGGTCACGGGGTCATGTCGGGTCGCTGTCCCGGGTACCAGTGTCAGGTGACCACCCCGTCCCCGGGAGACGGAGTCATACCGGGTCCCCGGCCCAGGTCCCCGGGTTGCATCGGGACAAAAGCACCGGATCACTGGATCACGTGGGGGCCCGGGCCCGGGTCCCCGGGTTGCATCGGGACACCACCGAAGGACCACCGGGTCCTGTCGGGTCCCCGGCCCGGGTCCCCTGGACAGGTCGTTAACCCGGCCCCAGGTCACCGGGTCGTGTCGGGTAACCGGCCTGGTTCCCAGGTTCCGGTGACCACCCCGGCACCAGGACCCCGGGTCCCGTGGGGACCCCGGCACCAGGTGACCGGGTCACGTGGGGTCACCGGCCCCAGGTGACCGGGTCACGTGGGGTCACCGGCCCCAGGTGACCGGGTCACGTGGGGTCACCGGCCCCAGGTCAGCGGGTCACGTGGGGACCCCGGCCCCAGGTGACCGGGTCACGTGGGGACACCGGCCCCAGGTCAGCGGGTCACGTGGGGTCACCGGCCCCAGGTGACCTGGTCACGTGGGGTCCCCGGGCCCAGGTAACCGGGTCATACCGAGTCCCCGGACCCAGGTCACCGGGTCAGTTCGGGACCCCGGACCCAGGTCGGGTCATGTCACGTCCCATGCCCGGGTCCCCGGGTTGGATTTTTACCCAGGCCCCGGGTCACGGGGTCATGTCGGGTCGCTGTCCCGGGTACCAGTGTCAGGTGACCACCCCGGCCCCGGGAGACGGAGTCATACCGGGTCCCCGGCCCAGGTCCCCGGGTTGCATCGGGACAAAAGCACCGGATCACTGGATCACGTGGGGGCCCGGGCCCGGGTCCCCGGGTTGCATCGGGACACCACCGAAGGACCACCGGGTCCTGTCGGGTCCCCGGCCCGGGTCCCCTGGACAGGTCGTTAACCCGGCCCCAGGTCACCGGGTCGTGTCGGGTAACCGGCCTGGTTCCCAGGTTCCGGTGACCACCTCGGCACCAGGACCCCGGGTCCCGTGGGGACCCCGGCACCAGGTGACCGGGTCACGTGGGGTCACCGGCCCCAGGTGACCGGGTCACGTGGGGACACCGGCCCCAGGTGACCGGGTCACGTGGGGTCACCGGCCCCAGGTCAGCGGGTCACGTGGGGTCACCGGCCCCAGGTGACCGGGTCACGTGGGGTCACCGGCCCCAGGTGACCGGGTCACGTGGGGTCACCGGCCCCAGGTCAGCGGGTCACGTGGGGTCACCGGCCCCAGGTGACCGGGTCACGTGGGGTCACCGGCCCCAGGTGACCGGGTCACGTGAGGTCACCGGCCCCAGGTGACCGGGTCACGTGGGGTCACCGGCCCCAGGTGACCGGGTCACGTGGGGTCACCGGCCCCAGGTGACCGGGTCACGTCGGGTCACCGGCCCAGGTGACCGGGTCACGTGGGGTCACCGGCCCCAGGTGACCTGGTCACGTGGGGTCACCGGCCCCAGGTGACCGGGTCACGTGGGGTCACCGGCCCCAGGTGACCGGGTCACGTGGGGTCACCGGCCCCAGGTCAGCGGGTCACGTGGGGACCCCGGCCCCAGGTGACCGGGTCACGTGGGGACACCGGCCCCAGGTCAGCGGGTCACGTGGGGTCACCGGCCCCAGGTGACCTGGTCACGTGGGGACCCCGGCCCCAGGTGACCGGGTCACGTGGGGACCCCGGGCCCAGGTAACCGGGTCATACCGAGTCCCCGGACCCAGGTCACCGGGTCAGTTCGGGACCCCGGACCCAGGTCGGGTCATGTCACGTCCCATGCCCGGGTCCCCGGGTTGGATTTTTACCCAGGCCCCGGGTCACGGGGTCATGTCGGGTCGCTGTCCCGGGTACCAGTGTCAGGTGACCACCCCGTCCCCGGGAGACGGAGTCATACCGGGTCCCCGGCCCAGGTCCCCGGGTTGCATCGGGACAAAAGCACCGGATCACTGGATCACGTGGGGGCCCGGGCCCGGGTCCCCGGGTTGCATCGGGACACCACCGAAGGACCACCGGGTCCTGTCGGGTCCCCGGCCCGGGTCCCCTGGACAGGTCGTTAACCCGGCCCCAGGTCACCGGGTCGTGTCGGGTAACCGGCCTGGTTCCCAGGTTCCGGTGACCACCCCGGCACCAGGACCCCGGGTCCCGTGGGGACCCCGGCACCAGGTGACCGGGTCACGTGGGGTCACCGGCACCAGGTGACCGGGTCACGTGGGGTCACCGGCCCCAGGTGACCGGGTCACGTGGGGTCACCGGCCCCAGGTCAGCGGGTCACGTGGGGACCCCGGCCCCAGGTGACCGGGTCACGTGGGGACACCGGCCCCAGGTCAGCGGGTCACGTGGGGTCACCAGCCCCAGGTGACCTGGTCACGTGGGGTCCCCGGGCCCAGGTAACCGGGTCATACCGAGTCCCCGGACCCAGGTCACCGGGTCAGTTCGGGACCCCGGACCCAGGTCGGGTCATGTCACGTCCCATGCCCGGGTCCCCGGGTTGGATTTTTACCCAGGCCCCGGGTCACGGGGTCATGTCGGGTCGCTGTCCCGGGTACCAGTGTCAGGTGACCACCCCGGCCCCGGGAGACGGAGTCATACCGGGTCCCCGGCCCAGGTCCCCGGGTTGCATCGGGACAAAAGCACCGGATCACTGGATCACGTGGGGGCCCGGGCCCGGGTCCCCGGGTTGCATCGGGACACCAGCGAAGGACCACCGGGTCCTGTCGGGTCCCCGGCCCGGGTCCCCTGGACAGGTCGTTAACCCGGCCCCAGGTCACCGGGTCGTGTCGGGTAACCGGCCTGGTTCCCAGGTTCCGGTGACCACCCCGGCACCAGGACCCCGGGTCCCGTGGGGACCCCGGCACCAGGTGACCGGGTCACGTGGGGTCACCGGCCCCAGGTGACCGGGTCACGTGGGGACACCGGCCCCAGGTGACCGGGTCACGTGGGGTCACCGGCCCCAGGTGACCTGGTCACGTGGGGACCCCGGCCCCAGGTGACCGGGTCACGTGGGGACCCCGGGCCCAGGTAACCGGGTCATACCGAGTCCCCGGACCCAGGTCACCGGGTCAGTTCGGGACCCCGGACCCAGGTCGGGTCATGTCACGTCCCATGCCCGGGTCCCCGGGTTGGATTTTTACCCAGGCCCCGGGTCACGGGGTCATGTCGGGTCGCTGTCCCGGGTACCAGTGTCAGGTGACCACCCCGGCCCCGGGAGACGGAGTCATACCGGGTCCCCGGCCCAGGTCCCCGGGTTGCATCGGGACAAAAGCACCGGATCACTGGATCACGTGGGGGCCCGGGCCCGGGTCCCCGGGTTGCATCGGGACACCACCGAAGGACCACCGGGTCCTGTCGGGTCCCCGGCCCGGGTCCCCTGGACAGGTCGTTAACCCGGCCCCAGGTCACCGGGTCGTGTCGGGTAACCGGCCTGGTTCCCAGGTTCCGGTGACCACCCCGGCACCAGGACCCCGGGTCCCGTGGGGACCCCGGCACCAGGTGACCGGGTCACGTGGGGTCACCGGCCCCAGGTGACCGGGTCACGTGGGGACACCGGCCCCAGGTGACCGGGTCACGTGGGGTCACCGGCCCCAGGTGACCTGGTCACGTGGGGACCCCGGCCCCAGGTGACCGGGTCACGTGGGGACCCCGGGCCCAGGTAACCGGGTCATACCGAGTCCCCGGACCCAGGTCACCGGGTCAGTTCGGGACCCCGGACCCAGGTCGGGTCATGTCACGTCCCATGCCCGGGTCCCCGGGTTGGATTTTTACCCAGGCCCCGGGTCACGGGGTCATGTCGGGTCGCTGTCCCGGGTACCAGTGTCAGGTGACCACCCCGGCCCCGGGAGACGGAGTCATACCGGGTCCCCGGCCCAGGTCCCCGGGTTGCATCGGGACAAAAGCACCGGATCACTGGATCACGTGGGGGCCCGGGCCCGGGTCCCCGGGTTGCATCGGGACACCAGCGAAGGACCACCGGGTCCTGTCGGGTCCCCGGCCCGGGTCCCCTGGACAGGTCGTTAACCCGGCCCCAGGTCACCGGGTCGTGTCGGGTAACCGGCCTGGTTCCCAGGTTCCGGTGACCACCCCGGCACCAGGACCCCGGGTCCCGTGGGGACCCCGGCACCAGGTGACCGGGTCACGTGGGGTCACCGGCCCCAGGTGACCGGGTCACGTGGGGACACCGGCCCCAGGTGACCGGGTCACGTGGGGTCACCGGCCCCAGGTCAGCGGGTCACGTGGGGTCACCGGCCCCAGGTGACCGGGTCACGTGGGGTCACCGGCCCCAGGTGACCGGGTCACGTGGGGTCACCGGCCCCAGGTCAGCGGGTCACGTGGGGTCACCGGCCCCAGGTGACCGGGTCACGTGGGGTCACCGGCCCCAGGTGACCGGGTCACGTGGGGTCACCGGCCCCAGGTGACCGGGTCACGTGGGGTCACCGGCCCCAGGTGACCTGGTCACGTGGGGTCACCGGCCCCAGGTGACCGGGTCACGTGGGGTCACCGGCCCCAGGTGACCGGGTCACGTGAGGTCACCGGCCCCAGGTGACCGGGTCACGTGGGGTCACCGGCCCCAGGTGACCGGGTCACGTGGGGTCACCGGCCCCAGGTGACCGGGTCACGTCGGGTCACCGGCCCAGGTGACCGGGTCACGTGGGGTCACCGGCCCCAGGTGACCTGGTCACGTGGGGTCACCGGCCCCAGGTGACCGGGTCACGTGGGGTCACCGGCCCCAGGTGACCGGGTCACGTGGGGTCCTCGGCCCCAGGTGACCGGGTCACGTTGGGTCACCGGCCCCAGGTGACCGGGTCACGTGGGGTCACCGGCCCCAGGTGACCGGGTCACGTGGGGTCACCGGCCCCAGGTCAGCGGGTCACGTGGGGACCCCGGCCCCAGGTGACCGGGTCACGTGGGGACACCGGCCCCAGGTCAGCGGGTCACGTGGGGTCACCGGCCCCAGGTGACCTGGTCACGTGGGGACCCCGGCCCCAGGTGACCGGGTCACGTGGGGACCCCGGGCCCAGGTAACCGGGTCATACCGAGTCCCCGGACCCAGGTCACCGGGTCAGTTCGGGACCCCGGACCCAGGTCGGGTCATGTCACGTCCCATGCCCGGGTCCCCGGGTTGGATTTTTACCCAGGCCCCGGGTCACGGGGTCATGTCGGGTCGCTGTCCCGGGTACCAGTGTCAGGTGACCACCCCGGCCCCGGGAGACGGAGTCATACCGGGTCCCCGGCCCAGGTCCCCGGGTTGCATCGGGACAAAAGCACCGGATCACTGGATCACGTGGGGGCCCGGGCCCGGGTCCCCGGGTTGCATCGGGACACCACCGAAGGACCACCGGGTCCTGTCGGGTCCCCGGCCCGGGTCCCCTGGACAGGTCGTTAACCCGGCCCCAGGTCACCGGGTCGTGTCGGGTAACCGGCCTGGTTCCCAGGTTCCGGTGACCACCCCGGCACCAGGACCCCGGGTCCCGTGGGGACCCCGGCACCAGGTGACCGGGTCACGTGGGGTCACCGGCCCCAGGTGACCGGGTCACGTGGGGACACCGGCCCCAGGTGACCGGGTCACGTGGGGTCACCGGCCCCAGGTCAGCGGGTCACGTGGGGTCACCGGCCCCAGGTGACCGGGTCACGTGGGGTCACCGGCCCCAGGTGACCGGGTCACGTGGGGTCACCGGCCCCAGGTGACCGGGTCACGTGGGGTCACCGGCCCCAGGTGACCTGGTCACGTGGGGTCACCGGCCCCAGGTGACCGGGTCACGTGGGGTCACCGGCCCCAGGTGACCGGGTCACGTGAGGTCACCGGCCCCAGGTGACCGGGTCACGTGGGGTCACCGGCCCCAGGTGACCGGGTCACGTGGGGTCACCGGCCCCAGGTGACCGGGTCACGTCGGGTCACCGGCCCAGGTGACCGGGTCACGTGGGGTCACCGGCCCCAGGTGACCTGGTCACGTGGGGTCACCGGCCCCAGGTGACCGGGTCACGTGGGGTCACCGGCCCCAGGTCAGCGGGTCACGTGGGGTCACCGGCCCCAGGTGACCGGGTCACGTGGGGTCACCGGCCCCAGGTGACCGGGTCACGTGGGGTCACCGGCCCCAGGTCAGCGGGTCACGTGGGGACCCCGGCCCCAGGTGACCGGGTCACGTGGGGACACCGGCCCCAGGTCAGCGGGTCACGTGGGGTCACCGGCCCCAGGTGACCTGGTCACGTGGGGACCCCAGCCCCAGGTGACCGGGTCACGTGGGGACCCCGGGCCCAGGTAACCGGGTCATACCGAGTCCCCGGACCCAGGTCACCGGGTCAGTTCGGGACCCCGGACCCAGGTCGGGTCATGTCACGTCCCATGCCCGGGTCCCCGGGTTGGATTTTTACCCAGGCCCCGGGTCACGGGGTCATGTCGGGTCGCTGTCCCGGGTACCAGTGTCAGGTGACCACCCCGGCCCCGGGAGATGGAGTCATACCGGGTCCCCGGCCCAGGTCCCCGGGTTGCATCGGGACAAAAGCACCGGATCACTGGATCACGTGGGGGCCCGGGCCCGGGTCCCCGGGTTGCATCGGGACACCACCGAAGGACCACCGGGTCCTGTCGGGTCCCCGGCCCGGGTCCCCTGGACAGGTCGTTAACCCGGCCCCAGGTCACCGGGTCGTGTCGGGTAACCGGCCTGGTTCCCAGGTTCCGGTGACCACCCCGGCACCAGGACCCCGGGTCCCGTGGGGACCCCGGCCCCAGGTGACCGGGTCACGTGGGGTCACCGGCCCCAGGTGACCGGGTCACGTGGGGTCACCGGCCCCAGGTGACCGGGTCACGTGGGGTCACCGGCCCCAGGTGACCTGGTCACGTGGGGTCACCGGCCCCAGGTGACCGGGTCACGTGGGGTCACCGGCCCCAGGTGACCGGGTCACGTGAGGTCACCGGCCCCAGGTGACCGGGTCACGTGGTGTCACCGGCCCCAGGTGACCGGGTCACGTGGGGTCACCGGCCCCAGGTGACCGGGTCACGTGGGGTCACCGGCCCCAGGTGACCGGGTCACGTGGGGTCACCGGCCCCAGGTGACCGGGTCACGTGGGGTCACCGGCCCCAGGTCAGCGGGTCACGTGGGGTCACCGGCCCCAGGTGACCTGGTCACGTGGGGTCACCGGCCCCAGGTGACCGGGTCACGTGGGGTCACCGGCCCCAGGTGACCGGGTCACGTGGGGTCACCGGCCCCAGGTCAGCGGGTCACGTGGGGTCACCGGCCCCAGGTGACCTGGTCACGTGGGGTCACCGGCCCCAGGTGACCGGGTCACATGGGGTCACCGGCCCCAGGTGACCGGGTCACGTGGGGTCACCGGACCCAGGTCAGCGGGTCACGTGGGGACACCGGCCCCAGGTAACCGGGTCATACCGAGTCCCCGGACCCAGGTCACCGGGTGAGTTCGGGACCCCGGACCCAGGTCGGGTCATGTCACGTCCCATGCCCGGGTCCCCGGGTTGGATTTTTACCCAGGCCCCGGGTCACAGGGTCATGTCGGGTCAACGGCCTGGGTACAAGGGTCTGGTGACCACCCCGACCCCAGGTCCCCGGGTCATGACGGGACACCGGACCAGGTCCCCGAGTCCGGTCGACACCACAGCCCCAGGTCACCGGGTCATGTCGGGACCCAGCCCGGGTCCCCGGGACGGGTTTTTACCCCAGCCGCAGATCACCGGGTCCTGTCGGGTACCCGGGTCGGGTCCCCTGGACAGGTCGGCACCCCGGCCCCGGGTCACGGGGTCATGTCGGGTCGCTGTCCCGGGTACCAGTGTCAGGTGACCACCCCGGCCCCGGGAGACGGAGTCATACCGGGTCCCCGGCCCAGGTCCCCGGGTTGCATCGGGACAAAAGCACCGGATCACTGGATCACGTGGGGGCCCGGGCCCGGGTCCCCGGGTTGCATCGGGACACCACCGAAGGACCACCGGGTCCTGTCGGGTCCCCGGCCCGGGTCCCCTGGACAGGTCGTTAACCCGGCCCCAGGTCACCGGGTCGTGTCGGGTAACCGGCCTGGTTCCCAGGTTCCGGTGACCACCCCGGCACCAGGACCCCGGGTCCCGTGGGGACCCCGGCACCAGGTGACCGGGTCACGTGGGGTCACCGGCCCCAGGTGACCGGGTCACGTGGGGACACCGGCCCCAGGTGACCGGGTCACGTGGGGTCACCGGCCCCAGGTCAGCGGGTCACGTGGGGTCACCGGCCCCAGGTGACCGGGTCACGTGGGGTCACCGGCCCCAGGTGACCGGGTCACGTGGGGTCACCGGCCCCAGGTCAGCGGGTCACGTGGGGTCACCGGCCCCAGGTGACCGGGTCACGTGGGGTCACCGGCCCCAGGTGACCGGGTCACGTGGGGTCACCGGCCCCAGGTGACCGGGTCACGTGGGGTCACCGGCCCCAGGTGACCTGGTCACGTGGGGTCACCGGCCCCAGGTGACCGGGTCACGTGGGGTCACCGGCCCCAGGTGACCGGGTCACGTGAGGTCACCGGCCCCAGGTGACCGGGTCACGTGGGGTCACCGGCCCCAGGTGACCGGGTCACGTGGGGTCACCGGCCCCAGGTGACCGGGTCACGTCGGGTCACCGGCCCAGGTGACCGGGTCACGTGGGGTCACCGGCCCCAGGTGACCTGGTCACGTGGGGTCACCGGCCCCAGGTGACCGGGTCACGTGGGGTCACCGGCCCCAGGTGACCGGGTCACGTGGGGTCACCGGCCCCAGGTGACCGGGTCACGTGGGGTCACCGGCCCCAGGTGACCGGGTCACGTGGGGTCACCGGCCCCAGGTCAGCGGGTCACGTGGGGACCCCGGCCCCAGGTGACCGGGTCACGTGGGGACACCGGCCCCAGGTCAGCGGGTCACGTGGGGTCACCGGCCCCAGGTGACCTGGTCACGTGGGGACCCCGGCCCCAGGTGACCGGGTCACGTGGGGACCCCGGGCCCAGGTAACCGGGTCATACCGAGTCCCCGGACCCAGGTCACCGGGTCAGTTCGGGACCCCGGACCCAGGTCGGGTCATGTCACGTCCCATGCCCGGGTCCCCGGGTTGGATTTTTACCCAGGCCCCGGGTCACGGGGTCATGTCGGGTCGCTGTCCCGGGTACCAGTGTCAGGTGACCACCCCGGCCCCGGGAGACGGAGTCATACCGGGTCCCCGGCCCAGGTCCCCGGGTTGCATCGGGACAAAAGCACCGGATCACTGGATCACGTGGGGGCCCGGGCCCGGGTCCCCGGGTTGCATCGGGACACCACCGAAGGACCACCGGGTCCTGTCGGGTCCCCGGCCCGGGTCCCCTGGACAGGTCGTTAACCCGGCCCCAGGTCACCGGGTCGTGTCAGGTAACCGGCCTGGTTCCCAGGTTCCGGTGACCACCCCGGCACCAGGACCCCGGGTCCCGTGGGGACCCCGGCACCAGGTGACCGGGTCACGTGGGGTCACCGGCCCCAGGTGACCGGGTCACGTGGGGTCACCGGCCCCAGGTGACCGGGTCACGCGGGGTCACCGGCCCCAGGTCAGCGGGTCACGTGGGGTCACCGGCCCCAGGTGACCGGGTCACGTGGGGTCACCGGCCCCAGGTGACCGGGTCACGTGAGGTCACCGGCCCCAGGTGACCGGGTCACGTGGGGTCACCGGCCCCAGGTGACCGGGTCACGTGGGGTCACCGGCCCCAGGTGACCGGGTCACGTGGGGACCCTGGCCCCAGGTGACCGGGTCACGTGGGGACCCCGGGCCCAGGTCGGGTCATGTCACGTCCCATGCCCGGGTCCCCGGGTTGGATTTTTACCCAGGCCCCGGGTCACGGGGTCATGTCGGGTCGCTGTCCCGGGTACCAGTGTCAGGTGACCACCCCGGCCCCGGGAGACGGAGTCATACCGGGTCCCCGGCCCAGGTCCCCGGGTTGCATCGGGACAAAAGCACCGGATCACTGGATCACGTGGGGGCCCGGGCCCGGGTCCCCGGGTTGCATCGGGACACCACCGAAGGACCACCGGGTCCTGTCGGGTCCCCGGCCCGGGTCCCCTGGACAGGTCGTTAACCCGGCCCCAGGTCACCGGGTCGTGTCGGGTAACCGGCCTGGTTCCCAGGTTCCGGTGACCACCCCGGCACCAGGACCCCGGGTCCCGTGGGGACCCCGGCACCAGGTGACCGGGTCACGTGGGGTCACCGGCCCCAGGTGACCGGGTCACGTGGGGTCACCGGCCCCAGGTGACCGGGTCACGTGGGGTCACCGGCCCCAGGTCAGCGGGTCACGTGGGGTCACCGGCCCCAGGTGACCGGGTCACGTGGGGTCACCGGCCCCAGGTGACCGGGTCACGTGGGGTCACCGGCCCCAGGTGACCGGGTCACGTGGGGTCACCGGCCCCAGGTGACCTGGTCACGTGGGGTCACCGGCCCCAGGTGACCGGGTCACGTGGGGTCACCGGCCCCAGGTGACCGGGTCACGTGAGGTCACCGGCTCCAGGTGACCGGGTCACGTGGGGTCACCGGCCCCAGGTGACCGGGTCACGTGGGGTCACCGGCCCCAGGTGACCGGGTCACGTCGGGTCACCGGCCCAGGTGACCGGGTCACGTGGGGTCACCGGCCCCAGGTGACCTGGTCACGTGGGGTCACCGGCCCCAGGTGACCGGGTCACGTGGGGTCACCGGCCCCAGGTGACCGGGTCACGTGGGGTCACCGGCCCAGGTGACCGGGTCACGTGGGGTCACCGGCCCCAGGTGACCGGGTCACGTGGGGTCACCGGCCCCAGGTGACCTGGTCACGTGGGGACCCCGGCCCCAGGTGACCGGGTCACGTGGGGACCCCGGGCCCAGGTAACCGGGTCATACCGAGTCCCCGGACCCAGGTCACCGGGTCAGTTCGGGACCCCGGACCCAGGTCGGGTCATGTCACGTCCCATGCCCGGGTCCCCGGGTTGGATTTTTACCCAGGCCCCGGGTCACGGGGTCATGTCGGGTCGCTGTCCCGGGTACCAGTGTCAGGTGACCACCCCGGCCCCGGGAGACGGAGTCATACCGGGTCCCCGGCCCAGGTCCCCGGGTTGCATCGGGACAAAAGCACCGGATCACTGGATCACGTGGGGGCCCGGGCCCGGGTCCCCGGGTTGCATCGGGACACCACCGAAGGACCACCGGGTCCTGTCGGGTCCCCGGCCCGGGTCCCCTGGACAGGTCGTTAACCCGGCCCCAGGTCACCGGGTCGTGTCGGGTAACCGGCCTGGTTCCCAGGTTCCGGTGACCACCCCGGCACCAGGACCCCGGGTCCCGTGGGGACCCCGGCACCAGGTGACCGGGTCACGTGGGGTCACCGGCCCCAGGTGACCGGGTCACGTGGGGACACCGGCCCCAGGTGACCGGGTCACGTGGGGTCACCGGCCCCAGGTCAGCGGGTCACGTGGGGTCACCGGCCCCAGGTGACCGGGTCACGTGGGGTCACCGGCCCCAGGTGACCTGGTCACGTGGGGTCACCGGCCCCAGGTGACCGGGTCACGTGGGGTCACCGGCCCCAGGTGACCGGGTCACGTGAGGTCACCGGCCCCAGGTGACCGGGTCACGTGGGGTCACCGGCCCCAGGTGACCGGGTCACGTGGGGTCACCGGCCCCAGGTGACCGGGTCACGTCGGGTCACCGGCCCAGGTGACCTGGTCACGTGGGGTCACCGGCCCCAGGTGACCTGGTCACGTGGGGTCACCGGCCCCAGGTGACCGGGTCACGTGGGGTCACCGGCCCCAGGTGACCGGGTCACGTGGGGTCACCGGCCCCAGGTGACCGGGTCACGTGGGGTCACCGGCCCCAGGTGACCGGGTCACGTGGGGTCACCGGCCCCAGGTCAGCGGGTCACGTGGGGACCCCGGCCCCAGGTGACCGGGTCACGTGGGGACACCGGCCCCAGGTCAGCGGGTCACGTGGGGTCACCGGCCCCAGGTGACCTGGTCACGTGGGGACCCCAGCCCCAGGTGACCGGGTCACGTGGGGACCCCGGGCCCAGGTAACCGGGTCATACCGAGTCCCCGGACCCAGGTCACCGGGTCAGTTCGGGACCCCGGACCCAGGTCGGGTCATGTCACGTCCCATGCCCGGGTCCCCGGGTTGGATTTTTACCCAGGCCCCGGGTCACGGGGTCATGTCGGGTCGCTGTCCCGGGTACCAGTGTCAGGTGACCACCCCGGCCCCGGGAGACGGAGTCATACCGGGTCCCCGGCCCAGGTCCCCGGGTTGCATCGGGACAAAAGCACCGGATCACTGGATCACGTGGGGGCCCGGGCCCGGGTCCCCGGGTTGCATCGGGACACCACCGAAGGACCACCGGGTCCTGTCGGGTCCCCGGCCCGGGTCCCCTGGACAGGTCGTTAACCCGGCCCCAGGTCACCGGGTCGTGTCGGGTAACCGGCCTGGTTCCCAGGTTCCGGTGACCACCCCGGCACCAGGACCCCGGGTCCCGTGGGGACCCCGGCCCCAGGTGACCGGGTCACGTGGGGTCACCGGCCCCAGGTGACCGGGTCACGTGGGGTCACCGGCCCCAGGTGACCGGGTCACGCGGGGTCACCGGCCCCAGGTCAGCGGGTCACGTGGGGTCACCGGCCCCAGGTGACCGGGTCACGTGGGGTCACCGGCCCCAGGTGACCGGGTCACGTGAGGTCACCGGCCCCAGGTGACCGGGTCACGTGGTGTCACCGGCCCCAGGTGACCGGGTCACGTGGGGTCACCGGCCCCAGGTGACCGGGTCACGTGGGGTCACCGGCCCCAGGTGACCGGGTCACGTGGGGTCACCGGCCCCAGGTGACCGGGTCACGTGGGGTCACCGGCCCCAGGTGACCGGGTCACGTGGGCTCACCGGCCCCAGGTCAGCGGGTCACGTGGGGTCACCGGCCCCAGGTGACCTGGTCACGTGGGGTCACCGGCCCCAGGTGACCGGGTCACGTGGGGTCACCGGCCCCAGGTGACCGGGTCACGTGGGGTCACCGGCCCCAGGTCAGCGGGTCACGTGGGGTCACCGGCCCCAGGTGACCTGGTCACGTGGGGTCACCGGCCCCAGGTGACCGGGTCACGTGGGGTCACCGGCCCCAGGTGACCGGGTCACGTGGGGACACCGGACCCAGGTCAGCGGGTCACGTGGGGACACCGGCCCCAGGTAACCGGGTCATACCGAGTCCCCGGACCCAGGTCACCGGGTGAGTTCGGGACCCCGGACCCAGGTCGGGTCATGTCACGTCCCATGCCCGGGTCCCCGGGTTGGATTTTTACCCAGGCCCCGGGTCACAGGGTCATGTCGGGTCAACGGCCTGGGTACAAGGGTCTGGTGACCACCCCGACCCCAGGTCCCCGGGTCATGACGGGACACCGGACCAGGTCCCCGAGTCCGGTCGACACCACAGCCCCAGGTCACCGGGTCATGTCGGGACCCAGCCCGGGTCCCCGGGACGGGTTTTTACCCCAGCCGCAGATCACCGGGTCCTGTCGGGTACCCGGGTCGGGTCCCCTGGACAGGTCGGCACCCCGGCCCCGGGTCACGGGGTCATGTCGGGTCGCTGTCCCGGGTACCAGTGTCAGGTGACCACCCCGGCCCCGGGAGACGGAGTCATACCGGGTCCCCGGCCCAGGTCCCCGGGTTGCATCGGGACAAAAGCACCGGATCACTGGATCACGTGGGGGCCCGGGCCCGGGTCCCCGGGTTGCATCGGGACACCACCGAAGGACCACCGGGTCCTGTTGGGTCCCCGGCCCGGGTCCCCTGGACAGGTCGTTAACCCGGCCCCAGGTCACCGGGTCGTGTCGGGTAACCGGCCTGGTTCCCAGGTTCCGGTGACCACCCCGGCACCAGGACCCCGGGTCCCGTGGGGACCCCGGCACCAGGTGACCGGGTCACGTGGGGTCACCGGCCCCAGGTGACCGGGTCACGTGGGGACACCGGCCCCAGGTGACCGGGTCACGTGGGGTCACCGGCCCCAGGTCAGCGGGTCACGTGGGGTCACCGGCCCCAGGTGACCGGGTCACGTGGGGTCACCGGCCCCAGGTGACCGGGTCACGTGGGGTCACCGGCCCCAGGTCAGCGGGTCACGTGGGGTCACCGGCCCCAGGTGACCGGGTCACGTGGGGTCACCGGCCCCAGGTGACCGGGTCACGTGGGGTCACCGGCCCCAGGTGACCGGGTCACGTGGGGTCACCGGCCCCAGGTGACCTGGTCACGTGGGGTCACCGGCCCCAGGTGACCGGGTCACGTGGGGTCACCGGCCCCAGGTGACCGGGTCACGTGAGGTCACCGGCCCCAGGTGACCGGGTCACGTGGGGTCACCGGCCCCAGGTGACCGGGTCACGTGGGGTCACCGGCCCCAGGTGACCGGGTCACGTCGGGTCACCGGCCCAGGTGACCGGGTCACGTGGGGTCACCGGCCCCAGGTGACCTGGTCACGTGGGGTCACCGGCCCCAGGTGACCGGGTCACGTGGGGTCACCGGCCCCAGGTGACCGGGTCACGTGGGGTCACCGGCCCCAGGTGACCGGGTCACGTGGGGTCACCGGCCCCAGGTGACCGGGTCACGTGGGGTCACCGGCCCCAGGTGACCGGGTCACGTGGGGTCACCGGCCCCAGGTCAGCGGGTCACGTGGGGACCCCGGCCCCAGGTGACCGGGTCACGTGGGGACACCGGCCCCAGGTCAGCGGGTCACGTGGGGTCACCGGCCCCAGGTGACCTGGTCACGTGGGGACCCCGGCCCCAGGTGACCGGGTCACGTGGGGACCCCGGGCCCAGGTAACCGGGTCATACCGAGTCCCCGGACCCAGGTCACCGGGTCAGTTCGGGACCCCGGACCCAGGTCGGGTCATGTCACGTCCCATGCCCGGGTCCCCGGGTTGGATTTTTACCCAGGCCCCGGGTCACGGGGTCATGTCGGGTCGCTGTCCCGGGTACCAGTGTCAGGTGACCACCCCGGCCCCGGGAGACGGAGTCATACCGGGTCCCCGGCCCAGGTCCCCGGGTTGCATCGGGACAAAAGCACCGGATCACTGGATCACGTGGGGGCCCGGGCCCGGGTCCCCGGGTTGCATCGGGACACCACCGAAGGACCACCGGGTCCTGTCGGGTCCCCGGCCCGGGTCCCCTGGACAGGTCGTTAACCCGGCCCCAGGTCACCGGGTCGTGTCGGGTAACCGGCCTGGTTCCCAGGTTCCGGTGACCACCCCGGCACCAGGACCCCGGGTCCCGTGGGGACCCCGGCACCAGGTGACCGGGTCACGTGGGGTCACCGGCCCCAGGTGACCGGGTCACGTGGGGTCACCGGCCCCAGGTGACCGGGTCACGCGGGGTCACCGGCCCCAGGTCAGCGGGTCACGTGGGGTCACCGGCCCCAGGTGACCGGGTCACGTGGGGTCACCGGCCCCAGGTGACCGGGTCACGTGAGGTCACCGGCCCCAGGTGACCGGGTCACGTGGTGTCACCGGCCCCAGGTGACCGGGTCACGTGGGGTCACCGGCCCCAGGTGACCGGGTCACGTGGGGTCACCGGCCCCAGGTGACCGGGTCACGTGGGGTCACCGGCCCCAGGTGACCGGGTCACGTGGGGTCACCGGCCCCAGGTGACCGGGTCACGTGGGGTCACCGGCCCCAGGTCAGCGGGTCACGTGGGGTCACCGGCCCCAGGTGACCTGGTCACGTGGGGTCACCGGCCCCAGGTGACCGGGTCACGTGGGGTCACCGGCCCCAGGTGACCGGGTCACGTGGGGTCACCGGCCCCAGGTCAGCGGGTCACGTGGGGTCACCGGCCCCAGGTGACCTGGTCACGTGGGGTCACCGGCCCCAGGTGACCGGGTCACGTGGGGTCACCGGCCCCAGGTGACCGGGTCACGTGGGGTCACCGGACCCAGGTCAGCGGGTCACGTGGGGACACCGGCCCCAGGTAACCGGGTCATACCGAGTCCCCGGACCCAGGTCACCGGGTGAGTTCGGGACCCCGGACCCAGGTCGGGTCATGTCACGTCCCATGCCCGGGTCCCCGGGTTGGATTTTTACCCAGGCCCCGGGTCACAGGGTCATGTCGGGTCAACGGCCTGGGTACAAGGGTCTGGTGACCACCCCGACCCCAGGTCCCCGGGTCATGACGGGACACCGGACCAGGTCCCCGAGTCCGGTCGACACCACAGCCCCAGGTCACCGGGTCATGTCGGGACCCAGCCCGGGTCCCCGGGACGGGTTTTTACCCCAGCCGCAGATCACCGGGTCCTGTCGGGTACCCGGGTCGGGTCCCCTGGACAGGTCGGCACCCCGGCCCCGGGTCACGGGGTCATGTCGGGTCGCTGTCCCGGGTACCAGTGTCAGGTGACCACCCCGGCCCCGGGAGACGGAGTCATACCGGGTCCCCGGCCCAGGTCCCCGGGTTGCATCGGGACAAAAGCACCGGATCACTGGATCACGTGGGGGCCCGGGCCCGGGTCCCCGGGTTGCATCGGGACACCAGCGAAGGACCACCGGGTCCTGTCGGGTCCCCGGCCCGGGTCCCCTGGACAGGTCGTTAACCCGGCCCCAGGTCACCGGGTCGTGTCGGGTAACCGGCCTGGTTCCCAGGTTCCGGTGACCACCCCGGCACCAGGACCCCGGGTCCCGTGGGGACCCCGGCACCAGGTGACCGGGTCACGTGGGGTCACCGGCCCCAGGTGACCGGGTCACGTGGGGACACCGGCCCCAGGTGACCGGGTCACGTGGGGTCACCGGCCCCAGGTCAGCGGGTCACGTGGGGTCACCGGCCCCAGGTGACCGGGTCACGTGGGGTCACCGGCCCCAGGTGACCGGGTCACGTGGGGTCACCGGCCCCAGGTCAGCGGGTCACGTGGGGACCCCGGCCCCAGGTGACCGGGTCACGTGGGGTCACCGGCCCCAGGTGACCTGGTCACGTGGGGACCCCGGCCCCAGGTGACCGGGTCACGTGGGGACCCCGGGCCCAGGTAACCTTGTCATACCGAGTCCCCGGACCCAGGTCACCGGGTCAGTTCGGGACCCCGGACCCAGGTCGGGTCATGTCACGTCCCATGCCCGGGTCCCCGGGTTGGATTTTTACCCAGGCCCCGGGTCACGGGGTCATATCGGGTCGCTGTCCCGGGTACCAGTGTCAGGTGACCACCCCGGCCCCGGGAGACGGAGTCATACCGGGTCCCCGGCCCAGGTCCCCGGGTTGCATCGGGACAAAAGCACCGGATCACTGGATCACGTGGGGGCCCGGGCTCGGGTCCCCGGGTTGCATCGGGACACCAGCGAAGGACCACCGGGTCCTGTCGGGTCCACGGCCCGGGTCCCCTGGACAGGTCGTTAACCCGGCCCCAGGTCACCGGGTCGTGTCGGGTAACCGGCCTGGTTCCCAGGTTCCGGTGACCACCCCGGCACCAGGACCCCGGGTCCCGTGGGGACCCCGGCACCAGGTGACCGGGTCACGTGGGGTCACCGGCCCCAGGTGACCGGGTCACGTGGGGACACCGGCCCCAGGTGACCGGGTCACGTGGGGTCACCGGCCCCAGGTCAGCGGGTCACGTGGGGTCACCGGCCCCAGGTGACCGGGTCACGTGGGGTCACCGGCCCCAGGTGACCGGGTCACGTGGGGTCACCGGCCCCAGGTGACCGGGTCACGTGGGGTCACCGGCCCCAGGTGACCTGGTCACGTGGGGTCACCGGCCCCAGGTGACCGGGTCACGTGGGGTCACCGGCCCCAGGTGACCGGGTCACGTGGGGTCACCGGCCCCAGGTGACCGGGTCACGTGAGGTCACCGGCCCCAGGTGACCGGGTCACGTGGGGTCACCGGCCCCAGGTGACCGGGTCACGTGGGGTCACCGGCCCCAGGTCAGCGGGTCACGTGGGGACCCCGGCCCCAGGTGACCGGGTCACGTGGGGACACCGGCCCCAGGTCAGCGGGTCACGTGGGGTCACCGGCCCCAGGTGACCTGGTCACGTGGGGACCCCGGCCCCAGGTGACCGGGTCACGTGGGGACCCCGGGCCCAGGTAACCGGGTCATACCGAGTCCCCGGACCCAGGTCACCGGGTCAGTTCGGGACCCCGGACCCAGGTCGGGTCATGTCACGTCCCATGCCCGGGTCCCCGGGTTGGATTTTTACCCAGGCCCCGGGTCACGGGGTCATGTCGGGTCGCTGTCCCGGGTACCAGTGTCAGGTGACCACCCCGGCCCCGGGAGACGGAGTCATACCGGGTCCCCGGCCCAGGTCCCCGGGTTGCATCGGGACAAAAGCACCGGATCACTGGATCACGTGGGGGCCCGGGCCCGGGTCCCCGGGTTGCATCGGGACACCAGCGAAGGACCACCGGGTCCTGTCGGGTCCCCGGCCCGGGTCCCCTGGACAGGTCGTTAACCCGGCCCCAGGTCACCGGGTCGTGTCGGGTAACCGGCCTGGTTCCCAGGTTCCGGTGACCACCCCGGCACCAGGACCCCGGGTCCCGTGGGGACCCCGGCACCAGGTGACCGGGTCACGTGGGGTCACCGGCCCCAGGTGACCGGGTCACGTGGGGACACCGGCCCCAGGTGACCGGGTCACGTGGGGTCACCGGCCCCAGGTCAGCGGGTCACGTGGGGTCACCGGCCCCAGGTGACCGGGTCACGTGGGGTCACCGGCCCCAGGTGACCGGGTCACGTGGGGTCACCGGCCCCAGGTGACCGGGTCACGTGGGGTCACCGGCCCCAGGTGACCTGGTCACGTGGGGTCACCGGCCCCAGGTGACCGGGTCACGTGGGGTCACCGGCCCCAGGTGACCGGGTCACGTGAGGTCACCGGCCCCAGGTGACCGGGTCACGTGGGGTCACCGGCCCCAGGTGACCGGGTCACGTGGGGTCACCGGCCCCAGGTGACCGGGTCACGTCGGGTCACCGGCCCAGGTGACCGGGTCACGTGGGGTCACCGGCCCCAGGTGACCTGGTCACGTGGGGTCACCGGCCCCAGGTGACCGGGTCACGTGGGGTCACCGGCCCCAGGTGACCGGGTCACGTGGGGTCACCGGCCCCAGGTGACCGGGTCACGTGGGGTCACCGGCCCCAGGTGACCGGGTCACGTGGGGTCACCGGCCCCAGGTCAGCGGGTCACGTGGGGACCCCGGCCCCAGGTGACCGAGTCACGTGGGGACACCGGCCCCAGGTCAGCGGGTCACGTGGGGTCACCGGCCCCAGGTGACCTGGTCACGTGGGGACCCCGGCCCCAGGTGACCGGGTCACGTGGGGACCCCGGGCCCAGGTAACCGGGTCATACCGAGTCCCCGGACCCAGGTCACCGGGTCAGTTCGGGACCCCGGACCCAGGTCGGGTCATGTCACGTCCCATGCCCGGGTCCCCGGGTTGGATTTTTACCCAGGCCCCGGGTCACGGGGTCATGTCGGGTCGCTGTCCCGGGTACCAGTGTCAGGTGACCACCCCGGCCCCGGGAGACGGAGTCATACCGGGTCCCCGGCCCAGGTCCCCGGGTTGCATCGGGACAAAAGCACCGGATCACTGGATCACGTGGGGGCCCGGGCCCGGGTCCCCGGGTTGCATCGGGACACCACCGAAGGACCACCGGGTCCTGTCGGGTCCCCGGCCCGGGTCCCCTGGACAGGTCGTTAACCCGGCCCCAGGTCACCGGGTCGTGTCGGGTAACCGGCCTGGTTCCCAGGTTCCGGTGACCACCCCGGCACCAGGACCCCGGGTCCCGTGGGGACCCCGGCACCAGGTGACCGGGTCACGTGGGGTCACCGGCCCCAGGTGACCGGGTCACGTGGGGACACCGGCCCCAGGTGACCGGGTCACGTGGGGTCACCGGCCCCAGGTGACCTGGTCACGTGGGGACCCCGGCCCCAGGTGACCGGGTCACGTGGGGACCCCGGGCCCAGGTAACCGGGTCATACCGAGTCCCCGGACCCAGGTCACCGGGTCAGTTCGGGACCCCGGACCCAGGTCGGGTCATGTCACGTCCCATGCCCGGGTCCCCGGGTTGGATTTTTACCCAGGCCCCGGGTCACGGGGTCATGTCGGGTCGCTGTCCCGGGTACCAGTGTCAGGTGACCACCCCGGCCCCGGGAGACGGAGTCATACCGGGTCCCCGGCCCAGGTCCCCGGGTTGCATCGGGACAAAAGCACCGGATCACTGGATCACGTGGGGGCCCGGGCCCGGGTCCCCGGGTTGCATCGGGACACCACCGAAGGACCACCGGGTCCTGTCGGGTCCCCGGCCCGGGTCCCCTGGACAGGTCGTTAACCCGGCCCCAGGTCACCGGGTCGTGTCGGGTAACCGGCCTGGTTCCCAGGTTCCGGTGACCACCCCGGCACCAGGACCCCGGGTCCCGTGGGGACCCCGGCACCAGGTGACCGGGTCACGTGGGGTCACCGGCCCCAGGTGACCGGGTCACGTGGGGACACCGGCCCCAGGTGACCGGGTCACGTGGGGTCACCGGCCCCAGGTCAGCGGGTCACGTGGGGTCACCGGCCCCAGGTGACCGGGTCACGTGGGGTCACCGGCCCCAGGTGACCGGGTCACGTGGGGTCACCGGTCCCAGGTCAGCGGGTCACGTGGGGTCACCGGCCCCAGGTGACCGGGTCACGTGGGGTCACCGGCCCCAGGTGACCGGGTCACGTGGGGTCACCGGCCCCAGGTGACCTGGTCACGTGGGGTCACCGGCCCCAGGTGACCGGGTCACGTGGGGTCACCGGCCCCAGGTGACCGGGTCACGTGAGGTCACCGGCCCCAGGTGACCGGGTCACGTGGGGTCACCGGCCCCAGGTGACCGGGTCACGTGGGGTCACCGGCCCCAGGTGACCGGGTCACGTCGGGTCACCGGCCCAGGTGACCGGGTCACGTGGGGTCACCGGCCCCAGGTGACCGGGTCACGTGAGGTCACCGGCCCCAGGTGACCGGGTCACGTGGGGTCACCGGCCCCAGGTGACCGGGTCACGTGGGGTCACCGGCCCCAGGTGACCGGGTCACGTCGGGTCACCGGCCCAGGTGACCGGGTCACGTGGGGTCACCGGCCCCAGGTGACCTGGTCACGTGGGGTCACCGGCCCCAGGTGACCGGGTCACGTGGGGTCACCGGCCCCAGGTGACCGGGTCACGTGGGGTCACCGGCCCCAGGTGACCGGGTCACGTGGGGTCACCGGCCCCAGGTGACCGGGTCACGTGGGGTCACCGGCCCCAGGTCAGCGGGTCACGTGGGGACCCCGGCCCCAGGTGACCGAGTCACGTGGGGACACCGGCCCCAGGTCAGCGGGTCACGTGGGGTCACCGGCCCCAGGTGACCTGGTCACGTGGGGACCCCGGCCCCAGGTGACCGGGTCACGTGGGGACCCCGGGCCCAGGTAACCGGGTCATACCGAGTCCCCGGACCCAGGTCACCGGGTCAGTTCGGGACCCCGGACCCAGGTCGGGTCATGTCACGTCCCATGCCCGGGTCCCCGGGTTGGATTTTTACCCAGGCCCCGGGTCACGGGGTCATGTCGGGTCGCTGTCCCGGGTACCAGTGTCAGGTGACCACCCCGGCCCCGGGAGACGGAGTCATACCGGGTCCCCGGCCCAGGTCCCCGGGTTGCATCGGGACAAAAGCACCGGATCACTGGATCACGTGGGGGCCCGGGCCCGGGTCCCCGGGTTGCATCGGGACACCACCGAAGGACCACCGGGTCCTGTCGGGTCCCCGGCCCGGGTCCCCTGGACAGGTCGTTAACCCGGCCCCAGGTCACCGGGTCGTGTCGGGTAACCGGCCTGGTTCCCAGGTTCCGGTGACCACCCCGGCACCAGGACCCCGGGTCCCGTGGGGACCCCGGCACCAGGTGACCGGGTCACGTGGGGTCACCGGCCCCAGGTGACCGGGTCACGTGGGGACACCGGCCCCAGGTGACCGGGTCACGTGGGGTCACCGGCCCCAGGTGACCTGGTCACGTGGGGACCCCGGCCCCAGGTGACCGGGTCACGTGGGGACCCCGGGCCCAGGTAACCGGGTCATACCGAGTCCCCGGACCCAGGTCACCGGGTCAGTTCGGGACCCCGGACCCAGGTCGGGTCATGTCACGTCCCATGCCCGGGTCCCCGGGTTGGATTTTTACCCAGGCCCCGGGTCACGGGGTCATGTCGGGTCGCTGTCCCGGGTACCAGTGTCAGGTGACCACCCCGGCCCCGGGAGACGGAGTCATACCGGGTCCCCGGCCCAGGTCCCCGGGTTGCATCGGGACAAAAGCACCGGATCACTGGATCACGTGGGGGCCCGGGCCCGGGTCCCCGGGTTGCATCGGGACACCACCGAAGGACCACCGGGTCCTGTCGGGTCCCCGGCCCGGGTCCCCTGGACAGGTCGTTAACCCGGCCCCAGGTCACCGGGTCGTGTCGGGTAACCGGCCTGGTTCCCAGGTTCCGGTGACCACCCCGGCACCAGGACCCCGGGTCCCGTGGGGACCCCGGCACCAGGTGACCGGGTCACGTGGGGTCACCGGCCCCAGGTGACCGGGTCACGTGGGGACACCGGCCCCAGGTGACCGGGTCACGTGGGGTCACCGGCCCCAGGTCAGCGGGTCACGTGGGGTCACCGGCCCCAGGTGACCGGGTCACGTGGGGTCACCGGCCCCAGGTGACCGGGTCACGTGGGGTCACCGGTCCCAGGTCAGCGGGTCACGTGGGGTCACCGGCCCCAGGTGACCGGGTCATGTGGGGTCACCGGCCCCAGGTGACCGGGTCACGTGGGGTCACCGGCCCCAGGTGACCGGGTCACGTGGGGTCACCGGCCCCAGGTGACCGGGTCACGTGGGGTCACCGGCCCCAGGTGACCGGGTCACGTGAGGTCACCGGCCCCAGGTGACCGGGTCACGTGGGGTCACCGGCCCCAGGTGACCGGGTCACGTGGGGTCACCGGCCCCAGGTGACCGGGTCACGTCGGGTCACCGGCCCAGGTGACCGGGTCACGTGGGGTCACCGGCCCCAGGTGACCGGGTCACGTGGGGTCACCGGCCCCAGGTGACCGGGTCACGTGGGGTCACCGGCCCAGGTGACCGGGTCACGTGGGGTCACCGGCCCCAGGTGACCGGGTCACGTGGGGTCACCGGCCCCAGGTGACCGGGTCACGTGGGGACCCCGGCCCCAGGTGACCGGGTCACGTGGGGACCCCGGGCCCAGGTAACCGGGTCATACCGAGTCCCCGGACCCAGGTCACCGGGTCAGTTCTTGACCCCGGACCCAGGTCGGGTCATGTCACGTCCCATGCCCGGGTCCCCGGGTTGGATTTTTACCCAGGCCCCGGGTCACGGGGTCATGTCGGGTCGCTGTCCCGGGTACCAGTGTCAGGTGACCACCCCGGCCCCGGGAGACGGAGTCATACCGGGTCCCCGGCCCAGGTCCCCGGGTTGCATCGGGACAAAAGCACCGGATCACTGGATCACGTGGGGGCCCGGGCCCGGGTCCCCGGGTTGCATCGGGACACCACCGAAGGACCACCGGGTCCTGTCGGGTCCCCGGCCCGGGTCCCCTGGACAGGTCGTTAACCCGGCCCCAGGTCACCGGGTCGTGTCGGGTAACCGGCCTGGTTCCCAGGTTCCGGTGACCACCCCGGCACCAGGACCCCGGGTCCCGTGGGGACCCCGGCACCAGGTGACCGGGTCACGTGGGGTCACCGGCCCCAGGTGACCGGGTCACGTGGGGACACCGGCCCCAGGTGACCGGGTCACGTGGGGTCACCGGCCCCAGGTGACCTGGTCACGTGGGGACCCCGGCCCCAGGTGACCGGGTCACGTGGGGACCCCGGGCCCAGGTAACCGGGTCATACCGAGTCCCCGGACCCAGGTCACCGGGTCAGTTCGGGACCCCGGACCCAGGTCGGGTCATGTCACGTCCCATGCCCGGGTCCCCGGGTTGGATTTTTACCCAGGCCCCGGGTCACGGGGTCATGTCGGGTCGCTGTCCCGGGTACCAGTGTCAGGTGACCACCCCGGCCCCGGGAGACGGAGTCATACCGGGTCCCCGGCCCAGGTCCCCGGGTTGCATCGGGACAAAAGCACCGGATCACTGGATCACGTGGGGGCCCGGGCCCGGGTCCCCGGGTTGCATCGGGACACCACCGAAGGACCACCGGGTCCTGTCGGGTCCCCGGCCCGGGTCCCCTGGACAGGTCGTTAACCCGGCCCCAGGTCACCGGGTCGTGTCGGGTAACCGGCCTGGTTCCCAGGTTCCGGTGACCACCCCGGCACCAGGACCCCGGGTCCCGTGGGGACCCCGGCACCAGGTGACCGGGTCACGTGGGGTCACCGGCCCCAGGTGACCGGGTCACGTGGGGACACCGGCCCCAGGTGACCGGGTCACGTGGGGTCACCGGCCCCAGGTGACCTGGTCACGTGGGGACCCCGGCCCCAGGTGACCGGGTCACGTGGGGACCCCGGGCCCAGGTAACCGGGTCATACCGAGTCCCCGGACCCAGGTCACCGGGTCAGTTCGGGACCCCGGACCCAGGTCGGGTCATGTCACGTCCCATGCCCGGGTCCCCGGGTTGGATTTTTACCCAGGCCCCGGGTCACGGGGTCATGTCGGGTCGCTGTCCCGGGTACCAGTGTCAGGTGACCACCCCGGCCCCGGGAGACGGAGTCATACCGGGTCCCCGGCCCAGGTCCCCGGGTTGCATCGGGACAAAAGCACCGGATCACTGGATCACGTGGGGGCCCGGGCCCGGGTCCCCGGGTTGCATCGGGACACCACCGAAGGACCACCGGGTCCTGTCGGGTCCCCGGCCCGGGTCCCCTGGACAGGTCGTTAACCCGGCCCCAGGTCACCGGGTCGTGTCGGGTAACCGGCCTGGTTCCCAGGTTCCGGTGACCACCCCGGCACCAGGACCCCGGGTCCCGTGGGGACCCCGGCACCAGGTGACCGGGTCACGTGGGGTCACCGGCCCCAGGTGACCGGGTCACGTGGGGACACCGGCCCCAGGTGACCGGGTCACGTGGGGTCACCGGCCCCAGGTCAGCGGGTCACGTGGGGTCACCGGCCCCAGGTGACCGGGTCACGTGGGGTCACCGGCCCCAGGTGACCGGGTCACGTGGGGTCACCGGCCCCAGGTCAGCGGGTCACGTGGGGTCACCGGCCCCAGGTGACCGGGTCACGTGGGGTCACCGGCCCCAGGTGACCGGGTCACGTGGGGTCACCGGCCCCAGGTGACCGGGTCACGTGGGGTCACCGGCCCCAGGTGACCTGGTCACGTGGGGTCACCGGCCCCAGGTGACCGGGTCACGTGGGGTCACCGGCCCCAGGTGACCGGGTCACGTGAGGTCACCGGCCCCAGGTGACCGGGTCACGTGGGGTCACCGGCCCCAGGTGACCGGGTCACGTGGGGTCACCGGCCCCAGGTGACCGGGTCACGTCGGGTCACCGGCCCAGGTGACCGGGTCACGTGGGGTCACCGGCCCCAGGTGACCTGGTCACGTGGGGTCACCGGCCCCAGGTGACCGGGTCACGTGGGGTCACCGGCCCCAGGTGACCGGGTCACGTGGGGTCCTCGGCCCCAGGTGACCGGGTCACGTGGGGTCACCGGCCCCAGGTGACCGGGTCACGTGGGGTCACCGGCCCCAGGTGACCGGGTCACGTGGGGTCACCGGCCCCAGGTCAGCGGGTCACGTGGGGACCCCGGCCCCAGGTGACCGGGTCACGTGGGGACACCGGCCCCAGGTCAGCGGGTCACGTGGGGTCACCGGCCCCAGGTGACCTGGTCACGTGGG
Organism: Somateria mollissima; assembly: GCA_951411735.1. Taxonomy (NCBI): domain Eukaryota; kingdom Metazoa; phylum Chordata; class Aves; order Anseriformes; family Anatidae; genus Somateria; species Somateria mollissima. The sequence continues at coordinate 282,022 of CATOCB010000075.1, forward strand.
GACCCCGGCCCCAGGTGACCGGGTCACGTGGGGACCCCGGGCCCAGGTAACCGGGTCATACCGAGTCCCCGGACCCAGGTCAAGGGTCAGTTCGGGACCCCGGACCCAGGTCGGGTCATGTCACGTCCCATGCCCGGGTCCCCGGGTTGGATTTTTACCCAGGCCCCGGGTCACGGGGTCATGTCGGGTCGCTGTCCCGGGTACCAGTGTCAGGTGACCACCCCGGCCCCGGGAGACGGAGTCATACCGGGTCCCCGGCCCAGGTCCCCGGGTTGCATCGGGACAAAAGCACCGGATCACTGGATCACGTGGGGGCCCGGGCCCGGGTCCCCGGGTTGCATCGGGACACCACCGAAGGACCACCGGGTCCTGTCGGGTCCCCGGCCCGGGTCCCCTGGACAGGTCGTTAACCCGGCCCCAGGTCACCGGGTCGTGTCGGGTAACCGGCCTGGTTCCCAGGTTCCGGTGACCACCCCGGCACCAGGACCCCGGGTCCCGTGGGGACCCCGGCACCAGGTGACCGGGTCACGTGGGGTCACCGGCCCCAGGTGACCGGGTCACGTGGGGACACCGGCCCCAGGTGACCGGGTCACGTGGGGTCACCGGCCCCAGGTCAGCGGGTCACGTGGGGTCACCGGCCCCAGGTGACCGGGTCACGTGGGGTCACCGGCCCCAGGTGACCGGGTCACGTGGGGTCACCGGCCCCAGGTGACCGGGTCACGTGGGGTCACCGGCCCCAGGTGACCTGGTCACGTGGGGTCACCGGCCCCAGGTGACCGGGTCACGTGGGGTCACCGGCCCCAGGTGACCGGGTCACGTGAGGTCACCGGCCCCAGGTGACCGGGTCACGTGGGGTCACCGGCCCCAGGTGACCGGGTCACGTGGGGTCACCGGCCCCAGGTGACCGGGTCACGTCGGGTCACCGGCCCAGGTGACCGGGTCACGTGGGGTCACCGGCCCCAGGTGACCTGGTCACGTGGGGTCACCGGCCCCAGGTGACCGGGTCACGTGGGGTCACCGGCTCCAGGTGACCGGGTCACGTGGGGTCACCGGCCCCAGGTGACCGGGTCACGTGGGGTCACCGGCCCCAGGTGACCGGGTCACGTGGGGTCACCGGCCCCAGGTCAGCGGGTCACGTGGGGACCCCGGCCCCAGGTGACCGGGTCACGTGGGGACACCGGCCCCAGGTCAGCGGGTCACGTGGGGTCACCGGCCCCAGGTGACCTGGTCACGTGGGGACCCCAGCCCCAGGTGACCGGGTCACGTGGGGACCCCGGGCCCAGGTAACCGGGTCATACCGAGTCCCCGGACCCAGGTCACCGGGTCAGTTCGGGACCCCGGACCCAGGTCGGGTCATGTCACGTCCCATGCCCGGGTCCCCGGGTTGGATTTTTACCCAGGCCCCGGGTCACGGGGTCATGTCGGGTCGCTGTCCCGGGTACCAGTGTCAGGTGACCACCCCGGCCCCGGGAGACGGAGTCATACCGGGTCCCCGGCCCAGGTCCCCGGGTTGCATCGGGACAAAAGCACCGGATCACTGGATCACGTGGGGGCCCGGGCCCGGGTCCCCGGGTTGCATCGGGACACCACCGAAGGACCACCGGGTCCTGTCGGGTCCCCGGCCCGGGTCCCCTGGACAGGTCGTTAACCCGGCCCCAGGTCACCGGGTCGTGTCGGGTAACCGGCCTGGTTCCCAGGTTCCGGTGACCACCCCGGCACCAGGACCCCGGGTCCCGTGGGGACCCCGGCCCCAGGTGACCGGGTCACGTGGGGTCACCGGCCCCAGGTGACCGGGTCACGTGGGGTCACCGGCCCCAGGTGACCGGGTCACGCGGGGTCACCGGCCCCAGGTCAGCGGGTCACGTGGGGTCACCGGCCCCAGGTGACCGGGTCACGTGGGGTCACCGGCCCCAGGTGACCGGGTCACGTGAGGTCACCGGCCCCAGGTGACCGGGTCACGTGGTGTCACCGGCCCCAGGTGACCGGGTCACGTGGGGTCACCGGCCCCAGGTGACCGGGTCACGTGGGGTCACCGGCCCCAGGTGACCGGGTCACGTGGGGTCACCGGCCCCAGGTGACCGGGTCACGTGGGGTCACCGGCCCCAGGTCAGCGGGTCACGTGGGGTCACCGGCCCCAGGTGACCTGGTCACGTGGGGTCACCGGCCCCAGGTGACCGGGTCACGTGGGGTCACCGGCCCCAGGTGACCGGGTCACGTGGGGTCACCGGCCCCAGGTCAGCGGGTCACGTGGGGTCACCGGCCCCAGGTGACCTGGTCACGTGGGGTCACCGGCCCCAGGTGACCGGGTCACGTGGGGTCACCGGCCCCAGGTGACCGGGTCACGTGGGGTCACCGGACCCAGGTCAGCGGGTCACGTGGGGACACCGGCCCCAGGTAACCGGGTCATACCGAGTCCCCGGACCCAGGTCACCGGGTGAGTTCGGGACCCCGGACCCAGGTCGGGTCATGTCACGTCCCATGCCCGGGTCCCCGGGTTGGATTTTTACCCAGGCCCCGGGTCACAGGGTCATGTCGGGTCAACGGCCTGGGTACAAGGGTCTGGTGACCACCCCGACCCCAGGTCCCCGGGTCATGACGGGACACCGGACCAGGTCCCCGAGTCCGGTCGACACCACAGCCCCAGGTCACCGGGTCATGTCGGGACCCAGCCCGGGTCCCCGGGACGGGTTTTTACCCCAGCCGCAGATCACCGGGTCCTGTCGGGTACCCGGGTCGGGTCCCCTGGACAGGTCGGCACCCCGGCCCCGGGTCACGGGGTCATGTCGGGTCGCTGTCCCGGGTACCAGTGTCAGGTGACCACCCCGGCCCCGGGAGACGGAGTCATACCGGGTCCCCGGCCCAGGTCCCCGGGTTGCATCGGGACAAAAGCACCGGATCACTGGATCACGTGGGGGCCCGGGCCCGGGTCCCCGGGTTGCATCGGGACACCACCGAAGGACCACCGGGTCCTGTTGGGTCCCCGGCCCGGGTCCCCTGGACAGGTCGTTAACCCGGCCCCAGGTCACCGGGTCGTGTCGGGTAACCGGCCTGGTTCCCAGGTTCCGGTGACCACCCCGGCACCAGGACCCCGGGTCCCGTGGGGACCCCGGCACCAGGTGACCGGGTCACGTGGGGTCACCGGCCCCAGGTGACCGGGTCACGTGGGGACACCGGCCCCAGGTGACCGGGTCACGTGGGGGTCACCGGCCCCAGGTCAGCGGGTCACGTGGGGTCACCGGCCCCAGGTGACCGGGTCACGTGGGGTCACCGGCCCCAGGTCAGCGGGTCACGTGGGGTCACCGGCCCCAGGTGACCGGGTCACGTGGGGTCACCGGCCCCAGGTGACCGGGTCACGTGGGGTCACCGGCCCCAGGTGACCGGGTCACGTGGGGTCACCGGCCCCAGGTGACCTGGTCACGTGGGGTCACCGGCCCCAGGTGACCGGGTCACGTGGGGTCACCGGCCCCAGGTGACCGGGTCACGTGAGGTCACCGGCCCCAGGTGACCGGGTCACGTGGGGTCACCGGCCCCAGGTGACCGGGTCACGTGGGGTCACCGGCCCCAGGTGACCGGGTCACGTCGGGTCACCGGCCCAGGTGACCGGGTCACGTGGGGTCACCGGCCCCAGGTGACCTGGTCACGTGGGGTCACCGGCCCCAGGTGACCGGGTCACGTGGGGTCACCGGCCCCAGGTGACCGGGTCACGTGGGGTCACCGGCCCCAGGTGACCGGGTCACGTGGGGTCACCGGCCCCAGGTGACCGGGTCACGTGGGGTCACCGGCCCCAGGTCAGCGGGTCACGTGGGGACCCCGGCCCCAGGTGACCGGGTCACGTGGGGACACCGGCCCCAGGTCAGCGGGTCACGTGGGGTCACCGGCCCCAGGTGACCTGGTCACGTGGGGACCCCGGCCCCAGGTGACCGGGTCACGTGGGGACCCCGGGCCCAGGTAACCGGGTCATACCGAGTCCCCGGACCCAGGTCACCGGGTCAGTTCGGGACCCCGGACCCAGGTCGGGTCATGTCACGTCCCATGCCCGGGTCCCCGGGTTGGATTTTTACCCAGGCCCCGGGTCACGGGGTCATGTCGGGTCGCTGTCCCGGGTACCAGTGTCAGGTGACCACCCCGGCCCCGGGAGACGGAGTCATACCGGGTCCCCGGCCCAGGTCCCCGGGTTGCATCGGGACAAAAGCACCGGATCACTGGATCACGTGGGGGCCCGGGCCCGGGTCCCCGGGTTGCATCGGGACACCACCGAAGGACCACCGGGTCCTGTCGGGTCCCCGGCCCGGGTCCCCTGGACAGGTCGTTAACCCGGCCCCAGGTCACCGGGTCGTGTCGGGTAACCGGCCTGGTTCCCAGGTTCCGGTGACCACCCCGGCACCAGGACCCCGGGTCCCGTGGGGACCCCGGCACCAGGTGACCGGGTCACGTGGGGTCACCGGCCCCAGGTGACCGGGTCACGTGGGGACACCGGCCCCAGGTGACCGGGTCACGTGGGGTCACCGGCCCCAGGTCAGCGGGTCACGTGGGGTCACCGGCCCCAGGTGACCGGGTCACGTGGGGTCACCGGCCCCAGGTGACCGGGTCACGTGGGGTCACCGGCCCCAGGTGACCGGGTCACGTGGGGTCACCGGCCCCAGGTGACCTGGTCACGTGGGGTCACCGGCCCCAGGTGACCGGGTCACGTGGGGTCACCGGCCCCAGGTGACCGGGTCACGTGAGGTCACCGGCCCCAGGTGACCGGGTCACGTGGGGTCACCGGCCCCAGGTGACCGGGTCACGTGGGGTCACCGGCCCCAGGTGACCGGGTCACGTCGGGTCACCGGCCCAGGTGACCGGGTCACGTGGGGTCACCGGCCCCAGGTGACCTGGTCACGTGGGGTCACCGGCCCCAGGTGACCGGGTCACGTGGGGTCACCGGCCCCAGGTGACCGGGTCACGTGGGGTCACCGGCCCCAGGTCAGCGGGTCACGTGGGGTCACCGGCCCCAGGTGACCGGGTCACGTGGGGTCACCGGCCCCAGGTGACCGGGTCACGTGGGGTCACCGGCCCCAGGTGACCGGGTCACGTGGGGTCACCGGCCCCAGGTGACCTGGTCACGTGGGGTCACCGGCCCCAGGTGACCGGGTCACGTGGGGTCACCGGCCCCAGGTGACCGGGTCACGTGAGGTCACCGGCCCCAGGTGACCGGGTCACGTGGGGTCACCGGCCCCAGGTGACCGGGTCACGTGGGGTCACCGGCCCCAGGTGACCGGGTCACGTCGGGTCACCGGCCCAGGTGACCGGGTCACGTGGGGTCACCGGCCCCAGGTGACCTGGTCACGTGGGGTCACCGGCCCCAGGTGACCGGGTCACGTGGGGTCACCGGCCCCAGGTGACCGGGTCACGTGGGGTCACCGGCCCCAGGTGACCGGGTCACGTGGGGTCACCGGCCCCAGGTGACCGGGTCACGTGGGGTCACCGGCCCCAGGTGACCGGGTCACGTGGGGTCACCGGCCCCAGGTCAGCGGGTCACGTGGGGACCCCGGCCCCAGGTGACCGGGTCACGTGGGGACACCGGCCCCAGGTCAGCGGGTCACGTGGGGTCACCGGCCCCAGGTGACCTGGTCACGTGGGGACCCCGGCCCCAGGTGACCGGGTCACGTGGGGACCCCGGGCCCAGGTAACCGGGTCATACCGAGTCCCCGGACCCAGGTCACCGGGTCAGTTCGGGACCCCGGACCCAGGTCGGGTCATGTCACGTCCCATGCCCGGGTCCCCGGGTTGGATTTTTACCCAGGCCCCGGGTCACGGGGTCATGTCGGGTCGCTGTCCCGGGTACCAGTGTCAGGTGACCACCCCGGCCCCGGGAGACGGAGTCATACCGGGTCCCCGGCCCAGGTCCCCGGGTTGCATCGGGACAAAAGCACCGGATCACTGGATCACGTGGGGGCCCGGGCCCGGGTCCCCGGGTTGCATCGGGACACCACCGAAGGACCACCGGGTCCTGTCGGGTCCCCGGCCCGGGTCCCCTGGACAGGTCGTTAACCCGGCCCCAGGTCACCGGGTCGTGTCGGGTAACCGGCCTGGTTCCCAGGTTCCGGTGACCACCCCGGCACCAGGACCCCGGGTCCCGTGGGGACCCCGGCACCAGGTGACCGGGTCACGTGGGGTCACCGGCCCCAGGTGACCGGGTCACGTGGGGACACCGGCCCCAGGTGACCGGGTCACGTGGGGTCACCGGCCCCAGGTCAGCGGGTCACGTGGGGTCACCGGCCCCAGGTGACCGGGTCACGTGGGGTCACCGGCCCCAGGTGACCGGGTCACGTGGGGTCACCGGCCCCAGGTGACCGGGTCACGTGGGGTCACCGGCCCCAGGTGACCTGGTCACGTGGGGTCACCGGCCCCAGGTGACCGGGTCACGTGGGGTCACCGGCCCCAGGTGACCGGGTCACGTGAGGTCACCGGCCCCAGGTGACCGGGTCACGTGGGGTCACCGGCCCCAGGTGACCGGGTCACGTGGGGTCACCGGCCCCAGGTGACCGGGTCACGTCGGGTCACCGGCCCAGGTGACCGGGTCACGTGGGGTCACCGGCCCCAGGTGACCTGGTCACGTGGGGTCACCGGCCCCAGGTGACCGGGTCACGTGGGGTCACCGGCCCCAGGTGACCGGGTCACGTGGGGTCACCGGCCCCAGGTGACCGGGTCACGTGGGGTCACCGGCCCCAGGTGACCGGGTCACGTGGGGTCACCGGCCCCAGGTCAGCGGGTCACGTGGGGACCCCGGCCCCAGGTGACCGGGTCACGTGGGGACACCGGCCCCAGGTCAGCGGGTCACGTGGGGTCACCGGCCCCAGGTGACCTGGTCACGTGGGGACCCCAGCCCCAGGTGACCGGGTCACGTGGGGACCCCGGGCCCAGGTAACCGGGTCATACCGAGTCCCCGGACCCAGGTCACCGGGTCAGTTCGGGACCCCGGACCCAGGTCGGGTCATGTCACATCCCATGCCCGGGTCCCCGGGTTGGATTTTTACCCAGGCCCCGGGTCACGGGGTCATGTCGGGTCGCTGTCCCGGGTACCAGTGTCAGGTGACCACCCCGGCCCCGGGAGACGGAGTCATACCGGGTCCCCGGCCCAGGTCCCCGGGTTGCATCGGGACAAAAGCACCGGATCACTGGATCACGTGGGGGCCCGGGCCCGGGTCCCCGGGTTGCATCGGGACACCACCGAAGGACCACCGGGTCCTGTCGGGTCCCCGGCCCGGGTCCCCTGGACAGGTCGTTAACCCGGCCCCAGGTCACCGGGTCGTGTCGGGTAACCGGCCTGGTTCCCAGGTTCCGGTGACCACCCCGGCACCAGGACCCCGGGTCCCGTGGGGACCCCGGCCCCAGGTGACCGGGTCACGTGGGGTCACCGGCACCAGGTGACCGGGTCACGTGGGGTCACCGGCCCCAGGTGACCGGGTCACGCGGGGTCACCGGCCCCAGGTCAGCGGGTCACGTGGGGTCACCGGCCCCAGGTGACCGGGTCACGTGGGGTCACCGGCCCCAGGTGACCGGGTCACGTGAGGTCACCGGCCCCAGGTGACCGGGTCACGTGGTGTCACCGGCCCCAGGTGACCGGGTCACGTGGGGTCACCGGCCCCAGGTGACCGGGTCACGTGGGGTCACCGGCCCCAGGTGACCGGGTCACGTGGGGGTCACCGGCCCCAGGTCAGCGGGTCACGTGGGGTCACCGGCCCCAGGTGACCTGGTCACGTGGGGTCACCGGCCCCAGGTGACCGGGTCACGTGGGGTCACCGGCCCCAGGTGACCGGGTCACGTGGGGTCACCGGCCCCAGGTCAGCGGGTCACGTGGGGTCACCGGCCCCAGGTGACCTGGTCACGTGGGGGTCACCGGCCCCAGGTGACCGGGTCACGTGGGGTCACCGGCCCCAGGTGACCGGGTCACGTGGGGTCACCGGACCCAGGTCAGCGGGTCACGTGGGGGACACCGGCCCCAGGTAACCGGGTCATACCGAGTCCCCGGACCCAGGTCACCGGGTGAGTTCGGGACCCCCGGACCCAGGTCGGGTCATGTCACGTCCCATGCCCGGGTCCCCGGGTTGGATTTTTACCCAGGCCCCGGGTCACAGGGTCATGTCGGGTCAACGGCCTGGGTACAAGGGTCTGGTGACCACCCCGACCCCAGGTCCCCGGGTCATGACGGGACACCGGACCAGGTCCCCGAGTCCGGTCGACACCACAGCCCCAGGTCACCGGGTCATGTCGGGACCCAGCCCGGGTCCCCGGGACGGGTTTTTACCCCAGCCGCAGATCACCGGGTCCTGTCGGGTACCCGGGTCGGGTCCCCTGGACAGGTCGGCACCCCGGCCCCGGGTCACGGGGTCATGTCGGGTCGCTGTCCCGGGTACCAGTGTCAGGTGACCACCCCGGCCCCGGGAGACGGAGTCATACCGGGTCCCCGGCCCAGGTCCCCGGGTTGCATCGGGACAAAAGCACCGGATCACTGGATCACGTGGGGGCCCGGGCCCGGGTCCCCGGGTTGCATCGGGACACCAGCGAAGGACCACCGGGTCCTGTCGGGTCCCCGGCCCGGGTCCCCTGGACAGGTCGTTAACCCGGCCCCAGGTCACCGGGTCGTGTCGGGTAACCGGCCTGGTTCCCAGGTTCCGGTGACCACCCCGGCACCAGGACCCCGGGTCCCGTGGGGACCCCGGCACCAGGTGACCGGGTCACGTGGGGTCACCGGCCCCAGGTGACCGGGTCACGTGGGGTCACCGGCCCCAGGTGACCGGGTCACGCGGGGTCACCGGCCCCAGGTCAGCGGGTCACGTGGGGTCACCGGCCCCAGGTGACCGGGTCACGTGGGGTCACCGGCCCCAGGTGACCGGGTCACGTGAGGTCACCGGCCCCAGGTGACCGGGTCACGTGGTGTCACCGGCCCCAGGTGACCGGGTCACGTGGGGTCACCGGCCCCAGGTGACCGGGTCACGTGGGGTCACCGGCCCCAGGTCAGCGGGTCACGTGGGGTCACCGGCCCCAGGTGACCTGGTCACGTGGGGTCACCGGCCCCAGGTGACCGGGTCACGTGGGGTCACCGGCCCCAGGTGACCGGGTCACGTGGGGTCACCGGCCCCAGGTCAGCGGGTCACGTGGGGTCACCGGCCCCAGGTGACCTGGTCACGTGGGGTCACCGGCCCCAGGTGACCGGGTCACGTGGGGTCACCGGCCCCAGGTGACCGGGTCACGTGGGGTCACCGGACCCAGGTCAGCGGGTCACGTGGGGACACCGGCCCCAGGTAACCGGGTCATACCGAGTCCCCGGACCCAGGTCACCGGGTGAGTTCGGGACCCCGGACCCAGGTCGGGTCATGTCACGTCCCATGCCCGGGTCCCCGGGTTGGATTTTTACCCAGGCCCCGGGTCACAGGGTCATGTCGGGTCAACGGCCTGGGTACAAGGGTCTGGTGACCACCCCGACCCCAGGTCCCCGGGTCATGACGGGACACCGGACCAGGTCCCCGAGTCCGGTCGACACCACAGCCCCAGGTCACCGGGTCATGTCGGGACCCAGCCCGGGTCCCCGGGACGGGTTTTTACCCCAGCCGCAGATCACCGGGTCCTGTCGGGTACCCGGGTCGGGTCCCCTGGACAGGTCGGCACCCCGGCCCCGGGTCACGGGGTCATGTCGGGTCGCTGTCCCGGGTACCAGTGTCAGGTGACCACCCCGGCCCCGGGAGACGGAGTCATACCGGGTCCCCGGCCCAGGTCCCCGGGTTGCATCGGGACAAAAGCACCGGATCACTGGATCACGTGGGGGCCCGGGCCCGGGTCCCCGGGTTGCATCGGGACACCAGCGAAGGACCACCGGGTCCTGTCGGGTCCCCGGCCCGGGTCCCCTGGACAGGTCGTTAACCCGGCCCCAGGTCACCGGGTCGTGTCGGGTAACCGGCCTGGTTCCCAGGTTCCGGTGACCACCCCGGCACCAGGACCCCGGGTCCCGTGGGGACCCCGGCACCAGGTGACCGGGTCACGTGGGGTCACCGGCCCCAGGTGACCGGGTCACGTGGGGACACCGGCCCCAGGTGACCGGGTCACGTGGGGTCACCGGCCCCAGGTCAGCGGGTCACGTGGGGTCACCGGCCCCAGGTGACCGGGTCACGTGGGGTCACCGGCCCCAGGTGACCGGGTCACGTGGGGTCACCGGCCCCAGGTCAGCGGGTCACGTGGGGACCCCGGCCCCAGGTGACCGGGTCACGTGGGGTCACCGGCCCCAGGTGACCTGGTCACGTGGGGACCCCGGCCCCAGGTGACCGGGTCACGTGGGGACCCCGGGCCCAGGTAACCGGGTCATACCGAGTCCCCGGACCCAGGTCACCGGGTCAGTTCGGGACCCCGGACCCAGGTCGGGTCATGTCACGTCCCATGCCCGGGTCCCCGGGTTGGATTTTTACCCAGGCCCCGGGTCACGGGGTCATGTCGGGTCGCTGTCCCGGGTACCAGTGTCAGGTGACCACCCCGGCCCCGGGAGACGGAGTCATACCGGGTCCCCGGCCCAGGTCCCCGGGTTGCATCGGGACAAAAGCACCGGATCACTGGATCACGTGGGGGCCCGGGCCCGGGTCCCCGGGTTGCATCGGGACACCACCGAAGGACCACCGGGTCCTGTCGGGTCCCCGGCCCGGGTCCCCTGGACAGGTCGTTAACCCGGCCCCAGGTCACCGGGTCGTGTCGGGTAACCGGCCTGGTTCCCAGGTTCCGGTGACCACCCCGGCACCAGGACCCCGGGTCCCGTGGGGACCCCGGCACCAGGTGACCGGGTCACGTGGGGTCACCGGCCCCAGGTGACCGGGTCACGTGGGGTCACCGGCCCCAGGTGACCGGGTCACGTGGGGTCACCGGCCCCAGGTCAGCGGGTCACGCGGGGTCACCGGCCCCAGGTCAGCGGGTCACGTGGGGTCACCGGCCCCAGGTGACCGGGTCACGTGAGGACACCGGCCCCAGGTGACCGGGTCACGTGGTGTCACCGGCCCCAGGTGACCGGGTCACGTGGTGTCACCGGCCCCAGGTGACCGGGTCACGTGGGGTCACCGGCCCCAGGTGACCGGGTCACGTGGGGTCACCGGCCCCAGGTGACCGGGTCACGTGGGGTCACCGGCCCCAGGTCAGCGGGTCACGTGGGGTCACCGGCCCCAGGTGACCTGGTCACGTGGGGTCACCGGCCCCAGGTGACCGGGTCACGTGGGGTCACCGGCCCCAGGTGACCGGGTCACGTGGGGTCACCGGCCCCAGGTCAGCGGGTCACGTGGGGTCACCGGCCCCAGGTGACCTGGTCACGTGGGGTCACCGGCCCCAGGTGACCGGGTCACGTGGGGTCACCGGCCCCAGGTGACCGGGTCACGTGGGGTCACCGGACCCAGGTCAGCGGGTCACGTGGGGACACCGGCCCCAGGTAACCGGGTCATACCGAGTCCCCGGACCCAGGTCACCGGGTGAGTTCGGGACCCCGGACCCAGGTCGGGTCATGTCACGTCCCATGCCCGGGTCCCCGGGTTGGATTTTTACCCAGGCCCCGGGTCACAGGGTCATGTCGGGTCAACGGCCTGGGTACAAGGGTCTGGTGACCACCCCGACCCCAGGTCCCCGGGTCATGACGGGACACCGGACCAGGTCCCCGAGTCCGGTCGACACCACAGCCCCAGGTCACCGGGTCATGTCGGGACCCAGCCCGGGTCCCCGGGACGGGTTTTTACCCCAGCCGCAGATCACCGGGTCCTGTCGGGTACCCGGGTCGGGTCCCCTGGACAGGTCGGCACCCCGGCCCCGGGTCACGGGGTCATGTCGGGTCGCTGTCCCGGGTACCAGTGTCAGGTGACCACCCCGGCCCCGGGAGACGGAGTCATACCGGGTCCCCGGCCCAGGTCCCCGGGTTGCATCGGGACAAAAGCACCGGATCACTGGATCACGTGGGGGCCCGGGCCCGGGTCCCCGGGTTGCATCGGGACACCAGCGAAGGACCACCGGGTCCTGTCGGGTCCCCGGCCCGGGTCCCCTGGACAGGTCGTTAACCCGGCCCCAGGTCACCGGGTCGTGTCGGGTAACCGGCCTGGTTCCCAGGTTCCGGTGACCACCCCGGCACCAGGACCCCGGGTCCCGTGGGGACCCCGGCACCAGGTGACCGGGTCACGTGGGGTCACCGGCCCCAGGTGACCGGGTCACGTGGGGACACCGGCCCCAGGTGACCGGGTCACGTGGGGTCACCGGCCCCAGGTCAGCGGGTCACGTGGGGTCACCGGCCCCAGGTGACCGGGTCACGTGGGGTCACCGGCCCCAGGTGACCGGGTCACGTGGGGTCACCGGCCCCAGGTCAGCGGGTCACGTGGGGACCCCGGCCCCAGGTCAGCGGGTCACGTGGGGTCACCGGCCCCAGGTGACCTGGTCACGTGGGGACCCCGGCCCCAGGTGACCGGGTCACGTGGGGACCCCGGGCCCAGGTAACCGGGTCATACCGAGTCCCCGGACCCAGGTCACCGGGTCAGTTCGGGACCCCGGACCCAGGTCGGGTCATGTCACGTCCCATGCCCGGGTCCCCGGGTTGGATTTTTACCCAGGCCCCGGGTCACGGGGTCATGTCGGGTCGCTGTCCCGGGTACCAGTGTCAGGTGACCACCCCGGCCCCGGGAGACGGAGTCATACCGGGTCCCCGGCCCAGGTCCCCGGGTTGCATCGGGACAAAAGCACCGGATCACTGGATCACGTGGGGGCCCGGGCCCGGGTCCCCGGGTTGCATCGGGACACCACCGAAGGACCACCGGGTCCTGTCGGGTCCCCGGCCCGGGTCCCCTGGACAGGTCGTTAACCCGGCCCCAGGTCACCGGGTCGTGTCGGGTAACCGGCCTGGTTCCCAGGTTCCGGTGACCACCCCGGCACCAGGACCCCGGGTCCCGTGGGGACCCCGGCACCAGGTGACCGGGTCACGTGGGGTCACCGGCCCCAGGTGACCGGGTCACGTGGGGTCACCGGCCCCAGGTGACCGGGTCACGCGGGGTCACCGGCCCCAGGTCAGCGGGTCACGTGGGGTCACCGGCCCCAGGTGACCGGGTCACGTGGGGTCACCGGCCCCAGGTGACCGGGTCACGTGAGGTCACCGGCCCCAGGTGACCGGGTCACGTGGTGTCACCGGCCCCAGGTGACCGGGTCACGTGGGGTCACCGGCCCCAGGTGACCGGGTCACGTGGGGTCACCGGCCCCAGGTGACCGGGTCACGTGGGGTCACCGGCCCCAGGTGACCGGGTCACGTGGGGTCACCGGCCCCAGGTCAGCGGGTCACGTGGGGTCACCGGCCCCAGGTGACCTGGTCACGTGGGGTCACCGGCCCCAGGTGACCGGGTCACGTGGGGTCACCGGCCCCAGGTGACCGGGTCACGTGGGGTCACCGGCCCCAGGTCAGCGGGTCACGTGGGGTCACCGGCCCCAGGTGACCTGGTCACGTGGGGTCACCGGCCCCAGGTGACCGGGTCACGTGGGGTCACCGGCCCCAGGTGACCGGGTCACGTGGGGTCACCGGACCCAGGTCAGCGGGTCACGTGGGGACACCGGCCCCAGGTAACCGGGTCATACCGAGTCCCCGGACCCAGGTCACCGGGTGAGTTCGGGACCCCGGACCCAGGTCGGGTCATGTCACGTCCCATGCCCGGGTCCCCGGGTTGGATTTTTACCCAGGCCCCGGGTCACAGGGTCATGTCGGGTCAACGGCCTGGGTACAAGGGTCTGGTGACCACCCCGACCCCAGGTCCCCGGGTCATGACGGGACACCGGACCAGGTCCCCGAGTCCGGTCGACACCACAGCCCCAGGTCACCGGGTCATGTCGGGACCCAGCCCGGGTCCCCGGGACGGGTTTTTACCCCAGCCGCAGATCACCGGGTCCTGTCGGGTACCCGGGTCGGGTCCCCTGGACAGGTCGGCACCCCGGCCCCGGGTCACGGGGTCATGTCGGGTCGCTGTCCCGGGTACCAGTGTCAGGTGACCACCCCGGCCCCGGGAGACGGAGTCATACCGGGTCCCCGGCCCAGGTCCCCGGGTTGCATCGGGACAAAAGCACCGGATCACTGGATCACGTGGGGGCCCGGGCCCGGGTCCCCGGGTTGCATCGGGACACCAGCGAAGGACCACCGGGTCCTGTCGGGTCCCCGGCCCGGGTCCCCTGGACAGGTCGTTAACCCGGCCCCAGGTCACCGGGTCGTGTCGGGTAACCGGCCTGGTTCCCAGGTTCCGGTGACCACCCCGGCACCAGGACCCCGGGTCCCGTGGGGACCCCGGCACCAGGTGACCGGGTCACGTGGGGTCACCGGCCCCAGGTGACCGGGTCACGTGGGGACACCGGCCCCAGGTGACCGGGTCACGTGGGGTCACCGGCCCCAGGTCAGCGGGTCACGTGGGGTCACCGGCCCCAGGTGACCGGGTCACGTGGGGTCACCGGCCCCAGGTGACCGGGTCACGTGGGGTCACCGGCCCCAGGTGACCGGGTCACGTGGGGTCACCGGCCCCAGGTGACCGGGTCACGTGGGGTCACCGGCCCCAGGTGACCGGGTCACGTGGGGTCAACGGCCCCAGGTGACCGGGTCACGTGAGGTCACCGGCCCCAGGTGACCGGGTCACGTGGGGTCACCGGCCCCAGGTGACCGGGTCACGTGGGGTCACCGGCCCAGGTGACCGGGTCACGTGGGGACACCGGCCCCAGGTCAGCGGGTCACGTGGGGTCACCGGCCCCAGGTGACCTGGTCACGTGGGGACCCCGGCCCCAGGTGACCGGGTCACGTGGGGACCCCGGGCCCAGGTAACCGGGTCATACCGAGTCCCCGGACCCAGGTCACCGGGTCAGTTCGGGACCCCGGACCCAGGTCGGGTCATGTCACGTCCCATGCCCGGGTCCCCGGGTTGGATTTTTATCCAGGCCCCGGGTCACGGGGTCATGTCGGGTCGCTGTCCCGGGTACCAGTGTCAGGTGACCACCCCGGCCCCGGGAGACGGAGTCATACCGGGTCCCCGGCCCAGGTCCCCGGGTTGCATCGGGACAAAAGCACCGGATCACTGGATCACGTGGGGGCCCGGGCCCGGGTCCCCGGGTTGCATCGGGACACCAGCGAAGGACCACCGGGTCCTGTCGGGTCCCCGGCCCGGGTCCCCTGGACAGGTCGTTAACCCGGCCCCAGGTCACCGGGTCGTGTCGGGTAACCGGCCTGGTTCCCAGGTTCCGGTGACCACCCCGGCACCAGGACCCCGGGTCCCGTGGGGACCCCGGCACCAGGTGACCGGGTCACGTGGGGTCACCGGCCCCAGGTGACCGGGTCACGTGGGGTCACCGGCCCCAGGTGACCGGGTCACGCGGGGTCACCGGCCCCAGGTCAGCGGGTCACGTGGGGTCACCGGCCCCAGGTGACCGGGTCACGTGGGGTCACCGGCCCCAGGTGACCGGGTCACGTGAGGTCACCGGCCCCAGGTGACCGGGTCACGTGGTGTCACCGGTCCCAGGTGACCGGGTCACGTGGGGTCACCGGCCCCAGGTGACCGGGTCACGTGGGGTCACCGGCCCCAGGTGACCGGGTCACGTGGGGTCACCGGCCCCAGGTGACCGGGTCACGTGGGGTCACCGGCCCCAGGTGACCGGGTCACGTGGGGTCACCGGCCCCAGGTCAGCGGGTCACGTGGGGTCACCGGCCCCAGGTGACCTGGTCACGTGGGGTCACCGGCCCCAGGTGACCGGGTCACGTGGGGTCACCGGCCCCAGGTCAGCGGGTCACGTGGGGTCACCGGCCCCAGGTGACCTGGTCACGTGGGGTCACCGGCCCCAGGTGACCGGGTCACGTGGGGTCACCGGCCCCAGGTGACCGGGTCACGTGGGGTCACCGGACCCAGGTCAGCGGGTCACGTGGGGACACCGGCCCCAGGTAACCGGGTCATACCGAGTCCCCGGACCCAGGTCACCGGGTGAGTTCGGGACCCCGGACCCAGGTCGGGTCATGTCACGTCCCATGCCCGGGTCCCCGGGTTGGATTTTTACCCAGGCCCCGGGTCACAGGGTCATGTCGGGTCAACGGCCTGGGTACAAGGGTCTGGTGACCACCCCGACCCCAGGTCCCCGGGTCATGACGGGACACCGGACCAGGTCCCCGAGTCCGGTCGACACCACAGCCCCAGGTCACCGGGTCATGTCGGGACCCAGCCCGGGTCCCCGGGACGGGTTTTTACCCCAGCCGCAGATCACCGGGTCCTGTCGGGTACCCGGGTCGGGTCCCCTGGACAGGTCGGCACCCCGGCCCCGGGTCACGGGGTCATGTCGGGTCGCTGTCCCGGGTACCAGTGTCAGGTGACCACCCCGGCCCCGGGAGACGGAGTCATACCGGGTCCCCGGCCCAGGTCCCCGGGTTGCATCGGGACAAAAGCACCGGATCACTGGATCACGTGGGGGCCCGGGCCCGGGTCCCCGGGTTGCATCGGGACACCAGCGAAGGACCACCGGGTCCTGTCGGGTCCCCGGCCCGGGTCCCCTGGACAGGTCGTTAACCCGGCCCCAGGTCACCGGGTCGTGTCGGGTAACCGGCCTGGTTCCCAGGTTCCGGTGACCACCCCGGCACCAGGACCCTGGGTCCCGTGGGGACCCCGGCACCAGGTGACCGGGTCACGTGGGGTCACCGGCCCCAGGTGACCGGGTCACGTGGGGACACCGGCCCCAGGTGACCGGGTCACGTGGGGTCACCGGCCCCAGGTCAGCGGGTCACGTGGGGTCACCGGCCCCAGGTGACCGGGTCACGTGGGGTCACCGGCCCCAGGTGACCGGGTCACGTGGGGTCACCGGCCCCAGGTCAGCGGGTCACGTGGGGACCCCGGCCCCAGGTGACCGGGTCACGTGGGGACACCGGCCCCAGGTCAGCGGGTCACGTGGGGTCACCGGCCCCAGGTGACCTGGTCACGTGGGGACCCCGGCCCCAGGTGACCGGGTCACGTGGGGACCCCGGGCCCAGGTAACCGGGTCATACCGAGTCCCCGGACCCAGGTCACCGGGTCAGTTCGGGACCCCGGACCCAGGTCGGGTCATGTCACGTCCCATGCCCGGGTCCCCGGGTTGGATTTTTACCCAGGCCCCGGGTCACGGGGTCATGTCGGGTCGCTGTCCCGGGTACCAGTGTCAGGTGACCACCCCGGCCCCGGGAGACGGAGTCATACCGGGTCCCCGGCCCAGGTCCCCGGGTTGCATCGGGACAAAAGCACCGGATCACTGGATCACGTGGGGGCCCGGGCCCGGGTCCCCGGGTTGCATCGGGACACCACCGAAGGACCACCGGGTCCTGTCGGGTCCCCGGCCCGGGTCCCCTGGACAGGTCGTTAACCCGGCCCCAGGTCACCGGGTCGTGTCGGGTAACCGGCCTGGTTCCCAGGTTCCGGTGACCACCCCGGCACCAGGACCCCGGGTCCCGTGGGGACCCCGGCACCAGGTGACCGGGTCACGTGGGGTCACCGGCCCCAGGTGACCGGGTCACGTGGGGTCACCGGCCCCAGGTGACCGGGTCACGCGGGGTCACCGGCCCCAGGTCAGCGGGTCACGTGGGGTCACCGGCCCCAGGTGACCGGGTCACGTGGGGTCACCGGCCCCAGGTGACCGGGTCACGTGAGGTCACCGGCCCCAGGTGACCGGGTCACGTGGTGTCACCGGCCCCAGGTGACCGGGTCACGTGGGGTCACCGGCCCCAGGTGACCGGGTCACGTGGGGTCACCGGCCCCAGGTGACCGGGTCACGTGGGGTCACCGGCCCCAGGTCAGCGGGTCACGTGGGGTCACCGGCCCCAGGTGACCGGGTCACGTGGGGTCACCGGCCCCAGGTGACCGGGTCACGTGGGGTCACCGGCCCCAGGTCAGCGGGTCACGTGGGGTCACCGGCCCCAGGTGACCGGGTCACGTGGGGTCACCGGCCCCAGGTGACCGGGTCACGTGGGGTCACCGGCCCCAGGTGACCGGGTCACGTGGGGTCACCGGACCCAGGTCAGCGGGTCACGTGGGGACACCGGCCCCAGGTAACCGGGTCATACCGAGTCCCCGGACCCAGGTCACCGGGTGAGTTCGGGACCCCGGACCCAGGTCGGGTCATGTCACGTCCCATGCCCGGGTCCCCGGGTTGGATTTTTACCCAGGCCCCGGGTCACAGGGTCATGTCGGGTCAACGGCCTGGGTACAAGGGTCTGGTGACCACCCCGACCCCAGGTCCCCGGGTCATGACGGGACACCGGACCAGGTCCCCGAGTCCGGTCGACACCACAGCCCCAGGTCACCGGGTCATGTCGGGACCCAGCCCGGGTCCCCGGGACGGGTTTTTACCCCAGCCGCAGATCACCGGGTCCTGTCGGGTACCCGGGTCGGGTCCCCTGGACAGGTCGGCACCCCGGCCCCGGGTCACGGGGTCATGTCGGGTCGCTGTCCCGGGTACCAGTGTCAGGTGACCACCCCGGCCCCGGGAGACGGAGTCATACCGGGTCCCCGGCCCAGGTCCCCGGGTTGCATCGGGACAAAAGCACCGGATCACTGGATCACGTGGGGGCCCGGGCCCGGGTCCCCGGGTTGCATCGGGACACCAGCGAAGGACCACCGGGTCCTGTCGGGTCCCCGGCCCGGGTCCCCTGGACAGGTCGTTAACCCGGCCCCAGGTCACCGGGTCGTGTCGGGTAACCGGCCTGGTTCCCAGGTTCCGGTGACCACCCCGGCACCAGGACCCCGGGTCCCATGGGGACCCCGGCCCCAGGTGACCGGGTCACGCGGGGTCACCGGCCCCAGGTCAGCGGGTCACGTGGGGTCACCGGCCCCAGGTGACCTGGTCACGTGGGGTCACCGGCCCCAGGTGACCGGGTCACGTGGGGTCACCGGCACCAGGTGACCTGGTCACGTGGGGTCACCGGCCCCAGGTGACCGGGTCACGTGGGGTCACCGGCACCAGGTGACCGGGTCACGTGGGGTCACCGGCCCCAGGTGACCTGGTCACGTGGGGTCACCGGCACCAGGTGACCGGGTCACGTGGGGTCACCGGCCCCAGGTGACCTGGTCACGTGGGGTCACCGGCCCCAGGTGACCGGGTCACGTGGGGTCACCGGCCCCAGGTGACCGGGTCACGTGGGGTCACCGGCCCCAGGTGACCGGGTCACGTGAGGTCACCGGCCCCAGGTGACCGGGTCACGTGGGGTCACCGGCCCCAGGTGACCGGGTCACGTGGGGTCACCGGCCCAGGTGACCGGGTCACGTGGGGTCACCGGCCCCATGTGACCGGGTCACGTGGGGTCACCGGCCCCAGGTGACCGGGTCACGTGGGGTCACCGGCCCCAGGTGACCGGGTCACGTGGGGTCACCGGCCCCAGGTGACCGGGTCACGTGAGGTCACCGGCCCCAGGTGACCGGGTCACGTGGGGTCACCGGCCCCAGGTGACCGGGTCACGTGGGGTCACCGGCCCAGGTGACCGGGTCACGTGGGGTCACCGGCCCTATGTGACCGGGTCACGTGGGGTCACCGGCCCCAGGTGACCTGGTCACGTGGGGTAACCGGCCCCAGGTGACCGGGTCACGTGGGGACCCCGGGCCCAGGTAACCGGGTCATACCGAGTCCCCGGACCCAGGTCACCGGGTCAGTTCGGGACCCCGGACCCAGGTCGGGTCATGTCACGTCCCATGCCCGGGTCCCCGGGTTGGATTTTTACCCAGGCCCCGGGTCACGGGGTCATGTCGGGTCGCTGTCCCGGGTACCAGTGTCAGGTGACCACCCCGGCCCCGGGAGACGGAGTCATACCGGGTCCCCGGCCCAGGTCCCCGGGTTGCATCGGGACAAAAGCACCGGATCACTGGATCACGTGGGGGCCCGGGCCCGGGTCCCCGGGTTGCATCGGGACACCAGCGAAGGACCACCGGGTCCTGTCGGGTCCCCGGCCCGGGTCCCCTGGACAGGTCGTTAACCCGGCCCCAGGTCACCGGGTCGTGTCGGGTAACCGGCCTGGTTCCCAGGTTCCGGTGACCACCCCGGCACCAGGACCCCGGGTCCCATGGGGACCCCGGCCCCAGGTGACCGGGTCACGCGGGGTCACCGGCCCCAGGTCAGCGGGTCACGTGGGGTCACCGGCCCCAGGTGACCTGGTCACGTGGGGTCACCGGCCCCAGGTGACCGGGTCACGTGGGGTCACCGGCACCAGGTGACCTGGTCACGTGGGGTCACCGGCCCCAGGTGACCGGGTCACGTGGGGTCACCGGCACCAGGTGACCGGGTCACGTGGGGTCACCGGCCCCAGGTGACCTGGTCACGTGGGGTCACCGGCACCAGGTGACCGGGTCACGTGGGGTCACCGGCCCCAGGTGACCTGGTCACGTGGGGTCACCGGCCCCAGGTGACCGGGTCACGTGGGGTCACCGGCCCCAGGTGACCGGGTCACGTGAGGTCACCGGCCCCAGGTGACCGGGTCACGTGAGGTCACCGGCCCCAGGTGAGCGGGTCACGTGGGGTCACCGGCCCCAGGTGACCTGGTCACGTGGGGTCACCGGCCCCAGGTGACCTGGTCACGTGGGATCACCGGCCCCAGGTGACCGGGTCACGTGGGGTCACCGGCCCCAGGTGACCGGGTCACGTGGGGACACCGGCCCCAGGTGACCGGGTCACGTGGGGTCACCGGCCCCAGGTGACCGGGTCACGTGAGGTCACCGGCCCCAGGTGACCGGGTCACGTGGGGTCACCGGCCCCAGGTGACCGGGTCACGTGGGGTCACCGGCCCCAGGTGACCGGGTCACGTGGGGTCACCGGCCCGAGGTGACCGGGTCACGTGGGGTCACCGGCCCCAGGTGACCGGGTCACGTGGGGACACCGGCCCCAGGTGACCGGGTCACGTGGGGTCACCGGCCCCAGGTCAGCGGGTCACGTGGGGTCACCGGCCCCAGGTGACCTGGTCACGTGGGGTCACCGGCCCCAGGTGACCGGGTCACGTGGGGTCACCGGCCCCAGGTGACCGGGTCACGTGAGGTCACCGGCCCCAGGTGACCGGGTCACGTGAGGTCACCGGCCCCAGGTGACCGGGTCACGTGGGGTCACCGGCCCCAGGTGACCTGGTCACGTGGGGTCACCGGCCCCAGGTGACCTGGTCACGTGGGATCACCGGCCCCAGGTGACCGGGTCACGTGGGGTCACCGGCCCCAGGTGACCGGGTCACGTGGGGTCACCGGCCCCAGGTGACCGGGTCACGTGAGGTCACCGGCCCCAGGTGACCGGGTCACGTGGGGTCACCGGCCCCAGGTGACCGGGTCACGTGGGGTCACCGGCCCCAGGTGACCGGGTCACGTGGGGTCACCGGCCCCAGGTGACCGGGTCACGTGGGGTCACCGGCCCCAGGTGACCGGGTCACGTGGGGACACCGGCCCCAGGTGACCGGGTCACGTGGGGTCACCGGCCCCAGGTGACCGGGTCACGTGAGGTCACCGGCCCCAGGTGACCGGGTCACGTGGGGTCACCGGCCCCAGGTGACCTGGTCACGTGGGGTCACCGGCCCCAGGTGACCGGGTCACGTGGGGTCACCGGCCCCAGGTGACCGGGTCACGTGGGGACACCGGCCCCAGGTCAGCGGGTCACGTGGGGTCACCGGCCCCAGGTGACCTGGTCACGTGGGGACCCCGGCCCCAGGTGACCAGGTCACGTGGGGACCCCGGGCCCAGGTAACCGGGTCATACCGAGTCCCCGGACCCAGGTCACCGGGTCAGTTCGGGACCCCGGACCCAGGTCGGGTCATGTCACGTCCCATGCCCGGGTCCCCGGGTTGGATTTTTACCCAGGCCCCGGGTCACGGGGTCATGTCGGGTCGCTGTCCCGGGTACCAGTGTCAGGTGACCACCCCGGCCCCGGGAGACGGAGTCATACCGGGTCCCCGGCCCAGGTCCCCGGGTTGCATCGGGACAAAAGCACCGGATCACTGGATCACGTGGGGGCCCGGGCCCGGGTCCCCGGGTTGCATCGGGACACCAGCGAAGGACCACCGGGTCCTGTCGGGTCCCCGGCCCGGGTCCCCTGGACAGGTCGTTAACCCGGCCCCAGGTCACCGGGTCGTGTCGGGTAACCGGCCTGGTTCCCAGGTTCCGGTGACCACCCCGGCACCAGGACCCCGGGTCCCGTGGGGACCCCGGCACCAGGTGACCGGGTCACGTGGGGTCACCGGCCCCAGGTGACCGGGTCACGTGGGGACACCGGCCCCAGGTGACCGGGTCACGTGGGGTCACCGGCCCCAGGTGACCGGGTCACGTGAGGTCACCGGCCCCAGGTGACCGGGTCACGTGGGGTCACCGGCCCCAGGTGACCGGGTCACGTGGGGTCACCGGCCCCAGGTGACCGGGTCACGTGGGGTCACCGGCCCCAGGTGACCGGGTCACGTGGGGACACCGGCCCCAGGTGACCGGGTCACGTGGGGTCACCGGCCCCAGGTCAGCGGGTCACGTGGGGTCACCGGCCCCAGGTGACCTGGTCACGTGGGGTCACCGGCCCCAGGTGACCGGGTCACGTGGGGACACCGGCCCCAGGTGACCGGGTCACGTGGGGTCACCGGCCCCAGGTGACCGGGTCACGTGAGGTCACCGGCCCCAGGTGACCGGGTCACGTGGGGTCACCGGCCCCAGGTGACCGGGTCACGTGGGGACACCGGCCCCAGGTGACCGGGTCACGTGGGGTCACCGGCCCCAGGTCAGCGGGTCACGTGGGGTCACCGGCCCCAGGTGACCTGGTCACGTGGGGTCACCGGCCCCAGGTGACCGGGTCACGTGGGGACACCGGCCCCAGGTGTTCGGGTCACGTGGGGTCACCGGCCCCAGGTGACCGGGTCACGTGAGGTCACCGGCCCCAGGTGACCGGGTCACGTGGGGTCACCGGCCCCAGGTGACCGGGTCACGTGGGGTCACCGGCCCCAGGTGACCGGGTCACGTGGGGTCACCGGCCCCAGGTGACCGGGTCACGTGGGGACACCGGCCCCAGGTCAGCGGGTCACGTGGGGTCACCGGCCCCAGGTGACCTGGTCACGTGGGGACCCCGGCCCCAGGTGACCGGGTCACGTGGGGACCCCGGGCCCAGGTAACCGGGTCATACCGAGTCCCCGGACCCAGGTCACCGGGTCAGTTCGGGACCCCGGACCCAGGTCGGGTCATGTCACGTCCCATGCCCGGGTCCCCGGGTTGGATTTTTACCCAGGCCCCGGGTCACGGGGTCATGTCGGGTCGCTGTCCCGGGTACCAGTGTCAGGTGACCACCCCGGCCCCGGGAGACGGAGTCATACCGGGTCCCCGGCCCAGGTCCCCGGGTTGCATCGGGACAAAAGCACCGGATCACTGGATCACGTGGGGGCCCGGGCCCGGGTCCCCGGGTTGCATCGGGACACCAGCGAAGGACCACCGGGTCCTGTCGGGTCCCCGGCCCGGGTCCCCTGGACAGGTCGTTAACCCGGCCCCAGGTCACCGGGTCGTGTCGGGTAACCGGCCTGGTTCCCAGGTTCCGGTGACCACCCCGGCACCAGGACCCCGGGTCCCGTGGGGACCCCGGCACCAGGTGACCGGGTCACGTGGGGTCACCGGCCCTAGGTGACCGGGTCACGTGGGGACACCGGCCCCAGGTGACCGGGTCACGTGGGGTCACCGGCCCCAGGTGACCGGGTCACGTGAGGTCACCGGCCCCAGGTGACCGGGTCACGTGGGGTCACCGGCCCCAGGTGACCGGGTCACGTGGGGTCACCGGCCCCAGGTGACCGGGTCACGTGGGGACACCGGCCCCAGGTGACCGGGTCACGTGGGGTCACCGGCCCCAGGTCAGCGGGTCACGTGGGGTCACCGGCCCCAGGTGACCTGGTCACGTGGGGTCACCGGCCCCAGGTGACCGGGTCACGTGGGGACACCGGCCCCAGGTGACCGGGTCACGTGGGGTCACCGGCCCCAGGTGACCGGGTCACGTGAGGTCACCGGCCCCAGGTGACCGGGTCACGTGGGGTCACCGGCCCCAGGTGACCGGGTCACGTGGGGTCACCGGCCCCAGGTGACCGGGTCACGTGGGGTCACCGGCCCCAGGTGACCGGGTCACGTGGGGACACCGGCCCCAGGTCAGCGGGTCACGTGGGGTCACCGGCCCCAGGTGACCTGGTCACGTGGGGACCCCGGCCCCAGGTGACCGGGTCACTTGGGGACCCCGGGCCCAGGTAACCGGGTCATACCGAGTCCCCGGACCCAGGTCACCGGGTCAGTTCGGGACCCCGGACCCAGGTCGGGTCATGTCACGTCCCATGCCCGGGTCCCCGGGTTGGATTTTTACCCAGGCCCCGGGTCACGGGGTCATGTCGGGTCGCTGTCCCGGGTACCAGTGTCAGGTGACCACCCCGGCCCCGGGAGACGGAGTCATACCGGGTCCCCGGCCCAGGTCCCCGGGTTGCATCGGGACAAAAGCACCGGATCACTGGATCACGTGGGGGCCCGGGCCCGGGTCCCCGGGTTGCATCGGGACACCAGCGAAGGACCACCGGGTCCTGTCGGGTCCCCGGCCCGGGTCCCCTGGACAGGTCGTTAACCCGGCCCCAGGTCACCGGGTCGTGTCGGGTAACCGGCCTGGTTCCCAGGTTCCGGTGACCACCCCGGCACCAGGACCCCGGGTCCCGTGGGGACCCCGGCACCAGGTGACCGGGTCACGTGGGGTCACCGGCCCCAGGTCAGCGGGTCACGTGGGGACACCGGCCCCAGGTGACCGGGTCACGTGGGGTCACCGGCCCCAGGTCAGCGGGTCACGTGGGGTCACCGGCCCCAGGTGACCGGGTCACGTGGGGTCACCGGCCCCAGGTGACCGGGTCACGTGGGGTCACCGGCACCAGGTGACCGGGTCACGTGGGGTCACCGGCCCCAGGTGACCTGGTCACGTGGGGTCACCGGCCCCAGGTGACCGGGTCACGTGGGGTCACCGGCCCCAGGTGACCGGGTCACGTGAGGTCACCGGCCCCAGGTGACCGGGTCACGTGGGGTCACCGGCCCCAGGTGACCGGGTCACGTGGGGTCACCGGCCCAGGTGACCGGGTCACGTGGGGTCACCGGCCCCAGGTGACCGGGTCACGTGGGGTCACCGGCCCCAGGTCAGCGGGTCACGTGGGGTCACCGGCCCCAGGTGACCTGGTCACGTGGGGTCACCGGCCCCAGGTGACCGGGTCACGTGGGGACACCGGCCCCAGGTGACCGGGTCACGTGGGGTCACCGGCCCCAGGTGACCGGGTCACGTGAGGTCACCGGCCCCAGGTGACCGGGTCACGTGGGGTCACCGGCCCCAGGTGACCGGGTCACGTGGGGTCACCGGCCCCAGGTGACCGGGTCACGTGGGGACCCCGGCCCCAGGTGACCGGGTCACGTGGGGACCCCGGGCCCAGGTAACCGGGTCATACCGAGTCCCCGGACCCAGGTCACCGGGTCAGTTCGGGACCCCGGACCCAGGTCGGGTCATGTCACGTCCCATGCCCGGGTCCCCGGGTTGGATTTTTACCCAGGCCCCGGGTCACGGGGTCATGTCGGGTCGCTGTCCCGGGTACCAGTGTCAGGTGACCACCCCGGCCCCGGGAGACGGAGTCATACCGGGTCCCCGGCCCAGGTCCCCGGGTTGCATCGGGACAAAAGCACCGGATCACTGGATCACGTGGGGGCCCGGGCCCGGGTCCCCGGGTTGCATCGGGACACCAGCGAAGGACCACCGGGTCCTGTCGGGTCCCCGGCCCGGGTCCCCTGGACAGGTCGTTAACCCGGCCCCAGGTCACCGGGTCGTGTCGGGTAACCGGCCTGGTTCCCAGGTTCCGGTGACCACCCCGGCACCAGGACTCCGGGTCCCGTGGGGACCCCGGCACCAGGTGACCGGGTCACGTGGGGACACCGGCCCCAGGTGACCGGGTCACGTGGGGTCACCGGCCCCAGGTGACCGGGGCACGTGGGCTCACCGGCACCAGGTGACCGGGTCACGTGGGGACCCCGGCCCCAGGTGACCGGGTCACGTGGGGACACCGGCCCCAGGTGACCGGGTCACGTGGGGTCACCGGCCCCAGGTGACCGGGTCACGTGAGGTCACCGGCCCCAGGTGACCGGGTCACGTGGGGTCACCGGCCCCAGGTGACCGGGTCACGTGGGGTCACCGGCCCCAGGTGACCGGGTCACGTGGGGACACCGGCCCCAGGTCAGCGGGTCACGTGGGGTCACCGGCCCCAGGTGACCTGGTCACGTGGGGACCCCGGCCCCAGGTGACCGGGTCACGTGGGGACCCCGGGCCCAGGTAACCGGGTCATACCGAGTCCCCGGACCCAGGTCACCGGGTCAGTTCGGGACCCCGGACCCAGGTCGGGTCATGTCACGTCCCATGCCCGGGTCCCCGGGTTGGATTTTTACCCAGGCCCCGGGTCACGGGGTCATGTCGGGTCGCTGTCCCGGGTACCAGTGTCAGGTGACCACCCCGGCCCCGGGAGACGGAGTCATACCGGGTCCCCGGCCCAGGTCCCCGGGTTGCATCGGGACAAAAGCACCGGATCACTGGATCACGTGGGGGCCCGGGCCCGGGTCCCCGGGTTGCATCGGGACACCAGCGAAGGACCACCGGGTCCTGTCGGGTCCCCGGCCCGGGTCCCCTGGACAGGTCGTTAACCCGGCCCCAGGTCACCGGGTCGTGTCGGGTAACCGGCCTGGTTCCCAGGTTCCGGTGACCACCCCGGCACCAGGACCTCGGGTCCCGTGGGGACCCCGGCACCAGGTGACCGGGTCACGTGGGGTCACCGGCCCCAGGTGACCGGGTCACGCGGGGTCACCGGCCCCAGGTGACCGGGTCACGCGGGGTCACCGGCCCCAGGTCAGCGGGTCACGTGGGGTCACCGGCCCCAGGTGACCGGGTCACGTGGGGTCACCGGCCCCAGGTGACCGGGTCACGTGAGGTCACCGGCCCCAGGTGACCGGGTCACGTGGTGTCACCGGTCCCAGGTGACCGGGTCACGTGGGGTCACCGGCCCCAGGTGACCGGGTCACGTGGGGTCACCGGCCCCAGGTGACCGGGTCACGTGGGGACACCGGCCCCAGGTGACCGGGTCACGTGGGGTCACCGGCCCCAGGTGACCGGGTCACGTGGGGTCACCGGCCCCAGGTCAGCGGGTCACGTGGGGTCACCGGCCCCAGGTGACCTGGTCACGTGGGGTCACCGGCCCCAGGTGACCGGGTCACGTGGGGTCACCGGCCCCAGGTCAGCGGGTCACGTGGGGTCACCGGCCCCAGGTGACCTGGTCACGTGGGGTCACCGGCCCCAGGTGACCGGGTCACGTGGGGTCACCGGCCCCAGGTGACCGGGTCACGTGGGGTCACCGGACCCAGGTCAGCGGGTCACGTGGGGACACCGGCCCCAGGTAACCGGGTCATACCGAGTCCCCGGACCCAGGTCACCGGGTGAGTTCGGGACCCCGGACCCAGGTCGGGTCATGTCACGTCCCATGCCCGGGTCCCCGGGTTGGATTTTTACCCAGGCCCCGGGTCACAGGGTCATGTCGGGTCAACGGCCTGGGTACAAGGGTCTGGTGACCACCCCGACCCCAGGTCCCCGGGTCATGACGGGACACCGGACCAGGTCCCCGAGTCCGGTCGACACCACAGCCCCAGGTCACCGGGTCATGTCGGGACCCAGCCCGGGTCCCCGGGACGGGTTTTTACCCCAGCCGCAGATCACCGGGTCCTGTCGGGTACCCGGGTCGGGTCCCCTGGACAGGTCGGCACCCCGGCCCCGGGTCACGGGGTCATGTCGGGTCGCTGTCCCGGGTACCAGTGTCAGGTGACCACCCCGGCCCCGGGAGACGGAGTCATACCGGGTCCCCGGCCCAGGTCCCTGGGTTGCATCGGGACAAAAGCACCGGATCACTGGATCACGTGGGGGCCCGGGCCCGGGTCCCCGGGTTGCATCGGGACACCAGCGAAGGACCACCGGGTCCTGTCGGGTCCCCGGCCCGGGTCCCCTGGACAGGTCGTTAACCCGGCCCCAGGTCACCGGGTCGTGTCGGGTAACCGGCCTGGTTCCCAGGTTCCGGTGACCACCCCGGCACCAGGACCCCGGGTCCCGTGGGGACCCCGGCACCAGGTGACCGGGTCACGTGGGGTCACCGGCCCCAGGTGACCGGGTCACGTGGGGACACCGGCCCCAGGTGACCGGGTCACGTGGGGTCACCGGCCCCAGGTCAGCGGGTCACGTGGGGTCACCGGCCCCAGGTGACCGGGTCACGTGGGGTCACCGGCCCCAGGTGACCGGGTCACGTGGGGTCACCGGCCCCAGGTCAGCGGGTCACGTGGGGACCCCGGCCCCAGGTGACCGGGTCACGTGGGGACACCGGCCCCAGGTGACCGGGTCACGTGGGGTCACCGGCCCCAGGTCAGCGGGTCACGTGGGGACCCCGGCCCCAGGTGACCGGGTCACGTGGGGACACCGGCCCCAGGTCAGCGGGTCACGTGGGGTCACCGGCCCCAGGTGACCTGGTCACGTGGGGACCCCGGCCCCAGGTGACCGGGTCACGTGGGGACCCCGGGCCCAGGTAACCGGGTCATACCGAGTCCCCGGACCCAGGTCACCGGGTCAGTTCGGGACCCCGGACCCAGGTCGGGTCATGTCACGTCCCATGCCCGGGTCCCCGGGTTGGATTTTTACCCAGGCCCCGGGTCACGGGGTCATGTCGGGTCGCTGTCCCGGGTACCAGTGTCAGGTGACCACCCCGGCCCCGGGAGACGGAGTCATACCGGGTCCCCGGCCCAGGTCCCCGGGTTGCATCGGGACAAAAGCACCGGATCACTGGATCACGTGGGGGCCCGGGCCCGGGTCCCCGGGTTGCATCGGGACACCAGCGAAGGACCACCGGGTCCTGTCGGGTCCCCGGCCCGGGTCCCCTGGACAGGTCGTTAACCCGGCCCCAGGTCACCGGGTCGTGTCGGGTAACCGGCCTGGTTCCCAGGTTCCGGTGACCACCCCGGCACCAGGACCCCGGGTCCCGTGGGGACCCCGGCACCAGGTGACCGGGTCACGTGGGGTCACCGGCCCCAGGTGACCGGGTCACGTGGGGTCACCGGCCCCAGGTGACCGGGTCACGCGGGGTCACCGGCCCCAGGTCAGCGGGTCACGTGGGGTCACCGGCCCCAGGTGACCGGGTCACGTGGGGTCACCGGCCCCAGGTGACCGGGTCACGTGAGGTCACCGGCCCCAGGTGACCGGGTCACGTGGTGTCACCGGCCCCAGGTGACCGGGTCACGTGGGGTCACCGGCCCCAGGTGACCGGGTCACGTGGGGTCACCGGCCCCAGGTCAGCGGGTCACGTGGGGTCACCGGCCCCAGGTGACCGGGTCACGTGGGGTCACCGGCCCCAGGTGACCGGGTCACGTGGGGTCACCGGCCCCAGGTCAGCGGGTCACGTGGGGTCACCGGCCCCAGGTGACCGGGTCACGTGGGGTCACCGGCCCCAGGTGACCGGGTCACGTGGGGTCACCGGCCCCAGGTGACCGGGTCACGTGGGGTCACCGGACCCAGGTCAGCGGGTCACGTGGGGACACCGGCCCCAGGTAACCGGGTCATACCGAGTCCCCGGACCCAGGTCACCGGGTGAGTTCGGGACCCCGGACCCAGGTCGGGTCATGTCACGTCCCATGCCCGGGTCCCCGGGTTGGATTTTTACCCAGGCCCCGGGTCACAGGGTCATGTCGGGTCAACGGCCTGGGTACAAGGGTCTGGTGACCACCCCGACCCCAGGTCCCCGGGTCATGACGGGACACCGGACCAGGTCCCCGAGTCCGGTCGACACCACAGCCCCAGGTCACCGGGTCATGTCGGGACCCAGCCCGGGTCCCCGGGACGGGTTTTTACCCCAGCCGCAGATCACCGGGTCCTGTCGGGTACCCGGGTCGGGTCCCCTGGACAGGTCGGCACCCCGGCCCCGGGTCACGGGGTCATGTCGGGTCGCTGTCCCGGGTACCAGTGTCAGGTGACCACCCCGGCCCCGGGAGACGGAGTCATACCGGGTCCCCGGCCCAGGTCCCCGGGTTGCATCGGGACAAAAGCACCGGATCACTGGATCACGTGGGGGCCCGGGCCCGGGTCCCCGGGTTGCATCGGGACACCAGCGAAGGACCACCGGGTCCTGTCGGGTCCCCGGCCCGGGTCCCCTGGACAGGTCGTTAACCCGGCCCCAGGTCACCGGGTCGTGTCGGGTAACCGGCCTGGTTCCCAGGTTCCGGTGACCACCCCGGCACCAGGACCCCGGGTCCCGTGGGGACCCCGGCACCAGGTGACCGGGTCACGTGGGGTCACCGGCCCCAGGTGACCGGGTCACGCGGGGTCACCGGCCCCAGGTGACCTGGTCACGCGGGGTCACCGGCCCCAGGTCAGCGGGTCACGTGGGGTCACCGGCCCCAGGTGACCGGGTCACGTGAGGTCACCGGCCCCAGGTGACCGGGTCACGTGGTGTCACCGGTCCCAGGTGACCGGGTCACGTGGGGTCACCGGCCCCAGGTGACCGGGTCACGTGGGGTCACCGGCCCCAGGTGACCGGGTCACGTGGGGACACCGGCCCCAGGTGACCGGGTCACGTGGGGTCACCGGCCCCAGGTGACCTGGTCACGTGGGGTCACCGGCCCCAGGTGACCGGGTCACGTGGGGTCACCGGCCCCAGGTCAGCGGGTCACGTGGGGTCACCGGGCCCAGGTGACCTGGTCACGTGGGGTCACCGGCCCCAGGTGACCGGGTCACGTGGGGTCACCGGCCCCAGGTCAGCGGGTCACGTGGGGTCACCGGCCCCAGGTGACCTGGTCACGTGGGGTCACCGGCCCCAGGTGACCGGGTCACGTGGGGTCACCGGCCCCAGGTGACCGGGTCACGTGGGGTCACCGGACCCAGGTCAGCGGGTCACGTGGGGACACCGGCCCCAGGTAACCGGGTCATACCGAGTCCCCGGACCCAGGTCACCGGGTGAGTTCGGGACCCCGGACCCAGGTCGGGTCATGTCACGTCCCATGCCCGGGTCCCCGGGTTGGATTTTTACCCAGGCCCCGGGTCACAGGGTCATGTCGGGTCAACGGCCTGGGTACAAGGGTCTGGTGACCACCCCGACCCCAGGTCCCCGGGTCATGACGGGACACCGGACCAGGTCCCCGAGTCCGGTCGACACCACAGCCCCAGGTCACCGGGTCATGTCGGGACCCAGCCCGGGTCCCCGGGACGGGTTTTTACCCCAGCCGCAGATCACCGGGTCCTGTCGGGTACCCGGGTCGGGTCCCCTGGACAGGTCGGCACCCCGGCCCCGGGTCACGGGGTCATGTCGGGTCGCTGTCCCGGGTACCAGTGTCAGGTGACCACCCCGGCCCCGGGAGACGGAGTCATACCGGGTCCCCGGCCCAGGTCCCCGGGTTGCATCGGGACAAAAGCACCGGATCACTGGATCACGTGGGGGCCCGGGCCCGGGTCCCCGGGTTGCATCGGGACACCAGCGAAGGACCACCGGGTCCTGTCGGGTCCCCGGCCCGGGTCCCCTGGACAGGTCGTTAACCCGGCCCCAGGTCACCGGGTCGTGTCGGGTAACCGGCCTGGTTCCCAGGTTCCGGTGACCACCCCGGCACCAGGACCCCGGGTCCCGTGGGGACCCCGGCACCAGGTGACCGGGTCACGTGGGGTCACCGGCCCCAGGTGACCGGGTCACGTGGGGACACCGGCCCCAGGTGACCGGGTCACGTGGGGTCACCGGCCCCAGGTCAGCGGGTCACGTGGGGTCACCGGCCCCAGGTGACCGGGTCACGTGGGGTCACCGGCCCCAGGTGACCGGGTCACGTGGGGTCACCGGCCCCAGGTCAGCGGGTCACGTGGGGACACCGGCCCCAGGTGACCGGGTCACGTGGGGACACCGGCCCCAGGTGACCGGGTCACGTGGGGTCACCGGCCCCAGGTCAGCGGGTCACGTGGGGACCCCGGCCCCAGGTGACCGGGTCACGTGGGGACACCGGCCCCAGGTCAGCGGGTCACGTGGGGTCACCGGCCCCAGGTGACCTGGTCACGTGGGGACCCCGGCCCCAGGTGACCGGGTCACGTGGGGACCCCGGGCCCAGGTAACCGGGTCATACCGAGTCCCCGGACCCAGGTCACCGGGTCAGTTCGGGACCCCGGACCCAGGTCGGGTCATGTCACGTCCCATGCCCGGGTCCCCGGGTTGGATTTTTACCCAGGCCCCGGGTCACGGGGTCATGTCGGGTCGCTGTCCCGGGTACCAGTGTCAGGTGACCACCCCGGCCCCGGGAGACGGAGTCATACCGGGTCCCCGGCCCAGGTCCCCGGGTTGCATCGGGACAAAAGCACCGGATCACTGGATCACGTGGGGGCCCGGGCCCGGGTCCCCGGGTTGCATCGGGACACCACCGAAGGACCACCGGGTCCTGTCGGGTCCCCGGCCCGGGTCCCCTGGACAGGTCGTTAACCCGGCCCCAGGTCACCGGGTCGTGTCGGGTAACCGGCCTGGTTCCCAGGTTCCGGTGACCACCCCGGCACCAGGACCCCGGGTCCCGTGGGGACCCCGGCACCAGGTGACCGGGTCACGTGGGGTCACCGGCCCCAGGTGACCGGGTCACGTGGGGTCACCGGCCCCAGGTGACCGGGTCACGCGGGGTCACCGGCCCCAGGTCAGCGGGTCACGTGGGGTCACCGGCCCCAGGTGACCGGGTCACGTGGGGTCACCGGCCCCAGGTGACCGGGTCACGTGAGGTCACCGGCCCCAGGTGACCGGGTCACGTGGTGTCACCGGCCCCAGGTGACCGGGTCACGTGGGGTCACCGGCCCCAGGTGACCGGGTCACGTGGGGTCACCGGCCCCAGGTCAGCGGGTCACGTGGGGTCACCGGCCCCAGGTGACCGGGTCACGTGGGGTCACCGGCCCCAGGTGACCGGGTCACGTGGGGTCACCGGCCCCAGGTCAGCGGGTCACGTGGGGTCACCGGCCCCAGGTGACCGGGTCACGTGGGGTCACCGGCCCCAGGTGACCGGGTCACGTGGGGTCACCGGCCCCAGGTGACCGGGTCACGTGGGGTCACCGGACCCAGGTCAGCGGGTCACGTGGGGACACCGGCCCCAGGTAACCGGGTCATACCGAGTCCCCGGACCCAGGTCACCGGGTGAGTTCGGGACCCCGGACCCAGGTCGGGTCATGTCACGTCCCATGCCCGGGTCCCCGGGTTGGATTTTTACCCAGGCCCCGGGTCACAGGGTCATGTCGGGTCAACGGCCTGGGTACAAGGGTCTGGTGACCACCCCGACCCCAGGTCCCCGGGTCATGACGGGACACCGGACCAGGTCCCCGAGTCCGGTCGACACCACAGCCCCAGGTCACCGGGTCATGTCGGGACCCAGCCCGGGTCCCCGGGACGGGTTTTTACCCCAGCCGCAGATCACCGGGTCCTGTCGGGTACCCGGGTCGGGTCCCCTGGACAGGTCGGCACCCCGGCCCCGGGTCACGGGGTCATGTCGGGTCGCTGTCCCGGGTACCAGTGTCAGGTGACCACCCCGGCCCCGGGAGACGGAGTCATACCGGGTCCCCGGCCCAGGTCCCCGGGTTGCATCGGGACAAAAGCACCGGATCACTGGATCACGTGGGGGCCCGGGCCCGGGTCCCCGGGTTGCATCGGGACACCAGCGAAGGACCACCGGGTCCTGTCGGGTCCCCGGCCCGGGTCCCCTGGACAGGTCGTTAACCCGGCCCCAGGTCACCGGGTCGTGTCGGGTAACCGGCCTGGTTCCCAGGTTCCGGTGACCACCCCGGCACCAGGACCCCGGGTCCCGTGGGGACCCCGGCACCAGGTGACCGGGTCACGTGGGGTCACCGGCCCCAGGTGACCGGGTCACGTGGGGACACCGGCCCCAGGTGACCGGTTCACGTGGGGTCACCGGCCCCAGGTCAGCGGGTCACGTGGGGTCACCGGCCCCAGGTGACCGGGTCACGTGGGGTCACCGGCCCCAGGTGACCGGGTCACGTGGGGTCACCGGCCCCAGGTGACCTGGTCACGTGGGGTCACCGGCCCCAGGTGACCGGGTCACGTGGGGTCACCGGCCCCAGGTGACCGGGTCACGTGGGGTCACCGGCCCCAGGTGACCGGGTCACGTGAGGTCACCGGCCCCAGGTGACCGGGTCACGTGGGGTCACCGGCCCCAGGTGACCGGGTCACGTGGGGTCACCGGCCCCAGGTGACCGGGTCACGTGGGGTCACCGGCCCAGGTGACCGGGTCACGTGGGGTCACCGGCCCCATGTGACCGGGTCACGTGGGGTCACCGGCCCCAGGTGTCCTGGTCACGTGGGGTAACCGGCCCCAGGTGACCGGGTCACGTGGGGACCCCGGGCCCAGGTAACCGGGTCATACCGAGTCCCCGGACCCAGGTCACCGGGTCAGTTCGGGACCCCGGACCCAGGTCGGGTCATGTCACGTCCCATGCCCGGGTCCCCGGGTTGGATTTTTACCCAGGCCCCGGGTCACGGGGTCATGTCGGGTCGCTGTCCCGGGTACCAGTGTCAGGTGACCACCCCGGCCCCGGGAGACGGAGTCATACCGGGTCCCCGGCCCAGGTCCCCGGGTTGCATCGGGACAAAAGCACCGGATCACTGGATCACGTGGGGGCCCGGGCCCGGGTCCCCGGGTTGCATCGGGACACCAGCGAAGGACCACCGGGTCCTGTCGGGTCCCCGGCCCGGGTCCCCTGGACAGGTCGTTAACCCGGCCCCAGGTCACCGGGTCGTGTCGGGTAACCGGCCTGGTTCCCAGGTTCCGGTGACCACCCCGGCACCAGGACCCCGGGTCCCATGGGGACCCCGGCCCCAGGTGACCGGGTCACGCGGGGTCACCGGCCCCAGGTCAGCGGGTCACGTGGGGTCACCGGCCCCAGGTGACCTGGTCACGTGGGGTCACCGGCCCCAGGTGACCGGGTCACGTGGGGTCACCGGCACCAGGTGACCTGGTCACGTGGGGTCACCGGCCCCAGGTGACCGGGTCACGTGGGGTCACCGGCACCAGGTGACCGGGTCACGTGGGGTCACCGGCCCCAGGTGACCTGGTCACGTGGGGTCACCGGCACCAGGTGACCGGGTCACGTGGGGTCACCGGCCCCAGGTGACCTGGTCACGTGGGGTCACCGGCCCCAGGTGACCGGGTCACGTGGGGTCACCGGCCCCAGGTGACCGGGTCACGTGAGGTCACCGGCCCCAGGTGACCGGGTCACGTGAGGTCACCGGCCCCAGGTGAGCGGGTCACGTGGGGTCACCGGCCCCAGGTGACCTGGTCACGTGGGGTCACCGGCCCCAGGTGACCTGGTCACGTGGGATCACCGGCCCCAGGTGACCGGGTCACGTGGGGTCACCGGCCCCAGGTGACCGGGTCACGTGGGGACACCGGCCCCAGGTGACCGGGTCACGTGGGGTCACCGGCCCCAGGTGACCGGGTCACGTGAGGTCACCGGCCCCAGGTGACCGGGTCACGTGGGGTCACCGGCCCCAGGTGACCGGGTCACGTGGGGTCACCGGCCCCAGGTGACCGGGTCACGTGGGGTCACCGGCCCCAGGTGACCGGGTCACGTGGGGTCACCGGCCCCAGGTGACCGGGTCACGTGGGGACACCGGCCCCAGGTGACCGGGTCACGTGGGGTCACCGGCCCCAGGTCAGCGGGTCACGTGGGGTCACCGGCCCCAGGTGACCTGGTCACGTGGGGTCACCGGCCCCAGGTGACCGGGTCACGTGGGGTCACCGGCCCCAGGTGACCGGGTCACGTGAGGTCACCGGCCCCAGGTGACCGGGTCACGTGAGGTCACCGGCCCCAGGTGACCGGGTCACGTGGGGTCACCGGCCCCAGGTGACCTGGTCACGTGGGGTCACCGGCCCCAGGTGACCTGGTCACGTGGGATCACCGGCCCCAGGTGACCGGGTCACGTGGGGTCACCGGCCCCAGGTGACCGGGTCACGTGGGGACACCGGCCCCAGGTGACCGGGTCACGTGGGGTCACCGGCCCCAGGTGACCGGGTCACGTGAGGTCACCGGCCCCAGGTGACCGGGTCACGTGGGGTCACCGGCCCCAGGTGACCGGGTCACGTGGGGTCACCGGCCCCAGGTGACCGGGTCACGTGGGGTCACCGGCCCCAGGTGACCGGGTCACGTGGGGTCACCGGCCCCAGGTGACCGGGTCACGTGGGGACACCGGCCCCAGGTGACCGGGTCACGTGGGGTCACCGGCCCCAGGTCAGCGGGTCACGTGGGGTCACCGGCCCCAGGTGACCTGGTCACGTGGGGTCACCGGCCCCAGGTGACCGGGTCACGTGGGGACACCGGCCCCAGGTGACCGGGTCACGTGGGGTCACCGGCCCCAGGTGACCGGGTCACGTGAGGTCACCGGCCCCAGGTGACCGGGTCACGTGGGGTCACCGGCCCCAGGTGACCTGGTCACGTGGGGTCACCGGCCCCAGGTGACCGGGTCACGTGGGGTCACCGGCCCCAGGTGACCGGGTCACGTGGGGACACCGGCCCCAGGTCAGCGGGTCACGTGGGGTCAGCGGCCCCAGGTGACCTGGTCACGTGGGGACCCCGGCCCCAGGTGACCGGGTCACGTGGGGACCCCGGGCCCAGGTAACCGGGTCATACCGAGTCCCCGGACCCAGGTCACCGGGTCAGTTCGGGACCCCGGACCCAGGTCGGGTCATGTCACGTCCCATGCCCGGGTCCCCGGGTTGGATTTTTACCCAGGCCCCGGGTCACGGGGTCATGTCGGGTCGCTGTCCCGGGTACCAGTGTCAGGTGACCACCCCGGCCCCGGGAGACGGAGTCATACCGGGTCCCCGGCCCAGGTCCCCGGGTTGCATCGGGACAAAAGCACCGGATCACTGGATCACGTGGGGGCCCGGGCCCGGGTCCCCGGGTTGCATCGGGACACCAGCGAAGGACCACCGGGTCCTGTCGGGTCCCCGGCCCGGGTCCCCTGGACAGGTCGTTAACCCGGCCCCAGGTCACCGGGTCGTGTCGGGTAACCGGCCTGGTTCCCAGGTTCCGGTGACCACCCCGGCACCAGGACCCCGGGTCCCGTGGGGACCCCGGCACCAGGTGACCGGGTCACGTGGGGTCACCGGCCCCAGGTGACCGGGTCACGTGGGGACACCGGCCCCAGGTGACCGGGTCACGTGGGGTCACCGGCCCCAGGTGACCGGGTCACGTGAGGTCACCGGCCCCAGGTGACCGGGTCACGTGGGGTCACCGGCCCCAGGTGACCGGGTCACGTGGGGTCACCGGCCCCAGGTGACCGGGTCACGTGGGGTCACCGGCCCCAGGTGACCGGGTCACGTGGGGACACCGGCCCCAGGTGACCGGGTCACGTGGGGTCACCGGCCCCAGGTCAGCGGGTCACGTGGGGTCACCGGCCCCAGGTGACCTGGTCACGTGGGGTCACCGGCCCCAGGTGACCGGGTCACGTGGGGACACCGGCCCCAGGTGACCGGGTCACGTGGGGTCACCGGCCCCAGGTGACCGGGTCACGTGAGGTCACCGGCCCCAGGTGACCGGGTCACGTGGGGTCACCGACCCCAGGTGACCGGGTCACGTGGGGTCACCGGCCCCAGGTGACCGGGTCACGTGGGGACACCGGCCCCAGGTGACCGGGTCACGTGGGGTCACCGGCCCCAGGTCAGCGGGTCACGTGGGGTCACCGGCCCCAGGTGACCTGGTCACGTGGGGTCACCGGCCCCAGGTGACCGGGTCACGTGGGGACACCGGCCCCAGGTGACCGGGTCACGTGGGGTCACCGGCCCCAGGTGACCG
Organism: Somateria mollissima; assembly: GCA_951411735.1. Lineage (NCBI taxonomy): Eukaryota > Metazoa > Chordata > Aves > Anseriformes > Anatidae > Somateria > Somateria mollissima. The sequence goes on from CATOCB010000075.1 coordinate 319,888, forward strand.
GGTCACGTGAGGTCACCGGCCCCAGGTGACCGGGTCACGTGGGGTCACCGGCCCCAGGTGACCGGGTCACGTGGGGTCACCGGCCCCAGGTGACCGGGTCACGTGGGGTCACCGGCCCCAGGTGACCGGGTCACGTGGGGACACCGGCCCCAGGTCAGCGGGTCACGTGGGGTCACCGGCCCCAGGTGACCTGGTCACGTGGGGACCCCGGCCCCAGGTGACCGGGTCACGTGGGGACCCCGGGCCCAGGTAACCGGGTCATACCGAGTCCCCGGACCCAGGTCACCGGGTCAGTTCGGGACCCCGGACCCAGGTCGGGTCATGTCACGTCCCATGCCCGGGTCCCCGGGTTGGATTTTTACCCAGGCCCCGGGTCACGGGGTCATGTCGGGTCGCTGTCCCGGGTACCAGTGTCAGGTGACCACCCCGGCCCCGGGAGACGGAGTCATACCGGGTCCCCGGCCCAGGTCCCCGGGTTGCATCGGGACAAAAGCACCGGATCACTGGATCACGTGGGGGCCCGGGCCCGGGTCCCCGGGTTGCATCGGGACACCAGCGAAGGACCACCGGGTCCTGTCGGGTCCCCGGCCCGGGTCCCCTGGACAGGTCGTTAACCCGGCCCCAGGTCACCGGGTCGTGTCGGGTAACCGGCCTGGTTCCCAGGTTCCGGTGACCACCCCGGCACCAGGACCCCGGGTCCCGTGGGGACCCCGGCACCAGGTGACCGGGTCACGTGGGGTCACCGGCCCTAGGTGACCGGGTCACGTGGGGACACCGGCCCCAGGTGACCGGGTCACGTGGGGTCACCGGCCCCAGGTGACCGGGTCACGTGGGGTCACCGGCCCCAGGTGACCGGGTCACGTGGGGTCACCGGCCCCAGGTGACCGGGTCACGTGGGGTCACCGGCCCCAGGTGACCGGGTCACGTGGGGACACCGGCCCCAGGTGACCGGGTCACGTGGGGTCACCGGCCCCAGGTCAGCGGGTCACGTGGGGTCACCGGCCCCAGGTGACCTGGTCACGTGGGGTCACCGGCCCCAGGTGACCGGGTCACGTGGGGACACCGGCCCCAGGTGACCGGGTCACGTGGGGTCACCGGCCCCAGGTGACCGGGTCACGTGAGGTCACCGGCCCCAGGTGACCGGGTCACGTGGGGTCACCGGCCCCAGGTGACCGGGTCACGTGGGGTCACCGGCCCCAGGTGACCGGGTCACGTGGGGACACCGGCCCCAGGTCAGCGGGTCACGTGGGGTCACCGGCCCCAGGTGACCTGGTCACGTGGGGACCCCGGCCCCAGGTGACCGGGTCACTTGGGGACCCCGGGCCCAGGTAACCGGGTCATACCGAGTCCCCGGACCCAGGTCACCGGGTCAGTTCGGGACCCCGGACCCAGGTCGGGTCATGTCACGTCCCATGCCCGGGTCCCCGGGTTGGATTTTTACCCAGGCCCCGGGTCACGGGGTCATGTCGGGTCGCTGTCCCGGGTACCAGTGTCAGGTGACCACCCCGGCCCCGGGAGACGGAGTCATACCGGGTCCCCGGCCCAGGTCCCCGGGTTGCATCGGGACAAAAGCACCGGATCACTGGATCACGTGGGGGCCCGGGCCCGGGTCCCCGGGTTGCATCGGGACACCAGCGAAGGACCACCGGGTCCTGTCGGGTCCCCGGCCCGGGTCCCCTGGACAGGTCGTTAACCCGGCCCCAGGTCACCGGGTCGTGTCGGGTAACCGGCCTGGTTCCCAGGTTCCGGTGACCACCCCGGCACCAGGACCCCGGGTCCCGTGGGGACCCCGGCACCAGGTGACCGGGTCACGTGGGGTCACCGGCCCCAGGTGACCGGGTCACGTGGGGACACCGGCCCCAGGTGACCGGGTCACGTGGGGTCACCGGCCCCAGGTCAGCGGGTCACGTGGGGTCACCGGCCCCAGGTGACCGGGTCACGTGGGGTCACCGGCCCCAGGTGACCGGGTCACGTGGGGTCACCGGCCCCAGGTGACCGGGTCACGTGGGGACACCGGCCCCAGGTGACCGGGTCACGTGGGGTCACCGGCCCCAGGTCAGCGGGTCACGTGGGGTCACCGGCCCCAGGTGACCGGGTCACGTGGGGTCACCGGCCCCAGGTGACCGGGTCACGTGGGGTCACCAGCACCAGGTGACCGGGTCACGTGGGGTCACCGGCCCCAGGTGACCTGGTCACGTGGGGTCACCGGCCCCAGGTGACCGGGTCACGTGGGGTCACCGGCCCCAGGTGACCGGGTCACGTGAGGTCACCGGCCCCAGGTGACCGGGTCACGTGGGGACACCGGCCCCAGGTGACCGGGTCACGTGGGGTCACCGGCCCCAGGTGACCGGGTCACGTGAGGTCACCGGCCCCAGGTGACCGGGTCACGTGGGGTCACCGGCCCCAGGTGACCGGGTCACGTGGGGTCACCGGCCCCAGGTGACCGGGTCACGTGGGGTCACCGGCCCCAGGTGACCGGGTCACGTGGGGACCCCGGCCCCAGGTGACCGGGTCACGTGGGGACCCCGGGCCCAGGTAACCGGGTCATACCGAGTCCCCGGACCCAGGTCACCGGGTCAGTTCGGGACCCCGGACCCAGGTCGGGTCATGTCACGTCCCATGCCCGGGTCCCCGGGTTGGATTTTTACCCAGGCCCCGGGTCACGGGGTCATGTCGGGTCGCTGTCCCGGGTACCAGTGTCAGGTGACCACCCCGGCCCCGGGAGACGGAGTCATACCGGGTCCCCGGCCCAGGTCCCCGGGTTGCATCGGGACAAAAGCACCGGATCACTGGATCACGTGGGGGCCCGGGCCCGGGTCCCCGGGTTGCATCGGGACACCAGCGAAGGACCACCGGGTCCTGTCGGGTCCCCGGCCCGGGTCCCCTGGACAGGTCGTTAACCCGGCCCCAGGTCACCGGGTCGTGTCGGGTAACCGGCCTGGTTCCCAGGTTCCGGTGACCACCCCGGCACCAGGACCCCGGGTCCCGTGGGGACCCCGGCACCAGGTGACCGGGTCACGTGGGGACACCGGCCCCAGGTGACCGGGTCACGTGGGGTCACCGGCCCCAGGTGACCGGGGCACGTGGGCTCACCGGCACCAGGTGACCGGGTCACGTGGGGACCCCGGCCCCAGGTGACCGGGTCACGTGGGGACACCGGCCCCAGGTGACCGGGTCACGTGGGGTCACCGGCCCCAGGTGACCGGGTCACGTGAGGTCACCGGCCCCAGGTGACCGGGTCACGTGGGGTCACCGGCCCCAGGTGACCGGGTCACGTGGGGTCACCGGCCCCAGGTGACCGGGTCACGTGGGGTCACCGGCCCCAGGTGACCGGGTCACGTGGGGACACCGGCCCCAGGTCAGCGGGTCACGTGGGGTCACCGGCCCCAGGTGACCTGGTCACGTGGGGACCCCGGCCCCAGGTGACCGGGTCACGTGGGGACCCCGGGCCCAGGTAACCGGGTCATACCGAGTCCCCGGACCCAGGTCACCGGGTCAGTTCGGGACCCCGGACCCAGGTCGGGTCATGTCACGTCCCATGCCCGGGTCCCCGGGTTGGATTTTTACCCAGGCCCCGGGTCACGGGGTCATGTCGGGTCGCTGTCCCGGGTACCAGTGTCAGGTGACCACCCCGGCCCCGGGAGACGGAGTCATACCGGGTCCCCGGCCCAGGTCCCCGGGTTGCATCGGGACAAAAGCACCGGATCACTGGATCACGTGGGGGCCCGGGCCCGGGTCCCCGGGTTGCATCGGGACACCAGCGAAGGACCACCGGGTCCTGTCGGGTCCCCGGCCCGGGTCCCCTGGACAGGTCGTTAACCCGGCCCCAGGTCACCGGGTCGTGTCGGGTAACCGGCCTGGTTCCCAGGTTCCGGTGACCACCCCGGCACCAGGACCTCGGGTCCCGTGGGGACCCCGGCACCAGGTGACCGGGTCACGTGGGGTCACCGGCCCCAGGTGACCGGGTCACGTGGGGACACCGGCCCCAGGTGACCGGGTCACGTGGGGTCACCGGCCCCAGGTCAGCGGGTCACGTGGGGTCACCGGCCCCAGGTGACCGGGTCACGTGGGGTCACCGGCCCCAGGTGACCGGGTCACGTGGGGTCACCGGCACCAGGTGACCGGGTCACGCGGGGTCACCGGCCCCAGGTGACCTGGTCACGTGGGGTCACCGGCCCCAGGTGACCGGGTCACGTGGGGTCACCGGCCCCAGGTGACCGGGTCACGTGAGGTCACCGGCCCCAGGTGACCGGGTCACGTGGGGTCACCGGCCCCAGGTGACCGGGTCACGTGGGGTCACCGGCCCAGGTGACCGGGTCACGTGGGGTCACCGGCCCCAGGTGACCGGGTCACGTGGGGTCACCGGCCCCAGGTGACCTGGTCACGTGGGGTCACCGGCCCCAGGTGACCGGGTCACGTGGGGTCACCGGCCCCAGGTGACCGGGTCACGTGGGGTCACCGGCCCCAGGTCAGCGGGTCACGTGGGGTCACCGGCCCCAGGTGACCTGGTCACGTGGGGACCCCGGCCCCAGGTGACCGGGTCACGTGGGGACCCCGGGCCCAGGTAACCGGGTCATACCGAGTCCCCGGACCCAGGTCACCGGGTCAGTTCGGGACCCCGGACCCAGGTCGGGTCATGTCACGTCCCATGCCCGGGTCCCCGGGTTGGATTTTTACCCAGGCCCCGGGTCACGGGGTCATGTCGGGTCGCTGTCCCGGGTACCAGTGTCAGGTGACCACCCCGGCCCCGGGAGACGGAGTCATACCGGGTCCCCGGCCCAGGTCCCCGGGTTGCATCGGGACAAAAGCACCGGATCACTGGATCACGTGGGGGCCCGGGCCCGGGTCCCCGGGTTGCATCGGGACACCAGCGAAGGACCACCGGGTCCTGTCGGGTCCCCGGCCCGGGTCCCCTGGACAGGTCGTTAACCCGGCCCCAGGTCACCGGGTCGTGTCGGGTAACCGGCCTGGTTCCCAGGTTCCGGTGACCACCCCGGCACCAGGACTCCGGGTCCCGTGGGGACCCCGGCCCCAGGTGACCGGGTCACGCGGGGTCACCGGCCCCAGGTCAGCGGGTCACGTGGGGACACCGGCCCCAGGTGACCGGGTCACGTGGGGTCACCGGCCCCAGGTGACCGGGTCACGTGGGGACACCGGCCCCAGGTGACCGGGTTACGTGGGGTCACCGGCCCCAGGTCAGCGGGTCACGTGGGGTCACCGGCCCCAGGTGACCTGGTCACGTGGGGTCACCGGCCCTAGGTGACCGGGTCACGTGGGGTCACCGGCCCCAGGTGACCGGGTCACGTGGGGTCACCGGACCCAGGTCAGCGGGTCACGTGGGGACACCGGCCCCAGGTAACCGGGTCATACCGAGTCCCCGGACCCAGGTCACCGGGTGAGTTCGGGACCCCGGACCCAGGTCGGGTCATGTCACGTCCCATGCCCGGGTCCCCGGGTTGGATTTTTACCCAGGCCCCGGGTCACAGGGTCATGTCGGGTCAACGGCCTGGGTACAAGGGTCTGGTGACCACCCCGACCCCAGATCCCCGGGTCATGACGGGACACCGGACCAGGTCCCCGAGTCCGGTCGACACCACAGCCCCAGGTCACCGGGTCATGTCGGGACCCAGCCCGGGTCCCCGGGACGGGTTTTTACCCCAGCCGCAGATCACCGGGTCCTGTCGGGTACCCGGGTCGGGTCCCCTGGACAGGTCGGCACCCCGGCCCCGGGTCACGGGGTCATGTCGGGTCGCTGTCCCGGGTACCAGTGTCAGGTGACCACCCCGGCCCCGGGAGACGGAGTCATACCGGGTCCCCGGCCCAGGTCCCCGGGTTGCATCGGGACAAAAGCACCGGATCACTGGATCACGTGGGGGCCCGGGCCCGGGTCCCCGGGTTGCATCGGGACACCAGCGAAGGACCACCGGGTCCTGTCGGGTCCCCGGCCCGGGTCCCCTGGACAGGTCGTTAACCCGGCCCCAGGTCACCGGGTCGTGTCGGGTAACCGGCCTGGTTCCCAGGTTCCGGTGACCACCCCGGCACCAGGACCCCGGGTCCCGTGGGGACACCGGCCCCAGGTGACCGGGTCACGTGGGGTCACCGGCCCCAGGTGACCGGGTCACGTGGGGACACCGGCCCCAGGTGACCGGGTCACGTGGGGTCACCGGCCCCAGGTCAGCGGGTCACGTGGGGTCACCGGCCCCAGGTGACCGGGTCACGTGGGGTCACCGGCCCCAGGTGACCGGGTCACGTGGGGTCACCGGCACCAGGTGACCGGGTCACGTGGGGTCACCGGCCCCAGGTGACCGGGTCACGTGGGGTCACCGGCCCCAGGTGACCGGGTCACGTGGGGTCACCGGCCCCAGGTGACCGGGTCACGTGAGGTCACCGGCCCCAGGTGACCGGGTCACGTCGGGTCACCGGCCCAGGTGACCGGGTCACGTGGGGTCACCGGCCCCAGGTGACCTGGTCACGTGGGGTCACCGGCCCCAGGTGACCGGGTCACGTGGGGTCACCGGCCCCAGGTGACCGGGTCACGTGGGGTCACCGGCCCAGGTGACCGGGTCACGTGGGGTCACCGGCCCCAGGTGACCGGGTCACGTGGGGTCACCGGCCCCAGGTGACCTGGTCACGTGGGGTCACCGGCCCCAGGTGACCGGGTCACGTGGGGACCCCGGGCCCAGGTAACCGGGTCATACCGAGTCCCCGGACCCAGGTCACCGGGTCAGTTCGGGACCCCGGACCCAGGTCGGGTCATGTCACGTCCCATGCCTGGGTCCCCGGGTTGGATTTTTACCCAGGCCCCGGGTCACGGGGTCATGTCGGGTCGCTGTCCCGGGTACCAGTGTCAGGTGACCACCCCGGCCCCGGGAGATGGAGTCATACCGGGTCCCCGGCCCAGGTCCCCGGGTTGCATCGGGACAAAAGCACCGGATCACTGGATCACGTGGGGGCCCGGGCCCGGGTCCCCGGGTTGCATCGGGACACCAGCGAAGGACCACCGGGTCCTGTCGGGTCCCCGGCCCGGGTCCCCTGGACAGGTCGTTAACCCGGCCCCAGGTCACCGGGTCGTGTCGGGTAACCGGCCTGGTTCCCAGGTTCCGGTGACCACCCCGGCACCAGGACCCCGGGTCCCGTGGGGACCCCGGCACCAGGTGACCGGGTCACGTGGGGTCACCGGCCCCAGGTGACCGGGTCACGTGGGGTCACCGGCCCCAGGTGACCGGGTCACGCGGGGTCACCGGCCCCAGGTCAGCGGGTCACGTGGGGTCACCGGCCCCAGGTGACCGGGTCACGTGGGGTCACCGGCCCCAGGTGACCGGGTCACGTGAGGTCACCGGCCCCAGGTGACCGGGTCACGTGGTGTCACCGGCCCCAGGTGACCGGGTCACGTGGGGTCACCGGCCCCAGGTGACCGGGTCACGTGGGGTCACCGGCCCCAGGTGACCGGGTCACGTGGGGTCACCGGCCCCAGGTGACCGGGTCACGTGGGGTCACCGGCCCCAGGTCAGCGGGTCACGTGGGGTCACCGGCCCCAGGTGACCTGGTCACGTGGGGTCACCGGCCCCAGGTGACCGGGTCACGTGGGGTCACCGGCCCCAGGTGACCGGGTCACGTGGGGTCACCGGCCCCAGGTGACCGGGTCACGTGGGGTCACCGGCCCCAGGTGACCTGGTCACGTGGGGTCACCGGCCCCAGGTGACCGGGTCACGTGGGGTCACCGGCCCCAGGTGACCGGGTCACGTGGGGTCACCGGACCCAGGTCAGCGGGTCACGTGGGGACACCGGCCCCAGGTAACCGGGTCATACCGAGTCCCCGGACCCAGGTCACCGGGTGAGTTCGGGACCCCGGACCCAGGTCGGGTCATGTCACGTCCCATGCCCGGGTCCCCGGGTTGGATTTTTACCCAGGCCCCGGGTCACAGGGTCATGTCGGGTCAACGGCCTGGGTACAAGGGTCTGGTGACCACCCCGACCCCAGGTCCCCGGGTCATGACGGGACACCGGACCAGGTCCCCGAGTCCGGTCGACACCACAGCCCCAGGTCACCGGGTCATGTCGGGACCCAGCCCGGGTCCCCGGGACGGGTTTTTACCCCAGCCGCAGATCACCGGGTCCTGTCGGGTACCCGGGTCGGGTCCCCTGGACAGGTCGGCACCCCGGCCCCGGGTCACGGGGTCATGTCGGGTCGCTGTCCCGGGTACCAGTGTCAGGTGACCACCCCGGCCCCGGGAGACGGAGTCATACCGGGTCCCCGGCCCAGGTCCCCGGGTTGCATCGGGACAAAAGCACCGGATCACTGGATCACGTGGGGGCCCGGGCCCGGGTCCCCGGGTTGCATCGGGACACCAGCGAAGGACCACCGGGTCCTGTCGGGTCCCCGGCCCGGGTCCCCTGGACAGGTCGTTAACCCGGCCCCAGGTCACCGGGTCGTGTCGGGTAACCGGCCTGGTTCCCAGGTTCCGGTGACCACCCCGGCACCAGGACCCCGGGTCCCGTGGGGACCCCGGCACCAGGTGACCGGGTCACGTGGGGTCACCGGCCCCAGGTGACCGGGTCACGTGGGGACACCGGCCCCAGGTGACCGGGTCACGTGGGGTCACCGGCCCCAGGTCAGCGGGTCACGTGGGGTCACCGGCCCCAGGTGACCGGGTCACGTGGGGTCACCGGCCCCAGGTGACCGGGTCACGTGGGGTCACCGGCCCCAGGTGACCTGGTCACGTGGGGTCACCGGCCCCAGGTGACCGGGTCACGTGGGGTCACCGGCCCCAGGTGACCGGGTCACGTGGGGTCACCGGCCCCAGGTGACCGGATCACGTGAGGTCACCGGCCCCAGGTGACCGGGTCACGTGGGGTCACCGGCCCCAGGTGACCGGGTCACGTGGGGTCACCGGCCCCAGGTGACCGGGTCACGTGGGGTCACCGGCCCAGGTGACCGGGTCACGTGGGGTCACCGGCCCCAGGTGACCGGGTCACGTGGGGTCACCGGCCCCAGGTGACCTGGTCACGTGGGGTAACCAGCCCCAGGTGACCGGGTCACGTGGGGACCCCGGGCCCAGGTAACCGGGTCATACCGAGTCCCCGGACCCAGGTCACCGGGTCAGTTCGGGACCCCGGACCCAGGTCGGGTCATGTCACGTCCCATGCCCGGGTCCCCGGGTTGGATTTTTACCCAGGCCCCGGGTCACGGGGTCATGTCGGGTCGCTGTCCCGGGTACCAGTGTCAGGTGACCACCCCGGCCCCGGGAGATGGAGTCATACCGGGTCCCCGGCCCAGGTCCCCGGGTTGCATCGGGACAAAAGCACCGGATCACTGGATCACGTGGGGGCCCGGGCCCGGGTCCCCGGGTTGCATCGGGACACCAGCGAAGGAACACCGGGTCCTGTCGGGTCCCCGGCCCGGGTCCCCTGGACAGGTCGTTAACCCGGCCCCAGGTCACCGGGTCGTGTCGGGTAACCGGCCTGGTTCCCAGGTTCCGGTGACCACCCCGGCACCAGGACCCCGGGTCCCGTGGGGACCCCGGCCCCAGGTGACCGGGTCACGCGGGGTCACCGGCCCCAGGTGACCAGGTCACGTGGGGTCACCGGCCCCAGGTGACCGGGTCACGTGGGGTCACCGGCCCCAGGTGACCGGGTCACGTGGGGTCACCGGCCCCAGGTGACCTGGTCACGTGGGGTCACCGGCCCCAGGTGACCGGGTCACGTGGGGTCACCGGCACCAGGTGACCGGGTCACGTGGGGTCACCGGCCCCAGGTGACCTGGTCACGTGGGGTCACCGGCCCCAGGTGACCGGGTCACGTGGGGTCACCGGCCCCAGGTGACCGGGTCACGTGGGGTCACCGGCCCCAGGTGACCGGATCACGTGAGGTCACCGGCCCCAGGTGACCGGGTCACGTGGGGTCACCGGCCCCAGGTGACCGGGTCACGTGGGGTCACCGGCCCCAGGTGACCGGGTCACGTGGGGTCACCGGCCCAGGTGACCGGGTCACGTGGGGTCACCGGCCCCAGGTGACCGGGTCACGTGGGGTCACCGGCCCCAGGTGACCTGGTCACGTGGGGTAACCGGCCCCAGGTGACCGGGTCACGTGGGGACCCCGGGCCCAGGTAACCGGGTCATACCGAGTCCCCGGACCCAGGTCACCGGGTCAGTTCGGGACCCCGGACCCAGGTCGGGTCATGTCACGTCCCATGCCCGGGTCCCCGGGTTGGATTTTTACCCAGGCCCCGGGTCACGGGGTCATGTCGGGTCGCTGTCCCGGGTACCAGTGTCAGGTGACCACCCCGGCCCCGGGAGATGGAGTCATACCGGGTCCCCGGCCCAGGTCCCCGGGTTGCATCGGGACAAAAGCACCGGATCACTGGATCACGTGGGGGCCCGGGCCCGGGTCCCCGGGTTGCATCGGGACACCAGCGAAGGACCACCGGGTCCTGTCGGGTCCCCGGCCCGGGTCCCCTGGACAGGTCGTTAACCCGGCCCCAGGTCACCGGGTCGTGTCGGGTAACCGGCCTGGTTCCCAGGTTCCGGTGACCACCCCGGCACCAGGACCCCGGGTCCCGTGGGGACCCCGGCCCCAGGTGACCGGGTCACGCGGGGTCACCGGCCCCAGGTGACCGGGTCACGTGGGGTCACCGGCCCCAGGTGACCTGGTCACGTGGGGTCACCGGCCCCAGGTGACCGGGTCACGTGGGGTCACCGGCACCAGGTGACCTGGTCACGTGGGGTCACCGGCCCCAGGTGACCGGGTCACGTGGGGTCACCGGCACCAGGTGACCGGGTCACGTGGGGTCACCGGCCCCAGGTGACCTGGTCACGTGGGGTCACCGGCCCCAGGTGACCGGGTCACGTGGGGTCACCGGCCCCAGGTGACCTGGTCACGTGGGGTCACCGGCCCCAGGTGACCGGGTCACGTGGGGTCACCGGCCCCAGGTGACCGGGTCACGTGAGGTCACCGGCCCCAGGTGACCGGGTCACGTGAGGTCACCGGCCCCAGGTGAGCGGGTCACGTGGGGTCACCGGCCCCAGGTGACCTGGTCACGTGGGGTCACCGGCCCCAGGTGACCTGGTCACGTGGGATCACCGGCCCCAGGTGACCGGGTCACGTGGGGTCACCGGCCCCAGGTGACCGGGTCACGTGGGGACACCGGCCCCAGGTGACCGGGTCACGTGGGGTCACCGGCCCCAGGTGACCGGGTCACGTGAGGTCACCGGCCCCAGGTGACCGGGTCACGTGGGGTCACCGGCCCCAGGTGACCGGGTCACGTGGGGTCACCGGCCCCAGGTGACCGGGTCACGTGGGGACACCGGCCCCAGGTGACCGGGTCACGTGGGGTCACCGGCCCCAGGTGACCGGGTCACGTGGGGTCACCGGCCCCAGGTGACCTGGTCACGTGGGGTCACCGGCCCCAGGTGACCGGGTCACGTGGGGTCACCGGCCCCAGGTGACCGGGTCACGTGAGGTCACCGGCCCCAGGTGACCGGGTCACGTGAGGTCACCGGCTCCAGGTGAGCGGGTCACGTGGGGTCACCGGCCCCAGGTGACCTGGTCACGTGGGGTCACCGGCCCCAGGTGACCTGGTCACGTGGGATCACCGGCCCCAGGTGACCGGGTCACGTGGGGTCACCGGCCCCAGGTGACCGGGTCACGTGGGGACACCGGCCCCAGGTGACCGGGTCACGTGGGGTCACCGGCCCCAGGTGACCGGGTCACGTGAGGTCACCGGCCCCAGGTGACCGGGTCACGTGGGGTCACCGGCCCCAGGTGACCGGGTCACGTGGGGTCACCGGCCCCAGGTGACCGGATCACGTGAGGTCACCGGCCCCAGGTGACCGGGTCACGTGGGGTCACCGGCCCCAGGTGACCGGGTCACGTGGGGTCACCGGCCCCAGGTGACCGGGTCACGTGGGGTCACCGGCCCAGGTGACCGGGTCACGTGGGGTCACCGGCCCCAGGTGACCGGGTCACGTGGGGTCACCGGCCCCAGGTGACCTGGTCACGTGGGGTAACCGGCCCCAGGTGACCGGGTCACGTGGGGACCCCGGGCCCAGGTAACCGGGTCATACCGAGTCCCCGGACCCAGGTCACCGGGTCAGTTCGGGACCCCGGACCCAGGTCGGGTCATGTCACGTCCCATGCCCGGGTCCCCGGGTTGGATTTTTACCCAGGCCCCGGGTCACGGGGTCATGTCGGGTCGCTGTCCCGGGTACCAGTGTCAGGTGACCACCCCGGCCCCGGGAGATGGAGTCATACCGGGTCCCCGGCCCAGGTCCCCGGGTTGCATCGGGACAAAAGCACCGGATCACTGGATCACGTGGGGGCCCGGGCCCGGGTCCCCGGGTTGCATCGGGACACCAGCGAAGGACCACCGGGTCCTGTCGGGTCCCCGGCCCGGGTCCCCTGGACAGGTCGTTAACCCGGCCCCAGGTCACCGGGTCGTGTCGGGTAACCGGCCTGGTTCCCAGGTTCCGGTGACCACCCCGGCACCAGGACCCCGGGTCCCGTGGGGACCCCGGCCCCAGGTGACCGGGTCACGCGGGGTCACCGGCCCCAGGTGACCGGGTCACGTGGGGTCACCGGCCCCAGGTGACCTGGTCACGTGGGGTCACCGGCCCCAGGTGACCGGGTCACGTGGGGTCACCGGCACCAGGTGACCTGGTCACGTGGGGTCACCGGCCCCAGGTGACCGGGTCACGTGGGGTCACCGGCACCAGGTGACCGGGTCACGTGGGGTCACCGGCCCCAGGTGACCTGGTCACGTGGGGTCACCGGCCCCAGGTGACCGGGTCACGTGGGGTCACCGGCCCCAGGTGACCTGGTCACGTGGGGTCACCGGCCCCAGGTGACCGGGTCACGTGGGGTCACCGGCCCCAGGTGACCGGGTCACGTGAGGTCACCGGCCCCAGGTGACCGGGTCACGTGAGGTCACCGGCCCCAGGTGAGCGGGTCACGTGGGGTCACCGGCCCCAGGTGACCTGGTCACGTGGGGTCACCGGCCCCAGGTGACCTGGTCACGTGGGATCACCGGCCCCAGGTGACCGGGTCACGTGGGGTCACCGGCCCCAGGTGACCGGGTCACGTAGGGACACCGGCCCCAGGTGACCGGGTCACGTGGGGTCACCGGCCCCAGGTGACCGGGTCACGTGAGGTCACCGGCCCCAGGTGACCGGGTCACGTGGGGTCACCGGCCCCAGGTGACCGGGTCACGTGGGGTCACCGGCCCCAGGTGACCGGGTCACGTGGGGTCACCGGCCCCAGGTGACCGGGTCACGTGGGGTCACCGGCCCCAGGTGACCGGGTCACGTGGGGACACCGGCCCCAGGTGACCGGGTTACGTGGGGTCACCGGCCCCAGGTCAGCGGGTCACGTGGGGTCACCGGCCCCAGGTGACCTGGTCACGTGGGGTCACCGGCCCCAGGTGACCGGGTCACGTGGGGTCACCGGCCCCAGGTGACAGGGTCACGTGAGGTCACCGGCCCCAGGTGACCGGGTCACGTGAGGTCACCGGCTCCAGGTGAGCGGGTCACGTGGGGTCACCGGCCCCAGGTGACCTGGTCACGTGGGGTCACCGGCCCCAGGTGACCTGGTCACGTGGGATCACCGGCCCCAGGTGACCGGGTCACGTGGGGTCACCGGCCCCAGGTGACCGGGTCACGTGGGGACACCGGCCCCAGGTGACCGGGTCACGTGGGGTCACCGGCCCCAGGTGACCGGGTCACGTGAGGTCACCGGCCCCAGGTGACCGGGTCACGTGGGGTCACCGGCCCCAGGTGACCGGGTCACGTGGGGTCACCGGCCCCAGGTGACCGGGTCACGTGGGGTCACCGGCCCCAGGTGACCGGGTCACGTGGGGTCACCGGCCCCAGGTGACCGGGTCACGTGGGGACACCGGCCCCAGGTGACCGGGTCACGTGGGGTCACCGGCCCCAGGTGACCGGGTCACGTGGGGACACCGGCCCCAGGTGACCGGGTCACGTGGGGTCATCGGCCCCAGGTGACCGGGTCACGTGGGGTCACCGGCCCCAGGTGACCGGGTCACGTGGGGTCACCGGCCCCAGGTGACCGGGTCACGTGGGGTCACCGGCACCAGGTGACCGGGTCACGTGGGGTCACCGGCCCCAGGTGACCTGGTCACGTGGGGTCACCGGCCCCAGGTGACCGGGTCACGTGGGGTCACCGGCCCCAGGTGACCGGGTCACGTGAGGTCACCGGCCCCAGGTGACCGGGTCACGTGGGGTCACCGGCCCCAGGTGACCGGGTCACGTGGGGTCACCGGCCCAGGTGACCGGGTCACGTGGGGTCACCGGCCCCAGGTGACCGGGTCACGTGGGGTCACCGGCCCCAGGTGACCTGGTCACGTGGGGTCACCGGCCCCAGGTGACCGGGTCACGTGGGGTCACCGGCCCCAGGTGACCGGGTCACGTGGGGTCACCGGCCCCAGGTGACCGGGTCACGTGGGGTCACCGTCCCCAGGTCAGCGGGTCACGTGGGGACCCCGGCCCCAGGTGACCGGGTCACGTGGGGACACCGGCCCCAGGTCAGCGGGTCACGTGGGGTCACCGGCCCCAGGTGACCTGGTCACGTGGGGACCCCGGCCCCAGGTGACCGGGTCACGTGGGGACCCCGGGCCCAGGTAACCGGGTCATACCGAGTCCCCGGACCCAGGTCACCGGGTCAGTTCGGGACCCCGGACCCAGGTCGGGTCATGTCACGTCCCATGCCCGGGTCCCCGGGTTGGATTTTTACCCAGGCCCCGGGTCACGGGGTCATGTCGGGTCGCTGTCCCGGGTACCAGTGTCAGGTGACCACCCCGGCCCCGGGAGACGGAGTCATACCGGGTCCCCGGCCCAGGTCCCCGGGTTGCATCGGGACAAAAGCACCGGATCACTGGATCACGTGGGGGCCCGGGCCCGGGTCCCCGGGTTGCATCGGGACACCAGCGAAGGACCACCGGGTCCTGTCGGGTCCCCGGCCCGGGTCCCCTGGACAGGTCGTTAACCCGGCCCCAGGTCACCGGGTCGTGTCGGGTAACCGGCCTGGTTCCCAGGTTCCGGTGACCACCCCGGCACCAGGACCCCGGGTCCCGTGGGGACCCCGGACCCAGGTGACCGGGTCACGCGGGGTCACCGGCCCCAGGTCAGCGGGTCACGTGGGGTCACCGGCCCCAGGTGACCGGGTCACGTGGGGTCACCGGCCCCAGGTGACCGGGTCACGTGGGGTCACCGGCCCCAGGTGACCGGGTCACGTGGGGTCACCGGCCCCAGGTGACCGGGTCACGTGGGGTCACCGGCCCCAGGTGACCGGGTCACGTGGGGTCACCGGCCCCAGGTGACCGGGTCACGTGGGGACACCGGCCCCAGGTGACCGGGTCACGTGGGGTCACCGGCCCCAGGTCAGCGGGTCACGTGGGGTCACCGGCCCCAGGTGACCTGGTCACGTGGGGTCACCGGCCCCAGGTGACCGGGTCACGTGGGGTCACCGGCCCCAGGTGACCGGGTCACGTGGGGTCACCGGACCCAGGTCAGCGGGTCACGTGGGGACACCGGCCCCAGGTAACCGGGTCATACCGAGTCCCCGGACCCAGGTCACCGGGTGAGTTCGGGACCCCGGACCCAGGTCGGGTCATGTCACGTCCCATGCCCGGGTCCCCGGGTTGGATTTTTACCCAGGCCCCGGGTCACAGGGTCATGTCGGGTCAACGGCCTGGGTACAAGGGTCTGGTGACCACCCCGACCCCAGGTCCCCGGGTCATGACGGGACACCGGACCAGGTCCCCGAGTCCGGTCGACACCACAGCCCCAGGTCACCGGGTCATGTCGGGACCCAGCCCGGGTCCCCGGGACGGGTTTTTACCCCAGCCGCAGATCACCGGGTCCTGTCGGGTACCCGGGTCGGGTCCCCTGGACAGGTCGGCACCCCGGCCCCGGGTCACGGGGTCATGTCGGGTCGCTGTCCCGGGTACCAGTGTCAGGTGACCACCCCGGCCCCGGGAGACGGAGTCATACCGGGTCCCCGGCCCAGGTCCCCGGGTTGCATCGGGACAAAAGCACCGGATCACTGGATCACGTGGGGGCCCGGGCCCGGGTCCCCGGGTTGCATCGGGACACCAGCGAAGGACCACCGGGTCCTGTCGGGTCCCCGGCCCGGGTCCCCTGGACAGGTCGTTAACCCGGCCCCAGGTCACCGGGTCGTGTCGGGTAACCGGCCTGGTTCCCAGGTTCCGGTGACCACCCCGGCACCAGGACCCCGGGTCCCGTGGGGACACCGGCCCCAGGTGACCGGGTCACGTGGGGTCACCGGCCCCAGGTGACCGGGTCACGTGGGGACACCGGCCCCAGGTGACCGGGTCACGTGGGGTCACCGGCCCCAGGTCAGCGGGTCACGTGGGGTCACCGGCCCCAGGTGACCGGGTCACGTGGGGTCACCGGCCCCAGGTGACCGGGTCACGTGGGGTCACCGGCCCCAGGTGACCTGGTCACGTGGGGTCACCGGCCCCAGGTGACCGGGTCACGTGGGGTCACCGGCCCCAGGTGACCGGGTCACGTGAGGTCACCGGCCCCAGGTGACCGGGTCACGTGGGGTCACCGGCCCCAGGTGACCGGGTCACGTGGGGTCACCGGCCCCAGGTGACCGGGTCACGTCGGGTCACCGGCCCAGGTGAATGGGTCACGTGGGGTCACCGGCCCCAGGTGACCTGGTCACGTGGGGTCACCGGCCCCAGGTGACCGGGTCACGTGGGGTCACCGGCCCCAGGTGACCGGGTCACGTGGGGTCACCGGCCCCAGGTGACCGGGTCACGTGGGGTCACCGGCCCCAGGTCAGCGGGTCACGTGGGGACCCCGGCCCCAGGTGACCGGGTCACGTGGGGACACCGGCCCCAGGTCAGCGGGTCACGTGGGGTCACCGGCCCCAGGTGACCTGGTCACGTGGGGACCCCGGCCCCAGGTGACCGGGTCACGTGGGGACCCCGGGCCCAGGTAACCGGGTCATACCGAGTCCCCGGACCCAGGTCACCGGGTCAGTTCGGGACCCCGGACCCAGGTCGGGTCATGTCACGTCCCATGCCCGGGTCCCCGGGTTGGATTTTTACCCAGGCCCCGGGTCACGGGGTCATGTCGGGTCGCTGTCCCGGGTACCAGTGTCAGGTGACCACCCCGGCCCCGGGAGACGGAGTCATACCGGGTCCCCGGCCCAGGTCCCCGGGTTGCATCGGGACAAAAGCACCGGATCACTGGATCACGTGGGGGCCCGGGCCCGGGTCCCCGGGTTGCATCGGGACACCAGCGAAGGACCACCGGGTCCTGTCGGGTCCCCGGCCCGGGTCCCCTGGACAGGTCGTTAACCCGGCCCCAGGTCACCGGGTCGTGTCGGGTAACCGGCCTGGTTCCCAGGTTCCGGTGACCACCCCGGCACCAGGACCCCGGGTCCCGTGGGGACCCCGGCACCAGGTGACCGGGTCACGTGGGGTCACCGGCCCCAGGTGACCGGGTCACGTGGGGTCACCGGCCCCAGGTGACCGGGTCACGCGGGGTCACCGGCCCCAGGTCAGCGGGTCACGTGGGGTCACCGGCCCCAGGTGACCGGGTCACGTGGGGTCACCGTCCCCAGGTGACCGGGTCACGTGAGGTCACCGGCCCCAGGTGACCGGGTCACGTGGTGTCACCGGCCCCAGGTGACCGGGTCACGTGGGGTCACCGGCCCCAGGTGACCGGGTCACGTGGGGTCACCGGCCCCAGGTGACCGGGTCACGTGGGGTCACCGGCCCCAGGTCAGCGGGTCACGTGGGGTCACCGGCCCCAGGTGACCTGGTCACGTGGGGTCACCGGCCCCAGGTGACCGGGTCACGTGGGGTCACCGGCCCCAGGTCAGCGGGTCACGTGGGGTCACCGGCCCCAGGTGACCTGGTCACGTGGGGTCACCGGCCCCAGGTGACCGGGTCACGTGGGGTCACCGGCCCCAGGTGACTGGGTCACGTGGGGTCACCGGCCCCAGGTGACCGGGTCACGTGGGGTCACCGGCCCCAGGTCAGCGGGTCACGTGGGGTCACCGGCCCCAGGTGACCTGGTCACGTGGGGTCACCGGCCCCAGGTGACCGGGTCACGTGGGGTCACCGGCCCCAGGTGACCGGGTCACGTGGGGTCACCGGACCCAGGTCAGCGGGTCACGTGGGGACACCGGCCCCAGGTAACCGGGTCATACCGAGTCCCCGGACCCAGGTCACCGGGTGAGTTCGGGACCCCGGACCCAGGTCGGGTCATGTCACGTCCCATGCCCGGGTCCCCGGGTTGGATTTTTACCCAGGCCCCGGGTCACAGGGTCATGTCGGGTCAACGGCCTGGGTACAAGGGTCTGGTGACCACCCCGACCCCAGGTCTCCGGGTCATGACGGGACACCGGACCAGGTCCCCGAGTCCGGTCGACACCACAGCCCCAGGTCACCGGGTCATGTCGGGACCCAGCCCGGGTCCCCGGGACGGGTTTTTACCCCAGCCGCAGATCACCGGGTCCTGTCGGGTACCCGGGTCGGGTCCCCTGGACAGGTCGGCACCCCGGCCCCGGGTCACGGGGTCATGTCGGGTCGCTGTCCCGGGTACCAGTGTCAGGTGACCACCCCGGCCCCGGGAGACGGAGTCATACCGGGTCCCCGGCCCAGGTCCCCGGGTTGCATCGGGACAAAAGCACCGGATCACTGGATCACGTGGGGGCCCGGGCCCGGGTCCCCGGGTTGCATCGGGACACCAGCGAAGGACCACCGGGTCCTGTCGGGTCCCCGGCCCGGGTCCCCTGGACAGGTCGTTAACCCGGCCCCAGGTCACCGGGTCGTGTCGGGTAACCGGCCTGGTTCCCAGGTTCCGGTGACCACCCCGGCACCAGGACCCCGGGTCCCGTGGGGACACCGGCCCCAGGTGACCGGGTCACGTGGGGTCACCGGCCCCAGGTGACCGGGTCACGTGGGGACACCGGCCCCAGGTGACCGGGTCACGTGGGGTCACCGGCCCCAGGTGACCGGGTCACGTGGGGTCACCGGCCCCAGGTGACCGGGTCACGTGGGGTCACCGGCACCAGGTGACCGGGTCACGTGGGGTCACCGGCCCCAGGTGACCGGGTCACGTGGGGTCACCGGCCCCAGGTGACCGGGTCACGTGAGGTCACCGGCCCCAGGTGACCGGGTCACGTGGGGTCACCGGCCCCAGGTGACCGGGTCACGTGGGGTCACCGGCCCCAGGTGACCGGGTCACGTGGGGTCACCGGCCCCAGGTGACCGGGTCACGTGGGGTCACCGGCCCCAGGTGACCTGGTCACGTGGGGTCACCGGCCCCAGGTGACTGGGTCACGTGGGGACCCCGGGCCCAGGTAACCGGGTCATACCGAGTCCCCGGACCCAGGTCACCGGGTCAGTTCGGGACCCCGGACCCAGGTCGGGTCATGTCACGTCCCATGCCCGGGTCCCCGGGTTGGATTTTTACCCAGGCCCCGGGTCACGGGGTCATGTCGGGTCGCTGTCCCGGGTACCAGTGTCAGGTGACCACCCCGGCCCCGGGAGATGGAGTCATACCGGGTCCCCGGCCCAGGTCCCCGGGTTGCATCGGGACAAAAGCACCGGATCACTGGATCACGTGGGGGCCCGGGCCCGGGTCCCCGGGTTGCATCGGGACACCAGCGAAGGACCACCGGGTCCTGTCGGGTCCCCGGCCCGGGTCCCCTGGACAGGTCGTTAACCCGGCCCCAGGTCACCGGGTCGTGTCGGGTAACCGGCCTGGTTCCCAGGTTCCGGTGACCACCCCGGCACCAGGACCCCGGGTCCCGTGGGGACACCGGCCCCAGGTGACCGGGTCACGTGGGGTCACCGGCCCCAGGTGACCGGGTCACGTGGGGACACCGGCCCCAGGTGACCGGGTCACGTGGGGTCACCGGCCCCAGGTCAGCGGGTCACGTGGGGTCACCGGCCCCAGGTGACCGGGTCACGTGGGGTCACCGGCCCCAGGTGACCGGGTCACGTGGGGTCACCGGCACCAGGTGACCGGGTCACGTGGGGTCACCGGCCCCAGGTGACCGGGTCACGTGGGGTCACCGGCCCCAGGTGACCGGGTCACGTGGGGTCACCGGCCCCAGGTGACCGGGTCACGTGAGGTCACCGGCCCCAGGTGACCGGGTCACGTGGGGTCACCGGCCCCAGGTGACCGGGTCACGTGGGGTCACCGGCCCCAGGTGACCGGGTCACGTGGGGTCACCGGCCCCAGGTGACCGGGTCACATGGGGTCACCGGCCCCAGGTGACCTGGTCACGTGGGGTCACCGGCCCCAGGTGACTGGGTCACGTGGGGACCCCGGGCCCAGGTAACCGGGTCATACCGAGTCCCCGGACCCAGGTCACCGGGTCAGTTCGGGACCCCGGACCCAGGTCGGGTCATGTCACGTCCCATGCCCGGGTCCCCGGGTTGGATTTTTACCCAGGCCCCGGGTCACGGGGTCATGTCGGGTCGCTGTCCCGGGTACCAGTGTCAGGTGACCACCCCGGCCCCGGGAGATGGAGTCATACCGGGTCCCCGGCCCAGGTCCCCGGGTTGCATCGGGACAAAAGCACCGGATCACTGGATCACGTGGGGGCCCGGGCCCGGGTCCCCGGGTTGCATCGGGACACCAGCGAAGGACCACCGGGTCCTGTCGGGTCCCCGGCCCGGGTCCCCTGGACAGGTCGTTAACCCGGCCCCAGGTCACCGGGTCGTGTCGGGTAACCGGCCTGGTTCCCAGGTTCCGGTGACCACCCCGGCACCAGGACCCCGGGTCCCGTGGGGACCCCGGCACCAGGTGACCGGGTCACGTGGGGTCACCGGCCCCAGGTGACCGGGTCACGTGGGGACACCGGCCCCAGGTGACCGGTTCACGTGGGGTCACCGGCCCCAGGTCAGCGGGTCACGTGGGGTCACCGGCCCCAGGTGACCGGGTCACGTGGGGTCACCGGCCCCAGGTGACCGGGTCACGTGGGGTCACCGGCCCCAGGTGACCTGGTCACGTGGGGTCACCGGCCCCAGGTGACCGGGTCACGTGGGGTCACCGGCCCCAGGTGACCGGGTCACGTGAGGTCACCGGCCCCAGGTGACCGGGTCACGTGGGGTCACCGGCCCCAGGTGACCGGGTCACGTGGGGTCACCGGCCCCAGGTGACCGGGTCACGTCGGGACACCGGCCCAGGTGACCGGGTCACGTGGGGTCACCGGCCCCAGGTGACCTGGTCACGTGGGGTCACCGGCCCCAGGTGACCGGGTCACGTGGGGTCACCGGCCCCAGGTGACCGGGTCACGTGGGGTCACCGGCCCCAGGTGACCGGGTCACGTGGGGTCACCGGCCCCAGGTGACCGGGTCACGTGGGGTCACCGGCCCCAGGTGACCGGGTCACGTGGGGTCACCGGCCCCAGGTCAGCGGGTCACGTGGGGACCCCGGCCCCAGGTGACCGGGTCACGTGGGGACACCGGCCCCAGGTCAGCGGGTCACGTGGGGTCACCGGCCCCAGGTGACCTGGTCACGTGGGGACCCCGGCCCCAGGTGACCGGGTCACGTCGGGACCCCGGGCCCAGGTAACCCGGTCATACCGAGTCCCCGGACCCAGGTCACCGGGTCAGTTCGGGACCCCGGACCCAGGTCGGGTCATGTCACGTCCCATGCCCGGGTCCCCGGGTTGGATTTTTACCCAGGCCCCGGGTCACGGGGTCATGTCGGGTCGCTGTCCCGGGTACCAGTGTCAGGTGACCACCCCGGCCCCGGGAGACGGAGTCATACCGGGTCCCCGGCCCAGGTCCCCGGGTTGCATCGGGACAAAAGCACCGGATCACTGGATCACGTGGGGGCCCGGGCCCGGGTCCCCGGGTTGCATCGGGACACCAGCGAAGGACCACCGGGTCCTGTCGGGTCCCCGGCCCGGGTCCCCTGGACAGGTCGTTAACCCGGCCCCAGGTCACCGGGTCGTGTCGGGTAACCGGCCTGGTTCCCAGGTTCCGGTGACCACCCCGGCACCAGGACCCCGGGTCCCGTGGGGACCCCGGCACCAGGTGACCGGGTCACGTGGGGTCACCGGCCCCAGGTGACCGGGTCACGTGGGGTCACCGGCCCCAGGTGACCGGGTCACGCGGGGTCACCGGCCCCAGGTCAGCGGGTCACGTGGGGTCACCGGCCCCAGGTGACCGGGTCACGTGGGGTCACCGGCCCCAGGTGACCGGGTCACGTGAGGTCACCGGCCCCAGGTGACCGGGTCACGTGGTGTCACCGGCCCCAGGTGACCGGGTCACGTGGGGTCACCGGCCCCAGGTGACCGGGTCACGTGGGGTCACCGGCCCCAGGTGACCTGGTCACGTGGGGTCACCGGCCCCAGGTGACCGGGTCACGTGGGGTCACCGGCCCCAGGTCAGCGGGTCACGTGGGGTCACCGGCCCCAGGTGACCTGGTCACGTGGGGTCACCGGCCCCAGGTGACCGGGTCACGTGGGGTCACCGGCCCCAGGTAACCGGGTCACGTGGGGTCACCGGCCCCAGGTGACCGGGTCACGTGGGGTCACCGGCCCCAGGTCAGCGGGTCACGTGGGGTCACCGGCCCCAGGTGACCTGGTCACGTGGGGTCACCGGCCCCAGGTGACCGGGTCACGTGGGGTCACCGGCCCCAGGTGACCGGGTCACGTGGGGTCACCGGACCCAGGTCAGCGGGTCACGTGGGGACACCGGCCCCAGGTAACCGGGTCATACCGAGTCCCCGGACCCAGGTCACCGGGTCAGTTCGGGACCCCGGACCCAGGTCGGGTCATGTCACGTCCCATGCCCGGGTCCCCGGGTTGGATTTTTACCCAGGCCCCGGGTCACAGGGTCATGTCGGGTCAACGGCCTGGGTACAAGGGTCTGGTGACCACCCCGACCCCAGATCCCCGGGTCATGACGGGACACCGGACCAGGTCCCCGAGTCCGGTCGACACCACAGCCCCAGGTCACCGGGTCATGTCGGGACCCAGCCCGGGTCCCCGGGACGGGTTTTTACCCCAGCCGCAGATCACCGGGTCCTGTCGGGTACCCGGGTCGGGTCCCCTGGACAGGTCGGCACCCCGGCCCCGGGTCACGGGGTCATGTCGGGTCGCTGTCCCGGGTACCAGTGTCAGGTGACCACCCCGGCCCCGGGAGACGGAGTCATACCGGGTCCCCGGCCCAGGTCCCCGGGTTGCATCGGGACAAAAGCACGGGATCACTGGATCACGTGGGGGCCCGGGCCCGGGTCCCCGGGTTGCATCGGGACACCAGCGAAGGACCACCGGGTCCTGTCGGGTCCCCGGCCCGGGTCCCCTGGACAGGTCGTTAACCCGGCCCCAGGTCACCGGGTCGTGTCGGGTAACCGGCCTGGTTCCCAGGTTCCGGTGACCACCCCGGCACCAGGACCCCGGGTCCCGTGGGGACACCGGCCCCAGGTGACCGGGTCACGTGGGGTCACCGGCCCCAGGTGACCGGGTCACATGGGGTCACCGGCCCCAGGTGACCTGGTCACGTGGGGTCACCGGCCCCAGGTGACTGGGTCACGTGGGGACCCCGGGCCCAGGTAACCGGGTCATACCGAGTCCCCGGACCCAGGTCACCGGGTCAGTTCGGGACCCCGGACCCAGGTCGGGTCATGTCACGTCCCATGCCCGGGTCCCCGGGTTGGATTTTTACCCAGGCCCCGGGTCACGGGGTCATGTCGGGTCGCTGTCCCGGGTACCAGTGTCAGGTGACCACCCCGGCCCCGGGAGATGGAGTCATACCGGGTCCCCGGCCCAGGTCCCCGGGTTGCATCGGGACAAAAGCACCGGATCACTGGATCACGTGGGGGCCCGGGCCCGGGTCCCCGGGTTGCATCGGGACACCACCGAAGGACCACCGGGTCCTGTCGGGTCCCCGGCCCGGGTCCCCTGGACAGGTCGTTAACCCGGCCCCAGGTCACCGGGTCGTGTCGGGTAACCGGCCTGGTTCCCAGGTTCCGGTGACCACCCCGGCACCAGGACCCCGGGTCCCGTGGGGACCCCGGCACCAGGTGACCGGGTCACGTGGGGTCACCGGCCCCAGGTGACCGGGTCACGTGGGGACACCGGCCCCAGGTGACCGGTTCACGTGGGGTCACCGGCCCCAGGTCAGCGGGTCACGTGGGGTCACCGGCCCCAGGTGACCGGGTCACGTGGGGTCACCGGCCCCAGGTGACCGGGTCACGTGGGGTCACCGGCCCCAGGTGACCTGGTCACGTGGGGTCACCGGCCCCAGGTGACCGGGTCACGTGGGGTCACCGGCCCCAGGTGACCGGGTCACGTGAGGTCACCGGCCCCAGGTGACCGGGTCACGTGGGGTCACCGGCCCCAGGTGACCGGGTCACGTGGGGTCACCGGCCCCAGGTGACCGGGTCACGTCGGGTCACCGGCCCAGGTGACCGGGTCACGTGGGGTCACCGGCCCCAGGTGACCTGGTCACGTGGGGTCACCGGCCCCAGGTGACCGGGTCACGTGGGGTCACCGGCCCCAGGTGACCGGGTCACGTGGGGTCACCGGCCCCAGGTGACCGGGTCACGTGGGGTCACCGGCCCCAGGTGACCGGGTCACGTGGGGTCACCGGCCCCAGGTGACCGGGTCACGTGGGGTCACCGGCCCCAGGTCAGCGGGTGACGTGGGGACCCCGGCCCCAGGTGACCGGGTCACGTGGGGACACCGGCCCCAGGTCAGCGGGTCACGTGGGGTCACCGGCCCCAGGTGACCTGGTCACGTGGGGACCCCGGCCCCAGGTGACCGGGTCACGTGGGGACCCCGGGCCCAGGTAACCGGGTCATACCGAGTCCCCGGACCCAGGTCACCGGGTCAGTTCGGGACCCCGGACCCAGGTCGGGTCATGTCACGTCCCATGCCCGGGTCCCCGGGTTGGATTTTTACCCAGGCCCCGGGTCACGGGGTCATGTCGGGTCGCTGTCCCGGGTACCAGTGTCAGGTGACCACCCCGGCCCCGGGAGACGGAGTCATACCGGGTCCCCGGCCCAGGTCCCCGGGTTGCATCGGGACAAAAGCACCGGATCACTGGATCACGTGGGGGCCCGGGCCCGGGTCCCCGGGTTGCATCGGGACACCAGCGAAGGACCACCGGGTCCTGTCGGGTCCCCGGCCCGGGTCCCCTGGACAGGTCGTTAACCCGGCCCCAGGTCACCGGGTCGTGTCGGGTAACCGGCCTGGTTCCCAGGTTCCGGTGACCACCCCGGCACCAGGACCCCGGGTCCCGTGGGGACCCCGGCACCAGGTGACCGGGTCACGTGGGGTCACCGGCCCCAGGTGACCGGGTCACGTGGGGTCACCGGCCCCAGGTGACCGGGTCACGCGGGGTCACCGGCCCCAGGTCAGCGGGTCACGTGGGGTCACCGGCCCCAGGTGACCGGGTCACGTGGGGTCACCGGCCCCAGGTGACCGGGTCACGTGAGGTCACCGGCCCCAGGTGACCGGGTCACGTGGTGTCACCGGCCCCAGGTGACCGGGTCACGTGGGGTCACCGGCCCCAGGTGACCGGGTCACGTGGGGTCACCGGCCCCAGGTGACCGGGTCACGTGGGGTCACCGGCCCCAGGTGACCGGGTCACGTGGGGTCACCGGCCCCAGGTGAGCGGGTCACGTGGGGTCACCGGCCCCAGGTGACCTGGTCACGTGGGGTCACCGGCCCCAGGTGACCGGGTCACGTGGGGTCACCGGCCCCAGGTGACCGGGTCACGTGGGGTCACCGGCCCCAGGTCAGCGGGTCACGTGGGGTCACCGGCCCCAGGTGACCTGGTCACGTGGGGTCACCGGCCCCAGGTGACCGGGTCACGTGGGGTCACCGGCCCCAGGTGACCGGGTCACGTGGGGTCACCGGACCCAGGTCAGCGGGTCACGTGGGGACACCGGCCCCAGGTAACCGGGTCATACCGAGTCCCCGGACCCAGGTCACCGGGTGAGTTCGGGACCCCGGACCCAGGTCGGGTCATGTCACGTCCCATGCCCGGGTCCCCGGGTTGGATTTTTACCCAGGCCCCGGGTCACAGGGTCATGTCGGGTCAACGGCCTGGGTACAAGGGTCTGGTGACCACCCCGACCCCAGGTCCCCGGGTCATGACGGGACACCGGACCAGGTCCCCGAGTCCGGTCGACACCACAGCCCCAGGTCACCGGGTCATGTCGGGACCCAGCCCGGGTCCCCGGGACGGGTTTTTACCCCAGCCGCAGATCACCGGGTCCTGTCGGGTACCCGGGTCGGGTCCCCTGGACAGGTCGGCACCCCGGCCCCGGGTCACGGGGTCATGTCGGGTCGCTGTCCCGGGTACCAGTGTCAGGTGACCACCCCGGCCCCGGGAGACGGAGTCATACCGGGTCCCCGGCCCAGGTCCCCGGGTTGCATCGGGACAAAAGCACCGGATCACTGGATCACGTGGGGGCCCGGGCCCGGGTCCCCGGGTTGCATCGGGACACCAGCGAAGGACCACCGGGTCCTGTCGGGTCCCCGGCCCGGGTCCCCTGGACAGGTCGTTAACCCGGCCCCAGGTCACCGGGTCGTGTCGGGTAACCGGCCTGGTTCCCAGGTTCCGGTGACCACCCCGGCACCAGGACCCCGGGTCCCGTGGGGACCCCGGCACCAGGTGACCGGGTCACGTGGGGTCACCGGCCCCAGGTGACCGGGTCACGTGGGGACACCGGCCCCAGGTGACCGGGGCACGTGGGGTCACCGGCCCCAGGTCAGCGGGTCACGTGGGGTCACCGGCCCCAGGTGACCGGGTCACGTGGGGTCACCGGCCCCAGGTGACCGGGTCACGTGGGGTCACCGGCCCCAGGTCAGCGGGTCACGTGGGGACCCCGGCCCCAGGTGACCGGGTCACGTGGGGACACCGGCCCCAGGTCAGCGGGTCACGTGGGGTCACCGGCCCCAGGTGACCTGGTCACGTGGGGACCCCGGCCCCAGGTGACCGGGTCACGTGGGGACCCCGGGCCCAGGTAACCGGGTCATACCGAGTCCCCGGACCCAGGTCACCGGGTCAGTTCGGGACCCCGGACCCAGGTCGGGTCATGTCACGTCCCATGCCCGGGTCCCCGGGTTGGATTTTTACCCAGGCCCCGGGTCACGGGGTCATGTCGGGTCGCTGTCCCGGGTACCAGTGTCAGGTGACCACCCCGGCCCCGGGAGACGGAGTCATACCGGGTCCCCGGCCCAGGTCCCCGGGTTGCATCGGGACAAAAGCACCGGATCACTGGATCACGTGGGGGCCCGGGCCCGGGTCCCCGGGTTGCATCGGGACACCACCGAAGGACCACCGGGTCCTGTCGGGTCCCCGGCCCGGGTCCCCTGGACAGGTCGTTAACCCGGCCCCAGGTCACCGGGTCGTGTCGGGTAACCGGCCTGGTTCCCAGGTTCCGGTGACCACCCCGGCACCAGGACCCCGGGTCCCGTGGGGACCCCGGCACCAGGTGACCGGGTCACGTGGGGTCACCGGCCCCAGGTGACCGGGTCACGTGGGGTCACCGGCCCCAGGTGACCGGGTCACGCGGGGTCACCGGCCCCAGGTCAGCGGGTCACGTGGGGTCACCGGCCCCAGGTGACCGGGTCACGTGGGGTCACCGGCCCCAGGTGACCGGGTCACGTGAGGTCACCGGCCCCAGGTGACCGGGTCACGTGGTGTCACCGGCCCCAGGTGACCGGGTCACGTGGGGTCACCGGCCCCAGGTGACCGGGTCACGTGGGGTCACCGGCCCCAGGTGACCGGGTCACGTGGGGTCACCGGCCCCAGGTGACCGGGTCACGTGGGGTCACCGGCCCCAGGTCAGCGGGTCACGTGGGGTCACCGGCCCCAGGTGACCTGGTCACGTGGGGTCACCGGCCCCAGGTGACCGGGTCACGTGGGGTCACCGGCCCCAGGTGACCGGGTCACGTGGGGTCACCGGCCCCAGGTCAGCGGGTCACGTGGGGTCACCGGCCCCAGGTGACCTGGTCACGTGGGGTCACCGGCCCCAGGTGACCGGGTCACGTGTGGTCACCGGCCCCAGGTGACCGGGTCACGTGGGGTCACCGGACCCAGGTCAGCGTGTCACGTGGGGACACCGGCCCCAGGTAACCGGGTCATACCGAGTCCCCGGACCCAGGTCACCGGGTGAGTTCGGGACCCCGGACCCAGGTCGGGTCATGTCACGTCCCATGCCCGGGTCCCCGGGTTGGATTTTTACCCAGGCCCCGGGTCACAGGGTCATGTCGGGTCAACGGCCTGGGTACAAGGGTCTGGTGACCACCCCGACCCCAGGTCCCCGGGTCATGACGGGACACCGGACCAGGTCCCCGAGTCCGGTCGACACCACAGCCCCAGGTCACCGGGTCATGTCGGGACCCAGCCCGGGTCCCCGGGACGGGTTTTTACCCCAGCCGCAGATCACCGGGTCCTGTCGGGTACCCGGGTCGGGTCCCCTGGACAGGTCAGCACCCCGGCCCCGGGTCACGGGGTCATGTCGGGTCGCTGTCCCGGGTACCAGTGTCAGGTGACCACCCCGGCCCCGGGAGACGGAGTCATACCGGGTCCCCGGCCCAGGTCCCCGGGTTGCATCGGGACAAAAGCACCGGATCACTGGATCACGTGGGGGCCCGGGCCCGGGTCCCCGGGTTGCATCGGGACACCAGCGAAGGACCACCGGGTCCTGTCGGGTCCCCGGCCCGGGTCCCCTGGACAGGTCGTTAACCCGGCCCCAGGTCACCGGGTCGTGTCGGGTAACCGGCCTGGTTCCCAGGTTCCGGTGACCACCCCGGCACCAGGACCCCGGGTCCCGTGGGGACGCCGGCACCAGGTGACCGGGTCACGTGGGGTCACCGGCCCCAGGTGACCGGGTCACGTGGGGACACCGGCCCCAGGTGACCGGGTCACGTGGGGTCACCGGCCCCAGGTCAGCGGGTCACGTGGGGTCACCGGCCCCAGGTGACCGGGTCACGTGGGGTCACCGGCCCCAGGTGACCGGGTCACGTGGGGTCACCGGCCCCAGGTGACCGGGTCACGTGGGGTCACCGGCCCCAGGTGACCGGGTCACGTGAGGTCACCGGCCCCAGGTGACCGGGTCACGTGGGGTCACCGGCCCCAGGTGACCGGGTCACGTGGGGTCACCGGCCCCAGGTGACCGGGTCACGTGGGGTCACCGGCCCAGGTGACCGGGTCACGTGGGGTCACCGGCCCCAGGTGACCGTGTCACGTGGGGTCACCGGCCCCAGGTGACCTGGTCACGTGGGGTAACCGGCCCCAGGTGACCGGGTCACGTGGGGACCCCGGGCCCAGGTAACCGGGTCATACCGAGTCCCCGGACCCAGGTCACCGGGTCAGTTCGGGACCCCGGACCCAGGTCGGGTCATGTCACGTCCCATGCCCGGGTCCCCGGGTTGGATTTTTACCCAGGCCCCGGGTCACGGGGTCATGTCGGGTCGCTGTCCCGGGTACCAGTGTCAGGTGACCACCCCGGCCCCGGGAGATGGAGTCATACCGGGTCCCCGGCCCAGGTCCCCGGGTTGCATCGGGACAAAAGCACCGGATCACTGGATCACGTGGGGGCCCGGGCCCGGGTCCCCGGGTTGCATCGGGACACCAGCGAAGGACCACCGGGTCCTGTCGGGTCCCCGGCCCGGGTCCCCTGGACAGGTCGTTAACCCGGCCCCAGGTCACCGGGTCGTGTCGGGTAACCGGCCTGGTTCCCAGGTTCCGGTGACCACCCCGGCACCAGGACCCCGGGTCCCGTGGGGACCCCGGCCCCAGGTGACCGGGTCACGCGGGGTCACCGGCCCCAGGTCAGCGGGTCACGTGGGGTCACCGGCCCCAGGTGACCTGGTCACGTGGGGTCACCGGCCCCAGGTGACCGGGTCACGTGGGGTCACCGGCACCAGGTGACCTGGTCACGTGGGGTCACCGGCCCCAGGTGACCGGGTCACGTGGGGTCACCGGCACCAGGTGACCGGGTCACGTGGGGTCACCGGCCCCAGGTGACCGGGTCACGTGGGGTCACCGGCACCAGGTGACCGGGTCACGTGGGGTCACCGGCCCCAGGTGACCTGGTCACGTGGGGTCACCGGCCCCAGGTGACCGGGTCACGTGGGGTCACCGGCCCCAGGTGACCGGGTCACGTGAGGTCACCGGCCCCAGGTGACCGGGTCACGTGAGGTCACCGGCCCCAGGTGAGCGGGTCACGTGGGGTCACCGGCCCCAGGTGACCTGGTCACGTGGGGTCACCGGCCCCAGGTGACCTGGTCACGTGGGATCACCGGCCCCAGGTGACCGGGTCACGTGGGGTCACCGGCCCCAGGTGACCGGGTCACGTGGGGACACCGGCCCCAGGTGACCGGGTCACGTGGGGTCACCGGCCCCAGGTGACCGGGTCACGTGAGGTCACCGGCCCCAGGTGACCGGGTCACGTGGGGTCACCGGCCCCAGGTGACCGGGTCACGTGGGGTCACCGGCCCCAGGTGACCGGGTCACGTGGGGTCACCGGCCCCAGGTGACCGGGTCACGTGGGGACACCGGCCCCAGGTGACCGGGTCACGTGGGGTCACCGGCCCCAGGTCAGCGGGTCACGTGGGGTCACCGGCCCCAGGTGACCTGGTCACGTGGGGTCACCGGCCCCAGGTGACCGGGTCACGTGGGGTCACCGGCCCCAGGTGACCGGGTCACGTGAGGTCACCGGCCCCAGGTGACCAGGTCACGTGAGGTCACCGGCCCCAGGTGAGCGGGTCACGTGGGGTCACCGGCCCCAGGTGACCTGGTCACGTGGGGTCACCGGCCCCAGGTGACCTGGTCACGTGGGATCACCGGCCCCAGGTGACCGGGTCACGTGGGGTCACCGGCCCCAGGTGACCGGGTCACGTGGGGACACCGGCCCCAGGTGACCGGGTCACGTGGGGTCACCGGCCCCAGGTCAGCGGGTCACGTGGGGTCACCGGCCCCAGGTGACCGGGTCACGTGGGGACACCGGCCCCAGGTGACCGGGTCACGTGGGGTCACCGGCCCCAGGTGACCGGGTCACGTGAGGTCACCGGCCCCAGGTGACCGGGTCACGTGGGGTCACCGGCCCCAGGTGACCGGGTCACGTGGGGTCACCGGCCCCAGGTGACCGGGTCACGTGGGGTCACCGGCCCCAGGTGACCGGGTCACGTGGGGACACCGGCCCCAGGTCAGCGGGTCACGTGGGGTCACCGGCCCCAGGTGACCTGGTCACGTGGGGACCCCGGCCCCAGGTGACCGGGTCACGTGGGGACCCCGGGCCCAGGTAACCGGGTCATACCGAGTCCCCGGACCCAGGTCACCGGGTCAGTTCGGGACCCCGGACCCAGGTCGGGTCATGTCACGTCCCATGCCCGGGTCCCCGGGTTGGATTTTTACCCAGGCCCCGGGTCACGGGGTCATGTCGGGTCGCTGTCCCGGGTACCAGTGTCAGGTGACCACCCCGGCCCCGGGAGATGGAGTCATACCGGGTCCCCGGCCCAGGTCCCCGGGTTGCATCGGGACAAAAGCACCGGATCACTGGATCACGTGGGGGCCCGGGCCCGGGTCCCCGGGTTGCATCGGGACACCAGCGAAGGACCACCGGGTCCTGTCGGGTCCCCGGCCCGGGTCCCCTGGACAGGTCGTTAACCCGGCCCCAGGTCACCGGGTCGTGTCGGGTAACCGGCCTGGTTCCCAGGTTCCGGTGACCACCCCGGCACCAGGACCCCGGGTCCCGTGGGGACCCCGGCCCCAGGTGACCGGGTCACGCGGGGTCACCGGCCCCAGGTCAGCGGGTCACGTGGGGTCACCGGCCCCAGGTGACCTGGTCACGTGGGGTCACCGGCCCCAGGTGACCGGGTCACGTGGGGTCACCGGCACCAGGTGACCTGGTCACGTGGGGTCACCGGCCCCAGGTGACCGGGTCACGTGGGGTCACCGGCACCAGGTGACCGGGTCACGTGGGGTCACTGGCCCCAGGTGACCTGGTCACGTGGGGTCACCGGCACCAGGTGACCGGGTCACGTGGGGTCTCCGGCCCCAGGTGACCTGGTCACGTGGGGTCACCGGCCCCAGGTGACCGGGTCACGTGGGGTCACCGGCCCCAGGTGACCGGGTCACGTGAGGTCACCGGCCCCAGGTGACCGGGTCACGTGAGGTCACCGGCCCCAGGTGAGCGGGTCACGTGGGGTCACCGGCCCCAGGTGACCTGGTCACGTGGGGTCACTGGCCCCAGGTGACCTGGTCACGTGGGATCACCGGCCCCAGGTGACCGGGTCACGTGGGGTCACCGGCCCCAGGTGACCGGGTCACGTGGGGACACCGGCCCCAGGTGACCGGGTCACGTGGGGTCACCGGCCCCAGGTCAGCGGGTCACGTGGGGTCACCGGCCCCAGGTGACCTGGTCACGTGGGGTCACCGGCCCCAGGTGACCGGGTCACGTGGGGTCACCGGCCCCAGGTGACCGGGTCACGTGAGGTCACCGGCCCCAGGTGACCGGGTCACGTGAGGTCACCGGCCCCAGGTGAGCGGGTCACGTGGGGTCACCGGCCCCAGGTGACCTGGTCACGTGGGATCACCGGCCCCAGGTGACCGGGTCACGTGGGGTCACCGGCCCCAGGTGACCGGGTCACGTGGGGACACCGGCCCCAGGTGACCGGGTCACGTGGGGTCACCGGCCCCAGGTGACCGGGTCACGTGGGGACACCGGCCCCAGGTGACCGGGTCACGTGGGGTCACCGGCCCCAGGTGACCGGGTCACGTGGGGTCACCGGCCCCAGGTGACCTGGTCACGTGGGGTCACCGGCCCCAGGTGACCGGGTCACGTGGGGTCACCGGCCCCAGGTGACCGGGTCACGTGGGGACACCGGCCCCAGGTGACCGGGTCACGTGGGGTCACCGGCCCCAGGTCAGCGGGTCACGTGGGGTCCCCGGCCCCAGGTGACCTGGTCACGTGGGGTCACCGGCCCCAGGTGACCGGGTCACGTGGGGACACCGGCCCCAGGTGACCGGGTCACGTGGGGTCACCGGCCCCAGGTGACCGGGTCACGTGAGGTCACCGGCCCCAGGTGACCGGGTCACGTGGGGTCACCGGCCCCAGGTGACCGGGTCACGTGGGGTCACCGGCCCCAGGTGACCGGGTCACGTGGGGACACCGGCCCCAGGTCAGCGGGTCACGTGGGGTCACCGGCCCCAGGTGACCTGGTCACGTGGGGACCCCGGCCCCAGGTGACCGGGTCACGTGGGGACCCCGGGCCCAGGTAACCGGGTCATACCGAGTCCCCGGACCCAGGTCACCGGGTCAGTTCGGGACCCCGGACCCAGGTCGGGTCATGTCACGTCCCATGCCCGGGTCCCCGGGTTGGATTTTTACCCAGGCCCCGGGTCACGGGGTCATGTCGGGTCGCTGTCCCGGGTACCAGTGTCAGGTGACCACCCCGGCCCCGGGAGACGGAGTCATACCGGGTCCCCGGCCCAGGTCCCCGGGTTGCATCGGGACAAAAGCACCGGATCACTGGATCACGTGGGGGCCCGGGCCCGGGTCCCCGGGTTGCATCGGGACACCAGCGAAGGACCACCGGGTCCTGTCGGGTCCCCGGCCCGGGTCCCCTGGACAGGTCGTTAACCCGGCCCCAGGTCACCGGGTCGTGTCGGGTAACCGGCCTGGTTCCCAGGTTCCGGTGACCACCCCGGCACCAGGACCCCGGGTCCCGTGGGGACCCCGGCACCAGGTGACCGGGTCACGTGGGGTCACCGGCCCCAGGTGACCGGGTCACGTGGGGACACCGGCCCCAGGTGACCGGGTCACGTGGGGTCACCGGCCCCAGGTCAGCGGGTCACGTGGGGTCACCGGCCCCAGGTGACCGGGTCACGTGGGGTCACCGGCCCCAGGTGACCGGGTCACGTGGGGTCACCGGCACCAGGTGACCGGGTCACGTGGGGTCACCGGCCCCAGGTGACCTGGTCACGTGGGGTCACCGGCCCCAGGTGACCGGGTCACGTGAGGTCACCGGCCCCAGGTGACCGGGTCACGTGGGGTCACCGGCCCCAGGTGACCGGGTCACGTGGGGTCACCGGCCCAGGTGACCGGGTCACGTGGGGTCACCGGCCCCAGGTGACCGGGTCACGTGGGGTCACCGGCCCCAGGTGACCTGGTCACGTGGGGTCACCGGCCCCAGGTGACCGGGTCACGTGGGGTCACCGGCCCCAGGTGACCGGGTCACGTGGGGTCACCGGCCCCAGGTGACCGGGTCACGTGGGGTCACCGGCCCCAGGTCAGCGGGTCACGTGGGGACCCCGGCCCCAGGTGACCTGGTCACGTGGGGACACCGGCCCCAGGTCAGCGGGTCACGTGGGGTCACCGGCCCCAGGTGACCTGGTCACGTGGGGACCCCGGCCCCAGGTGACCGGGTCACGTGGGGACCCCGGGCCCAGGTAACCGGGTCATACCGAGTCCCCGGACCCAGGTCACCGGGTCAGTTCGGGACCCCGGACCCAGGTCGGGTCATGTCACGTCCCATGCCCGGGTCCCCGGGTTGGATTTTTACCCAGGCCCCGGGTCACGGGGTCATGTCGGGTCGCTGTCCCGGGTACCAGTGTCAGGTGACCACCCCGGCCCCGGGAGACGGAGTCATACCGGGTCCCCGGCCCAGGTCCCCGGGTTGCATCGGGACAAAAGCACCGGATCACTGGATCACGTGGGGGCCCGGGCCCGGGTCCCCGGGTTGCATCGGGACACCAGCGAAGGACCACCGGGTCCTGTCGGGTCCCCGGCCCGGGTCCCCTGGACAGGTCGTTAACCCGGCCCCAGGTCACCGGGTCGTGTCGGGTAACCGGCCTGGTTCCCAGGTTCCGGTGACCACCCCGGCACCAGGACTCCGGGTCCCGTGGGGACCCCGGCCCCAGGTGACCGGGTCACGCGGGGTCACCGGCCCCAGGTCAGCGGGTCACGTGGGGTCACCGGCCCCAGGTGACCGGGTCACGTGGGGTCACCGGCCCCAGGTGACCAGGTCACGTGAGGTCACCGGCCCCAGGTGACCGGGTCACGTGGGGTCACCGGCCCCAGGTGACCGGGTCACGTGAGGTCACCGGCCCCAGGTGACCGGGTCACGTGGGGTCACCGGCCCCAGGTGACCGGGTCACGTGGGGTCACCGGCCCCAGGTGACCGGGTCACGTGGGGTCACCGGCCCCAGGTGACCGGGTCACGTGGGGTCACCGGCCCCAGGTGACCGGGTCACGTGGGGTCACCGGCCCCAGGTGACCGGGTCACGTGGGGACACCGGCCCCAGGTGACCGGGTCACGTGGGGTCACCGGCCCCAGGTCAGCGGGTCACGTGGGGTCACCGGCCCCAGGTGACCTGGTCACGTGGGGTCACCGGCCCCAGGTGACCGGGTCACGTGGGGTCACCGGCCCCAGGTGACCGGGTCACGTGAGGTCACCGGCCCCAGGTGACCGGGTCACGTGAGGTCACCGGCCCCAGGTGAGCGGGTCACGTGGGGTCACCGGCCCCAGGTGACCTGGTCACGTGGGGTCACCGGCCCCAGGTGACCTGGTCACGTGGGATCACCGGCCCCAGGTGACCGGGTCACGTGGGGTCACCGGCCCCAGGTGACCGGGTCACGTGGGGACACCGGCCCCAGGTGACCGGGTCACGTGGGGTCACCGGCCCCAGGTGACCGGGTCACGTGAGGTCACCGGCCCCAGGTGACCGAGTCACGAGGGGTCACCGGCCCCAGGTGACCGGGTCACGTGGGGTCACCGGCCCCAGGTGACCGGGTCACGTGGGGACACCGGCCCCAGGTGACCGGGTCACGTGGGGTCACCGGCCCCAGGTCAGCGGGTCACGTGGGGTCACCGGCCCCAGGTGACCTGGTCACGTGGGGTCACCGGCCCCAGGTGACCGGGTCACGTGGGGACACCGGCCCCAGGTGACCGGGTCACGTGGGGTCACCGGCCCCAGGTGACCGGGTCACGTGAGGTCACCGGCCCCAGGTGAGCGGGTCACGTGGGGTTACCGGCCCCAGGTGACCGGGTCACGTGGGGTCACCGGCCCCAGGTGACCGGGTCACGTGGGGTCACCGGCCCCAGGTGACCTGGTCACGTGGGGACACCGGCCCCAGGTCAGCGGGTCACGTGGGGTCACCGGCCCCAGGTGACCTGGTCACGTGGGGACCCCGGCCCCAGGTGACCGGGTCACGTGGGGACCCCGGGCCCAGGTAACCGG
Organism: Somateria mollissima; assembly: GCA_951411735.1. NCBI lineage: Eukaryota > Metazoa > Chordata > Aves > Anseriformes > Anatidae > Somateria > Somateria mollissima. Next base: position 356,102 of record CATOCB010000075.1, read on the forward strand.
GTCATACCGAGTCCCCGGACCCAGGTCACCGGGTCAGTTCGGGACCCCGGACCCAGGTCGGGTCATGTCACGTCCCATGCCCGGGTCCCCGGGTTGGATTTTTACCCAGGCCCCGGGTCACGGGGTCATGTCGGGTCGCTGTCCCGGGTACCAGTGTCAGGTGACCACCCCGGCCCCGGGAGACGGAGTCATACCGGGTCCCCGGCCCAGGTCCCCGGGTTGCATCGGGACAAAAGCACCGGATCACTGGATCACGTGGGGGCCCGGGCCCGGGTCCCCGGGTTGCATCGGGACACCAGCGAAGGACCACCGGGTCCTGTCGGGTCCCCGGCCCGGGTCCCCTGGACAGGTCGTTAACCCGGCCCCAGGTCACCGGGTCGTGTCGGGTAACCGGCCTGGTTCCCAGGTTCCGGTGACCACCCCGGCACCAGGACCCCGGGTCCCGTGGGGACCCCGGCACCAGGTGACCGGGTCACGTGGGGTCACCGGCCCCAGGTGACCGGGTCACGTGGGGACACCGGCCCCAGGTGACCGGGTCACGTGGGGTCACCGGCCCCAGGTCAGCGGGTCACGTGGGGTCACCGGCCCCAGGTGACCGGGTCACGTGGGGTCACCGGCCCCAGGTGACCGGGTCACGTGGGGTCACCGGCACCAGGTGACCTGGTCACGTGGGGTCACCGGCCCCAGGTGACCGGGTCACGTGGGGTCACCGGCCCCAGGTGACCGGGTCACGTGAGGTCACCGGCCCCAGGTGACCGGGTCACGTGGGGTCACCGGCCCCAGGTGACCGGGTCACGTGGGGTCACCGGCCCAGGTGACCGGGTCACGTGGGGTCACCGGCCCCAGGTGACCGGGTCACGTGGGGTCACCGGCCCCAGGTGACCGGGTCACGTGGGGTCACCGGCCCCAGGTGACCGGGTCACGTGGGGTCACCGGCCCCAGGTGACCGGGTCACGTGGGGTCACCGGCCCCAGGTCAGCGGGTCACGTGGGGTCACCGGCCCCAGGTGACCTGGTCACGTGGGGTCACCGGCCCCAGGTGACCGGGTCACGTGGGGTCACCGGCCCCAGGTGACCGGGTCACGTGAGGTCACCGGCCCCAGGTAACCGGGTCACGTGAGGTCACCGGCCCCAGGTGAGCGGGTCACGTGGGGTCACCGGCCCCAGGTGACCTGGTCACGTGGGGTCACCGGCCCCAGGTGACCTGGTCACGTGGGATCACCGGCCCCAGGTGACCGGGTCACGTGGGGTCACCGGCCCCAGGTGACCGGGTCACGTGGGGACACCGGCCCCAGGTGACCGGGTCACGTGGGGTCACCGGCCCCAGGTGACCGGGTCACGTGAGGTCACCGGCCCCAGGTGACCGGGTCACGAGGGGTCACCGGCCCCAGGTGACCGGGTCACGTGGGGTCACCGGCCCCAGGTGACCGGGTCACGTGGGGACACCGGCCCCAGGTGACCGGGTCACGTGGGGTCACCGGCCCCAGGTCAGCGGGTCACGTGGGGTCACCGGCCCCAGGTGACCTGGTCACGTGGGGTCACCGGCCCCAGGTGACCGGGTCACGTGGGGACACCGGCCCCAGGTGACCGGGTCACGTGGGGTCACCGGCCCCAGGTGACCGGGTCACGTGAGGTCACCGGCCCCAGGTGACCTGGTCACGTGGGGTCACCGGCCCCAGGTGACCGGGTCACGTGGGGTCACCGGCCCCAGGTGACCGGGTCACGTGGGGTCACCGGCCCCAGGTGACCGGGTCACGTGGGGACACCGGCCCCAGGTCAGCGGGTCACGTGGGGTCACCGGCCCCAGGTGACCTGGTCACGTGGGGACCCCGGCCCCAGGTGACCGGGTCACGTGGGGACCCCGGGCCCAGGTAACCGGGTCATACCGAGTCCCCGGACCCAGGTCACCGGGTCAGTTCGGGACCCCGGACCCAGGTCGGGTCATGTCACGTCCCATGCCCGGGTCCCCGGGTTGGATTTTTACCCAGGCCCCGGGTCACGGGGTCATGTCGGGTCGCTGTCCCGGGTACCAGTGTCAGGTGACCACCCCGGCCCCGGGAGACGGAGTCATACCGGGTCCCCGGCCCAGGTCCCCGGGTTGCATCGGGACAAAAGCACCGGATCACTGGATCACGTGGGGGCCCGGGCCCGGGTCCCCGGGTTGCATCGGGACACCAGCGAAGGACCACCGGGTCCTGTCGGGTCCCCGGCCCGGGTCCCCTGGACAGGTCGTTAACCCGGCCCCAGGTCACCGGGTCGTGTCGGGTAACCGGCCTGGTTCCCAGGTTCCGGTGACCACCCCGGCACCAGGACCCCGGGTCCCGTGGGGACCCCGGCACCAGGTGACCGGGTCACGTGGGGTCACCGGCCCCAGGTGACCGGGTCACGTGGGGACACCGGCCCCAGGTGACCGGGTCACGTGGGGTCACCGGCCCCAGGTCAGCGGGTCACGTGGGGTCACCGGCCCCAGGTGACCGGGTCACGTGGGGTCACCGGCCCCAGGTGACCGGGTCACGTGGGGTCACCGGCACCAGGTGACCTGGTCACGTGGGGTCACCGGCCCCAGGTGACCGGGTCACGTGGGGTCACCGGCCCCAGGTGACCGGGTCACGTGAGGTCACCGGCCCCAGGTGACCGGGTCACGTGGGGTCACCGGCCCCAGGTGACCGGGTCACGTGGGGTCACCGGCCCAGGTGACCGGGTCACGTGGGGTCACCGGCCCCAGGTGACCGGGTCACGTGGGGTCACCGGCCCCAGGTGACCTGGTCACGTGGGGTTACCGGCCCCAGGTGACCGGGTCACGTGGGGTCACCGGCCCCAGGTGACCGGGTCACGTGGGGTCACCGGCCCCAGGTGACCGGGTCACGTGGGGTCACCGGCCCCAGGTCAGCGGGTCACGTGGGGACCCCGGCCCCAGGTGACCGGGTCACGTGGGGACACCGGCCCCAGGTCAGCGGGTCACGTGGGGTCACCGGCCCCAGGTGACCTGGTCACGTGGGGACCCCGGCCCCAGGTGACCGGGTCACGTGGGGACCCCGGGCCCAGGTAACCGGGTCATACCGAGTCCCCGGACCCAGGTCACCGGGTCAGTTCGGGACCCCGGACCCAGGTCGGGTCATGTCACGTCCCATGCCCGGGTCCCCGGGTTGGATTTTTACCCAGGCCCCGGGTCACGGGGTCATGTCGGGTCGCTGTCCCGGGTACCAGTGTCAGGTGACCACCCCGGCCCCGGGAGACGGAGTCATACCGGGTCCCCGGCCCAGGTCCCCGGGTTGCATCGGGACAAAAGCACCGGATCACTGGATCACGTGGGGGCCCGGGCCCGGGTCCCCGGGTTGCATCGGGACACCAGCGAAGGACCACCGGGTCCTGTCGGGTCCCCGGCCCGGGTCCCCTGGACAGGTCGTTAACCCGGCCCCAGGTCACCGGGTTGTGTCGGGTAACCGGCCTGGTTCCCAGGTTCCGGTGACCACCCCGGCACCAGGACTCCGGGTCCCGTGGGGACCCCGGCCCCAGGTGACCGGGTCACGCGGGGTCACCGGCCCCAGGTCAGCGGGTCACGTGGGGTCACCGGCCCCAGGTGACCGGGTCACGTGGGGTCACCGGCCCCAGGTGACCGGGTCACGTGAGGTCACCGGCCCCAGGTGACCGGGTCACGTGGGGTCACCGGCCCCAGGTGACCGGGTCACGTGGGGTCACCGGCCCCAGGTGACCGGGTCACGTGGGGTCACCGGCCCCAGGTGACCGGGTCACGTGGGGACACCGGCCCCAGGTGACCGGGTCACGTGGGGTCACCGGCCCCAGGTCAGCGGGTCACGTGGGGTCACCGGCCCCAGGTGACCGGGTCACGTGGGGACACCGGCCCCAGGTGACCGGGTCACGTGGGGTCACCGGCCCCAGGTCAGCGGGTCACGTGGGGTCACCGGCCCCAGGTGACCTGGTCACGTGGGGTCACCGGCCCCAGGTGACCGGGTCACGTGGGGTCACCGGCCCCAGGTGACCGGGTCACGTGGGGTCACCGGACCCAGGTCAGCGGGTCACGTGGGGACACCGGCCCCAGGTAACCGGGTCATACCGAGTCCCCGGACCCAGGTCACCGGGTGAGTTCGGGACCCCGGACCCAGGTCGGGTCATGTCACGTCCCATGCCCGGGTCCCCGGGTTGGATTTTTACCCAGGCCCCGGGTCACAGGGTCATGTCGGGTCAACGGCCTGGGTACAAGGGTCTGGTGACCACCCCGACCCCAGGTCTCCGGGTCATGACGGGACACCGGACCAGGTCCCCGAGTCCGGTCGACACCACAGCCCCAGGTCACCGGGTCATGTCGGGACCCAGCCCGGGTCCCCGGGACGGGTTTTTACCCCAGCCGCAGATCACCGGGTCCTGTCGGGTACCCGGGTCGGGTCCCCTGGACAGGTCGGCACCCCGGCCCTGGGTCACGGGGTCATGTCGGGTCGCTGTCCCGGGTACCAGTGTCAGGTGACCACCCCGGCCCCGGGAGACGGAGTCATACCGGGTCCCCGGCCCAGGTCCCCGGGTTGCATCGGGACAAAAGCACCGGATCACTGGATCACGTGGGGGCCCGGGCCCGGGTCCCCGGGTTGCATCGGGACACCAGCGAAGGACCACCGGGTCCTGTCGGGTCCCCGGCCCGGGTCCCCTGGACAGGTCGTTAACCCGGCCCCAGGTCACCGGGTCGTGTCGGGTAACCGGCCTGGTTCCCAGGTTCCGGTGACCACCCCGGCACCAGGACCCCGGGTCCCGTGGGGACACCGGCCCCAGGTGACCGGGTCACGTGGGGTCACCGGCCCCAGGTGACCGGGTCACGTGGGGACACCGGCCCCAGGTGACCGGGTCACGTGGGGTCACCGGCCCCAGGTCAGCGGGTCACGTGGGGTCACCGGCCCCAGGTGACCGGGTCACGTGGGGTCACCGGCCCCAGGTGACCGGGTCACGTGGGGTCACCGGCACCAGGTGACCGGGTCACGTGGGGTCACCGGCCCCAGGTGACCGGGTCACGTGGGGTCACCGGCCCCAGGTGACCGGGTCACGTGAGGTCACCGGCCCCAGGTGACCGGGTCACGTGGTGTCACCGGCCCCAGGTGACCGGGTCACGTGGGGTCACCGGCCCCAGGTGACCGGGTCACGTGGGGTCACCGGCCCCAGGTGACCGGGTCACGTGGGGTCACCGGCCCCAGGTCAGCGGGTCACGTGGGGTCACCGGCCCCAGGTGACCTGGTCACGTGGGGTCACCGGCCCCAGGTGACCGGGTCACGTGGGGTCACCGGCCCCAGGTGACCGGGTCACGTGGGGTCACCGGCCCCAGGTCAGCGGGTCACGTGGGGTCACCGGCCCCAGGTGACCTGGTCACGTGGGGTCACCGGCCCCAGGTGACCGGGTCACGTGGGGTCACCGGCCCCAGGTGACCGGGTCACGTGGGGTCACCGGACCCAGGTCAGCGGGTCACGTGGGGACACCGGCCCCAGGTAACCGGGTCATACCGAGTCCCCGGACCCAGGTCACCGGGTGAGTTCGGGACCCCGGACCCAGGTCGGGTCATGTCACGTCCCATGCCCGGGTCCCCGGGTTGGATTTTTACCCAGGCCCCGGGTCACAGGGTCATGTCGGGTCAACGGCCTGGGTACAAGGGTCTGGTGACCACCCCGACCCCAGGTCTCCGGGTCATGACGGGACACCGGACCAGGTCCCCGAGTCCGGTCGACACCACAGCCCCAGGTCACCGGGTCATGTCGGGACCCAGCCCGGGTCCCCGGGACGGGTTTTTACCCCAGCCGCAGATCACCGGGTCCTGTCGGGTACCCGGGTCGGGTCCCCTGGACAGGTCGGCACCCCGGCCCTGGGTCACGGGGTCATGTCGGGTCGCTGTCCCGGGTACCAGTGTCAGGTGACCACCCCGGCCCCGGGAGACGGAGTCATACCGGGTCCCCGGCCCAGGTCCCCGGGTTGCATCGGGACAAAAGCACCGGATCACTGGATCACGTGGGGGCCCGGGCCCGGGTCCCCGGGTTGCATCGGGACACCAGCGAAGGACCACCGGGTCCTGTCGGGTCCCCGGCCCGGGTCCCCTGGACAGGTCGTTAACCCGGCCCCAGGTCACCGGGTCGTGTCGGGTAACCGGCCTGGTTCCCAGGTTCCGGTGACCACCCCGGCACCAGGACCCCGGGTCCCGTGGGGACACCGGCCCCAGGTGACCGGGTCACGTGGGGTCACCGGCCCCAGGTGACCGGGTCACGTGGGGACACCGGCCCCAGGTGACCGGGTCACGTGGGGTCACCGGCCCCAGGTCAGCGGGTCACGTGGGGTCACCGGCCCCAGGTGACCGGGTCACGTGGGGTCACCGGCCCCAGGTGACCGGGTCACGTGGGGTCACCGGCCCCAGGTCAGCGGGTCACGTGGGGTCACCGGCCCCAGGTGACCGGGTCACGTGGGGTCACCGGCCCCAGGTGACCGGGTCACGTGAGGTCACCGGCCCCAGGTGACCGGGTCACGTGGTGTCACCGGCCCCAGGTGACCGGGTCACGTGGGGTCACCGGCCCCAGGTGACCGGGTCACGTGGGGTCACCGGCCCCAGGTGACCGGGTCACGTGGGGTCACCGGCCCCAGGTCAGCGGGTCACGTGGGGTCACCGGCCCCAGGTGACCTGGTCACGTGGGGTCACCGGCCCCAGGTGACCGGGTCACGTGGGGTCACCGGCCCCAGGTGACCGGGTCACGTGGGGTCACCGGCCCCAGGTCAGCGGGTCACGTGGGGTCACCGGCCCCAGGTGACCTGGTCACGTGGGGTCACCGGCCCCAGGTGACCGGGTCACGTGGGGTCACCGGCCCCAGGTGACCGGGTCACGTGGGGTCACCGGACCCAGGTCAGCGGGTCACGTGGGGACACCGGCCCCAGGTAACCGGGTCATACCGAGTCCCCGGACCCAGGTCACCGGGTGAGTTCGGGACCCCGGACCCAGGTCGGGTCATGTCACGTCCCATGCCCGGGTCCCCGGGTTGGATTTTTACCCAGGCCCCGGGTCACAGGGTCATGTCGGGTCAACGGCCTGGGTACAAGGGTCTGGTGACCACCCCGACCCCAGGTCCCCGGGTCATGACGGGACACCGGACCAGGTCCCCGAGTCCGGTCGACACCACAGCCCCAGGTCACCGGGTCATGTCGGGACCCAGCCCGGGTCCCCGGGACGGGTTTTTACCCCAGCCGCAGATCACCGGGTCCTGTCGGGTACCCGGGTCGGGTCCCCTGGACAGGTCGGCACCCCGGCCCCGGGTCACGGGGTCATGTCGGGTCGCTGTCCCGGGTACCAGTGTCAGGTGACCACCCCGGCCCCGGGAGACGGAGTCATACCGGGTCCCCGGCCCAGGTCCCCGGGTTGCATCGGGACAAAAGCACCGGATCACTGGATCACGTGGGGGCCCGGGCCCGGGTCCCCGGGTTGCATCGGGACACCAGCGAAGGACCACCGGGTCCTGTCGGGTCCCCGGCCCGGGTCCCCTGGACAGGTCGTTAACCCGGCCCCAGGTCACCGGGTCGTGTCGGGTAACCGGCCTGGTTCCCAGGTTCCGGTGACCACCCCGGCACCAGGACCCCGGGTCCCGTGGGGACGCCGGCACCAGGTGACCGGGTCACGTGGGGTCACCGGCCCCAGGTGACCGGGTCACGTGGGGACACCGGCCCCAGGTGACCGGGTCACGCGGGGCCACCGGCCCCAGGTCAGCGGGTCACGTGGGGTCACCGGCCCCAGGTGACCGGGTCACGTGGGGTCACCGGCCCCAGGTGACCGGGTCACGTGAGGTCACCGGCCCCAGGTGACCGGGTCACGTGGGGTCACCGGCCCCAGGTGACCGGGTCACGTGGGGTCACCGGCCCCAGGTGACCGGGTCACGTGGGGTCACCGGCCCCAGGTGACCGGGTCACGTGGGGACACCGGCCCCAGGTGACCGGGTCACGTGGGGTCACCGGCCCCAGGTCAGCGGGTCACGTGGGGTCACCGGCCCCAGGTGACCGGGTCACGTGGGGACACCGGCCCCAGGTGACCGGGTCACGTGGGGTCACCGGCCCCAGGTCAGCGGGTCACGTGGGGTCACCGGCCCCAGGTGACCTGGTCACGTGGGGTCACCGGCCCCAGGTGACCGGGTCACGTGGGGTCACCGGACCCAGGTCAGCGGGTCACGTGGGGACACCGGCCCCAGGTAACCGGGTCATACCGAGTCCCCGGACCCAGGTCACCGGGTGAGTTCGGGACCCCGGACCCAGGTCGGGTCATGTCACGTCCCATGCCCGGGTCCCCGGGTTGGATTTTTACCCAGGCCCCGGGTCACAGGGTCATGTCGGGTCAACGGCCTGGGTACAAGGGTCTGGTGACCACCCCGACCCCAGGTCTCCGGGTCATGACGGGACACCGGACCAGGTCCCCGAGTCCGGTCGACACCACAGCCCCAGGTCACCGGGTCATGTCGGGACCCAGCCCGGGTCCCCGGGACGGGTTTTTACCCCAGCCGCAGATCACCGGGTCCTGTCGGGTACCCGGGTCGGGTCCCCTGGACAGGTCGGCACCCCGGCCCTGGGTCACGGGGTCATGTCGGGTCGCTGTCCCGGGTACCAGTGTCAGGTGACCACCCCGGCCCCGGGAGACGGAGTCATACCGGGTCCCCGGCCCAGGTCCCCGGGTTGCATCGGGACAAAAGCACCGGATCACTGGATCACGTGGGGGCCCGGGCCCGGGTCCCCGGGTTGCATCGGGACACCAGCGAAGGACCACCGGGTCCTGTCGGGTCCCCGGCCCGGGTCCCCTGGACAGGTCGTTAACCCGGCCCCAGGTCACCGGGTCGTGTCGGGTAACCGGCCTGGTTCCCAGGTTCCGGTGACCACCCCGGCACCAGGACCCCGGGTCCCGTGGGGACACCGGCCCCAGGTGACCGGGTCACGTGGGGTCACCGGCCCCAGGTGACCGGGTCACGTGGGGACACCGGCCCCAGGTGACCGGGTCACGTGGGGTCACCGGCCCCAGGTCAGCGGGTCACGTGGGGTCACCGGCCCCAGGTGACCGGGTCACGTGGGGTCACCGGCCCCAGGTGACCGGGTCACGTGGGGTCACCGGCACCAGGTGACCGGGTCACGTGGGGTCACCGGCCCCAGGTGACCGGGTCACGTGGGGTCACCGGCCCCAGGTGACCGGGTCACGTGAGGTCACCGGCCCCAGGTGACCGGGTCACGTGGTGTCACCGGCCCCAGGTGACCGGGTCACGTGGGGTCACCGGCCCCAGGTGACCGGGTCACGTGGGGTCACCGGCCCCAGGTGACCGGGTCACGTGGGGTCACCGGCCCCAGGTCAGCGGGTCACGTGGGGTCACCGGCCCCAGGTGACCTGGTCACGTGGGGTCACCGGCCCCAGGTGACCGGGTCACGTGGGGTCACCGGCCCCAGGTGACCGGGTCACGTGGGGTCACCGGCCCCAGGTCAGCGGGTCACGTGGGGTCACCGGCCCCAGGTGACCTGGTCACGTGGGGTCACCGGCCCCAGGTGACCGGGTCACGTGGGGTCACCGGCCCCAGGTGACCGGGTCACGTGGGGTCACCGGACCCAGGTCAGCGGGTCACGTGGGGACACCGGCCCCAGGTAACCGGGTCATACCGAGTCCCCGGACCCAGGTCACCGGGTGAGTTCGGGACCCCGGACCCAGGTCGGGTCATGTCACGTCCCATGCCCGGGTCCCCGGGTTGGATTTTTACCCAGGCCCCGGGTCACAGGGTCATGTCGGGTCAACGGCCTGGGTACAAGGGTCTGGTGACCACCCCGACCCCAGGTCTCCGGGTCATGACGGGACACCGGACCAGGTCCCCGAGTCCGGTCGACACCACAGCCCCAGGTCACCGGGTCATGTCGGGACCCAGCCCGGGTCCCCGGGACGGGTTTTTACCCCAGCCGCAGATCACCGGGTCCTGTCGGGTACCCGGGTCGGGTCCCCTGGACAGGTCGGCACCCCGGCCCTGGGTCACGGGGTCATGTCGGGTCGCTGTCCCGGGTACCAGTGTCAGGTGACCACCCCGGCCCCGGGAGACGGAGTCATACCGGGTCCCCGGCCCAGGTCCCCGGGTTGCATCGGGACAAAAGCACCGGATCACTGGATCACGTGGGGGCCCGGGCCCGGGTCCCCGGGTTGCATCGGGACACCAGCGAAGGACCACCGGGTCCTGTCGGGTCCCCGGCCCGGGTCCCCTGGACAGGTCGTTAACCCGGCCCCAGGTCACCGGGTCGTGTCGGGTAACCGGCCTGGTTCCCAGGTTCCGGTGACCACCCCGGCACCAGGACCCCGGGTCCCGTGGGGACACCGGCCCCAGGTGACCGGGTCACGTGGGGTCACCGGCCCCAGGTGACCGGGTCACGTGGGGACACCGGCCCCAGGTGACCGGGTCACGTGGGGTCACCGGCCCCAGGTCAGCGGGTCACGTGGGGTCACCGGCCCCAGGTGACCGGGTCACGTGGGGTCACCGGCCCCAGGTGACCGGGTCACGTGGGGTCACCGGCCCCAGGTCAGCGGGTCACGTGGGGTCACCGGCCCCAGGTGACCGGGTCACGTGGGGTCACCGGCCCCAGGTGACCGGGTCACGTGAGGTCACCGGCCCCAGGTGACCGGGTCACGTGGTGTCACCGGCCCCAGGTGACCGGGTCACGTGGGGTCACCGGCCCCAGGTGACCGGGTCACGTGGGGTCACCGGCCCCAGGTGACCGGGTCACGTGGGGTCACCGGCCCCAGGTCAGCGGGTCACGTGGGGTCACCGGCCCCAGGTGACCTGGTCACGTGGGGTCACCGGCCCCAGGTGACCGGGTCACGTGGGGTCACCGGCCCCAGGTCAGCGGGTCACGTGGGGTCACCGGCCCCAGGTGACCTGGTCACGTGGGGTCACCGGCCCCAGGTGACCGGGTCACGTGGGGTCACCGGCCCCAGGTGACCGGGTCACGTGGGGTCACCGGACCCAGGTCAGCGGGTCACGTGGGGACACCGGCCCCAGGTAACCGGGTCATACCGAGTCCCCGGACCCAGGTCACCGGGTGAGTTCGGGACCCCGGACCCAGGTCGGGTCATGTCACGTCCCATGCCCGGGTCCCCGGGTTGGATTTTTACCCAGGCCCCGGGTCACAGGGTCATGTCGGGTCAACGGCCTGGGTACAAGGGTCTGGTGACCACCCCGACCCCAGGTCCCCGGGTCATGACGGGACACCGGACCAGGTCCCCGAGTCCGGTCGACACCACAGCCCCAGGTCACCGGGTCATGTCGGGACCCAGCCCGGGTCCCCGGGACGGGTTTTTACCCCAGCCGCAGATCACCGGGTCCTGTCGGGTACCCGGGTCGGGTCCCCTGGACAGGTCGGCACCCCGGCCCCGGGTCACGGGGTCATGTCGGGTCGCTGTCCCGGGTACCAGTGTCAGGTGACCACCCCGGCCCCGGGAGACGGAGTCATACCGGGTCCCCGGCCCAGGTCCCCGGGTTGCATCGGGACAAAAGCACCGGATCACTGGATCACGTGGGGGCCCGGGCCCGGGTCCCCGGGTTGCATCGGGACACCAGCGAAGGACCACCGGGTCCTGTCGGGTCCCCGGCCCGGGTCCCCTGGACAGGTCGTTAACCCGGCCCCAGGTCACCGGGTCGTGTCGGGTAACCGGCCTGTTCCCAGGTTCCGGTGACCACCCCGGCACCAGGACCCCGGGTCCCGTGGGGACGCCGGCACCAGGTGACCGGGTCACGTGGGGTCACCGGCCCCAGGTGACCGGGTCACGTGGGGACACCGGCCCCAGGTGACCGGGTCACGCGGGGCCACCGGCCCCAGGTCAGCGGGTCACGTGGGGTCACCGGCCCCAGGTGACCGGGTCACGTGGGGTCACCGGCCCCAGGTGACCGGGTCACGTGGGGTCACCGGCCCCAGGTGACCGGGTCACGTGGGGTCACCGGCCCCAGGTGACCTGGTCACGTGGGGTCACCGGCCCCAGGTGACCGGGTCACGTGGGGTCACCGGCCCCAGGTGACCGGGTCACGTGGGGTCACCGGCCCCAGGTGACCGGGTCACGTGAGGTCACCGGCCCCAGGTGACCGGGTCACGTGGGGTCACCGGCCCCAGGTGACCGGGTCACGTGGGGTCACCGGCCCCAGGTGACCGGGTCACGTGGGGTCACCGGCCCAGGTGACCGGGTCACGTGGGGTCACCGGCCCCAGGTGACCGGGTCACGTGGGGTCACCGGCCCCAGGTGACCTGGTCACGTGGGGTAACCGGCCCCAGGTGACCGGGTCACGTGGGGACCCCGGGCCCAGGTAACCGGGTCATACCGAGTCCCCGGACCCAGGTCACCGGGTCAGTTCGGGACCCCGGACCCAGGTCGGGTCATGTCACGTCCCATGCCCGGGTCCCCGGGTTGGATTTTTACCCAGGCCCCGGGTCACGGGGTCATGTCGGGTCGCTGTCCCGGGTACCAGTGTCAGGTGACCACCCCGGCCCCGGGAGACGGAGTCATACCGGGTCCCCGGCCCAGGTCCCCGGGTTGCATCGGGACAAAAGCACCGGATCACTGGATCACGTGGGGGCCCGGGCCCGGGTCCCCGGGTTGCATCGGGACACCAGCGAAGGACCACCGGGTCCTGTCGGGTCCCCGGCCCGGGTCCCCTGGACAGGTCGTTAACCCGGCCCCAGGTCACCGGGTCGTGTCGGGTAACCGGCCTGGTTCCCAGGTTCCGGTGACCACCCCGGCACCAGGACCCCGGGTCCCGTGGGGACCCCGGCCCCAGGTGACCGGGTCACGCGGGGTCACCGGCCCCAGGTCAGCGGGTCACGTGGGGTCACCGGCCCCAGGTGACCTGGTCACGTGGGGTCACCGGCCCCAGGTGACCGGGTCACGTGGGGTCACCGGCACCAGGTGACCTGGTCACGTGGGGTCACCGGCCCCAGGTGACCGGGTCACGTGGGGTCACCGGCACCAGGTGACCGGGTCACGTGGGGTCACTGGCCCCAGGTGACCTGGTCACGTGGGGTCACCGGCCCCAGGTGACCGGGTCACGTGGGGTCACCGGCCCCAGGTGACCTGGTCACGTGGGGTCACCGGCCCCAGGTGACCGGGTCACGTGGGGTCACCGGCCCCAGGTGACCGGGTCACGTGAGGTCACCGGCCCCAGGTGACCGGGTCACGTGAGGTCACCGGCCCCAGGTGAGCGGGTCACGTGGGGTCACCGGCCCCAGGTGACCTGGTCACGTGGGGTCACCGGCCCCAGGTGACCTGGTCACGTGGGATCACCGGCCCCAGGTGACCGGGTCACGTGGGGTCACCGGCCCCAGGTGACCGGGTCACGTGGGGACACCGGCCCCAGGTCAGCGGGTCACGTGGGGTCACCGGCCCCAGGTGACCTGGTCACGTGGGGACCCCGGCCCCAGGTGACCGGGTCACGTGGGGACCCCGGGCCCAGGTAACCGGGTCATACCGAGTCCCCGGACCCAGGTCACCGGGTCAGTTCGGGACCCCGGACCCAGGTCGGGTCATGTCACGTCCCATGCCCGGGTCCCCGGGTTGGATTTTTACCCAGGCCCCGGGTCACGGGGTCATGTCGGGTCGCTGTCCCGGGTACCAGTGTCAGGTGACCACCCCGGCCCCGGGAGACGGAGTCATACCGGGTCCCCGGCCCAGGTCCCCGGGTTGCATCGGGACAAAAGCACCGGATCACTGGATCACGTGGGGGCCCGGGCCCGGGTCCCCGGGTTGCATCGGGACACCAGCGAAGGACCACCGGGTCCTGTCGGGTCCCCGGCCCGGGTCCCCTGGACAGGTCGTTAACCCGGCCCCAGGTCACCGGGTCGTGTCGGGTAACCGGCCTGGTTCCCAGGTTCCGGTGACCACCCCGGCACCAGGACCCCGGGTCCCGTGGGGACCCCGGCCCCAGGTGACCGGGTCACGCGGGGTCACCGGCCCCAGGTCAGCGGGTCACGTGGGGTCACCGGCCCCAGGTGACCTGGTCACGTGGGGTCACCGGCCCCAGGTGACCGGGTCACGTGGGGTCACCGGCACCAGGTGACCTGGTCACGTGGGGTCACCGGCCCCAGGTGACCGGGTCACGTGGGGTCACCGGCACCAGGTGACCGGGTCACGTGGGGTCACTGGCCCCAGGTGACCTGGTCACGTGGGGTCACCGGCACCAGGTGACCGGGTCACGTGGGGTCACCGGCCCCAGGTGACCTGGTCACGTGGGGTCACCGGCCCCAGGTGACCGGGTCACGTGGGGTCACCGGCCCCAGGTGACCGGGTCACGTGAGGTCACCGGCCCCAGGTGACCGGGTCACGTGAGGTCACCGGCCCCAGGTGAGCGGGTCACGTGGGGTCACCGGCCCCAGGTGACCTGGTCACGTGGGGTCACCGGCCCCAGGTGACCTGGTCACGTGGGATCACCGGCCCCAGGTGACCGGGTCACGTGGGGTCACCGGCCCCAGGTGACCGGGTCACGTGGGGACACCGGCCCCAGGTGACCGGGTCACGTGGGGTCACCGGCCCCAGGTGACCGGGTCACGTGAGGTCACCGGCCCCAGGTGACCGGGTCACGTGGGGTCACCGGCCCCAGGTGACCGGGTCACGTGGGGTCACCGGCCACAGGTGACCGGGTCACGTGGGGTCACCGGCCCCAGGTGACCGGGTCACGTGGGGTCACCGGCCCCAGGTGACCGGGTCACGTGGGGTCACCGGCCCCAGGTGACCGGGTCACGTGGGGACACCGGCCCCAGGTGACCGGGTCACGTGGGGTCACCGGCCCCAGGTCAGCGGGTCACGTGGTGTCACCGGCCCCAGGTGACCTGGTCACGTGGGGTCACCGGCCCCAGGTGACCGGGTCACGTGGGGTCACCGGCCCCAGGTGACCGGGTCACGTGAGGTTACCGGCCCCAGGTGACCGGGTCACGTGAGGTCACCGGCCCCAGGTGAGCGGGTCACGTGGGGTCACCGGCCCCAGGTGACCTGGTCACGTGGGGTCACCGGCCCCAGGTGACCTGGTCACGTGGGATCACCGGCCCCAGGTGACCGGGTCACGTGGGGTCACCGGCCCCAGTTGACCGGGTCACGTGGGGACACCGGCCCCAGGTGACCGGGTCACGTGGGGTCACCGGCCCCAGGTGACCGGGTCACGTGAGGTCACCGGCCCCAGGTGACCGGGTCACGTGGGGTCACCGGCCCCAGGTGACCGGGTCACGTGGGGTCACCGGCCCCAGGTGACCGGGTCACGTGGGGTCACCGGCCCCAGGTGACCGGGTCACGTGGGGACACCGGCCCCAGGTGACCGGGTCACGTGGGGTCACCGGCCCCAGGTCAGCGGGTCACGTGGGGTCACCGGCCCCAGGTGACCTGGTCACGTGGGGTCACCGGCCCCAGGTGACCGGGTCACGTGGGGACACCGGCCCCAGGTGACCGGGTCACGTGGGGTCACCGGCCCCAGGTGACCGGGTCACGTGGGGACACCGGCCCCAGGTGACCGGGTCACGTGGGGTCACCGGCCCCAGGTGACCGGGTCACGTGGGGTCACCGGCCCCAGGTGACCGGGTCACGTGGGGTCACCGGCCCCAGGTGACCGGGTCACGTGGGGACACCGGCCCCAGGTCAGCGGGTCACGTGGGGTCACCGGCCCCAGGTGACCTGGTCACGTGGGGACCCCGGCCCCAGGTGACCGGGTCACGTGGGGACCCCGGGCCCAGGTAACCGGGTCATACCGAGTCCCCGGACCCAGGTCACCGGGTCAGTTCGGGACCCCGGACCCAGGTCGGGTCATGTCACGTCCCATGCCCGGGTCCCCGGGTTGGATTTTTACCCAGGCCCCGGGTCACGGGGTCATGTCGGGTCGCTGTCCCGGGTACCAGTGTCAGGTGACCACCCCGGCCCCGGGAGACGGAGTCATACCGGGTCCCCGGCCCAGGTCCCCGGGTTGCATCGGGACAAAAGCACCGGATCACTGGATCACGTGGGGGCCCGGGCCCGGGTCCCCGGGTTGCATCGGGACACCAGCGAAGGACCACCGGGTCCTGTCGGGTCCCCGGCCCGGGTCCCCTGGACAGGTCGTTAACCCGGCCCCAGGTCACCGGGTCGTGTCGGGTAACCGGCCTGGTTCCCAGGTTCCGGTGACCACCCCGGCACCAGGACCCCGGGTCCCGTGGGGACCCCGGCCCCAGGTGACCGGGTCACGCGGGGTCACCGGCCCCAGGTCAGCGGGTCACGTGGGGTCACCGGCCCCAGGTGACCTGGTCACGTGGGGTCACCGGCCCCAGGTGACCGGGTCACGTGGGGTCACCGGCACCAGGTGACCTGGTCACGTGGGGTCACCGGCCCCAGGTGACCGGGTCACGTGGGGTCACCGGCACCAGGTGACCGGGTCACGTGGGGTCACTGGCCCCAGGTGACCTGGTCACGTGGGGTCACCGGCACCAGGTGACCGGGTCACGTGGGGTCACCGGCACCAGGTGACCGGGTCACGTGGGATCACCGGCCCCAGGTGACCTGGTCACGTGGGGTCACCGGCCCCAGGTGACCGGGTCACGTGGGGTCACCGGCCCCAGGTGACCGGGTCACGTGAGGTCACCGGCCCCAGGTGACCGGGTCACGTGAGGTCACCGGCCCCAGGTGAGCGGGTCACGTGGGGTCACCGGCCCCAGGTGACCTGGTCACGTGGGGTCACCGGCCCCAGGTGACCTGGTCACGTGGGATCACCGGCCCCAGGTGACCGGGTCACGTGGGGTCACCGGCCCCAGGTGACCGGGTCACGTGGGGACACCGGCCCCAGGTGACCGGGTCACGTGGGGTCACCGGCCCCAGGTGACCGGGTCACGTGAGGTCACCGGCCCCAGGTGACCGGGTCACGTGGGGTCACCGGCCCCAGGTGACCGGGTCACGTGGGGTCACCGGCCACAGGTGACCGGGTCACGTGGGGTCACCGGCCCCAGGTGACCGGGTCACGTGGGGTCACCGGCCCCAGGTGACCGGGTCACGTGGGGTCACCGGCCCCAGGTGACCGGGTCACGTGGGGACACCGGCCCCAGGTGACCGGGTCACGTGGGGTCACCGGCCCCAGGTCAGCGGGTCACGTGGTGTCACCGGCCCCAGGTGACCTGGTCACGTGGGGTCACCGGCCCCAGGTGACCGGGTCACGTGGGGTCACCGGCCCCAGGTGACCGGGTCACGTGAGGTCACCGGCCCCAGGTGACCGGGTCACGTGAGGTCACCGGCCCCAGGTGAGCGGGTCACGTGGGGTCACCGGCCCCAGGTGACCTGGTCACGTGGGGTCACCGGCCCCAGGTGACCTGGTCACGTGGGATCACCGGCCCCAGGTGACCGGGTCACGTGGGGTCACCGGCCCCAGTTGACCGGGTCACATGGGGACACCGGCCCCAGGTGACCGGGTCACGTGGGGTCACCGGCCCCAGGTGACCGGGTCACGTGAGGTCACCGGCCCCAGGTGACCGGGTCACGTGGGGTCACCGGCCCCAGGTGACCGGGTCACGTGGGGTCACCGGCCCCAGGTGACCGGGTCACGTGGGGACACCGGCCCCAGGTGACCGGGTCACGTGGGGTCACCGGCCCCAGGTCAGCGGGTCACGTGGGGTCACCGGCCCCAGGTGACCTGGTCACGTGGGGTCACCGGCCCCAGGTGACCGGGTCACGTGGGGACACCGGCCCCAGGTGACCGGGTCACGTGGGGTCACCGGCCCCAGGTGACCGGGTCACGTGGGGACACCGGCCCCAGGTGACCGGGTCACGTGGGGTCACCGGCCCCAGGTGACCGGGTCACGTGGGGTCACCGGCCCCAGGTGACCGGGTCACGTGGGGTCACCGGCCCCAGGTGACCGGGTCACGTGGGGACACCGGCCCCAGGTCAGCGGGTCACGTGGGGTCACCGGCCCCAGGTGACCTGGTCACGTGGGGACCCCGGCCCCAGGTGACCGGGTCACGTGGGGACCCCGGGCCCAGGTAACCGGGTCATACCGAGTCCCCGGACCCAGGTCACCGGGTCAGTTCGGGACCCCGGACCCAGGTCGGGTCATGTCACGTCCCATGCCCGGGTCCCCGGGTTGGATTTTTACCCAGGCCCCGGGTCACGGGGTCATGTCGGGTCGCTGTCCCGGGTACCAGTGTCAGGTGACCACCCCGGCCCCGGGAGACGGAGTCATACCGGGTCCCCGGCCCAGGTCCCCGGGTTGCATCAGGACAAAAGCACCGGATCACTGGATCACGTGGGGGCCCGGGCCCGGGTCCCCGGGTTGCATCGGGACACCAGCGAAGGACCACCGGGTCCTGTCGGGTCCCCGGCCCGGGTCCCCTGGACAGGTCGTTAACCCGGCCCCAGGTCACCGGGTCGTGTCGGGTAACCGGCCTGGTTCCCAGGTTCCGGTGACCACCCCGGCACCAGGACCCCGGGTCCCGTGGGGACCCCGGCACCAGGTGACCGGGTCACGTGGGGTCACCGGCCCCAGGTGACCGGGTCACGTGGGGACACCGGCCCCAGGTGACCGGGTCACGTGGGGTCACCGGCCCCAGGTCAGCGGGTCACGTGGGGTCACCGGCCCCAGGTGACCGGGTCACGTGGGGTCACCGGCACCAGGTGACCGGGTCACGTGGGGTCACCGGCCCCAGGTGACCTGGTCACGTGGGGTCACCGGCCCCAGGTGACCGGGTCACGTGGGGTCAACGGCCCCAGGTGACCGGGTCACGTGAGGTCACCGGCCCCAGGTGACCGGGTCACGTGGGGTCACCGGCCCCAGGTGACCGGGTCACGTGGGGTCACCGGCCCAGGTGACCGGGTCACGTGGGGTCACCGGCCCCAGGTGACCGGGTCACGTGGGATCACCGGCCCCAGGTGACCTGGTCACGTGGGGTCACCGGCCCCAGGTGACCGGGTCACGTGGGGTCACCGGCCCCAGGTGACCGGGTCACGTGGGGTCACCGGCCCCAGGTGACCTGGTCACGTGGGGTCACCGGCCCCAGGTGACCGGGTCACGTGGGGTCACCGGCCCCAGGTGACCTGGTCACGTGGGATCACCGGCCCCAGGTGACCGGGTCACGTGGGGTCACCGGCCCCAGTTGACCGGGTCACGTGGGGACACCGGCCCCAGGTGACCGGGTCACGTGGGGTCACCGGCACCAGGTGACCGGGTCACGTGAGGTCACCGGCCCCAGGTGACCGGGTCACGTGGGGTCACCGGCCCCAGGTGACCGGGTCACGTGGGGTCACCGGCCCCAGGTGACCGGGTCACGTGGGGTCACCGGCCCCAGGTGACCGGGTCACGTGGGGACACCGGCCCCAGGTGACCGGGTCACGTGGGGTCACCGGCCCCAGGTCAGCGGGTCACGTGGGGTCACCGGCCCCAGGTGACCTGGTCACGTGGGGTCACCGGCCCCAGGTGACCGGGTCACGTGGGGACACCGGCCCCAGGTGACCGGGTCACGTGGGGTCACCGGCCCCAGGTGACCGGGTCACGTGGGGACACCGGCCCCAGGTGACCGGGTCACGTGGGGTCACCGGCCCCAGGTGACCGGGTCACGTGGGGTCACCGGCCCCAGGTGACCGGGTCACGTGGGGTCACCGGCCCCAGGTGACCGGGTCACGTGGGGACACCGGCCCCAGGTCAGCGGGTCACGTGGGGTCACCGGCCCCAGGTGACCTGGTCACGTGGGGACCCCGGCCCCAGGTGACCGGGTCACGTGGGGACCCCGGGCCCAGGTAACCGGGTCATACCGAGTCCCCGGACCCAGGTCACCGGGTCAGTTCGGGACCCCGGACCCAGGTCGGGTCATGTCACGTCCCATGCCCGGGTCCCCGGGTTGGATTTTTACCCAGGCCCCGGGTCACGGGGTCATGTCGGGTCGCTGTCCCGGGTACCAGTGTCAGGTGACCACCCCGGCCCCGGGAGACGGAGTCATACCGGGTCCCCGGCCCAGGTCCCCGGGTTGCATCGGGACAAAAGCACCGGATCACTGGATCACGTGGGGGCCCGGGCCCGGGTCCCCGGGTTGCATCGGGACACCAGCGAAGGACCACCGGGTCCTGTCGGGTCCCCGGCCCGGGTCCCCTGGACAGGTCGTTAACCCGGCCCCAGGTCACCGGGTCGTGTCGGGTAACCGGCCTGGTTCCCAGGTTCCGGTGACCACCCCGGCACCAGGACCCCGGGTCCCGTGGGGACCCCGGCACCAGGTGACCGGGTCACGTGGGGTCACCGGCCCCAGGTGACCGGGTCACGTGGGGACACCGGCCCCAGGTGACCGGGTCACGTGGGGTCACCGGCCCCAGGTCAGCGGGTCACGTGGGGTCACCGGCCCCAGGTGACCGGGTCACGTGGGGTCACCGGCACCAGGTGACCGGGTCACGTGGGGTCACCGGCCCCAGGTGACCTGGTCACGTGGGGTCACCGGCCCCAGGTGACCGGGTCACGTGGGGTCACCGGCCCCAGGTGACCGGGTCACGTGAGGTCACCGGCCCCAGGTGACCGGGTCACGTGGGGTCACCGGCCCCAGGTGACCGGGTCACGTGGGGTCACCGGCCCAGGTGACCGGGTCACGTGGGGTCACCGGCCCCAGGTGACCGGGTCACGTGGGGTCACCGGCCCCAGGTGACCTGGTCACGTGGGGTCACCGGCCCCAGGTGACCGGGTCACGTGGGGTCACCGGCCCCAGGTGACCGGGTCACGTGGGGTCACCGGCCCCAGGTGACCGGGTCACGTGGGGTCACCGGCCCCAGGTCAGCGGGTCACGTGGGGACCCCGGCCCCAGGTGACCGGGTCACGTGGGGACACCGGCCCCAGGTCAGCGGGTCACGTGGGGTCACCGGCCCCAGGTGACCTGGTCACGTGGGGACCCCGGCCCCAGGTGACCGGGTCACGTGGGGACCCCGGGCCCAGGTAACCGGGTCATACCGAGTCCCCGGACCCAGGTCACCGGGTCAGTTCGGGACCCCGGACCCAGGTCGGGTCATGTCACGTCCCATGCCCGGGTCCCCGGGTTGGATTTTTACCCAGGCCCCGGGTCACGGGGTCATGTCGGGTCGCTGTCCCGGGTACCAGTGTCAGGTGACCACCCCGGCCCCGGGAGACGGAGTCATACCGGGTCCCCGGCCCAGGTCCCCGGGTTGCATCGGGACAAAAGCACCGGATCACTGGATCACGTGGGGGCCCGGGCCCGGGTCCCCGGGTTGCATCGGGACACCAGCGAAGGACCACCGGGTCCTGTCGGGTCCCCGGCCCGGGTCCCCTGGACAGGTCGTTAACCCGGCCCCAGGTCACCGGGTCGTGTCGGGTAACCGGCCTGGTTCCCAGGTTCCGGTGACCACCCAGGCACCAGGACTCCGGGTCCCGTGGGGACCCCGGCCCCAGGTGACCGGGTCACGCGGGGTCACCGGCCCCAGGTCAGCGGGTCACGTGGGGTCACCGGCCCCAGGTGACCGGGTCACGTGGGGTCACCGGCCACAGGTGACCGGGTCACGTGAGGTCACCGGCCCCAGGTGACCGGGTCACGTGGGGTCACCGGCCCCAGGTGACCGGGTCACGTGGGGTCACCGGCCCCAGGTGACCGGGTCACGTGGGGTCACTGGCCCCAGGTGACCGGGTCACGTGGGGACACCGGCCCCAGGTGACCGGGTCACGTGGGGTCACCGGCCCCAGGTCAGCGGGTCACGTGGGGTCACCGGCCCCAGGTGACCTGGTCACGTGGGGTCACCGGCCCCAGGTGACCGGGTCACGTGGGGTCACCGGCCCCAGGTGACCGGGTCACGTGGGGTCACCGGACCCAGGTCAGCGGGTCACGTGGGGACACCGGCCCCAGGTAACCGGGTCATACCGAGTCCCCGGACCCAGGTCACCGGGTGAGTTCGGGACCCCGGACCCAGGTCGGGTCATGTCACGTCCCATGCCCGGGTCCCCGGGTTGGATTTTTACCCAGGCCCCGGGTCACAGGGTCATGTCGGGTCAACGGCCTGGGTACAAGGGTCTGGTGACCACCCCGACCCCAGGTCTCCGGGTCATGACGGGACACCGGACCAGGTCCCCGAGTCCGGTCGACACCACAGCCCCAGGTCACCGGGTCATGTCGGGACCCAGCCCGGGTCCCCGGGACGGGTTTTTACCCCAGCCGCAGATCACCGGGTCCTGTCGGGTACCCGGGTCGGGTCCCCTGGACAGGTCGGCACCCCGGCCCCGGGTCACGGGGTCATGTCGGGTCGCTGTCCCGGGTACCAGTGTCAGGTGACCACCCCGGCCCCGGGAGACGGAGTCATACCGGGTCCCCGGCCCAGGTCCCCGGGTTGCATCGGGACAAAAGCACCGGATCACTGGATCACGTGGGGGCCCGGGCCCGGGTCCCCGGGTTGCATCGGGACACCAGCGAAGGACCACCGGGTCCTGTCGGGTCCCCGGCCCGGGTCCCCTGGACAGGTCGTTAACCCGGCCCCAGGTCACCGGGTCGTGTCGGGTAACCGGCCTGGTTCCCAGGTTCCGGTGACCACCCCGGCACCAGGACCCCGGGTCCCGTGGGGACACCGGCCCCAGGTGACCGGGTCACGTGGGGTCACCGGCCCCAGGTGACCGGGTCACGTGGGGACACCGGCCCCAGGTGACCGGGTCACGTGGGGTCACCGGCCCCAGGTCAGCGGGTCACGTGGATTCACCGGCCCCAGGTGACCGGGTCACGTGGGGTCACCGGCCCCAGGTGACCGGGTCACGTGGGGTCACCGGCACCAGGTGACCGGGTCACGTGGGGTCACCGGCCCCAGGTGACCGGGTCACGTGGGGTCACCGGCCCCAGGTGACCGGGTCACGTGGGGTCACCGGCCCCAGGTGACCGGGTCACGTGAGGTCACCGGCCCCAGGTGACCGGGTCACGTGGGGACACCGGCCCCAGGTGACCGGGTCACGTGGGGTCACCGGCCCCAGGTGACCGGGTCACGTGGGGTCACCGGCCCCAGGTGACCGGGTCACGTGGGGTCACCGGCCCCAGGTGACCGGGTCACGTGGGGTCACCGGCACCAGGTGACCGGGTCACGTGGGGTCACCGGCCCCAGGTGACCGGGTCACGTGGGGTCACCGGCCCCAGGTGACCGGTTCACGTGGGGTCACCGGCCCCAGGTGACCGGGTCACGTGAGGTCACCGGCCCCAGGTGACCGGGTCACGTGGGGTCACCGGCCCCAGCTGACCGGGTCACGTGGGGTCACCGGCCCCAGGTGACCGGGTCACGTGGGGTCACCGGCCCCAGGTGACCGGGTCACGTGGGGTCACCGACCCCAGGTGACCTGGTCACGTGGGGTCACCGGCCCCAGGTGACCGGGTCACGTGGGGACCCCGGGCCCAGGTAACCGGGTCATACCGAGTCCCCGGACCCAGGTCACCGGGTCAGTTCGGGACCCCGGACCCAGGTCGGGTCATGTCACGTCCCATGCCCGGGTCCCCGGGTTGGATTTTTACCCAGGCCACGGGTCACGGGGTCATGTCGGGTCGCTGTCCTGGGTACCAGTGTCAGGTGACCACCCCGGCCCCGGGAGATGGAGTCATACCGGGTCCCCGGCCCAGGTCCCCGGGTTGCATCGGGACAAAAGCACCGGATCACTGGATCACGTGGGGGCCCGGGCCCGGGTCCCCGGGTTGCATCGGGACACCAGCGAAGGACCACCGGGTCCTGTCGGGTCTCCGGCCCGGGTCCCCTGGACAGGTCGTTAACCCGGCCCCAGGTCAACGGGTCACGTGAGGTCACCGGCCCCAGGTGACCGGGTCACGTGGGGTCACCGGCCCCAGGTGACCGGGTCACGTGGGGTCACCGGCCCCAGGTCAGCGGGTCACGTGGGGTCACCGGCCCCAGGTGACCTGGTCACGTGGGGTCACCGGCCCCAGGTGACCGGGTCACGTGGGGTCACCGGCCCCAGGTGACCGGGTCACGTGGGGTCACCGGACCCAGGTCAGCGGGTCACGTGGGGACACCGGCCCCAGGTAACCGGGTCATACCGAGTCCCCGGACCCAGGTCACCGGGTGAGTTCGGGACCCCGGACCCAGGTCGGGTCATGTCACGTCCCATGCCCGGGTCCCCGGGTTGGATTTTTACCCAGGCCCCGGGTCACAGGGTCATGTCGGGTCAACGGCCTGGGTACAAGGGTCTGGTGACCACCCCGACCCCAGGTCCCCGGGTCATGACGGGACACCGGACCAGGTCCCCGAGTCCGGTCGACACCACAGCCCCAGGTCACCGGGTCATGTCGGGACCCAGCCCGGGTCCCCGGGACGGGTTTTTACCCCAGCCGCAGATCACCGGGTCCTGTCGGGTACCCGGGTCGGGTCCCCTGGACAGGTCGGCACCCCGGCCCCGGGTCACGGGGTCATGTCGGGTCGCTGTCCCGGGTACCAGTGTCAGGTGACCACCCCGGCCCCGGGAGACGGAGTCATACCGGGTCCCCGGCCCAGGTCCCCGGGTTGCATCGGGACAAAAGCACCGGATCACTGGATCACGTGGGGGCCCGGGCCCGGGTCCCCGGGTTGCATCGGGACACCAGCGAAGGACCACCGGGTCCTGTCGGGTCCCCGGCCCGGGTCCCCTGGACAGGTCGTTAACCCAGCCCCAGGTCACCGGGTCGTGTCGGGTAACCGGCCTGGTTCCCAGGTTCCGGTGACCACCCCGGCACCAGGACCCCGGGTCCCGTGGGGACCCCGGCACCAGGTGACCGGGTCACGTGGGGTCACCGGCCCCAGGTGACCGGGTCACGTGGGGACACCGGCCCCAGGTGACCGGGTCACGTGGGGTCACCGGCCCCAGGTCAGCGGGTCACGTGGGGTCACCGGCCCCAGGTGACCGGGTCACGTGGGGTCACCGGCCCCAGGTGACCGGGTCACGTGGGGTCACCGGCACCAGGTGACCGGGTCACGTGGGGTCACCGGCCCCAGGTGACCTGGTCACGTGGGGTCACCGGCCCCAGGTGACCGGGTCACGTGGGGTCACCGGCCCCAGGTGACCGGGTCACGTGAGGTCACCGGCCCCAGGTGACCGGGTCACGTGGGGTCACCGGCCCCAGGTGACCGGGTCACGTGGGGTCACCGGCCCCAGGTGACCGGGTCACGTGGGGTCACCGGCCCAGGTGACCGGGTCACGTGGGGTCACCGGCCCCAGGTGACCGGGTCACGTGGGGTCACCGGCCCCAGGTCAGCGGGTCACGTGGGGTCACCGGCCCCAGGTGACCGGGTCACGTGGGGTCACCGGCCCCAGGTGACCGGGTCACGTGGGGTCACCGGTCCCAGGTGACCGGGTCACGTGGGGTCACCGGCCCCAGGTGACCGGGTCACGTGGGGTCACCGGCCCCAGGTCAGCGGGTCACGTGGGGACCCCGGCCCCAGGTGACCGGGTCACGTGGGGACACCGGCCCCAGGTCAGCGGGTCACGTGGGGTCACCGGCCCCAGGTGACCTGGTCACGTGGGGACCCCGGCCCCAGGTGACCGGGTCACGTGGGGACCCCGGGCCCAGGTAACCGGGTCATACCGAGTCCCCGGACCCAGGTCACCGGGTCAGTTCGGGACCCCGGACCCAGGTCGGGTCATGTCACGTCCCATGCCCGGGTCCCCGGGTTGGATTTTTACCCAGGCCCCGGGTCACGGGGTCATGTCGGGTCGCTGTCCCGGGTACCAGTGTCAGGTGACCACCCCGGCCCCGGGAGACGGAGTCATACCGGGTCCCCGGCCCAGGTCCCCGGGTTGCATCGGGACAAAAGCACCGGATCACTGGATCACGTGGGGGCCCGGGCCCGGGTCCCCGGGTTGCATCGGGACACCACCGAAGGACCACCGGGTCCTGTCGGGTCCCCGGCCCGGGTCCCCTGGACAGGTCGTTAACCCGGCCCCAGGTCACCGGGTCGTGTCGGGTAACCGGCCTGGTTCCCAGGTTCCGGTGACCACCCCGGCACCAGGACTCCGGGTCCCGTGGGGACCCCGGCCCCAGGTGACCGGGTCACGCGGGGTCACCGGCCCCAGGTCAGCGGGTCACGTGGGGTCACCGGCCCCAGGTGACCGGGTCACGTGGGGTCACCGGCCCCAGGTGACCGGGTCACGTGAGGTCACCGGCCCCAGGTGACCGGGTCACGTGGGGTCACCGGCCCCAGGTGACCGGGTCACGTGGGGTCACCGGCCCCAGGTGACCGGGTCACGTGGGGTCACCGGCCCCAGGTGACCGGGTCACGTGGGGACACCGGCCCCAGGTGACCGGGTCACGTGGGGTCACCGGCCCCAGGTCAGCGGGTCACGTGGGGACCCCGGCCCCAGGTGACCGGGTCACGTGGGGACACCGGCCCCAGGTCAGCGGGTCACGTGGGGTCACCGGCCCCAGGTGACCTGGTCACGTGGGGACCCCGGCCCCAGGTGACCGGGTCACGTGGGGACCCCGGGCCCAGGTAACCGGGTCATACCGAGTCCCCGGACCCAGGTCACCGGGTCAGTTTGGGACCCCGGACCCAGGTCGGGTCATGTCACGTCCCATGCCCGGGTCCCCGGGTTGGATTTTTACCCAGGCCCCGGGTCACGGGGTCATGTCGGGTCGCTGTCCCGGGTACCAGTGTCAGGTGACCACCCCGGCCCCGGGAGACGGAGTCATACCGGGTCCCCGGCCCAGGTCCCCGGGTTGCATCGGGACAAAAGCACCGGATCACTGGATCACGTGGGGGCCCGGGCCCGGGTCCCCGGGTTGCATCGGGATACCACCGAAGGACCACCGGGTCCTGTCGGGTCCCCGGCCCGGGTCCCCTGGACAGGTCGTTAACCCGGCCCCAGGTCACCGGGTCGTGTCGGGTAACCGGCCTGGTTCCCAGGTTCCGGTGACCACCCCGGCACCAGGACCCCGGGTCCCGTGGGGACCCCGGCACCAGGTGACCGGGTCACGTGGGGTCACCGGCCCCAGGTGACCGGGTCACGTGGGGTCACCGGCCCCAGGTGACCGGGTCACGCGGGGTCACCGGCCCCAGGTCAGCGGGTCACGTGGGGTCACCGGCCCCAGGTGACCGGGTCACGTGGGGTCACCGGCCCCAGGTGACCGGGTCACGTGAGGTCACCGGCCCCAGGTGACCGGGTCACGTGGGGTCACCGGCCCCAGGTGACCGGGTCACGTGGGGTCACCGGCCCCAGGTGACCGGGTCACGTGGGGTCACCGGCCCCAGGTGACCGGGTCACGTGGGGTCACCGGCCCCAGGTGACCGGGTCACGTGGGGTCACCGGCCCCAGGTGACCGGGTCACGTGGGGTCACCGGCCCCAGGTCAGCGGGTCACGTGGGGTCACCGGCCCCAGGTGACCTGGTCACGTGGGGTCACCGGCCCCAGGTGACCGGGTCACGTGGGGTCACCGGCCCCAGGTGACCGGGTCACGTGGGGTCACCGGCCCCAGGTCAGCGGGTCACGTGGGGTCACCGGCCCCAGGTGACCTGGTCACGTGGGGTCACCGGCCCCAGGTGACCGGGTCACGTGGGGTCACCGGCCCCAGGTGACCGGGTCACGTGGGGTCACCGGACCCAGGTCAGCGGGTCACGTGGGGACACCGGCCCCAGGTAACCGGGTCATACCGAGTCCCCGGACCCAGGTCACCGGGTGAGTTCGGGACCCCGGACCCAGGTCGGGTCATGTCACGTCCCATGCCCGGGTCCCCGGGTTGGATTTTTACCCAGGCCCCGGGTCACAGGGTCATGTCGGGTCAACGGCCTGGGTACAAGGGTCTGGTGACCACCCCGACCCCAGGTCCCCGGGTCATGACGGGACACCGGACCAGGTCCCCGAGTCCGGTCGACACCACAGCCCCAGGTCACCGGGTCATGTCGGGACCCAGCCCGGGTCCCCGGGACGGGTTTTTACCCCAGCCGCAGATCACCGGGTCCTGTCGGGTACCCGGGTCGGGTCCCCTGGACAGGTCGGCACCCCGGCCCCGGGTCACGGGGTCATGTCGGGTCGCTGTCCCGGGTACCAGTGTCAGGTGACCACCCCGGCCCCGGGAGACGGAGTCATACCGGGTCCCCGGCCCAGGTCCCCGGGTTGCATCGGGACAAAAGCACCGGATCACTGGATCACGTGGGGGCCCGGGCCCGGGTCCCCGGGTTGCATCAGGACACCAGCGAAGGACCACCGGGTCCTGTCGGGTCCCCGGCCCGGGTCCCCTGGACAGGTCGTTAACCCGGCCCCAGGTCACCGGGTCGTGTCGGGTAACCGGCCTGGTTCCCAGGTTCCGGTGACCACCCCGGCACCAGGACCCCGGGTCCCGTGGGGACCCCGGCACCAGGTGACCGGGTCACGTGGGGTCACCGGCCCCAGGTGACCGGGTCACGTGGGGACACCGGCCCCAGGTGACCGGGTCACGTGGGGTCACCGGCCCCAGGTCAGCGGGTCACGTGGGGTCACCGGCCCCAGGTGACCGGGTCACGTGGGGTCACCGGCCCCAGGTGACCGGGTCACGTGGGGTCACCGGCCCCAGGTGACCGGGTCACGTGGGGTCACCGGCCCCAGGTGACCCGGTCACGTGGGGTCACCGGCCCCAGGTGACCGGGTCACGTGGGGTCACCGGCCCCAGGTGACCGGGTCACGTGGGGTCAC
Organism: Somateria mollissima; assembly: GCA_951411735.1. NCBI lineage: Eukaryota > Metazoa > Chordata > Aves > Anseriformes > Anatidae > Somateria > Somateria mollissima. The sequence goes on from CATOCB010000075.1 coordinate 384,709, forward strand.
CGGCCCCAGGTGACCGGGTCACGTGGGGTCACCGGCCCCAGGTCAGCGGGTCACGTGGGGTCACCGGCCCAGGTGACCGGGTCACGTGGGGTCACCGGCCCCAGGTGACCGGGTCACGTGGGGTCACCGGCCCCAGGTGACCTGGTCACGTGGGGACCCCGGCCCCAGGTGACCGGGTCACGTGGGGACCCCGGGCCCAGGTAACCGGGTCATACCGAGTCCCCGGACCCAGGTCACCGGGTCAGTTCGGGACCCCGGACCCAGGTCGGGTCATGTCACGTCCCATGCCCGGGTCCCCGGGTTGGATTTTTACCCAGGCCCCGGGTCACGGGGTCATGTCGGGTCGCTGTCCCGGGTACCAGTGTCAGGTGACCACCCCGGCCCCGGGAGACGGAGTCATACCGGGTCCCCGGCCCAGGTCCCCGGGTTGCATCGGGACAAAAGCACCGGATCACTGGATCACGTGGGGGCCCGGGCCCGGGTCCCCGGGTTGCATCGGGACACCAGCGAAGGACCACCGGGTCCTGTCGGGTCCCCGGCCCGGGTCCCCTGGACAGGTCGTTAACCCGGCCCCAGGTCACCGGGTCGTGTCGGGTAACCGGCCTGGTTCCCAGGTTCCGGTGACCACCCCGGCACCAGGACCCCGGGTCCCGTGGGGACCCCGGCACCAGGTGACCGGGTCACGTGGGGTCACCGGCCCCAGGTGACCGGGTCACGTGGGGACACCGGCCCCAGGTGACCGGGTCACGTGGGGTCACCGGCCCCAGGTCAGCGGGTCACGTGGGGTCACCGGCCCCAGGTGACCGGGTCACGTGGGGTCACCGGCCCCAGGTGACCTGGTCACGTGGGGTCACCGGGCCCAGGTGACCGGGTCACGTGGGGTCACCGGCCCCAGGTGACCGGGTCACGTGAGGTCACCGGCCCCAGGTGACCGGGTCACGTGGGGTCACCGGCCCCAGGTGACCGGGTCACGTGGGGTCACCGGCCCCAGGTGACCGGGTCACGTGGGGTCACCGGCCCAGGTGACCGGGTCACGTGGGGTCACCGGCCCCAGGTGACCGGGTCACGTGGGGTCACCGGCCCCAGGTGACCTGGTCACGTGGGGTCACCGGCCCCAGGTGACCGGGTCACGTGGGGTCACCGGCCCCAGGTGACCGGGTCACGTGGGGTCACCGGCCCCAGGTGACCGGGTCACGTGGGGTCACCGGCCCCAGGTGACCGGGTCACGTGGGGTCACCGGCCCCAGGTCAGCGGGTCACGTGGGGACCCCGGCCCCAGGTGACCGGGTCACATGGGGACACCGGCCCCAGGTCAGCGGGTCACGTGGGGTCACCGGCCCCAGGTCAGCGGGTCACGTGGGGACCCCGGCCCCAGGTGACCGGGTCACGTGGGGACCCCGGGCCCAGGTAACCGGGTCATACCGAGTCCCCGGACCCAGGTCACCGGGTCAGTTCGGGACCCCGGACCCAGGTCGGGTCATGTCACGTCCCATGCCCGGGTCCCCGGGTTGGATTTTTACCCAGGCCCCGGGTCACGGGGTCATGTCGGGTCGCTGTCCCGGGTACCAGTGTCAGGTGACCACCCCGGCCCCGGGAGACGGAGTCATACCGGGTCCCCGGCCCAGGTCCCCGGGTTGCATCGGGACAAAAGCACCGGATCACTGGATCACGTGGGGGCCCGGGCCCGGGTCCCCGGGTTGCATCGGGACACCAGCGAAGGACCACCGGGTCCTGTCGGGTCCCCGACCCGGGTCCCCTGGACAGGTCGTTAACCCGGCCCCAGGTCACCGGGTCGTGTCGGGTAACCGGCCTGGTTCCCAGGTTCCGGTGACCACCCCGGCACCAGGACCCCGGGTCCCGTGGGGACCCCGGCACCAGGTGACCGGGTCACGTGGGGTCACCGGCCCCAGGTGACCGGGTCACGTGGGGACACCGGCCCCAGGTGACCGGGTCACGTGGGGTCACCGGCCCCAGGTCAGCGGGTCACGTGGGGTCACCGGCCCCAGGTCAGCGGGTCACGTGGGGTCACCGGCCCCAGGTGACCGGGTCACGTGGGGACACCGGCCCCAGGTGACCGGGTCACGTGGGGTCACCGGCCCCAGGTCAGCGGGTCACGTGGGGTCACCGGCCCCAGGTGACCGGGTCACGTGGGGTCACCGGCCCCAGGTGACCGGGTCACGTGGGGTCACCGGCCCCAGGTGACCGGGTCACGTGGGGTCACCGGCCCCAGGTGACCGGGTCACGTGGGGTCACCGGCCCCAGGTGACCGGGTCACGTGGGGTCACCGGCCCCAGGTGACCGGGTCACGTGGGGTCACCGGCCCCAGGTCAGCGGGTCACGTGGGGACCCCGGCCCCAGGTGACCGGGTCACGTGGGGACACCGGCCCCAGGTCAGCGGGTCACGTGGGGTCACCGGCCCCAGGTGACCTGGTCACGTGGGGACCCCGGCCCCAGGTGACCGGGTCACGTGGGGACCCCGGGCCCAGGTAACCGGGTCATACCGAGTCCCCGGACCCAGGTCACCGGGTCAGTTCGGGACCCCGGACCCAGGTCGGGTCATGTCACGTCCCATGCCCGGGTCCCCGGGTTGGATTTTTACCCAGGCCCCGGGTCACGGGGTCATGTCGGGTCGCTGTCCCGGGTACCAGTGTCAGGTGACCACCCCGGCCCCGGGAGACGGAGTCATACCGGGTCCCCGGCCCAGGTCCCCGGGTTGCATCGGGACAAAAGCACCGGATCACTGGATCACGTGGGGGCCCGGGCCCGGGTCCCCGGGTTGCATCGGGACACCACCGAAGGACCACCGGGTCCTGTCGGGTCCCCGGCCCGGGTCCCCTGGACAGGTCGTTAACCCGGCCCCAGGTCACCGGGTCGTGTCGGGTAACCGGCCTGGTTCCCAGGTTCCGGTGACCACCCCGGCACCAGGACCCCGGGTCCCGTGGGGACCCCGGCACCAGGTGACCGGGTCACGTGGGGTCACCGGCCCCAGGTGACCGGGTCACGTGGGGACACCGGCCCCAGGTGACCGGGTCACGTGGGGTCACCGGCCCCAGGTCAGCGGGTCACGTGGGGTCACCGGCCCCAGGTGACCGGGTCACGTGGGGTCACCGGCACCAGGTGACCGGGTCACGTGGGGTCACCGGCCCCAGGTGACCTGGTCACGTGGGGTCACCGGCCCCAGGTGACCGGGTCACGTGGGGTCACCGGCCCCAGGTGACCGGGTCACGTGGGGTCACCGGCCCCAGGTGACCGGGTCACGTGGGGTCACCGGCCCCAGGTGACCGGGTCACGTGGGGTCACCGGCCCCAGGTGACCCGGTCACGTGGGGTCACCGGCCCCAGGTGACCGGGTCACGTGGGGTCACCGGCCCCAGGTGACCGGGTCACGTGGGGTCACCGGCCCCAGGTGACCGGGTCACGTGGGGTCACCGGCCCCAGGTCAGCGGGTCACGTGGGGACCCCGGCCCCAGGTGACCGGGTCACGTGGGGACACCGGCCCCAGGTCAGCGGGTCACGTGGGGTCACCGGCCCCAGGTGACCTGGTCACGTGGGGACCCCGGCCCCAGGTGACCGGGTCACGTGGGGACCCCGGGCCCAGGTAACCGGGTCATACCGAGTCCCCGGACCCAGGTCACCGGGTCAGTTCGGGACCCCGGACCCAGATCGGGTCATGTCACGTCCCATGCCCGGGTCCCCGGGTTGGATTTTTACCCAGGCCCCGGGTCACGGGGTCATGTCGGGTCGCTGTCCCGGGTACCAGTGTCAGGTGACCACCCCGGCCCCGGGAGACGGAGTCATACCGGGTCCCCGGCCCAGGTCCCCGGGTTGCATCGGGACAAAAGCACCGGATCACTGGATCACGTGGGGGCCCGGGCCCGGGTCCCCGGGTTGCATCGGGACACCAGCGAAGGACCACCGGGTCCTGTCGGGTCCCCGGCCCGGGTCCCCTGGACAGGTCGTTAACCCGGCCCCAGGTCACCAGGTCGTGTCGGGTAACCGGCCTGGTTCCCAGGTTCCGGTGACCACCCCGGCACCAGGACCCCGGGTCCCGTGGGGACCCCGGCACCAGGTGACCGGGTCACGTGGGGTCACCGGCCCCAGGTGACCGGGTCACGTGGGGACACCGGCCCCAGGTGACCGGGTCACGTGGGGTCACCGGCCCCAGGTCAGCGGGTCACGTGGGGTCACCGGCCCCAGGTGACCGGGTCACGTGGGGTCACCGGCCCCAGGTGACCGGGTCACGTGGGTTCACCGGCCCCAGGTGACCTGGTCACGTGGGGTCACCGGCCCCAGGTGACCGGGTCACGTGGGGTCACCGGCCCCAGGTGACCGGGTCACGTGAGGTCACCGGCCCCAGGTGACCGGGTCACGTGGGGTCACCGGCCCCAGGTGACCGGGTCACGTGGGGTCACCGGCCCCAGGTCAGCGGGTCACGTGGGGACCCCGGCCCCAGGTGACCGGGTCACGTGGGGACACCGGCCCCAGGTGACCGGGTCACGTGGGGTCACCGGCCCCAGGTGACCTGGTCACGTGGGGTCACCGGCCCCAGGTGACCGGGTCACGTGGGGTCACCGGCCCCAGGTGACCGGGTCACGTGGGGTCACCGGCCCCAGGTGACCGGGTCACGTGGGGTCACCGGCCCCAGGTGACCGGGTCACGTGGGGTCACCGGCCCCAGGTGACCCGGTCACGTGGGGTCACCGGCCCCAGGTGACCGGGTCACGTGGGGTCACCGGCCCCAGGTGACCGGGTCACGTGGGGTCACCGGCCCCAGGTGACCGGGTCACGTGGGGTCACCGGCCCCAGGTCAGCGGGTCACGTGGGGACCCCGGCCCCAGGTGACCGGGTCACGTGGGGACACCGGCCCCAGGTCAGCGGGTCACGTGGGGTCACCGGCCCCAGGTGACCTGGTCACGTGGGGACCCCGGCCCCAGGTGACCGGGTCACGTGGGGACCCCGGGCCCAGGTAACCGGGTCATACCGAGTCCCCGGACCCAGGTCACCGGGTCAGTTCGGGACCCCGGACCCAGGTCGGGTCATGTCACGTCCCATGCCCGGGTCCCCGGGTTGGATTTTTACCCAGGCCCCGGGTCACGGGGTCATGTCGGGTCGCTGTCCCGGGTACCAGTGTCAGGTGACCACCCCGGCCCCGGGAGACGGAGTCATACCGGGTCCCCGGCCCAGGTCCCCGGGTTGCATCGGGACAAAAGCACCGGATCACTGGATCACGTGGGGGCCCGGGCCCGGGTCCCCGGGTTGCATCGGGACACCAGCGAAGGACCACCGGGTCCTGTCGGGTCCCCGGCCCGGGTCCCCTGGACAGGTCGTTAACCCGGCCCCAGGTCACCGGGTCGTGTCGGGTAACCGGCCTGGTTCCCAGGTTCCGGTGACCACCCCGGCACCAGGACCCCGGGTCCCGTGGGGACCCCGGCACCAGGTGACCGGGTCACGTGGGGTCACCGGCCCCAGGTGACCGGGTCACGTGGGGACACCGGCCCCAGGTGACCGGGTCACGTGGGGTCACCGGCCCCAGGTCAGCGGGTCACGTGGGGTCACCGGCCCCAGGTGACCGGGTCACGTGGGGTCACCGGCCCCAGGTGACCGGGTCACGTGGGGTCACCGGCCCCAGGTGACCTGGTCACGTGGGGTCACCGGCCCCAGGTGACCGGGTCACGTGGGGTCACCGGCCCCAGGTGACCGGGTCACGTGAGGTCACCGGCCCCAGGTGACCGGGTCACGTGGGGTCACCGGCCCCAGGTGACCGGGTCACGTGGGGTCACCGGCCCCAGGTGACCGGGTCACGTGGGGACCCCGGGCCCAGGTAACCGGGTCATACCGAGTCCCCGGACCCAGGTCACCGGGTCAGTTCGGGACCCCGGACCCAGGTCGGGTCATGTCACGTCCCATGCCCGGGTCCCCGGGTTGGATTTTTACCCAGGCCCCGGGTCACGGGGTCATGTCGGGTCGCTGTCCCGGGTACCAGTGTCAGGTGACCACCCCGGCCCCGGGAGACGGAGTCATACCGGGTCCCCGGCCCAGGTCCCCGGGTTGCATCGGGACAAAAGCACCGGATCACTGGATCACGTGGGGGCCCGGGCCCGGGTCCCCGGGTTGCATCGGGACACCAGCGAAGGACCACCGGGTCCTGTCGGGTCCCCGGCCCGGGTCCCCTGGACAGGTCGTTAACCCGGCCCCAGGTCACCGGGTCGTGTCGGGTAACCGGCCTGGTTCCCAGGTTCCGGTGACCACCCCGGCACCAGGACCCCGGGTCCCGTGGGGACCCCGGCACCAGGTGACCGGGTCACGTGGGGTCACCGGCCCCAGGTGACCGGGTCACGTGGGGACACCGGCCCCAGGTGACCGGGTCACGTGGGGTCACCGGCCCCAGGTCAGCGGGTCACGTGGGGTCACCGGCCCCAGGTGACCGGGTCACGTGGGGTCACCGGCCCCAGGTGACCGGGTCACGTGGGGTCACCGGCACCAGGTGACCGGGTCACGTGGGGTCACCGGCCCCAGGTGACCTGGTCACGTGGGTTCACCGGCCCCAGGTGACCGGGTCACGTGGGGTCACCGGCCCCATGTGACCGGGTCACGTGAGGTCACCGGCCCCAGGTGACCGGGTCACGTGGGGTCACCGGCCCCAGGTGACCGGGTCACGTGGGGTCACCGGCCCCAGGTGACCGGGTCACGTGGGGTCACCGGCCCAGGTGACCGGGTCACGTGGGGTCACCGGCCCCAGGTGACCGGGTCACGTGGGGTCACCGGCCCCAGGTGACCTGGTCACGTGGGGTCACCGGCCCCAGGTGACCGGGTCACGTGGGGTCACCGGCCCCAGGTGACCGGGTCACGTGGGGTCACCGGCCCCAGGTGACCGGGTCACGTGGGGTCACCGGCCCCAGGTCAGCGGGTCACGTGGGGACCCCGGCCCCAGTTGACCGGGTCACGTGGGGACACCGGCCCCAGGTCAGCGGGTCACGTGGGGTCACCGGCCCCAGGTGACCTGGTCACGTGGGGACCCCGGCCCCAGGTGACCGGGTCACGTGGGGACCCCGGGCCCAGGTAACCGGGTCATACCGAGTCCCCGGACCCAGGTCACCGGGTCAGTTCGGGACCCCGGACCCAGGTCGGGTCATGTCACGTCCCATGCCCGGGTCCCCGGGTTGGATTTTTACCCAGGCCCCGGGTCACGGGGTCATGTCGGGTCGCTGTCCCGGGTACCAGTGTCAGGTGACCACCCCGGCCCCGGGAGACGGAGTCATACCGGGTCCCCGGCCCAGGTCCCCGGGTTGCATCGGGACAAAAGCACAGGATCACTGGATCACGTGGGGGCCCGGGCCCGGGTCCCCGGGTTGCATCGGGACACCAGCGAAGGACCACCGGGTCCTGTCGGGTCCCCAGCCCGGGTCCCCTGGACAGGTCGTTAACCTGGCCCCAGGTCACCGGGTCGTGTCGGGTAACCGGCCGGGTTCCCAGGTTCCGGTGACCACCCCGGCACCAGGACTCCGGGTCCCGTGGGGACCCCGGCCCCAGGTGACCGGGTCACGCGGGGTCACCGGCCCCAGGTCAGCGGGTCACGTGGGGTCACCGGCCCCAGGTGACCGGGTCACGTGGGGTCACCGGCCCCAGGTGACCGGGTCACGTGAGGTCACCGGCCCCAGGTGACCGGGTCACGTGGGGTCACCGGCCCCAGGTGACCGGGTCACGTGGGGTCACCGGCCCCAGGTGACCGGGTCACGTGGGGTCACCGGCCCCAGGTGACCGGGTCACGTGGGGTCACCGGCCCCAGGTGACCGGGTCACGTGGGGACACCGGCCCCAGGTGACCGGGTCACGTGGGGTCACCGGCCCCAGGTCAGCGGGTCACGTGGGGTCACCGGCCCCTGGTGACCTGGTCACGTGGGGTCACCGGCCCCAGGTGACCGGGTCACGTGGGGTCACCGGCCCCAGGTGACCGGGTCACGTGGGGTCACCGGCCCCAGGTCAGCGGGTCACGTGGGGTCACCGGCCCCAGGTGACCTGGTCACGTGGGGTCACCGGCCCCAGGTGACCGGGTCACGTGGGGTCACCGGCCCCAGGTGACCGGGTCACGTGGGGTCACCGGACCCAGGTCAGCGGGTCACGTGGGGACACCGGCCCCAGGTAACCGGGTCATACCGAGTCCCCGGACCCAGGTCACCGGGTGAGTTCGGGACCCCGGACCCAGGTCGGGTCATGTCACGTCCCATGCCCGGGTCCCCGGGTTGGATTTTTACCCAGGCCCCGGGTCACAGGGTCATGTCGGGTCAACGGCCTGGGTACAAGGGTCTGGTGACCACCCCGACCCCAGGTCCCCGGGTCATGACGGGACACCGGACCAGGTCCCCGAGTCCGGTCGACACCACAGCCCCAGGTCACCGGGTCATGTCGGGACCCAGCCCGGGTCCCCGGGACGGGTTTTTACCCCAGCCGCAGATCACCGGGTCCTGTCGGGTACCCGGGTCGGGTCCCCTGGACAGGTCGGCACCCCGGCCCCGGGTCACGGGGTCATGTCGGGTCGCTGTCCCGGGTACCAGTGTCAGGTGACCACCCCGGCCCCGGGAGACGGAGTCATACCGGGTCCCCGGCCCAGGTCCCCGGGTTGCATCGGGACAAAAGCACCGGATCACTGGATCACGTGGGGGCCCGGGCCCGGGTCCCCGGGTTGCATCGGGACACCACCGAAGGACCACCGGGTCCTGTCGGGTCCCCGGCCCGGGTCCCCTGGACAGGTCGTTAACCCGGCCCCAGGTCACCGGGTCGTGTCGGGTAACCGGCCTGGTTCCCAGGTTCCGGTGACCACCCCGGCACCAGGACCCCGGGTCCCGTGGGGACCCCGGCACCAGGTGACCGGGTCACGTGGGGTCACCGGCCCCAGGTGACCGGGTCACGTGGGGACACCGGCCCCAGGTGACCGGGTCACGTGGGGTCACCGGCCCCAGGTCAGCGGGTCACGTGGGGTCACCGGCCCCAGGTGACCGGGTCACGTGGGGTCACCGGCCCCAGGTGACCGGGTCACGTGGGGTCACCGGCACCAGGTGACCTGGTCACGTGGGGTCACCGGCCCCAGGTGACCGGGTCACGTGGGGTCACCGGCCCCATGTGACCGGGTCACGTGAGGTCACCGGCCCCAGGTGACCGGGTCACGTGGGGTCACCGGCCCCAGGTGACCGGGTCACGTGGGGTCACCGGCCCCAGGTGACCGGGTCACGTGGGGTCACCGGCCCAGGTGACCGGGTCACGTGGGGTCACCGGCCCCAGGTGACCGGGTCACGTGGGGTCACCGGCCCCAGGTGACCTGGTCACGTGGGGTCACCGGCCCCAGGTGACCGGGTCACGTGGGGTCACCGGCCCCAGGTGACCGGGTCACGTGGGGTCACCGGCCCCAGGTCAGCGGGTCACGTGGGGTCACCGGCCCCAGGTCAGCGGGTCACGTGGGGACCCCGGCCCCAGTTGACCGGGTCACGTGGGGACACCGGCCCCAGGTCAGCGGGTCACGTGGGGTCACCGGCCCCAGGTGACCTGGTCACGTGGGGACCCCGGCCCCAGGTGACCGGGTCACGTGGGGACCCCGGGCCCAGGTAACCGGGTCATACCGAGTCCCCGGACCCAGGTCACCGGGTCAGTTCGGGACCCCGGACCCAGGTCGGGTCATGTCACGTCCCATGCCCGGGTCCCCGGGTTGGATTTTTACCCAGGCCCCGGGTCACGGGGTCATGTCGGGTCGCTGTCCCGGGTACCAGTGTCAGGTGACCACCCCGGCCCCGGGAGACGGAGTCATACCGGGTCCCCGGCCCAGGTCCCCGGGTTGCATCGGGACAAAAGCACCGGATCACTGGATCACGTGGGGGCCCGGGCCCGGGTCCCCGGGTTGCATCGGGACACCAGCGAAGGACCACCGGGTCCTGTCGGGTCCCCAGCCCGGGTCCCCTGGACAGGTCGTTAACCTGGCCCCAGGTCACCGGGTCGTGTCGGGTAACCGGCCTGGTTCCCAGGTTCCGGTGACCACCCCGGCACCAGGACTCCGGGTCCCGTGGGGACCCCGGCCCCAGGTGACCGGGTCACGCGGGGTCACCGGCCCCAGGTCAGCGGGTCACGTGGGGTCACCGGCCCCAGGTGACCGGGTCACGTGGGGTCACCGGCCCCAGGTGACCGGGTCACGTGAGGTCACCGGCCCCAGGTGACCGGGTCACGTGGGGTCACCGGCCCCAGGTGACCGGGTCACGTGGGGTCACCGGCCCCAGGTGACCGGGTCACGTGGGGTCACCGGCCCCAGGTGACCGGGTCACGTGGGGTCACCGGCCCCAGGTGACCGGGTCACGTGGGGTCACCGGCCCCAGGTGACCGGGTCACGTGGGGACACCGGCCCCAGGTGACCGGGTCACGTGGGGTCACCGGCCCCAGGTCAGCGGGTCACGTGGGGTCACCGGCCCCAGGTGACCTGGTCACGTGGGGTCACCGGCCCCAGGTGACCGGGTCACGTGGGGTCACCGGCCCCAGGTGACCGGGTCACGTGGTGTCACCGGCCCCAGGTCAGCGGGTCACGTGGGGTCACCGGCCCCAGGTGACCTGGTCACGTGGGGTCACCGGCCCCAGGTGACCGGGTCACGTGGGGTCACCGGCCCCAGGTGACCGGGTCACGTGGGGTCACCGGACCCAGGTCAGCGGGTCACGTGGGGACACCGGCCCCAGGTAACCGGGTCATACCGAGTCCCCGGACCCAGGTCACCGGGTGAGTTCGGGACCCCGGACCCAGGTCGGGTCATGTCACGTCCCATGCCCGGGTCCCCGGGTTGGATTTTTACCCAGGCCCCGGGTCACAGGGTCATGTCGGGTCAACGGCCTGGGTACAAGGGTCTGGTGACCACCCCGACCCCAGGTCCCCGGGTCATGACGGGACACCGGACCAGGTCCCCGAGTCCGGTCGACACCACAGCCCCAGGTCACCGGGTCATGTCGGGACCCAGCCCGGGTCCCCGGGACGGGTTTTTACCCCAGCCGCAGATCACCGGGTCCTGTCGGGTACCCGGGTCGGGTCCCCTGGACAGGTCGGCACCCCGGCCCCGGGTCACGGGGTCATGTCGGGTCGCTGTCCCGGGTACCAGTGTCAGGTGACCACCCCGGCCCCGGGAGACGGAGTCATACCGGGTCCCCGGCCCAGGTCCCCGGGTTGCATCGGGACAAAAGCACCGGATCACTGGATCACGTGGGGGCCCGGGCCCGGGTCCCCGGGTTGCATCGGGACACCAGCGAAGGACCACCGGGTCCTGTCGGGTCCCCGGCCCGGGTCCCCTGGACAGGTCGTTAACCCGGCCCCAGGTCACCGGGTCGTGTCGGGTAACCGGCCTGGTTCCCAGGTTCCGGTGACCACCCCGGCACCAGGACCCCGGGTCCCGTGGGGACCCCGGCACCAGGTGACCGGGTCACGTGGGGTCACCGGCCCCAGGTGACCGGGTCACGTGGGGACACTGGCCCCAGGTGACCGGGTCACGTGGGGTCACCGGCCCCAGGTCAGCGGGTCACGTGGGGTCACCGGCCCCAGGTGACCGGGTCACGTGGGGTCACCGGCCCCAGGTGACCGGGTCACGTGGGGTCACCGGCACCAGGTGACCGGGTCACGTGGGGTCACCGGCCCCAGGTGACCTGGTCACGTGGGGTCACCGGCCCCAGGTGACCGGGTCACGTGGGGTCACCGGCCCCAGGTGACCGGGTCACGTGAGGTCACCGGCCCCAGGTGACCGGGTCACGTGGGGTCACCGGCCCCAGGTGACCGGGTCACGTGGGGTCACCGGCCCCAGGTGACCGGGTCACGTGGGGTCACCGGCCCAGGTGACCGGGTCACGTGGGGTCAACGGCCCCAGGTGACCGGGTCACGTGGGGTCACCGGCCCCAGGTGACCTGGTCACGTGGGGTAACCGGCCCCAGGTGACCGGGTCACGTGGGGACCCCGGGCCCAGGTAACCGGGTAATACCGAGTCCCCGGACCCAGGTCACCGGGTCAGTTCGGGACCCCGGACCCAGGTCGGGTCATGTCACGTCCCATGCCCGGGTCCCCGGGTTGGATTTTTACCCAGGCCCCGGGTCACGGGGTCATGTCGGGTCGCTGTCCCGGGTACCAGTGTCAGGTGACCACCCCGGCCCCGGGAGATGGAGTCATACCGGGTCCCCGGCCCAGGTCCCCGGGTTGCATCGGGACAAAAGCACCGGATCACTGGATCACGTGGGGGCCCGGGCCCGGGTCCCCGGGTTGCATCGGGACACCAGCGAAGGACCACCGGGTCCTGTCGGGTCCCCGGCCCGGGTGCCCTGGACAGGTCGTTAACCCGGCCCCAGGTCACCGGGTCGTGTCGGGTAACCGGCCTGGTTCCCAGGTTCCGGTGACCACCCCGGCACCAGGACCCCGGGTCCCGTGGGGATCCCGGCCCCAGGTGACCTGGTCACGTGGGGTCACCGGCCCAGGTGACCGGGTCACGTGGGGTCACCGGCCCCAGGTGACCTGGTCACGTGGGGTCACCGGCCCCAGGTGACCGGGTCACGTGGGGTCACCGGCCCCAGGTGACCGGGTCACGTGGGGTCACCGGCCCCAGGTGACCGGGTCACGTGGGGTCACCGGCCCCAGGTGACCGGGTCACGTGGGGTCACCGGCCCCAGGTCAGCGGGTCACGTGGGGACCCCGGCCCCAGGTGACCGGGTCACGTGGGGACACCGGCCCCAGGTCAGCGGGTCACGTGGGGTCACCGGCCCCAGGTGACCTGGTCACGTGGGGACCCCGGCCCCAGGTGACCGGGTCACGTGGGGACCCCGGGCCCAGGTAACCGGGTCATACCGAGTCCCCGGACCCAGGTCACCGGGTCAGTTCGGGACCCCGGACCCAGGTCGGGTCATGTCACGTCCCATGCCCGGGTCCCCGGGTTGGATTTTTACCCAGGCCCCGGGTCACGGGGTCATGTCGGGTCGCTGTCCCGGGTACCAGTGTCAGGTGACCACCCCGGCCCCGGGAGACGGAGTCATACCGGGTCCCCAGCCCAGGTCCCCGGGTTGCATCGGGACAAAAGCACCGGATCACTGGATCACGTGGGGGCCCGGGCCCGGGTCCCCGGGTTGCATCGGGACACCACCGAAGGACCACCGGGTCCTGTCGGGTCCCCGGCCCGGGTCCCCTGGACAGGTCGTTAACCCGGCCCCAGGTCACCGGGTCGTGTCGGGTAACCGGCCTGGTTCCCAGGTTCCGGTGACCACCCCGGCACCAGGACCCCGGGTCCCGTGGGGACCCCGGCACCAGGTGACCGGGTCACGTGGGGTCACCGGCCCCAGGTGACCGGGTCACGTGGGGTCACCGGCCCCAGGTCAGCGGGTCACGTGGGGTCACCGGCCCCAGGTGACCGGGTCACGTGGGGTCACCGGCCCCAGGTGACCGGGTCACGTGGGGTCACCGGCCCCAGGTGACCGGGTCACGTGGGGTCACCGGCCCCAGGTGACCTGGTCACGTGGGGTCACCAGCCCCAGGTGACCGGGTCACGTGGGGTCACCGGCCCCAGGTGACCGGGTCACGTGAGGTCACCGGCCCCAGGTGACCGGGTCACGTGGGGTCACCGGCCCCAGGTGACCGGGTCACGTGGGGTCACCGGCCCCAGGTGACCGGGTCACGTGGGGTCACCGGCCCAGGTGACCGGGTCACGTGGGGTCACCGGCCCCAGGTGACCGGGTCACGTGGGGTCACAGGCCCCAGGTGACCTGGTCACGTGGGGTCACCGGCCCCAGGTGACCGGGTCACGTGGGGTCACCGGCCCCAGGTGACCGGGTCACGTGGGGTCACCGGCCCCAGGTGACCGGGTCACGTGGGGTCACCGGCCCCAGGTCAGCGGGTCACGTGGGGACCCCGGCCCCAGGTGACCGGGTCACGTGGGGACACCGGCCCCAGGTCAGCGGGTCACGTGGTGTCACCGGCCCCAGGTGACCTGGTCACGTGGGGACCCCGGCCCCAGGTGACCGGGTCACGTGGGGACCCCGGGCCCAGGTAACCGGGTCATACCGAGTCCCCGGACCCAGGTCACCGGGTCAGTTCGGGACCCCGGACCCAGGTCGGGTCATGTCACGTCCCATGCCCGGGTCCCCGGGTTGGATTTTTACCCAGGCCCCGGGTCACGGGGTCATGTCGGGTCGCTGTCCCGGGTACCAGTGTCAGGTGACCACCCCGGCCCCGGGAGATGGAGTCATACCGGGTCCCCGGCCCAGGTCCCCGGGTTGCATCGGGACAAAAGCACCGGATCACTGGATCACGTGGGGGCCCGGGCCCGGGTCCCCGGGTTGCATCGGGACACCAGCGAAGGACCACCGGGTCCTGTCGGGTCCCCGGCCCGGGTCCCCTGGACAGGTCGTTAACCCGGCCCCAGGTCACCGGGTCGTGTCGGGTAACCGGCCTGGTTCCCAGGTTCCGGTGACCACCCCGGCACCAGGACCCCGGGTCCCGTGGGGACCCCGGCCCCAGGTGACCGGGTCACGCGGGGTCACCGGCCCCAGGTCAGCGGGTCACGTGGGGTCACCGGCCCCAGGTGACCTGGTCACGTGGGGTCACCGGCCCCAGGTGACCGGGTCACGTGGGGTCACCGGCACCAGGTGACCTGGTCACGTAGGGTCACCGGCCCCAGGTGACCGGGTCACGTGGGGTCACCGGCCCCAGGTGACCGGGTCACGTGAGGTCACCGGCCCCAGGTGACCGGGTCACGTGGGGTCACCGGCCCCAGGTGACCGGGTCACGTGGGGTCTCCGGCCCCAGGTGACCTGGTCACGTGGGGACCCCGGCCCCAGGTGACCGGGTCACGTGGGGACCCCGGGCCCAGGTAACCGGGTCATACCGAGTCCCCGGACCCAGGTCACCGGGTCAGTTCGGGACCCCGGACCCAGGTCGGGTCATGTCACGTCCCATGCCCGGGTCCCCGGGTTGGATTTTTACCCAGGCCCCGGGTCACGGGGTCATGTCGGGTCGCTGTCCCGGGTACCAGTGTCAGGTGACCACCCCGGCCCCGGGAGACGGAGTCATACCGGGTCCCCGGCCCAGGTCCCCGGGTTGCATCGGGACAAAAGCACCGGATCACTGGATCACGTGGGGGCCCGGGCCCGGGTCCCCGGGTTGCATCGGGACACCAGCGAAGGACCACCGGGTCCTGTCGGGTCCCCGGCCCGGGTCCCCTGGACAGGTTGTTAACCCGGCCCCAGGTCACCGGGTCGTGTCGGGTAACCGGCCTGGTTCCCAGGTTCCGGTGACCACCCCGGCACCAGGACCCCGGGTCCCGTGGGGACCCCGGCACCAGGTGACCGGGTCACGTGGGGTCACCGGCCCCAGGTGACCGGGTCACGTGGGGACACCGGCCCCAGGTGACCGGGTCACGTGGGGTCACCGGCCCCAGGTCAGCAAGTCACGTGGGGTCACCGGCCCCAGGTGACCGGGTCACGTGGGGTCACCGGCCCCAGGTGACCGGGTCACGTGGGGTCACCGGCCCCAGGTGACCGGGTCACGTGGGGTCACCGGCCCCAGGTGACCTGGTCACGTGGGGTCACCGGCCCCAGGTGACCGGGTCACGTGGGGTCACCGGCCCCAGGTGACCGGGTCACGTGAGGTCACCGGCCCCAGGTGACCGGGTCACGTGGGGTCACCGGCCCCAGGTGACCGGGTCACGTGGGGTCACCGGCCCCAGGTGACCGGGTCACGTGGGGTCACCGGCCCAGGTGACCGGGTCACGTGGGGTCACCGGCCCCAGGTGACCGGGTCACGTGGGGTCACCGGCCCCAGGTGACCGGGTCACGTGGGGTCACCGGCCCCAGGTCAGCGGGTCACGTGGGGACCCCGGCCCCAGGTGACCGGGTCACGTGGGGACACCGGCCCCAGGTCAGCGGGTCACGTGGGGTCACCGGCCCCAGGTGACCTGGTCACGTGGGGACCCCGGCCCCAGGTGACCGGGTCACGTGGGGACCCCGGGCCCAGGTAACCGGGTCATACCGAGTCCCCGGACCCAGGTCACCGGGTCAGTTCAGGACCCCGGACCCAGGTCGGGTCATGTCACGTCCCATGCCCGGGTCCCCGGGTTGGATTTTTACCCAGGCCCCGGGTCACGGGGTCATGTCGGGTCGCTGTCCCGGGTACCAGTGTCAGGTGACCACCCCGGCCCCGGGAGACGGAGTCATACCGGGTCCCCGGCCCAGGTCCCCGGGTTGCATCGGGACAAAAGCACCGGATCACTGGATCACGTGGGGGCCCGGGCCCGGGTCCCCGGGTTGCATCGGGACACCAGCGAAGGACCACCGGGTCCTGTCGGGTCCCCGGCCCGGGTCCCCTGGACAGGTCGTTAACCCGGCCCCAGGTCACCGGGTCGTGTCGGGTAACCGGCCTGGTTCCCAGGTTCCGGTGACCACCCCGGCACCAGGACCCCGGGTCCCGTGGGGACCCCGGCCCCAGGTGACCGGGTCACGTGGGGTCACCGGCCCCAGGTGACCGGGTCACGTGGGGTCACCGGCCCCAGGTGACCGGGTCACGTGGGGTCACCAGCCCCAGGTGACCGGGTCACGTGGGGTCACCGGCCCCAGGTGACCTGGTCACGTGGGGTCACCGGCCCCAGGTGACCGGGTCACGTGGGGTCACCGGCCCAGGTGACCGGGTCACGTGGGGTCACCGGCCCCAGGTGACCGGGTCACGTGGGGTCACCGGCCCCAGGTGACCGGGTCACGTGGGGTCACCGGCCCCATGTGACCGGGTCACGTGGGGTCACCGGCCCCAGGTGACCGGGTCACATGGGGTCACCGGCCCCAGGTTACCGGGTCACGTGGGGTCACCGGCCCCAGGTGACCGGGTCACGTGAGGTCACCGGCCCCAGGTGACCGGGTCACGTGGGGTCACCGGCCCCAGGTGACCGGGTCACGTGGGGTCACCGGCCCCAGGTGACCGGGTCACGTGGGGTCACCGGCCCAGGTGACCGGGTCACGTGGGGTCACCGGCCCCAGGTGACCGGGTCACGTGGGGTCACCGGCCCCAGGTGACCGGGTCACGTGGGGTCACCGGCCCCAGGTGACCGGGTCACGTGGGGTCACCGGCCCCAGGTGACCGGGTCACGTGAGGTCACCGGCCCCAGGTGACCGGGTCACGTGGGGGTCACCGGCCCCAGGTGACCGGGTCACGTGGGGTCACCGGCCCCAGGTGACCGGGTCACGTGGGGTCACCGGCCCAGGTGACCGGGTCACGTGGGGTCACCGGCCCCAGGTGACCGGGTCACGTGGGGTCACCGGCCCCAGGTGACCGGGTCACGTGGGGTCACCGGCCCCAGGTGACCTGGTCACGTGGGGTCACCGGCCCCAGGTGACCGGGTCACGTGGGGTCACCGGCCCCAGGTGACCGGGTCACGTGGGGTCACCAGCCCCAGGTGACCGGGTCACGTGGGGTCACCGGCCCCAGGTGACCTGGTCACGTGGGGTCACCGGCCCCAGGTGACCGGGTCACGTGGGGTCACCGGCCCCAGGTGACCGGGTCACGTGGGGTCACCGGCCCCAGGTGACCGGGTCACGTGAGGTCACCGGCCCCAGGTGACCGGGTCACGTGGGGTCACCGGCCCCAGGTGACCGGGTCACGTGGGGTCACCGGCCCCAGGTGACCGGGTCACGTGGGGTCACCGGCCCAGGTGACCGGGTCACGTGGGGTCACCGGCCCCAGGTGACCGGGTCACGTGGGGTCACCGGCCCCAGGTGACCTGGTCACGTGGGGTAACCGGCCCCAGGTGACCGGGTCACGTGGGGACCCCGGGCCCAGGTAACCGGGTCATACCGAGTCCCCGGACCCAGGTCACCGGGTCAGTTCGGGACCCCGGACCCAGGTCGGGTCATGTCACGTCCCATGCCCGGGTCCCCGGGTTGGATTTTTACCCAGGCCCCGGGTCACGGGGTCATGTCGGGTCGCTGTCCCGGGTACCAGTGTCAGGTGACCACCCCGGCCCCGGGAGATGGAGTCATACCGGGTCCCCGGCCCAGGTCCCCGGGTTGCATCGGGACAAAAGCACCGGATCACTGGATCACGTGGGGGCCCGGGCCCGGGTCCCCGGGTTGCATCGGGACACCAGCGAAGGACCACCGGGTCCTGTCGGGTCCCCGGCCCGGGTCCCCTGGACAGGTCGTTAACCCGGCCCCAGGTCACCGGGTCGTGTCGGGTAACCGGCCTGGTTCCCAGGTTCCGGTGACCACCCCGGCACCAGGACCCCGGGTCCCGTGGGGACCCCGGCCCCAGGTGACCGGGTCACGCGGGGTCACCGGCCCCAGGTCAGCGGGTCACGTGGGGTCACCGGCCCCAGGTGACCTGGTCACGTGGGGTCACCGGCCCCAGGTGACCGGGTCACATGGGGTCACCGGCACCAGGTGACCTGGTCACGTGGGGTCACCGGCCCCAGGTGACCGGGTCACGTGGGGTCACCGGCCCCAGGTGACCGGGTCACGTGGGGTCACCGGCCCCAGGTGACCGGGTCACGTGAGGTCACCGGCCCCAGGTGACCGGGTCACGTGAGGTCACCGGCCCCAGGTGAGCGGGTCACGTTGGGTCACCGGCCCCAGGTGACCTGGTCACGTGGGGTCACCGGCCCCAGGTGACCTGGTCACGTGGGATCACCGGCCCCAGGTGACCGGGTCACGTGGGGTCACCGGCCCCAGGTGACCGGGTCACGTGGGGACACCGGCCCCAGGTGACCGGGTCACGTGGGGTCACCGGCCCCAGGTGACCGGGTCACGTGAGGTCACCGGCCCCAGGTGACCGGGTCACGTGGGTTCACCGGCCCCAGGTGACCGGGTCACGTGGGGTCACCGGCCCCAGGTGACCGGGTCACGTGGGGACACCGGCCCCAGGTGACCGGGTCACGTGGGGTCACCGGCCCCAGGTCAGCGGGTCACGTGGGGTCACCGGCCCCAGGTGACCTGGTCACGTGGGGTCACCGGCCCCAGGTGACCGGGTCACGTGGGGTCACCGGCCCCAGGTGACCGGGTCACGTGAGGTCACCGGCCCCAGGTGACCGGGTCACGTGAGGTCACCGGCCCCAGGTGAGCGGGTCACGTGGGGTCACCGGCCCCAGGTGACCTGGTCACGTGGGGTCACCGGCCCCAGGTGACCGGGTCACGTGGGGACACCGGCCCCAGGTGACCGGGTCACGTGGGGTCACCGGCCCCAGGTGACCGGGTCACGTGGGGTCACCGGCCCCAGGTGACCGGGTCACGTGAGGTCACCGGCCCCAGGTGACCGGGTCACGTGAGGTCACCGGCCCCAGGTGAGCGGGTCACGTGGGGTCACCGGCCCCAGGTGACCTGGTCACGTGGGGTCACCGGCCCCAGGTGACCGGGTCACGTGGGGACACCGGCCCCAGGTGACCGGGTCACGTGGGGTCACCGGCCCCAGGTGACCGGGTCACGTGAGGTCACCGGCCCCAGGTGACCGGGTCATGTGGGGTCACCAGCCCCAGGTGACCGGGTCACGTGGGGTCACCGGCCCCAGGTGACCGGGTCACGTGGGGTCACCGGCCCCAGGTGACCGGGTCACGTGGGGACACCGGCCCCAGGTCAGCGGGTCACGTGGGGTCACCGGCCCCAGGTGACCTGGTCACGTGGGGACCCCGGCCCCAGGTGACCGGGTCACGTGGGGACCCCGGGCCCAGGTAACCGGGTCATACCGAGTCCCCGGACCCAGGTCACCGGGTCAGTTCGGGACCCCGGACCCAGGTCGGGTCATGTCACGTCCCATGCCCGGGTCCCCGGGTTGGATTTTTACCCAGGCCCCGGGTCACGGGGTCATGTCGGGTCGCTGTCCCGGGTACCAGTGTCAGGTGACCACCCCGGCCCCGGGAGACGGAGTCATACCGGGTCCCCGGCCCAGGTCCCCGGGTTGCATCGGGACAAAAGCACCGGATCACTGGATCACGTGGGGGCCCGGGCCCGGGTCCCCGGGTTGCATCGGGACACCAGCGAAGGACCACCGGGTCCTGTCGGGTCCCCGGCCCGGGTCCCCTGGACAGGTCGTTAACCCGGCCCCAGGTCACCGGGTCGTGTCGGGTAACCGGCCTGGTTCCCAGGTTCCGGTGACCACCCCGGCACCAGGACCCCGGGTCCCGTGGGGACACCGGCCCCAGGTGACCGGGTCACGTGGGGTCACCGGCCCCAGGTGACCGGGTCACGTGGGGACACCGGCCCCAGGTGACCGGGTCACGTGGGGTCACCGGCCCCAGGTCAGCGGGTCACGTGGGGTCACCGGCCCCAGGTGACCGGGTCACGTGGGGTCACCGGCCCCAGGTGACCGGGTCACGTGGGGTCACCGGCACCAGGTGACCGGGTCACGTGGGGTCACCGGCCCCAGGTGACCTGGTCACGTGGGGTCACCGGCCCCAGGTGACCGGGTCACGTGGGGTCACCGGCCCCAGGTGACCGGGTCACGTGGGGTCACCGGCCCCAGGTGACCGGGTCACGTGGGGTCACCGGCCCCAGGTGACCGGGTCACGTGGGGTCACCGGCCCCAGGTGACCTGGTCACGTGGGGTCACCGGCCCCAGGTGACCGGGTCACGTGGGGACCCCGGGCCCAGGTAACCGGGTCATACCGAGTCCCCGGACCCAGGTCACCGGGTCAGTTCGGGACCCCGGACCCAGGTCGGGTCATGTCACGTCCCATGCCCGGGTCCCCGGGTTGGATTTTTACCCAGGCCCCGGGTCACGGGGTCATGTCGGGTCGCTGTCCCGGGTACCAGTGTCAGGTGACCACCCCGGCCCCGGGAGATGGAGTCATACCGGGTCCCCGGCCCAGGTCCCCGGGTTGCATCGGGACAAAAGCACCGGATCACTGGATCACGTGGGGGCCCGGGCCCGGGTCCCCGGGTTGCATCGGGACACCAGCGAAGGACCACCGGGTCCTGTCGGGTCTCCGGCCCGGGTCCCCTGGACAGGTCGTTAACCCGGCCCCAGGTCACCGGGTCACGTGAGGTCACCGGCCCCAGGTGACCGGGTCACGTGGGGTCACCGGCCCCAGGTGACCGGGTCACGTGGGGTCACCGGCCCCAGGTCAGCGGGTCACGTGGGGTCACCGGCCCCAGGTGACCTGGTCACGTGGGGTCACCGGCCCCAGGTGACCGGGTCACGTGGGGTCACCGGCCCCAGGTGACCGGGTCACGTGGGGTCACCGGACCCAGGTCAGCGGGTCACGTGGGGACACCGGCCCCAGGTAACCGGGTCATACCGAGTCCCCGGACCCAGGTCACCGGGTGAGTTCGGGACCCCGGACCCAGGTCGGGTCATGTCACGTCCCATGCCCGGGTCCCCGGGTTGGATTTTTACCCAGGCCCCGGGTCACAGGGTCATGTCGGGTCAACGGCCTGGGTACAAGGGTCTGGTGACCACCCCGACCCCAGGTCCCCGGGTCATGACGGGACACCGGACCAGGTCCCCGAGTCCGGTCGACACCACAGCCCCAGGTCACCGGGTCATGTCGGGACCCAGCCCGGGTCCCCGGGACGGGTTTTTACCCCAGCCGCAGATCACCGGGTCCTGTCGGGTACCCGGGTCGGGTCCCCTGGACAGGTCGGCACCCCGGCCCCGGGTCACGGGGTCATGTCGGGTCGCTGTCCCGGGTACCAGTGTCAGGTGACCACCCCGGCCCCGGGAGACGGAGTCATACCGGGTCCCCGGCCCAGGTCCCCGGGTTGCATCGGGACAAAAGCACCGGATCACTGGATCACGTGGGGGCCCGGGCCCGGGTCCCCGGGTTGCATCGGGACACCAGCGAAGGACCACCGGGTCCTGTCGGGTCCCCGGCCCGGGTCCCCTGGACAGGTCGTTAACCCGGCCCCAGGTCACCGGGTCGTGTCGGGTAACCGGCCTGGTTCCCAGGTTCCGGTGACCACCCCGGCACCAGGACCCCGGGTCCCGTGGGGACCCCGGCACCAGGTGACCGGGTCACGTGGGGTCACCGGCCCCAGGTGACCGGGTCACGTGGGGACACCGGCCCCAGGTGACCGGGTCACGTGGGGTCACCGGCCCCAGGTCAGCGGGTCACGTGGGGTCAACGGCCCCAGGTGACCGGGTCACGTGGGGTCACCGGCCCCAGGTGACCGGGTCACGTGGGGTCACCGGCACCAGGTGACCGGGTCACGTGGGGTCACCGGCCCCAGGTGACCTGGTCACGTGGGGTCACCGGCCCCAGGTGACCGGGTCACGTGGGGTCACCGGCCCCAGGTGACCGGGTCACGTGAGGTCACCGGCCCCAGGTGACCGGGTCACGTGGGGTCACCGGCCCCAGGTGACCGGGTCACGTGGGGTCACCGGCCCCAGGTGACCGGGTCACGTGGGGTCACCGGCCCAGGTGACCGGGTCACGTGGGGTCACCGGCCCCAGGTGACCTGGTCACGTGGGGTAACCGGCCCCAGGTGACCGGGTCACGTGGGGACCCCGGGCCCAGGTAACCGGGTCATACCGAGTCCCCGGACCCAGGTCACCGGGTCAGTTCGGGACCCCGGACCCAGGTCGGGTCATGTCACGTCCCATGCCCGGGTCCCCGGGTTGGATTTTTACCCAGGCCCCGGGTCACGGGGTCATGTCGGGTCGCTGTCCCGGGTACCAGTGTCAGGTGACCACCCCGGCCCCGGGAGATGGAGTCATACCGGGTCCCCGGCCCAGGTCCCCGGGTTGCATCGGGACAAAAGCACCGGATCACTGGATCACGTGGGGGCCCGGGCCCGGGTCCCCGGGTTGCATCGGGACACCAGCGAAGGACCACCGGGTCCTGTCGGGTCCCCGGCCCGGGTCCCCTGGACAGGTCGTTAACCCGGCCCCAGGTCACCGGGTCGTGTCGGGTAACCGGCCTGGTTCCCAGGTTCCGGTGACCACCCCGGCACCAGGACCCCGGGTCCCGTGGGGACCCCGGCCCCAGGTGACCGGGTCACGCGGGGTCACCGGCCCCAGGTCAGCGGGTCACGTGGGGTCACCGGCCCCAGGTGACCTGGTCACGTGGGGTCACCGGCCCCAGGTGACCGGGTCACGTGGGGTCACCGGCACCAGGTGACCTGGTCACGTGGGGTCACCGGCCCCAGGTGACCGGGTCACGTGGGGTCACCGGCACCAGGTGACCGGGTCACGTGGGGTCACCGGCCCCAGGTGACCTGGTCACGTGGGGTCACCGGCACCAGGTGACCGGGTCACGTGGGGTCACCGGCCCCAGGTGACCTGGTCACGTGGGGTCACCGGCCCCAGGTGACCAGGTCACGTGGGGTCACCGGCCCCAGGTGACCGGGTCACGTGAGGTCACCGGCCCCAGGTGACCGGGTCACGTGAGGTCACCGGCCCCAGGTGAGCGGGTCACGTGGGGTCACCGGCCCCAGGTGAGCGGGTCACGTGGGGTCACCGGCCCCAGGTGACCTGGTCACGTGGGATCACCGGCCCCAGGTGACCGGGTCACGTGGGGTCACTGGCCCCAGGTCAGCGGGTCACGTGGGGACCCCGGCCCCAGGTGACCGGGTCACGTGGGGACACCGGCCCCAGGTCAGCGGGTCACGTGGGGTCACCGGCCCCAGGTGACCTGGTCACGTGGGGACCCCGGCCCCAGGTGACCGGGTCACGTGGGGACCCCGGGCCCAGGTAACCGGGTCATACCGAGTCCCCGGACCCAGGTCACCGGGTCAGTTCGGGACCCCGGACCCAGGTCGGGTCATGTCACGTCCCATGCCCGGGTCCCCGGGTTGGATTTTTACCCAGGCCCCGGGTCACGGGGTCATGTCGGGTCGCTGTCCCGGGTACCAGTGTCAGGTGACCACCCCGGCCCCGGGAGACGGAGTCATACCGGGTCCCCGGCCCAGGTCCCCGGGTTGCATCGGGACAAAAGCACCGGATCACTGGATCACGTGGGGGCCCGGGCCCGGGTCCCCGGGTTGCATCGGGACACCACCAAAGGACCACCGGGTCCTGTCGGGTCCCCGGCCCGGGTCCCCTGGACAGGTCGTTAACCCGGCCCCAGGTCACCGGGTCGTGTCGGGTAACCGGCCTGGTTCCCAGGTTCCGGTGACCACCCCGGCACCAGGACCCCGGGTCCCGTGGGGACCCCGGCACCAGGTGACCGGGTCACGTGGGGTCACCGGCCCCAGGTGACCGGGTCACGTGGGGACACCGGCCCCAGGTGACCGGGTCACGTGGGGTCACCGGCCCCAGGTCAGCGGGTCACGTGGGGTCACCGGCCCCAGGTGACCGGGTCACGTGGGGTCACCGGCCCCAGGTGACCGGGTCACGTGGGGTCACCGGCCCCAGGTGACCGGGTCACGTGGGGTCACCGGCCCCAGGTGACCTGGTCACGTGGGGTCACCGGCCCCAGGTGACCGGGTCACGTGGGGTCACCGGCCCCAGGTGACCGGGTCACGTGAGGTCACCGGCCCCAGGTGACCGGGTCACGTGGGGTCACCGGCCCCAGGTGACCGGGTCACGTGGGGTCACCGGCCCCAGGTGACCGGGTCACGTCGGGTCACCGGCCCAGGTGACCGGGTCACGTGGGGTCACCGGCCCCAGGTGACCTGGTCACGTGGGGTCACCGGCCCCAGGTGACCGGGTCACGTGGGGTCACCGGCCCCAGGTGACCGGGTCACGTGGGGTCACCGGCCCCAGGTCAGCGGGTCACGTGGGGACCCCGGCCCCAGGTGACCGGGTCACGTGGGGACACCGGCCCCAGGTCAGCGGGTCACGTGGGGTCACCGGCCCCAGGTGACCTGGTCACGTGGGGTAACCGGCCCCAGGTGACCGGGTCACGTGGGGACCCCGGGCCCAGGTAACCGGGTCATACCGAGTCCCCGGACCCAGGTCACCGGGTCAGTTCGGGACCCCGGACCCAGGTCGGGTCATGTCACGTCCCATGCCCGGGTCCCCGGGTTGGATTTTTACCCAGGCCCCGGGTCACGGGGTCATGTCGGGTCGCTGTCCCGGGTACCAGTGTCAGGTGACCACCCCGGCCCCGGGAGACGGAGTCATACTGGGTCCCCGGCCCAGGTCCCCGGGTTGCATCGGGACAAAAGCACCGGATCACTGGATCACGTGGGGGCCCGGGCCCGGGTCCCCGGGTTGCATCGGGACACCAGCGAAGGACCACCGGGTCCTGTCGGGTCCCCGGCCCGGGTCCCCTGGACAGGTCGTTAACCCGGCCCCAGGTCACCGGGTCGTGTCGGGTAACCGGCCTGGTTCCCAGGTTCCGGTGACCACCCCGGCACCAGGACCCCGGGTCCCGTGGGGACCCCGGCACCAGGTGACCGGGTCACGTGGGGTCACCGGCCCCAGGTGACCGGGTCACGTGGGGACACCGGCCCCAGGTGACCGGGTCACGTGGGGTCACCGGCCCCAGGTCAGCGGGTCACGTGGGGTCACCGGCCCCAGGTGACCGGGTCACGTGGGGTCACCGGCCCCAGGTGACCTGGTCACGTGGGGTCACCGGCCCCAGGTGACCTGGTCACGTGGGGTCACCGGCCCCAGGTGACCGGGTCACGTGGGGTCACCGGCCCCAGGTGACCGGGTCACGTGAGGTCACCGGCCCCAGGTGACCGGGTCACGTGGGGTCACAGGCCCCAGGTGACCGGGTCACGTGGGGTCACCGGCCCCAGGTGACCGGGTCACGTCGGGTCACCGGCCCAGGTGACCGGGTCACGTGGGGTCACCGGCCCCAGGTGACCTGGTCACGTGGGGTCACCGGCCCCAGGTGACCGGGTCACGTGGGGTCACCGGCCCCAGGTGACCGGGTCACGTGGGGTCACCGGCCCCAGGTGACCGGGTCACGTGGGGTCACCGGCCCCAGGTCAGCGGGTCACGTGGGGACCCCGGCCCCAGGTGACCGGGTCACGTGGGGACACCGGCCCCAGGTCAGCGGGTCATGTGGGGTCACCGGCCCCAGGTGACCTGGTCACGTGGGGACCCCGGCCCCAGGTCACCGGGTCACGTGGGGACCCCGGGCCCAGGTAACCGGGTCATACCGAGTCCCCGGACCCAGGTCACCGGGTCAGTTCGGGACCCCGGACCCAGGTCGGGTCATGTCACGTCCCATGCCCGGGTCCCCGGGTTGGATTTTTACCCAGGCCCCGGGTCACGGGGTCATGTCGGGTCGCTGTCCCGGGTACCAGTGTCAGGTGACCACCCCGGCCCCGGGAGACGGAGTCATACTGGGTCCCCGGCCCAGGTCCCCGGGTTGCATCGGGACAAAAGCACCGGATCACTGGATCACGTGGGGGCCCGGGCCCGGGTCCCCGGGTTGCATCGGGACACCACCGAAGGACCACCGGGTCCTGTCGGGTCCCCGGCCCGGGTCCCCTGGACAGGTCGTTAACCCGGCCCCAGGTCACCGGGTCGTGTCGGGTAACCGGCCTGGTTCCCAGGTTCCGGTGACCACCCCGGCACCAGGACCCCGGGTCCCGTGGGGACCCCGGCACCAGGTGACCGGGTCACGTGGGGTCACCGGCCCCAGGTGACCGGGTCACGTGGGGTCACCGGCCCCAGGTGACCGGGTCACGCGGGGTCACCGGCCCCAGGTCAGCGGGTCACGTGGGGACACCGGCCCCAGGTGACCGGGTCACGTGGGGTCACCGGCCCCAGGTGACCGGGTCACGTGAGGTCACCGGCCCCAGGTGACCGGGTCACGTGGGGTCACCGGCCCCAGGTGACCTGGTCACGTGGGGTCACCGGCCCCAGGTGACCGGGTCACGTGGGGTCACCGGCCCCAGGTGACCGGGTCACGTGGGGTCACCGGCCCCAGGTGACCGGGTCACGTGGGGTCACCGGCCCCAGGTGACCGGGTCACGTGGGGTCACCGGCCCCAGGTCAGCGGGTCACGTGGGGTCACCGGCCCCAGGTGACCTGGTCACGTGGGGTCACCGGCCCCAGGTGACCGGGTCACGTGGGGTCACCGGCCCCAGGTGACCGGGTCACGTGGGGTCACCGGCCCCAGGTCAGCGGGTCACGTGGGGTCACCGGCCCCAGGTGACCGGGTCACGTGGGGTCACCGGCCCCAGGTGACCGGGTCACGTGGGGACACCGGCCCCAGGTAACCGGGTCATACCGAGTCCCCGGACCCAGGTCACCGGGTGAGTTCGGGACCCCGGACCCAGGTCGGGTCATGTCACGTCCCATGCCCGGGTCCCCGGGTTGGATTTTTACCCAGGCCCCGGGTCACAGGGTCATGTCGGGTCAACGGCCTGGGTACAATGGTCTGGTGACCACCCCGACCCCAGGTCCCCGGGTCATGACGGGACACCGGACCAGGTCCCCGAGTCCGGTCGACACCACAGCCCCAGGTCACCGGGTCATGTCGGGACCCAGCCCGGGTCCCCGGGACGGGTTTTTACCCCAGCCGCAGATCACCGGGTCCTGTCGGGTACCCGGGTCGGGTCCCCTGGACAGGTCGGCACCCCGGCCCCGGGTCACGGGGTCATGTCGGGTCGCTGTCCCGGGTACCAGTGTCAGGTGACCACCCCGGCCCCGGGAGACGGAGTCATACCGGGTCCCCGGCCCAGGTCCCCGGGTTGCATCGGGACAAAAGCACCGGATCACTGGATCACGTGGGGGCCCGGGCCCGGGTCCCCGGGTTGCATCGGGACACCACCGAAGGACCACCGGGTCCTGTCGGGTCCCCGGCCCGGGTCCCCTGGACAGGTCGTTAACCCGGCCCCAGGTCACCGGGTCGTGTCGGGTAACCGGCCTGGTTCCCAGGTTCCGGTGACCACCCCGGCACCAGGACCCCGGGTCCCGTGGGGACCCCGGCACCAGGTGACCGGGTCACGTGGGGTCACCGGCCCCAGGTGACCGGGTCACGTGGGGACACCGGCCCCAGGTGACCGGGTCACGTGGGGTCACCGGCCCCAGGTCAGCGGGTCACGTGAGGTCACCGGCCCCAGGTGACCGGGTCACGTGGGGTCACCGGCCCCAGGTGACCGGGTCACGTGGGGTCACCGGCACCAGGTGACCGGGTCACGTGGGGTCACCGGCCCCAGGTGACCTGGTCACGTGGGGTCACCGGCCCCAGGTGACCGGGTCACGTGGGGTCACCGGCCCCAGGTGACCGGGTCACGTGGGGTCACCGGCCCCAGGTGACCGGGTCACGTGAGGTCACCGGCCCCAGGTGACCGGGTCACGTGGGGTCACCGGCCCCAGGTGACCGGGTCACGTGGGGTCACCGGCCCCAGGTGACCGGGTCACGTGGGGTCACCGGCCCAGGTGACCGGGTCACGTGGGGTCACCGGCCCCAGGTGACCGGGTCACGTGGGGTCACCGGCCCCAGGTGACCTGGTCACGTGGGGTAACCGGCCCCAGGTGACCGGGTCACGTGGGGACCCCGGGCCCAGGTAACCGGGTCATACCGAGTCCCCGGACCCAGGTCACCGGGTCAGTTCGGGACCCCGGACCCAGGTCGGGTCATGTCACGTCCCATGCCCGGGTCCCCGGGTTGGATTTTTACCCAGGCCCCGGGTCACGGGGTCATGTCGGGTCGCTGTCCCGGGTACCAGTGTCAGGTGACCACCCCGGCCCCGGGAGACGGAGTCATACTGGGTCCCCGGCCCAGGTCCCCGGGTTGCATCGGGACAAAAGCACCGGATCACTGGATCACGTGGGGGCCCGGGCCCGGGTCCCCGGGTTGCATCGGGACACCACCGAAGGACCACCGGGTCCTGTCGGGTCCCCGGCCCGGGTCCCCTGGACAGGTCGTTAACCCGGCCCCAGGTCACCGGGTCGTGTCGGGTAACCGGCCTGGTTCCCAGGTTCCGGTGACCACCCCGGCACCAGGACCCCGGGTCCCGTGGGGACCCCGGCACCAGGTGACCGGGTCACGTGGGGTCACCGGCCCCAGGTGACCGGGTCACGTGGGGACACCGGCCCCAGGTGACCGGGTCACGTGGGGTCACCGGCCCCAGGTCAGCGGGTCACGTGGGGTCACCGGCCCCAGGTGACCGGGTCACGTGGGGTCACCGGCCCCAGGTGACTGGGTCACGTGGGGTCACCGGCCCCAGGTGACCTGGTCACGTGGGGTCACCGGCCCCAGGTGACCTGGTCACGTGGGGTCACCGGCCCCAGGTGACCGGGTCACGTGGGGTCACCGGCCCCAGGTGACCGGGTCACGTGAGGTCACCGGCCCCAGGTGACCGGGTCACGTGGGGTCACAGGCCCCAGGTGACCGGGTCACGTGGGGTCACCGGCCCCAGGTGACCGGGTCACGTCGGGTCACCGGCCCAGGTGACCGGGTCACGTGGGGTCACCGGCCCCAGGTGACCTGGTCACGTGGGGTCACCGGCCCCAGGTGACCGGGTCACGTGGGGTCACCGGCCCCAGGTGACCGGGTCACGTGGGGTCACCGGCCCCAGGTGACCGGGTCACGTGGGGTCACCGGCCCCAGGTGACCGGGTCACGTGGGGTCACCGGCCCCAGGTCAGCTGGTCACGTGGGGACCCCGGCCCCAGGTGACCGGGTCACGTGGGGACACCGGCCCCAGGTCAGCGGGTCACGTGGGGTCACCGGCCCCAGGTGACCTGGTCACGTGGGGACCCCGGCCCCAGGTGACCGGGTCACGTGGGGACCCCGGGCCCAGGTAACCGGGTCATACCGAGTCCCCGGACCCAGGTCACCGGGTCAGTTCGGGACCCCGGACCCAGGTCGGGTCATGTCACGTCCCATGCCCGGGTCCCCGGGTTGGATTTTTACCCAGGCCCCGGGTCACGGGGTCATGTCGGGTCGCTGTCCCGGGTACCAGTGTCAGGTGACCACCCCGGCCCCGGGAGACGGAGTCATACTGGGTCCCCGGCCCAGGTCCCCGGGTTGCATCGGGACAAAAGCACCGGATCACTGGATCACGTGGGGGCCCGGGCCCGGGTCCCCGGGTTGCATCGGGACACCACCGAAGGACCACCGGGTCCTGTCGGGTCCCCGGCCCGGGTCCCCTGGACAGGTCGTTAACCCGGCCCCAGGTCACCGGGTCGTGTCGGGTAACCGGCCTGGTTCCCAGGTTCCGGTGACCACCCCGGCACCAGGACCCCGGGTCCCGTGGGGACCCCGGCACCAGGTGACCGGGTCACGTGGGGTCACCGGCCCCAGGTGACCGGGTCACGTGGGGTCACCGGCCCCAGGTGACCGGGTCACGCGGGGTCACCGGCCCCAGGT
Source organism: Somateria mollissima (assembly GCA_951411735.1). Classification (NCBI taxonomy): domain Eukaryota; kingdom Metazoa; phylum Chordata; class Aves; order Anseriformes; family Anatidae; genus Somateria; species Somateria mollissima. The sequence goes on from CATOCB010000075.1 coordinate 414,883, forward strand.
CAGCGGGTCACGTGGGGACACCGGCCCCAGGTGACCGGGTCACGTGGGGTCACCGGCCCCAGGTGACCGGGTCACGTGAGGTCACCGGCCCCAGGTGACCGGGTCACGTGGGGTCACCGGCCCCAGGTGACCGGGTCACGTGGGGTCACCGGCCCCAGGTGACCGGGTCACGTGGGGTCACCGGCCCCAGGTGACCGGGTCACGTGGGGTCACCGGCCCCAGGTGACCGGGTCACGTGGGGTCACCGGCCCCAGGTCAGCGGGTCACGTGGGGTCACCGGCCCCAGGTGACCTGGTCACGTGGGGTCACCGGCCCCAGGTGACCGGGTCACGTGGGGTCACCGGCCCCAGGTGACCGGGTCACGTGGGGTCACCGGCCCCAGGTCAGCGGGTCACGTGGGGTCACCGGCCCCAGGTGACCTGGTCACGTGGGGTCACCGGCCCCAGGTGACCGGGTCACGTGGGGTCACCGGACCCAGGTCAGCGGGTCACGTGGGGACACCGGCCCCAGGTAACCGGGTCATACCGAGTCCCCGGACCCAGGTCACCGGGTGAGTTCGGGACCCCGGACCCAGGTCGGGTCATGTCACGTCCCATGCCCGGGTCCCCGGGTTGGATTTTTACCCAGGCCCCGGGTCACAGGGTCATGTCGGGTCAACGGCCTGGGTACAAGGGTCTGGTGACCACCCCGACCCCAGGTCCCCGGGTCATGACGGGACACCGGACCAGGTCCCCGAGTCCGGTCGACACCACAGCCCCAGGTCACCGGGTCATGTCGGGACCCAGCCCGGGTCCCCGGGACGGGTTTTTACCCCAGCCGCAGATCACCGGGTCCTGTCGGGTACCCGGGTCGGGTCCCCTGGACAGGTCGGCACCCCGGCCCCGGGTCACGGGGTCATGTCGGGTCGCTGTCCCGGGTACCAGTGTCAGGTGACCACCCCGGCCCCGGGAGACGGAGTCATACCGGGTCCCCGGCCCAGGTCCCCGGGTTGCATCGGGACAAAAGCACCGGATCACTGGATCACGTGGGGGCCCGGGCCCGGGTCCCCGGGTTGCATCGGGACACCAGCGAAGGACCACCGGGTCCTGTCGGGTCCCCGGCCCGGGTCCCCTGGACAGGTCGTTAACCCGGCCCCAGGTCACCGGGTCGTGTCGGGTAACCGGCCTGGTTCCCAGGTTCCGGTGACCACCCCGGCACCAGGACCCCGGGTCCCGTGGGGACCCCGGCACCAGGTGACCGGGTCACGTGGGGTCACCGGCCCCAGGTGACCGGGTCACGTGGGGACACCGGCCCCAGGTGACCGGGTCACGTGGGGTCACCGGCCCCAGGTCAGCGGGTCACGTGAGGTCACCGGCCCCAGGTGACCGGGTCACGTGGGGTCACCGGCCCCAGGTGACCGGGTCACGTGGGGTCACCGGCACCAGGTGACCGGGTCACGTGGGGTCACCGGCCCCAGGTGACCTGGTCACGTGGGGTCACCGGCCCCAGGTGACCGGGTCACGTGGGGTCACCGGCCCCAGGTGACCGGGTCACGTGAGGTCACCGGCCCCAGGTGACCGGGTCACGTGGGGTCACCGGCCCCAGGTGACCGGGTCACGTGGGGTCACCGGCCCCAGGTGACCGGGTCACGTGGGGTCACCGGCCCAGGTGACCGGGTCACGTGGGGTCACCGGCCCCAGGTGACCGGGTCACGTGGGGTCACCGGCCCCAGGTGACCTGGTCACGTGGGGTAACCGGCCCCAGGTGACCGGGTCACGTGGGGACCCCGGGCCCAGGTAACCGGGTCATACCGAGTCCCCGGACCCAGGTCACCGGGTCAGTTCGGGACCCCGGACCCAGGTCGGGTCATGTCACGTCCCATGCCCGGGTCCCCGGGTTGGATTTTTACCCAGGCCCCGGGTCACGGGGTCATGTCGGGTCGCTGTCCCGGGTACCAGTGTCAGGTGACCACCCCGGCCCCGGGAGATGGAGTCATACCGGGTCCCCGGCCCAGGTCCCCGGGTTGCATCGGGACAAAAGCACCGGATCACTGGATCACGTGGGGGCCCGGGCCCGGGTCCCCGGGTTGCATCGGGACACCAGCGAAGGACCACCGGGTCCTGTCGGGTCCCCGGCCCGGGTCCCCTGGACAGGTCGTTAACCCGGCCCCAGGTCACCGGGTCGTGTCGGGTAACCGGCCTGGTTCCCAGGTTCCGGTGACCACCCCGGCACCAGGACCCCGGGTCCCGTGGGGACCCCGGCCCCAGGTGACCGGGTCACGCGGGGTCACCGGCCCCAGGTCAGCGGGTCACGTGGGGTCACCGGCCCCAGGTGACCTGGTCACGTGGGGTCACCGGCCCCAGGTGACCGGGTCACGTGGGGTCACCGGCACCAGGTGACCTGGTCACGTGGGGTCACCGGCCCCAGGTGACCGGGTCACGTGGGGTCACCGGCCCCAGGTGACCGGGTCACGTGGGGTCACCGGCCCCAGGTGACCGGGTCACGTGGGGTCACCGGGCCCAGGTGACCGGGTCACGTGGGGTCACCGGCACCAGGTGACCGGGTCACGTGGGGTCACCGGCCCCAGGTGACCTGGTCACGTGGGGTCACCGGCACCAGGTGACCGGGTCACGTGGGGTCACCGGCCCCAGGTGACCTGGTCACGTGGGGTCACCGGCCCCAGGTGACCGGGTCACGTGGGGTCACCGGCCCCAGGTGACCGGGTCACGTGAGGTCACCGGCCCCAGGTGACCGGGTCACGTGAGGTCACCGGCCCCAGGTGAGCGGGTCACGTGGGGTCACCGGCCCCAGGTGACCTGGTCACGTGGGGTCACCGGCCCCAGGTGACCTGGTCACGTGGGATCACCGGCCCCAGGTGACCGGGTCACGTGGGGTCACCGGCCCCAGGTGACCGGGTCACGTGGGGACACCGGCCCCAGGTGACCGGGTCACGTGGGGTCACCGGCCCCAGGTGACCGGGTCACGTGAGGTCACCGGCCCCAGGTGACCGGGTCACGTGGGGTCACCGGCCCCAGGTGACCGGGTCACGTGGGGTCACCGGCCCCAGGTGACCGGGTCACGTGGGGTCACCGGCCCCAGGTGACCGGGTCACGTGGGGTCACCGGCCCCAGGTGACCGGGTCACGTGGGGACACCGGCCCCAGGTGACCGGGTCACGTGGGGTCACCGGCCCCAGGTCAGCGGGTCACGTGGGGTCACCGGCCCCAGGTGACCTGGTCACGTGGGGTCACCGGCCCCAGGTGACCGGGTCACGTGGGGACACCGGCCCCAGGTGACCGGGTCACGTGGGGTCACCGGCCCCAGGTGACCGGGTCACGTGAGGTCACCGGCCCCAGGTGACCGGGTCACGTGGGGTCACCGGCCCCAGGTGACCGGGTCACGTGGGGTCACCGGCCCCAGGTGACCGGGTCACGTGGGGACACCGGCCCCAGGTCAGCGGGTCACGTGGGGTCACCGGCCCCAGGTGACCTGGTCACGTGGGGACCCCGGCCCCAGGTGACCGGGTCACGTGGGGACCCCGGGCCCAGGTAACCGGGTCATACCGAGTCCCCGGACCCAGGTCACCGGGTCAGTTCGGGACCCCGGACCCAGGTCGGGTCATGTCACGTCCCATGCCCGGGTCCCCGGGTTGGATTTTTACCCAGGCCCCGGGTCACGGGGTCATGTCGGGTCGCTGTCCCGGGTACCAGTGTCAGGTGACCACCCCGGCCCCGGGAGACGGAGTCATACCGGGTCCCCGGCCCAGGTCCCCGGGTTGCATCGGGACAAAAGCACCGGATCACTGGATCACGTGGGGGCCCGGGCCCGGGTCCCCGGGTTGCATCGGGACACCAGCGAAGGACCACCGGGTCCTGTCGGGTCCCCGGCCCGGGTCCCCTGGACAGGTCGTTAACCCGGCCCCAGGTCACCGGGTCGTGTCGGGTAACCGGCCTGGTTCCCAGGTTCCGGTGACCACCCCGGCACCAGGACCCCGGGTCCCGTGGGGACCCCGGCACCAGGTGACCGGGTCACGTGGGGTCACCGGCCCCAGGTGACCGGGTCACGTGGGGACACCGGCCCCAGGTGACCGGGTCACGTGGGGTCACCGGCCCCAGGTCAGCGGGTCACGTGGGGTCACCGGCCCCAGGTGACCGGGTCACGTGGGGTCACCGGCCCCAGGTGACCGGGTCACGTGGGGTCACCGGCACCAGGTGACCGGGTCACGTGGGGTCACCGGCCCCAGGTGACCCGGTCACGTGGGGTCACCGGCCCCAGGTGACCGGGTCACGTGGGGTCACCGGCCCCAGGTGACCGGGTCACGTGAGGTCACCGGCCCCAGGTGACCGGGTCACGTGGGGTCACCGGCCCCAGGTGACCGGGTCACGTGGGGTCACCGGCCCCAGGTGACCGGGTCACGTGGGGTCACCGGCCCAGGTGACCGGGTCACGTGGGGTCACCGGCCCCAGGTGACCGGGTCACGTGGGGTCACCGGCCCCAGGTGACCTGGTCACGTGGGGTCACCGGCCCCAGGTGACCGGGTCACTTGGGGTCACCGGCCCCAGGTGACCGGGTCACGTGGGGTCACCGGCCCCAGGTCAGCGGGTCACGTGGGGACCCCGGCCCCAGGTGACCGGGTCACGTGGGGACACCGGCCCCAGGTCAGCGGGTCACGTGGGGTCACCGGCCCCAGGTGACCTGGTCACGTGGGGACCCCGGCCCCAGGTGACCGGGTCACGTCGGGACCCCGGGCCCAGGTAACCCGGTCATACCGAGTCCCCGGACCCAGGTCACCGGGTCAGTTCGGGACCCCGGACCCAGGTCGGGTCATGTCACGTCCCATGCCCGGGTCCCCGGGTTGGATTTTTACCCAGGCCCCGGGTCACGGGGTCATGTCGGGTCGCTGTCCCGGGTACCAGTGTCAGGTGACCACCCCGGCCCCGGGAGACGGAGTCATACCGGGTCCCCGGCCCAGGTCCCCGGGTTGCATCGGGACAAAAGCACCGGATCACTGGATCACGTGGGGGCCCGGGCCCGGGTCCCCGGGTTGCATCGGGACACCAGCGAAGGACCACCGGGTCCTGTCGGGTCCCCGGCCCGGGTCCCCTGGACAGGTCGTTAACCCGGCCCCAGGTCACCGGGTCGTGTCGGGTAACCGGCCTGGTTCCCAGGTTCCGGTGACCACCCCGGCACCAGGACTCCGGGTCCCGTGGGGACCCCGGCCCCAGGTGACCGGGTCACGCGGGGTCACCGGCCCCAGGTCAGCGGGTCACGTGGGGTCACCGGCCCCAGGTGACCGGGTCACGTGGGGTCACCGGCCCCAGGTGACCGGGTCACGTGAGGTCACCGGCCCCAGGTGACCGGGTCACGTGGGGTCACCGGCCCCAGGTGACCGGGTCACGTGGGGTCACCGGCCCCAGGTGACCGGGTCACGTGGGGTCACCGGCCCCAGGTGACCGGGTCACGTGGGGACACCGGCCCCAGGTGACCGGGTCACGTGGGGTCACCGGCCCCAGGTCAGCGGGTCACGTGGGGTCACCGGCCCCAGGTGACCTGGTCACGTGGGGTCACCGGCCCCAGGTGACCGGGTCACGTGGGGTCACCGGCCCCAGGTGACCGGGTCACGTGGGGTCACCGGACCCAGGTCAGCGGGTCACGTGGGGACACCGGCCCCAGGTAACCGGGTCATACCGAGTCCCCGGACCCAGGTCACCGGGTGAGTTCGGGACCCCGGACCCAGGTCGGGTCATGTCACGTCCCATGCCCGGGTCCCCGGGTTGGATTTTTACCCAGGCCCCGGGTCACAGGGTCATGTCGGGTCAACGGCCTGGGTACAAGGGTCTGGTGACCACCCCGACCCCAGATCCCCGGGTCATGACGGGACACCGGACCAGGTCCCCGAGTCCGGTCGACACCACAGCCCCAGGTCACCGGGTCATGTCGGGACCCAGCCCGGGTCCCCGGGACGGGTTTTTACCCCAGCCGCAGATCACCGGGTCCTGTCGGGTACCCGGGTCGGGTCCCCTGGACAGGTCGGCACCCCGGCCCCGGGTCACGGGGTCATGTCGGGTCGCTGTCCCGGGTACCAGTGTCAGGTGACCACCCCGGCCCCGGGAGACGGAGTCATACCGGGTCCCCGGCCCAGGTCCCCGGGTTGCATCGGGACAAAAGCACCGGATCACTGGATCACGTGGGGGCCCGGGCCCGGGTCCCCGGGTTGCATCGGGACACCACCGAAGGACCACCGGGTCCTGTCGGGTCCCCGGCCCGGGTCCCCTGGACAGGTCGTTAACCCGGCCCCAGGTCACCGGGTCGTGTCGGGTAACCGGCCTGGTTCCCAGGTTCCGGTGACCACCCCGGCACCAGGACCCCGGGTCCCGTGGGGACACCGGCCCCAGGTGACCGGGTCACGTGGGGTCACCGGCCCCAGGTGACCGGGTCACGTGGGGACACCGGCCCCAGGTGACCGGGTCACGTGGGGTCACCGGCCCCAGGTCAGCGGGTCACGTGGGGTCACCGGCCCCAGGTGACCGGGTCACGTGGGGTCACCGGCCCCAGGTGACCGGGTCACGTGGGGTCACCGGCACCAGGTGACCGGGTCACGTGGGGTCACCGGCCCCAGGTGACCTGGTCACGTGGGGTCACCGGCCCCAGGTGACCGGGTCACGTGGGGTCACCGGCCCCAGGTGACCGGGTCACGTGAGGTCACCGGCCCCAGGTGACCGGGTCACGTGGGGTCACCGGCCCCAGGTGACCGGGTCACGTGGGGTCACCGGCCCCAGGTGACCGGGTCACGTGGGGTCACCGGCCCAGGTGACCGGGTCACGTGGGGTCACCGGCCCCAGGTGACCGGGTCACGTGGGGTCACCGGCCCCAGGTGACCGGGTCACGTGGGGTCACCGGCCCCAGGTGACCGGGTGACGTGGGGACCCCGGGCCCAGGTAACCGGGTCATACCGAGTCCCCGGACCCAGGTCACCGGGTCAGTTCGGGACCCCGGACCCAGGTCGGGTCATGTCACGTCCCATGCCCGGGTCCCCGGGTTGGATTTTTACCCAGGCCCCGGGTCACGGGGTCATGTCGGGTCGCTGTCCCGGGTACCAGTGTCAGGTGACCACCCCGGCCCCGGGAGATGGAGTCATACCGGGTCCCCGGCCCAGGTCCCCGGGTTGCATCGGGACAAAAGCACCGGATCACTGGATCACGTGGGGGCCCGGGCCCGGGTCCCCGGGTTGCATCGGGACACCAGCGAAGGACCACCGGGTCCTGTCGGGTCTCCGGCCCGGGTCCCCTGGACAGGTCGTTAACCCGGCCCCAGGTCACCGGGTCACGTGAGGTCACCGGCCCCAGGTGACCGGGTCACGTGGGGTCACCGGCCCCAGGTGACCGGGTCACGTGGGGTCACCGGCCCCAGGTCAGCGGGTCACGTGGGGTCACCGGCCCCAGGTGACCTGGTCACGTGGGGTCACCGGCCCCAGGTGACCGGGTCACGTGGGGTCACCGGCCCCAGGTGACCGGGTCACGTGGGGTCACCGGACCCAGGTCAGCGGGTCACGTGGGGACACCGGCCCCAGGTAACCGGGTCATACCGAGTCCCCGGACCCAGGTCACCGGGTGAGTTCGGGACCCCGGACCCAGGTCGGGTCATGTCACGTCCCATGCCCGGGTCCCCGGGTTGGATTTTTACCCAGGCCCCGGGTCACAGGGTCATGTCGGGTCAACGGCCTGGGTACAAGGGTCTGGTGACCACCCCGACCCCAGATCCCCGGGTCATGACGGGACACCGGACCAGGTCCCCGAGTCCGGTCGACACCACAGCCCCAGGTCAGCGGGTCATGTCGGGACCCAGCCCGGGTCCCCGGGACGGGTTTTTACCCCAGCCGCAGATCACTGGGTCCTGTCGGGTACCCGGGTCGGGTCCCCTGGACAGGTCGGCACCCCGGCCCCGGGTCACGGGGTCATGTCGGGTCGCTGTCCCGGGTACCAGTGTCAGGTGACCACCCCGGCCCCGGGAGACGGAGTCATACCGGGTCCCCGGCCCAGGTCCCCGGGTTGCATCGGGACAAAAGCACCGGATCACTGGATCACGTGGGGGCCCGGGCCCGGGTCCCCGGGTTGCATCGGGACACCAGCGAAGGACCACCGGGTCCTGTCGGGTCCCCGGCCCGGGTCCCCTGGACAGGTCGTTAACCCGGCCCCAGGTCACCGGGTCGTGTCGGGTAACCGGCCTGGTTCCCAGGTTCCGGTGACCACCCCGGCACCAGGACCCCGGGTCCCGTGGGGACCCCGGCACCAGGTGACCGGGTCACGTGGGGTCACCGGCCCCAGGTGACCGGGTCACGTGGGGTCACCGGCCCCAGGTCAGCGGGTCACGTGGGGTCACCGGCCCCAGGTGACCGGGTCACGTGGGGTCACCGGCCCCAGGTGACCGGGTCACGTGGGGTCACCGGCACCAGGTGACCGGGTCACGTGGGGTCACCGGCCCCAGGTGACCTGGTCACGTGGGGTCACCGGCCCCAGGTGACCGGGTCACGTGAGGTCACCGGCCCCAGGTGACCGGGTCACGTGGGGTCACCGGCCCCAGGTGACCGGGTCACGTGGGGTCACCGGCCCCAGGTCAGCGGGTCACGTGGGGTCACCGGCCCAGGTGACCGGGTCACGTGGGGTCACCGGCCCCAGGTGACCGGGTCACGTGGGGTCACCGGCCCCAGGTGACCGGGTCACGTGGGGTCACCGGCCCCAGGTGACCGGGTCACGTGGGGACCCCGGGCCCAGGTAACCGGGTCATACCGAGTCCCCGGACCCAGGTCACCGGGTCAGTTCGGGACCCCGGACCCAGGTCGGGTCATGTCACGTCCCATGCCCGGGTCCCCGGGTTGGATTTTTACCCAGGCCCCGGGTCACGGGGTCATGTCGGGTCGCTGTCCCGGGTACCAGTGTCAGGTGACCACCCCGGCCCCGGGAGATGGAGTCATACCGGGTCCCCGGCCCAGGTCCCCGGGTTGCATCGGGACAAAAGCACCGGATCACTGGATCACGTGGGGGCCCGGGCCCGGGTCCCCGGGTTGCATCGGGACACCAGCGAAGGACCACTGGGTCCTGTCGGGTCTCCGGCCCGGGTCCCCTGGACAGGTCGTTAACCCGGCCCCAGGTCACCGGGTCACGTGAGGTCACCGGCCCCAGGTGACCGGGTCACGTGGGGTCACCGGCCCCAGGTGACCGGGTCACGTGAGGTCACCGGCCCCAGGTGACCGGGTCACGTGAGGTCACCGGCCCCAGGTGACCGGGTCACGTGGGGTCACCGGCCCCAGGTGACCGGGTCACGTGAGGTCACCGGCCCCAGGTGACCGGGTCACGTGAGGTCACCGGCCCCAGGTGAGCGGGTCACGTGGGGTCACCGGCCCCAGGTGACCTGGTCACGTGGGGTCACCGGCCCCAGGTGACCTGGTCACGTGGGATCACCGGCCCCAGGTGACCGGGTCACGTGGGGTCACCGGCCCCAGGTGACCGGGTCACGTGGGGACACCGGCCCCAGGTGACCGGGTCACGTGGGGTCACCGGCCCCAGGTGACCGGGTCACGTGAGGTCACCGGCCCCAGGTGACCGGGTCACGTGCGGTCACCGGCCCCAGGTGACCGGGTCACGTGGGGTCACCGGCCCCAGGTGACCGGGTCACGTGGGGTCACCGGCCCCAGGTGACCGGGTCACGTGGGGTCACCGGCCCCAGGTGACCGGGTCACGTGGGGACACCGGCCCCAGGTGACCGGGTCACGTGGGGTCACCGGCCCCAGGTCAGCGGGTCACGTGGGGTCACCGGCCCCAGGTCAGCGGGTCACGTGGGGTCACCGGCCCCAGGTGACCGGGTCACGTGGGGTCACCGGCCCCAGGTGACCGGGTCACGTGAGGTCACCGGCCCCAGGTGACCGGGTCACGTGGGGTCACCGTCCCCAGGTGACCGGGTCACGTGGGGTCACCGGCCCCAGGTGACCGGGTCACGTGGGGTCACCGGCCCCAGGTGACCGGGTCACGTGGGGTCACCGGCCCCAGGTGACCGGGTCACGTGGGGACACCGGCCCCAGGTGACCGGGTCACGTGGGGACCCCGGGCCCAGGTAACCGGGTCATACCGAGTCCCCGGACCCAGGTCACCGGGTCAGTTCGGGACCCCGGACCCAGGTCGGGTCATGTCACGTCCCATGCCCGGGTCCCCGGGTTGGATTTTTACCCAGGCCCCGGGTCACGGGGTCATGTCGGGTCGCTGTCCCGGGTACCAGTGTCAGGTGACCACCCCGGCCCCGGGAGACGGAGTCATACCGGGTCCCCGGCCCAGGTCCCCGGGTTGCATCGGGACAAAAGCACCGGATCACTGGATCACGTGGGGGCCCGGGCCCGGGTCCCCGGGTTGCATCGGGACACCAGCGAAGGACCACCGGGTCCTGTCGGGTCCCCGGCCCGGGTCCCCTGGACAGGTCGTTAACCCGGCCCCAGGTCACCGGGTCGTGTCGGGTAACCGGCCTGGTTCCCAGGTTCCGGTGACCACCCCGGCACCAGGACCCCGGGTCCCGTGGGGACCCCGGCACCAGGTGACCGGGTCACGTGGGGTCACCGGCCCCAGGTGACCGGGTCACGTGGGGACACCGACCCCAGGTGACCGGGTCACGTGGGGTCACCGGCCCCAGGTCAGCGGGTCACGTGGGGTCACCAGCCCCAGGTGACCGGGTCACGTGGGGTCACCGGCCCCAGGTGACCGGGTCACGTGGGGTCACCGGCCCCAGGTGACCGGGTCACGTGGGGTCACCGGCCCCAGGTGACCTGGTCACGTGGGGTCACCGGCCCCAGGTGACCGGGTCACGTGGGGTCACCGGCCCCAGGTGACCGGGTCACGTGAGGTCACCGGCCCCAGGTGACCGGGTCACGTGGGGTCACCGGCCCCAGGTGACCGGGTCACGTGGGGTCACCGGCCCCAGGTGACCGGGTCACGTGGGGTCACCGGCCCAGGTGACCGGGTCACGTGGGGTCACCGGCCCCAGGTGACCGGGTCACGTGGGGTCACCGGCCCCAGGTGACCTGGTCACGTGGGGTCACCGGCCCCAGGTGACCGGGTCACGTGGGGTCACCGGCCCCAGATGACCGGGTCACGTGGGGTCACCGGCCCCAGGTCAGCGGGTCACGTGGGGACCCCGGCCCCAGGTGACCGGGTCACGTGGGGACACCGGCCCCAGGTCAGCGGGTCACGTGGGGTCACCGGCCCCAGGTGACCTGGTCACGTGGGGACCCCGGCCCCAGGTGACCGGGTCACGTCGGGACCCCGGGCCCAGGTAACCCGGTCATACCGAGTCCCCGGACCCAGGTCACCGGGTCAGTTCGGGACCCCGGACCCAGGTCGGGTCATGTCACGTCCCATGCCCGGGTCCCCGGGTTGGATTTTTACCCAGGCCCCGGGTCACGGGGTCATGTCGGGTCGCTGTCCCGGGTACCAGTGTCAGGTGACCACCCCGGCCCCGGGAGACGGAGTCATACCGGGTCCCCGGCCCAGGTCCCCGGGTTGCATCGGGACAAAAGCACCGGATCACTGGATCACGTGGGGGCCCGGGCCCGGGTCCCCGGGTTGCATCGGGACACCAGCGAAGGACCACCGGGTCCTGTCGGGTCCCCGGCCCGGGTCCCCTGGACAGGTCGTTAACCCGGCCCCAGGTCACCGGGTCGTGTCGGGTAACCGGCCTGGTTCCCAGGTTCCGGTGACCACCCGGGCACCAGGACTCCGGGTCCCGTGGGGACCCCGGCCCCAGGTGACCGGGTCACGCGGGGTCACCGGCCCCAGGTCAGCGGGTCACGTGGGGTCACCGGCCCCAGGTGACCGGGTCACGTGGGGTCACCGGCCCCAGGTGACCGGGTCACGTGAGGTCACCGGCCCCAGGTGACCGGGTCACGTGGGGTCACCGGCCCCAGGTGACCGGGTCACGTGGGGTCACCGGCCCCAGGTGACCGGGTCACGTGGGGTCACCGGCCCCAGGTGAGCGGGTCACGTGGGGTCACCGGCCCCAGGTGACCGGGTCACGTGGGGACACCGGCCCCAGGTGACCGGGTCACGTGGGGTCACCGGCCCCAGGTCAGCGGGTCACGTGGGGTCACCGGCCCCAGGTGACCTGGTCACGTGGGGTCACCGGCCCCAGGTGACCGGGTCACGTGGGGTCACCGGCCCCAGGTGACCGGGTCACGTGGGGTCACCGGACCCAGGTCAGCGGGTCACGTGGGGACACCGGCCCCAGGTAACCGGGTCATACCGAGTCCCCGGACCCAGGTCACCGGGTGAGTTCGGGACCCCGGACCCAGGTCGGGTCATGTCACGTCCCATGCCCGGGTCCCCGGGTTGGATTTTTACCCAGGCCCCGGGTCACAGGGTCATGTCGGGTCAACGGCCTGGGTACAAGGGTCTGGTGACCACCCCGACCCCAGATCCCCGGGTCATGACGGGACACCGGACCAGGTCCCCGAGTCCGGTCGACACCACAGCCCCAGGTCACCGGGTCATGTCGGGACCCAGCCCGGGTCCCCGGGACGGGTTTTTACCCCAGCCGCAGATCACCGGGTCCTGTCGGGTACCCGGGTCGGGTCCCCTGGACAGGTCGGCACCCCGGCCCCGGGTCACGGGGTCATGTCGGGTCGCTGTCCCGGGTACCAGTGTCAGGTGACCACCCCGGCCCCGGGAGACGGAGTCATACCGGGTCCCCGGCCCAGGTCCCCGGGTTGCATCGGGACAAAAGCACCGGATCACTGGATCACGTGGGGGCCCGGGCCCGGGTCCCCGGGTTGCATCGGGACACCAGCGAAGGACCACCGGGTCCTGTCGGGTCCCCGGCCCGGGTCCCCTGGACAGGTCGTTAACCCGGCCCCAGGTCACCGGGTCGTGTCGGGTAACCGGCCTGGTTCCCAGGTTCCGGTGACCACCCCGGCACCAGGACCCCGGGTCCTGTGGGGACACCGGCCCCAGGTGACCGGGTCACGTGGGGTCACCGGCCCCAGGTCAGCGGGTCACGTGGGGTCACCGGCCCCAGGTGACCGGGTCACGTGGGGTCACCGGCCCCAGGTGACCGGGTCACGTGGGGTCACCGGCACCAGGTGACCGGGTCACGTGGGGTCACCGGCCCCAGGTGACCCGGTCACGTGGGGTCACCGGCCCCAGGTGACCGGGTCACGTGGGGTCACCGGCCCCAGGTGACCGGGTCACGTGAGGTCACCGGCCCCAGGTGACCGGGTCACGTGGGGTCACCGGCCCCAGGTGACCGGGTCACGTGGGGTCACCGGCCCCAGGTGACCGGGTCACGTGGGGTCACCGGCCCAGGTGACCGGGTCACGTGGGGTCACCGGCCCCAGGTGACCGGGTCACGTGGGGTCACCGGCCCCAGGTGACCTGGTCACGTGGGGTCACCGGCCCCAGGTGACCGGGTCACGTGGGGTCACCGGCCCCAGGTGACCGGGTCACGTGGGGTCACCGGCCCCAGGTCAGCGGGTCACGTGGGGACCCCGGCCCCAGGTGACCGGGTCACGTGGGGACACCGGCCCCAGGTCAGCGGGTCACGTGGGGTCACCGGCCCCAGGTGACCTGGTCACGTGGGGACCCCGGCCCCAGGTGACCGGGTCACGTCGGGACCCCGGGCCCAGGTAACCCGGTCATACCGAGTCCCCGGACCCAGGTCACCGGGTCAGTTCGGGACCCCGGACCCAGGTCGGGTCATGTCACGTCCCATGCCCGGGTCCCCGGGTTGGATTTTTACCCAGGCCCCGGGTCACGGGGTCATGTCGGGTCGCTGTCCCGGGTACCAGTGTCAGGTGACCACCCCGGCCCCGGGAGACGGAGTCATACCGGGTCCCCGGCCCAGGTCCCCGGGTTGCATCGGGACAAAAGCACCGGATCACTGGATCACGTGGGGGCCCGGGCCCGGGTCCCCGGGTTGCATCGGGACACCAGCGAAGGACCACCGGGTCCTGTCGGGTCCCCGGCCCGGGTCCCCTGGACAGGTCGTTAACCCGGCCCCAGGTCACCGGGTCGTGTCGGGTAACCGGCCTGGTTCCCAGGTTCCGGTGACCACCCCGGCACCAGGACTCCGGGTCCCGTGGGGACCCCGGCCCCAGGTGACCGGGTCACGCGGGGTCACCGGCCCCAGGTCAGCGGGTCACGTGGGGTCACCGGCCCCAGGTGACCGGGTCACGTGGGGTCACCGGCCCCAGGTGACCGGGTCACGTGAGGTCACCGGCCCCAGGTGACCGGGTCACGTGGGGTCACCGGCCCCAGGTGACCGGGTCACGTGGGGTCACCGGCCCCAGGTGACCGGGTCACGTGGGGTCACCGGCCCCAGGTGACCGGGTCACGTGGGGACACCGGCCCCAGGTGACCGGGTCACGTGGGGTCACCGGCCCCAGGTCAGCGGGTCACGTGGGGTCACCGGCCCCAGGTGACCTGGTCACGTGGGGTCACCGGCCCCAGGTGACCGGGTCACGTGGGGTCACCGGCCCCAGGTGACCGGGTCACGTGGGGTCACCGGACCCAGGTCAGCGGGTCACGTGGGGACACCGGCCCCAGGTAACCGGGTCATACCGAGTCCCCGGACCCAGGTCACCGGGTGAGTTCGGGACCCCGGACCCAGGTCGGGTCATGTCACGTCCCATGCCCGGGTCCCCGGGTTGGATTTTTACCCAGGCCCCGGGTCACAGGGTCATGTCGGGTCAACGGCCTGGGTACAAGGGTCTGGTGACCACCCCGACCCCAGATCCCCGGGTCATGACGGGACACCGGACCAGGTCCCCGAGTCCGGTCGACACCACAGCCCCAGGTCACCGGGTCATGTCGGGACCCAGCCCGGGTCCCCGGGACGGGTTTTTACCCCAGCCGCAGATCACCGGGTCCTGTCGGGTACCCGGGTCGGGTCCCCTGGACAGGTCGGCACCCCGGCCCCGGGTCACGGGGTCATGTCGGGTCGCTGTCCCGGGTACCAGTGTCAGGTGACCACCCCGGCCCCGGGAGACGGAGTCATACCGGGTCCCCGGCCCAGGTCCCCGGGTTGCATCGGGACAAAAGCACCGGATCACTGGATCACGTGGGGGCCCGGGCCCGGGTCCCCGGGTTGCATCGGGACACCAGCGAAGGACCACCGGGTCCTGTCGGGTCCCCGGCCCGGGTCCCCTGGACAGGTCGTTAACCCGGCCCCAGGTCACCGGGTCGTGTCGGGTAACCGGCCTGGTTCCCAGGTTCCGGTGACCACCCCGGCACCAGGACCCCGGGTCCCGTGGGGACACCGGCCCCAGGTGACCGGGTCACGTGGGGTCACCGGCCCCAGGTGACCGGGTCACGTGGGGACACCGGCCCCAGGTGACCGGGTCACGTGGGGTCACCGGCCCCAGGTCAGCGGGTCACGTGGGGTCACCGGCCCCAGGTGACCGGGTCACGTGGGGTCACCGGCCCCAGGTGACCGGGTCACGTGGGGTCACCGGCACCAGGTGACCGGGTCACGTGGGGTCACCGGCCCCAGGTGACCTGGTCACGTGGGGTCACCGGCCCCAGGTGACCGGGTCACGTGGGGTCACCGGCCCCAGGTGACCGGGTCACGTGAGGTCACCGGCCCCAGGTGACCGGGTCACGTGGGGTCACCGGCCCCAGGTGACCGGGTCACGTGGGGTCACCGGCCCCAGGTGACCGGGTCACGTGGGGTCACCGGCCCAGGTGACCGGGTCACGTGGGGTCACCGGCCCCAGGTGACCGGGTCACGTGGGGTCACCGGCCCCAGGTGACCTGGTCACGTGGGGTGACCGGCCCCAGGTGACCGGGTCACGTGGGGACCCCGGGCCCAGGTAACCGGGTCATACCGAGTCCCCGGACCCAGGTCACCGGGTGAGTTCGGGACCCCGGACCCAGGTCGGGTCATGTCACGTCCCATGCCCGGGTCCCCGGGTTGGATTTTTACCCAGGCCCCGGGTCACGGGGTCATGTCGGGTCGCTGTCCCGGGTACCAGTGTCAGGTGACCACCCCGGCCCCGGGAGATGGAGTCATACCGGGTCCCCGGCCCAGGTCCCCGGGTTGCATCGGGACAAAAGCACCGGATCACTGGATCACGTGGGGGCCCGGGCCCGGGTCCCCGGGTTGCATCGGGACACCAGCGAAGGACCACCGGGTCCTGTCGGGTCTCCGGCCCGGGTCCCCTGGACAGGTCGTTAACCCGGCCCCAGGTCACCGGGTCACGTGAGGTCACCGGCCCCAGGTGACCGGGTCACGTGGGGTCACCGGCCCCAGGTGACCGGGTCACGTGGGGTCACCGGCCCCAGGTCAGCGGGTCACGTGGGGTCACCGGCCCCAGGTGACCTGGTCACGTGGGGTCACCGGCCCCAGGTGACCGGGTCACGTGGGGTCACCGGCCCCAGGTGACCGGGTCACGTGGGGTCACCGGACCCAGGTCAGCGGGTCACGTGGGGACACCGGCCCCAGGTAACCGGGTCATACCGAGTCCCCGGACCCAGGTCACCGGGTGAGTTCGGGACCCCGGACCCAGGTCGGGTCATGTCATGTCCCATGCCCGGGTCCCCGGGTTGGATTTTTACCCAGGCCCCGGGTCACAGGGTCATGTCGGGTCAACGGCCTGGGTACAAGGGTCTGGTGACCACCCCGACCCCAGATCCCCGGGTCATGACGGGACACCGGACCAGGTCCCCGAGTCCGGTCGACACCACAGCCCCAGGTCACCGGGTCATGTCGGGACCCAGCCCGGGTCCCCGGGACGGGTTTTTACCCCAGCCGCAGATCACCGGGTCCTGTCGGGTACCCGGGTCGGGTCCCCTGGACAGGTCGGCACCCCGGCCCCGGGTCACGGGGTCATGTCGGGTCGCTGTCCCGGGTACCAGTGTCAGGTGACCACCCCGGCCCCGGGAGACGGAGTCATACCGGGTCCCCGGCCCAGGTCCCCGGGTTGCATCGGGACAAAAGCACCGGATCACTGGATCACGTGGGGGCCCGGGCCCGGGTCCCCGGGTTGCATCGGGACACCAGCGAAGGACCACCGGGTCCTGTCGGGTCCCCGGCCCGGGTCCCCTGGACAGGTCGTTAACCCGGCCCCAGGTCACCGGGTCGTGTCGGGTAACCGGCCTGGTTCCCAGGTTCCGGTGACCACCCCGGCACCAGGACCCCGGGTCCCGTGGGGACCCCGGCACCAGGTGACCGGGTCACGTGGGGTCACCGGCCCCAGGTGACCGGGTCACGTGGGGTCACCGGCCCCAGGTGACCGGGTCACGTGGGGTCACCGGCCCCAGGTCAGCGGGTCACGTGGGGTCACCGGCCCCAGGTGACCGGGTCACGTGGGGTCACCGGCCCCAGGTGACCGGGTCACGTGGGGTCACCGGCACCAGGTGACCGGGTCACGTGGGGTCACCGGCCCCAGGTGACCTGGTCACGTGGGGTCACCGGCCCCAGGTGACCGGGTCACGTGGGGTCACCGGCCCCAGGTGACCGGGTCACGTGAGGTCACCGGCCCCAGGTGACCGGGTCACGTGGGGTCACCGGCCCCAGGTGACCGGGTCACGTGGGGTCACCGGCCCCAGGTGACCGGGTCACGTGGGGTCACCGGCCCAGGTGACCGGGTCACGTGGGGTCACCGGCCCCAGGTGACCGGGTCACGTGGGGTCACCGGCCCCAGGTGACCGGGTCACGTGGGGTCACCGGCCCCAGGTGACCGGGTCACGTGGGGACCCCGGGCCCAGGTAACCGGGTCATACCGAGTCCCCGGACCCAGGTCACCGTGTCAGTTCGGGACCCCGGACCCAGGTCGGGTCATGTCACGTCCCATGCCCGGGTCCCCGGGTTGGATTTTTACCCAGGCCCCGGGTCACGGGGTCATGTCGGGTCGCTGTCCCGGGTACCAGTGTCAGGTGACCACCCCGGCCCCGGGAGATGGAGTCATACCGGGTCCCCGGCCCAGGTCCCCGGGTTGCATCGGGACAAAAGCACCGGATCACTGGATCACGTGGGGGCCCGGGCCCGGGTCCCCGGGTTGCATCGGGACACCAGCGAAGGACCACCGGGTCCTGTCGGGTCTCCGGCCCGGGTCCCCTGGACAGGTCGTTAACCCGGCCCCAGGTCACCGGGTCACGTGAGGTCACCGGCCCCAGGTGACCGGGTCACGTGGGGTCACCGGCCCCAGGTGACCGGGTCACGTGAGGTCACCGGCCCCAGGTGACCGGGTCACGTGAGGTCACCGGCCCCAGGTGACCGGGTCACGTGGGGTCACCGGCCCCAGGTGACCGGGTCACGTGAGGTCACCGGCCCCAGGTGACCGGGTCACGTGAGGTCACCGGCCCCAGGTGAGCGGGTCACGTGGGGTCACCGGCCCCAGGTGACCTGGTCACGTGGGGTCACCGGCCCCAGGTGACCTGGTCACGTGGGATCACCGGCCCCAGGTGACCGGGTCACGTGGGGTCACCGGCCCCAGGTGACCGGGTCACGTGGGGACACCGGCCCCAGGTGACCGGGTCACGTGGGGTCACCGGCCCCAGGTGACCGGGTCACGTGAGGTCACCGGCCCCAGGTGACCGGGTCACGTGCGGTCACCGGCCCCAGGTGACCGGGTCACGTGGGGTCACCGGCCCCAGGTGACCGGGTCACGTGGGGTCACCGGCCCCAGGTGACCGGGTCACGTGGGGTCACCGGCCCCAGGTGACCGGGTCACGTGGGGACACCGGCCCCAGGTGACCGGGTCACGTGGGGTCACCGGCCCCAGGTCAGCGGGTCACGTGGGGTCACCGGCCCCAGGTGACCTGGTCACGTGGGGTCACCGGCCCCAGGTGACCGGGTCACGTGGGGACACCGGCCCCAGGTGACCGGGTCACGTGGGGTCACCGGCCCCAGGTGACCGGGTCACGTGGGGTCACCGGCCCCAGGTGACCGGGTCACGTGGGGTCACCGGCCCCAGGTGACCGGGTCACGTGGGGTCACACCCCAGGTGACCGGGTCACGTGGGGACACCGGTCTCAGGTCAGCGGGTCACGTGGGGTCACCGGCCCTAGGTGACCTGGTCACGTGGGGACCCCGGCCCCAGGTGACCGGGTCACGTGGGGACCCCGGGCCCAGGTAACCGGTCATACCGAGTCCCCGGACCCAGGTCACCGGGTCAGTTCGGGACCCCGGACCCAGGTCGGGTCATGTCACGTCCCATGCCCGGGTCCCCGGGTTGGATTTTTACCCAGGCCCCGGGTCACGGGGTCATGTCGGGTCGCTGTCCCGGGTACCAGTGTCAGGTGACCACCCCGGCCCCGGGAGACGGAGTCATACCGGGTCCCCGGCCCAGGTCCCCGGGTTGCATCGGGACAAAAGCACCGGATCACTGGATCACGTGGGGGCCCGGGCCCGGGTCCCCGGGTTGCATCGGGACACCAGCGAAGGACCACCGGGTCCTGTCGGGTCCCCGGCCCGGGTCCCCTGGACAGGTCGTTAACCCGGCCCCAGGTCACCGGGTCGTGTCGGGTAACCGGCCTGGTTCCCAGGTTCCGGTGACCACCCCGGCACCAGGACCCCGGGTCCCGTGGGGACCCCGGCACCAGGTGACCGGGTCACGTGGGGTCACCGGCCCCAGGTGACCGGGTCACGTGGGGACACCGGCCCCAGGTGACCGGGTCACGTGGGGTCACCGGCCCCAGGTCAGCGGGTCACGTGGGGTCACCGGCCCCAGGTGACCGGGTCACGTGGGGTCACCGGCCCCAGGTGACCGGGTCACGTGGGGTCACCGGCCCCAGGTGACCGGGTCACGTGGGGTCACCGGCCCCAGGTGACCGGGTCACGTGAGGTCACCGGCCCCAGGTGACCGGGTCACGTGGGGTCACCGGCCCCAGGTGACCGGGTCACGTGGGGTCACCGGCCCCAGGTGACCGGGTCACGTGGGGTCACCGGCCCAGGTGACCGGGTCACGTGGGGTCACCGGCCCCAGGTGACCGGGTCACGTGGGGTCACCGGCCCCAGGTGACCTGGTCACGTGGGGTCACCGGCCCCAGGTGACCGGGTCACGTGGGGTCACCGGCCCCAGATGACCGGGTCACGTGGGGTCACCGGCCCCAGGTCAGCGGGTCACGTGGGGACCCCGGCCCCAGGTGACCGGGTCACGTGGGGACACCGGCCCCAGGTCAGCGGGTCACGTGGGGTCACCGGCCCCAGGTGACCTGGTCACGTGGGGACCCCGGCCCCAGGTGACCGGGTCACGTCGGGACCCCAGGCCCAGGTAACCCGGTCATACCGAGTCCCCGGACCCAGGTCACCGGGTCAGTTCGGGACCCCGGACCCAGGTCGGGTCATGTCACGTCCCATGCCCGGGTCCCCGGGTTGGATTTTTACCCAGGCCCCGGGTCACGGGGTCATGTCGGGTCGCTGTCCCGGGTACCAGTGTCAGGTGACCACCCCGGCCCCGGGAGACGGAGTCATACCGGGTCCCCGGCCCAGGTCCCCGGGTTGCATCGGGACAAAAGCACCGGATCACTGGATCACGTGGGGGCCCGGGCCCGGGTCCCCGGGTTGCATCGGGACACCAGCGAAGGACCACCGGGTCCTGTCGGGTCCCCGGCCCGGGTCCCCTGGACAGGTCGTTAACCCGGCCCCAGGTCACCGGGTCGTGTCGGGTAACCGGCCTGGTTCCCAGGTTCCGGTGACCACCCCGGCACCAGGACTCCGGGTCCCGTGGGGACCCCGGCCCCAGGTGACCGGGTCACGCGGGGTCACCGGCCCCAGGTCAGCGGGTCACGTGGGGTCACCGGCCCCAGGTGACCGGGTCACGTGGGGTCACCGGCCCCAGGTGACCGGGTCACGTGAGGTCACCGGCCCCAGGTGACCGGGTCACGTGGGGTCACCGGCCCCAGGTGACCGGGTCACGTGGGGTCACCGGCCCCAGGTGACCGGGTCACGTGGGGTCACCGGCCCCAGGTGACCGGGTCACGTGGGGACACCGGCCCCAGGTGACCGGGTCACGTGGGGTCACCGGCCCCAGGTCAGCGGGTCACGTGGGGTCACCGGCCCCAGGTGACCTGGTCACGTGGGGTCACCGGCCCCAGGTGACCGGGTCACGTGGGGTCACCGGCCCCAGGTGACCGGGTCACGTGGGGTCACCGGACCCAGGTCAGCGGGTCACGTGGGGACACCGGCCCCAGGTAACCGGGTCATACCGAGTCCCCGGACCCAGGTCACCGGGTGAGTTCGGGACCCCGGACCCAGGTCGGGTCATGTCACGTCCCATGCCCGGGTCCCCGGGTTGGATTTTTACCCAGGCCCCGGGTCACAGGGTCATGTCGGGTCAACGGCCTGGGTACAAGGGTCTGGTGACCACCCCGACCCCAGATCCCCGGGTCATGACGGGACACCGGACCAGGTCCCCGAGTCCGGTCGACACCACAGCCCCAGGTCACCGGGTCATGTCGGGACCCAGCCCGGGTCCCCGGGACGGGTTTTTACCCCAGCCGCAGATCACCGGGTCCTGTCGGGTACCCGGGTCGGGTCCCCTGGACAGGTCGGCACCCCGGCCCCGGGTCACGGGGTCATGTCGGGTCGCTGTCCCGGGTACCAGTGTCAGGTGACCACCCCGGCCCCGGGAGACGGAGTCATACCGGGTCCCCGGCCCAGGTCCCCGGGTTGCATCGGGACAAAAGCACCGGATCACTGGATCACGTGGGGGCCCGGGCCCGGGTCCCCGGGTTGCATCGGGACACCAGCGAAGGACCACCGGGTCCTGTCGGGTCCCCGGCCCGGGTCCCCTGGACAGGTCGTTAACCCGGCCCCAGGTCACCGGGTCGTGTCGGGTAACCGGCCTGGTTCCCAGGTTCCGGTGACCACCCCGGCACCAGGACCCCGGGTCCCGTGGGGACACCGGCCCCAGGTGACCGGGTCACGTGGGGTCACCGGCCCCAGGTGACCGGGTCACGTGGGGACACCGGCCCCAGGTGACCGGGTCACGTGGGGTCACCGGCCCCAGGTCAGCGGGTCACGTGGGGTCACCGGCCCCAGGTGACCGGGTCACGTGGGGACCCCGGCCCCAGGTGACCGGGTCACGTGGGGTCACCGGCACCAGGTGACCGGGTCACGTGGGGTCACCGGCCCCAGGTGACCTGGTCACGTGGGGTCACCGGCCCCAGGTGACCGGGTCACGTGGGGTCACCGGCCCCAGGTGACCGGGTCACGTGAGGTCACCGGCCCCAGGTGACCGGGTCACGTGGGGTCACCGGCCCCAGGTGACCGGGTCACGTGGGGTCACCGGCCCCAGGTGACCGGGTCACGTGGGGTCACCGGCCCAGGTGACCGGGTCACGTGGGGTCACCGGCCCCAGGTGACCGGGTCACGTGGGGTCACCGGCCCCAGGTGACCTGGTCACGTGGGGTCACCGGCCCCAGGTGACCGGGTCACGTGGGGACCCCGGGCCCAGGTAACCGGGTCATACCGAGTCCCCGGACCCAGGTCACCGGGTCAGTTCGGGACCCCGGACCCAGGTCGGGTCATGTCACGTCCCATGCCCGGGTCCCCGGGTTGGATTTTTACCCAGGCCCCGGGTCACGGGGTCATGTCGGGTCGCTGTCCCGGGTACCAGTGTCAGGTGACCACCCCGGCCCCGCGAGATGGAGTCATACCGGGTCCCCGGCCCAGGTCCCCGGGTTGCATCGGGACAAAAGCACCGGATCACTGGATCACGTGGGGGCCCGGGCCCGGGTCCCCGGGTTGCATCGGGACACCAGCGAAGGACCACCGGGTCCTGTCGGGTCTCCGGCCCGGGTCCCCTGGACAGGTCGTTAACCCGGCCCCAGGTCACCGGGTCACGTGAGGTCACCGGCCCCAGGTGACCGGGTCACGTGGGGTCACCGGCCCCAGGTGACCGGGTCACGTGAGGTCACCGGCCCCAGGTGACCGGGTCACGTGAGGTCACCGGCCCCAGGTGACCGGGTCACGTGGGGTCACCGGCCCCAGGTGACCGGGTCACGTGAGGTCACCGGCCCCAGGTGACCGGGTCACGTGAGGTCACCGGCCCCAGGTGAGCGGGTCACGTGGGGTCACCGGCCCCAGGTGACCTGGTCACGTGGGGTCACCGGCCCCAGGTGACCTGGTCACGTGGGATCACCGGCCCCAGGTGACCGGGTCACGTGGGGTCACCGGCCCCAGGTGACCGGGTCACGTGGGGACACCGGCCCCAGGTGACCGGGTCACGTGGGGTCACCGGCCCCAGGTGACCGGGTCACGTGAGGTCACCGGCCCCAGGTGACCGGGTCACGTGCGGTCACCGGCCCCAGGTGACCGGGTCACGTGGGGTCACCGGCCCCAGGTGACCGGGTCACGTGGGGTCACCGGCCCCAGGTGACCGGGTCACGTGGGGTCACCGGCCCCAGGTGACCGGGTCACGTGGGGACACCGGCCCCAGGTGACCGGGTCACGTGGGGTCACCGGCCCCAGGTCAGCGGGTCACGTGGGGTCACCGGCCCCAGGTGACCTGGTCACGTGGGGTCACCGGCCCCAGGTGACCGGGTCACGTGGGGACACCGGCCCCAGGTGACCGGGTCACGTGGGGTCACCGGCCCCAGGTGACCGGGTCACGTGAGGTCACCGGCCCCAGGTGACCGGGTCACGTGGGGTCACCGGCCCCAGGTGACCGGGTCACGTGGGGTCACACCCCAGGTGACCGGGTCACGTGGGGACACCGGTCTCAGGTCAGCGGGTCACGTGGGGACCCCGGACCCAGGTCAGCGGGTCACGTGGGGACACCGGCCCCAGGTAACCGGGTCATACCGAGTCCCCGGACCCAGGTCACCGGGTGAGTTCGGGACCCCGGACCCAGGTCGGGTCATGTCACGTCCCATGCCCGGGTCCCCGGGTTGGATTTTTACCCAGGCCCCGGGTCACAGGGTCATGTCGGGTCAACGGCCTGGGTACAAGGGTCTGGTGACCACCCCGACCCCAGGTCTCCGGGTCATGACGGGACACCGGACCAGGTCCCCGAGTCCGGTCGACACCACAGCCCCAGGTCACCGGGTCATGTCGGGACCCAGCCCGGGTCCCCGGGACGCGTTTTTACCCCAGCCGCAGATCACCGGGTCCTGTCGGGTACCCGGGTCGGGTCCCCTGGACAGGTCGGCACCCCGGCCCCGGGTCACGGGGTCATGTCGGGTCGCTGTCCCGGGTACCAGTGTCAGGTGACCACCCCGGCCCCGGGAGACGGAGTCATACCGGGTCCCCGGCCCGGGTCCCCGGGTTGCATCGGGACAAAAGCACCGGATCATTGGATCACGTGGGGGCCCGGGCCCGGGTCCCCGGGTTGCATCGGGACACCAGCGAAGGACCACCGGGTCCTGTCGGGTCCCCGGCCCGGGTCCCCTGGACAGGTCGTTAACCCGGCCCCAGGTCACCGGGTCATGTCACGCACCCGGCCTGGTTCCCAGGTTCCGGTGACCACCCCGGCACCAGGTCACCGGGTCACGTGGGGACACCGGCCCCAGGTGACCGGGTCACGTGGGGACACCGGCCCCAGGTCATCGGGTCACGTGGGGTCACCGGCCCCAGGTGACCGGGTCACGTGGGGTCACCGGCACCAGGTGACCGGGTCACGTGGGGTCACCGGCCCCAGGTGACCGGGTCACGTGAGGTCACCGGCCCCAGGTGAGCGGGTCACGTGGGGTCACCGGCCCCAGGTGACCGGGTCACGTGGGGACACCGGCCCCAGGTCAGCGGGTCACGTGGGGTCACCGGCCCCAGGTGACCTGGTCACGTGGGGACCCCGGCCCCAGGTGACCGGGTCACGTGGGGACCCCGGGCCCAGGTAACCGGGTCATACCGAGTCCCCGGACCCAGGTCACCGGGTCAGTTCGGGACCCCGGACCCAGGTCGGGTCATGTCACGTCCCAAGCCCGGGTCCCCGGGTTGGATTTTTACCCAGGCCCCGGGTCACGGGGTCATGTCGGGTCGCTGTCCCGGGTACCAGTGTCAGGTGACCACCCCGGCCCCGGGAGATGGAGTCATACCGGGTCCCCGGCCCAGGTCCCCGGGTTGCATCGGGACAAAAGCACCGGATCACTGGATCACGTGGGGGCCCGGGCCCGGGTCCCCGGGTTGCATCGGGACACCAGCGAAGGACCACCGGGTCCTGTCGGGTCTCCGGCCCGGGTCCCCTGGACAGGTCGTTAACCCGGCCCCAGGTCACCGGGTCACGTGAGGTCACCGGCCCCAGGTGACCGGGTCACGTGGGGTCACCGGCCCCAGGTGACCGGGTCACGTGGGGTCACCGGCCCCAGGTCAGCGGGTCACGTGGGGTCACCGGCCCCAGGTGACCTGGTCACGTGGGGTCACCGGCCCCAGGTGACCGGGTCACGTGGGGTCACCGGCCCCAGGTGACCGGGTCACGTGGGGTCACCGGACCCAGGTCAGCGGGTCACGTGGGGACACCGGCCCCAGGTAACCGGGTCATACCGAGTCCCCGGACCCAGGTCACCGGGTGAGTTCGGGACCCCGGACCCAGGTCGGGTCATGTCACGTCCCATGCCCGGGTCCCCGGGTTGGATTTTTACCCAGGCCCCGGGTCACAGGGTCATGTCGGGTCAACGGCCTGGGTACAAGGGTCTGGTGACCACCCCGACCCCAGATCCCCGGGTCATGACGGGACACCGGACCAGGTCCCCGAGTCCGGTCGACACCACAGCCCCAGGTCAGCGGGTCATGTCGGGACCCAGCCCGGGTCCCTGGGACGGGTTTTTTACCCCAGCCGCAGATCACTGGGTCCTGTCGGGTACCCGGGTCGGGTCCCCTGGACAGGTCGGCACCCCGGCCCCGGGTCACGGGGTCATGTCGGGTCGCTGTCCCGGGTACCAGTGTCAGGTGACCACCCCGGCCCCGGGAGACGGAGTCATACCGGGTCCCCGGCCCGGGTCCCCGGGTTGCATCGGGACAAAAGCACCGGATCACTGGATCACGTGGGGGCCCGGGCCCGGGTCCCCGGGTTGCATTGGGACACCAGCGAAGGACCACCGGGTCCTGTCGGGTCCCCGGCCCGGGTCCCCTGGACAGGTCGTTAACCCGGCCCCAGGTCACCGGGTCGTGTCGGGTAACCGGCCTGGTTCCCAGGTTCCGGTGACCACCCCGGCACCAGGACCCCGGGTCCCGTGGGGACCCCGGCACCAGGTGACCGGGTCACGTGGGGTCACCGGCCCCAGGTGACCGGGTCACGTGGGGACACCGGCCCCAGGTGACCGGGTCACGTGGGGTCACCGGCCCCAGGTCAGCGGGTCACGTGGGGTCACCGGCCCCAGGTGACCGGGTCACGTGGGGTCACCGGCCCCAGGTGACCGGGTCACGTGGGGTCACCGGCCCCAGGTGACCTGGTCACGTGGGGTCACCGGCCCCAGGTGACCGGGTCACGTGGGGTCACCGGCCCCAGGTGACCGGGTCACGTGAGGTCACCGGCCCCAGGTGACCGGGTCACGTGGGGTCACCGGCCCCAGGTGACCGGGTCACGTGGGGTCACCGGCCCCAGGTGACCGGGTCACGTGGGGTCACCGGCCCAGGTGACCGGGTCACGTGGGGTCACCGGCCCCAGGTGACCGGGTCACGTGGGGTCACCGGCCCCAGGTGACCTGGTCACGTGGGGTCACCGGCCCCAGGTCAGCGGGTCACGTGGGGACCCCGGCCCCAGGTAACCGGGTCATACCGAGTCCCCGGACCCAGGTCACCGGGTCAGTTCGGGACCCCGGACCCAGGTCGGGTCATGTCACGTCCCATGCCCGGGTCCCCGGGTTGGATTTTTACCCAGGCCCCGGGTCACGGGGTCATGTCGGGTCGCTGTCCCGGGTACCAGTGTCAGGTGACCACCCCGGCCCCGGGAGATGGAGTCATACCGGGTCCCCGGCCCAGGTCCCCGGGTTGCATCGGGACAAAAGCACCGGATCACTGGATCACGTGGGGGCCCGGGCCCGGGTCCCCGGGTTGCATCGGGACACCAGCGAAGGACCACCGGGTCCTGTCGGGTCTCCGGCCCGGGTCCCCTGGACAGGTCGTTAACCCGGCCCCAGGTCACCGGGTCACGTGAGGTCACCGGCCCCAGGTGACCGGGTCACGTGGGGTCACCGGCCCCAGGTGACCGGGTCACGTGAGGTCACCGGCCCCAGGTGACCGGGTCACGTGAGGTCACCGGCCCCAGGTGACAGGGTCACGTGAGGTCACCGGCCCCAGGTGACCGGGTCACGTGGGGTCACCGGCCCCAGGTGACCGGGTCACGTGAGGTCACCGGCCCCAGGTGACCGGGTCACGTGAGGTCACCGGCCCCAGGTGAGCGGGTCACGTGGGGTCACCGGCCCCAGGTGACCTGGTCACGTGGGGTCACCGGCCCCAGGTGACCTGGTCACGTGGGATCACCGGCCCCAGGTGACCGGGTCACGTGGGGTCACCGGCCCCAGGTGACCGGGTCACGTGGGGTCACCGGCCCCAGGTGACCGGGTCACGTGGGGACACCGGCCCCAGGTGACCGGGTCACGTGGGGACACCGGCCCCAGGTGACCGGGTCACGTGGGGTCACCGGCCCCAGGTCAGCGGGTCACGTGGGGTCACCGGCCCCAGGTGACCTGGTCACGTGGGGTCACCGGCCCCAGGTGACCGGGTCACGTGGGGTCACCGGCCCCAGGTGACCGGGTCACGTGAGGTCACCGGCCCCAGGTGACCGGGTCACGTGGGGTCACCGGCCCCAGGTGACCGGGTCACGTGGGGTCACCGGCCCCAGGTGACCGGGTCACGTGGGGTCACACCCCAGGTGACCGGGTCACGTGGGGACACCGGCCTCAGGTCAGCGGGTCACGTGGGGACCCCGGACCCAGGTCAGCGGGTCACGTGGGGACACCGGCCCCAGGTAACCGGGTCATACCGAGTCCCCGGACCCAGGTCACCGGGTCAGTTCGGGACCCCGGACCCAGGTCGGGTCATGTCACGTCCCATGCCCGGGTCCCCGGGTTGGATTTTTACCCAGGCCCCGGGTCACAGGGTCATGTCGGGTCAACGGCCTGGGTACAAGGGTCTGGTGACCACCCCGACCCCAGGTCTCCGGGTCATGACGGGACACCGGACCAGGTCCCCGAGTCCGGTCGACACCACAGCCCCAGGTCACCGGGTCATGTCGGGACCCAGCCCGGGTCCCCGGGACGGGTTTTTACCCCAGCCGCAGATCACCGGGTCCTGTCGGGTACCCGGGTCGGGTCCCCTGGACAGGTCGGCACCCCGGCCCCGGGTCACGGGGTCATGTCGGGTCGCTGTCCCGGGTACCAGTGTCAGGTGACCACCCCGGCCCCGGGAGACGGAGTCATACCGGGTCCCCGGCCCGGGTCCCCGGGTTGCATCGGGACAAAAGCACCGGATCACTGGATCACGTGGGGGCCCGGGCCCGGGTCCCCGGGTTGCATCGGGACACCAGCGAAGGACCACCGGGTCCTGTCGGGTCCCCGGCCCGGGTCCCCTGGACAGGTCGTTAACCCGGCCCCAGGTCACCGGGTCATGTCACGCACCCGGCCTGGTTCCCAGGTTCCGGTGACCACCCCGGCACCAGGTCACCGGGTCACGTGGGGACACCGGCCCCAGGTGACCGGGTCACGTGGGGACACCGGCCCTAGGTCATCGGGTCACGTGGGGTCACCGGCCCCAGGTCAGCGGGTCACGTGGTGTCACCGGCACCAGGTGACCGGGTCACGTGGGGTCACCGGCACCAGGTGACCGGGTCACGTGGGGTCACCGGCCCCAGGTGACCGGGTCACGTGGGGTCACCGGCCCCAGGTGACCGGGTCACGTGAGGTCACCGGCCCCAGGTGAGCGGGTCACGTGGGGTCACCGGCCCCAGGTGACCTGGTCACGTGGGGTCACCGGCCCCAGGTGACCTGGTCACGTGGGATCACCAGCCCCAGGTGACCGGGTCACGTGGGGTCACCGGCCCCAGGTGACCGGGTCACGTGGGGACACCGGCCCCAGGTGACCGGGTCACGTGGGGTCACCGGCCCCAGGTGACCGGGTCACGTGACGTCACCGGCCCCAGGTGACCGGGTCACGTGGGGTCACCGGCCCCAGGTGACCGGGTCACGTGGGGTCACCGGCCCCAGGTGACCGGGTCACGTGGGGACACCGGCCTCAGGTCAGCGGGTCACGTGGGGACCCCGGACCCAGGTCAGCGGGTCACGTGGGGACACCGGCCCCAGGTAACCGGGTCATACCGAGTCCCCGGACCCAGGTCACCGGGTCAGTTCGGGACCCCGGACCCAGGTCGGGTCATGTCACGTCCCATGCCCGGGTCCCCGGGTTGGATTTTTACCCAGGCCCCGGGTCACAGGGTCATGTCGGGTCAACGGCCTGGGTACAAGGGTCTGGTGACCACCCCGACCCCAGGTCTCCGGGTCATGACGGGACACCGGACCAGGTCCCCGAGTCCGGTCGACACCACAGCCCCAGGTCACCGGGTCATGTCGGGACCCAGCCCGGGTCCCCGGGACGGGTTTTTACCCCAGCCGCAGATCACCGGGTCCTGTCGGGTACCCGGGTCGGGTCCCCTGGACAGGTCGGCACCCCGGCCCCGGGTCACGGGGTCATGTCGGGTCGCTGTCCCGGGTACCAGTGTCAGGTGACCACTCCGGCCCCGGGAGACGGAGTCATACCGGGTCCCCGGCCCGGGTCCCCGGGTTGCATCGGGACACCAGCGAAGGACCACCGGGTCCTGTCGGGTCCCCGGCCCGGGTCCCCTGGACAGGTCGTTAACCCGGCCCCAGGTCACCGGGTCATGTCGCGCACCCGGCCTGGTTCCCACGTTCCGGTGACCACCCCGGCACCAGGACCCCGGGTCCCGTGGGGACCCCGGCCCCAGGTGACCGGGTCACGCGGGGTCACCGGCCCCAGGTAACCAAGGCATGTCGGGACCCAGCCCGGGTCCCCGGGACGGGTTTTTACCCCAGCCGCAGATCACCGGGTCCTGTCGGGTCCCCGGCCCGGGTCCCCTGGACAGGTCGATAACCCGGCCCCAGGTCACCCGGTCATCTCGCGCACCCGGCCTGGTTCCCAGGTTCCGATGACCACCCCGGCACCAGGACCCCGGGTCACGTGGGGACACCGGCCCCAGGTGACCCGGTCACGTGGGGTCACCGGCCCCAGGTGACCGGGTCACGTGGGGTCACCGGCCCCAGGTCAGCGGGTCACGTGGGGACACCGGCCCCAGGTGACCGGGTCACGTGGGGTCACCGGCCCCAGGTGACCGGGTCACGTGGGGACACCGGCCCCAGGTGACCGGGTCACGTGGGGACACCGGCCCCAGTTCAGCGGGTCACGTGGGGACCCCGGACCCAGGTCAGCGGGTCATGTGGGGACACCGGCCCCAGGTAACCGGGTCATACTAAGTCCCCGGACCCAGGTCACCGGGTCAGTTCGGGACCCCGGACCCAGGTCGGGTCATGTCACGTCCCATGCCCGGGTCCCCGGGTTGGATTTTTACCCAGGCCCCGGGTCACAGGGTCATGTCGGGTCAACGGCCTGGGTACAAGGGTCTGGTTACCACCCCGACCCCAGGTCTCCGGGTCATGACGGGACACCGGACCAGGTCCCCGAGTCCGGTCGACACCACAGCCCCAGGTCACCGGGTCATGTCGGGACCCAGCCCGGGTCCCCGGGACGGGTTTTTACCCCAGCCGCAGATCACCGGGTCCTGTCGGGTCCCCGGCCCGGGTCCCCTGGACAGGTCGATAACCCGGCCCCAGGTCACCCGGTCATCTCGCGCACCCGGCCTGGTTCCCAGGTTCCGATGACCACCCCGGCACCAGGACCCCGGGTCACGTGGGGACACCGGCCCCAGGTGACCCGGTCACGTGGGGTCACCGGCCCCAGGTGACCGGGTCACGTGGGGTCACCGGCCCCAGGTCAGCGGGTCACGTGGGGACACCGGCCCCAGGTGACCGGGTCACGTGGGGTCACCGGCCCCAGGTGACCGGGTCACGTGGGGACACCGGCCCCAGGTGACCGGGTCACGTGGGGACACCGGCCCCAGTTCAGCGGGTCACGTGGGGACCCCGGACCCAGGTCAGCGGGTCATGTGGGGACACCGGCCCCAGGTAACCGGGTCATACTAAGTCCCCGGACCCAGGTCACCGGGTCAGTTCGGGACCCCGGACCCAGGTCGGGTCATGTCACGTCCCATGCCCGGGTCCCCGGGTTGGATTTTTACCCAGGCCCCGGGTCACAGGGTCATGTCGGGTCAACGGCCTGGGTACAAGGGTCTGGTTACCACCCCGACCCCAGGTCTCCGGGTCATGACGGGACACCGGACCAGGTCCCCGAGTCCGGTCGACACCACAGCCCCAGGTCACCGGGTCATGTCGGGACCCAGCCCGGGTCCCCGGGACGGGTTTTTACCCCAGCCGCAGATCACCGGGTCCTGTCGGGTCCCCGGCCCGGGTCCCCTGGACAGGTCGGCACCCCGGCCCCAGGTCACCGGGTCGTGTCGGGTAACCGGCCTGGTTCCCAGGTTCCGGTGACCACCCCGGCACCAGGACCCCGGGTCCCGTGGGGACCCCGGCCCCAGGTGACCGGGTCACGCGGGGTCACCGGCCCCAGGTCATCGGGTCACGTGGGGTCACCGGCCCCAGGTGACCGGGTCACGTGGGGTCACCGGCACCAGGTGACCGGGTCACGTGGGGTCACCGGCCCCAGGTGACCTGGTCACGTGGGGTCACCGGCCCCAGGTGACCGGGTCACGTGGGGTCACCGGCCCCAGGTGACCGGGTCACGTGAGGTCACCGGCCCCAGGTGAGCGGGTCACGTGGGGTCACCGGCCCCAGGTGACCTGGTCACGTGGGGTCACCGGCCCCAGGTGACCTGGTCAAGTGGGATCACCGGCCCCAGGTGACCCGGTCACGTGGGGTCACCGGCCCCAGGTGACCGGGTCATGTGGGGACACCGGCCCCAGGTGACCGGGTCACGTGGGGTCACCGGCCCCAGGTGACCGGGTCACGTGGGGTCACCGGCCCCAGGTGACCGGGTCACGTGGGGTCACCGGCCCCAGGTGACCGGGTCACGTGGGGACACCGGCCTCAGGTCAGCGGGTCACGTGGGGACCCCGGACCCAGGTCAGCGGGTCACGTGGGGACACCGGCCCCAGGTAACCGGGTCATACCGAGTCCCCGGACCCAGGTCACCGGGTCAGTTCGGGACCCCGGACCCAGGTCGGGTCATGTCACGTCCCATGCCCGGGTCCCCGGGTTGGATTTTTACCCAGGCCCCGGGTCACAGGGTCATGTCGGGTCAACGGCCTGGGTACAAGGGTCTGGTGACCACCCCGACCCCAGGTCTCCGGGTCATGACGGGACACCGGACCAGGTCCCCGAGTCCGGTCGACACCACAGCCCCAGGTCACCGGGTCATGTCGGGACCCAGCCCGGGTCCCCGGGACGGGTTTTTACCCCAGCCGCAGATCACCGGGTCCTGTCGGGTACCCGGGTCGGGTCCCCTGGACAGGTCGGCACCCCGGCCCCGGGTCACGGGGTCATGTCGGGTCGCTGTCCCGGGTACCAGTGTCAGGTGACCACTCCGGCCCCGGGAGACGGAGTCATACCGGGTCCCCGGCCCGGGTCCCCGGGTTGCATCGGGACACCAGCGAAGGACCACCGGGTCCTGTCGGGTCCCCGGCCCGGGTCCCCTGGACAGGTCGTTAACCCGGCCCCAGGTCACCGGGTCATGTCGCGCACCCGGCCTGGTTCCCACGTTCCGGTGACCACCCCGGCACCAGGACCCCGGGTCCCGTGGGGACCCCGGCCCCAGGTGACCGGGTCACGCGGGGTCACCGGCCCCAGGTAACCAAGGCATGTCGGGACCCAGCCCGGGTCCCCGGGACGGGTTTTTACCCCAGCCGCAGATCACCGGGTCCTGTCGGGTCCCCGGCCCGGGTCCCCTGGACAGGTCGATAACCCGGCCCCAGGTCACCCGGTCATCTCGCGCACCCGGCCTGGTTCCCAGGTTCCGATGACCACCCCGGCACCAGGACCCCGGGTCACGTGGGGACACCGGCCCCAGGTGACCCGGTCACGTGGGGTCACCGGCCCCAGGTGACCGGGTCACGTGGGGTCACCGGCCCCAGGTCAGCGGGTCACGTGGGGACACCGGCCCCAGGTGACCGGGTCACGTGGGGTCACCGGCCCCAGGTGACCGGGTCACGTGGGGACACCGGCCCCAGGTGACCGGGTCACGTGGGGACACCGGCCCCAGTTCAGCGGGTCACGTGGGGACCCCGGACCCAGGTCAGCGGGTCATGTGGGGACACCGGCCCCAGGTAACCGGGTCATACTAAGTCCCCGGACCCAGGTCACCGGGTCAGTTCGGGACCCCGGACCCAGGTCACCGGGTCAGTTCGGGACCCCGGACCCAGGTCGGGTCATATCACGTCCCATGCCCGGGTCCCCGGGTTGGATTTTTACCCAGGCCCCGGGTCACAGGGTCATGTCGGGTCAACGGCCTGGGTACAAGGGTCTGGTTACCACCCCGACCCCAGGTCTCCGGGTCATGACGGGACACCGGACCAGGTCCCCGAGTCCGGTCGACACCACAGCCCCAGGTCACCGGGTCATGTCGGGACCCAGCCCGGGTCCCCGGGACGGGTTTTTACCCCAGCCGCAGATCACCGGGTCCTGTCGGGTCCCCGGCCCGGGTCCCCTGGACAGGTCGGCACCCCGGCCCCAGGTCACCGGGTCGTGTCGGGTAACCGGCCTGGTTCCCAGGTTCCGGTGACCACCCCGGCACCAGGACCCCGGGTCCCGTGGGGACCCCGGCCCCAGGTGACCGGGTCACGCGGGGTCACCGGCCCCAGGTCATCGGGTCACGTGGGGTCACCGGCCCCAGGTGACCGGGTCACGTGGGGTCACCGGCACCAGGTGACCGGGTCACGTGGGGTCACCGGCCCCAGGTGACCTGGTCACGTGGGGTCACCGGCCCCAGGTGACCGGGTCACGTGAGGTCACCGGCCCCAGGTGAGCGGGTCACGTGGGGTCACCGGCCCCAGGTGACCTGGTCACGTGGGGTCACCGGCCCCAGGTGACCTGGTCACGTGGGATCACCGGCCCCAGGTGACCGGGTCACGTGGGGTCACCGGCCCCAGGTGACCGGGTCACGTGGGGACACCGGCCCCAGGTGACCGGGTCACGTGGGGTCACTGGCCCCAGGTGACCGGGTCACGTGAGGTCACCGGCCCCAGGTGACCGGTCACGTGGGGTCACCGGCCCCAGGTGACCGGGTCACGTGGGGTCACCG
Organism: Somateria mollissima; assembly: GCA_951411735.1. Lineage (NCBI taxonomy): Eukaryota > Metazoa > Chordata > Aves > Anseriformes > Anatidae > Somateria > Somateria mollissima. The sequence goes on from CATOCB010000075.1 coordinate 449,148, forward strand.
GCCCCAGGTGACCGGGTCACGTGGGGTCACCGGCCCCAGGTGACCGGGTCACGTGGGGACACCGGCCTCAGGTCAGCGGGTCACGTGGGGACCCCGGACCCAGGTCAGCGGGTCACGTGGGGACACCGGCCCCAGGTAACCGGGTCATACCGAGTCCCCGGACCCAGGTCACCGGGTCAGTTCGGGACCCCGGACCCAGGTCGGGTCATGTCACGTCCCATGCCCGGGTCCCCGGGTTGGATTTTTACCCAGGCCCCGGGTCACAGGGTCATGTCGGGTCAACGGCCTGGGTACAAGGGTCTGGTGACCACCCCGACCCCAGGTCTCCGGGTCATGACGGGACACCGGACCAGGTCCCCGAGTCCGGTCGACACCACAGCCCCAGGTCACCGGGTCATGTCGGGACCCAGCCCGGGTCCCCGGGACGGGTTTTTACCCCAGCCGCAGATCACCGGGTCCTGTCGGGTACCCGGGTCGGGTCCCCTGGACAGGTCGGCACCCCGGCCCCGGGTCACGGGGTCATGTCGGGTCGCTGTCCCGGGTACCAGTGTCAGGTGACCACTCCGGCCCCGGGAGACGGAGTCATACCGGGTCCCCGGCCCGGGTCCCCGGGTTGCATCGGGACACCAGCGAAGGACCACCGGGTCCTGTCGGGTCCCCGGCCCGGGTCCCCTGGACAGGTCGTTAACCCGGCCCCAGGTCACCGGGTCATGTCGCGCACCCGGCCTGGTTCCCACGTTCCGGTGACCACCCCGGCACCAGGACCCCGGGTCCCGTGGGGACCCCGGCCCCAGGTGACCGGGTCACGCGGGGTCACCGGCCCCAGGTAACCAAGGCATGTCGGGACCCAGCCCGGGTCCCCGGGACGGGTTTTTACCCCAGCCGCAGATCACCGGGTCCTGTCGGGTCCCCGGCCCGGGTCCCCTGGACAGGTCGATAACCCGGCCCCAGGTCACCCGGTCATCTCGCGCACCCGGCCTGGTTCCCAGGTTCCGATGACCACCCCGGCACCAGGACCCCGGGTCACGTGGGGACACCGGCCCCAGGTGACCCGGTCACGTGGGGTCACCGGCCCCAGGTGACCGGGTCACGTGGGGTCACCGGCCCCAGGTCAGCGGGTCACGTGGGGACACCGGCCCCAGGTGACCGGGTCACGTGGGGTCACCGGCCCCAGGTGACCGGGTCACGTGGGGACACCGGCCCCAGGTGACCGGGTCACGTGGGGACACCGGCCCCAGTTCAGCGGGTCACGTGGGGACCCCGGACCCAGGTCAGCGGGTCATGTGGGGACACCGGCCCCAGGTAACCGGGTCATACTAAGTCCCCGGACCCAGGTCACCGGGTCAGTTCGGGACCCCGGACCCAGGTCGGGTCATGTCACGTCCCATGCCCGGGTCCCCGGGTTGGATTTTTACCCAGGCCCCGGGTCACAGGGTCATGTCGGGTCAACGGCCTGGGTACAAGGGTCTGGTTACCACCCCGACCCCAGGTCTCCGGGTCATGACGGGACACCGGACCAGGTCCCCGAGTCCGGTCGACACCACAGCCCCAGGTCACCGGGTCATGTCGGGACCCAGCCCGGGTCCCCGGGACGGGTTTTTACCCCAGCCGCAGATCACCGGGTCCTGTCGGGTCCCCGGCCCGGGTCCCCTGGACAGGTCGGCACCCCGGCCCCAGGTCACCGGATCGTGTCGGGTAACCGGCCTGGTTCCCAGGTTCCGGTGACCACCCCGGCACCAGGACCCCGGGTCCCGTGGGGACCCCGGCCCCAGGTGACCGGGTCACGCGGGGTCACCGGCCCCAGGTGACCGGGTCACGCGGGGTCACCGGCCCCAGGTGACCGGGTCACGTGGGGTCACCGGCACCAGGTGACCGGGTCACGTGGGGTCACCGGCCCCAGGTGACCTGGTCACGTGGGGTCACCGGCCCCAGGTGACCGGGTCACGTGGGGTCACCGGCCCCAGGTGACCGGGTCACGTGAGGTCACCGGCCCCAGGTGACCGGGTCACGTGGGGTCACCGGCCCCAGGTGACCTGGTCACGTGGGGTCACCGGCCCCAGGTGACCTGGTCACGTGGGATCACCGGCCCCAGGTGACCGGGTCACGTGGGGTCAGCGGCCCCAGGTGACCGGGTCACGTGGGGACACCGGCCCCAGGTGACCGGGTCACGTGGGGTCACCGGCCCCAGGTGACCGGGTCACGTGAGGTCACCGGCCCCAGGTGACCTGGTCACGTGGGGTCACCGGCCCCAGGTGACCGGGTCACGTGGGGTCACCAGCCCCAGGTGACCGGGTCACGTGGGGTCACCGGCCCCAGGTGACCGGGTCACGTGGGGACACCGGCCTCAGGTCAGCGGGTCACGTGGGGACCCCGGACCCAGGTCAGCGGGTCACGTGGGGACACCGGCCCCAGGTAACCGGGTCATACCGAGTCCCCGGACCCAGGTCACCGGGTCAGTTCGGGACCCCGGACCCAGGTCGGGTCATGTCACGTCCCATGCCCGGGTCCCCGGGTTGGATTTTTACCCAGGCCCCGGGTCACAGGGTCATGTCGGGTCAACGGCCTGGGTACAAGGGTCTGGTGACCACCCCGACCCCAGGTCTCCGGGTCATGACGGGACACCGGACCAGGTCCCCGAGTCCGGTCGACACCACAGCCCCAGGTCACCGGGTCATGTCGGGACCCAGCCCGGGTCCCCGGGACGGGTTTTTACCTCAGCCGCAGATCACCGGGTCCTGTCGGGTACCCGGGTCGGGTCCCCTGGACAGGTCGGCACCCCGGCCCCGGGTCACGGGGTCATGTCGGGTCGCTGTCCCGGGTACCAGTGTCAGGTGACCACCCCGGCCCCGGGAGACGGAGTCATACCGGGTCCCCGGCCCGGGTCCCCGGGTTGCATCGGGACAAAAGCACCGGATCACTGGATCACGTGGGGGCCCGGGCCCGGGTCCCCGGGTTGCATCGGGACACCAGCGAAGGACCACCGGGTCCTGTCGGGTCCCCGGCCCGGGTCCCCTGGACAGGTCGTTAACCCGGCCCCAGGTCACCGGGTCATGTCGCGCACCCGGCCTGGTTCCCACGTTCCGGTGACCACCCCGGCACCAGGACCCCGGGTCCCGTGGGGACCCCGGCCCCAGGTGACCGGGTCACGCGGGGTCACCGGCCCCAGGTGACCCGGTCACGTGGGGTCACCGGCCCCAGGTGACCGGGTCACGTGGGGTCACCGGCCCCAGGTGACCGGGTCACGTGGGGTCACCGGCCCCAGGTGACCGGGTCACGTGGGGTCACCGGCCCCAGGTGACCGGGTCACGTGGGGTCACCGGCCCCAGGTCAGCGGGTCACGTGGGGACACCGGCCCCAGGTCACCGCGTCAGGTCGGGACCCCGAACCCAGGTCCACGAGTCCGGCGACACCACAGCCCCGGGTCACCGGGTCGTGTCGGGTAACCGGCCTGGTTCCCAGGTTCCGATGACCACCCCGGCACCAGGACCCCGGGTCACGTGGGGACACCGGCCCCAGGTGACCGGGTCACGTGGGGTCACCGGACCCAGGTGACCCGGTCACGTGGGGACACCGGCCCCAGGTGACCGGGTCACGTGGGGTCACCGGCCCCAGGTGACCCGGTCACGTGGGGTCACCTGCACCAGGTGACCGGGTCACGTGGGGTCACCGGCCCCAGGTGACCGGGTCACGTGGGGTCACCGGCCCCAGGTGACCGGGTCACGTGGGGTCACCGGCCCCAGGTGACCGGGTCACGTGGGGTCACCGGCCCCAGGTGACCGGGTCACGTGGGGTCACCGGCCCCAGGTCAGCGGGTCACGTGGGGACACCGGCCCCAGGTGACCGGGTCACGTGGGGTCACCGGCCCCAGGTCAGCGGGTCACGTGGGGACACCGGCCCCAGGTAACCAAGGCATGTCGGGACCCAGCCCGGGTCCCCGGGACGGGTTTTTACCCCAGCCGCAGATCACCGGGTCCTGTCGGGTCCCCGGCCCGGGTCCCCTGGACAGGTCGATAACCCGGCCCCAGGTCACCCGGTCATCTCGCGCACCCGGCCTGGTTCCCAGGTTCCGATGACCACCCCGGCACCAGGACCCCGGGTCACGTGGGGACACCGGCCCCAGGTGACCGGGTCACGTGGGGTCACCGGCCCCAGGTGACCGGGTCACGTGGGGTCACCGGCCCCAGGTGACCGGGTCACGTGGGGTCACCGGCCCCAGGTGACCGGGTCACGTGGGGTCACCGGCCCCAGGTCAGCGGGTCACGTGGGGACACCGGCCCCAGGTGACCGGGTCACGTGGGGACACCGGCCCCAGGTGACCGGGTCACGTGGGGACACCGGCCCCAGGTGACCGGGTCACGTGGGGACACCGGCCCCAGGTGACCGGGTCACGTGGGGACACCGGCCCCAGGTGACCGGGTCACGTGGGGTCACCGGCCCCAGGTGACCGGGTCACGTGGGGTCACCGGCCCCAGGTCAGCGGGTCACGTGGGGTCACCGGCCCCAGGTGACCGGGTCACGTGGGGACACCGGCCCCAGGTCAGCGGGTCACGTGGGGACACCGGCCCCAGGTCACCGGGTCACGTGGGGTCACCGGCCCAGGTGACCGGGTCACGTGGGGTCACCGGCCCCAGGTGACCGGGTCACGTGGGGTCACCGGCCCCAGGTGACCGGGTCACGTGGGGACACCGGCCCCAGGTCAGAGGGTCACGTGGGGACACCGGCCCCAGGTGACCGGGTCACGTGGGGACACCGGCCCCAGGTGACCGGGTCACGTGGGGTCACCGGCCCCAGGTGACCGGGTCACGTGGGGACCCCGACCCCAGGTGACCGGGTCACGTGGGGTCACCGGCCCCAGGTGACCGGGTCACGTGGGGTCACCGGCCCCAGGTGACCCGGTCACGTGGGGTCACCGGCCCCAGGTGACCGGGTCACGTGGGGTCACCGGCCCCAGGTCAGCGGGTCACGTGGGGACACCGGCCCCAGGTGACCGGGTCACGTGGGGTCACCGGCCCCAGGTGACCGGGTCACGTGGGGACACCGGCCCCAGGTGACCGGGTCACGTGGGGACACCGGCCCCAGTTCAGCGGGTCACGTGGGGACCCCGGACCCAGGTCAGCGGGTCACGTGGGGACACCGGCCCCAGGTAACCGGGTCATACTAAGTCCCCGGACCCAGGTCACCGGGTCAGTTCGGGACCCCGGACCCAGGTCGGGTCATGTCACGTCCCATGCCCGGGTCCCCGGGTTGGATTTTTACCCAGGCCCCGGGTCACAGGGTCATGTCGGGTCAACGGCCTGGGTACAAGGGTCTGGTGACCACCCCGACCCCAGGTCTCCGGGTCATGACGGGACACCGGACCAGGTCCCCGAGTCCGGTCGACACCACAGCCCCAGGTCACCGGGTCATGTCGGGACCCAGCCCGGGTCCCCGGGACGGGTTTTTACCCCAGCCGCAGATCACCGGGTCCTGTCGGGTACCCGGGTCGGGTCCCCTGGACAGGTCGGCACCCCGGCCCCGGGTCACGGGGTCATGTCGGGTCGCTGTCCCGGGTACCAGTGTCAGGTGACCACCCCGGCCCCGGGAGACGGAGTCATACCGGGTCCCCGGCCCGGGTCCCCGGGTTGCATCGGGACAAAAGCACCGGATCACTGGATCACGTGGGGGCCCGGGCCCGGGTCCCCGGGTTGCATCGGGACACCAGCGAAGGACCACCGGGTCCTGTCGGGTCCCCGGCCCGGGTCCCCTGGACAGGTCGTTAACCCGGCCCCAGGTCACCGGGTCGTGTCGGGTAACCGGCCTGGTTCCCAGGTTCCGGTGACCACCCCGGCACCAGGACCCCGGGTCCCGTGGGGACCCCGGCCCCAGGTGACCGGGTCACGCGGGGTCACCGGCCCCAGGTCAGCGGGTCACGTGGGGTCACCGGCCCCAGGTCAGCGGGTCACGTGGGGACACCGGCCCCAGGTCAGCGGGTCACGTGGGGACACCGGCCCCAGGTCACCGCGTCAGGTCGGGACCCCGAACCCAGGTCCACGAGTCCGTCGACACCACAGCCCCGGGTCACCGGGTCGTGTCGGGTAACCGGCCTGGTTCCCAGGTTCCGATGACCACCCCGGCACCAGGACCCCGGGTCACGTGGGGACACCGGCCCCAGGTGACCGGGTCACGTGGGGTCACCGGACCCAGGTGACCCGGTCACGTGGGGACACCGGCCCCAGGTGACCGGGTCACGTGGGGTCACCGGCCCCAGGTGACCCGGTCACGTGGGGTCACCTGCACCAGGTGACCGGGTCACGTGGGGTCACCGGCCCCAGGTGACCGGGTCACGTGGGGTCACCGGCCCCAGGTGACCGGGTCACGTGGGGTCACCGGCCCCAGGTGACCGGGTCACGTGGGGTCACCGGCCCCAGGTGACCGGGTCACGTTGGGTCACCGGCCCTAGGTCAGCGGGTCACGTGGGGACACCGGCCCCAGGTGACCGGGTCACGTGGGGTCACCGGCCCCAGGTCAGCGGGTCACGTGGGGACACCGGCCCCAGGTAACCAAGGCATGTCGGGACCCAGCCCGGGTCCCCGGGACGGGTTTTTACCCCAGCCGCAGATCACCGGGTCCTGTCGGGTCCCCGGCCTGGGTCCCCTGGAGAGGTCGATAACCCGGCCCCAGGTCACCCGGTCATCTCGCGCACCCGGCCTGGTTCCCAGGTTCCGATGACCACCCCGGCACCAGGACCCCGGGTCACGTGGGGACACCGGCCCCAGGTGACCGGGTCACGTGGGGTCACCGGCCCCAGGTGACCGGGTCACGTGGGGTCACCGGCCCCAGGTGACCGGGTCACGTGGGGTCACCGGCCCCATGTCAGCGGGTCACGTGGGGACACCGGCCCCAGGTGACCGGGTCACGTCTGGACACCGGCCCCAGGTCAGCGGGTCACGTGGGGACACCGGCCCCAGGTCACCGGGTCACGTGGGGTCACCGGCCCAGGTGACCGGGTCACGTGGGGTCACCGGCCCCAGGTGATCGGGTCACGTGGGGTCACCGGCCCCAGGTGACCGGGTCACGTGGGGTCACCGGCCCCAGGTGACCGGGTCACGTGGGGTCACCGGCCCCAGGTGACCGGGTCACGTGGGGACACCGGCCCCAGGTCAGAGGGTCACGTGGGGACACCGGCCCCAGGTGACCGGGTCACGTGGGGACACCGGCCCCAGGTGACCGGGTCACGTGGGGTCACCGGCCCCAGGTGACCGGGTCACGTGGGGACCCCGACCCCAGGTGACCGGGTCACGTGGGGTCACCGGCCCCAGGTGACCGGGTCACGTGGGGTCACCGGCCCCAGGTGACCGGGTCACGTGGGGACACCGGCCCCAGGTCAGAGGGTCACGTGGGGACACCGGCCCCAGGTGACCGGGTCACGTGGGGACACCGGCCCCAGGTGACCGGGTCACGTGGGGTCACCGGCCCCAGGTGACCGGGTCACGTGGGGACCCCGACCCCAGGTGACCGGGTCACGTGGGGACACCGGCCCCAGGTGACCGGGTCACGTGGGGTCACCGGCCCCAGGTGACCGGGTCACGTGGGGACACCGGCCCCAGGTGACCGGGTCACGTGGGGACACCGGCCCCAGTTCAGCGGGTCACGTGGGGACCCCGGACCCAGGTCAGCGGGTCACGTGGGGACACCGGCCCCAGGTAACCGGGTCATACTAAGTCCCCGGACCCAGGTCACCGGGTCAGTTCGGGACCCCGGACCCAGGTCGGGTCATGTCACGTCCCATGCCCGGGTCCCCGGGTTGGATTTTTACCCAGGCCCCGGGTCACAGGGTCATGTCGGGTCAACGGCCTGGGTACAAGGGTCTGGTGACCACCCCGACCCCAGGTCTCCGGGTCATGACGGGACACCGGACCAGGTCCCCGAGTCCGGTCGACACCACAGCCCCAGGTCACCGGGTCATGTCGGGACCCAGCCCGGGTCCCCGGGACGGGTTTTTACCCCAGCCGCAGATCACCGGGTCCTGTCGGGTACCCGGGTCGGGTCCCCTGGACAGGTCGGCACCCCGGCCCCGGGTCACGGGGTCATGTCGGGTCGCTGTCCCGGGTACCAGTGTCAGGTGACCACCCCGGCCCCGGGAGACGGAGTCATACCGGGTCCCCGGCCCGGGTCCCCGGGTTGCATCGGGACAAAAGCACCGGATCACTGGATCACGTGGGGGCCCGGGCCCGGGTCCCCGGGTTGCATCGGGACACCAGCGAAGGACCACCGGGTCCTGTCGGGTCCCCGGCCCGGGTCCCCTGGACAGGTCGATAACCCGGCCCCAGGTCACCCGGTCATGTCGCGCACCCGGCCTGGTTCCCAGGTTCCGATGACCACCCCGGCACCAGGACCCCGGGTCCCGTGGGGACCCCGGCCCCAGGTGACCGGGTCACGTGGGGTCACCGGCCCCAGGTGACCGGGTCACGTGGGGTCACCGGCCCCAGGTCAGCGGGTCACGTGGGGACACCGGCCCCAGGTGACCGGGTCACGTGGGGACACCGGCCCCAGGTCAGTGGGTCACGTGGGGACACCGGCCCCAGGTCACCGGGTCACGTGGGGTCACCGGCCCCAGGTGACCGGGTCACGTGGGGTCACCGGCCCCAGGTGACCGGGTCACGTGGGGTCACCGGCCCCAGGTGACCGGGTCACGTGGGGTCACCGGCCCCAGGTGACCGGGTCACGTGGGGACACCGGCCCCAGGTCAGAGGGTCACGTGGGGACACAAGCCCCAGGTGACCGGGTCACGTGGGGACACCGGCCCCAGGTGACCGGGTCACGTGGGGTCACCGGCCCCAGGTGACCGGGTCACGTGGGGACCCCGACCCCAGGTGACCGGGTCACGTGGGGTCACCGGCCCCAGGTGACCGGGTCACGTGGGGTCACCGGCCCCAGGTGACCCGGTCACGTGGGGTCACCGGCCCCAGGTGACCGGGTCATGTGGGGTCACCGGCCCCAGGTGACCGGGTCACGTGGGGACACCGGCCCCAGGTGACCGGGTCACGTGGGGTCACCGGCCCCAGGTGACCGGGTCACGTGGGGACACCGGCCCCAGGTGACCGGGTCACGTGGGGACACCGGCCCCAGTTCAGCGGGTCACGTGGGGACCCCGGACCCAGGTCAGCGGGTCACGTGGGGACACCGGCCCCAGGTAACCGGGTCATACTAAGTCCCCGGACCCAGGTCACCGGGTGAGTTCGGGACCCCGGACCCAGGTCCGGTCATGTCACGTCCCATGCCCGGGTCCCCGGGTTGGATTTTTACCCAGGCCCCGGGTCACAGGGTCATGTCGGGTCAACGGCCTGGGTACAAGGGTCTGGTGACCACCCCGACCCCAGGTCCCCGGGTCATGACGGGACACCGGACCAGGTCCCCGAGTCCGGTCGACACCACAGCCCCAGGTCACCGGGTCATGTCGGGACCCAGCCCGGGTCCCCGGGACGGGTTTTTACCCCAGCCGCAGATCACCGGGTCCTGTCGGGTACCCGGGTCGGGTCCCCTGGACAGGTCGGCACCCCGGCCCCGGGTCACGGGGTCATGTCGGGTCGCTGTCCCGGGTACCAGTGTCAGGTGACCACCCCGGCCCCGGGAGACGGAGTCATACCGGGTCCCCGGCCCGGGTCCCCGGGTTGCATCGGGACAAAAGCACCGGATCACTGGATCACGTGGGGGCCCGGGCCCGGGTCCCCGGGTTGCATCGGGACACCAGCGAAGGACCACCGGGTCCTGTCGGGTCCCCGGCCCGGGTCCCCTGGACAGGTCGTTAACCCGGCCCCAGGTCACCGGGTCGTGTCGGGTAACCGGCCTGGTTCCCAGGTTCCGGTGACCACCCCGGCACCAGGACCCCGGGTCCCGTGGGGACCCCGGCCCCAGGTGACCGGGTCACGCGGGGTCACCGGCCCCAGGTCATCGGGTCACGTGGGGTCACCGGCCCCAGGTGACCGGGTCACGTGGGGTCACCGGCACCAGGTGACCGGGTCACGTGGGGTCACCGGCCCCAGGTGACCTGGTCACGTGTGGTCACCGGCCCCAGGTGACCGGGTCACGTGGGGTCACCGGCCCCAGGTGACCGGGTCACGTGAGGTCACCGGCCCCAGGTGAGCGGGTCACGTGGGGTCACCGGCCCCAGGTGACCTGGTCACGTGGGGTCACCGGCCCCAGGTGACCTGGTCACGTGGGATCACCGGCCCCAGGTGACCGGGTCACGTGGGGTCACCGGCCCCAGGTGACCGGGTCACGTGGGGACACCGGCCCCAGGTGACCGGGTCACGTGGGGTCACCGGCCCCAGGTGACCGGGTCACGTGAGGTCACCGGCCCCAGGTGACCGGGTCACGTGGGGTCACCGGCCCCAGGTGACCGGGTCACGTGGGGTCACCGGCCCCATGTGACCGGGTCACGTGGGGACACCGGCCTCAGGTCAGCGGGTCACGTGGGGACCCCGGACCCAGGTCAGCGGGTCACGTGGGGACACCGGCCCCAGGTAACCGGGTCATACCGAGTCCCCGGACCCAGGTCACCGGGTCAGTTCGGGACCCCGGACCCAGGTCGGGTCATGTCACGTCCCATGCCCGGGTCCCCGGGTTGGATTTTTACCCAGGCCCCGGGTCACAGGGTCATGTCGGGTCAACGGCCTGGGTACAAGGGTCTGGTGACCACCCCGACCCCAGGTCTCCGGGTCATGACGGGACACCGGACCAGGTCCCCGAGTCCGGTCGACACCACAGCCCCAGGTCACCGGGTCATGTCGGGACCCAGCCCGGGTCCCCGGGACGGGTTTTTACCCCAGCCGCAGATCACCGGGTCCTGTCGGGTACCCGGGTCGGGTCCCCTGGACAGGTCGGCACCCCGGCCCCGGGTCACGGGGTCATGTCGGGTCGCTGTCCCGGGTACCAGTGTCAGGTGACCACCCCGGCCCCGGGAGACGGAGTCATACCGGGTCCCCGGCCCGGGTCCCCGGGTTGCATCGGGACAAAAGCACCGGATCACTGGATCACGTGGGGGCCCGGGCCCGGGTCCCTGGGTTGCATCGGGACACCAGCGAAGGACCACCGGGTCCTGTCGGGTCCCCGGCCCGGGTCCCCTGGACAGGTCGTTAACCCGGCCCCAGGTCACCGGGTCGTGTCGGGTAACCGGCCTGGTTCCCAGGTTCCGGTGACCACCCCGGCACCAGGACCCCGGGTCCCGTGGGGACCCCGGCCCCAGGTGACCGGGTCACGCGGGGTCACCGGCCCCAGGTCATCGGGTCACGTGGGGTCACCGGCCCCAGGTGACCGGGTCACGTGGGGTCACCGGCACCAGGTGACCGGGTCACGTGGGGTCACCGGCCCCAGGTGACCTGGTCACGTGGGGTCACCGGCCCCAGGTGACCGGGTCACGTGGGGTCACCGGCCCCAGGTGACCGGGTCACGTGAGGTCACCGGCCCCAGGTGAGCGGGTCACGTGGGGTCACCGGCCCCAGGTGACCTGGTCACGTGGGGTCACCGGCCCCAGGTGACCTGGTCACGTGGGATCACCGGCCCCAGGTGACCGGGTCACGTGGGGTCACCGGCCCCAGGTGACCGGGTCACGTGGGGACACCGGCCCCAGGTGACCGGGTCACGTGGGGTCACCGGCCCCAGGTGACCGGGTCACGTGAGGTCACCGGCCCCAGGTGACCGGGTCACGTGGGGTCACCGGCCCCAGGTGACCGGGTCACGTGGGGTCACCGGCCCCAGGTGACCGGGTCACGTGGGGTCACCGGCCCCAGGTGACCGGGTCACGTGAGGACACCGGCCTCAGGTCAGCGGGTCACGTGGGGACCCCGGACCCAGGTCAGCGGGTCACGTGGGGACACCGGCCCCAGGTAACCGGGTCATACTAAGTCCCCGGACCCAGGTCACCGGGTCAGTTCGGGACCCCGGACCCAGGTCGGGTCATGTCACGTCCCATGCCCGGGTCCCCGGGTTGGATTTTTACCCAGGCCCCGGGTCACAGGGTCATGTCGGGTCAACGGCCTGGGTACAAGGGTCTGGTGACCACCCCGACCCCAGGTCTCCGGGTCATGACGGGACACCGGACCAGGTCCCCGAGTCCGGTCTACACCACAGCCCCAGGTCACCGGGTCATGTCGGGACCCAGCCCGGGTCCCCGGGACGGGTTTTTACCCCAGCCGCAGATCACCGGGTCCTGTCGGGTACCCGGGTCGGGTCCCCTGGACAGGTCGGCACCCCGGCCCCGGGTCACGGGGTCATGTCGGGTTGCTGTCCCGGGTACCAGTGTCAGGTGACCACCCCGGCCCCGGGAGACGGAGTCATACCGGGTCCCCGGCCCGGGTCCCCGGGTTGCATCGGGACAAAAGCACCGGATCACTGGATCACGTGGGGGCCCGGGCCCGGGTCCCCGGGTTGCATCGGGACACCAGCGAAGGACGACCGGGTCCTGTCGGGTCCCCGGCCCGGGTCCCCTGGACAGGTCGTTAACCCGGCCCCAGGTCACCGGGTCATGTCGCGCACCCGGCCTGGTTCCCACGTTCCGGTGACCACCCCGGCACCAGGACCCCGGGTCCCGTGGGGACCCCGGCCCCAGGTGACCGGGTCACGCGGGGTCACCGGCCCCAGGTCAGCGGGTCACGTGGGGTCACCGGCCCCAGGTCAGCGGGTCACGTGGGGACACCGGCCCCAGGTCAGCGGGTCACGTGGGGACACCGGCCCCAGGTCACCGCGTCAGGTCGGGACCCCGAACCCAGGTCCACGAGTCCGTCGACACCACAGCCCCGGGTCACCGGGTCGTGTCGGGTAACCGGCCTGGTTCCCAGGTTCCGATGACCACCCCGGCACCAGGACCCCGGGTCACGTGGGGACACCGGCCCCAGGTGACCGGGTCACGTGGGGTCACCGGACCCAGGTGACCCGGTCACGTGGGGACACCGGCCCCAGGTGACCGGGTCACGTGGGGTCACCGGCCCCAGGTGACCCGGTCACGTGGGGTCACCTGCACCAGGTGACCGGGTCACGTGGGGTCACCGGCCCCAGGTGACCGGGTCACGTGGGGTCACCGGCCCCAGGTGACCGGGTCACGTGGGGTCACCGGCCCCAGGTGACCGGGTCACGTGGGGTCACCGGCCCCAGGTGACCGGGTCACGTGGGGTCACCGGCCCCAGGTCAGCGGGTCACGTGGGGACACCGGCCCCAGGTGACCGGGTCACGTGGGGTCACCGGCCCCAGGTCAGCGGGTCACGTGGGGACACCGGCCCCAGGTAACCAAGGCATGTCGGGACCCAGCCCGGGTCCCCGGGACGGGTTTTTACCCCAGCCGCAGATCACCGGGTCCTGTCGGGTCCCCGGCCCGGGTCCCCTGGACAGGTCGATAACCCGGCCCCAGGTCACCCGGTCATCTCGCGCACCCGGCCTGGTTCCCAGGTTTCGATGACCACCCCGGCACCAGGACCCCGGGTCACGTGGGGACACTGGCCCCAGGTCACCGGGTCACGTGGGGTCACCGGCCCCAGGTGACCGGGTCACGTGGGGTCACCGGCCCCAGGTGACCGGGTCACGTGGGGTCACCGGCCCCAGGTCAGCGGGTCACGTGGGGACACCGGCCCCAGGTGACCGGGTCACGTGGGGACACCGGCCCCAGGTGACCGGGTCACGTGGGGACACCGGCCCCAGGTGACCGGGTCACGTGGGGTCACCGGCCCCAGGTGACCGGGTCACGTGGGGTCACCGGCCCCAGGTCAGCGGGTCACGTGGGGTCACCGGCCCCAGGTGACCGGGTCACGTGGGGACACCGGCCCCAGGTCAGCGGGTCACGTGGGGACACCGGCCCCAGGTCACCGGGTCACGTGGGGTCACCGGCCCAGGTGACCGGGTCACGTGGGGTCACCGGCCCCAGGTGACCGGGTCACGTGGGGTCACCGGCCCCAGGTGACTGGGTCACGTGGGGTCACCGGCCCCAGGTGACCGGGTCACGTGGGGACACCGGCCCCAGGTCAGAGGGTCACGTGGGGACACCGGCCCCAGGTGACCGGGTCACGTGGGGACACCGGCCCCAGGTGACCGGGTCACGTGGGGTCACCGGCCCCAGGTGACCGGGTCACGTGGGGACCCCGACCCTAGGTGACCGGGTCACGTGGGGTCACCGGCCCCAGGTGACCGGGTCACGTGGGGTCACCGGCCCCAGGTGACCCGGTCACGTGGGGTCACCTGCCCCAGGTGACCGGGTCACGTGGGGTCACCGGCCCCAGGTCAGTGGGTCACGTGGGGACACCGGCCCCAGGTGACCGGGTCACGTGGGGTCACCGGCCCCAGGTGACCGGGTCACGTGGGGACACAGTCCCCAGGTGACCGGGTCACGTGGGGACACCGGCCCCAGTTCAGCGGGTCACGTGGGGACCCCGGACCCAGGTCAGCGGGTCACGTGGGGACACCGGCCCCAGGTAACCGGGTCATACTAAGTCCCCGGACCCAGGTCACCGGGTCAGTTCGGGACCCCGGACCCAGGTCGGGTCATGTCACGTCCCATGCCCGGGTCCCCGGGTTGGATTTTTACCCAGGCCCCGGGTCACAGGGTCATGTCGGGTCAACGGCCTGGGTACAAGGGTCTGGTGACCACCCCGACCCCAGGTCTCCGGGTCATGACGGGACACCGGACCAGGTCCCCGAGTCCGGTCGACACCACAGCCCCAGGTCACCGGGTCATGTCGGGACCCAGCCCGGGTCCCCGGGACGGGTTTTTACCCCAGCCGCAGATCACCGGGTCCTGTCGGGTACCCGGGTCGGGTCCCCTGGACAGGTCGGCACCCCGGCCCCGGGTCACGGGGTCATGTCGGGTCGCTGTCCCGGGTACCAGTGTCAGGTGACCACCCCGGCCCCGGGAGACGGAGTCATACCGGGTCCCCGGCCCGGGTCCCCGGGTTGCATCGGGACAAAAGCACCGGATCACTGGATCACGTGGGGGCCCGGGCCCGGGTCCCCGGGTTGCATCGGGACACCAGCGAAGGACCACCGGGTCCTGTCGGGTCCCCGGCCCGGGTCCCCTGGACAGGTCGTTAACCCGGCCCCAGGTCACCGGGTCATGTCGCGCACCCGGCCTGGTTCCCACGTTCCGGTGACCACCCCGGCACCAGGACCCCGGGTCCCGTGGGGACCCCGGCCCCAGGTGACCGGGTCACGCGGGGTCACCGGCCCCAGGTCAGCGGGTCACGTGGGGTCACCGGCCCCAGGTCAGCGGGTCACGTGGGGACACCGGCCCCAGGTCAGCGGGTCACGTGGGGACACCGGCCCCAGGTCACCGCGTCAGGTCGGGACCCCGAACCCAGGTCCACGAGTCCGTCGACACCACAGCCCCGGGTCACCGGGTCGTGTCGGGTAACCGGCCTGGTTCCCAGGTTCCGATGACCACCCCGGCACCAGGACCCCGGGTCACGTGGGGACACCGGCCCCAGGTGACCGGGTCACGTGGGGTCACCGGCCCCAGGTGACCCGGTCACGTGGGGACACCGGCCCCAGGTGACCGGGTCACGTGGGGTCACCGGCCCCAGGTGACCCGGTCACGTGGGATCACCTGCACCAGGTGACCGGGTCACGTGGGGTCACCGGCCCCAGGTGACCGGGTCACGTGGGGTCACCGGCCCCAGGTGACCCGGTCACGTGGGGTCACCGGCCCCAGGTGACCGGGTCACGTGGGGACACCGGCACCAGGTGACCGGGTCACGTGGGGTCACCGGCACCAGGTGACCAGGTCACGTGGGGTCACCGGCCCCATGTGACCTGGTCACGTGGGGTCACCGGCCCCAGGTGACCGGGTCACGTGGGGTCACCGGCCCCAGGTGACCGGGTCACGTGAGGTCACCGGCCCCAGGTGACCGGGTCACGTGGGGACACCGGCCCCAGGTCAGCGGGTCACGTGGGGACACCGGCCCCAGGTAACCAAGGCATGTCGGGACCCAGCCCGGGTCCCCGGGTTGCATCGGGACACCAGCGAAGGACCACCGGGTCCTGTCGGGTCCCCGGCCCGGGTCCCCTGGACAGGTCGATAACCCGGCCCCAGGTCACCCGGTCATCTCGCGCACCCGGCCTGGTTCCCAGGTTCCGATGACCACCCCGGCACCAGGACCCCGGGTCACGTGGGGACACCGGCCCCAGGTGACCGGGTCACGTGGGGTCACCGGCCCCAGGTGACCGGGTCACGTGGGGTCACCGGCCCCAGGTCAGCGGGTCACGTGGGGACACCGGCCCCAGGTGACCGGGTCACGTGGGGACACCGGCCCCAGGTGACCGGGTCACGTGGGGACACCGGCCCCAGGTGACCGGGTCACGTGGGGACACCGGCCCCAGGTGACCGGGTCACGTGGGGTCACCGGCCCCAGGTGACCGGGTCACGTGGGGTCACCGGCCCCAGGTCAGCGGGTCACGTGGGGTCACCGGCCCCAGGTGACCGGGTCACGTGGGGACACCGGCCCCAGGTCAGCGGGTCACGTGGGGACACCGGCCCCAGGTCACCGGGTCACGTGGGGTCACCGGCCCAGGTGACCGGGTCACGTGGGGTCACCGGCCCCAGGTGACCGGGTCACGTGGGGTCACCGGCCCCAGGTGACCGGGTCACGTGGGGACACCGGCCCCAGGTCAGAGGGTCACGTGGGGACACCGGCCCCAGGTGACCGGGTCACGTGGGGACACCGGCCCCAGGTGACCGGGTCACGTGGGGTCACCGGCCCCAGGTGACCGGGTCACGTGGGGACCCCGACCCCAGGTGACCGGGTCACGTGGGGTCACCGGCCCCAGGTGACCGGGTCACGTGGGGTCACCGGCCCCAGGTGACCCGGTCACGTGGGGTCACCGGCCCCAGGTGACCGGGTCACGTGGGGTCACCGGCCCCAGGTCAGCGGGTCACGTGGGGACACCGGCCCCAGGTGACCGGGTCACGTGGGGTCACCGGCCCCAGGTGACCGGGTCACGTGGGGACACCGGCCCCAGGTGACCGGGTCACGTGGGGACACCGGCCCCAGTTCAGCGGGTCACGTGGGGACCCCGGACCCAGGTCAGCGGGTCACGTGGGGACACCGGCCCCAGGTAACCGGGTCATACTAAGTCCCCGGACCCAGGTCACCGGGTCAGTTCGGGACCCCGGACCCAGGTCGGGTCATGTCACGTCCCATGCCCGGGTCCCCGGGTTGGATTTTTACCCAGGCCCCGGGTCACAGGGTCATGTCGGGTCAACGGCCTGGGTACAAGGGTCTGGTGACCACCCCGACCCCAGGTCTCCGGGTCATGACGGGACACCGGACCAGGTCCCCGAGTCCGGTCGACACCACAGCCCCAGGTCACCGGGTCATGTCGGGACCCAGCCCGGGTCCCCGGGACGGGTTTTTACCCCAGCCGCAGATCACCGGGTCCTGTCGGGTACCCGGGTCGGGTCCCCTGGACAGGTCGGCACCCCGGCCCCGGGTCACGGGGTCATGTCGGGTCGCTGTCCCGGGTACCAGTGTCAGGTGACCACCCCGGCCCCGGGAGACGGAGTCATACCGGGTCCCCGGCCCGGGTCCCCGGGTTGCATCGGGACAAAAGCACCGGATCACTGGATCACGTGGGGGCCCGGGCCCGGGTCCCCGGGTTGCATCGGGACACCAGCGAAGGACCACCGGGTCCTGTCGGGTCCCCGGCCCGGGTCCCCTGGACAGGTCGTTAACCCGGCCCCAGGTCACCGGGTCATGTCGCGCACCCGGCCTGGTTCCCACGTTCCGGTGACCACCCCGGCACCAGGACCCCGGGTCCCGTGGGGACCCCGGCCCCAGGTGACAGAGTCACGCGGGGTCACCGGCCCCAGGTCAGCGGGTCACGTGGGGTCACCGGCCCCAGGTCAGCGGGTCACGTGGGGACACCGGCCCCAGGTCAGCGGGTCACGTGGGGACACCGGCCCCAGGTCACCGCGTCAGGTCGGGACCCCGAACCCAGGTCCACGAGTCCGTCGACACCACAGCCCCGGGTCACCGGGTCGTGTCGGGTAACCGGCCTGGTTCCCAGGTTCCGATGACCACCCCGGCACCAGGACCCCGGGTCACGTGGGGACACCGGCCCCAGGTGACCGGGTCACGTGGGGTCACCGGCCCCAGGTGACCGGGTCACGTGGGGACACCGGCCCCAGGTCAGAGGGTCACGTGGGGACACCGGCCCCAGGTGACCGGGTCACGTGGGGACACCGGCCCCAGGTGACCGGGTCACGTGGGGTCACCGGCCCCAGGTGACCGGGTCACGTGGGGACCCCGACCCCAGGTGACCGGGTCACGTGGGGTCACCGGCCCCAGGTGACCGGGTCACGTGGGGTCACCGGCCCCAGGTGACCCGGTCACGTGGGGTCACCGGCCCCAGGTGACCGGGTCACGTGGGGTCACCGGCCCCAGGTCAGCGGGTCACGTGGGGACACCGGCCCCAGGTGACCGGGTCACGTGGGGTCACCGGCCCCAGGTGACCGGGTCACGTGGGGACACCGGCCCCAGGTGACCGGGTCACGTGGGGACACCGGCCCCAGTTCAGCGGGTCACGTGGGGACCCCGGACCCAGGTCAGCGGGTCACGTGGGGACACCGGCCCCAGGTAACCGGGTCATACTAAGTCCCCGGACCCAGGTCACCGGGTCAGTTCGGGACCCCGGACCCAGGTCGGGTCATGTCACGTCCCATGCCCGGGTCCCCGGGTTGGATTTTTACCCAGGCCCCGGGTCACAGGGTCATGTCGGGTCAACGGCCTGGGTACAAGGGTCTGGTGACCACCCCGACCCCAGGTCTCCGGGTCATGACGGGACACCGGACCAGGTCCCCGAGTCCGGTCGACACCACAGCCCCAGGTCACCGGGTCATGTCGGGACCCAGCCCGGGTCCCCGGGACGGGTTTTTACCCCAGCCGCAGATCACCGGGTCCTGTCGGGTACCCGGGTCGGGTCCCCTGGACAGGTCGGCACCCCGGCCCCGGGTCACGGGGTCATGTCGGGTCGCTGTCCCGGGTACCAGTGTCAGGTGACCACCCCGGCCCCGGGAGACGGAGTCATACCGGGTCCCCGGCCCGGGTCCCCGGGTTGCATCGGGACAAAAGCACCGGATCACTGGATCACGTGGGGGCCCGGGCCCGGGTCCCCGGGTTGCATCGGGACACCAGCGAAGGACCACCGGGTCCTGTCGGGTCCCCGGCCCGGGTCCCCTGGACAGGTCGTTAACCCGGCCCCAGGTCACCGGGTCATGTCGCGCACCCGGCCTGGTTCCCACGTTCCGGTGACCACCCCGGCACCAGGACCCCGGGTCCCGTGGGGACCCCGGCCCCAGGTGACAGAGTCACGCGGGGTCACCGGCCCCAGGTCAGCGGGTCACGTGGGGTCACCGGCCCCAGGTCAGCGGGTCACGTGGGGACACCGGCCCCAGGTCAGCGGGTCACGTGGGGACACCGGCCCCAGGTCACCGCGTCAGGTCGGGACCCCGAACCCAGGTCCACGAGTCCGTCGACACCACAGCCCCGGGTCACCGGGTCGTGTCGGGTAACCGGCCTGGTTCCCAGGTTCCGATGACCACCCCGGCACCAGGACCCCGGGTCACGTGGGGACACCGGCCCCAGGTGACCGGGTCACGTGGGGTCACCGGACCCAGGTGACCCGGTCACGTGGGGACACCGGCCCCAGGTCACCGGGTCACGTGGGGTCACCGGCCCCAGGTGACCCGGTCACGTGGGGTAACCTGCACCAGGTGACTGGGTCACGTGGGGTCACCGGCCCCAGGTGACCGGGTCACGTGGGGTCACCGGCCCCAGGTGACCGGGTCACGTGGGGTCACCGGCCCCAGGTCAGCGGGTCACGTGGGGACACCGGCCCCAGGTGACCGGGTCACGTGGGGTCACCGGCCCCAGGTCAGCGGGTCACGTGGGGACACCGGCCCCAGGTAACCAAGGCATGTCGGGACCCAGCCCGGGTCCCCGGGACGGGTTTTTACCCCAGCCGCAGATCACCGGGTCCTGTCGGGTCCCCGGCCCGGGTCCCCTGGACAGGTCGATAACCCGGCCCCAGGTCACCCGGTCATCTCGCGCACCCGGCCTGGTTCCCAGGTTCCGATGACCACCCCGGCACCAGGACCCCGGGTCACGTGGGGACACCGGCCCCAGGTGACCGGGTCACGTGGGGTCACCGGCCCCAGTTGACCGGGTCACGTGGGGTCACCGGCCCCAGGTGACCGGGTCACGTGGGGACACCGGCCCCAGGTCAGCGGGTCACGTGGGGACACCGGCCCCAGGTGACCGGGTCACGTGGGGACACCGGCCCCAGGTGACCGGGTCACGTGGGGACACCGGCCCCAGGTGACCGGGTCACGTGGGGACACCGGCCCCAGGTGACCCGGTCACGTGGGGTCACCGGCCCCAGGTGACCCGGTCACGTGGGGTCACCGGCCCCAGGTGACCGGGTCACGTGGGGACACCGGCACCAGGTCAGCGGGTCACGTGGGGTCACCGGCCCCTGGTGACCGGGTCACGTGGGGTCACCGGCCCCAGGTGACCGGGTCACGTGGGGACACCGGCCCCAGGTGACCGGGTCACGTGGGGTCACCGGCCCCAGGTGACCGGGTCACGTGGGGTCACCGGCCCCAGGTCAGCGGGTCAAGTGGGGTCACCGGCCCCAGGTGACCGGGTCACGTGGGGACACCGGCCCCAGGTCAGCGGGTCACGTGGGGTCACCGGCCCCAGGTGACCGGGTCACGTGGGGTCACCGGCCCAGGTGACCGGGTCACGTGGGGTCACCGGCCCCAGGTGACCGGGTCACGTGGGGACACCGGCCCCAGGTGACCGGGTCACGTGGGGTCACCGGCCCCAGGTGACCGGGTCACGTGGGGACACCGGCCCCAGGTGACCGGGTCACGTGGGGTCACCGGCCCCAGGTGACCGGGTCACGTGGGGTCACCGGCCCCAGGTGACCGGGTCACGTGGGGACACCGGCCCCAGGTCAGAGGGTCACGTGGGGACACCGGCCCCAGGTGACCGGGTCACGTGGGGACACCGGCCCCAGGTGACCGGGTCACGTGGGGTCACCGGCCCCAGGTGACCGGGTCACGTGGGGACCCCGACCCCAGGTGACCGGGTCACGTGGGGTCACCGGCCCCAGGTGACCGGGTCACGTGGGGTCACCGGCCCCTGGTGACCCGGTCACGTGGGGTCACCGGCCCCAGGTGACCGGGTCACGTGGGGTCACCGGCCCCAGGTCAGCGGGTCACGTGGGGACACCGGCCCCAGGTGACCGGGTCACGTGGGGTCACCGGCCCCAGGTGACCGGGTCACGTGGGGTCACCGGCCCCAGGTGACCGGGTCACGTGGGGACACCGGCCCCAGTTCAGCGGGTCACGTGGGGACCCCGGACCCAGGTCAGCGGGTCACGTGGGGACACCGGCCCCAGGTAACCGGGTCATACTAAGTCCCCGGACCCAGGTCACCGGGTCAGTTCGGGACCCCGGACCCAGGTCGGGTCATGTCACGT
Organism: Somateria mollissima; assembly: GCA_951411735.1. Classification (NCBI taxonomy): domain Eukaryota; kingdom Metazoa; phylum Chordata; class Aves; order Anseriformes; family Anatidae; genus Somateria; species Somateria mollissima. Next base: position 470,646 of record CATOCB010000075.1, read on the forward strand.
CCCATGCCCGGGTCCCCGGGTTGGATTTTTACCCAGGCCCCGGGTCACAGGGTCATGTTGGGTCAACGGCCTGGGTACAAGGGTCTGGTGACCACCCCGACCCCAGGTCTCCGGGTCATGATGGGACACCGGACCAGGTCCCCGAGTCCGGTCGACACCACAGCCCCAGGTCACCGGGTCATGTCGGGACCCAGCCCGGGTCCCCGGGACGGGTTTTTACCCCAGCCGCAGATCACCGGGTCCTGTCGGGTACCCGGGTCGGGTCCCCTGGACAGGTCGGCACCCCGGCCCCGGGTCACGGGGTCATGTCGGGTCGCTGTCCCGGGTACCAGTGTCAGGTGACCACCCCGGCCCCGGGAGACGGAGTCATACCGGGTCCCCGGCCCGGGTCCCCGGGTTGCATCGGGACAAAAGCACCGGATCACTGGATCACGTGGGGGCCCGGGCCCGGGTCCCCGGGTTGCATCGGGACACCACCGAAGGACCACCGGGTCCTGTCGGGTCCCCGGCCCGGGTCCCCTGGACAGGTCGTTAACCCGGCCCCAGGTCACCGGGTCGTGTCGGGTAACCGGCCTGGTTCCCAGGTTCCGGTGACCACCCCGGCACCAGGACCCCGGGTCCCGTGGGGACCCCGGCCCCAGGTGACCGGGTCACGCGGGGTCACCGGCCCCAGGTCAGCGGGTCACGTGGGGTCACCGGCCCCAGGTCAGCGGGTCACGTGGGGACACCGGCCCCAGGTCACCGCGTCAGGTCGGGACCCCGAACCCAGGTCCACGAGTCCGTCGACACCACAGCCCCGGGTCACCAAGTCGTGTCGGGTAACCGGCCTGGTTCCCAGGTTCCGATGACCACCCCGGCACCAGGACCCCGGGTCACGTGGGGACACCGGCCCCAGGTGACCGGGTCACGTGGGGTCACCGGCCCCAGGTGACCCGGTCACGTGGGGTCACCGGCCCCAGGTGACCGGGTCACGTGGGGACACCGGCACCAGGTGACCGGGTCACGTGGGGTCACCGGCACCAGGTGACCGGGTCACGTGGGGTCACCGGCCCCAGGTGACCGGGTCACGTGGGGTCACCGGCCCCAGGTGACCGGGTCACGTGGGGTCACCGGCCCCAGGTGACCGGGTCACGTGGGGTCACCGGCCCCAGGTGACCGGGTCACGTGGGGTCACCGGCCCCAGGTGACCGGGTCACGTGGGGTCACCGGCCCCAGGTCAGCGGGTCACGTGGGGTCACCGGCCCCAGGTGACCGGGTCACGTGGGGACACCGGCCCCAGGTCAGCGGGTCACGTGGGGACACCGGCCCCAGGTCACTGGGTCACGTGGGGTCACCGGCCCAGGTGACCGGGTCACGTGGGGTCACCGGCCCCAGGTGACCGGGTCACGTGGGGACACCGGCCCCAGGTGACCGGGTCACGTGGGGTCACCGGCCCCAGGTGACCGGGTCACGTGGGGACACCGGCCCCAGGTGACCGGGTCATACCGAGTCCCCGGACCCAGGTCCACGAGTCCGTCGACACCACAGCCCCGGGTCACCGGGTCGTGTCGGGTAACCGGCCTGGTTCCCAGGTTCCGATGACCACCCCGGCACCAGGACTCTGGGTCACGTGGGGACACCGGCCCCAGGTGACCGGGTCACGTGGGGACACCGGCCCCAGGTGACCGGGTCACGTGGGGTCACCGGCCCCAGGTGACCCGGTCACGTGGGGTCACCGGCCCCAGGTGACCCGGTCACGTGGGGTCACCGGCACCAGGTGACCGGGTCACGTGGGGTCACCGGCCCCTGGTGACCGGGTCACGTGGGGTCACCGGCCCCAGGTGACCGGGTCACGTGGGGACACCGGCCCCAGGTGACCGGGTCACGTGGGGTCACCGGCCCCAGGTGACCGGGTCACGTGGGGTCACCGGCCCCAGGTCAGCGGGTCACGTGGGGTCACCGGCCCCAGGTGACCGGGTCACGTGGCGACACCGGCCCCAGGTCAGCGGGTCACGTGGGGACACCGGCCCCAGGTCACCGGGTCACGTGGGGTCACCGGACCAGGTGACTGGGTCACGTGGGGTCACCGGCCCCAGGTGACCGGGTCACGTGGGGTCACCGGCCCCAGGTGACCGGGTCACGTGGGGACACCGGCCCCAGGTGACCGGGTCACGTGGTGTCACCGGCCCCAGGTGACCGGGTCACGTGGGGTCACCGGCCCCAGGTGACCGGGTCACGTGGGGTCACCGGCACCAGGTGACCGGGTCACGTGGGGTCACCGGCCCCAGGTGACCGGGTCACGTGGGGTCACCGGCCCCAGGTGACCGGGTCACGTGGGGTCACCGGCCCCAGGTCAGCGGGTCACGTGGGGACACCGGCCCCAGGTGACCGGGTCACGTGGGGTCACCGGCCCCAGGTGACCGGGTCACGTGGGGACACCGGCCCCAGGTGACCGGGTCACGTGGGGTCACCGGCCCCAGGTGACCGGGTCACGTGGGGACACCGGCCCCAGTTCAGCGGGTCACGTGGGGACCCCGGACCCAGGTCAGCGGGTCACGTGGGGACACTGGCCCCAGGTAACCGGGTCATACTAAGTCCCCGGACCCAGGTCACCGGGTCAGTTCGGGACCCCGGACCCAGGTCGGGTCATGTCACGTCCCATGCCCGGGTCCCCGGGTTGGATTTTTACCCAGGCCCCGGGTCACAGGGTCATGTCGGGTCAACGGCCTGGGTACAAGGGTCTGGTGACCACCCCGACCCCAGGTCTCCGGGTCATGATGGGACACCGGACCAGGTCCCCGAGTCCGGTCGACACCACAGCCCCAGGTCACCGGGTCATGTCGGGACCCAGCCCGGGTCCCCGGGACGGGTTTTTACCCCAGCCGCAGATCACCGGGTCCTGTCGGGTACCCGGGTCGGGTCCCCTGGACAGGTCGGCACCCCGGCCCCGGGTCACGGGGTCATGTCGGGTCGCTGTCCCGGGTACCAGTGTCAGGTGACCACCCCGGCCCCGGGAGACGGAGTCATACCGGGTCCCCGGCCCGGGTCCCCGGGTTGCATCGGGACACCAGCGAAGGACCACCGGGTCCTGTCGGGTCCCCGGCCCGGGTCCCCTGGACAGGTCGTTAACCCGGCCCAGGTCACCGGGTCGTGTCGGGTAACCGGCCTGGTTCCCAGGTTCCGGTGACCACCCCGGCACCAGGACCCCGGGTCCCGTGGGGACCCCGGCCCCAGGTGACCGGGTCACGCGGGGTCACCGGCCCCAGGTCAGCGGGTTACGTGGGGTCACCGGCCCCAGGTCAGCGGGTCACGTGGGGACACCGGCCCCAGGTCACCGCGTCAGGTCGGGACCCCGAACCCAGGTCCACGAGTCCGTCGACACCACAGCCCCGGGTCACCAAGTCGTGTCGGGTAACCGGCCTGGTTCCCAGGTTCCGATGACCACCCCGGCACCAGGACCACGGGTCACGTGGGGTCACCGGCCCCAGGTGACCGGGTCACGTGGGGTCACCGGCCCCAGGTGACCTGGTCACGTGGGGTCACCGGCCCCAGGTGACCGGGTCACGTGGGGACACCGGCACCAGGTGACCGGGTCACGTGGGGTCACCGGCACCAGGTGACCTGGTCACGTGGGGTCACCGGCCCCAGGTGACCTGGTCACGTGGGGTCACCGGCCCCAGGTGACCGGGTCACGTGGGGTCACCGGCCCCAGGTGACCGGGTCACGTGAGGTCACCGGCCCCAGGTGACCGGGTCACGTGGGGTCACCGGCCCCAGGTGACCGGGTCACGTGGGGTCACCGGCCCCAGGTGACCTGGTCACGTGGGGTCACCGGCCCCAGGTGACCGGGTCACGTGGGGACACCGGCACCAGGTGACCGGGTCACGTGGGGTCACCGGCACCAGGTGACCTGGTCACGTGGGGTCACCGGCCCCAGGTGACCTGGTCACGTGGGGTCACCGGCCCCAGGTGACCGGGTCACGTGGGGTCACCGGCCCCAGGTGACCGGGTCACGTGAGGTCACCGGCCCCAGGTGACCGGGTCACGTGGGGTCACCGGCCCCAGGTGACCGGGTCACGTGGGGTCACCGGCCCCAGGTGACCGGGTCACGTGGGGTCACCGGCCCCAGGTGACCGGGTCACGTGGGGTCACCGGCCCCAGGTGACCGGGTCACGTGGGGACACCGGCCCCAGGTGACCGGGTCATACCGAGTCCCCGGACCCAGGTCCACGAGTCCGTCGACACCACAGCCCCGGGTCACCGGGTCGTGTCGGGTAACCGGCCTGGTTCCCAGGTTCCGATGACCACCCCGGCACCAGGACTCTGGGTCACGTGGGGACACCGGCCCCAGGTGACCGGGTCACGTGGGGACACCGGCCCCAGGTGACCGGGTCACGTGGGGTCACAGGCCCCAGGTGACCCGGTCACGTGGGGTCACCGGCACCAGGTGACCCGGTCACGTGGGGTCACCGGCACCAGGTGACCGGGTCACGTGGGGTCACCGGCCCCTGGTGACCGGGTCACGTGGGGTCACCGGCCCCAGGTGACCGGGTCACGTGGGGACACCGGCCCCAGGTGACCGGGTCACGTGGGGTCACCGGCCCCAGGTCAGCGGGTCACGTGGGGTCACCGGCCCCAGGTGACCGGGTCACGTGGGGACACCGGCCCCAGGTCAGCGGGTCACGTGGGGACACCGGCCCCAGGTCACCGGGTCACGTGGGGTCACCGGCCCAGGTGACTGGGTCACGTGGGGTCACCGGCCCTAGGTGACCGGGTCACGTGGGGTCACCGGCCCCAGGTGACCGGGTCACGTGGGGTCACCGGCACCAGGTGACCGGGTCACGTGGGGTCACCGGCCCCAGGTGACCGGGTCACGTGGGGTCACCGGCCCCAGGTCAGCGGGTCACGTGGGGACACCGGCCCCAGGTGACCGGGTCACGTGGGGTCACCGGCCCCAGGTGACCGGGTCACGTGGGGACACCGGCCCCAGGTGACCGGGTCACGTGGGGTCACCGGCCCCAGGTGACCGGGTCACGTGGGGACACCGGCCCCAGTTCAGCGGGTCACGTGGGGACCCCGGACCCAGGTCAGCGGGTCACGTGGGGACACTGGCCCCAGGTAACCGGGTCATACTAAGTCCCCGGACCCAGGTCACCGGGTCAGTTCGGGACCCCGGACCCAGGTCGGGTCATGTCACGTCCCATGCCCGGGTCCCCGGGTTGGATTTTTACCCAGGCCCCGGGTCACAGGGTCATGTCGGGTCAACGGCCTGGGTACAAGGGTCTGGTGACCACCCCGACCCCAGGTCTCCGGGTCATGACGGGACACCGGACCAGGTCCCCGAGTCCGGTCGACACCACAGCCCCAGGTCACCGGGTCATGTCGGGACCCAGCCCGGGTCCCCGGGACGGGTTTTACCCCAGCCGCAGATCACCGGGTCCTGTCGGGTACCCGGGTCGGGTCCCCTGGACAGGTCGGCACCCCGGCCCCGGGTCACGGGGTCATGTCGGGTCGCTGTCCCGGGTACCAGTGTCAGGTGACCACCCCGGCCCCGGGAGACGGAGTCATACCGGGTCCCCGGCCCGGGTCCCCGGGTTGCATCGGGACACCAGCGAAGGACCACCGGGTCCTGTCGGGTCCCCGGCCCGGGTCCCCTGGACAGGTCGTTAACCCGGCCCAGGTCACCGGGTCGTGTCGGGTAACCGGCCTGGTTCCCAGGTTCCGGTGACCACCCCGGCACCAGGACCCCGGGTCCCGTGGGGACCCCGGCCCCAGGTGACCGGGTCACGCGGGGTCACCGGCCCCAGGTCAGCGGGTCACGTGGGGTCACCGGCCCCAGGTCAGCGGGTCACGTGGGGACACCGGCCCCAGGTCACCGCGTCAGGTCGGGACCCCGAACCCAGGTCCACGAGTCCGTCGACACCACAGCCCCGGGTCACCAAGTCGTGTCGGGTAACCGGCCTGGTTCCCAGGTTCCGATGTCCACCCCGGCACCAGGACCCCGGGTCACGTGGGGTCACCGGCCCCAGGTGACCGGGTCACGTGGGGTCACCGGCCCCAGGTGACCCGGTCACGTGGGGTCACCGGCCCCAGGTGACCGGGTCACGTGGGGACACCGGCACCAGGTGACCGGGTCACGTGGGGTCACCGGCACCAGGTGACCAGGTCACGTGGGGTCATCGGCCCCATGTGACCTGGTCACGTGGGGTCACCGGCCCCAGGTGACCGGGTCACGTGGGGTCACCGGCCCCAGGTGACCGGGTCACGTGAGGTCACCGGCCCCAGGTGACCGGGTCACGTGGGGTCACCGGCCCCAGGTGACCGGGTCACGTGGGGTCACCGGCCCCAGGTGACCGGGTCACGTGGGGTCACCGGCCCCAGGTGACCGGGTCACGTGGGGTCACCGGCCCCAGGTGACCGGGTCACGTGGGCTCACCGGCCCCAGGTGACCGGGTCACGTGGGGTCACCGGCCCCAGGTCAGCGGGTCACGTGGGGTCACCGGCCCCAGGTGACCGGGTCACGTGGGGACACCGGCCCCAGGTCAGCGGGTCACGTGGGGACACCGGCCCCAGGTCACCGGGTCACGTGGGGTCACCGGCCCAGGTGACCGGGTCACGTGGGGTCACCGGCCCCAGGTGACCGGGTCACGTGGGGTCACCGGCCCCAGGTGACCGGGTCACGTGGGGTCACCGGCCCCAGGTGACCGGGTCACGTGGGGACACCGGCCCCAGGTGACCGGGTCACGTGGGGTCACCGGCCCCAGGTGACCGGGTCACGTGGGGTCACCGGCACCAGGTGACCGGGTCACGTGGGGACCCCGGCCCCAGGTGACCAGGTCACGTGGGGTCACCGGCCCCAGGTGACCGGGTCACGTGGGGTCACCGGCCCCAGGTGACCGGGTCACGTGGGGTCACCGGCCCCAGGTGACCCGGTCACGTGGGGTCACCGGCCCCAGGTGACCGGGTCACGTGGGGTCACCGGCACCAGGTCAGCGGGTCACGTGGGGACACCGGCCCCAGGTGACCGGGTCACGTGGGGTCACCGGCCCCAGGTGACCGGGTCACGTGGGGACACCGGCCCCAGGTGACCGGGTCACGTGGGGTCACCGGCCCCAGGTGACCGGGTCACGTGTGGACACCGGCCCCAGTTCAGCGGGTCACGTGGGGACCCCGGACCCAGGTCAGCGGGTCACGTGGGGACACCGGCCCCAGGTAACCGGGTCATACCGAGTCCCCGGACCCAGGTCACCGGGTCAGTTCGGGACCCCGGACCCAGGTCGGGTCATGTCACGTCCCATGCCCGGTTCCCCGGGTTGGATTTTTACCCAGGCCCCGGGTCACAGGGTCATGTCGGGTCAACGGCCTGGGTACAAGGGTCTGGTGACCACCCCGACCCCAGGTCTCCGGGTCATGACGGGACACCGGACCAGGTCCCCGAGTCCGGTCGACACCACAGCCCCAGGTCACCGGGTCATGTCGGGACCCAGCCCGGGTCCCCGGGACGGGTTTTTACCCCAGCCGCAGATCACCGGGTCCTGTCGGGTACCCGGGTCGGGTCCCCTGGACAGGTCGGCACCCCGGCCCCGGGTCACGGGGTCATGTCGGGTCGCTGTCCCGGGTACCAGTGTCAGGTGACCACCCCGGCCCCGGGAGACGGAGTCATACCGGGTCCCCGGCCCGGGTCCCCGGGTTGCATCGGGACAAAAGCACCGGATCACTGGATCACGTGGGGGCCCGGGCCCGGGTCCCCGGGTTGCATCGGGACACCAGCGAAGGACCACCGGGTCCTGTCGGGTCCCCGGCCCGGGTCCCCTGGACAGGTCGTTAACCCGGCCCCAGGTCACCGGGTCATGTCGCGCACCCGGCCTGGTTCCCACGTTCCGGTGACCACCCCGGCACCAGGACCCCGGGTCCCGTGGGGACCCCGGCCCCAGGTGACCGGGTCACGCGGGGTCACCGGCCCCAGGTCAGCGGGTCACGTGGGGTCACCGGCCCCAGGTCAGCGGGTCACGTGGGGACACCGGCCCCAGGTCAGCGGGTCACGTGGGGACACCGGCCCCAGGTCACCGCGTCAGGTCGGGACCCCGAACCCAGGTCCACGAGTCCGTCGACACCACAGCCCCGGGTCACCGGGTCGTGTCGGGTAACCGGCCTGGTTCCCAGGTTCCGATGACCACCCCGGCACCAGGACCCCGGGTCACGTGGGGACACCGGCACCAGGTGACCGGGCCACGTGGGGTCAGCGGACCCAGGTGACCCGGTCACGTGGGGACACCGGCCCCAGGTGACCGGGTCACGTGGGGTCACCGGCCCCAGGTGACCCGGTCACGTGGGGTCACCTGCACCAGGTGACCGGGTCACGTGGGGTCACCGGCCCCAGGTGACCGGGTCACGTGGGGTCACCGGCCCCAGGTGACCGGGTCACGTGGGGTCACCGGCCCCAGGTCAGCGGGTCACGTGGGGACACCGGCCCCAGGTGACCGGGTCACGTGGGGTCACCGGCCCCAGGTCAGCGGGTCACGTGGGGACACCGGCCCCAGGTAACCAAGGCATTTCGGGACCCAGCCCGGGTCCCCGGGACGGGTTTTTTCCCCAGCCGCAGATCACCGAGTCCTGTCGGGTCCCCGGCCCGGGTCCCCTGGACAGGTCGATAACCCGGCCCCAGGTCACCCGGTCATCTCGCGCACCCGGCCTGGTTCCCAGGTTCCGATGACCACCCCGGCACCAGGACCCCGGGTCACGTGGGGACACCGGCCCCAGGTGACCGGGTCACGTGGGGTCACCGGCCCCAGGTGACCGGGTCACGTGGGGTCACCGGCACCAGGTGACCGGGTCACGTGGGGTCACCGTCCTCAGGTGACCTGGTCACGTGGGGTCACCGGCCCCAGGTGACCGGGTCACGTGGGGTCACCGGCCGCAGTTGACCGGGTCACGTGGGGTCACCGGCCCCAGGTGACCGGGTCACGTGAGGTCACCGGCCCCAGGTGACCGGGTCACGTGGGGTCACCGGCCCCAGGTGACCGGGTCACGTGGGGTCACCGGCCCCAGGTGACCGGGTCACGTGGGGTCACCGGCCCCAGGTGACCGGGTCACGTGGGGTCACCGGCCCCAGGTGACCGGGTCACGTGGGGACACCGGCCCCAGGTGACCGGGTCACGTGGGGTCACCGGCCCCAGGTCGGCGGGTCACGTGGGGACACCGGCCCCAGGTGACCGGGTCACGTGGGGTCACCGGCCCCAGGTCGGCGGGTCACGTGGGGTCACCGGCCCCAGGTGACCTGGTCACGTGGGGTCACCGGCCCCAGGTGACCGGGTCACGTGGGGTCACCGGCCCCAGGTGACCGGGTCACGTGGGGTCACCGGACCCAGGTCAGCGGGTCACGTGGGGACACCGGCCCCAGGTAACCGGGTCATACCGAGTCCCCGGACCCAGGTCACCGGGTGAGTTCGGGACCCCGGACCCAGGTCGGGTCATGTCACGTCCCATGCCCGGGTCCCCGGGTTGGATTTTTACCCAGGCCCCGGGTCACAGGGTCATGTCGGGTAACCGGCCTGGTTCCCAGGTTCCGATGACCACCCCGGCACCAGGACTCTGGGTCACGTGGGGACACCGGCCCCAGGTGACCGGGTCACGTGGGGTCACCGGCCCCAGGTGACCCGGTCACGTGGGGTCACCGGCACCAGGTGACCGGGTCACGTGGGGTCACCGGCCCCAGGTGACCGGGTCACGTGGGGACACCGGCCCCAGGTCAGCGGGTCACGTGGGGACACCGGCCCCAGGTCACCGGGTCACGTGGGGTCACCGGCCCCAGGTGACCGGGTCACGTGGGGTCACCGGCCCCAGGTCAGCGGGTCACGTGGGGTCACCGGCCCCAGGTGACCGGGTCACGTGGGGTCACCGGCCCCAGGTGACCGGGTCACGTGGGGACACCCGCCCCAGGTGACCGGGTCACGTGGGGTCACCGGCCCCAGGTGACCGGGTCACGTGGGGTCTCCGGCACCAGGTGACCGGGTCACGTGGGGACCCCGGCCCCAGGTGACCGGGTCACGTGGGGTCACCGGCCCCAGGTGACCGGGTCACGTGGGGTCACCGGCCCCAGGTGACCCGGTCACGTGGGGTCACCGGCCCCAGGTGAGCGGGTCACGTGGGGTCACCGGCCCCAGGTGACCCGGTCACGTGGGGTCACCGGCCCCAGGTGACCGGGTCACGTGGGGTCACCGGCCCCAGGTCAGCGGGTCACGTGGGGACACCGGCCCCAGGTGACCGGGTCACGTGGGGTCACCGGCCCCAGGTGACCGGGTCACGTGGGGACACCGGCCCCAGGTGACCGGGTCACGTGGGGTCACCGGCCCCAGGTGACCGGGTCACGTGGGGACACCGGCCCCAGTTCAGCGGGTCACGTGGGGACCCCGGACCCAGGTCAGCGGGTCACGTGGGGACACCGGCCCCAGGTAACCGGGTCATACCGAGTCCCCGGACCCAGGTCACCGGGTCAGTTCGGGACCCCGGACCCAGGTCGGGTCATGTCACGTCCCATGCCCGGTTCCCCGGGTTGGATTTTTACCCAGGCCCCGGGTCACAGGGTCATGTCGGGTCAACGGCCTGGGTACAAGGGTCTGGTGACCACCCCGACCCCAGGTCTCCGGGTCATGACGGGACACCGGACCAGGTCCCCGAGTCCGGTCGACACCACAGCCCCAGGTCACCGGGTCATGTCGGGACCCAGCCCGGGTCCCCGGGACGGGTTTTTACCCCAGCCGCAGATCACCGGGTCCTGTCGGGTACCCGGGTCGGGTCCCCTGGACAGGTCGGCACCCCGGCCCCGGGTCACGGGGTCATGTCGGGTCGCTGTCCCGGGTACCAGTGTCAGGTGACCACCCCGGCCCCGGGAGACGGAGTCATACCGGGTCCCCGGCCCGGGTCCCCGGGTTGCATCGGGACAAAAGCACCGGATCACTGGATCACGTGGGGGCCCGGGCCCGGGTCCCCGGGTTGCATCGGGACACCAGCGAAGGACCACCGGGTCCTGTCGGGTCCCCGGCCCGGGTCCCCTGGACAGGTCGTTAACCCGGCCCCAGGTCACCGGGTCATGTCGCGCACCCGGCCTGGTTCCCACGTTCCGGTGACCACCCCGGCACCAGGACCCCGGGTCCCGTGGGGACCCCGGCCCCAGGTGACCGGGTCACGCGGGGTCACCGGCCCCAGGTCAGCGGGTCACGTGGGGTCACCGGCCCCAGGTCAGCGGGTCACGTGGGGACACCGGCCCCAGGTCAGCGGGTCACGTGGGGACACCGGCCCCAGGTCACCGCGTCAGGTCGGGACCCCGAACCCAGGTCCACGAGTCCGTCGACACCACAGCCCCGGGTCACCGGGTCGTGTCGGGTAACCGGCCTGGTTCCCAGGTTCCGATGACCACCCCGGCACCAGGACCCCGGGTCACGTGGGGACACCGGCACCAGGTGACCGGGCCACGTGGGGTCAGCGGACCCAGGTGACCCGGTCACGTGGGGACACCGGCCCCAGGTGACCGGGTCACGTGGGGTCACCGGCCCCAGGTGACCCGGTCACGTGGGGTCACCTGCACCAGGTGACCGGGTCACGTGGGGTCACCGGCCCCAGGTGACCGGGTCACGTGGGGTCACCGGCCCCAGGTGACCGGGTCACGTGGGGTCACCGGCCCCAGGTCAGCGGGTCACGTGGGGACACCGGCCCCAGGTGACCGGGTCACGTGGGGTCACCGGCCCCAGGTCAGCGGGTCACGTGGGGACACCGGCCCCAGGTAACCAAGGCATTTCGGGACCCAGCCCGGGTCCCCGGGACGGGTTTTTTTCCCCAGCCGCAGATCACCGAGTCCTGTCGGGTCCCCGGCCCGGGTCCCCTGGACAGGTCGATAACCCGGCCCCAGGTCACCCGGTCATCTCGCGCACCCGGCCTGGTTCCCAGGTTCCGATGACCACCCCGGCACCAGGACCCCGGGTCACGTGGGGACACCGGCCCCAGGTGACCGGGTCACGTGGGGTCACCGGCCCCAGGTGACCGGGTCACGTGGGGTCACCGGCACCAGGTGACCGGGTCACGTGGGGTCACCGTCCTCAGGTGACCTGGTCACGTGGGGTCACCGGCCCCAGGTGACCGGGTCACGTGGGGTCACCGGCCGCAGTTGACCGGGTCACGTGGGGTCACCGGCCCCAGGTGACCGGGTCACGTGAGGTCACCGGCCCCAGGTGACCGGGTCACGTGGGGTCACCGGCCCCAGGTGACCGGGTCACGTGGGGTCACCGGCCCCAGGTGACCGGGTCACGTGGGGTCACCGGCCCCAGGTGACCGGGTCACGTGGGGTCACCGGCCCCAGGTGACCGGGTCACGTGGGGACACCGGCCCCAGGTGACCGGGTCACGTGGGGTCACCGGCCCCAGGTCGGCGGGTCACGTGGGGACACCGGCCCCAGGTGACCGGGTCACGTGGGGTCACCGGCCCCAGGTCGGCGGGTCACGTGGGGTCACCGGCCCCAGGTGACCTGGTCACGTGGGGTCACCGGCCCCAGGTGACCGGGTCACGTGGGGTCACCGGCCCCAGGTGACCGGGTCACGTGGGGTCACCGGACCCAGGTCAGCGGGTCACGTGGGGACACCGGCCCCAGGTAACCGGGTCATACCGAGTCCCCGGACCCAGGTCACCGGGTGAGTTCGGGACCCCGGACCCAGGTCGGGTCATGTCACGTCCCATGCCCGGGTCCCCGGGTTGGATTTTTACCCAGGCCCCGGGTCACAGGGTCATGTCGGGTAACCGGCCTGGTTCCCAGGTTCCGATGACCACCCCGGCACCAGGACTCTGGGTCACGTGGGGACACCGGCCCCAGGTGACCGGGTCACGTGGGGTCACCGGCCCCAGGTGACCCGGTCACGTGGGGTCACCGGCACCAGGTGACCGGGTCACGTGGGGTCACCGGCCCCAGGTGACCGGGTCACGTGGGGACACCGGCCCCAGGTCAGCGGGTCACGTGGGGACACCGGCCCCAGGTCACCGGGTCACGTGGGGTCACCGGCCCCAGGTGACCGGGTCACGTGGGGTCACCGGCCCCAGGTCAGCGGGTCACGTGGGGTCACCGGCCCCAGGTGACCGGGTCACGTGGGGTCACCGGCCCCAGGTGACCGGGTCACGTGGGGACACCCGCCCCAGGTGACCGGGTCACGTGGGGTCACCGGCCCCAGGTGACCGGGTCACGTGGGGTCTCCGGCACCAGGTGACCGGGTCACGTGGGGACCCCGGCCCCAGGTGACCGGGTCACGTGGGGTCACCGGCCCCAGGTGACCGGGTCACGTGGGGTCACCGGCCCCAGGTGACCCGGTCACGTGGGGTCACCGGCCCCAGGTGAGCGGGTCACGTGGGGTCACCGGCCCCAGGTGACCCGGTCACGTGGGGTCACCGGCCCCAGGTGACCGGGTCACGTGGGGTCACCGGCCCCAGGTCAGCGGGTCACGTGGGGACACCGGCCCCAGGTGACCGGGTCACGTGGGGTCACCGGCCCCAGGTGACCGGGTCACGTGGGGACACCGGCCCCAGGTGACCGGGTCACGTGGGGTCACCGGCCCCAGGTGACCGGGTCACGTGGGGACACCGGCCCCAGTTCAGCGGGTCACGTGGGGACCCCGGACCCAGGTCAGCGGGTCACGTGGGGACACCGGCCCCAGGTAACCGGGTCATACCGAGTCCCCGGACCCAGGTCACCGGGTCAGTTCGGGACCCCGGACCCAGGTCGGGTCATGTCACGTCCCATGCCCGGGTCCCCGGGTTGGATTTTTACCCAGGCCCCGGGTCACAGGGTCATGTCGGGTCAACGGCCTGGGTACAAGGGTCTGGTGACCACCCCGACCCCAGGTCTCCGGGTCATGACGGGACACCGGACCAGGTCCCCGAGTCCGGTCGACACCACAGCCCCAGGTCACCGGGTCATGTCGGGACCCAGCCCGGGTCCCCGGGACGGGTTTTTACCCCAGCCGCAGATCACCGGGTCCTGTCGGGTACCCGGGTCGGGTCCCCTGGACAGGTCGGCACCCCGGCCCCGGGTCACGGGGTCATGTCGGGTCGCTGTCCCGGGTACCAGTGTCAGGTGACCACCCCGGCCCCGGGAGACGGAGTCATACCGGGTCCCCGGCCCGGGTCCCCGGGTTGCATCGGGACAAAAGCACCGGATCACTGGATCACGTGGGGGCCCGGGCCCGGGTCCCCGGGTTGCATCGGGACACCAGCGAAGGACCACCGGGTCCTGTCGGGTCCCCGGCCCGGGTCCCCTGGACAGGTCGTTAACCCGGCCCCAGGTCACCGGGTCATGTCGCGCACCCGGCCTGGTTCCCACGTTCCGGTGACCACCCCGGCACCAGGACCCCGGGTCCCGTGGGGACCCCGGCCCCAGGTGACCGGGTCACGCGGGGTCACCGGCCCCAGGTCAGCGGGTCACGTGGGGTCACCGGCCCCAGGTCAGCGGGTCACGTGGGGACACCGGCCCCAGGTCAGCGGGTCACGTGGGGACACCGGCCCCAGGTCACCGCGTCAGGTCGGGACCCCGAACCCAGGTCCACGAGTCCGTCGACACCACAGCCCCAGGTCACCGGGTCGTGTCGGGTAACCGGCCTGGTTCCCAGGTTCCGATGACCACCCCGGCACCAGGACCCCGGGTCACGTGGGGACACCGGCACCAGGTGACCGGGCCACGTGGGGTCACCGGACCCAGGTGACCCGGTCACGTGGGGACACCGGCCCCAGGTGACCGGGTCACGTGGGGTCACCGGCCCCAGGTGACCCGGTCACGTGGGGTCACCTGCACCAGGTGACCGGGTCACGTGGGGTCACCGGCCCCAGGTGACCGGGTCACGTGGGGTCACCGGCCCCAGGTGACCGGGTCACGTGGGGTCACCGGCCCCAGGTCAGCGGGTCACGTGGGGACACCGGCCCCAGGTGACCGGGTCACGTGGGGTCACCGGCCCCAGGTCAGCGGGTCACGTGGGGACACCGGCCCCAGGTAACCAAGGCATGTCGGGACCCAGCCCGGGTCCCCGGGACGGGTTTTTACCCCAGCCGCAGATCACCGAGTCCTGTCGGGTCCCCGGCCCGGGTCCCCTGGACAGGTCGATAACCCGGCCCCAGGTCACCCGGTCATCTTGCGCACCCGGCCTGGTTCCCAGGTTCCGATGACCACCCCGGCACCAGGACCCCGGGTCACGTGGGGACACCGGCCCCAGGTGACCGGGTCACGTGGGGTCACCGGCCCCAGGTGACCGGGTCACGTGGGGACACCGGCCCCAGGTGACCGGGTCATACCGAGTCCCCGGACCCAGGTCCACGAGTCCGTCGACACCACAGCCCCGGGTCACCGGGTCGTGTCGGGTAACCGGCCTGGTTCCCAGGTTCCGATGACCACCCCGGCACCAGGACTCTGGGTCACGTGGGGACACCGGCCCCAGGTGACCGGGTCACGTGGGGTCACTGGCCCCAGGTGACCCGGTCACGTGGGGTCACCGGCACCAGGTGACCGGGTCACGTGGGGTCACCGGCCCCAGGTGACCGGGTCACGTGGGGACACCGGCCCCAGGTCAGCGGGTCACGTGGGGACACCGGCCCCAGGTCACCGGGTCACGTGGGGTCACCGGCCCAGGTGACCGGGTCACGTGGGGTCACCGGCCCCAGGTGACCGGGTCACGTGGGGTCACCGGCCCCAGGTGACCGGGTCACGTGGGGTCACCGGCCCCAGGTGACCGGGTCACGTGGGGACACCGGCCCCAGGTGACCGGGTCACGTGGGGTCACCGGCCCCAGGTGACCGGGTCACGTGGGGTCACCGGCCCCAGGTGACCGGGTCACGTGGGGTTACCGGCCCCAGGTGACCGGGTCACGTGGGGTCACCGGCCCCAGGTGACCGGGTCACGTGGGGTCACTGGCCCCAGGTGACCCGGTCACGTGGGGTCACCGGCCCCAGGTGACCGGGTCACGTGGGGTCACCGGCCCCAGGTGACCCGGTCACGTGGGGTCACCAGCCCCAGGTGACCGGGTCACGTGGGGTCACCGGCCCCAGGTCAGCGGGTCACGTGGGGACACCGGCCCCAGGTGACCGGGTCACGTGGGGTCACCAGCCCCAGGTGACCGGGTCACGTGGGGACACCGGCCCCAGGTGACCGGGTCACGTGGGGTCACCGGCCCCAGGTGACCCGGTCACGTGGGGACACCGGCCCCAGTTCAGCGGGTCACGTGGGGACCCCGGACCCAGGTCAGCGGGTCACGTGGGGACACCGGCCCCAGGTAACCGGGTCATACCGAGTCCCCGGACCCAGGTCACCGGGTCAGTTCGGGACCCCGGACCCAGGTCGGGTCATGTCACGTCCCATGCCCGGGTCCCCGGGTTGGATTTTTACCCAGGCCCCGGGTCACAGGGTCATGTCGGGTCAACGGCCTGGGTACAAGGGTCTGGTGACCACCCCGACCCCAGGTCTCCGGGTCATGACGGGACACCGGACCAGGTCCCCGAGTCCGGTCGACACCACAGCCCCAGGTCACCGGGTCATGTCGGGACCCAGCCCGGGTCCCCGGGACGGGTTTTTACCCCAGCCGCAGATCACCGGGTCCTGTCGGGTACCCGGGTCGGGTCCCCTGGACAGGTCGGCACCCCGGCCCCGGGTCACGGGGTCATGTCGGGTCGCTGTCCCGGGTACCAGTGTCAGGTGACCACCCCGGCCCCGGGAGACGGAGTCATACCGGGTCCCCGGCCCGGGTCCCCGGGTTGCATCGGGACAAAAGCACCGGATCACTGGATCACGTGGGGGCCCGGGCCCGGGTCCCCGGGTTGCATCGGGACACCAGCGAAGGACCACCGGGTCCTGTCGGGTCCCCGGCCCGGGTCCCCTGGACAGGTCGTTAACCCGGCCCCAGGTCACCGGGTCATGTCGCGCACCCGGCCTGGTTCCCACGTTCCGGTGACCACCCCGGCACCAGGACCCCGGGTCCCGTGGGGACCCCGGCCCCAGGTGACCGGGTCACGCGGGGTCACCGGCCCCAGGTCAGCGGGTCACGTGGGGTCACCGGCCCCAGGTCAGCGGGTCACGTGGGGACACCGGCCCCAGGTCAGCGGGTCACGTGGGGACACCGGCCCCAGGTCACCGCGTCAGGTCGGGACCCCCGAACCCAGGTCCACGAGTCCGTCGACACCACAACCCCGGGTCACCGGGTCGTGTCGGGTAACCGGCCTGGTTCCCAGGTTCCGATGACCACCCCGGCACCAGGACCCCGGGTCACGTGGGGACACCGGCACCAGGTGACCGGGCCACGTGGGGTCACCGGACCCAGGTGACCCGGTCACGTGGGGACACCGGCCCCAGGTGACCGGGTCACGTGGGGTCACCGGCCCCAGGTGACCCGGTCACGTGGGGTCACGTGCACCAGGTGACCGGGTCACGTGGGGTCACCGGCCCCAGGTGACCGGGTCACGTGGGGTCACCGGCCCCAGGTGACCGGGTCACGTGGGGTCACCGGCCCCAGGTCAGCGGGTCACGTGGGGACACCGGCCCCAGGTGACCGGGTCACGTGGGGTCACCGGCCCCAGGTCAGCGGGTCACGTGGGGACACCGGCCCCAGGTAACCAAGGCATGTCGGGACCCAGCCCGGGTCCCCGGGACGGGTTTTTACCCCAGCCGCAGATCACCGAGTCCTGTCGGGTCCCCGGCCCGGGTCCCCTGGACAGGTCGATAACCCGGCCCCAGGTCACCCGGTCATCTCGCGCACCCAGCCTGGTTCCCAGGTTCCGATGACCACCCCGGCACCAGGACCCCGGGTCACGTGGGGACACCGGCCCCAGGTGACCGGGTCACGTGGGGTCACCGGCCCCAGGTGACCGGGTCACGTGGGGACACCGGCCCCAGGTGACCGGGTCATACCGAGTCCCCGGACCCAGGTCCACGAGTCCGTCGACACCACAGCCCCGGGTCACCGGGTCGTGTCGGGTAACCGGCCTGGTTCCCAGGTTCCGATGACCACCCCGGCACCAGGACTCTGGGTCACGTGGGGACACCGGCCCCAGGTGACCGGGTCACGTGGGGTCACCGGCCCCAGGTGACCCGGTCACGTGGGGTCACCGGCACCAGGTGACCGGGTCACGTGGGGTCACCGGCCCCAGGTGACCGGGTCACGTGGGGACACCGGCCCCAGGTCAGCGGGTCACGTGGGGACACCGGCCCCAGGTCAGCGGGTCACGTGGGGTCACCGGCCCAGGTGACCGGGTCACGTGGGGTCACCGGCCCCAGGTGACCGGGTCACGTGGGGTCACCGGCCCCAGGTGACCGGGTCACGTGGGGTCACCGGCCCCAGGTGACCGGGTCACGTGGGGACACCGGCCCCAGGTGACCGGGTCACGTGGGGACACCGGCCCCAGGTGACCGGGTCACGTGGGGTCACCGGCACCAGGTGACCGGGTCACGTGGGGACCCCGGCCCCAGGTGACCGGGTCACGTGGGGTCACCGGCCCCAGGTGACCGGGTCACGTGGGGTCACTGGCCCCAGGTGACCCGGTCACGTGGGGTCACCGGCCCCAGGTGACCGGGTCACGTGGGGTCACCGGCCCCAGGTGACCCGGTCACGTGGGGTCACCGGCCCCAGGTGACCAGGTCACGTGGGGTCACCGGCCCCAGGTCAGCGGGTCACGTGGGGACACCGGCCCCAGGTGACCGGGTCACGTGGGGTCACCGGCCCCAGGTGACCGGGTCACGTGGGGACACCGGCCCCAGGTGACCGGGTCACGTGGGGTCACCGGCCCCAGGTGACCCGGTCACGTGGGGACACCGGCCCCAGTTCAGCGGGTCACGTGGGGACCCCGGACCCAGGTCAGCGGGTCACGTGGGGACACCGGCCCCAGGTAACCGGGTCATACCGAGTCCCCGGACCCAGGTCACCGGGTCAGTTCGGGACCCCGGACCCAGGTCGGGTCATGTCACGTCCCATGCCCGGTTCCCCGGGTTGGATTTTTACCCAGGCCCCGGGTCACAGGGTCATGTCGGGTCAACGGCCTGGGTACAAGGGTCTGGTGACCACCCCGACCCCAGGTCTCCGGGTCATGACGGGACACCGGACCAGGTCCCCGAGTCCGGTCGACACCACAGCCCCAGGTCACCGGGTCATGTCGGGACCCAGCCCGGGTCCCCGGGACGGGTTTTTACCCCAGCCGCAGATCACCGGGTCCTGTCGGGTACCCGGGTCGGGTCCCCTGGACAGGTCGGCACCCCGGCCCCGGGTCACGGGGTCATGTCGGGTCGCTGTCCCGGGTACCAGTGTCAGGTGACCACCCCGGCCCCGGGAGACGGAGTCATACCGGGTCCCCGGCCCGGGTCCCCGGGTTGCATCGGGACAAAAGCACCGGATCACTGGATCACGTGGGGGCCCGGGCCCGGGTCCCCGGGTTGCATCGGGACACCAGCGAAGGACCACCGGGTCCTGTCGGGTCCCCGGCCCGGGTCCCCTGGACAGGTCGTTAACCCGGCCCCAGGTCACCGGGTCATGTCGCGCACCCGGCCTGGTTCCCACGTTCCGGTGACCACCCCGGCACCAGGACCCCGGGTCCCGTGGGGACCCCGGCCCCAGGTGACCGGGTCACGCGGGGTCACCGGCCCCAGGTCAGCGGGTCACGTGGGGTCACCGGCCCCAGGTCAGCGGGTCACGTGGGGACACCGGCCCCAGGTCAGCGGGTCACGTGGGGACACCGGCCCCAGGTCACCGCGTCAGGTCGGGACCCCGAACCCAGGTCCACGAGTCCGTCGACACCACAGCCCCGGGTCACCGGGTCGTGTCGGGTAACCGGCCTGGTTCCCAGGTTCCGATGACCACCCCGGCACCAGGACCCCGGGTCACGTGGGGACACCGGCACCAGGTGACCGGGCCACGTGGGGTCACCGGACCCAGGTGACCCGGTCACGTGGGGACACCGGCCCCAGGTGACCGGGTCACGTGGGGTCACCGGCCCCAGGTGACCCGGTCACGTGGGGTCACCTGCACCAGGTGACCGGGTCACGTGGGGTCACCGGCCCCTGGTGACCGGGTCACGTGGGGTCACCGGCCCCAGGTGACCGGGTCACGTGGGGTCACCGGCCCCAGGTCAGCGGGTCACGTGGGGACACCGGCCCCAGGTGACCGGGTCACGTGGGGTCACCGGCCCCAGGTCAGCGGGTCACGTGGGGACACCGGCCCCAGGTAACCAAGGCATGTCGGGACCCAGCCCGGGTCCCCGGGACGGGCTTTTACCCCAGCCGCAGATCACCGAGTCCTGTCGGGTCCCCGGCCCGGGTCCCCTGGACAGGTCGATAACCCGGCCCCAGGTCACCCGGTCATCTCGCGCACCCGGCCTGGTTCCCAGGTTCCGATGACCACCCCGGCACCAGGACCCCGGGTCACGTGGGGACACCGGCCCCAGGTGACCGGGTCACGTGGGGTCACCGGCCCCAGGTGACCGGGTCACGTGGGGACACCGGCCCCAGGTGACCGGGTCATACCGAGTCCCCGGACCCAGGTCCACGAGTCCGTCGACACCACAGCCCCGGGTCACCGGGTCGTGTCGGGTAACCGGCCTGGTTCCCAGGTTCCGATGACCACCCCGGCACCAGGACTCTGGGTCACGTGGGGACACCGGCCCCAGGTGACCGGGTCACGTGGGGTCACCGGCCCCAGGTGACCCGGTCACGTGGGGTCACCGGCACCAGGTGACCGGGTCACGTGGGGTCACCGGCCCCTGGTGACCGGGTCACGTGGGGTCACCGGCCCCAGGTGACCGGGTCACGTGGGGACACCGGCCCCAGGTGACCGGGTCACGTGGGGTCACCGGCCCCAGGTTACCGGGTCACGTGGGGTCACCGGCCCCAGGTCAGCGGGTCACGTGGGGTCACCGGCCCCAGGTGACCAGGTCACGTGGGGACACCGGCCCCAGGTCAGCGGGTCACGTGGGGACACCGGCCCCAGGTCACCGGGTCACGTGGGGTCACCGGCCCAGGTGACCGGGTCACGTGGGGACACCGGCCCCAGGTGACCGGGTCACGTGGGGTCACCGGCCCCAGGTGACCGGGTCACGTGGGGTCACCGGCCCCAGGTGACCGGGTCACGTGGGGACACCGGCCCCAGGTGACCGGGTCACGTGGGGTCACCGGCCCCAGGTGACCGGGTCACGTGGGGTCACCGGCACCAGGTGACCGGGTCACGTGGGGACCCCGGCCCCAGGTGACCGGGTCACGTGGGGTCACCGGCCCCAGGTGACCGGGTCACGTGGGGTCACCGGCCCCAGGTGACCGGGTCACGTGGGGACACCGGCCCCAGGTGACCGGGTCATACCGAGTCCCCGGACCCAGGTCCACGAGTCCGTCGACACCACAGCCCCGGGTCACCGGGTCGTGTCGGGTAACCGGCCTAGTTCCCAGGTTCCGATGACCACCCCGGCATCAGGACTCTGGGTCACGTGGGGACACCGGCCCCAGGTGACCGGGTCACGTGGGGTCACCGGCCCCAGGTGACCCGGTCACGTGGGGTCACCGGCACCAGGTGACCGGGTCACGTGGGGTCACCGGCCCCTGGTGACCGGGTCACGTGGGGTCACCGGCCCCAGGTGACCGGGTCACGTGGGGACACCGGCCCCAGGTGACCGGGTCACGTGGGGTCACCGGCCCCAGGTGACCGGGTCACGTGGGGTCACCGGCCCCAGGTCAGCGGGTCACGTGGGGTCACCGGCCCCAGGTGACCAGGTCACGTGGGGACACCGGCCCCAGGTCAGCGGGTCACGTGGGGACACCGGCCCCAGGTCACCGGGTCACGTGGGGTCACCGGCCCCAGGTGACCTGGTCACGTGGGGACACCGGCCCCAGGTGACCGGGTCACGTGGGGTCACCGGCCCCAGGTGACCCGGTCACGTGGGGACACCGGCCCCAGTTCAGCGGGTCACGTGGGGACCCCGGACCCAGGTCAGCGGGTCACGTGGGGACACCGGCCCCAGGTAACCGGGTCATACCGAGTCCCCGGACCCAGGTCACCGGGTCAGTTCGGGACCCCGGACCCAGGTCGGGTCATGTCACGTCCCATGCCCGGGTCCCCGGGTTGGATTTTTACCCAGGCCCCGGGTCACAGGGTCATGTCGGGTCAACGGCCTGGGTACAAGGGTCTGGTGACCACCCCGACCCCAGGTCTCCGGGTCATGACGGGACACCGGACCAGGTCCCCGAGTCCGGTCGACACCACAGCCCCAGGTCACCGGGTCATGTCGGGACCCAGCCCGGGTCCCCGGGACGGGTTTTTACCCCAGCCGCAGATCACCGGGTCCTGTCGGGTACCCGGGTCGGGTCCCCTGGACAGGTCGGCACCCCGGCCCCGGGTCACGGGGTCATGTCGGGTCGCTGTCCCGGGTACCAGTGTCAGGTGACCACCCCGGCCCCGGGAGACGGAGTCATACCGGGTCCCCGGCCCGGGTCCCCGGGTTGCATCGGGACAAAAGCACCGGATCACTGGATCACGTGGGGGCCCGGGCCCGGGTCCCCGGGTTGCATCGGGACACCAGCGAAGGACCACCGGGTCCTGTCGGGTCCCCGGCCCGGGTCCCCTGGAC
Source organism: Somateria mollissima (assembly GCA_951411735.1). Taxonomy (NCBI): domain Eukaryota; kingdom Metazoa; phylum Chordata; class Aves; order Anseriformes; family Anatidae; genus Somateria; species Somateria mollissima. The sequence goes on from CATOCB010000075.1 coordinate 493,235, forward strand.
AGGTCGTTAACCCGGCCCCAGGTCACCGGGTCGTGTCGGGTAACCGGCCTGGTTCCCAGGTTCCGGTGACCACCCCGGCACCAGGACCCCGGGTCCCGTGGGGACCCCGGCCCCAGGTGACCGGGTCACGCGGGGTCACCGGCCCCAGGTCAGCGGGTCACGTGGGGTCACCGGCCCCAGGTCAGCGGGTCACGTGGGGACACCGGCCCCAGGTCACCGCGTCAGGTCGGGACCCCGAACCCAGGTCCACGAGTCCGTCGACACCACAGCCCCGGGTCACCAAGTCGTGTCGGGTAACCGGCCTGGTTCCCAGGTTCCGATGACCACCCCGGCACCAGGACCCCGGGTCACGTGGGGACACCGGCCCCAGGTGACCGGGTCACGTGGGGTCACCGGCCCCAGGTGACCCGGTCACGTGGGGTCACCGGCCCCAGGTGACCGGGTCACGTGGGGACACCGGCACCAGGTGACCGGGTCACGTGGGGTCACCGGCCCCAGGTGACCGGGTCACGTGGGGTCACCGGCCCCAGGTCAGCGGGTCACGTGGGGTCACCGGCCCCAGGTGACCGGGTCACGTGGGGACACCGGCCCCAGGTCAGCGGGTCACGTGGGGACACCGGCCCCAGGTGACCGGGTCACGTGGGGTCACCGGCCCAGGTGACCGGGTCACGTGGGGTCACCGGCCCCAGGTGACCGGGTCACGTGGGGTCACCGGCCCCAGGTGACCGGGTCACGTGGGGACACCGGCCCCAGGTGACCGGGTCACGTGGGGTCACCGGCCCCAGGTGACCGGGTCACGTGGGGTCACCGGCCCCAGGTGACCGGGTCACGTGGGGTCACCGGCACCAGGTGACCGGGTCACGTGGGGACCCCGGCCCCAGGTGACCGGGTCACGTGGGGTCACCGGCCCCAGGTGACCGGGTCACGTGGGGACACCGGCCCCAGGTGACCGGGTCACGTGGGGTCACCGGCCCCAGGTGACCCGGTCACGTGGGGTCACCGGCCCCAGGTGACCGGGTCACGTGGGGACACCGGCCCCAGGTAACCGGGTCATACTAAGTCCCCGGACCCAGGTCACCAGGTCAGTTCGGGACCCCGGACCCAGGTCGGGTCATGTCACGTCCCATGCCCGGGTCCCCGGGTTGGATTTTTACCCAGGCCCCGGGTCACAGGGTCATGTCGGGTCAACGGCCTGGGTACAAGGGTCTGGTGACCACCCCGACCCCAGGTCTCCGGGTCATGACGGGACACCGGACCAGGTCCCCGAGTCCGGTCGACACCACAGCCCCAGGTCACCGGGTCATGTCGGGACCCAGCCCGGGTCCCCGGGACGGGTTTTTACCCCAGCCGCAGATCACCGGGTCCTGTCGGGTACCCGGGTCGGGTCCCCTGGACAGGTCGGCACCCCGGCCCCGGGTCACGGGGTCATGTCGGGTCGCTGTCCCGGGTACCAGTGTCAGGTGACCACCCCGGCCCCGGGAGACGGAGTCATACCGGGTCCCCGGCCCGGGTCCCCGGGTTGCATCGGGACAAAAGCACCGGATCACTGGATCACGTGGGGGCCCGGGCCCGGGTCCCCGGGTTGCATCGGGACACCAGCGAAGGACCACCGGGTCCTGTCGGGTCCCCGGCCCGGGTCCCCTGGACAGGTCGTTAACCCGGCCCCAGGTCACCGGGTCGTGTCGGGTAACCGGCCTGGTTCCCACATTCCGGTGACCACCCCGGCACCAGGACCCCGGGTCCCGTGGGGACCCCGGCCCCAGGTGACCGGGTCACGCGGGGTCACCGGCCCCAGGTGACCGGGTCACGCGGGGTCACCGGCCCCAGGTCAGCGGGTCACGTGGGGTCACCGGCCCCATGTCAGCGGGTCACGTGGGGAAACCGGCCCCAGGTCAGCGGGTCACGTGGGGACACCGGCCCCAGGTCACCGCGTCAGGTCGGGACCCCTAACCCAGGTCCACGAGTCCGTCGACACCACAGCCCCGGGTCACCGGGTCGTGTCTGGTAACCGGCCTGGTTCCCAGGTTCCGATGACCACCCCGGCACCAGGACCCCGGGTCACGTGGGGACACCGGCACCAGGTGACCGGGCCACGTGGGGTCACCGGACCCAGGTGACCCGGTCACGTGGGGACACCGGCCCCAGATGACCGGGTCACGTGGGGTCACCGGCCCCAGGTGACCCGGTCACGTGGGGTCAGCTGCACCAGGTGACCGGGTCACGTGGGGTCACCGGCCCCAGGTGACCGGGTCACGTGGGGTCACCGGCCCCAGGTGACCGGGTCACGTGGGGTCACCGGCCCCAGGTCAGCGGGTCACGTGGGGACACCGGCCCCAGGTCAGCGGGTCACGTGGGGACACCGGCCCCAGGTAACCAAGGCATGTCGGGACCCAGCCCGGGTCCCCGGGACGGGTTTTTACCCCAGCCGCAGATCACCGAGTCCTGTCGGGTCCCCGGTCCGGGTCCCCTGGACAGGTCGATAACCCGGCCCCAGGTCACCCGGTCATCTCGCGCACCCAGCCTGGTTCCCAGGTTCCGATGACCACCCCGGCACCAGGACCCCGGGTCACGTGGGGACACCGGCCCCAGGTGACCGGGTCACGTGGGGTCACCGGCCCCAGGTGACCGGGTCACGTGGGGACACCGGCCCCAGGTGACCGGGTCATACCGAGTCCCCGGACCCAGGTCCACGAGTCCGTCGACACCACAGCCCCGGGTCACCGGGTCGTGTCGGGTAACCGGCCTGGTTCCCAGGTTCCGATGACCACCCCGGCACCAGGACTCTGGGTCATGTGGGGACACCGGCCCCAGGTGACCGGGTCACGTGGGGTCACCGGCCCCAGGTGACCCGGTCACGTGGGGTCACCGGCACCAGGTGACCGGGTCACGTGGGGTCACCGGCCCCTGGTGACCGGGTCACGTGGGGTCACCGGCCCCAGGTGACCGGGTCACGTGGGGACACCGGCCCCAGGTGACCGGGTCACGTGGGGTCACCGGCCCCAGGTGACCGGGTCACGTGGGGTCACCGGCCCCAGGTCAGCGGGTCACGTGGGGTCACCGGCCCCAGGTGACCAGGTCACGTGGGGACACCGGCCCCAGGTCAGCGGGTCACGTGGGGACACCGGCCCCAGGTCACCGGGTCACGTGGGGTCACCGGCCCCAGGTGACCCGGTCACGTGGGGTCACCGGCCCCAGGTGACCGGGTCACGTGGGGTCACCGGCCCCAGGTCAGCGGGTCACGTGGGGACACCGGCCCCAGGTGACCGGGTCACGTGGGGTCACCGGCCCCAGGTGACCGGGTCACGTGGGGACACCGGCCCCAGGTGACCGGGTCACGTGGGGTCACCGGCCCCAGGTGACCCGGTCACGTGGGGACACCGGCCCCAGTTCAGCGGGTCACGTGGGGACCCCGGACCCAGGTCAGCGGGTCACGTGGGGACACCGGCCCCAGGTAACCGGGTCATACCGAGTCCCCGGACCCAGGTCACCGGGTCAGTTCGGGACCCCGGACCCAGGTCGGGTCATGTCACGTCCCATGCCCGGTTCCCCGGGTTGGATTTTTACCCAGGCCCCGGGTCACAGGGTCATGTCGGGTCAACGGCCTGGGTACAAGGGTCTGGTGACCACCCCGACCCCAGGTCTCCGGATCATGACGGGACACCGGACCAGGTCCCCGAGTCCGGTCGACACCACAGCCCCAGGTCACCGGGTCATGTCGGGACCCAGCCCGGGTCCCCGGGACGGGTTTTTACCCCAGCCGCAGATCACCGGGTCCTGTCGGGTACCCGGGTCGGGTCCCCTGGACAGGTCGGCACCCCGGCCCCGGGTCACGGGGTCATGTCGGGTCGCTGTCCCGGGTACCAGTGTCAGGTGACCACCCCGGCCCCGGGAGACGGAGTCATACCGGGTCCCCGGCCCGGGTCCCCGGGTTGCATCGGGACAAAAGCACCGGATCACTGGATCACGTGGGGGCCCGGGCCCGGGTCCCCGGGTTGCATCGGGACACCAGCGAAGGACCACCGGGTCCTGTCGGGTCCCCGGCCCGGGTCCCCTGGACAGGTCGTTAACCCGGCCCCAGGTCACCGGGTCATGTCGCGCACCCGGCCTGGTTCCCACGTTCCGGTGACCACCCCGGCACCAGGACCCCGGGTCCCGTGGGGACCCCGGCCCCAGGTGACCGGGTCACGCGGGGTCACCGGCCCCAGGTCAGCGGGTCACGTGGGGTCACCGGCCCCAGGTCAGCGGGTCACGTGGGGACACCGGCCCCAGGTCAGCGGGTCACGTGGGGACACCGGCCCCAGGTCACCGCGTCAGGTCGGGACCCCGAACCCAGGTCCACGAGTCCGTCGACACCACAGCCCCGGGTCACCGGGTCGTGTCGGGTAACCGGCCTGGTTCCCAGGTTCCGATGACCACCCCGGCACCAGGACCCCGGGTCACGTGGGGACACCGGCACCAGGTGACCGGGCCACGTGGGGTCACCGGACCCAGGTGACCCGGTCACGTGGGGACACCGGCCCCAGGTGACCGGGTCACGTGGGGTCACCGGCCCCAGGTGACCCGGTCACGTGGGGTCACCTGCACCAGGTGACCGGGTCACGTGGGGTCACCGGCCCCAGGTGACCGGGTCACGTGGGGTCACCGGCACCAGGTCAGCGGGTCACGTGGGGACACCGGCCCCAGGTGACCGGGTCACGTGGGGTCACCGGCCCCAGGTGACCGGGTCACGTGGGGACACCGGCCCCAGGTGACCGGGTCACGTGGGGTCACCGGCCCCAGGTGACCCGGTCACGTGGGGACACCGGCCCCAGTTCAGCGGGTCACGTGGGGACCCCGGACCCAGGTCAGCGGGTCACGTGGGGACACCGGCCCCAGGTAACCGGGTCATACTAAGTCCCCGGACCCAGGTCACCGGGTCAGTTCGGGACCCCGGACCCAGGTCGGGTCATGTCACGTCCCATGCCCGGGTCCCCGGGTTGGATTTTTACCCAGGCCCCGGGTCACAGGGTCATGTCGGGTCAACGGCCTGGGTACAAGGGTCTGGTGACCACCCCGACCCCAGGTCTCCGGGTCATGACGGGACACCGGACCAGGTCCCCGAGTCCGGTCGACACCACAGCCCCAGGTCACCGGGTCATGTCGGGACCCAGCCCGGGTCCCCGGGTTGCATCGGGACAAAAGCACCGGATCACTGGATCACGTGGGGGCCCGGGCCCGGGTCCCCGGGTTGCATCGGGACACCAGCGAAGGACCACCGGGTCCTGTCGGGTCCCCGGCCTGGGTCCCCTGGACAGGTCGTTAACCCGGCCCCAGGTCACCGGGTCGTGTCGGGTAACCGGCCTGGTTCCCAGGTTCCGGTGACCACCCCGGCACCAGGACCCCGGGTCCCGTGGGGACCCCGGCCCCAGGTGACCGGGTCACGCGGGGTCACCGGCCCCAGGTCAGCGGGTCACGTGGGGTCACCGGCCCCAGGTCAGCGGGTCACGTGGGGACACCGGCCCCAGGTCACCGCGTCAGGTCGGGACCCCGAACCCAGGTCCACGAGTCCGTCGACACCACAGCCCCGGGTCACCGGGTCGTGTCGGGTAACCGGCCTGGTTCCCAGGTTCCGATGACCACCCCGGCACCAGGACCCCGGGTCACGTGGGGACACCGGCCCCAGGTGACCGGGTCACGTGGGGTCACCGGCCCCAGGTGACCCGGTCACGTGGGGTCACCGGCCCCAGGTGACCGGGTCACGTGGGGACACCGGCACCAGGTGACCGGGTCACGTGGGGTCACCGGCCCCAGGTGACCGGGTCACGTGGGGTCACCGGCCCCAGGTCAGCGGGTCACGTGGGGTCACCGGCCCCAGGTGACCGGGTCACGTGGGGACACCGGCCCCAGGTCAGCGGGTCACGTGGGGACACCGGCCCCAGGTCACCGGGTCACGTGGGGTCACCGGCCCAGGTGACCGGGTCACGTGGGGTCACCGGCCCCAGGTGACCGGGTCACGTGGGGTCACCGGCCCCAGGTGACCGGGTCACGTGGGGTCACCGGCCCCAGGTGACCGGGTCACGTGGGGACACCGGCACCAGGTGACCGGGTCACGTGGGGACCCCGGCCCCAGGTGACCGGGTCACGTGGGGTCACCGGCCCCAGGTGACCGGGTCACGTGGGGTCACCGGCCCCAGGTGACCTGGTCACGTGGGGTCACCGGCCCCAGGTGACCGGGTCACGTGGGGACACCGGCCCCAGGTGACCGGGTCACGTGGGGTCACCGGCCCCAGGTGACCCGGTCACGTGGGGTCACCGGCCCCAGGTGACCGGGTCACGTGGGGACACCGGCCCCAGGTAACCGGGTCATACTAAGTCCCCGGACCCAGGTCACCGGGTCAGTTCGGGACCCCGGACCCAGGTCGGGTCATGTCACGTCCCATGCCCGGGTCCCCGGGTTGGATTTTTACCCAGGCCCCGGGTCACAGGGTCATGTCGGGTCAACGGCCTGGGTACAAGGGTCTGGTGACCACCCCGACCCCAGGTCTCCGGGTCATGACGGGACACCGGACCAGGTCCCCGAGTCCGGTCGACACCACAGCCCCAGGTCACCGGGTCATGTCGGGACCCAGCCCGGGTCCCCGGGACGGGTTTTTACCCCAGCCGCAGATCACCGGGTCCTGTCGGGTACCCGGGTCGGGTCCCCTGGACAGGTTGGCACCCCGGCCCCGGGTCACGGGGTCATGTCGGGTCGCTGTCCCGGGTACCAGTGTCAGGTGACCACCCCGGCCCCGGGAGACGGAGTCATACCGGGTCCCCGGCCCGGGTCCCTGGGTTGCATCGGGACAAAAGCACCGGATCACTGGATCACGTGGGGGCCCGGGCCCGGGTCCCCGGGTTGCATCGGGACACCAGCGAAGGACCACCGGGTCCTGTCGGGTCCCCGGCCCGGGTCCCCTGGACAGGTCGTTAACCCGGCCCCAGGTCACCGGGTCATGTCGCGCACCCGGCCTGGTTCCCACGTTCCGGTGACCACCCCGGCACCAGGACCCCGGGTCCCGTGGGGACCCCGGCCCCAGGTGACCGGGTCACGCGGGGTCACCGGCCCCAGGTCAGCGGGTCACGTGGGGTCACCGGCCCCAGGTCAGCGGGTCACGTGGGGACACCGGCCCCAGGTCAGCGGGTCACGTGGGGACACCGGCCCCAGGTCACCGCGTCAGGTCGGGACCCCGAACCCAGGTCCACGAGTCCGTCGACACCACAGCCCCGGGTCACCGGGTCGTGTCGGGTAACCGGCCTGGTTCCCAGGTTCCGATGACCACCCCGGCACCAGGACCCCGGGTCACGTGGGGACACCGGCCCCAGGTGACCGGGTCACGTGGGGTCACCGGCCCCAGGTGACCGGGTCACGTGGGGACACCGGCCCCAGGTGACCGGGTCATACCGAGTCCCCGGACCCAGGTCCACGTGTCCGTCGACACCACAGCCCCGGGTCACCGGGTCGTGTCGGGTAACCGGCCTGGTTCCCAGGTTCCGATGACCACCCCGGCACCAGGACTCTGGGTCACGTGGGGACACCGGCCCCAGGTGACCGGGTCACGTGGGGTCACCGGCCCCAGGTGACCCGGTCACGTGGGGTCACCGGCACCAGGTGACCGGGTCACGTGGGGTCACCGGCCCCTGGTGACCGGGTCACGTGGGGTCACCGGCCCCAGGTGACCGGGTCACGTGGGGACACCGGCCCCAGGTGACCGGGTCACGTGGGGTCACCGGCCCCAGGTGACCGGGTCACGTGGGGTCACCGGCCCCAGGTCAGCGGGTCACGTGGGGTCACCGGCCCCAGGTGACCAGGTCACGTGGGGACACCGGCCCCAGGTCAGCGGGTCACGTGGGGACACCGGCCCCAGGTCACCGGGTCACGTGGGGTCACCGGCCCCAGGTGACCCGGTCACGTGGGGTCACCGGCCCCAGGTGACCGGGTCACGTGGGGTCACCGGCCCCAGGTCAGCGGGTCACGTGGGGACACCGGCCCCAGGTGACCGGGTCACGTGGGGTCACCGGCCCCAGGTGACCGGGTCACGTGGGGACACCGGCCCCAGGTGACCGGGTCACGTGGGGTCACCGGCCCCAGGTGACCCGGTCACGTGGGGACACCGGCCCCAGTTCAGCGGGTCACGTGGGGACCCCGGACCCAGGTCAGCGGGTCACGTGGGGACACCGGCCCCAGGTAACCGGGTCATACCGAGTCCCCGGACCCAGGTCACCGGGTCAGTTCGGGACCCCGGACCCAGGTCGGGTCATGTCACGTCCCATGCCCGGTTCCCCGGGTTGGATTTTTACCCAGGCCCCGGGTCACAGGGTCATGTCGGGTCAACGGCCTGGGTACAAGGGTCTGGTGACCACCCCGACCCCAGGTCTCCGGGTCATGACGGGACACCGGACCAGGTCCCCGAGTCCGGTCGACACCACAGCCCCAGGTCACCGGGTCATGTCGGGACCCAGCCCGGGTCCCCGGGACGGGTTTTTACCCCAGCCGCAGATCACCGGGTCCTGTCGGGTACCCGGGTCGGGTCCCCTGGACAGGTCGGCACCCCGGCCCCGGGTCACGGGGTCATGTCGGGTCGCTGTCCCGGGTACCAGTGTCAGGTGACCACCCCGGCCCCGGGAGACGGAGTCATACCGGGTCCCCGGCCCGGGTCCCCGGGTTGCATCGGGACAAAAGCACCGGATCACTGGATCACGTGGGGGCCCGGGCCCGGGTCCCCGGGTTGCATCGGGACACCAGCGAAGGACCACCGGGTCCTGTCGGGTCCCCGGCCCGGGTCCCCTGGACAGGTCGTTAACCCGGCCCCAGGTCACCGGGTCATGTCGCGCACCCGGCCTGGTTCCCACGTTCCGGTGACCACCCCGGCACCAGGACCCCGGGTCCCGTGGGGACCCCGGCCCCAGGTGACCGGGTCACGCGGGGTCACCGGCCCCAGGTCAGCGGGTCACGTGGGGTCACCGGCCCCAGGTCAGCGGGTCACGTGGGGACACCGGCCCCAGGTCAGCGGGTCACGTGGGGACACCGGCCCCAGGTAACCAAGGCATGTCGGGACCCAGCCCGGGTCCCCGGGACGGGTTTTTACCCCAGCCGCAGATCACCGAGTCCTGTCGGGTCCCCGGCCCGGGTCCCCTGGACAGGTCGATAACCCGGCCCCAGGTCACCCGGTCATCTCGCGCACCCGGCCTGGTTCCCAGGTTCCGATGACCACCCCGGCACCAGGACCCCGGGTCACGTGGGGACACCGGCCCCAGGTGACCGGGTCACGTGGGGTCACCGGCCCCAGGTGACCGGGTCACGTGGGGACACCGGCCCCAGGTGACCGGGTCATACCGAGTCCCCGGACCCAGGTCCACGAGTCCGTCGACACCACAGCCCCGGGTCACCGGGTCGTGTCGGGTAACCGGCCTGGTTCCCAGGTTCCGATGACCACCCCGGCACCAGGACTCTGGGTCACGTGGGGACACCGGCCCCAGGTGACCGGGTCACGTGGGGTCACCGGCCCCAGGTGACCCGGTCACGTGGGGTCACCGGCACCAGGTGACCGGGTCACGTGGGGTCACCGGCCCCTGGTGACCGGGTCACGTGGGGTCACCGGCCCCAGGTGACCGGGTCACGTGGGGACACCGGCCCCAGGTGACCGGGTCACGTGGGGTCACCGGCCCCAGGTGACCGGGTCACGTGGGGTCACCGGCCCCAGGTCAGCGGGTCACGTGGGGTCACCGGCCCCAGGTGACCAGGTCACGTGGGGACACCGGCCCCAGGTCAGCGGGTCACGTGGGGACACCGGCCCCAGGTCACCGGGTCACGTGGGGTCACCGGCCCAGGTGACCGGGTCACGTGGGGACACCGGCCCCAGGTGACCGGGTCACGTGGGGTCACCGGCCCCAGGTGACCGGGTCACGTGGGGACACCGGCCCCAGGTGACCGGGTCACGTGGGGTCACCGGCCCCAGGTGACCGGGTCACGTGGGGTCACCGGCACCAGGTGACCGGGTCACGTGGGGACCCCGGCCCCAGGTGACCGGGTCACGTGGGGACACCGGCCCCAGGTGAGCGGGTCACGTGGGGTCACCGGCCCCAGGTGACCGGGTCACGTGGGGTCACCGGCCCCAGGTGACCGGGTCACGTGGGGACACCGGCCCCAGGTGACCGGGTCATACCGAGTCCCCGGACCCAGGTCCACGAGTCCGTCGACACCACAGCCCCGGGTCACCGGGTCGTGTCGGGTAACCGGCCTGGTTCCCAGGTTCCGATGACCACCCCGGCACCAGGACTCTGGGTCACGTGGGGACACCGGCCCCAGGTGACCGGGTCACGTGGGGTCACCGGCCCCAGGTGACCCGGTCACGTGGGGTCACCGGCACCAGGTGACCGGGTCACGTGGGGTCACCGGCCCCTGGTGACCGGGTCACGTGGGGTCACCGGCCCCAGGTGACCGGGTCACGTGGGGACACCGGGCCCAGGTGACCGGGTCACGTTGGGTCACCGGCCCCAGGTGACCGGGTCACGTGGGGTCACCGGCCCCAGGTCAGCGGGTCACGTGGGGTCACCGGCCCCAGGTGACCAGGTCACGTGGGGACACCGGCCCCAGGTCAGCGGGTCACGTGGGGACACCGGCCCCAGGTCACCGGGTCACGTGGGGTCACCGGCCCAGGTGACCGGGTCACGTGGGGACACCGGCCCCAGGTGACCGGGTCACGTGGGGTCACCGGCCCCAGGTGACCGGGTCACGTGGGGTCACCGGCCCCAGGTGACCGGGTCACGTGGGGACACCGGCCCCAGGTGACCGGGTCACGTGGGGTCACCGGCCCCAGGTGACCGGGTCACGTGGGGTCACCGGCACCAGGTGACCGGGTCACGTGGGGACACCGGCCCCAGGTGACCGGGTCACGTGGGGTCACCGGCCCCAGGTGACCGGGTCACGTGGGGTTACCGGCCCCAGGTGACCCGGTCACGTGGGGTCACCGGCCCCAGGTGACCGGGTCACGTGGGGACACCGGCCCCAGGTAACCGGGTCATACTAAGTCCCCGGACCCAGGTCACCGGGTCAGTTCGGGACCCCGGACCCAGGTCGGGTCATGTCACGTCCCATGCCCGGGTCCCCGGGTTGGATTTTTACCCAGGCCCCGGGTCACAGGGTCATGTCGGGTCAACGGCCTGGGTACAAGGGTCTGGTGACCACCCCGACCCCAGGTCTCCGGGTCATGACGGGACACCGGACCAGGTCCCCGAGTCCGGTCGACACCACAGCCCCAGGTCACCGGGTCATGTCGGGACCCAGCCCGGGTCCCCGGGACGGGTTTTTACCCCATCCGCAGATCACCGGGTCCTGTCGGGTACCCGGGTCGGGTCCCCTGGACAGGTCGGCACCCCGGCCCCGGGTCACGGGGTCATGTCGGGTCGCTGTCCCGGGTACCAGTGTCAGGTGACCACCCCGGCCCCGGGAGACGGAGTCATACCGGGTCCCCGGCCCGGGTCCCCGGGTTGCATCGGGACAAAAGCACCGGATCACTGGATCACGTGGGGGCCCGGGCCCGGGTCCCCGGGTTGCATCGGGACACCAGCGAAGGACCACCGGGTCCTGTCGGGTCCCCGGCCCGGGTCCCCTGGACAGGTCGTTAACCCGGCCCCAGGTCACCGGGTCGTGTCGGGTAACCGGCCTGGTTCCCAGGTTCCGGTGACCACCCCGGCACCAGGACCCCGGGTCCCGTGGGGACCCCGGCCCCAGGTGACCAGGTCACGCGGGGTCACCGGCCCCAGGTCAGCGGGTCACGTGGGGTCACCGGCCCCAGGTCAGCGGGTCACGTGGGGACACCGGCCCCAGGTCACCGCGTCAGGTCGGGACCCCGAACCCAGGTCCACGAGTCCGTCGACACCACAGCCCCGGGTCACCAAGTCGTGTCGGGTAACCGGCCTGGTTCCCAGGTTCCGATGACCACCCCGGCACCAGGACCCCGGGTCACGTGGGGACACCGGCCCCAGGTGACCGGGTCACGTGGGGTCACCGGCCCCAGGTGACCCGGTCACGTGGGGTCACCGGCCCCAGGTGACCGGGTCACGTGGGGACACCGGCCCCAGGTGACCGGGTCACGTGGGGTCACCGGCCGAGGTGACCGGGTCACGTGGGGTCACCGGCCCCAGGTGACCGGGTCACGTGGGGTCACCGGCCCCAGGTGACCTGGTCACGTGGGGTCACCGGCCCCAGGTGACCGGGTCACGTGGGGACACCGGCCCCAGGTGACCGGGTCACGTGGGGTCACCGGCCCCAGGTGACCGGGTCACGTGGGCTCACCAGCACCAGGTGACCGGGTCACGTGGGGACCCCGGCCCCAGGTGACCGGGTCACGTGGGGTCACCGGCCCCAGGTGACCTGGTCACGTGGGGTCACCGGCCCCAGGTCAGCGGGTCACGTGGGGACACCGGCCCCAGGTGACCGGGTCACGTGGGGTCACCGGCCCCAGGTGACCGGGTCACGTGGGGACACCGGCCCCAGGTGACCGGGTCACGTGGGGTCACCGGCCCCAGGTGACCGGGTCACGTGGGGACACCGGCCCCAGTTCAGCGGGTCACGTGGGGACCCCGGACCCAGGTCAGCGGGTCCCGTGGGGACCCCGGCCCCAGGTGACCGGGTCACGCGGGGTCACCGGCCCCAGGTCAGCGGGTCACGTGGGGTCACCGGCCCCAGGTCAGCGGGTCACGTGGGGACACCGGCCCCAGGTCAGCGGGTCACGTGGGGACACCGGCCCCAGGTCACCGCGTCAGGTCGGGACCCCGAACCCAGGTCCACGAGTCCGTCGACACCACAGCCCCGGGTCACCGGGTCGTGTCGGGTAACCGGCCTGGTTCCCAGGTTCCGATGACCACCCCGGCACCAGGACCCCGGGTCACGTGGGGACACCGGCCCCAGGTGACCGGGTCACGTGGGGTCACCGGCCCCAGGTGACCGGGTCACGTGGGGACACCGGCCCCAGGTGACCGGGTCATACCGAGTCCCCGGACCCAGGTCCACGTGTCCGTCGACACCACAGCCCCGGGTCACCGGGTCGTGTCGGGTAACCGGCCTGGTTCCCAGGTTCCGATGACCACCCCGGCACCAGGACTCTGGGTCACGTGGGGACACCGGCCCCAGGTGACCGGGTCACGTGGGGTCACCGGCCCCAGGTGACCCGGTCACGTGGGGTCACCGGCACCAGGTGACCGGGTCACGTGGGGTCACCGGCCCCTGGTGACCGGGTCACGTGGGGTCACCGGCCCCAGGTGACCGGGTCACGTGGGGACACCGGCCCCAGGTGACCGGGTCACGTGGGGTCACCGGCCCCAGGTGACCGGGTCACGTGGGGTCACCGGCCCCAGGTCAGCGGGTCACGTGGGGTCACCGGCCCCAGGTGACCAGGTCACGTGGGGACACCGGCCCCAGGTCAGCGGGTCACGTGGGGACACCGGCCCCAGGTCACCGGGTCACGTGGGGTCACCGGCCCCAGGTGACCCGGTCACGTGGGGTCACCGGCCCCAGGTGACCGGGTCACGTGGGGTCACCGGCCCCAGGTCAGCGGGTCACGTGGGGACACCGGCCCCAGGTGACCGGGTCACGTGGGGTCACCGGCCCCAGGTGACCGGGTCACGTGGGGACACCGGCCCCAGGTGACCGGGTCACGTGGGGTCACCGGCCCCAGGTGACCCGGTCACGTGGGGACACCGGCCCCAGTTCAGCGGGTCACGTGGGGACCCCGGACCCAGGTCAGCGGGTCACGTGGGGACACCGGCCCCAGGTAACCGGGTCATACCGAGTCCCCGGACCCAGGTCACCGGGTCAGTTCGGGACCCCGGACCCAGGTCGGGTCATGTCACGTCCCATGCCCGGTTCCCCGGGTTGGATTTTTACCCAGGCCCCGGGTCACAGGGTCATGTCGGGTCAACGGCCTGGGTACAAGGGTCTGGTGACCACCCCGACCCCAGGTCTCCGGGTCATGACGGGACACCGGACCAGGTCCCCGAGTCCGGTCGACACCACAGCCCCAGGTCACCGGGTCATGTCGGGACCCAGCCCGGGTCCCCGGGACGGGTTTTTACCCCAGCCGCAGATCACCGGGTCCTGTCGGGTACCCGGGTCGGGTCCCCTGGACAGGTCGGCACCCCGGCCCCGGGTCACGGGGTCATGTCGGGTCGCTGTCCCGGGTACCAGTGTCAGGTGACCACCCCGGCCCCGGGAGACGGAGTCATACCGGGTCCCCGGCCCGGGTCCCCGGGTTGCATCGGGACAAAAGCACCGGATCACTGGATCACGTGGGGGCCCGGGCCCGGGTCCCCGGGTTGCATCGGGACACCAGCGAAGGACCACCGGGTCCTGTCGGGTCCCCGGCCCGGGTCCCCTGGACAGGTCGTTAACCCGGCCCCAGGTCACCGGGTCATGTCGCGCACCCGGCCTGGTTCCCACGTTCCGGTGACCACCCCGGCACCAGGACCCCGGGTCCCGTGGGGACCCCGGCCCCAGGTGACCGGGTCACGCGGGGTCACCGGCCCCAGGTCAGCGGGTCACGTGGGGTCACCGGCCCCAGGTCAGCGGGTCACGTGGGGACACCGGCCCCAGGTCAGCGGGTCACGTGGGGACACCGGCCCCAGGTAACCAAGGCATGTCGGGACCCAGCCCGGGTCCCCGGGACGGGTTTTTACCCCAGCCGCAGATCACCGAGTCCTGTCGGGTCCCCGGCCCGGGTCCCCTGGACAGGTCGATAACCCGGCCCCAGGTCACCCGGTCATCTCGCGCACCCGGCCTGGTTCCCAGGTTCCGATGACCACCCCGGCACCAGGACCCCGGGTCACGTGGGGACACCGGCCCCAGGTGACCGGGTCACGTGGGGTCACCGGCCCCAGGTGACCGGGTCACGTGGGGACACCGGCCCCAGGTGACCGGGTCATACCGAGTCCCCGGACCCAGGTCCACGAGTCCGTCGACACCACAGCCCCGGGTCACCGGGTCGTGTCGGGTAACCGGCCTGGTTCCCAGGTTCCGATGACCACCCCGGCACCAGGACTCTGGGTCACGTGGGGACACCGGCCCCAGGTGACCGGGTCACGTGGGGTCACCGGCCCCAGGTGACCCGGTCACGTGGGGTCACCGGCACCAGGTGACCGGGTCACGTGGGGTCACCGGCCCCTGGTGACCGGGTCACGTGGGGTCACCGGCCCCAGGTGACCGGGTCACGTGGGGACACCGGCCCCAGGTGACCGGGTCACGTGGGGTCACCGGCCCCAGGTGACCGGGTCACGTGGGGTCACCGGCCCCAGGTCAGCGGGTCACGTGGGGTCACCGGCCCCAGGTGACCAGGTCACGTGGGGACACCGGCCCCAGGTCAGCGGGTCACGTGGGGACACCGGCCCCAGGTCACCGGGTCACGTGGGGTCACCGGCCCCAGGTGACCCGGTCACGTGGGGTCACCGGCCCCAGGTGACCGGGTCACGTGGGGTCACCGGCCCCAGGTCAGCGGGTCACGTGGGGACACCGGCCCCAGGTGACCGGGTCACGTGGGGTCACCGGCCCCAGGTGACCGGGTCACGTGGGGACACCGGCCCCAGGTGACCGGGTCACGTGGGGTCACCGGCCCCAGGTGACCCGGTCACGTGGGGACACCGGCCCCAGTTCAGCGGGTCACGTGGGGACCCCGGACCCAGGTCAGCGGGTCACGTGGGGACACCGGCCCCAGGTAACCGGGTCATACCGAGTCCCCGGACCCAGGTCACCGGGTCAGTTCGGGACCCCGGACCCAGGTCGGGTCATGTCACGTCCCATGCCCGGTTCCCCGGGTTGGATTTTTACCCAGGCCCCGGGTCACAGGGTCATGTCGGGTCAACGGCCTGGGTACAAGGGTCTGGTGACCACCCCGACCCCAGGTCTCCGGGTCATGACGGGACACCGGACCAGGTCCCCGAGTCCGGTCGACACCACAGCCCCAGGTCACCGGGTCATGTCGGGACCCAGCCCGGGTCCCCGGGACGGGTTTTTACCCCAGCCGCAGATCACCGGGTCCTGTCGGGTACCCGGGTCGGGTCCCCTGGACAGGTCGGCACCCCGGCCCCGGGTCACGGGGTCATGTCGGGTCGCTGTCCCGGGTACCAGTGTCAGGTGACCACCCCGGCCCCGGGAGACGGAGTCATACCGGGTCCCCGGCCCGGGTCCCCGGGTTGCATCGGGACAAAAGCACCGGATCACTGGATCACGTGGGGGCCCGGGCCCGGGTCCCCGGGTTGCATCGGGACACCAGCGAAGGACCACCGGGTCCTGTCGGGTCCCCGGCCCGGGTCCCCTGGACAGGTCGTTAACCCGGCCCCAGGTCACCGGGTCATGTCGCGCACCCGGCCTGGTTCCCACGTTCCGGTGACCACCCCGGCACCAGGACCCCGGGTCCCGTGGGGACCCCGGCCCCAGGTGACCGGGTCACGCGGGGTCACCGGCCCCAGGTCAGCGGGTCACGTGGGGTCACCGGCCCCAGGTCAGCGGGTCACGTGGGGACACCGGCCCCAGGTCAGCGGGTCACGTGGGGACACCGGCCCCAGGTAACCAAGGCATGTCGGGACCCAGCCCGGGTCCCCGGGACGGGTTTTTACCCCAGCCGCAGATCACCGAGTCCTGTCGGGTCCCCGGCCCGGGTCCCCTGGACAGGTCGATAACCCGGCCCCAGGTCACCCGGTCATCTCGCGCACCCGGCCTGGTTCCCAGGTTCCGATGACCACCCCGGCACCAGGACCCCGGGTCACGTGGGGACACCGGCCCCAGGTGACCGGGTCACGTGGGGTCACCGGCCCCAGGTGACCGGGTCACGTGGGGACACCGGCCCCAGGTGACCGGGTCATACCGAGTCCCCGGACCCAGGTCCACGAGTCCGTCGACACCACAGCCCCGGGTCACCGGGTCGTGTCGGGTAACCGGCCTGGTTCCCAGGTTCCGATGACCACCCCGGCACCAGGACTCTGGGTCACGTGGGGACACCGGCCCCAGGTGACCGGGTCACGTGGGGTCACCGGCCCCAGGTGACCCGGTCACGTGGGGTCACCGGCACCAGGTGACCGGGTCACGTGGGGTCACCGGCCCCTGGTGACCGGGTCACGTGGGGTCACCGGCCCCAGGTGACCGGGTCACGTGGGGACACCGGCCCCAGGTGACCGGGTCACGTGGGGTCACCGGCCCCAGGTGACCGGGTCACGTGGGGTCACCGGCCCCAGGTCAGCGGGTCACGTGGGGTCACCGGCCCCAGGTGACCAGGTCACGTGGGGACACCGGCCCCAGGTCAGCGGGTCACGTGGGGACACCGGCCCCAGGTCACCGGGTCACGTGGGGTCACCGGCCCAGGTGACCGGGTCACGTGGGGACACCGGCCCCAGGTGACCGGGTCACGTGGGGTCACCGGCCCCAGGTGACCGGGTCACGTGGGGACACCGGCCCCAGGTGACCGGGTCACGTGGGGTCACCGGCCCCAGGTGACCGGGTCACGTGGGGTCACCGGCACCAGGTGACCGGGTCACGTGGGGACCCCGGCCCCAGGTGACCGGGTCACGTGGGGACACCGGCCCCAGGTGAGCGGGTCACGTGGGGTCACCGGCCCCAGGTGACCGGGTCACGTGGGGTCACCGGCCCCAGGTGACCGGGTCACGTGGGGACACCGGCCCCAGGTGACCGGGTCATACCGAGTCCCCGGACCCAGGTCCACGAGTCCGTCGACACCACAGCCCCGGGTCACCGGGTCGTGTCGGGTAACCGGCCTGGTTCCCAGGTTCCGATGACCACCCCGGCACCAGGACTCTGGGTCACGTGGGGACACCGGCCCCAGGTGACCGGGTCACGTGGGGTCACCGGCCCCAGGTGACCCGGTCACGTGGGGTCACCGGCACCAGGTGACCGGGTCACGTGGGGTCACCGGCCCCTGGTGACCGGGTCACGTGGGGTCACCGGCCCCAGGTGACCGGGTCACGTGGGGACACCGGGCCCAGGTGACCGGGTCACGTTGGGTCACCGGCCCCAGGTGACCGGGTCACGTGGGGTCACCGGCCCCAGGTCAGCGGGTCACGTGGGGTCACCGGCCCCAGGTGACCAGGTCACGTGGGGACACCGGCCCCAGGTCAGCGGGTCACGTGGGGACACCGGCCCCAGGTCACCGGGTCACGTGGGGTCACCGGCCCAGGTGACCGGGTCACGTGGGGACACCGGCCCCAGGTGACCGGGTCACGTGGGGTCACCGGCCCCAGGTGACCGGGTCACGTGGGGTCACCGGCCCCAGGTGACCGGGTCACGTGGGGACACCGGCCCCAGGTGACCGGGTCACGTGGGGTCACCGGCCCCAGGTGACCGGGTCACGTGGGGTCACCGGCACCAGGTGACCGGGTCACGTGGGGACACCGGCCCCAGGTGACCGGGTCACGTGGGGTCACCGGCCCCAGGTGACCGGGTCACGTGGGGTTACCGGCCCCAGGTGACCCGGTCACGTGGGGTCACCGGCCCCAGGTGACCGGGTCACGTGGGGACACCGGCCCCAGGTAACCGGGTCATACTAAGTCCCCGGACCCAGGTCACCGGGTCAGTTCGGGACCCCGGACCTAGGTCGGGTCATGTCACGTCCCATGCCCGGGTCCCCGGGTTGGATTTTTACCCAGGCCCCGGGTCACAGGGTCATGTCGGGTCAACGGCCTGGGTACAAGGGTCTGGTGACCACCCCGACCCCAGGTCTCCGGGTCATGACGGGACACCGGACCAGGTCCCCGAGTCCGGTCGACACCACAGCCCCAGGTCACCGGGTCATGTCGGGACCCAGCCCGGGTCCCCGGGACGGGTTTTTACCCCATCCGCAGATCACCGGGTCCTGTCGGGTACCCGGGTCGGGTCCCCTGGACAGGTCGGCACCCCGGCCCCGGGTCACGGGGTCATGTCGGGTCGCTGTCCCGGGTACCAGTGTCAGGTGACCACCCCGGCCCCGGGAGACGGAGTCATACCGGGTCCCCGGCCCGGGTCCCCGGGTTGCATCGGGACAAAAGCACCGGATCACTGGATCACGTGGGGGCCCGGGCCCGGGTCCCCGGGTTGCATCGGGACACCAGCGAAGGACCACCGGGTCCTGTCGGGTCCCCGGCCCGGGTCCCCTGGACAGGTCGTTAACCCGGCCCCAGGTCACCGGGTCGTGTCGGGTAACCGGCCTGGTTCCCAGGTTCCGGTGACCACCCCGGCACCAGGACCCCGGGTCCCGTGGGGACCCCGGCCCCAGGTGACCAGGTCACGCGGGGTCACCGGCCCCAGGTCAGCGGGTCACGTGGGGTCACCGGCCCCAGGTCAGCGGGTCACGTGGGGACACCGGCCCCAGGTCACCGCGTCAGGTCGGGACCCCGAACCCAGGTCCACGAGTCCGTCGACACCACAGCCCCGGGTCACCAAGTCGTGTCGGGTAACCGGCCTGGTTCCCAGGTTCCGATGACCACCCCGGCACCAGGACCCCGGGTCACGTGGGGACACCGGCCCCAGGTGACCGGGTCACGTGGGGTCACCGGCCCCAGGTGACCCGGTCACGTGGGGTCACCGGCCCCAGGTGACCGGGTCACGTGGGGACACCGGCCCCAGGTGACCGGGTCACGTGGGGTCACCGGCCGAGGTGACCGGGTCACGTGGGGTCACCGGCCCCAGGTGACCGGGTCACGTGGGGTCACCGGCCCCAGGTGACCTGGTCACGTGGGGTCACCGGCCCCAGGTGACCGGGTCACGTGGGGACACCGGCCCCAGGTGACCGGGTCACGTGGGGTCACCGGCCCCAGGTGACCGGGTCACGTGGGCTCACCAGCACCAGGTGACCGGGTCACGTGGGGACCCCGGCCCCAGGTGACCGGGTCACGTGGGGTCACCGGCCCCAGGTGACCTGGTCACGTGGGGTCACCGGCCCCAGGTCAGCGGGTCACGTGGGGACACCGGCCCCAGGTGACCGGGTCACGTGGGGTCACCGGCCCCAGGTGACCGGGTCACGTGGGGACACCGGCCCCAGGTGACCGGGTCACGTGGGGTCACCGGCCCCAGGTGACCGGGTCACGTGGGGACACCGGCCCCAGTTCAGCGGGTCACGTGGGGACCCCGGACCCAGGTCAGCGGGTCACGTGGGGACACCGGCCCCAGGTAACCGGGTCATACTAAGTCCCCGGACCCAGGTCACCGGGTCAGTTCGGGACCCCGGACCCAGGTCGGGTCATGTCACGTCCCATGCCCGGGTCCCCGGGTTGGATTTTTACCCAGGCCCCGGGTCACAGGGTCATGTCGGGTCAACGGCCTGGGTACAAGGGTCTGGTGACCACCCCGACCCCAGGTCTCCGGGTCATGATGGGACACCGGACCAGGTCCCCGAGTCCGGTCGACACCACAGCCCCAGGTCACCGGGTCATGTCGGGACCCAGCCCGGGTCCCCGGGTTGCATCGGGACAAAAGCACCGGATCACTGGATCACGTGGGGGCCCGGGCCCGGGTCCCCGGGTTGCATCGGGACACCAGCGAAGGACCACCGGGTCCTGTCGGGTCCCCGGCCTGGGTCCCCTGGACAGGTCGTTAACCCGGCCCCAGGTCACCGGGTCGTGTCGGGTAACCGGCCTGGTTCCCAGGTTCCGGTGACCACCCCGGCACCAGGACCCCGGGTCCCGTGGGGACCCCGGCCCCAGGTGACCGGGTCACGCGGGGTCACCGGCCCCAGGTCAGCGGGTCACGTGGGGTCACCGGCCCCAGGTCAGCGGGTCACGTGGGGACACCGGCCCCAGGTCACCGCGTCAGGTCGGGACCCCGAACCCAGGTCCACGAGTCCGTCGACACCACAGCCCCGGGTCACCGGGTCGTGTCGGGTAACCGGCCTGGTTCCCAGGTTCCGATGACCACCCCGGCACCAGGACCCCGGGTCACGTGGGGACACCAGCCCCAGGTGACCGGGTCACGTGGGGTCACCGGCCCCAGGTGACCCGGTCACGTGGGGTCACCGGCCCCAGGTGACCGGGTCACGTGGGGACACAGGCACCAGGTGACCGGGTCACGTGGGGTCACCGGCCCCAGGTGACCGGGTCACGTGGCGTCACCGGCCCCAGGTCAGCGGGTCACGTGGGGTCACCGGCCCCAGGTGACCGGGTCACGTGGGGACACCGGCCCCAGGTCAGCGGGTCACGTGGGGACACCGGCCCCAGGTGACCGGGTCACGTGGGGTCACCGGCCCAGGTGACCGGGTCACGTGGGGTCACCGGCCCCAGGTGACCGGGTCACGTGGGGTCACCGGCCCCAGGTGACCGGGTCACGTGGGGTCACCGGCCCCAGGTGACCGGGTCACGTGGGGACACCGGCCCCAGGTGACCGGGTCACGTGGGGTCACCGGCCCCAGGTGACCGGGTCACGTGGGGTCACCGGCACCAGGTGACCGGGTCACGTGGGGACACCGGCCCCAGGTGACCGGGTCACGTGGGGTCACCGGCCCCAGGTGACCGGGTCACGTGGGGTCACCGGCCCCAGGTGACCCGGTCACGTGGGGTCACCGGCCCCAGGTGACCGGGTCACGTGGGGTCACCGGCCCCAGGTCAGCGGGTCACGTGGGGACACCGGCCCCAGGTGACCGGGTCACGTGGGGTCACCGGCCCCAGGTGACCGGGTCACGTGGGGACACCGGCCCCAGGTGACCGGGTCACGTGGGGTCACCGGCCCCAGGTGACCGGGTCACGTGGGGACACCGGCCCCAGTTCAGCGGGTCACGTGGGGACCCCGGACCCAGGTCAGCAGGTCACGTGGGGACACCGGCCCCAGGTAACCGGGTCATACTAAGTCCCCGGACCCAGGTCACCGGGTCAGTTCGGGACCCCGGACCCAGGTCGGGTCATGTCACGTCCCATGCCCGGGTCCCCGGGTTGGATTTTTACCCAGGCCCCGGGTCACAGGGTCATGTCGGGTCAACGGCCTGGGTACAAGGGTCTGGTGACCACCCCGACCCCAGGTCTCCGGGTCATGACGGGACACCGGACCAGGTCCCCGAGTCCGGTCGACACCACAGCCCCAGGTCACCGGGTCATGTCGGGACCCAGCCCGGGTCCCCGGGACGGGTTTTTACCCCATCCGCAGATCACCGGGTCCTGTCGGGTACCCGGGTCGGGTCCCCTGGACAGGTCGGCACCCCGGCCCAGGGTCACGGGGTCATGTCGGGTCGCTGTCCCGGGTACCAGTGTCAGGTGACCACCCCGGCCCCGGGAGACGGAGTCATACCGGGTCCCCGGCCCGGGTCCCCGGGTTGCATCGGGACAAAAGCACCGGATCACTGGATCACGTGGGGGCCCGGGCCCGGGTCCCCGGGTTGCATCGGGACACCAGCGAAGGACCACCGGGTCCTGTCGGGTCCCCGGCCCGGGTCCCCTGGACAGGTCGTTAACCCGGCCCCAGGTCACCGGGTCGTGTCGGGTAACCGGCCTGGTTCCCAGGTTCCGGTGACCACCCCGGCACCAGGACCCCGGGTCCCGTGGGGACCCCGGCCCCAGGTGACCGGGTCACGCGGGGTCACCGGCCCCAGGTCAGCGGGTCACGTGGGGTCACCGGCCCCAGGTGACCGGGTCACGTGGGGACACCGGCCCCAGGTCACCGCGTCAGGTCGGGACCCCGAACCCAGGTCCACGAGTCCGTCGACACCACAGCCCCGGGTCACCAAGTCGTGTCGGGTAACCGGCCTGGTTCCCAGGTTCCGATGACCACCCCGGCACCAGGACCCCGGGTCACGTGGGGACACCGGCCCGGGGCCGTCTCCCGGGGCCGGGGTGGTCACCTGACACTGGTACCCGGGACAGCGACCCGACATGACCCCGTGACCCGGGGCCGGGGTGCCGACCTGTCCAGGGGACCCGACCCGGGTACCCGACAGGACCCGGTGATCTGCGGCTGGGGTAAAAACCCGTCCCGGGGACCCGGGCTGGGTCCCGACATGACCCGGTGACCTGGGGCTGTGGTGTCGACCGGACTCGGGGACCTGGTCCGGTGTCCCGTCATGACCCGGAGACCTGGGGTCGGGGTGGTCACCAGACCCTTGTACCCAGGCCGTTGACCCGACATGACCCTGTGACCCGGGGCCTGGGTAAAAATCCAACCCGGGGACCCGGGCATGGGACGTGACATGACCCGACCTGGGTCCGGGGTCCCGAACTGACCCGGTGACCTGGGTCCGGGGACTTAGTATGACCCGGTTACCTGGGGCCGGTGTCCCCACGTGACCCGCAGACCTGGGTCCGGGGTCCCCACGTGACCCGCTGAACTGGGGCCGGTGTCCCCACGTGACCCGGTCACCTGGGGCCGGTGACCCCACGTGACCCGGTCACCTGGGGCCGGTGACCCCACGTGACCCGGTCACCTGGGTTGGTGACCCCACGTGACCCGGTGACCTGGGGCCGGTGTCCCCACGTGACCCGCTGACCTGGGGCCGGTGTCCCCACGTGACCCGGTCACCTGGGGCCGGTGACCCCACGTGACCCGCTGACCTGGGGCCGGTGACCCCACGTGACCCGGTCACCTGGGGCCGGTGACCCCACGTGACCCGGTCACCTGGGGCCGGTGTCCCCACGTGACCCGGTCACCTGGGGCCGGTGACCCCACGTGACCCGGTCACCTGGGGCCGGTGTCCCCACGTGACCCGGGGTCCTGGTGCCGGGGTGGTCATCAGAACCTGGGAACCAGGCCGGTTACCCGACACGACTTGGTGACCCGGGGCTGTGGTGTCGACGGACTCGTGGACCTGGGTTCGGGGTCCCGACCTGACGCGGTGACCTGGGGCCGGTGTCCCCACGTGACCCGGTCACCTGGGGCCGGTGACCCCACGTGACCCGCTGACCTGGGGCCGGTGACCCCGCGTGACCCGGTCACCTGGGGCCGGGGTCCCCACGGGACCCGGGGTCCTGGTGCCGGGGTGGTCACCGGAACCTGGGAACCAGGCCGGTTACCCGACACGACCCGGTGACCTGGGGCCGGGTTAACGACCTGTCCAGGGGACCCGGGCCGGGGACCCGACAGGACCCGGTGGTCCTTCGCTGGTGTCCCGATGCAACCCGGGGACCCGGGCCCGGGCCCCCACGTGATCCAGTGATCCGGTGCTTTTGTCCCGATGCAACCCGGGGACCCGGGCCGGGGACCCGGTATGACTCCGTCTCCCGGGGCCGGGGTGGTCACCTGACACTGGTACCCGGGACAGCGACCCGACATGACCCCGTGACCCGGGGCCGGGGTGCCGACCTGTCCAGGGGACCCGACCCGGGTACCCGACAGGACCCGGTGATCTGCGGCTGGGGTAAAAACCCGTCCCGGGGACCCGGGCTGGGTCCCGACATGACCCGGTGACCTGGGGCTGTGGTGTCGACCGGACTCGGGGACCTGGTCCGGTGTCCCGTCATGACCCGGAGACCTGGGGTCGGGGTGGTCACCAGACCCTTGTACCCAGGCCGTTGACCCGACATGACCCTGTGACCCGGGGCCTGGGTAAAAATCCAACCCGGGGACCCGGGCATGGGACGTGACATGACCCGACCTGGGTCCGGGGTCCCGAACTGACCCGGTGACCTGGGTCCGGGGACTTAGTATGACCCGGTTACCTGGGGCCGGTGTCCCCACGTGACCCGCTGACCTGGGGCCGGTGACCCCACGTGACCCGGTCACCTGGGGCCGGTGACCCCACGTGACCGGGTCACCTGGGGCCGGTGACCCCACGTGACCCGGTCACCTGGGGCCGGTGACCCCACGTGACCCGGTCACCTGGGGCCGGTGACCCCACGTGAACGGGTCACCTGGGGCCGGTGACCCCACGTGACCCGGTCACCTGGGGCCGGTGACCCCACGTGACCCGGTCACGTGGGGTCACCGGCCCCAGGTCAGCGGGTCACGTGGGGACACCGGCCCCAGGTAACCGGGTCATACTAAGTCCCCGGACCCAGGTCACCGGGTCAGTTCGGGACCCCGGACCCAGGTCGGGTCATGTCACGTCCCATGCCCGGGTCCCCGGGTTGGATTTTTACCCAGGCCCCGGGTCACAGGGTCATGTCGGGTCAACGGCCTGGGTACAAGGGTCTGGTGACCACCCCGGCCCCAGGTGACCGGGTCACGCGGGGTCACCGGCCCCAGGTGACCGGGTCACGTGGGGACACCGGCCCCAGGTCACCGCGTCAGGTCGGGACCCCGAACCCAGGTCCACGAGTCCGTCGACACCACAGCCCCGGGTCACCAAGTCGTGTCGGGTAACCGGCCTGGTTCCCAGGTTCCGATGACCACCCCGGCACCAGGACCCCGGGTCACGTGGGGACACCGGCCCCAGGTGACCGGGTCACTAGGGTCACCGGCCCCAGGTGACCCGGTCACGTGGGGTCACCGGCCCCAGGTGACCGGGTCACGTGGGGACAACGGCACCAGGTGACCGGGTCACGTGGGGTCACCGGCCCCAGGTCAGCGGGTCACGTGGGGTCACCGGCCCCAGGTGACCTGGTCACGTGGGGTCACCGGCCCCAGGTGACCGGGTCACGTGGGGTCACCGGCCCCAGGTGACCGGGTCACGTGGGGTCACCGGCCCCAGGTGACCGGGTCACGTGGGGTCACCGGCCCCAGGTCAGCGGGTCACGTGGGGTCACCGGCCCCAGGTGACCGGGTCACGTGGGGACACCGGCCCCAGGTCAGCGGGTCACGTGGGGACACCGGCCCCAGGTCACTGGGTCACGTGGGGTCACCGGCCCAGGTGACCGGGTCACGTGGGGTCACCGGCCCCAGGTGACCGGGTCACGTGGGGTCACCGGCCCCAGGTGACCGGGTCACGTGGGGACACCGGCCCCAGGTGACCGGGTCACGTGGGGTCACCGGCCCCAGGTGACCGGGTCACGTGGGGTCAGCGGCACCAGGTGACCGGGTCACGTGGGGACCCCGGCCCCAGGTGACCGGGTCACGTGGGGTCACCGGCCCCAGGTGACCGGGTCACGTGGGGACACCGGCCCCAGGTGACCGGGTCACGTGGGGTCACCGGCCCCAGGTGACCGGGTCACGTGGGGTCACCGGCCCCAGGTGACCGGGTCACGTGGGGTCACCGGCCCCAGGTCAGCGGGTCACGTGGGGACACCGGCCCCAGGTGACCGGGTCACGTGGGGTCACCGGCCCCAGGTGACCGGGTCACGTGGGGACACCGGCCCCAGGTGACCGGGTCACGTGGGGTCACCGGCCCCAGGTGACCGGGTCACGTGGGGACACCGGCCCCAGTTCAGCGGGTCACGTGGGGACCCCGGACCCAGGTCAGCGGGTCACGTGGGGACACCGGCCCCAGGTAACCGGGTCATACCGAGTCCCCGGACCCAGGTCACCGGGTCAGTTCGGGACCCCGGACCCAGGTCGGGTCATGTCACGTCCCATGCCCGGTTCCCCGGGTTGGATTTTTACCCAGGCCCCGGGTCACAGGGTCATGTCGGGTCAACGGCCTGGGTACAAGGGTCTGGTGACCACCCCGACCCCAGGTCTCCGGGTCATGACGGGACACCGGACCAGGTCCCCGAGTCCGGTCGACACCACAGCCCCAGGTCACCGGGTCATGTCGGGACCCAGCCCGGGTCCCCGGGACGGGTTTTTACCCCAGCCGCAGATCACCGGGTCCTGTCGGGTACCCGGGTCGGGTCCCCTGGACAGGTCGGCACCCCGGCCCCGGGTCACGGGGTCATGTCGGGTCGCTGTCCCGGGTACCAGTGTCAGGTGACCACCCCGGCCCCGGGAGACGGAGTCATACCGGGTCCCCGGCCCGGGTCCCCGGGTTGCATCGGGACAAAAGCACCGGATCACTGGATCACGTGGGGGCCCGGGCCCGGGTCCCCGGGTTGCATCGGGACACCAGCGAAGGACCACCGGGTCCTGTCGGGTCCCCGGCCCGGGTCCCCTGGACAGGTCGTTAACCCGGCCCCAGGTCACCGGGTCGTGTCGGGTAACCGGCCTGGTTCCCAGGTTCCGGTGACCACCCCGGCACCAGGACCCCGGGTCCCGTGGGGACCCCGGCCCCAGGTGACCGGGTCACGCGGGGTCACCGGCCCCAGGTCAGCGGGTCACGTGGGGTCACCGGCCCCAGGTCAGCGGGTCACGTGGGGGACACCGGCCCCAGGTCAGCGGGTCACGTGGGGACACCGGCCCCAGGTCACCGCGTCAGGTCGGGACCCCGAACCCAGGTCCACGAGTCCGTCGACACCACAGCCCCGGGTCACCGGGTCGTGTCGGGTAACCGGCCTGGTTCCCAGGTTCCGATGACCACCCCGGCACCAGGACCCCGGGTCACGTGGGGACACCGGCACCAGGTGACCGGGTCACGTGGGGTCACCGGCCCCAGGTCAGCGGGTCACGTGGGGACACCGGCCCCAGGTGACCGGGTCACGTGGGGTCACCGGCCCCAGGTGACCGGGTCACGTGGGGTCACCGGCCCCAGGTGACCGGGTCACGTGGGGACACCGGCCCCAGGTGACCGGGTCACGTGGGGTCACCGGCCCCAGGTGACCGGGTCACGTGGGGTCACCGGCCCCAGGTGACCGGGTCACGTGGGGTCACCGGCCCCAGGTGACCGGGTCACGTGGGGACACCAGCCCCAGGTGACCGGGTCACGTGGGGACACCGGCCCCAGGTCACCGGGTCACGTGGGGTCACCGGCCCAGGTGACCGGGTCACGTGGGGTCACCGGCCCCAGGTGACCGGGTCACGTGGGGTCACCGGCCCCAGGTCAGCGGGTCACGTGGGGACACCGGCCCCAGGTGACCGGGTCACGTGGGGTCACCGGCCCCAGGTGACCGGGTCACGTGGGGACACCGGCCCCAGGTGACCGGGTCACGTGGGGTCACCGGCCCCAGGTGACCGGGTCACGTGGGGACACCGGCCCCAGTTCAGCGGGTCACGTGGGGACCCCGGACCCAGGTCAGCGGGTCACGTGGGGACACCGGCCCCAGGTAACCGGGTCATACTAAGTCCCCGGACCCAGGTCACCGGGTCAGTTCGGGACCCCGGACCCAGGTCGGGTCATGTCACGTCCCATGCCCGGGTCCCCGGGTTGGATTTTTACCCAGGCCCCGGGTCACAGGGTCATGTCGGGTCAACGGCCTGGGTACAAGGGTCTGGTGACCACCCCGACCCCAGGTCCCCGGGTCATGACGGGACACCGGACCAGGTCCCCGAGTCCGGTCGACACCACAGCCCCAGGTCACCGGGTCATGTCGGGACCCAGCCCGGGTCCCCGGGACGGGTTTTTACCCCAGCCGCAGATCACCGGGTCCTGTCGGGTACCCGGGTCGGGTCCCCTGGACAGGTCGGCACCCCGGCCCCGGGTCACGGGGTCATGTCGGGTCGCTGTCCCGGGTACCAGTGTCAGGTGACCACCCCGGCCCCGGGAGACGGAGTCATACCGGGTCCCCGGCCCAGGTCCCCGGGTTGCATCGGGACAAAAGCACCGGATCACTGGATCACGTGGGGGCCCGGGCCCGGGTCCCCGGGTTGCATCGGGACACCAGCGAAGGACCACCGGGTCCTGTCGGGTCCCCGGCCCGGGTCCCCTGGACAGGTCGTTAACCCGGCCCCAGGTCACCGGGTCGTGTCGGGTAACCGGCCTGGTTCCCAGGTTCCGGTGACCACCCCGGCACCAGGACCCCGGGTCCCGTGGGGACCCCGGCCCCAGGTGACCGGGTCACGCGGGGTCACCGGCCCCAGGTCAGCGGGTCACGTGGGGTCACCGGCCCCAGGTGACCTGGTCACGTGGGGTCACCGGCCCCAGGTGACCGGGTCACGTGGGGTCACCGGCCCCAGGTGACCGGGTCACGTGAGGTCACCGGCCCCAGGTGACCGGGTCACGTGGGGTCACCGGCCCCAGGTGACCGGGTCACGTGGGGTCACCGGCCCCAGGTGACCGGGTCACGTGGGGTCACCGGCCCCAGGTGACCGGGTCACGTGGGGTCACCGGCCCCAGGTGACCTGGTCACGTGGGGTCACCGGCCCCAGGTGACCGGGTCACGTGGGGTCACCGGACCCAGGTCAGCGGGTCACGTGGGGACACCGGCCCCAGGTGACCGGGTCACGTGGGGTCACCGGCCCCAGGTGACCGGGTCACGTGGGGTCACCGGCCCCAGGTGACCGGGTCACGTGGGGTCACCGGCCCCAGGTGACCGGGTCACGTGGGGACACCGGCTCCAGGTGACCGGGTCACGTGGGGTCACCGGCCCCAGGTGACCGGGTCACGTGGGGTCACCGGCCCCAGGTGACCGGGTCACGTGGGGACACCGGCCCCAGGTCAGCGGGTCACGTGGGGACACCGGCCCCAGGTCACCGGGTCACGTGGGGTCACCGGCCCAGGTGACCGGGTCACGTGGGGTCACCGGCCCCAGGTGACCGGGTCACGTGGGGTCACCGGCCCCAGGTCAGCGGGTCACGTGGGGACACCGGCCCCAGGTGACCGGGTCACGTGGGGTCACCGGCCCCAGGTGACCGGGTCACGTGGGGTCACCGGCCCCAGGTGACCGGGTCACGTGGGGTCACCGGCCCCAGGTGACCGGGTCACGTGGGGACACCGGCCCCAGTTCAGCGGGTCACGTGGGGACCCCGGACCCAGGTCAGCGGGTCACGTGGGGACACCGGCCCCAGGTAACCGGGTCATACTAAGTCCCCGGACCCAGGTCACCGGGTCAGTTCGGGACCCCGGACCCAGGTCGGGTCATGTCACGTCCCATGCCCGGGTCCCCGGGTTGGATTTTTACCCAGGCCCCGGGTCACAGGGTCATGTCGGGTCAACGGCCTGGGTACAAGGGTCTGGTGACCACCCCGACCCCAGGTCCCCGGGTCATGACGGGACACCGGACCAGGTCCCCGAGTCCGGTCGACACCACAGCCCCAGGTCACCGGGTCATGTCGGGACCCAGCCCGGGTCCCCGGGACGGGTTTTTACCCCAGCCGCAGATCACCGGGTCCTGTCGGGTACCCGGGTCGGGTCCCCTGGACAGGTCGGCACCCCGGCCCCGGGTCACGGGGTCATGTCGGGTCGCTGTCCCGGGTACCAGTGTCAGGTGACCACCCCGGCCCCGGGAGACGGAGTCATACCGGGTCCCCGGCCCAGGTCCCCGGGTTGCATCGGGACAAAAGCACCGGATCACTGGATCACGTGGGGGCCCGGGCCCGGGTCCCCGGGTTGCATCGGGACACCAGCGAAGGACCACCGGGTCCTGTCGGGTCCCCGGCCCGGGTCCCCTGGACAGGTCGTTAACCCGGCCCCAGGTCACCGGGTCGTGTCGGGTAACCGGCCTGGTTCCCAGGTTCCGGTGACCACCCCGGCACCAGGACCCCGGGTCCCGTGGGGACCCCGGCCCCAGGTGACCGGGTCACGCGGGGTCACCGGCCCCAGGTCAGCGGGTCACGTGGGGTCACCGGCCCCAGGTGACCTGGTCACGTGGGGTCACCGGCCCCAGGTGACCGGGTCACGTGGGGTCACCGGCCCCAGGTGACCGGGTCACGTGAGGTCACCGGCCCCAGGTGACCGGGTCACGTGGGGTCACCGGCCCCAGGTGACCGGGTCACGTGGGGTCACCGGCCCCAGGTGACCGGGTCACGTGGGGTCACCGGCCCCAGGTGACCGGGTCACGTGGGGTCACCGGCCCCAGGTGACCGGGTCACGTGGGGTCCCCGGCCCCAGGTGACCTGGTCACGTGGGGTCACCGGCCCCAGGTGACCGGGTCACGTGGGGTCACCGGACCCAGGTCAGCGGGTCACGTGGGGACACCGGCCCCAGGTGACCGGGTCACGTGGGGTCACCGGCCCCAGGTGACCGGGTCACGTGGGGTCACCGGCCCCAGGTGACCGGGTCACGTGGGGACACCGGCTCCAGGTGACCGGGTCACGTGGGGTCACCGGCCCCAGGTGACCGGGTCACGTGGGGTCACCGGCCCCAGGTGACCGGGTCACGTGGGGACACCGGCCCCAGGTCAGCGGGTCACGTGGGGACACCGGCCCCAGGTCACCGGGTCACGTGGGGTCACCGGCCCAGGTGACCGGGTCACGTGGGGTCACCGGCCCCAGGTGACCGGGTCACGTGGGGTCACCGGCCCCAGGTCAGCGGGTCACGTGGGGACACCGGCCCCAGGTGACCGGGTCACGTGGGGTCACCGGCCCCAGGTGACCGGGTCACGTGGGGACACCGGCCCCAGGTGACCGGGTCACGTGGGGTCACCGGCCCCAGGTGACCGGGTCACGTGGGGACACCGGCCCCAGTTCAGCGGGTCACGTGGGGACCCCGGACCCAGGTCAGCGGGTCACGTGGGGACACCGGCCCCAGGTAACCGGGTCATACTAAGTCCCCGGACCCAGGTCACCGGGTCAGTTCGGGACCCCGGACCCAGGTCGGGTCATGTCACGTCCCATGCCCGGGTCCCCGGGTTGGATTTTTACCCAGGCCCCGGGTCACAGGGTCATGTCGGGTCAACGGCCTGGGTACAAGGGTCTGGTGACCACCCCGACCCCAGGTCCCCGGGTCATGACGGGACACCGGACCAGGTCCCCGAGTCCGGTCGACACCACAGCCCCAGGTCACCGGGTCATGTCGGGACCCAGCCCGGGTCCCCGGGACGGGTTTTTACCCCAGCCGCAGATCACCGGGTCCTGTCGGGTACCCGGGTCGGGTCCCCTGGACAGGTCGGCACCCCGG
Organism: Somateria mollissima; assembly: GCA_951411735.1. Lineage (NCBI taxonomy): Eukaryota > Metazoa > Chordata > Aves > Anseriformes > Anatidae > Somateria > Somateria mollissima. The sequence goes on from CATOCB010000075.1 coordinate 524,944, forward strand.
CCCCGGGTCACGGGGTCATGTCGGGTCGCTGTCCCGGGTACCAGTGTCAGGTGACCACCCCGGCCCCGGGAGACGGAGTCATACCGGGTCCCCGGCCCAGGTCCCCGGGTTGCATCGGGACAAAAGCACCGGATCACTGGATCACGTGGGGGCCCGGGCCCGGGTCCCCGGGTTGCATCGGGACACCAGCGAAGGACCACCGGGTCCTGTCGGGTCCCCGGCCCGGGTCCCCTGGACAGGTCGTTAACCCGGCCCCAGGTCACCGGGTCGTGTCGGGTAACCGGCCTGGTTCCCAGGTTCCGGTGACCACCCCGGCACCAGGACCCCGGGTCCCGTGGGGACCCCGGCCCCAGGTGACCGGGTCACGCGGGGTCACCGGCCCCAGGTCAGCGGGTCACGTGGGGTCACCGGCCCCAGGTCAGCGGGTCACGTGGGGACACCGGCCCCAGGTCACCGCGTCAGGTCGGGACCCCGAACCCAGGTCCACGAGTCCGTCGACACCACAGCCCCGGGTCACCAAGTCGTGTCGGGTAACCGGCCTGGTTCCAAGGTTCCGATGACCACCCCGGCACCAGGACCCCGGGTCACGTGGGGACACCGGCCCCAGGTGACCGGGTCACGTGGGGTCACCGGCCCCAGGTGACCCGGTCACGTGGGGACACCGGCCCCAGGTGACCGGGTCACGTGGGGTCACCGGCCCCAGGTGACCGGGTCACGTGGGGTCACCGGCCCCAGGTGACCGGGTCACGTGGGGTCACCGGCCCCAGGTGACCGGGTCACGTGGGGTCACCGGCCCCAGGTGACCGGGTCACGTGGGGTCACCGGCCCCAGGTGACCTGGTCACGTGGGGTCACCGGCCCCAGGTGACCGGGTCACGTGGGGTCACCGGCCCCAGGTGACCGGGTCACGTGGGGTCACCGGACCCAGGTAACCGGGTCATACCGAGTCCCCGGACCCAGGTCACCGGGTCAGTTCGGGACCCCGGACCCAGGTCGGGTCATGTCACGTCCCATGCCCGGGTCCCCGGGTTGGATTTTTACCCAGGCCCCTGGTCACAGGGTCATGTCGGGTCAACGGCCTGGGTACAAGGGTCTGGTGACCACCCCGACCCCAGGTCCCCGGGTCATGACGGGACACCGGACCAGGTCCCCGAGTCCGGTCGACACCACAGCCCCAGGTCACCGGGTCCTGTCGGGTACCCGGGTCGGGTCCCCTGGACAGGTCGGCACCCCGGCCCCGGGTCACGGGGTCATGTCGGGTCGCTGTCCCGGGTACCAGTGTCAGGTGACCACCCCGGCCCCGGGAGACGGAGTCATACCGGGTCCCCGGCCCAGGTCCCCGGGTTGCATCGGGACAAAAGCACCGGATCACTGGATCACGTGGGGGCCCGGGCCCGGGTCCCCGGGTTGCATCGGGACACCAGCGAAGGACCACCGGGTCCTGTCGGGTCCCCGGCCCGGGTCCCCTGGACAGGTCGTTAACCCGGCCCCAGGTCACCGGGTCGTGTCGGGTAACCGGCCTGGTTCCCAGGTTCCGGTGACCACCCCGGCACCAGGACCCCGGGTCCCGTGGGGACCCCGGCCCCAGGTGACCGGGTCACGCGGGGTCACCGGCCCCAGGTCAGCGGGTCACGTGGGGTCACCGGCCCCAGGTGACCGGGTCACGTGAGGTCACCGGCCCCAGGTGACCGGGTCACGTGGGGTCACCGGCCCCAGGTGACCGGGTCACGTGGGGTCACCGGCCCCAGGTGACCGGGTCACGTGGGGTCACCGGCCCCAGGTGACCGGGTCACGTGGGGTCACCGGCCCCAGGTGACCGGGTCACGTGGGGTCACCGGACCCAGGTCAGCGGGTCACGTGGGGTCACCGGCCCCAGGTGACCGGGTAACGTGGGGTCACCGGCCCCAGGTGACCGGGTCACGTGGGGTCACCGGCCCCAGGTGACCGGGTCACGTGGGGTCACCGGCCCCAGGTGACCTGGTCACGTGGGGTCACCGGCCCCAGGTGACCGGGTCACGTGGGGTCACCGGACCCAGGTCAGCGGGTCACGTGGGGACACCGGCCCCAGGTGACCGGGTCACGTGGGGTCACCGGCCCCAGGTGACCGGGTCACGTGGGGTCACCGGCCCCAGGTGACCGGGTCACGTGGGGACACCGGCTCCAGGTGACCGGGTCACGTGGGGTCACCGGCCCCAGGTCAGCGGGTCACGTGGGGTCACCGGCCCCAGGTGACCTGGTCACGTGGGGTCACCGGCCCCAGGTGACCGGGTCACGTGGGGACACCGGCCCCAGGTGACCGGGTCACGTGGGGTCACCGGACCCAGGTCAGCGGGTCACGTGGGGACACCGGCCCCAGGTAACCGGGTCATACCGAGTCCTCGGACCCAGGTCACCGGGTCAGTTCGGGACCCCGGACCCAGGTCGGGTCATGTCACGTCCCATGCCCGGGTCCCCGGGTTGGATTTTTACCCAGGCCCCGGGTCACAGGGTCATGTCGGGTCAACGGCCTGGGTACAAGGGTCTGGTGACCACCCCGACCCCAGGTCTCCGGGTCATGACGGGACACCGGACCAGGTCCCCGAGTCCGGTCGACACCACAGCCCCAGGTCACCGGGTCATGTCGGGACCCAGCCCGGGTCCCCGGGACGGGTTTTTACCCCAGCCGCAGATCACCGGGTCCTGTCGGGTACCCGGGTCGGGTCCCCTGGACAGGTCGGCACCCCGGCCCCGGGTCACGGGGTCATGTCGAGTCGCTGTCCCGGGTACCAGTGTCAGGTGACCACCCCGGCCCCGGGAGACGGAGTCATACCGGGTCCCCGGCCCAGGTCCCCGGGTTGCATCGGGACAAAAGCACCGGATCACTGGATCACGTGGGGGCCCGGGCCCGGGTCCCCGGGTTGCATCGGGACACCAGCGAAGGACCACCGGGTCCTGTCGGGTCCCCGGCCCGGGTCCCCTGGACAGGTCGTTAACCCGGCCCCAGGTCACCGGGTCATGTCGCGCACCCGGCCTGGTTCCCAGGTTCCGGTGACCACCCCGGCACCAGGACCCCGGGTCCCGTGGGGACCCCGGCCCCAGGTGACCGGGTCACGCGGGGTCACCGGCCCCAGGTCAGCGGGTCACGTGGGGTCACCGGCCCCAGGTCAGCGGGTCACGTGGGGACACCGGCCCCAGGTCACCGCGTCAGGTCGGGACCCCGAACCCAGGTCCACGAGTCCGTCGACACCACAGCCCCGGGTCACCAAGTCGTGTCGGGTAACCGGCCTGGTTCCAAGGTTCCGATGACCACCCCGGCACCAGGACCCCGGGTCACGTGGGGACACCGGCCCCAGGTGACCGGGTCACGTGGGGTCACCGGCCCCAGGTGACCCGGTCACGTGGGGACACCGGCCCCAGGTGACCGGGTCACGTGGGGTCACCGGCCCCAGGTGACCGGGTCACGTGGGGTCACCGGCCCCAGGTGACCGGGTCACGTGGGGTCACCGGCCCCAGGTGACCGGGTCACGTGGGGACACCGGCCCCAGGTGACCGGGTCACGTGAGGTCACCGGCCCCAGGTGACCGGGTCACGTGGGGTCACCGGCCCCAGGTGACCGGGTCACGTGGGGTCACCGGCCCCAGGTGACCGGGTCACGTGGGGTCACCGGCCCCAGGTGACCGGGTCACGTAGGGTCACCGGCCCCAGGTGACCTGGTCACGTGGGGTCACCGGCCCCAGATGACCGGGTCACGTGGGGTCACCGGCCCCAGGTGACCGGGTCACGTGGGGTCACCGGACCCAGGTAACCGGGTCATACCGAGTCCCCGGACCCAGGTCACCGGGTCAGTTCGGGACCCCGGACCCAGGTCGGGTCATGTCACGTCCCATGCCCGGGTCCCCGGGTTGGATTTTTACCCAGGCCCCTGGTCACAGGGTCATGTCGGGTCAACGGCCTGGGTACAAGGGTCTGGTGACCACCCTGACCCCAGGTCCCCGGGTCATGACGGGACACCGGACCAGGTCCCCGAGTCCGGTCGACACCACAGCCCCAGGTCACCGGGTCATGTCGGGTACCCGGGTCGGGTCCCCTGGACAGGTCGGCACCCCGGCCCCGGGTCACGGGGTCATGTCGGGTCGTTGTCCCGGGTACCAGTGTCAGGTGACCACCCCGGCCCCGGGAGACGGAGTCATACCGGGTCCCCGGCCCGGGTCCCCGGGTTGCATCGGGACAAAAGCACCGGATCACTGGATCACGTGGGGGCCCGGGCCCGGGTCCCAGGGTTGCATCGGGACACCAGCGAAGGACCACCGGGTCCTGTCGGGTCCCCGGCCCGGGTCCCCTGGACAGGTCGTTAACCCGGCCCCAGGTCACCGGGTCGTGTCGGGTAACCGGCCTGGTTCCCAGGTTCCGGTGACCACCCCGGCACCAGGACACCGGGTCCCGTGGGGACCCCGGCCCCAGGTGACCGGGTCACGCGGGGTCACCGGCCCCAGGTCAGCGGGTCACGTGGGGACACCGGCCCCAGGTCAGCGGGTCACGTGGGGACACCGGCCCCAGGTGACCGGGTCACGTGGGGTCACCGGCACCAGGTGACTGGGTCACGTGGGGTCACCGGCCCCAGGTGACCTGGTCACGTGGGGTCACCGGCACCAGGTGACCGGGTCACGTGGGGTCACCGGCCCCAGGTGACCGGGTCACGTGGGGTCACCGGCCCCAGGTGACCGGGTCACGTGGGGTCACCGGCCCCAGGTGACCGGGTCACGTGGGGTCACCGGCCCCAGGTGACCGGGTCACGTGGGGTCACCGGCCCCAGGTCAGCGGGTCACGTGGGGACACCGGCCCCAGGTCACCGCGTCAGGTCGGGACCCCGAACCCAGGTCCACGAGTCCGTCGACACCACAGCCCCGGGTCACCAAGTCGTGTCGGGTAACCGGCCTGGTTCCAAGGTTCCGATGACCACCCCGGCACCAGGACCCCGGGTCACGTGGGGACACCGGCCCCAGGTGACCGGGTCACGTGGGGTCACCGGCCCCAGGTGACCCGGTCACGTGGGGACACCGGCCCCAGGTGACCGGGTCACGTGGGGTCACCGGCCCCAGGTGACCGGGTCACGTGGGGTCACCGGCCCCAGGTGACCTGGTCACGTGGGGTCACCGGCCCCAGGTGACCTGGTCACGTGGGGTCACCGGCCCCAGGTGACCGGGTCACGTGGGGACACCGGCCCCAGGTGACCGGGTCACGTGAGGTCACCGGCCCCAGGTGACCGGGTCACGTGGGGTCACCGGCCCCAGGTGACCGGGTCACGTGGGGTCACCGGCCCCAGGTGACCGGGTCACGTGGGGTCACCGGCCCCAGGTGACCGGGTCACGTGGGGTCACCGGCCCCAGGTGACCGGGTCACGTAGGGTCACCGGCCCCAGGTGACCTGGTCACGTGGGGTCACCGGCCCCAGATGACCGGGTCACGTGGGGTCACCGGCCCCAGGTGACCGGGTCACGTGGGGTCACCGGACCCAGGTAACCGGGTCATACCGAGTCCCCGGACCCAGGTCACCGGGTCAGTTCGGGACCCCGGACCCAGGTCGGGTCATGTCACGTCCCATGCCCGGGTCCCCGGGTTGGATTTTTACCCAGGCCCCTGGTCACAGGGTCATGTCGGGTCAACGGCCTGGGTACAAGGGTCTGGTGACCACCCTGACCCCAGGTCCCCGGGTCATGACGGGACACCGGACCAGGTCCCCGAGTCCGGTCGACACCACAGCCCCAGGTCACCGGGTCATGTCGGGTACCCGGGTCGGGTCCCCTGGACAGGTCGGCACCCCGGCCCCGGGTCACGGGGTCATGTCGGGTCGTTGTCCCGGGTACCAGTGTCAGGTGACCACCCCGGCCCCGGGAGACGGAGTCATACCGGGTCCCCGGCCCGGGTCCCCGGGTTGCATCGGGACAAAAGCACCGGATCACTGGATCACGTGGGGGCCCGGGCCCGGGTCCCAGGGTTGCATCGGGACACCAGCGAAGGACCACCGGGTCCTGTCGGGTCCCCGGCCCGGGTCCCCTGGACAGGTCGTTAACCCGGCCCCAGGTCACCGGGTCGTGTCGGGTAACCGGCCTGGTTCCCAGGTTCCGGTGACCACCCCGGCACCAGGACACCGGGTCACGTGGGGACCCCGGCCCCAGGTGACCGGGTCACGCGGGGTCACCGGCCCCAGGTCAGCGGGTCACGTGGGGACACCGGCCCCAGGTCAGCGGGTCACGTGGGGACACCGGCCCCAGGTGACCGGGTCACGTGGGGTCACCGGCACCAGGTGACTGGGTCACGTGGGGTCACCGGCCCCAGGTGACCTGGTCACGTGGGGTCACCGGCACCAGGTGACCGGGTCACGTGGGGTCACCGGCCCCAGGTGACCGGGTCACGTGGGGTCACCGGCCCCAGGTGACCGGGTCACGTGGGGTCACCGGCCCCAGGTGACCGGGTCACGTGGGGTCACCGGCCCCAGGTGACCGGGTCACGTGGGGACACCGGCCCCAGGTGACCGGGTCACGTGGGGTCACCGGCCCCAGGTGACCGGGTCACGTGGGGTCACCGGCCCCAGGTGACCTGGTCACGTGGGGTCACCGGCCCCAGGTGACCGGGTCACGTGGGGTCACCGGCCCCAGGTGACCGGGTCACGTGGGGACACCGGCCTCAGGTCAGCGGGTCACGTGGGGACCCCGGACCCAGGTCGGGTCATGTCACGTCCCATGCCCGGGTCCCCGGGTTGGATTTTTACCCAGGCCCCTGGTCACAGGGTCATGTCGGGTCAACGGCCTGGGTACAAGGGTCTGGTGACCACCCCGACCCCAGGTCTCCGGGTCATGACGGGACACCGGACCAGGTCCCCGAGTCCGGTCGACACCACAGCCCCAGGTCACCGGGTCATGTCGGGACCCAGCCCGGGTCCCCGGGACGGGTTTTTACCCCAGCCGCAGATCACCGGGTCCTGTCGGGTACCCGGGTCGGGTCCCCTGGACAGGTCGGCACCCCGGCCCCGGGTCACGGGGTCATGTCGGGTCGCTGTCCCGGGTACCAGTGTCAGGTGACCACCCCGGCCCCGGGAGACGGAGTCATACCGGGTCCCCGGCCCAGGTCCCCGGGTTGCATCGGGACAAAAGCACCGGATCACTGGATCACGTGGGGGCCCGGGCCCGGGTCCCCGGGTTGCATCGGGACACCAGCGAAGGACCACCGGGTCCTGTCGGGTCCCCGGCCCGGGTCCCCTGGACAGGTCGTTAACCCGGCCCCAGGTCACCGGGTCGTGTCGGGTAACCGGCCTGGTTCCCAGGTTCCGGTGACCACCCCGGCACCAGGACCCCGGGTCCCGTGGGGACCCCGGCCCCAGGTGACCGGGTCACGCGGGGTCACCGGCCCCAGGTCAGCGGGTCACGTGGGGTCACCGGCCCCAGGTGACCGGGTCACGTGAGGTCACCGGCCCCAGGTGACCGGGTCACGTGGGGTCACCGGCCCCAGGTGACCGGGTCACGTGGGGTCACCGGCCCCAGGTGACCGGGTCACGTGGGGTCACCGGCCCCAGGTGACCGGGTCACGTGGGGTCACCGGCCCCAGGTGACCGGGTCACGTGGGGTCACCGGACCCAGGTCAGCGGGTCACGTGGGGTCACCGGCCCCAGGTGACCGGGTAACGTGGGGTCACCGGCCCCAGGTGACCGGGTCACGTGGGGTCACCGGCCCCAGGTGACCGGGTCACGTGGGGTCACCGGCCCCAGGTGACCTGGTCACGTGGGGTCACCGGCCCCAGGTGACCGGGTCACGTGGGGTCACCGGACCCAGGTCAGCGGGTCACGTGGGGACACCGGCCCCAGGTGACCGGGTCACGTGGGGTCACCGGCCCCAGGTGACCGGGTCACGTGGGGTCACCGGCCCCAGGTGACCGGGTCACGTGGGGACACCGGCTCCAGGTGACCGGGTCACGTGGGGTCACCGGCCCCAGGTCAGCGGGTCACGTGGGGTCACCGGCCCCAGGTGACCTGGTCACGTGGGGTCACCGGCCCCAGGTGACCGGGTCACGTGGGGACACCGGCCCCAGGTGACCGGGTCACGTGGGGTCACCGGACCCAGGTCAGCGGGTCACGTGGGGACACCGGCCCCAGGTAACCGGGTCATACCGAGTCCTCGGACCCAGGTCACCGGGTCAGTTCGGGACCCCGGACCCAGGTCGGGTCATGTCACGTCCCATGCCCGGGTCCCCGGGTTGGATTTTTACCCAGGCCCCGGGTCACAGGGTCATGTCGGGTCAACGGCCTGGGTACAAGGGTCTGGTGACCACCCCGACCCCAGGTCTCCGGGTCATGACGGGACACCGGACCAGGTCCCCGAGTCCGGTCGACACCACAGCCCCAGGTCACCGGGTCATGTCGGGACCCAGCCCGGGTCCCCGGGACGGGTTTTTACCCCAGCCGCAGATCACCGGGTCCTGTCGGGTACCCGGGTCGGGTCCCCTGGACAGGTCGGCACCCCGGCCCCGGGTCACGGGGTCATGTCGAGTCGCTGTCCCGGGTACCAGTGTCAGGTGACCACCCCGGCCCCGGGAGACGGAGTCATACCGGGTCCCCGGCCCAGGTCCCCGGGTTGCATCGGGACAAAAGCACCGGATCACTGGATCACGTGGGGGCCCGGGCCCGGGTCCCCGGGTTGCATCGGGACACCAGCGAAGGACCACCGGGTCCTGTCGGGTCCCCGGCCCGGGTCCCCTGGACAGGTCGTTAACCCGGCCCCAGGTCACCGGGTCATGTCGCGCACCCGGCCTGGTTCCCAGGTTCCGGTGACCACCCCGGCACCAGGACCCCGGGTCCCGTGGGGACCCCGGCCCCAGGTGACCGGGTCACGCGGGGTCACCGGCCCCAGGTCAGCGGGTCACGTGGGGTCACCGGCCCCAGGTCAGCGGGTCACGTGGGGACACCGGCCCCAGGTCACCGCGTCAGGTCGGGACCCCGAACCCAGGTCCACGAGTCCGTCGACACCACAGCCCCGGGTCACCAAGTCGTGTCGGGTAACCGGCCTGGTTCCAAGGTTCCGATGACCACCCCGGCACCAGGACCCCGGGTCACGTGGGGACACCGGCCCCAGGTGACCGGGTCACGTGGGGTCACCGGCCCCAGGTGACCCGGTCACGTGGGGACACCGGCCCCAGGTGACCGGGTCACGTGGGGTCACCGGCCCCAGGTGACCGGGTCACGTGGGGTCACCGGCCCCAGGTGACCGGGTCACGTGGGGTCACCGGCCCCAGGTGACCGGGTCACGTGGGGACACCGGCCCCAGGTGACCGGGTCACGTGAGGTCACCGGCCCCAGGTGACCGGGTCACGTGGGGTCACCGGCCCCAGGTGACCGGGTCACGTGGGGTCACCGGCCCCAGGTGACCGGGTCACGTGGGGTCACCGGCCCCAGGTGACCGGGTCACGTAGGGTCACCGGCCCCAGGTGACCTGGTCACGTGGGGTCACCGGCCCCAGATGACCGGGTCACGTGGGGTCACCGGCCCCAGGTGACCGGGTCACGTGGGGTCACCGGACCCAGGTAACCGGGTCATACCGAGTCCCCGGACCCAGGTCACCGGGTCAGTTCGGGACCCCGGACCCAGGTCGGGTCATGTCACGTCCCATGCCCGGGTCCCCGGGTTGGATTTTTACCCAGGCCCCTGGTCACAGGGTCATGTCGGGTCAACGGCCTGGGTACAAGGGTCTGGTGACCACCCTGACCCCAGGTCCCCGGGTCATGACGGGACACCGGACCAGGTCCCCGAGTCCGGTCGACACCACAGCCCCAGGTCACCGGGTCATGTCGGGTACCCGGGTCGGGTCCCCTGGACAGGTCGGCACCCCGGCCCCGGGTCACGGGGTCATGTCGGGTCGTTGTCCCGGGTACCAGTGTCAGGTGACCACCCCGGCCCCGGGAGACGGAGTCATACCGGGTCCCCGGCCCGGGTCCCCGGGTTGCATCGGGACAAAAGCACCGGATCACTGGATCACGTGGGGGCCCGGGCCCGGGTCCCAGGGTTGCATCGGGACACCAGCGAAGGACCACCGGGTCCTGTCGGGTCCCCGGCCCGGGTCCCCTGGACAGGTCGTTAACCCGGCCCCAGGTCACCGGGTCGTGTCGGGTAACCGGCCTGGTTCCCAGGTTCCGGTGACCACCCCGGCACCAGGACACCGGGTCCCGTGGGGACCCCGGCCCCAGGTGACCGGGTCACGCGGGGTCACCGGCCCCAGGTCAGCGGGTCACGTGGGGACACCGGCCCCAGGTCAGCGGGTCACGTGGGGACACCGGCCCCAGGTGACCGGGTCACGTGGGGTCACCGGCACCAGGTGACTGGGTCACGTGGGGTCACCGGCCCCAGGTGACCTGGTCACGTGGGGTCACCGGCACCAGGTGACCGGGTCACGTGGGGTCACCGGCCCCAGGTGACCGGGTCACGTGGGGTCACCGGCCCCAGGTGACCGGGTCACGTGGGGTCACCGGCCCCAGGTGACCGGGTCACGTGGGGTCACCGGCCCCAGGTGACCGGGTCACGTGGGGTCACCGGCCCCAGGTCAGCGGGTCACGTGGGGACACCGGCCCCAGGTCACCGCGTCAGGTCGGGACCCCGAACCCAGGTCCACGAGTCCGTCGACACCACAGCCCCGGGTCACCAAGTCGTGTCGGGTAACCGGCCTGGTTCCAAGGTTCCGATGACCACCCCGGCACCAGGACCCCGGGTCACGTGGGGACACCGGCCCCAGGTGACCGGGTCACGTGGGGTCACCGGCCCCAGGTGACCCGGTCACGTGGGGACACCGGCCCCAGGTGACCGGGTCACGTGGGGTCACCGGCCCCAGGTGACCGGGTCACGTGGGGTCACCGGCCCCAGGTGACCTGGTCACGTGGGGTCACCGGCCCCAGGTGACCTGGTCACGTGGGGTCACCGGCCCCAGGTGACCGGGTCACGTGGGGACACCGGCCCCAGGTGACCGGGTCACGTGAGGTCACCGGCCCCAGGTGACCGGGTCACGTGGGGTCACCGGCCCCAGGTGACCGGGTCACGTGAGGTCACCGGCCCCAGGTGACCGGGTCACGTGGGGTCACCGGCCCCAGGTGACCGGGTCACGTGGGGTCACCGGCCCCAGGTGACCGGGTCACGTAGGGTCACCGGCCCCAGGTGACCTGGTCACGTGGGGTCACCGGCCCCAGATGACCGGGTCACGTGGGGTCACCGGCCCCAGGTGACCGGGTCACGTGGGGTCACCGGACCCAGGTAACCGGGTCATACCGAGTCCCCGGACCCAGGTCACCGGGTCAGTTCGGGACCCCGGACCCAGGTCGGGTCATGTCACGTCCCATGCCCGGGTCCCCGGGTTGGATTTTTACCCAGGCCCCTGGTCACAGGGTCATGTCGGGTCAACGGCCTGGGTACAAGGGTCTGGTGACCACCCTGACCCCAGGTCCCCGGGTCATGACGGGACACCGGACCAGGTCCCCGAGTCCGGTCGACACCACAGCCCCAGGTCACCGGGTCATGTCGGGTACCCGGGTCGGGTCCCCTGGACAGGTCGGCACCCCGGCCCCGGGTCACGGGGTCATGTCGGGTCGTTGTCCCGGGTACCAGTGTCAGGTGACCACCCCGGCCCCGGGAGACGGAGTCATACCGGGTCCCCGGCCCGGGTCCCCGGGTTGCATCGGGACAAAAGCACCGGATCACTGGATCACGTGGGGGCCCGGGCCCGGGTCCCAGGGTTGCATCGGGACACCAGCGAAGGACCACCGGGTCCTGTCGGGTCCCCGGCCCGGGTCCCCTGGACAGGTCGTTAACCCGGCCCCAGGTCACCGGGTCGTGTCGGGTAACCGGCCTGGTTCCCAGGTTCCGGTGACCACCCCGGCACCAGGACACCGGGTCACGTGGGGACCCCGGCCCCAGGTGACCGGGTCACGCGGGGTCACCGGCCCCAGGTCAGCGGGTCACGTGGGGACACCGGCCCCAGGTCAGCGGGTCACGTGGGGACACCGGCCCCAGGTGACCGGGTCACGTGGGGTCACCGGCACCAGGTGACTGGGTCACGTGGGGTCACCGGCCCCAGGTGACCTGGTCACGTGGGGTCACCGGCACCAGGTGACCGGGTCACGTGGGGTCACCGGCCCCAGGTGACCGGGTCACGTGGGGTCACCGGCCCCAGGTGACCGGGTCACGTGGGGTCACCGGCCCCAGGTGACCGGGTCACGTGGGGTCACCGGCCCCAGGTGACCGGGTCACGTGGGGTCACCGGCCCCAGGTGACCGGGTCACGTGGGGACACCGGCCCCAGGTGACCGGGTCACGTGGGGTCACCGGCCCCAGGTGACCGGGTCACGTGGGGTCACCGGCCCCAGGTGACCTGGTCACGTGGGGTCACCGGCCCCAGGTGACCGGGTCACGTGGGGTCACCGGCCCCAGGTGACCGGGTCACGTGGGGACACCGGCCTCAGGTCAGCGGGTCACGTGGGGACCCCGGACCCAGGTCGGGTCATGTCACGTCCCATGCCCGGGTCCCCGGGTTGGATTTTTACCCAGGCCCCTGGTCACAGGGTCATGTCGGGTCAACGGCCTGGGTACAAGGGTCTGGTGACCACCCCGACCCCAGGTCTCCGGGTCATGACGGGACACCGGACCAGGTCCCCGAGTCCGGTCGACACCACAGCCCCAGGTCACCGGGTCATGTCGGGACCCAGCCCGGGTCCCCGGGACGGGTTTTTACCCCAGCCGCAGATCACCGGGTCCTGTCGGGTACCCGGGTCGGGTCCCCTGGACAGGTCGGCACCCCGGCCCCGGGTCACGGGGTCATGTCGGGTCGCTGTCCCGGGTACCAGTGTCAGGTGACCACCCCGGCCCCGGGAGACGGAGTCATACCGGGTCCCCGGCCCGGGTCCCCGGGTTGCATCGGGACAAAAGCACCGGATCACTGGATCACGTGGGGGCCCGGGCCCGGGTCCCCGGGTTGCATCGGGACACCAGCGAAGGACCACCGGGTCCTGTCGGGTCCCCGGCCCGGGTCCCCTGGACAGGTCGTTAACCCGGCCCCAGGTCACCGGGTCGTGTCGGGTAACCGGCCTGGTTCCCAGGTTCCGGTGACCACCCCGGCACCAGGACCCCGGGTCCCGTGGGGACCCCGGCCCCAGGTGACCGGGTCACGCGGGGTCACCGGCCCCAGGTCAGCGGGTCACGTGGGGTCACCGGCCCCAGGTGACCTGGTCACGTGGGGTCACCGGCCCCAGGTCACCGGGTCACGTGGGGTCACCGGCACCAGGTGACCTGGTCACGTGGGGTCACCGGCCCCAGGTGACCGGGTCACGTGGGGTCACCGGCACCAGGTGACCGGGTCACGTGGGGTCACCGGCCCCAGGTGACCTGGTCACGTGGGGTCACCGGCCCCAGGTGACCGGGTCACGTGGGGTCACCGGCCCCAGGTGACCTGGTCACGTGGGGTCACCGGCCCCAGGTGACCGGGTCACGTGAGGTCACCGGCCCCAGGTGACCGGGTCACGTGGGGTCACCGGCCCCAGGTGACCGGGTCACGTGGGGTCACCGGCCCCAGGTGACCGGGTCACGTGGGGTCACCGGCCCCAGGTGACCGGGTCACGTGTGGTCACCGGCCCCAGGTGACCGGGTCACGTGGGGACACCGGCCCCAGGTGACCGGGTCACGTGGGGTCACCGGCCCCAGGTCAGCGGGTCACGTGGGGTCACCGGCCCCAGGTGACCTGGTCACGTGGGGTCACCGGCCCCAGGTGACCGGGTCACGTGGGGTCACCGGCCCCAGGTGACCGGGTCACGTGGGGTCACCGGACCCAGGTCAGCGGGTCACGTGGGGACACCGGCCCCAGGTGACCGGGTCACGTGTGGTCACCGGCCCCAGGTGACCGGGTCACGTGGGGTCACCGGCCCCAGGTGACCGGGTCACGTTGGGTCACCGGCCCCAGGTGACCGGGTCACGTGGGGACACCGGCCCCAGGTGACCGGGTCACGTGGGGTCACCGGCCCCAGGTCAGCGGGTCACGTGGGGTCACCGGCCCCAGGTGACCTGGTCACGTGGGGTCACCGGCCCCAGGTGACCGGGTCACGTGGGGACACCGGCCCCAGGTGACCGGGTCACGTGGGGTCACCGGACCCAGGTCAGCGGGTCACGTGGGGACACCGGCCCCAGGTAACCGGGTCATACCGAGTCCTCGGACCCATGTCACCGGGTCAGTTCGGGACCCCGGACCCAGGTCGGGTCATGTCACGTCCCATGCCCGGGTCCCCGGGTTGGATTTTTACCCAGGCCCCGGGTCACAGGGTCATGTCGGGTCAACGGCCTGGGTACAAGGGTCTGGTGACCACCCCGACCCCAGGTCCCCGGGTCATGACGGGACACCGGACCAGGTCCCCGAGTCCGGTCGACACCACAGCCCCAGGTCACCGGGTCATGTCGGGACCCAGCCCGGGTCCCCGGGACGGGTTTTTACCCCAGCCGCAGATCACCGGGTCCTGTCGGGTACCCGGGTCGGGTCCCCTGGACAGGTCGGCACCCCGGCCCCGGGTCACGGGGTCATGTCGAGTCGCTGTCCCGGGTACCAGTGTCAGGTGACCACCCCGGCCCCGGGAGACGGAGTCATACCGGGTCCCCGGCCCAGGTCCCCGGGTTGCATCGGGACAAAAGCACCGGATCACTGGATCACGTGGGGGCCCGGGCCCGGGTCCCCGGGTTGCATCGGGACACCAGCGAAGGACCACCAGGTCCTGTCGGGTCCCCGGCCCGGGTCCCCTGGACAGGTCGTTAACCCGGCCCCAGGTCACCGGGTCATGTCGCGCACCCGGCCTGGTTCCCAGGTTCCGGTGACCACCCCGGCACCAGGACCCCGGGTCCCGTGGGGACCCCGGCCCCAGGTGACCGGGTCACGCGGGGTCACCGGCCCCAGGTCAGCGGGTCACGTGGGGTCACCGGCCCCAGGTCAGCGGGTCACGTGGGGACACCGGCCCCAGGTCACCGCGTCAGGTCGGGACCCCGAACCCAGGTCCACGAGTCCGTCGACACCACAGCCCCGGGTCACCAAGTCGTGTCGGGTAACCGGCCTGGTTCCCAGGTTCCGATGACCACCCCGGCACCAGGACCCCGGGTCACGTGGGGACACCGGCCCCAGGTGACCGGGTCACGTGGGGTCACCGGCCCCAGGTGACCCGGTCACGTGGGGTCACCGGCCCCAGGTGACCGGGTCACGTGGGGTCACCGGCCCCAGGTGACCGGGTCACGTGGGGTCACCGGCCCCAGGTGACCGGGTCACGTGGGGTCACCGGCCCCAGGTGACCGGGTCACGTGGGGTCACCGGCCCCAGGTGACCGGGTCACGTGGGGTCACCGGCCCCAGGTGACCGGGTCACGTGGGGTCACCGGCCCCAGGTGACCTGGTCACGTGGGGTCACCGGCCCCAGGTGACCGGGTCACGTGGGGTCACCGGACCCAGGTAACCGGGTCATACCGAGTCCCCGGACCCAGGTCACCGGGTCAGTTCGGGACCCCGGACCCAGGTCGGGTCATGTCACGTCCCATGCCCGGGTCCCCGGGTTGGATTTTTACCCAGGCCCCGGGTCACGGGGTCATGTCGGGTCGCTGTCCCGGGTACCAGTGTCAGGTGACCACCCCGGCCCCGGGAGACGGAGTCATACCGGGTCCCCGGCCCAGGTCCCCGGGTTGCATCGGGACAAAAGCACCGGATCACTGGATCACGTGGGGGCCCGGGCCCGGGTCCCCGGGTTGCATCGGGACACCAGCGAAGGACCACCGGGTCCTGTCGGGTCCCCGGCCCGGGTCCCCTGGACAGGTCGTTAACCCGGCCCCAGGTCACCGGGTCGTGTCGGGTAACCGGCCTGGTTCCCAGGTTCCGGTGACCACCCCGGCACCAGGACCCCGGGTCCCGTGGGGACCCCGGCCCCAGGTGACCGGGTCACGCGGGGTCACCGGCCCCAGGTCAGCGGGTCACGTGGGGTCACCGGCACCAGGTGACTGGGTCACGTGGGGTCACCGGCCCCAGGTGACCTGGTCACGTGGGGTCACCGGCCCCAGGTGACCGGGTCACGTGGGGTCACCGGCCCCAGGTGACCGGGTCACGTGGGGTCACCAGCCCCAGGTGACCGGGTCACGTGGGGTCACCGGCCCCAGGTGACCGGGTCACGTGGGGTCACCGGCCCCAGGTGACCGGGTCACGTGGGGTCACCGGCCCCAGGTGACCGGGTCACGTGGGGTCACCGGCCCCAGGTGACCGGGTCACGTGGGGACACCGGCCCCAGGTGACCGGGTCACGTGGGGTCACCGGCCCCAGTTCAGCGGGTCACGTGGGGACCCCGGACCCAGGTGACCGGGTCACGTGGGGACACCGGCCTCAGGTCAGCGGGTCACGTGGGGACCCCGGACCCAGGTCGGGTCATGTCACGTCCCATGCCCGGGTCCCCGGGTTGGATTTTTACCCAGGCCCCTGGTCACAGGGTCATGTCGGGTCAACGGCCTGGGTACAAGGGTCTGGTGACCACCCCGACCCCAGGTCTCCGGGTCATGACGGGACACCGGACCAGGTCCCCGAGTCCGGTCGACACCACAGCCCCAGGTCACCGGGTCATGTCGGGACCCAGCCCGGGTCCCCGGGACGGGTTTTTACCCCAGCCGCAGATCACCGGGTCCTGTCGGGTACCCTGGTCGGGTCCCCTGGACAGGTCGGCACCCCGGCCCCGGGTCACGGGGTCATGTCGGGTCGCTGTCCCGGGTACCAGTGTCAGGTGACCACCCCGGCCCCGGGAGACGGAGTCATACCGGGTCCCCGGCCCGGGTCCCCGGGTTGCATCGGGACAAAAGCACCGGATCACTGGATCACGTGGGGGCCCGGGCCCGGGTCCCCGGGTTGCATCGGGACACCAGCGAAGGATCACCGGGTCCTGTCGGGTCCCCGGCCCGGGTCCCCTGGACAGGTCGTTAACCCGGCCCCAGGTCACCGGGTCATGTCGCGCACCCGGCCTGGTTCCCACGTTCCGGTGACCACCCCGGCACCAGGACCCCGGGTCCCGTGGGGACCCCGGCCCCAGGTGACCGGGTAACGTGGGGTCACCGGCCCCAGGTCAGCGGGTCACGTGGGGTCACCGGCCCCAGGTCAGCGGGTCACGTGGGGACACCGGCCCCAGGTCAGCGGGTCACGTGGGGACACCGGCCCCAGGTCACCGCGTCAGGTCGGGACCCCGAACCCAGGTCCACGAGTCCGTCGACACCACAGCCCCGGGTCACCGGGTCGTGTCGGGTAACCGGCCTGGTTCCCAGGTTCCGATGACCACCCCGGCACCAGGACTCTGGGTCACGTGGGGACACCGGCCCCAGGTGACCGGGTCACGTGGGGTCACCGGACCCAGGTGACCCGGTCACGTGGGGACACCGGCCCCAGGTGACCGGGTCACGTGGGGTCACCGGCCCCAGGTGACCCGGTCACGTGGGGTCACCGGCCCCAGGTGACCGGGTCACGTGGGGTCACCGGCCCCAGGTGACCGGGTCACGTGGGGACACGGGCCCCAGGTGACCGGGTCACGTGGGGTCACCGGCCCCAGGTCAGCGGGTCACGTGGGGTCACCGGCCCCAGGTGACCTGGTCACGTGGGGTCACCGGCCCCAGGTGACCGGGTCACGTGGGGTCACCGGCCCCAGGTGACCGGGTCACGTGGGGTCACCGGCCCCAGGTGACCTGGTCACGTGGGGTCACCGGCCCCAGGTGACCGGGTCACGTGGGGTCACCGGCCCCAGGTGACTGGGTCACGTGGGGTCACCGGCCCCAGGTCAGCGGGTCACGTGGGGACCCCGGCCCCAGGTGACCGGGTCACGTGGGGACACCGGCCCCAGGTCAGCGGGTCACGTGGGGTCACCGGCCCCAGGTGACCTGGTCACGTGGGGACCCCGGCCCCAGGTGACCGGGTCACGTGGGGACCCCTGGCCCAGGTAACCGGGTCATACCGAGTCCCCGGACCCAGGTCACAGGGTCAGTTCGGGACCCCGGACCCAGGTCGGGTCATGTCACGTCCCATGCCCGGGTCCCCGGGTTGGATTTTTACCCAGGCCCCGGGTCACAGGGTCATGTCGGGTCAACGGCCTGGGTACAAGGGTCTGGTCACCACCCCGACCCCAGGTCCCCGGGTCATGACGGGACACCGGACCAGGTCCCCGAGTCCGGTCGACACCACAGCCCCAGGTCACCGGGTCATGTCGGGACCCAGCCCGGGTCCCCGGGACGGGTTTTTACCCCACCCGCAGATCACCGGGTCCTGTCGGGTACCCGGGTCGGGTCCCCTGGACAGGTCGGCACCCCGGCCCCGGGTCACGGGGTCATGTGGAGTCGCTGTCCCGGGTACCAGTGTCAGGTGACCACCCCGGCCCCGGGAGACGGAGTCATACCGGGTCCCCGGCCCAGGTCCCCGGGTTGCATCGGGACAAAAGCACCGGATCACTGGATCACGTGGGGGCCCGGGCCCGGGTCCCCGGGTTGCATCGGGACACCAGCGAAGGACCACCGGGTCCTGTCGGGTCCCCGGCCCGGGTCCCCTGGACAGGTCGTTAACCCGGCCCCAGGTCACCGGGTCATGTCACGCACCCGGCCTGGTTCCCAGGTTCCGGTGACCACCCCGGCACCAGGACCCCGGGTCACGTGGGGACACCGGCCCCAGGTGACCGGGTCACGTGGGGTCACCGGCCCCAGGTGACCGGGTCACGTGGGGTCACCGGCCCCAGGTGACCGGGTCACGTGGGGTCACCGGCCCCAGGTGACCGGGTCACGTGGGGACACCGGCCCCAGGTGACCGGGTCACGTGGGGTCACCGGCCCCAGGTGACCGGGTCACGTGGGGTCACCGGCCCCAGGTGACCTGGTCACGTGGGGTCACCGGCCCCAGGTGACCGGGTCACGTGGGGTCACCGGCCCCAGGTGACCGGGTCACGTGGGGTCACCGGACCCAGGTCAGCGGGTCACGTGGGGACACCGGCCCCAGGTAACCGGGTCATACCGAGTCCCCGGACCCAGGTCACCGGGTGAGTTCGGGACCCCGGACCCAGGTCGGGTCATGTCACGTCCCATGCCCGGGTCCCCGGGTTGGATTTTTACCCAGGCCCCGGGTCACAGGGTCATGTCGGGTCAACGGCCTGGGTACAAGGGTCTGGTGACCACCCCGACCCCAGGTCCCCGGGTCATGACGGGACACCGGACCAGGTCCCCGAGTCCGGTCGACACCACAGCCCCAGGTCACCGGGTCATGTCGGGACCCAGCCCGGGTCCCCGGGACGGGTTTTTACCCCAGCCGCAGATCACCGGGTCCTGTCGGGTACCCGGGTCGGGTCCCCTGGACAGGTCGGCACCCCGGCCCCGGGTCACGGGGTCATGTGGAGTCGCTGTCCCGGGTACCAGTGTCAGGTGACCACCCCGGCCCCGGGAGACGGAGTCATACCGGGTCCCCGGCCCAGGTCCCCGGGTTGCATCGGGACAAAAGCACCGGATCACTGGATCACGTGGGGGCCCGGGCCCGGGTCCCCGGGTTGCATCGGGACACCAGCGAAGGACCACCGGGTCCTGTCGGGTCCCGGGCCCGGGTCCCCTGGACAGGTCGTTAACCCGGCCCCAGGTCACCGGGTCGTGTCGGGTAACCGGCCTGGTTCCCAGGTTCCGGTGACCACCCCGGCACCAGGACCCCGGGTCCCGTGGGGACCCCGGCCCCAGGTGACCGGGTCACGCGGGGTCACCGGCCCCAGGTCAGCGGGTCACGTGGGGTCACCGGCCCCAGGTGACCTGGTCACGTGGGGACACCGGCCCCAGGTGACCGGGTCACGTGGGGTCACCGGCACCAGGTGACCTGGTCACGTGGGGTCACCGGCCCCAGGTGACCGGGTCACGTGGGGTCACCGGCACCAGGTGACCGGGTCACGTGGGGTCACCGGCCCCAGGTCACCGGATCACGTGGGGTCACCGGCACCAGGTGACGGGGTCACGTGGGGTCACCGGCCCCAGGTGACCTGGTCACGTGGGGTCACCGGCCCCAGGTGACCGGGTCACGTGGGGTCACCGGCCCCAGGTGACCGGGTCACGTGAGGTCACCGGCCCCAGGTGACCGGGTCACGTGGGGTCACCGGCCCCAGGTGACCGGGTCACGTGGGGTCACCGGCCCCAGGTGACCGGGTCACGTGGGGTCACCGGCCCCAGGTGACCGGGTCACGTGGGGTCACCGGCCCCAGGTGACCGGGTCATGTGGGGTCACCGGCCCCAGGTCAGCGGGTCACGTGGGGACACCGGCCCCAGGTGACCGGGTCACGTGGGGTCACCGGCCCCAGGTCAGTGGGTCACGTGGGGTCACCGGCCCCAGGTGACCTGGTCACGTGGGGTCACCGGCCCCAGGTGACCGGGTCACGTGGGGTCACCGGCCCCAGGTGACCGGGTCACGTGGGGTCACCGGACCCAGGTCAGCGGGTCACGTGGGGACACCGGCCCCAGGTAACCGGGTCATACCGAGTCCCCGGACCCAGGTCACCGGGTGAGTTCGGGACCCCGGACCCAGGTCGGGTCATGTCACGTCCCATGCCCGGGTCCCCGGGTTGGATTTTTACCCAGGCCCCGGGTCACAGGGTCATGTCGGGTCAACGGCCTGGGTACAAGGGTCTGGTGACCACCCCGACCCCAGGTCCCCGGGTCATGACGGGACACCGGACCAGGTCCCCGAGTCCGGTCGACACCACAGCCCCAGGTCACCGGGTCATGTCGGGACCCAGCCCGGGTCCCCGGGACGGGTTTTTACCCCAGCCGCAGATCACCGGGTCCTGTCGGGTACCCGGGTCGGGTCCCCTGGACAGGTCGGCACCCCGGCCCCGGGTCACGGGGTCATGTGGAGTCGCTGTCCCAGGTACCAGTGTCAGGTGACCACCCCGGCCCCGGGAGACGGAGTCATACCGGGTCCCCGGCCCAGGTCCCCGGGTTGCATCGGGACAAAAGCACCGGATCACTGGATCACGTGGGGGCCCGGGCCCGGGTCCCCGGGTTGCATCGGGACACCAGCGAAGGACCACCGGGTCCTGTCGGGTCCCCGGCCCGGGTCCCCTGGACAGGTCGTTAACCCGGCCCCAGGTCACCGGGTCATGTCACGCACCCGGCCTGGTTCCCAGGTTCCGGTGACCACCCCGGCACCAGGACCCCGGGTCCCGTGGGGACCCCGGCCCCAGGTGACCGGGTCACGTAGGGACACCGGCCCCAGGTCATCGGGTCACGTGGGGTCACCGGCCCCAGTTGACCGGGTCACGTGGGGTCACCGGCACCAGGTGACCGGGTCACGTGGGGTCACCGGCCCCAGGTGACCTGGTCACGTGGGGTCACCGGCACCAGGTGACCGGGTCACGTGGGGTCACCGGCCCCAGGTGACCGGGTCACGTGAGGTCACCGGCCCCAGGTGAGCGGGTCACGTGGGGTCACCGGCCCCAGGTGACCGGGTCACGTGGGGTCACCGGCCCCAGGTGACCTGGTCACGTGGGGTCACCGGCCCCAGGTGACCGGGTCACGTGGGGTCACCGGCCCCAGGTGACCGGGTCACGTGAGGTCACCGGCCCCAGGTGACCGGGTCACGTGGGGTCACCGGCCCCAGGTGACCGGGTCACGTGGGGTCACCGGCCCCAGGTGACCGGGTCACGTGGGGTCACCGGCCCCAGGTGACCGGGTCACGTGGGGTCACCGGCCCCAGGTGACCGGGTCACGTGGGGACACCGGCCTCAGGTCAGCGGGTCACGTGGGGACCCCGGACCCAGGTCAGCGGGTCACGTGGGGACACCGGCCCCAGGTAACCGGGTCATACCGAGTCCCCGGACCCAGGTCACCGGGTCAGTTCGGGACCCCGGACCCAGGTCGGGTCATGTCACGTCCCTTGTCCGGGTCCACGGGTTGGATTTTTACCCAGGCCCCGGGTCACAGGGTCATGTCGGGTCAACGGCCTGGGTACAAGGGTCTGGTGACCACCCCGACCCCAGGTCTCCGGGTCCTGACGGGACACCGGACCAGGTCCCCGAGTCCGGTCGACACCACAGCCCCAGGTCACCGGGTCATGTCGGGACCCAGCCCGGGTCCCCGGGACGGGTTTTTACCCCAGCCGCAGATCACCGGGTCCTGTCGGGTACCCGGGTCGGGTCCCCTGGACAGGTCGGCACCCCGGCCCCGGGTCACGGGGTCATGTCGGGTCGCTGTCCCGGGTACCAGTGTCAGGTGACCACCCCGGCCCCGGGAGACGGAGTCATACCGGGTCCCCGGCCCGGGTCCCCGGGTTGCATCGGGACAAAAGCACCGGATCACTGGATCACGTGGGGGCCCGGGCCCGGGTCCCCGGGTTGCATCGGGACACCAGCGAAGGACCACCAGGTCCTGTCGGGTCCCCGGCCCGGGTCCCCTGGACAGGTCGTTAACCCGGCCCCAGGTCACCGGGTCGTGTCGGGTAACCGGCCTGGTTCCCAGGTTCCGGTGACCACCCCGGCACCAGGACCCCGGGTCCCGTGGGGACCCCGGCCCCAGGTGACCGGGTCACGCGGGGTCACCGGCCCCAGGTCAGCGGGTCACGTGGGGTCACCGGCCCCAGGTGACCGGGTCACGTGGGGACACCGGCCCCAGGTCACCGCGTCAGGTCGGGACCCCGAACCCAGGTCCACGAGTCCGTCGACACCACAGCCCCGGGTCACCAAGTCGTGTCGGGTAACCGGCCTGGTTCCCAGGTTCCGATGACCACCCCGGCACCAGGACCCCGGGTCACGTGGGGACACCGGCCCCAGGTGACCGGGTCACGTGGGGTCACCGGCCCCAGGTGACCCGGTCACGTGGGGTCACCGGCCCCAGGTGACCAGGTCACGTGGGGACACCGGCCCCAGGTGACCGGGTCACGTGGGGTCACCGGCACCAGGTGACTGGGTCACGTGGGGTCACCGGCCCCAGGTGACCTGGTCACGTGGGGTCACCGGCCCCAGGTGACCGGGTCACGTGGGGTCACCGGCCCCAGGTGACCGGGTCACGTGGGGTCACCGGCCCCAGGTCAGCGGGTCACGTGGGGTCACCGGCCCCAGGTGACCGGGTCACGTGGGGACACCGGCCCCAGGTCAGCGGGTCACGTGGGGACACCGGCCCCAGGTCACCAGGTCACGTGGGGTCACCGGCCCAGGTGACCGGGTCACGTGGGGTCACCGGCCCCAGGTGACCGGGTCACGTGGGGTCACCGGCACCAGGTGACCGGGTCACGTGGGGTCACCGGCCCCAGGTGACCGGGTCACGTGGGGACACGGGCCCCAGGTGACCGGGTCACGTGGGGTCACCGGCCCCAGGTGACCGGGTCACGTGGGGTCACCGGCACCAGGTGACCGGGTCACGTGGGGACCCCGGCCCCAGGTGACCGGGTCACGTGGGGTCACCGGCCCCAGGTGACCGGGTCACGTGGGGTCACCGGCCCCAGGTGACCCGGTCACGTGGGGTCACCGGCCCCAGGTGACCGGGTCATGTGGGGTCACCGGCCCCAGGTCAGCGGGTCACGTGGGGACACCGGCCCCAGGTCACCGGGTCACGTGGGGTCACCGGCCCCAGGTGACCGGGTCACGTGGGGACACCGGCCCCAGGTCACCGGGTCACGTGGGGTCACCGGCCCCAGGTGACCGGGTCACGTGGGGACACCGGCCCCAGTTCAGCGGGTCACGTGGGGACCATGGACCCAGGTCAGCGGGTCACGTGGGGACACCGGCCCCAGGTAACCGGGTCATACCGAGTCCCCGGACCCAGGTCACCGGGTCAGTTCGGGACCCCGGACCCAGGTCGGGTCATGTCACGTCCCATGCCCGGGTCCCCGGGTTGGATTTTTACCCAGGCCCCGGGTCACAGGGTCATGTCGGGTCAACGGCCTGGGTACAAGGGTCTGGTGACCACCCCGACCCCAGGTCTCCGGGTCATGACGGGACACCGGACCAGGTCCCCGAGTCCGGTCGACACCACAGCCCCAGGTCACCGGGTCATGTCGGGACCCAGCCCGGGTCCCCGGGACGGGTTTTTACCCCAGCCGCAGATCACCGGGTCCTGTCGGGTACCCGGGTCGGGTCCCCTGGACAGGTCGGCACCCCGGCCCCGGGTCACGGGGTCATGTCGGGTCGCTGTCCCGGGTACCAGTGTCAGGTGACCACCCCGGCCCCGGGAGACGGAGTCATACCGGGTCCCCGGCCCGGGTCCCCGGGTTGCATCGGGACAAAAGCACCGGATCACTGGATCACGTGGGGGCCCGGGCCCGGGTCCCCGGGTTGCATCGGGACACCAGCGAAGGACCACCGGGTCCTGTCGGGTCCCCGGCCCGGGTCCCCTGGACAGGTCGTTAACCCGGCCCCAGGTCACCGGGTCGTGTCGGGTAACCGGCCTGGTTCCCAGGTTCCGGTGACCACCCCGGCACCAGGACCCCGGGTCCCGTGGGGACCCCGGCCCCAGGTGACCGGGTCACGCGGGGTCACCGGCCCCAGGTGACCGGGTCACGTGGGGACACCGGCCCCAGGTCACCGCGTCAGGTCGGGACCCCGAACCCAGGTCCACGAGTCCGTCGACACCACAGCCCCGGGTCACCAAGTCGTGTCGGGTAACCGGCCTGGTTCCCAGGTTCCGATGACCACCCCGGCACCAGGACCCCGGGTCACGTGGGGTCACCGGCCCCAGGTGACCGGGTCACGTGGGGTCACCGGACCCAGGTCAGCGGGTCACGTGGGGACACCGGCCCCAGGTAACCGGGTCATACCGAGTCCCCGGACCCAGGTCACCGGGTGAGTTCGGGACCCCGGACCCAGGTCGGGTCATGTCACGTCCCATGCCCGGGTCCCCGGGTTGGATTTTTACCCAGGCCCCGGGTCACAGGGTCATGTCGGGTCAACGGCCTGGGTACAAGGGTCTGGTGACCACCCCGACCCCAGGTCCCCGGGTCATGACGGGACACCGGACCAGGTCCCCGAGTCCGGTCGACACCACAGCCCCAGGTCACCGGGTCATGTCGGGACCCAGCCCGGGTCCCCGGGACGGGTTTTTACCCCAGCCGCAGATCACCGGGTCCTGTCGGGTACCCGGGTCGGGTCCCCTGGACAGGTCGGCACCCCGGCCCCGGGTCACGGGGTCATGTGGAGTCGCTGTCCCGGGTACCAGTGTCAGGTGACCACCCCGGCCCCGGGAGACGGAGTCATACCGGGTCCCCGGCCCAGGTCCCCGGGTTGCATCGGGACAAAAGCACCGGATCACTGGATCACGTGGGGGCCCGGGCCCGGGTCCCCGGGTTGCATCGGGACACCAGCGAAGGACCACCGGGTCCTGTCGGGTCCCCGGCCCGGGTCCCCTGGACAGGTCGTTAACCCGGCCCCAGGTCACCGGGTCGTGTCGGGTAACCGGCCTGGTTCCCAGGTTCCGGTGACCACCCCGGCACCAGGACCCCGGGTCCCGTGGGGACCCCGGCCCCAGGTGACCGGGTCACGCGGGGTCACCGGCCCCAGGTCAGCGGGTCACGTGGGGTCACCGGCCTCAGGTGACCTGGTCACGTGGGGTCACCGGCCCCAGGTGACCGGGTCACGTGGGGTCACCGGCACCAGGTGACCTGGTCACGTGGGGTCACCGGCCCCAGGTGACCGGGTCACGTGGGGTCACCGGCACCAGGTGACCGGGTCACGTGGGGTCACCGGCCCCAGGTGACCTGGTCACGTGGGGTCACCGGCACCAGGTGACCGGGTCACGTGGGGTCACCGGCCCCAGGTGACCTGGTCACGTGGGGTCACCGGCCCCAGGTGACCGGGTCACGTGGGGTCACCGGAACAAGGTGACCGGGTCACGTGAGGGCACCGGCCCCAGGTGACCGGGTCACGTGGGGTCACCGGCCCCAGGTGACCGGGTCACGTGGGGTCACCGGCCCCAGGTGACCGGGTCACGTGGGGTCACCAGCCCCAGGTGACCGGGTCACGTGGGGTCACCGGCCCCAGGTGACCGGGTCACGTGGGGTCACCGGCCCCAGGTGACCGGGTCACGTGGGGACACCGGCCCCAGGTGACCGGGTCACGTGGGGTCACCGGCCCCAGGTCAGCGGGTCACGTGGGGTCACCGGCCCCAGGTGACCTGGTCACGTGGGGTCACCGGCCCCAGGTGACCGGGTCACGTGGGGTCACCGGACCCAGGTCAGCGGGTCACGTGGGGACACCGGCCCCAGGTAACCGGGTCATACCGAGTCCCCGGACCCAGGTCACCGGGTCAGTTCGGGACCCCGGACCCAGGTCGGGTCATGTCACGTCCCATGCCCGGGTCCCCGGGTTGGATTTTTACCCAGGCCCCGGGTCACAGGGTCATGTCGGGTCAACGGCCTGGGTACAAGGGTCTGGTGACCACCCCGACCCCAGGTCTCCGGGTCATGACGGGACACCGGACCAGGTCCCCGAGTCCGGTCGACACCACAGCCCCAGGTCACCGGGTCATGTCGGGACCCAGCCCGGGTCCCCGGGACGGGTTTTTACCCCAGCCGCAGATCACCGGGTCCTGTCGGGTACCCGGGTCGGGTCCCCTGGACAGGTCGGCACCCCGGCCCCGGGTCACGGGGTCATGTCGGGTCGCTGTCCCGGGTACCAGTGTCAGGTGACCACCCCGGCCCCGGGAGACGGAGTCATACCGGGTCCCCGGCCCAGGTCCCCGGGTTGCATCGGGACAAAAGCACCGGATCACTGGATCACGTGGGGGCCCGGGCCCGGGTCCCCGGGTTGCATCGGGACACCAGCGAAGGACCACCGGGTCCTGTCGGGTCCCCGGCCCGGGTCCCCTGGACAGGTCGTTAACCCGGCCCCAGGTCACCGGGTCATGTCGCGCACCCGGCCTGGTTCCCACGTTCCGGTGACCACCCCGGCACCAGGACCCCGGGTCCCGTGGGGACCCCGGCCCCAGGTGACCGGGTCACGCGGGGTCACCGGCCCCAGGTCAGCGGGTCACGTGGGGTCACTGGCCCCAGGTCAGCGGGTCACGTGGGGACACCGGCCCCAGGTCAGCGGGTCACGTGGGGTCACCGGCCCCAGGTCACCGCGTCTGGTCGGGACCCCGAACCCAGGTCCACGAGTCCGTCGACACCACAGCCCCGGGTCAACGGGTCGTGTCGGGTAACCGGCCTGGTTCCCAGGTTCCGATGACCACCCCGGCACCAGGACTCTGGGTCACGTGGGGACACCGGCCCCAGGTGACCGGGTCACGTGGGGTCACCGGCCCCAGGTGACCCGGTCACGTTGTGTCACCGGCACCAGGTGACCGGGTCACGTGGGGTCACCGGCCCCAGGTGACCGGGTCACGTGGGGTCACCGGCCCCAGGTGACCGGGTCACGTGGGGACACCGGCCCCAGGTGACCGGGTCACGTGGGGTCACCGGCCCCAGGTGACCGGGTCACGTGGGGTCACCGGCCCCAGGTGACCGGGTCACGTGAGGTCACCGGCCCCAGGTGACCGGGTCACGTGGGGTCACCGGCCCCAGGTGACCGGGTCACGTGGGGTCACCGGCCCCAGGTGACCGGGTCACGTGGGGTCACCGGCCCCAGGTGACCGGGTCACGTGGGGACACCGGCCCCAGGTGACCGGGTCACGTGGGGTCACCGGCCCCAGGTGACCGGGTCACGTGGGGTCACCGGCACCAGGTGACCGGGTCACGTGGGGACCCCGGCCCCAGGTGACCGGGTCACGTGGGGTCACCGGCCCCAGGTGACCGGGTCACGTGGGGACACCGGCCCCAGTTCAGCGGGTCACGTGGGGACCCCGGACCCAGGTCAGCGGGTCACGTGGGGTCACCGGCCCCAGGTAACCGGGTCATACTAAGTCCCCGGACCCAGGTCACCGGGTCAGTTCGGGACCCCGGACCCAGGTCGGGTCATGTCACGTCCCATGCCCGGGTCCCCGGGTTGGATTTTTACCCAGGCCCCGGGTCACAGGGTCATGTCGGGTCAACGGCCTGGGTACAAGGGTCTGGTGACCACCCTGACCCCAGGTCCCCGGGTCATGACGGGACACCGGACCAGGTCCCCGAGTCCGGTCGACACCACAGCCCCAGGTCACCGGGTCATGTCGGGACCCAGCCCGGGTCCCCGGGACGGGTTTTTACCCCAGCCGCAGATCACCGGGTCCTGTCGGGTACCCGGGTCGGGTCCCCTGGACAGGTCGGCACCCCGGCCCCGGGTCACGGGGTCATGTGGAGTCGCTGTCCCGGGTACCAGTGTCAGGTGACCACCCCGGCCCCGGGAGACGGAGTCATACCGGGTCCCCGGCCCAGGTCCCCGGGTTGCATCGGGACAAAAGCACCGGATCACTGGATCACGTGGGGGCCCGGGCCCGGGTCCCCGGGTTGCATCGGGACACCAGCGAAGGACCACCGGGTCCTGTCGGGTCCCCGGCCCGGGTCCCCTGGACAGGTCGTTAACCCGGCCCCAGGTCACCGGGTCATGTCACGCACCCGGCCTGGTTCCCAGGTTCCGGTGACCACCCCGGCACCAGGACCCCGGGTCACGTGGGGACACCGGCCCCAGGTGACCG
The DNA here is from genome assembly GCA_951411735.1 of Somateria mollissima. Lineage (NCBI taxonomy): Eukaryota > Metazoa > Chordata > Aves > Anseriformes > Anatidae > Somateria > Somateria mollissima. Next base: position 553,530 of record CATOCB010000075.1, read on the forward strand.
GGTCACGTGGGGACACCGGCCCCAGGTCATCGGGTCACGTGGGGTCACCGGCCCCAGTTGACCGGGTCACGTGGGGTCACCGGCCCCAGGTGACCTGGTCACGTGGGGTCACCGGCCCCAGGTGACCGGGTCACGTGGGGTCACCGGCCCCAGGTGACCGGGTCACGTGAGGTCACCGGCCCCAGGTGAGCGGGTCACGTGGGGTCACCGGCCCCAGGTGACCGGGTCACGTGGGGTCACCGGCCCCAGGTGACCTGGTCACGTGGGGTCACCGGCCCCAGGTGACCGGGTCACGTGGGGTCACCGGCCCCAGGTGACCGGGTCACGTGAGGTCACCGGCCCCAGGTGACCGGGTCACGTGGGGTCACCGGCCCCAGGTGACCGGGTCACGTGGGGTCACCGGCCCCAGGTGACCCGGTCACGTGGGGTCACCGGCCCCAGGTGACCGGGTCACGTGGGGTCACCGGCCCCAGGTGACCGGGTCACGTGGGGACACCGGCCCCAGGTGACCGGGTCACGTGGGGTCACCGGACCCAGGTCAGCGGGTCACGTGGGGACACCGGCCCCAGGTAACCGAGTCATACCGAGTCCCCGGACCCAGGTCACCGGGTCAGTTCGGGACCCCGGACCCAGGTCGGGTCATGTCACGTCCCTTGCCCGGGTCCCCGGGTTGGATTTTTACCCAGGCCCCGGGTCACAGGGTCATGTCGGGTCAACGGCCTGGGTACAAGGGTCTGGTGACCACCCCGACCCCAGGTCTCCGGGTCATGACGGGACACCGGACCAGGTCCCCGAGTCCGGTCGACACCACAGCCCCAGGTCACCGGGTCATGTCGGGACCCAGCCCGGGTCCCCGGGACGGGTTTTTACCCCAGCCGCAGATCACCGGGTCCTGTCGGGTACCCGGGTCGGGTCCCCTGGACAGGTCGGCACCCCGGCCCCGGGTCACGGGGTCATGTCGGGTCGCTGTCCCGGGTACCAGTGTCAGGTGACCACCCCGGCCCCGGGAGACGGAGTCATACCGGGTCCCCGGCCCGGGTCCCCGGGTTGCATCGGGACAAAAGCACCGGATCACTGGATCACGTGGGGGCCCGGGCCCGGGTCCCCGGGTTGCATCGGGACACCAGCGAAGGACCACCGGGTCCTGTCGGGTCCCCGGCCCGGGTCCCATGGACAGGTCGTTAACCCGGCCCCAGGTCACCGGGTCGTGTCGGGTAACCGGCCTGGTTCCCAGGTTCTGGTGACCACCCCGGCACCAGGACCCCGGGTCCCGTGGGGACCCCGGCCCCAGGTGACCGGGTCACGCGGGGTCACCGGCCCCAGGTCAGCGGGTCACGTGGGGTCACCGGCCCCAGGTCAGCGGGTCACGTGGGGACACCGGCCCCAGGTCACCGCGTCAGGTCGGGACCCCGAACCCAGGTCCACGAGTCCGTCGACACCACAGCCCCGGGTCACCAAGTCGTGTCGGGTAACCGGCCTGGTTCCCAGGTTCCGATGACCACCCCGGTACCAGGACCCCGGGTCACGTGGGGACACCGGCCCCAGGTGACTGGGTCACGTGAGGTCACCGGCCCCAGGTGACCGGGTCACGTGGGGTCACCGGCCCCAGGTGACCGGGTCACGTGGGGTCACCGGCACCAGGTGACCGGGTCACGTGGGGTCACCGGCCCCAGGTGACCTGGTCACGTGGGGTCACCGGCACCAGGTCATCGGGTCACGTGGGGTCACCGGCCCCAGGTGACCGGGTCACGTGGGGTCACCGGCACCAGGTGACCGGGTCACGTGGGGTCACCGTCCTCAGGTGACCTGGTCACGTGGGGTCACCGGCCCCAGGTGACCGGGTCACGTGGGGTCACCGGCCCCAGGTGACCGGGTCACGTGGGGTCACCGGCCCCAGGTGACCTGGTCACGTGGGGTCACCGGCCCCAGGTGACCGGGTCACGTGGGGTCACCGGCACCAGGTGACCGGGTCACGTGGGGACACCGGCCCCAGGTGACCGGGTCACGTGGAGTCACCGGCCCCAGGTGACCGGGTCACGTGGGGTCACCGGCCCCAGGTGACCGGGTCACGTGGGGTCACCGGCCCCAGGTGACCGGGTCACGTGGGGTCACCGGCCCCAGGTGACCGGGTCACGTGGGGTCACCGGCCCCAGGTGACCGGGTCACGTGGGGACACCGGCCCCAGGTGACCGGGTCACGTGGGGTCACCGGCACCAGGTGACCGGGTCACGTGGGGTCACCGGCCCCAGGTGACCGGGTCACGTGGGGTCACCGGCCCCAGGTGACCGGGTCACGTGGGGACACCGGCCTCAGGTCAGCGGGTCACGTGGGGACCCCGGACCCAGGTCAGCGGGTCACGTGGGGACACCGGCCCCAGGTAACCGGGTCATACCGAGTCCCCGGACCCAGGTCACCGGGTCAGTTCGGGACCCCGGACCCAGGTCGGGTCATGTCACGTCCCATGCCCGGGTCCACGGGTTGGATTTTTACCCAGGCCCCGGGTCACAGGGTCATGTCGGGTCAACGGCCTGGGTACAACGGTCTGGTGACCACCCCGACCCCAGGTCTCCGGGTCATGACGGGACACCGGACCAGGTCCCCGAGTCCGGTCGACACCACAGCCCCAGGTCACCGGGTCATGTCGGGACCCAGCCCGGGTCCCCGGGACGGGTTTTTTACCCCAGCCGCAGATCACCGGGTCCTGTCGGGTACCCGGGTCGGGTCCCCTGGACAGGTCGGCACCCCGGCCCCGGGTCACGGGGTCATGTCGGGTCGCTGTCCCGGGTACCAGTGTCAGGTGACCACCCCGGCCCCGGGAGACGGAGTCATACCGGGTCCCCGGCCCGGGTCCCCGGGTTGCATCGGGACAAAAGCACCGGATCACTGGATCACGTGGGGGCCCGGGCCCGGGTCCCCGGGTTGCATCGGGACACCAGCGAAGGACCACCGGGTCCTGTCGGGTCCCCGGCCCGGGTCCCCTGGACAGGTCGTTAACCCGGCCCCAGGTCACCGGGTCATGTCGCGCACCCGGCCTGGTTCCCAGGTTCCGGTGACCACCCCGGCACCAGGACCCCGGGTCCCGTGGGGACCCCGGCCCCAGGTGACCGGGTCACGCGGGGTCACCGGCCCCAGGTCAGCGGGTCACGTGGGGTCACCGGCCCCAGGTCAGCGGGTCACGTGGGGACACCGGCCCCAGGTCAGCGGGTCACGTGGGGACACCGGCCCCAGGTCACCGTGTCAGGTCGGGACCCCGAACCCAGGTCCACGAGTCCGTCGACACCACAGCCCCGGGTCACCGGGTCGTGTCGGGTAACCGGCCTGGTTCCCAGGTTCCGATGACCACCCCGGCACCAGGACTCTGGGTCACGTGGGGACACCGGCCCCAGGTGACCGGGTCACGTGGGGACACCGGCCCCAGGTGACCGGGTCACGTGGGGTCACCGGCCCCAGGTGACCTGGTCACGTGGGGTCACCGGCCCCAGGTGACCGGGTCACGTGGGGTCACCGGCACCAGGTGACCGGGTCACGTGGGGTCACCGGCCCCAGGTGACCTGGTCACGTGGGGTCACCGGCCCCAGGTGACCGGGTCACGTGGGGTCACCGGCCCCAGGTGACCCGGTCACGTGGGGTCACCGGCCCCAGGTGACCGGGTCACGTGGGGTCACCGGCCCCAGGTGACCGGGTCACGTGCGGTCACCGGCCCCAGGTGACCGGGTCACGTGGGGTCACCGGCCCCAGGTGACGGGGTCACGTGGGGTCACCGGCCTCAGGTCAGCGGGTCACGTGGGGACCCCGGCCCCAGGTGACCGGGTCACGTGGGGACACCGGCCCCAGGTGACCGGGTCACGTGGGGTCACCGGCCACAGGTGACCGGGTCACGTGGGGTCACCGGCCCCAGGTGACCGGGTCACGTTGGGTCACCGGCCCCAGGTGACCGGGTCACGTGGGGTCACCGGCCCCAGGTGACCGGGTCACGTGGGGTCACCGGCCTCAGGTCAGCGGGTCACGTGGGGACCCTGGACCCAGGTCAGCGGGTCACGTGGGGACACCGGCCCCAGGTAACCGGGTCATACCGAGTCCCCGGACCCAGGTCACCGGGTCAGTTCGGGACCCCGGACCCAGGTCGGGTCATGTCACGTCCCATGCCCGGGTCCCCGGGTTGGATTTTTACCCAGGCCCCGGGTCACAGTGTCATGTCGGGTCAACGGCCTGGGTACAAGGGTCTGGTGACCACCCCGACCTCAGGTCTCCGGGTCATGACGGGACACCGGACCAGGTCCCCGAGTCCGGTCGACACCACAGCCCCAGGTCACCGGGTCATGTCGGGTACCCGGGTCGGGTCCCCTGGACAGGTCGGCACCCCGGCCCCGGGTCACGGGGTCATGTCGGGTCGTTGTCCCGGGTACCAGTGTCAGGTGACCACCCCGGCCCCGGGAGACGGAGTCATACCGGGTCCCCGGCCCGGGTCCCCGGGTTGCATCGGGACAAAAGCACCGGATCACTGGATCACGTGGGGGCCCGGGCCCGGGTCCCCGGGTTGCATCGGGACACCAGCGAAGGACCACCGGGTCCTGTCGGGTCCCCGGCCCGGGTCCCCTGGACAGGTCGTTAACCCGGCCCCAGGTCACCGGGTCGTGTCGGGTAACCGGCCTGGTTCCCAGGTTCCGGTGACCACCCCGGCACCAGGACCCCGGGTCCCGTGGGGACCCCGGCCCCAGGTGACCGGGTCACGCGGGGTCACCGGCCCCAGGTCAGCGGGTCACGTGGGGTCACCGGCCCCAGGTGACCGGGTCACGTGGGGACACCGGCCCCAGGTGACCGGGTCACGTGGGGTCACCGGCACCAGGTGACCGGGTCACGTGGGGTCACCGGCCCCAGGTGACCTGGTCACGTGGGGTCACCGGCCCCAGGTGACCGGGTCACGTGGGGTCACCGGCCCCAGGTGACCGGGTCACGTGGGGTCACCGGCCCCAGGTGACCGGGTCACGTGGGGTCACCGGCCCCAGGTGACCGGGTCACGTGGGGTCACCGGCCCCAGGTGACCGGGTCACGTGAGGTCACCGGCCCCAGGTCAACGGGTCACGTGGGGACACCGGCCCCAGGTCAGCGGGTCACGTGGGGACACCGGCCCCAGGTCACCGCGTCAGGTCGGGACCCCGAACCCAGGTCCACGAGTCCGTCGACACCACAGCCCCGGGTCACCGGGTCGTGTCGGGTAACCGGCCTGGTTCCCAGGTTCCGATGACCACCCCGGCACCAGGACTCTGGGTCACGTGGGGTCACCGGCCCCAGGTGACCGGGTCACGTGGGGACACCGGCCCCAGGTGACCGGGTCAAGTGGGGTCACCGGCCCCAGGTCAGCGGGTCACGTGGGGACACCGGCCCCAGGTGACCGGGTCACGTGGGGTCACCGGCCCCAGGTGACCCGGTCACGTGGGGACACCGGCCCCAGGTGACCGGGTCACGTGGGGTCACCGGCCCCAGGTGACCCGGTCACGTGGGGTCACCGGCACCAGGTGACCGGGTCACGTGGGGTCACCGGCCCCAGGTGACCGGGTCACGTGGGGACACCGGCCCCAGGTGACCGGGTCACGTGGGGTCACCGGCCCCAGGTCAGCGGGTCACGTGGGGTCACCGGCCCCAGGTGACCTGGTCACGTGGGTTCACCGGCCCCAGGTGACCGGGTCACGTGGGGTCACCGGCACCAGGTGACTGGGTCACGTGGGGTCACCGGCCCCAGGTGACCTGGTCACGTGGGGTCACCGGCCCCAGGTGACCGGGTCACGTGCGGTCACCGGCCCCAGGTGACCGGGTCACGTGGGGTCACCGGCCTCAGGTGACCGGGTCACGTGGGGTCACCGGCCCCAGGTGACCGGGTCACGTGGGGTCACCGGCCCCAGGTGACCGGGTCACGTGGGGTCACCGGCCCCAGGTGACCGGGTCACGTGGGGTCACCGGCCCCAGGTCAGCGGGTCACGTGGGGACCCCGGCCCCAGGTGACCGGGTCACGTGGGGACACCGGCCCCAGGTCAGCGGGTCACGTGGGGTCACCGGCCCCAGGTGACCTGGTCACGTGGGGACCCCGGCCCCAGGTGACCCGGTCACGTGGGGACCCCGGGCCCAGGTAACCGGGTCATACCGAGTCCCCGGACCCAGGTCACCGGGTCAGTTCGGGACCCCGGACCCAGGTCGGGTCATGTCACGTCCCATGGCCGGGTCCCCGGGTTGGATTTTTACCCAGGCCCCGGGTCACAGGGTCATGTCGGGTCAACGGCCTGGGTACAACGGTCTGGTGACCACCCCGACCCCAGGTCCCCGGGTCATGACGGGACACCGGACCAGGTCCCCGAGTCCGGTCGACACCACAGCCCCAGGTCACCGGGTCATGTCGGGACCCAGCCCGGGTCCCCGGGACGGGTTTTTACCCCAGCCGCAGATCACCGGGTCCTGTCGGGTACCCGGGTCGGGTCCCCTGGACAGGTCGGCACCCCGGCCCCGGGTCACGGGGTCATGTCGGGTCGCTGTCCCGGGTACCAGTGTCAGGTGACCACCCCGGCCCCGGGAGACGGAGTCATACCGGGTCCCCGGCCCAGGTCCCCGGGTTGCATCGGGACAAAAGCACCGGATCACTGGATCACGTGGGGGCCCGGGCCCGGGTCCCCGGGTTGCATCGGGACACCAGCGAAGGACCACCGGGTCCTGTCGGGTCCCCGGCCCGGGTCCCCTGGACAGGTCGTTAACCCGGCCCCAGGTCACCGGGTCGTGTCGGGTAACCGGCCTGGTTCCCAGGTTCCGGTGACCACCCCGGCACCAGGACCCCGGGTCCCGTGGGGACCCCGGCCCCAGGTGACCGGGTCACGCGGGGTCACCGGCCCCAGGTCAGCGGGTCACGTGGGGTCACCGGCCCCAGGTCAGCGGGTCACGTGGGGACACCGGCCCCAGGTCACCGCGTCAGGTCGGGACCCCGAACCCAGGTCCACGAGTCCGTCGACACCACAGCCCCGGGTCACCAAGTCGTGTCGGGTAACCGGCCTGGTTCCCAGGTTCCGATGACCACCCCGGCACCAGGACCCCGGGTCACGTGGGGACACCGGCCCCAGGTGACCGGGTCACGTGGGGTCACCGGCCCCAGGTGACCGGGTCACGTGGGGACACCGGCCCCAGGTGACCGGGTCACGTGGGGTCACCGGCCCCAGGTGACCGGGTCACGTGGGGTCACCGACCCCAGGTGACCGGGTCACGTGGGGTCACCGGCCCCAGGTGACCGGGTCACGTGGGGTCACCGGCCCCAGGTGACCGGGTCACGTGAGGTCACCGGCCCCAGGTGACCGGGTCACGTGGGGTCACCGGCCCCAGGTGACCGGGTCACGTGGGGTCACCGGCCCCAGGTGACCGGGTCACGTGGGGTCACCGGCCCCAGGTGACCGGGTCACGTGGGGTCACCGGCCCCAGGTGACCGGGTCACGTGGGGTCACCGGCCCCAGGTGACCTGGTCACGTGGGGTCACCGGCCCCAGGTGACCGGGTCACGTGGGGTCACCGGCCCCAGGTGACCGGGTCACGTGGGGTCACCAGACCCAGGTAACCGGGTCATACCGAGTCCCCGGACCCAGGTCACCGGGTGAGTTCGGGACCCCAGACCCAGTTCGGGTCATGTCACGTCCCATGCCCGGGTCCCCGGGTTGGATTTTTACCCAGGCCCCGGGTCACAGGGTCATGTCGGGTCAACGGCCTGGGTACAAGGGTCTGGTGACCACCCCGACCCCAGGTCCCCGGGTCATGACGGGACACCGGACCAGGTCCCCGAGTCCGGTCGACACCACAGCCCCAGGTCACCGGGTCATGTCGGGACCCAGCCCGGGTCCCCGGGACGGGTTTTTACCCCAGCCGCAGATCACCGGGTCCTGTCGGGTACCCGGGTCGGGTCCCCTGGACAGGTCGGCACCCTGGCCCCGGGTCACGGGGTCATGTCGAGTCGCTGTCCCGGGTACCAGTGTCAGGTGACCACCCCGGCCCCGGGAGACGGAGTCATACCGGGTCCCCGGCCCAGGTCCCCGGGTTGCATCGGGACAAAAGCACCGGATCACTGGATCACGTGGGGGCCCGGGCCCGGGTCCCCAGGTTGCATCGGGACACCAGCGAAGGACCACCGGGTCCTGTCGGGTCCCCGGCCCGGGTCCCCTGGACAGGTCGTTAACCCGGCCCCAGGTCACCGGGTCATGTCGCGCACCCGGCCTCGTTCCCAGGTTCCGGTGACCACCCCGGCACCAGGACCCCGGGTCACGTGGGGACCCCGGCCCCAGGTGACCGGATCACGTGGGGTCACCGGCACCAGGTGACCGGGTCACGTGGGGTCACCGGCCCCAGGTGACCGGGTCACGTGGGGACACCGGCCCCAGGTGACCGGGTCACGTGGGGTCACCGGCCCCAGGTGACCGGGTCACGTGGGGTCACCGGCCCCAGATGACCGGGTCACGTGGGGTCACCTGCCCCAGGTGACCGGGTCACGTGAGGTCACCGGCCCCAGGTGACCGGGTCACGTGGGGTCACCGGCCCCAGGTGACCGGGTCACGTGGGGTCACCGGCCCCAGGTGACCGGGTCACATGGGGACACCGGCCTCAGGTCAGCGGGTCACGTGGGGACCCCGGACCCAGGTCAGCGGGTCACGTGGGGACACCGGCCCCAGGTAACCGGGTCATACCGAGTCCCCGGACCCAGGTCACCGGGTCAGTTCGGGACCCCGGACCCAGGTCGGGTCATGTCACGTCCCATGCCCGGGTCCCCGGGTTGGATTTTTACCCAGGCCCCGGGTCACAGGGTCATGTCGGGTCAACGGCCTGGGTACAAGGGTCTGGTGACCACCCCGACCCCAGGTCTCCGGGTCATGACGGGACACCGGACCAGGTCCCCGAGTCCGGTCGACACCACAGCCCCAGGTCACCGGGTCATGTCGGGACCCAGCCCGGGTCCCCGGGACGGGTTTTTACCCCAGCCGCAGATCACCGGGTCCTGTCGGGTACCCGGGTCGGGTCCCCTGGACAGGTCGGCACCCCGGCCCCGGGTCACGGGGTCATGTCGGGTCGCTGTCCCGGGTACCAGTGTCAGGTGACCACCCCGGCCCCGGGAGACGGAGTCATACCGGGTCCCCGGCCCGGGTCCCCGGGTTGCATCGGGACAAAAGCACCGGATCACTGGATCACGTGGGGGCCCGGGCCCGGGTCCCCGGGTTGCATCGGGACACCAGCGAAGGACCACCGGGTCCTGTCGGGTCCCCGGCCCGGGTCCCCTGGACAGGTCGTTAACCCGGCCCCAGGTCACCGGGTCATGTCGCGCACCCGGCCTGGTTCCCACGTTCCGGTGACCACCCCGGCACCAGGACCCCGGGTCCCGTGGGGACCCCGGCCCCAGGTGACCGGGTAACGTGGGGTCACCGGCCCCAGGTCAGCGGGTCACGTGGGGTCACCGGCCCCAGGTCAGCGGGTCACGTGGGGACACCGGCCCCAGGTCAGCGGGTCACGTGGGGACACCGGCCCCAGGTCACCGCGTCAGGTCGGGACCCCGAACCCAGGTCCACGAGTCCGTCGACACCACAGCCCCGGGTCACCGGGTCGTGTCGGGTAACCGGCCTGGTTCCCAGGTTCCGATGACCACCCCGGCACCAGGACTCTGGGTCACGTGGGGTCACCGGCCCCAGGTGACCGGGTCACGTGGGGACACCGGCCCCAGGTGACCGGGTCACGTGGGGTCACCGGCCCCAGGTCAGCGGGTCACGTGGGGACACCGGCCCCAGGTGACCGGGTCACGTGGGGTCACCGGCCCCAGGTGACCCGGTCACGTGGGGACACCGGCCCCAGGTGACCGGGTCACGTGGGGTCACCGGCCCCAGGTCAGCGGGTCACGTGGGGACACCGGCCCCAGGTGACCGGGTCACGTGGGGACACCGGCCCCAGGTGACCGGGTCACGTGGGGTCACCGGCCCCAGGTCAGCGGGTCACGTGGGGTCACCGGCCCCAGGTCAGCGGGTCACGTGGGGACACCGGCCCCAGGTAACCGGGTCATACTAAGTCCCCGGACCCAGGTCACCGGGTCAGTTCGGGACCCCGGACCCAGGTCGGGTCATGTCACGTCCCATGCCCGGTTCCCCGGGTTGGTTTTTTACCCAGGCCCCGGGTCACAGGGTCATGTCGGGTCAACGGCCTGGGTACAAGGGTCTGGTGACCACCCCGACCCCAGGTCTCCGGGTCATGACGGGACACCGGACCAGGTCCCCGAGTCCGGTCGACACCACAGCCCCAGGTCACCGGGTCATGTCGGGACCCAGCCCGGGTCCCCGGGACGGGTTTTTACCCCAGCCGCAGATCACCGGGTCCTGTCGGGTACCCGGGTCTGGTCCCCTGGACAGGTCGGCACCCCGGCCCCGGGTCACGGGGTCATGTCGGGTCGCTGTCCCGGGTACCAGTGTCAGGTGACCACCCCGGCCCCGGGAGACGGAGTCATACCGGGTCCCCGGCCCGGGTCCCCGGGTTGCATCGGGACAAAAGCACCGGATCACTGGATCACGTGGGGGCCCGGGCCCGGGTCCCCGGGTTGCATCGGGACACCAGCGAAGGACCACCGGGTCCTGTCGGGTCCCCGGCCCGGGTCCCCTGGACAGGTCGTTAACCCGGCCCCAGGTCACCGGGTCGTGTCGGGTAACCGGCCTGGTTCCCAGGTTCAGGTGACCACCCCGGCACCAGGACCCCGGGTCCCGTGGGGACCCCGGCCCCAGGTGACTGGGTCACGCGGGGTCACCGGCCCCAGGTCAGCGGGTCACGTGGGGTCACCGGCCCCAGGTGACCTGGTCATGTGGGGTCACCGGCCCCAGGTGACCGGGTCACGTGGGGTCACCGGCACCAGGTGACCGGGTCACGTGGGGTCACCGGCCCCAGGTGACCTGGTCACGTGGGGTCACCGGCCCCAGGTGACCGGGTCACGTGGGGTCACCGGCCCCAGGTGACAGGGTCACGTGGGGTCACCGGCCCCAGGTCAGCGGGTCACGTGGGGACACCGGCCCCAGGTGACCGGGTCACGTGGGGTCACCGGCCCCAGGTGACCGGGTCACGTGGGGTCACCGGCCCCAGGTGACCGGGTCACGTGGGGACACCGGCCCCAGGTGACCGGGTCACGTGGGGACCCCGGACCCAGGTCAGCGGGTCACGTGGGGACACCGGCCCCAGGTAACCGGGTCATACCGAGTCCCCGGACCCAGGTCACCGGGTCAGTTCGGGACCCCGGACCCAGGTCGGGTCATGTCACGTCCCATGCCCGGGTCCCCGGGTTGGATTTTTACCCAGGCCCCGGGTCACAGGGTCATGTCGGGTCAACGGCCTGGGTACAAGGGTCTGGTGACCACCCCGACCTCAGGTCTCCGGGTCATGACGGGACACCGGACCAGGTCCCCGAGTCCGGTCGACACCACAGCCCCAGGTCACCGGGTCATGTCGGGTACCCGGGTCGGGTCCCCTGGACAGGTCGGCAACCCGGCCCCGGGTCACGGGGTCATGTCGGGTCGCTGTCCCGGGTACCAGTGTCAGGTGACCACCCCGGCCCCGGGAGACGGAGTCATACCGGGTCCCCGGCCCGGGTCCCCGGGTTGCATCGGGACAAAAGCACCGGATCACTGGATCACGTGGGGGCCCGGGCCCGGGTCCCCGGGTTGCATCGGGACACCAGCGAAGGACCACCGGGTCCTGTCGGGTCCCCGGCCCGGGTCCCCTGGACAGGTCGTTAACCCGGCCCCAGGTCACCGGGTCATGTCGCGCACCCGGCCTGGTTCCCACGTTCCGGTGACCACCCCGGCACCAGGACCCCGGGTCCCGTGGGGACCCCGGCCCCAGGTGACCGGGTCACGCGGGGTCACCGGCCCCAGGTCAGCGGGTCACGTGGGGTCACCGGCCCCAGGTGACCGGGTCACGTGGGGACACCGGCCCCAGGTGACCGGGTCACGTGGGGTCACCGGCACCAGGTGACTGGGTCACGTGGGGTCACCGGCCCCAGGTGACCTGGTCACGTGGGGTCACCGGCCCCAGGTGACCGGGTCACGTGGGGTCACCGGCCCCAGGTGACCGGGTCACGTGGGGTCACCGGCCCCAGGTGACCGGGTCACGTGGGGTCACCGGCCCCAGGTGACCGGGTCACGTGAGGTCACCGGCCCCAGGTGACCGGGTCACGTGGGGTCACCGGCCCCAGGTGACCGGGTCACGTGGGGTCACCGGCCCCAGGTGATCGGGTCACGTGGGGACACCGGCCCCAGGTGACCGGGTCACGTGGGGTCACCGGCCCCAGGTGACCGGGTCACGTGGGGTCACCGGCCCCAGGTGACCTGGTCACGTGGGGTCACCGGCCCCAGGTGACCGGGTCACGTGGGGTCACCGGCCCCAGGTGACCGGGTCACGTGGGGACACCGGCCTCAGGTCAGCGGGTCACGTGGGGACCCCCGACCCAGGTCGGGTCATGTCACGTCCCATGCCCGGGTCCCCGGGTTGGATTTTTACCCAGGCCCCGGGTCACAGGGTCATGTCGGGTCAACGGCCTGGGTACAAGGGTCTGGTGACCACCCCGACCCCAGGTCTCCGGGTCATGACGGGACACCGGACCAGGTCCCCGAGTCCGGTCGACACCACAGCCCCAGGTCACCGGGTCATGTCGGGACCCAGCCCGGGTCCCCGGGACGGGTTTTTACCCCAGCCGCAGATCACCGGGTCCTGTCGGGTACCCGGGTCGGGTCCCCTGGACAGGTCGGCACCCCGGCCCCGGGTCACGGGGTCATGTCGGGTCGCTGTCCCGGGTACCAGTGTCAGGTGACCACCCCGGCCCCGGGAGACGGAGTCATACCGGGTCCCCGGCCCGGGTCCCCGGGTTGCATCGGGACAAAAGCACCGGATCACTGGATCACGTGGGGGCCCGGGCCCGGGTCCCCGGGTTGCATCGGGACACCAGCGAAGGATCACCGGGTCCTGTCGGGTCCCCGGCCCGGGTCCCCTGGACAGGTCGTTAACCCGGCCCCAGGTCACCGGGTCATGTCGCGCACCCGGCCTGGTTCCCACGTTCCGGTGACAACCCCGGCACCAGGACCCCGGGTCCCGTGGGGACCCCGGCCCCAGGTGACCGGGTAACGTGGGGTCACCGGCCCCAGGTCAGCGGGTCACGTGGGGACACCGGCCCCAGGTCACCGCGTCAGGTCGGGACCCCGAACCCAGGTCCACGAGTCCGTCGACACCACAGCCCCGGGTCACCGGGTCGTGTCGGGTAACCGGCCTGGTTCCCAGGTTCCGATGACCACCCCGGCACCAGGACTCTGGGTCACGTGGGGACACCGGCCCCAGGTGACCGGGTCACGTGGGGTCACCGGACCCAGGTGACCCGGTCACGTGGGGACACCGGCCCCAGGTGACCGGGTCACGTGGGGTCACCGGCCCCAGGTGACCCGGTCACGTGGGGTCACCGGCACCAGGTGACCGGGTCACGTGGGGTCACCGGCACCAGGTGACCTGGTCACGTGGGGTCACCGGCCCCAGGTGACCGGGTCACGTGGGGTCACCGGCACCAGGTGACCGGGTCACGTGGGGTCACCGGCCCCAGGTGACCTGGTCACGTGGGGTCACCGGCCCCAGGTGACCGGGTCACGTGGGGTCACCGGCCCCAGGTGACCTGGTCACGTGGGGTCACCGGCCCCAGGTGACCGGGTCACGTGAGGTCACCGGCCCCAGGTGACCGGGTCACGTGGGGTCACCGGCCCCAGGTGACCGGGTCACGTGGGGTCACCGGCCCCAGGTGACCGGGTCACGTGGGGTCACCGGCCCCAGGTCAGCGGGTCACGTGGGGTCACCGGCCACAGGTCAGCGGGTCACGTGGGGTCACCGGCCCCAGGTGACCTGGTCACGTGGGGTCACCGGCCCCAGGTGACCGGGTCACGTGGGGTCACCGGCCCCAGGTGACCGGGTCACGTGGGGTCACCGGACCCAGGTCAGCGGGTCACGTTGGGACACCGGCCCCAGGTAACCGGGTCATACCGAGTCCCCGGACCCAGGTCACCGGGTGAGTTCGGGACCCCGGACCCAGGTCGGGTCATGTCACGTCCCATGCCCGGGTCCCCGGGTTGGATTTTTACCCAGGCCCCGGGTCACAGGGTCATGTCGGGTCAACGGCCTGGGTACAAGGGTCTGGTGACCACCCCGACCCCAGGTCCCCGGGTCATGACGGGACACCGGACCAGGTCCCCGAGTCCGGTCGACACCACAGCCCCAGGTCACCGGGTCATGTCGGGACCCAGCCCGGGTCCCCGGGACGGGTTTTTACCCCAGCCGCAGATCACCGGGTCCTGTCGGGTACCCGGGTCGGGTCCCCTGGACAGGTCGGCACCCCGGCCCCGGGTCACGGGGTCATGTCGAGTCGCTGTCCCGGGTACCAGTGTCAGGTGACCACCCCGGCCCCGGGAGACGGAGTCATACCGGGTCCCCGGCCCAGGTCCCCGGGTTGCATCGGGACAAAAGCACCGGATCACTGGATCACGTGGGGGCCCGGGCCCGGGTCCCCGGGTTGCATCGGGACACCAGCGAAGGACCACCGGGTCCTGTCGGGTCCCCGGCCCGGGTCCCCTGGACAGGTCGTTAACCCGGCCCCAGGTCACCGGGTCATGTCACGCACCCGGCCTGGTTCCCAGGTTCCGGTGACCACCCCGGCACCAGGACCCCGGGTCACGTGGGGACACCGGCCCCAGGTGACCGGGTCACGTGGGGACACCGGCCCCAGGTCATCGGGTCACGTGGGGTCACCGGCCCCAGGTGACCGGGTCACGTGGGGTCACCGGCCCCAGGTGACCGGGTCACGTGGGGACACCGGCCCCAGGTGACCTGGTCACGTGGGGTCACCGGCCCCAGGTGACCGGGTCACGTGGGGTCACCGGCCCCAGGTGACCGGGTCACGTGGGGACACCGGCCCCAGGTCACCGCGTCAGGTCGGGACCCCGAACCCAGGTCCACGAGTCCGTCGACACCACAGCCCCGGGTCACCGGGTCGTGTCGGGTAACCGGCCTGGTTCCCAGGTTCCGATGACCACCCCGGCACCAGGACTCTGGGTCACGTGGGGACACCGGCCCCAGGTGACCGGGTCACGTGGGGTCACCGGCCCCAGGTGACCTGGTCACGTGGGGACCCCGGCCCCAGGTGACCGGGTCACGTGGGGACCCCGGGCCCAGGTAACCGGGTCATACCGAGTCCCCGGACCCAGGTCACCGGGTCAGTTCGGGACCCCGGACCCAGGTCGGGTCATGTCACGTCCCATGCCCGGGTCCCCGGGTTGGATTTTTACCCAGGCCCCGGGTCACAGGGTCATGTCGGGTCAACGGCCTGGGTACAACGGTCTGGTGACCACCCCGACTCCAGGTCCCCGGGTCATGACGGGACACCGGACCAGGTCCCTGAGTCCGGTCGACACCACAGCCCCAGGTCACCGGGTCATGTCGGGACCCAGCCCGGGTCCCCGGGACGGGTTTTTACCCCAGCCGCAGATCACCGGGTCCTGTCGGGTACCCGGGTCGGGTCCCCTGGACAGGTCGGCACCCCGGCCCCGGGTCACGGGGTCATGTCGGGTCGCTGTCCCGGGTACCAGTGTCAGGTGACCACCCCAGCCCCGGGAGACGGAGTCATACCGGGTCCCCGGCCCAGGTCCCCGGGTTGCATCGGGACAAAAGCACCGGATCACTGGATCACGTGGGGGCCCGGGCCCGGGTCCCCGGGTTGCATCGGGACACCAGCGAAGGACCACCGGGTCCTGTCGGGTCCCCGGCCCGGGTACCCTGGACAGGTCGTTAACCCGGCCCCAGGTCACCGGGTCGTGTCGGGTAACCGGCCTGGTTCCCAGGTTCCGGTGACCACCCCGGCACCAGGACCCCGGGTCCCGTGGGGACCCCGGCCCCAGGTGACCGGGTCACGCGGGGTCACGGGCCCCAGGTCAGCGGGTCACGTGGGGTCACCGGCCCCAGGTGACCGGGTCACGTGGGGTCACCGGCACCAGGTGACCTGGTCACGTGGGGTCACCGGCCCCAGGTGACCGGGTCACGTGGGGTCACCGGCACCAGGTGACCGGGTCACGTGGGGTCACCGGCCCCAGGTGACCTGGTCACGTGGGGTCACCGGCACCAGGTGACCGGGTCACGTGGGGTCACCGGCCCCAGGTGACCTGGTCACGTGGGGTCACCGGCCCCAGGTGACCGGGTCACGTGGGGTCACCGGCCCCAGGTGACCGGGTCACGTGAGGTCACCGGCCCCAGGTGACCGGGTCACGTGGGGTCACCGGCCCCAGGTGACCGGGTCACGTGGGGTCACCGGCCCCAGGTGACCGGGTCACGTGGGGTCACCGGCCCCAGGTGACCGGGTCACGTGGGGTCACCGGCCCCAGGTGACCGGGTCACGTGGGGTCACCGGCCCCAGGTGACCGGGTCACGTGGGGACACCGGCCCCAGGTGACCGGGTCACGTGGGGTCACCGGCCCCAGGTCAGCGGGTCACGTGGGGTCACCGGCCCCAGGTGACCTGGTCACGTGGGGTCACCGGCCCCAGGTGACCGGGTCACGTGGGGTCACCGGACCCAGGTCAGCGGGTCACGTTGGGACACCGGCCCCAGGTAACCGGGTCATACCGAGTCCCCGGACCCAGGTCACCGAGTGAGTTCGGGACCCCGGACCCAGGTCGGGTCATGTCACGTCCCATGCCCGGGTCCCCGGGTTGGATTTTTACCCAGGCCCCGGGTCACAGGGTCATGTCGGGTCAACGGCCTGGGTACAAGGGTCTGGTGACCACCCCGACCCCAGGTCCCCGGGTCATGACGGGACACCGGACCAGGTCCCCGAGTCCGGTCGACACCACAGCCCCAGGTCACCGGGTCATGTCGGGACCCAGCCCGGGTCCCCGGGACGGGTTTTTACCCCAGCCGCAGATCACCGGGTCCTGTCGGGTACCCGGGTCGGGTCCCCTGGACAGGTCGGCACCCCGGCCCCGGGTCACGGGGTCATGTCGAGTCGCTGTCCCGGGTACCAGTGTCAGGTGACCACCCCGGCCCCGGGAGACGGAGTCATACCGGGTCCCCGGCCCAGGTCCCCGGGTTGCATCGGGACAAAAGCACCGGATCACTGGATCACGTGGGGGCCCGGGCCCGGGTCCCCGGGTTGCATCGGGACACCAGCGAAGGACCACCGGGTCCTGTCGGGTCCCCGGCCCGGGTCCCCTGGACAGGTCGTTAACCCGGCCCCAGGTCACCGGGTCATGTCACGCACCCGGCCTGGTTCCCAGGTTCCGGTGACCACCCCGGCACCAGGACCCCGGGTCACGTGGGGACACCGGCCCCAGGTGACCGGGTCACGTGGGGACACCGGCCCCAGGTCAT
Organism: Somateria mollissima; assembly: GCA_951411735.1. Lineage (NCBI taxonomy): Eukaryota > Metazoa > Chordata > Aves > Anseriformes > Anatidae > Somateria > Somateria mollissima. The sequence goes on from CATOCB010000075.1 coordinate 570,951, forward strand.
CGGGTCATGTGGGGTCACCGGCCCCAGGTGACCGGGTCACGTGGGGTCACCGGCCCCAGGTGACCGGGTCACGTGGGGACACCGGCCCCAGGTCATCGGGTCACGTGGGGTCACCGGCCCCAGGTGACCGGGTCACGTGGGGTCACCGGCCCCAGGTGACCGGGTCACGTGGGGACACCGGCCCCAGGTGACCGGGTCACGTGGGGTCACCGGCCCCAGGTGACCGGGTCACGTGGGGTCACCGGCCCCAGGTGACCTGGTCACGTGGGGTCACCGGCCCGAGGTGACAGGGTCACGTGGGGTCACCGGCCCCAGGTGACCGGGTCACGTGGGGACACCGGCCCCAGGTGACCGGGTCACGTGGGGTCACCGGCCCCAGGTGACCGGGTCACGTGGGGTCACCGGCCCCAGGTGACCGGGTCACGTGGGGTCACCGGCCCCAGGTGACCGGGTCACGTGGGGTCACCGGCCCCAGGTGACCGGGTCACGTGGGGACACCGGCCCCAGGTGACCGGGTCACGTGGGGACACCGGCCCCAGGTCAGCGGGTCACGTGGGGACACCGGCCCCAGGTCACCAGGTCACGTGGGGTCACCGGCCCAGGTGACCGGGTCACGTGGGGTCACCGGCCCCAGGTGACCGGGTCACGTGGGGTCACCGGCACCAGGTGACCGGGTCACGTGGGGTCACCGGCCCCAGGTGACCGGGTCACGTGGGGACACGGGCCCCAGGTGACCGGGTCACGTGGGGTCACCGGCCCCAGGTGACCGGGTCACGTGGGGTCACCGGCACCAGGTGACCGGGTCACGTGGGGACCCCGGCCCCAGGTGACCGGGTCACGTGGGGTCACCGGCCCCAGGTGACCCGGTCACGTGGGGTCACCGGCCCCAGGTGACCGGGTCATGTGGGGTCACCGGCCCCAGGTCAGCGGGTCACGTGGGGACACCGGCCCCAGGTCACCGGGTCACGTGGGGTCACCGGCCCCAGGTGACCGGGTCACGTGGGGACACCGGCCCCAGGTCACCGGGTCACGTGGGGTCACCGGCCCCAGGTGACCGGGTCACGTGGGGACACCGGCCCCAGTTCAGCGGGTCACGTGGGGACCATGGACCCAGGTCAGCGGGTCACGTGGGGACACCGGCCCCAGGTAACCGGGTCATACCGAGTCCCCGGACCCAGGTCACCGGGTCAGTTCGGGACCCCGGACCCAGGTCGGGTCATGTCACGTCCCATGCCCGGGTCCCCGGGTTGGATTTTTACCCAGGCCCCGGGTCACAGGGTCATGTCGGGTCAACGGCCTGGGTACAAGGGTCTGGTGACCACCCCGACCCCAGGTCTCCGGGTCATGACGGGACACCGGACCAGGTCCCCGAGTCCGGTCGACACCACAGCCCCAGGTCACCGGGTCATGTCGGGACCCAGCCCGGGTCCCCGGGACGGGTTTTTACCCCAGCCGCAGATCACCGGGTCCTGTCGGGTACCCGGGTCGGGTCCCCTGGACAGGTCGGCACCCCGGCCCCGGGTCACGGGGTCATGTCGGGTCGCTGTCCCGGGTACCAGTGTCAGGTGACCACCCCGGCCCCGGGAGACGGAGTCATACCGGGTCCCCGGCCCGGGTCCCCGGGTTGCATCGGGACAAAAGCACCGGATCACTGGATCACGTGGGGGCCCGGGCCCGGGTCCCCGGGTTGCATCGGGACACCAGCGAAGGACCACCGGGTCCTGTCGGGTCCCCGGCCCGGGTCCCCTGGACAGGTCGTTAACCCGGCCCCAGGTCACCGGGTCGTGTCGGGTAACCGGCCTGGTTCCCAGGTTCCGGTGACCACCCCGGCACCAGGACCCCGGGTCCCGTGGGGACCCCGGCCCCAGGTGACCGGGTCACGCGGGGTCACCGGCCCCAGGTGACCGGGTCACGTGGGGTCACCGGCCCCAGGTGACCGGGTCACGTGGGGTCACCGGACCCAGGTCAGCGGGTCACGTTGGGACACCGGCCCCAGGTAACCGGGTCATACCGAGTCCCCGGACCCAGGTCACCGAGTGAGTTCGGGACCCCGGACCCAGGTCGGGTCATGTCACGTCCCATGCCCGGGTCCCCGGGTTGGATTTTTACCCAGGCCCCGGGTCACAGGGTCATGTCGGGTCAACGGCCTGGGTACAAGGGTCTGGTGACCACCCCGACCCCAGGTCCCCGGGTCATGACGGGACACCGGACCAGGTCCCCGAGTCCGGTCGACACCACAGCCCCAGGTCACCGGGTCATGTCGGGACCCAGCCCGGGTCCCCGGGACGGGTTTTTACCCCAGCCGCAGATCACCGGGTCCTGTCGGGTACCCGGGTCGGGTCCCCTGGACAGGTCGGCACCCCGGCCCCGGGTCACGGGGTCATGTGGAGTCGCTGTCCCGGGTACCAGTGTCAGGTGACCACCCCGGCCCCGGGAGACGGAGTCATACCGGGTCCCCGGCCCAGGTCCCCGGGTTGCATCGGGACAAAAGCACCGGATCACTGGATCACGTGGGGGCCCGGGCCCGGGTCCCCGGGTTGCATCGGGACACCAGCGAAGGACCACCGGGTCCTGTCGGGTCCCCGGCCCGGGTCCCCTGGACAGGTCGTTAACCCGGCCCCAGGTCACCGGGTCATGTCACGCACCCGGCCTGGTTCCCAGGTTCCGGTGACCACCCCGGCACCAGGACCCCGGGTCACGTGGGGACACCGGCCCCAGGTGACCGGGTCACGTGGGGACACCGGCCCCAGGTCATCGGGTCATGTGGGGTCACCGGCCCCAGGTGACCGGGTCACGTGGGGTCACCGGCCCCAGGTGACCGGGTCACGTGGGGACACCGGCCCCAGGTCATCGGGTCACGTGGGGTCACCGGCCCCAGGTGACCGGGTCACGTGGGGTCACCGGCCCCAGGTGACCGGGTCACGTGGGGACACCGGCCCCAGGTGACCGGGTCACGTGGGGTCACCGGCCCCAGGTGACCGGGTCACGTGGGGTCACCGGCCCCAGGTGACCTGGTCACGTGGGGTCACCGGCCCCAGGTGACAGGGTCACGTGGGGTCACCGGCCCCAGGTGACCGGGTCACGTGGGGACACCGGCCCCAGGTGACCGGGTCACGTGGGGTCACCGGCCCCAGGTGACCGGGTCACGTGGGGTCACCGGCTCCAGGTGACCGGGTCACGTGGGGTCACCGGCCGCAGGTGACCGGGTCACGTGAGGTCACCGGCCCCAGGTGACCGGGTCACATGGGGTCACCGGCCCCAGGTGACCGGGTCACGTGGGGTCACCGGCCCCAGGTGACCGGGTCACGTGGGGACACCGGCCTCAGGTCAGCGGGTCACGTGGGGACCCCGGACCCAGGTCAGCGGGTCACGTGGGGACACCGGCCCCAGGTAACCGGGTCATACCGAGTCCCCGGACCCAGGTCACCGGGTCAGTTCGGGACCCCGGACCCAGGTCGGGTCATGTCACGTCCCATGCCCGGGTCCCCGGGTTGGATTTTTACCCAGGCCCCGGGTCACAGGGTCATGTCGGGTCAACGGCCTGGGTACAAGGGTCTGGTGACCACCCCGACCCCAGGTCTCCGGGTCATGACGGGACACCGGACCAGGTCCCCGAGTCCGGTCGACACCACAGCCTCAGGTCACCGGGTCATGTCGGGACCCAGCCCGGGTCCCCGGGACGGGTTTTTACCCCAGCCGCAGATCACCGGGTCCTGTCGGGTACCCGGGTCGGGTCCCCTGGACAGGTCGGCACCCCGGCCCCGGGTCACGGGGTCATGTCGGGTCGCTGTCCCGGGTACCAGTGTCAGGTGACCACCCCGGCCCCGGGAGACGGAGTCATACCGGGTCCCCGGCCCGGGTCCCCGGGTTGCATCGGGACAAAAGCACCGGATCACTGGATCACGTGGGGTCCCGGGCCCGGGTCCCCAGGTTGCATCGGGACACCAGCGAAGGACCACCGGGTCCTGTCGGGTCCCCGGCCCGGGTCCCCTGGACAGGTCGTTAACCCGGCCCCAGGTCACCGGGTCATGTCGCGCACCGGGCTGGTTCCCACGTTCCGGTGACCACACCGGCACCAGGACCCCGGGTCCCGTGGGGACCCCGGCCCCAGGTGACCGGGTCACGCGGGGTCACCGGCCCCAGGTGACCGGGTCACGTGGGGTCACCGGCCCCAGGTCAGCGGGTCACGTGGGGACACCGGCCCCAGGTCAGCGGGTCACGTGGGGACACCGGCCCCAGGTCACCGCGTCAGGTCGGGACCCCGAACCCAGGTCCACGAGTCCGTCGACACCACAGCCCCGGGTCACCGGGTCGTGTCGGGTAACCGGCCTGGTTCCCAGGTTCCGATGACCACCCCGGCACCAGGACTCTGGGTCACGTGGGGTCACCGGCCCCAGGTGACCGGGTCACGTGGGGACACCGGCCCCAGGTGACCCGGTCACGTGGGGTCACCGGCCCCAGGTCAGCGGGTCACGTGGGGTCACCGGCCCCAGGTGACCGGGTCACGTGGGGTCACCGGCCCCAGGTGACCGGGTCACGTGGGGTCACCGACCCCAGGTGACCTGGTCACGTGGGGTCACCGGCCCCAGGTGACCGGGTCACGTGGGGTCACCGGCCCCAGGTGACCGGGTCACGTGGGGTCACCGGCCCCAGGTGACCGGGTCACGTGGGGTCACCGGCCCCAGGTGACCGGGTCACGTGGGGTCACCGGCCCCAGGTCAGCGGGTCACGTGGGGACCCCGGCCCCAGGTGACCGGGTCACGTGGGGACACCGGCCCCAGGTGACCGGGTCACGTGGGGTCACCGGCCCCAGGTCAGCGGGTCACGTGGGGACCCCGGACCCAGGTGACCAGGTCACGTGGGGACCCCGGACCCAGGTAACCGGGTCATACAGAGTCCCCGGACCCAGGTCACCGGGTCAGTTCGGGACCCCGGACCCAGGTCGGGTCATGTCACGTCCCATGCCCGGGTCCCCGGGTTGGATTTTTACCCAGGCCCCGGGTCACAGGGTCATGTCGGGTCAACGGCCTGGGTACAACGGTCTGGTGACCACCCCGACTCCAGGTCCCCGGGTCATGACGGGACACCGGACCAGGTCCCTGAGTCCGGTCGACACCACAGCCCCAGGTCACCGGGTCATGTCGGGACCCAGCCCGGGTCCCCGGGACGGGTTTTTACCCCAGCCGCAGATCACCGGGTCCTGTCGGGTACCCGGGTCGGGTCCCCTGGACAGGTCGGCACCCCGGCCCCGGGTCACGGGGTCATGTGGAGTCGCTGTCCCGGGTACCAGTGTCAGGTGACCACCCCGGCCCCGGGAGACGGAGTCATACCGGGTCCCCGGCCCAGGTCCCCGGGTTGCATCGGGACAAAAGCACCGGATCACTGGATCACGTGGGGTCCCGGGCCCGGGTCCCCGGGTTGCATCGGGACACCAGCGAAGGACCACCGGGTCCTGTCGGGTCCCCGGCCCGGGTCCCCTGGACAGGTCGTTAACCCGGCCCCAGGTCACCGGGTCGTGTCGGGTAACCGGCCTGGTTCCCAGGTTCCGGTGACCACCCCGGCACCAGGACCCCGGGTCCCGTGGGGACCCCGGCCCCAGGTGACCGGGTCACGCGGGGTCACGGGCCCCAGGTCAGCGGGTCACGTGGGGTCACCGGCCCCAGGTGACCTGGTCATGTGGGGTCACCGGCCCCAGGTGACCGGGTCACGTGGGGTCACCGGCACCAGGTGACCGGGTCACGTGGGGTCACCGGCCCCAGGTGACCTGGTCACGTGGGGTCACCGGCCCCAGGTGACCGGGTCACGTGGGGTCACCGGCACCAGGTGACCGGGTCACGTGGGGTCACCGGCCCCAGGTGACCTGGTCACGTGGGGTCACCGGCCCCAGGTGACCGGGTCACGTGGGGTCACCGGCCCCAGGTGACCTGGTCACGTGGGGTCACCGGCCCCAGGTGACCGGGTCACGTGGGGTCACCGGCCCCAGGTGACCGGGTCACGTGAGGTCACCGGCCCCAGGTGACCGGGTCACGTGGGGTCACCGGCCCCAGGTGACCGGGTCACGTGGGGTCACCGGCCCCAGGTGACCGGGTCACGTGGGGTCACCGGCCCCAGGTGACCGGGTCACGTGGGGTCACCGGCCCCAGGTGACCGGGTCACGTGGGGACACCGGCCCCAGGTGACCGGGTCACGTGGGGACACCGGCCCCAGGTCAGCGGGTCACGTGGGGACACCGGCCCCAGGTCACCAGGTCACGTGGGGTCACCGGCCCAGGTGACCGGGTCACGTGGGGTCACCGGCCCCAGGTGACCGGGTCACGTGGGGTCACCGGCACCAGGTGACCGGGTCACGTGGGGTCACCGGCCCCAGGTGACCGGGTCACGTGGGGACACGGGCCCCAGGTGACCGGGTCACGTGGGGTCACCGGCCCCAGGTGACCGGGTCACGTGGGGACCCCGGCCCCAGGTGACCGGGTCACGTGGGGTCACCGGCCCCAGGTGACCCGGTCACGTGGGGTCACCGGCCCCAGGTGACCGGGTCATGTGGGGTCACCGGCCCCAGGTCAGCGGGTCACGTGGGGACACCGGCCCCAGGTCACCGGGTCACGTGGGGTCACCGGCCCCAGGTGACCGGGTCACGTGGGGACACCGGCCCCAGGTCACCGGGTCACGTGGGGTCACCGGCCCCAGGTGACCGGGTCACGTGGGGACACCGGCCCCAGTTCAGCGGGTCACGTGGGGACCATGGACCCAGGTCAGCGGGTCACGTGGGGACACCGGCCCCAGGTAACCGGGTCATACCGAGTCCCCGGACCCAGGTCACCGGGTCAGTTCGGGACCCCGGACCCAGGTCGGGTCATGTCACGTCCCATGCCCGGGTCCCCGGGTTGGATTTTTACCCAGGCCCCGGGTCACAGGGTCATGTCGGGTCAACGGCCTGGGTACAAGGGTCTGGTGACCACCCCGACCCCAGGTCTCCGGGTCATGACGGGACACCGGACCAGGTCCCCGAGTCCGGTCGACACCACAGCCCCAGGTCACCGGGTCATGTCGGGACCCAGCCCGGGTCCCCGGGACGGGTTTTTACCCCAGCCGCAGATCACCGGGTCCTGTCGGGTACCCGGGTCGGGTCCCCTGGACAGGTCGGCACCCCGGCCCCGGGTCACGGGGTCATGTCGGGTCGCTGTCCCGGGTACCAGTGTCAGGTGACCACCCCGGCCCCGGGAGACGGAGTCATACCGGGTCCCCGGCCCGGGTCCCCGGGTTGCATCGGGACAAAAGCACCGGATCACTGGATCACGTGGGGGCCCGGGCCCGGGTCCCCGGGTTGCATCGGGACACCAGCGAAGGACCACCGGGTCCTGTCGGGTCCCCGGCCCGGGTCCCCTGGACAGGTCGTTAACCCGGCCCCAGGTCACCGGGTCGTGTCGGGTAACCGGCCTGGTTCCCAGGTTCCGGTGACCACCCCGGCACCAGGACCCCGGGTCCCGTGGGGACCCCGGCCCCAGGTGACCGGGTCACGCGGGGTCACCGGCCCCAGGTGACCGGGTCACGTGGGGACACCGGCCCCAGGTCACCGCGTCAGGTCGGGACCCCGAACCCAGGTCCACGAGTCCGTCGACACCACAGCCCCGGGTCACCAAGTCGTGTCGGGTAACCGGCCTGGTTCCCAGGTTCCGATGACCACCCCGGCACCAGGACCCCGGGTCACGTGGGGTCACCGGCCCCAGGTGACCGGGTCACGTGGGGTCACCGGACCCAGGTCAGCGGGTCACGTGGGGACACCGGCCCCAGGTAACCGGGTCATACCGAGTCCCCGGACCCAGGTCACCGGGTGAGTTCGGGACCCCGGACCCAGGTCGGGTCATGTCACGTCCCATGCCCGGGTCCCCGGGTTGGATTTTTACCCAGGCCCCGGGTCACAGGGTCATGTCGGGTCAACGGCCTGGGTACAAGGGTCTGGTGACCACCCCGACCCCAGGTCCCCGGGTCATGACGGGACACCGGACCAGGTCCCCGAGTCCGGTCGACACCACAGCCCCAGGTCACCGGGTCATGTCGGGACCCAGCCCGGGTCCCCGGGACGGGTTTTTACCCCAGCCGCAGATCACCGGGTCCTGTCGGGTACCCGGGTCGGGTCCCCTGGACAGGTCGGCACCCCGGCCCCGGGTCACGGGGTCATGTCGAGTCGCTGTCCCGGGTACCAGTGTCAGGTGACCACCCCGGCCCCGGGAGACGGAGTCATACCGGGTCCCCGGCCCAGGTCCCCGGGTTGCATCGGGACAAAAGCACCGGATCACTGGATCACGTGGGGTCCCGGGCCCGGGTCCCCGGGTTGCATCGGGACACCAGCGAAGGACCACCGGGTCCTGTCGGGTCCCCGGCCCGGGTCCCCTGGACAGGTCGTTAACCCGGCCCCAGGTCACCGGGTCGTGTCGGGTAACCGGCCTGGTTCCCAGGTTCCGGTGACCACCCCGGCACCAGGACCCCGGGTCCCGTGGGGACCCCGGCCCCAGGTGACCGGGTCACGCGGGGTCACCGGCCCCAGGTCAGCGGGTCACGTGGGGTCACCGGCCTCAGGTGACCTGGTCACGTGGGGTCACCGGCCCCAGGTGACCGGGTCACGTGGGGTCACCGGCACCAGGTGACCTGGTCACGTGGGGTCACCGGCCCCAGGTGACCGGGTCACGTGGGGTCACCGGCACCAGGTGACCGGGTCACGTGGGGTCACCGGCCCCAGGTGACCTGGTCACGTGGGGTCACCGGCACCAGGTGACCGGGTCACGTGGGGTCACCGGCCCCAGGTGACCTGGTCACGTGGGGTCACCGGCCCCAGGTGACCGGGTCACGTGGGGTCACCGGAACAAGGTGACCGGGTCACGTGAGGGTACCGGCCCCAGGTGACCGGGTCACGTGGGGTCACCGGCCCCAGGTGACCGGGTCACGTGGGGTCACCGGCCCCAGGTGACCGGGTCACGTGGGGTCACCAGCCCCAGGTGACCGGGTCACGTGGGGTCACCGGCCCCAGGTGACCGGGTCACGTGGGGTCACCGGCCCCAGGTGACCGGGTCACGTGGGGACACCGGCCCCAGGTGACCGGGTCACGTGGGGTCACCGGCCCCAGGTCAGCGGGTCACGTGGGGTCACCGGCCCCAGGTGACCTGGTCACGTGGGGTCACCGGCCCCAGGTGACCGGGTCACGTGGGGTCACCGGACCCAGGTCAGCGGGTCACGTGGGGACACCGGCCCCAGGTAACCGGGTCATACCGAGTCCCCGGACCCAGGTCACCGGGTCAGTTCGGGACCCCGGACCCAGGTCGGGTCATGTCACGTCCCATGCCCGGGTCCCCGGGTTGGATTTTTACCCAGGCCCCGGGTCACAGGGTCATGTCGGGTCAACGGCCTGGGTACAAGGGTCTGGTGACCACCCCGACCCCAGGTCTCCGGGTCATGACGGGACACCGGACCAGGTCCCCGAGTCCGGTCGACACCACAGCCCCAGGTCACCGGGTCATGTCGGGACCCAGCCCGGGTCCCCGGGACGGGTTTTTACCCCAGCCGCAGATCACCGGGTCCTGTCGGGTACCCGGGTCGGGTCCCCTGGACAGGTCGGCACCCCGGCCCCGGGTCACGGGGTCATGTCGGGTCGCTGTCCCGGGTACCAGTGTCAGGTGACCACCCCGGCCCCGGGAGACGGAGTCATACCGGGTCCCCGGCCCAGGTCCCCGGGTTGCATCGGGACAAAAGCACCGGATCACTGGATCACGTGGGGGCCCGGGCCCGGGTCCCCGGGTTGCATCGGGACACCAGCGAAGGACCACCGGGTCCTGTCGGGTCCCCGGCCCGGGTCCCCTGGACAGGTCGTTAACCCGGCCCCAGGTCACCGGGTCATGTCGCGCACCCGGCCTGGTTCCCACGTTCCGGTGACCACCCCGGCACCAGGACCCCGGGTCCCGTGGGGACCCCGGCCCCAGGTGACCGGGTCACGCGGGGTCACCGGCCCCAGGTCAGCGGGTCACGTGGGGTCACTGGCCCCAGGTCAGCGGGTCACGTGGGGACACCGGCCCCAGGTCAGCGGGTCACGTGGGGTCACCGGCCCCAGGTCACCGCGTCTGGTCGGGACCCCGAACCCAGGTCCACGAGTCCGTCGACACCACAGCCCCGGGTCAACGGGTCGTGTCGGGTAACCGGCCTGGTTCCCAGGTTCCGATGACCACCCCGGCACCAGGACTCTGGGTCACGTGGGGACACCGGCCCCAGGTGACCGGGTCACGTGGGGTCACCGGCCCCAGGTGACCCGGTCACGTTGTGTCACCGGCACCAGGTGACCGGGTCACGTGGGGTCACCGGCCCCAGGTGACCGGGTCACGTGGGGTCACCGGCCCCAGGTGACCGGGTCACGTGGGGACACCGGCCCCAGGTGACCGGGTCACGTGGGGTCACCGGCCCCAGGTGACCGGGTCACGTGGGGTCACCGGCCCCAGGTGACCGGGTCACGTGAGGTCACCGGCCCCAGGTGACCGGGTCACGTGGGGTCACCGGCCCCAGGTGACCGGGTCACGTGGGGTCACCGGCCCCAGGTGACCGGGTCACGTGGGGTCACCGGCCCCAGGTGACCGGGTCACGTGGGGACACCGGCCCCAGGTGACCGGGTCACGTGGGGTCACCGGCCCCAGGTGACCGGGTCACGTGGGGTCACCGGCACCAGGTGACCGGGTCACGTGGGGACCCCGGCCCCAGGTGACCGGGTCACGTGGGGTCACCGGCCCCAGGTGACCGGGTCACGTGGGGACACTGGCCCCAGTTCAGCGGGTCACGTGGGGACCCCGGACCCAGGTCAGCGGGTCACGTGGGGACACCGGCCCCAGGTAACCGGGTCATACTAAGTCCCCGGACCCAGGTCACCGGGTCAGTTCGGGACCCCGGACCCAGGTCGGGTCATGTCACGTCCCATGCCCGGGTCCCCGGGTTGGATTTTTACCCAGGCCCCGGGTCACAGGGTCATGTCGGGTCAACGGCCTGGGTACAAGGGTCTGGTGACCACCCCGACCCCAGGTCCCCGGGTCATGACGGGACACCGGACCAGGTCCCCGAGTCCGGTCGACACCACAGCCCCAGGTCACCGGGTCATGTCGGGACCCAGCCCGGGTCCCCGGGACGGGTTTTTACCCCAGCCGCAGATCACCGGGTCCTGTCGGGTACCCGGGTCGGGTCCCCTGGACAGGTCGGCACCCCGGCCCCGGGTCACGGGGTCATGTGGAGTCGCTGTCCCGGGTACCAGTGTCAGGTGACCACCCCGGCCCCGGGAGACGGAGTCATACCGGGTCCCCGGCCCAGGTCCCCGGGTTGCATCGGGACAAAAGCACCGGATCACTGGATCACGTGGGGGCCCGGGCCCGGGTCCCCGGGTTGCATCGGGACACCAGCGAAGGACCACCGGGTCCTGTCGGGTCCCCGGCCCGGGTCCCCTGGACAGGTCGTTAACCCGGCCCCAGGTCACCGGGTCATGTCACGCACCCGGCCTGGTTCCCAGGTTCCGGTGACCACCCCGGCACCAGGACCCCGGGTCACGTGGGGACACCGGCCCCAGGTGACCGGGTCACGTGGGGACACCGGCCCCAGGTCATCGGGTCACGTGGGGTCACCGGCCCCAGTTGACCGGGTCACGTGGGGTCACCGGCCCCAGGTGACCTGGTCACGTGGGGTCACCGGCCCCAGGTGACCGGGTCACGTGGGGTCACCGGCCCCAGGTGACCGGGTCACGTGAGGTCACCGGCCCCAGGTGAGCGGGTCACGTGGGGTCACCGGCCCCAGGTGACCGGGTCACGTGGGGTCACCGGCCCCAGGTGACCTGGTCACGTGGGGTCACCGGCCCCAGGTGACCGGGTCACGTGGGGTCACCGGCCCCAGGTGACCGGGTCACGTGAGGTCACCGGCCCTAGGTGACCGGGTCACGTGGGGTCACCGGCCCCAGGTGACCGGGTCACGTGGGGTCACCGGCCCCAGGTGACCGGGTCACGTGGGGTCACCGGCCCCAGGTGACCGGGTCACGTGGGGACACCGGCCCCAGGTGACCGGGTCACGTGGGGTCACCGGACCCAGGTCAGCGGGTCACGTGGGGACACCGGCCCCAGGTAACCGAGTCATACCGAGTCCCCGGACCCAGGTCACCGGGTCAGTTCGGGACCCCGGACCCAGGTCGGGTCATGTCACGTCCCTTGCCCGGGTCCCCGGGTTGGATTTTTACCCAGGCCCCGGGTCACAGGGTCATGTCGGGTCAACGGCCTGGGTACAAGGGTCTGGTGACCACCCCGACCCCAGGTCTCCGGGTCATGACGGGACACCGGACCAGGTCCCCGAGTCCGGTCGACACCACAGCCCCAGGTCACCGGGTCATGTCGGGACCCAGCCCGGGTCCCCGGGACGGGTTTTTACCCCAGCCGCAGATCACCGGGTCCTGTCGGGTACCCGGGTCGGGTCCCCTGGACAGGTCGGCACCCCGGCCCCGGGTCACGGGGTCATGTCGGGTCGCTGTCCCGGGTACCAGTGTCAGGTGACCACCCCGGCCCCGGGAGACGGAGTCATACCGGGTCCCCGGCCCGGGTCCCCGGGTTGCATCGGGACAAAAGCACCGGATCACTGGATCACGTGGGGGCCCGGGCCCGGGTCCCCGGGTTGCATCGGGACACCAGCGAAGGACCACCGGGTCCTGTCGGGTCCCCGGCCCGGGTCCCATGGACAGGTCGTTAACCCGGCCCCAGGTCACCGGGTCGTGTCGGGTAACCGGCCTGGTTCCCAGGTTCTGGTGACCACCCCCGGCACCAGGACCCCGGGTCCCGTGGGGACCCCGGCCCCAGGTGACCGGGTCACGCGGGGTCACCGGCCCCAGGTCAGCGGGTCACGTGGGGTCACCGGCCCCAGGTCAGCGGGTCACGTGGGGACACCGGCCCCAGGTCACCGCGTCAGGTCGGGACCCCGAACCCAGGTCCACGAGTCCGTCGACACCACAGCACCCGGGTCACCAAGTCGTGTCGGGTAACCGGCCTGGTTCCCAGGTTCCGATGACCACCCCGGTACCAGGACCCCGGGTCACGTGGGGACACCGGCCCCAGGTGACTGGGTCACGTGAGGTCACCGGCCCCAGGTGACCGGGTCACGTGGGGTCACCGGCCCCAGGTGACCGGGTCACGTGGGGTCACCGGCACCAGGTGACCGGGTCACGTGGGGTCACCGGCCCCAGGTGACCTGGTCACGTGGGGTCACCGGCACCAGGTCATCGGGTCACGTGGGGTCACCGGCCCCAGGTGACCGGGTCACGTGGGGTCACCGGCACCAGGTGACCGGGTCACGTGGGGTCACCGTCCTCAGGTGACCTGGTCACGTGGGGTCACCGGCCCCAGGTGACCGGGTCACGTGGGGTCACCGGCCCCAGGTGACCGGGTCACGTGGGGTCACCGGCCCCAGGTGACCTGGTCACGTGGGGTCACCGGCCCCAGGTGACCGGGTCACGTGGGGTCACCGGCCCCAGGTGACCGGGTCACGTGGGGACACCGGCCCCAGGTGACCGGGTCACGTGGAGTCACCGGCCCCAGGTGACCGGGTCACGTGGGGTCACCGGCCCCAGGTGACCGGGTCACGTGGGGTCACCGGCCCCAGGTGACCGGGTCACGTGGGGTCACCGGCCCCAGGTGACCGGGTCACGTGGGGTCACCGGCCCCAGGTGACCGGGTCACGTGGGGTCACCGGCCCCAGGTGACCGGGTCACGTGGGGACACCGGCCCCAGGTGACCGGGTCACGTGGGGTCACCGGCACCAGGTGACCGGGTCACGTGGGGTCACCGGCCCCAGGTGACCGGGTCACGTGGGGTCACCGGCCCCAGGTGACCGGGTCACGTGGGGACACCGGCCTCAGGTCAGCGGGTCACGTGGGGACCCCGGACCCAGGTCAGCGGGTCACGTGGGGACACCGGCCCCAGGTGACCGGGTCACGTGGGGACACCGGCCCCAGGTGACCGGGTCACGTGGGGTCACCGGCACCAGGTGACCGGGTCACGTGGGGTCACCGGCCCCAGGTGACCTGGTCACGTGGGGTCACCGGCCCCAGGTGACCGGGTCACGTGGGGTCACCGGCCCCAGGTGACCGGGTCACGTGGGGTCACCGGCCCCAGGTGACCGGGTCACGTGGGGTCACCGGCCCCAGGTGACCGGGTCACGTGGGGTCACCGGCCCCAGGTGACCGGGTCACGTGAGGTCACCGGCCCCAGGTCAGCGGGTCACGTGGGGACACCGGCCCCAGGTCAGCGGGTCACGTGGGGACACCGGCCCCAGGTCACCGCGTCAGGTCGGGACCCCCGAACCCAGGTCCACGAGTCCGTCGACACCACAGCCCCGGGTCACCGGGTCGTGTCGGGTAACCGGCCTGGTTCCCAGGTTCCGATGACCACCCCGGCACCAGGACTCTGGGTCACGTGGGGTCACCCGCCCCAGGTGACCGGGTCACGTGGGGACACCGGCCCCAGGTGACCGGGTCAAGTGGGGTCACCGGCCCCAGGTCAGCGGGTCACGTGGGGACACCGGCCCCAGGTGACCGGGTCACGTGCGGTCACCGGCCCCAGGTGACCCGGTCACGTGGGGACACCGGCCCCAGGTGACCGGGTCACGTGGGGTCACCGGCCCCAGGTGACCCGGTCACGTGGGTTCACCGGCACCAGGTGACCGGGTCACGTGGGGTCACCGGCCCCAGGTGACCGGGTCACGTGGGGACACCGGCCCCAGGTGACCGGGTCACGTGGGGTCACCGGCCCCAGGTCAGCGGGTCACGTGGGGTCACCGGCCCCAGGTGACCTGGTCACGTGGGTTCACCGGCCCCAGGTGACCGGGTCACGTGGGGTCACCGGCACCAGGTGACTGGGTCACGTGGGGTCACCGGCCCCAGGTGACCTGGTCACGTGGGGTCACCGGCCCCAGGTGACCGGGTCACGTGGGGTCACCGGCCCCAGGTGACCGGGTCACGTGCGGTCACCGGCCCCAGGTGACCGGGTCACGTGGGGTCACCGGCCTCAGGTGACCGGGTCACGTGGGGTCACCGGCCCCAGGTGACCGGGTCACGTGGGGTCACCGGCCCCAGGTGACCGGGTCACGTGGGGTCACCGGCCCCAGGTGACCGGGTCACGTGGGGTCACCGGCCCCAGGTGACCGGGTCACGTGGGGTCACCGGCCCCAGGTCAGCGGGTCACGTGGGGACCCCGGCCCCAGGTGACCGGGTCACGTGGGGACACCGGCCCCAGGTCAGCGGGTCACGTGGGGTCACCGGCCCCAGGTGACCTGGTCACGTGGGGACCCCGGCCCCAGGTGACCGGGTCACGTGGGGACCCCGGGCCCAGGTAACCGGGTCATACCGAGTCCCCGGACCCAGGTCACCGGGTGAGTTCGGGACCCCGGACCCAGGTCGGGTCATGTCACGTCCCATGCCCGGGTCCCCGGGTTGGATTTTTACCCAGGCCCCGGGTCACAGGGTCATGTCGGGTCAACGGCCTGGGTACAATGGTCTGGTGACCACCCCGACCCCAGGTCCCCGGGTCATGACGGGACACCGGACCAGGTCCCCGAGTCCGGTCGACACCACAGCCCCAGGTCACCGGGTCATGTCGGGACCCAGCCCGGGTCCCCGGGACGGGTTTTTACCCCAGCCGCAGATCACCGGGTCCTGTCGGGTACCCGGGTCGGGTCCCCTGGACAGGTCGGCACCCCGGCCCCGGGTCACGGGGTCATGTCGGGTCGCTGTCCCGGGTACCAGTGTCAGGTGACCACCCCGGCCCCGGGAGACGGAGTCATACCGGGTCCCCGGCCCGGGTCCCCGGGTTGCATCGGGACAAAAGCACCGGATCACTGGATCACGTGGGGGCCCGGGCCCGGGTCCCCGGGTTGCATCGGGACACCAGCGAAGGACCACCGGGTCCTGTCGGGTCCCCGGCCCGGGTCCCCTGGACAGGTCGTTAACCCGGCCCCAGGTCACCGGGTCATGTCGCGCACCCGGCCTGGTTCCCAGGTTCCGGTGACCACCCCGGCACCAGGACCCCGGGTCCCGTGGGGACCCCGGCCCCAGGTGACCGGGTAACGTGGGGTCACCGGCCCCAGGTCAGCGGGTCACGTGGGGTCACCGGCCCCAGGTCAGCGGGTCACGTGGGGACACCGGCCCCATGTCAGCGGGTCACGTGGGGACACCGGCCCCAGGTCACCGCGTCAGGTCGGGACCCCGAACCCAGGTCCACGAGTCCGTCGACACCACAGCCCCGGGTCACCGGGTCGTGTCGGGTAACCGGCCTGGTTCCCAGGTTCCGATGACCACCCCGGCACCAGGACTCTGGGTCACGTGGGGTCACCGGCCCCAGGTGACCGGGTCACGTGGGGACACCGGCCCCAGGTGACCGGGTCACGTGGGGTCACCGGCCCCAGGTCAGCGGGTCACGTGGGGACACCGGCCCCAGGTGACCGGGTCACGTGGGGTCACCGGCCCCAGGTGACCCGGTCACGTGGGGACACCGGCCCCAGGTGACCGGGTCACGTGGGGTCACCGGCCCCAGGTCAGCGGGTCACGTGGGGACACCGGCCCCAGGTGACCGGGTCACGTGGGGACACCGGCCCCAGGTGACCGGGTCACGTGGGGTCACCGGCCCCAGGTCAGCGGGTCACGTGGGGTCACCGGCCCCAGGTCAGCGGGTCACGTGGGGACACCAGCCCCAGGTAACCGGGTCATACTAAGTCCCCGGACCCAGGTCACCGGGTCAGTTCGGGACCCCGGACCCAGGTCGGGTCATGTCACGTCCCATGCCCGGGTCCCCGGGTTGGTTTTTTACCCAGGCCCCGGGTCACAGGGTCATGTCGGGTCAACGGCCTGGGTACAAGGGTCTGGTGACCACCCCGACCCCAGGTCTCCGGGTCATGACGGGACACCGGACCAGGTCCCCGAGTCCGGTCGACACCACAGCCCCAGGTCACCGGGTCATGTCGGGACCCAGCCCGGGTCCCCGGGACGGGTTTTTACCCCAGCCGCAGATCACCGGGTCCTGTCGGGTACCCGGGTCGGGTCCCCTGGACAGGTCGGCAACCCGGCCCCGGGTCACGGGGTCATGTCGGGTCGCTGTCCCGGGTACCAGTGTCAGGTGACCACCCCGGCCCCGGGAGACGGAGTCATACCGGGTCCCCGGCCCGGGTCCCCGGGTTGCATCGGGACAAAAGCACCGGATCACTGGATCACGTGGGGGCCTGGGCCCGGGTCCCCGGGTTGCATCGGGACACCAGCGAAGGACCACCGGGTCCTGTCGGGTCCCCGGCCCGGGTCCCCTGGACAGGTCGTTAACCCGGCCCCAGGTCACCGGGTCGTGTCGGGTAACCGGCCTGGTTCCCAGGTTCCGGTGACCACCCCGGCACCAGGACCCCGGGTCCCGTGGGGACCCAGGCCCCAGGTGACGGGGTAACGCGGGGTCACCGGCCCCAGGTCAGCGGGTCACGTGGGGTCACCGGCCCCAGGTGACCTGGTCATGTGGGGTCACCGGCCCCAGGTGACCGGGTCACTTGGGGTCACCGGCACCAGGTGACCCGGTCACGTGGGGTCACCGGCACCAGGTGACCGGGTCACGTGGGGTCACCGGCCCCAGGTGACCGGGTCATGTGGGGTCACCGGCCCCAGGTGACCTGGTCACGTGGGGTCACCGGCCCCAGGTGACCGGGTCACGTGGGGTCACCGGCCCCAGGTGACCGGGTCACGTGGGGTCACCGGCCCCAGGTCAGCAGGTCACGTGGGGTCACCGGCCCCAGGTGACCGGGTCACGTGGGGACACCGGCCCCAGGTCAGCGGGTCACGTGGGGACACCGGCCCCAGGTCACCGGGTCACGTGGGGTCACCGGCCCAGGTGACCTGGTCACGTGGGGTCACCGGCCCCAGGTGACCGGGTCACGTGGGGTCACCGGCCCCAGGTGACCGGGTCACGTGGGGACACCGTCCCCAGGTGACCGGGTCACGTGGGGTCACCGGCCCCAGGTGACCGGGTCACGTGGGGTCACCGGCACCAGGTGACCGGGTCACGTGGGGACCCCGGCCCCAGGTGACCGGGTCACGTGGGGTCACCGGCCCCAGGTGACCCGGTCACGTGGGGTCACCGGCCCCAGGTGACCCGGTCACGTGGGGTCACCGTCCCCAGGTCAGCGGGTCACGTGGGGACACCGGCCCCAGGTGACCGGGTCACGTGGGGTCACCGGCCCCAGGTGACCGGGTCACGTGGGGTCACCGGCCCCAGGTGACCGGGTCACGTGGGGACACCGGCCCCAGTTCAGCGGGTCACGTGGGGACCCCGGACCCAGGTCAGCGGGTCACGTGGGGACACCGGCCCCAGGTAACCGGGTCATACCGAGTCCCCGGACCCAGGTCACCGGGTCAGTTCGGGACCCCGGACCCAGGTCGGGTCATGTCACGTCCCATGCCCGGGTCCCCGGGTTGGATTTTTACCCAGGCCCCGGGTCACAGGGTCATGTCGGGTCAACGGCCTGGGTACAAGGGTCTGGTGACCACCCCGACCTCAGGTCTCCGGGTCATGACGGGACACCGGACCAGGTCCCCGAGTCCGGTCGACACCACAGCCCCAGGTCACCGGGTCATGTCGGGTACCCGGGTCGGGTCCCCTGGACAGGTCGGCAACCCGGCCCCGGGTCACGGGGTCATGTCGGGTCGCTGTCCCGGGTACCAGTGTCAGGTGACCACCCCGGCCCCGGGAGACGGAGTCATACCGGGTCCCCGGCCCGGGTCCCCGGGTTGCATCGGGACAAAAGCACCGGATCACTGGATCACGTGGGGGCCCGGGCCCGGGTCCCCGGGTTGCATCGGGACACCAGCGAAGGACCACCGGGTCCTGTCGGGTCCCCGGCCCGGGTCCCCTGGACAGGTCGTTAACCCGGCCCCAGGTCACCGGGTCATGTCGCGCACCCGGCCTGGTTCCCACGTTCCGGTGACCACCCCGGCACCAGGACCCCGGGTCCCGTGGGGACCCCGGCCCCAGGTGACCGGGTCACGCGGGGTCACCGGCCCCAGGTCAGCGGGTCACGTGGGGTCACCGGCCCCAGGTGACCGGGTCACGTGGGGACACCGGCCCCAGGTGACCGGGTCACGTGGGGTCACCGGCACCAGGTGACTGGGTCACGTGGGGTCACCGGCCCCAGGTGACCTGGTCACGTGGGGTCACCGGCCCCAGGTGACCGGGTCACGTGGGGTCACCGGCCCCAGGTGACCGGGTCACGTGGGGTCACCGGCCCCAGGTGACCGGGTCACGTGGGGTCACCGGCCCCAGGTGACCGGGTCACGTGAGGTCACCGGCCCCAGGTGACCGGGTCACGTGGGGTCACCGGCCCCAGGTGACCGGGTCACGTGGGGTCACCGGCCCCAGGTGATCGGGTCACGTGGGGACACCGGCCCCAGGTGACCGGGTCACGTGGGGTCACCGGCCCCAGGTGACCGGGTCACGTGGGGTCACCGGCCCCAGGTGACCTGGTCACGTGGGGTCACCGGCCCCAGGTGACCGGGTCACGTGGGGTCACCGGCCCCAGGTGACCGGGTCACGTGGGGACACCGGCCTCAGGTCAGCGGGTCACGTGGGGACCCCGGACCCAGGTCGGGTCATGTCACGTCCCATGCCCGGGTCCCCGGGTTGGATTTTTACCCAGGCCCCGGGTCACAGGGTCATGTCGGGTCAACGGCCTGGGTACAAGGGTCTGGTGACCACCCCGACCCCAGGTCTCCGGGTCATGACGGGACACCGGACCAGGTCCCCGAGTCCGGTCGACACCACAGCCCCAGGTCACCGGGTCATGTCGGGACCCAGCCCGGGTCCCCGGGACGGGTTTTTACCCCAGCCGCAGATCACCGGGTCCTGTCGGGTACCCGGGTCGGGTCCCCTGGACAGGTCGGCACCCCGGCCCCGGGTCACGGGGTCATGTCGGGTCGCTGTCCCGGGTACCAGTGTCAGGTGACCACCCCGGCCCCGGGAGACGGAGTCATACCGGGTCCCCGGCCCGGGTCCCCGGGTTGCATCGGGACAAAAGCACCGGATCACTGGATCACGTGGGGGCCCGGGCCCGGGTCCCCGGGTTGCATCGGGACACCAGCGAAGGATCACCGGGTCCTGTCGGGTCCCCGGCCCGGGTCCCCTGGACAGGTCGTTAACCCGGCCCCAGGTCACCGGGTCATGTCGCGCACCCGGCCTGGTTCCCACGTTCCGGTGACCACCCCGGCACCAGGACCCCGGGTCCCGTGGGGACCCCGGCCCCAGGTGACCGGGTAACGTGGGGTCACCGGCCCCAGGTCAGCGGGTCACGTGGGGACACCGGCCCCAGGTCACCGCGTCAGGTCGGGACCCCGAACCCAGGTCCACGAGTCCGTCGACACCACAGCCCCGGGTCACCGGGTCGTGTCGGGTAACCGGCCTGGTTCCCAGGTTCCGATGACCACCCCGGCACCAGGACTCTGGGTCACGTGGGGACACCGGCCCCAGGTGACCGGGTCACGTGGGGTCACCGGCCCCAGGTGACCGGGTCACGTGGGGTCACCGGCCCCAGGTGACCGGGTCACGTGGGGTCACCGGCCCCAGGTGACCGGGTCACGTGGGGTCACCGGCCCCAGGTGACCGGGTCACGTGGGGACACTGGCCCCAGGTGACCGGGTCACGTGGGGTCACCGGCCCCAGGTCAGCGGGTCACGTGGGGTCACCGGCCCCAGGTGACCTGGTCACGTGGGGTCACCGGCCCCAGGTGACCGGGTCACGTGGGGTCACCGGCCCCAGGTGACCGGGTCACGTGGGGTCACCGGACCCAGGTCAGCGGGTCACGTGGGGACACCGGCCCCAGGTAACCGGGTCATACCGAGTCCCCGGACCCAGGTCACCGGGTGAGTTCGGGACCCCGGACCCAGGTCGGGTCATGTCACGTCCCATGCCCGGGTCCCCGGGTTGGATTTTTACCCAGGCCCCGGGTCACAGGGTCATGTCGGGTCAACGGCCTGGGTACAATGGTCTGGTGACCACCCCGACCTCAGGTCCCCGGGTCATGACGGGACACCGGACCAGGTCCCCGAGTCCGGTCGACACCACAGCCCCAGGTCACCGGGTCATGTCGGGACCCAGCCCGGGTCCCCGGGACGGGTTTTTACCCCAGCCGCAGATCACCGGGTCCTGTCGGGTACCCGGGTCGGGTCCCCTGGACAGGTCGGCACCCCGGCCCCGGGTCACGGGGTCATGTCGGGTCGCTGTCCCGGGTACCAGTGTCAGGTGACCACCCCGGCCCCGGGAGACGGAGTCATACCGGGTCCCCGGCCCGGGTCCCCGGGTTGCATCGGGACAAAAGCACCGGATCACTGGATCACGTGGGGGCCCGGGCCCGGGTCCCCGGGTTGCATCGGGACACCAGCGAAGGACCACCGGGTCCTGTCGGGTCCCCGGCCCGGGTCCCCTGGACAGGTCGTTAACCCGGCCCCAGGTCACCGGGTCATGTCGCGCACCCGGCCTGGTTCCCAGGTTCCGGTGACCACCCCGGCACCAGGACCCCGGGTCCCGTGGGGACCCCGGCCCCAGGTGACCGGGTAACGTGGGGTCACCGGCCCCAGGTCAGCGGGTCACGTGGGGTCACCGGCCCCAGGTCAGCGGGTCACGTGGGGACACCGGCCCCATGTCAGCGGGTCACGTGGGGACACCGGCCCCAGGTCACCGCGTCAGGTCGGGACCCCGAACCCAGGTCCACGAGTCCGTCGACACCACAGCCCCGGGTCACCGGGTCGTGTCGGGTAACCGGCCTGGTTCCCAGGTTCCGATGACCACCCCGGCACCAGGACTCTGGGTCACGTGGGGTCACCGGCCCCAGGTGACCGGGTCACGTGGGGACACCGGCCCCAGGTGACCGGGTCACGTGGGGTCACCGGCCCCAGGTCAGCGGGTCACGTGGGGACACCGGCCCCAGGTGACCGGGTCACGTGGGGTCACCGGCCCCAGGTGACCCGGTCACGTGGGGACACCGGCCCCAGGTGACCGGGTCACGTGGGGTCACCGGCCCCAGGTCAGCGGGTCACGTGGGGACACCGGCCCCAGGTGACCGGGTCACGTGGGGACACCGGCCCCAGGTGACCGGGTCACGTGGGGTCACCGGCCCCAGGTCAGCGGGTCACGTGGGGTCACCGGCCCCAGGTCAGCGGGTCACGTGGGGACACCAGCCCCAGGTAACCGGGTCATACTAAGTCCCCGGACCCAGGTCACCGGGTCAGTTCGGGACCCCGGACCCAGGTCGGGTCATGTCACGTCCCATGCCCGGGTCCCCGGGTTGGTTTTTTACCCAGGCCCCGGGTCACAGGGTCATGTCGGGTCAACGGCCTGGGTACAAGGGTCTGGTGACCACCCCGACCCCAGGTCTCCGGGTCATGACGGGACACCGGACCAGGTCCCCGAGTCCGGTCGACACCACAGCCCCAGGTCACCGGGTCATGTCGGGACCCAGCCCGGGTCCCCGGGACGGGTTTTTACCCCAGCCGCAGATCACCGGGTCCTGTCGGGTACCCGGGTCGGGTCCCCTGGACAGGTCGGCAACCCGGCCCCGGGTCACGGGGTCATGTCGGGTCGCTGTCCCGGGTACCAGTGTCAGGTGACCACCCCGGCCCCGGGAGACGGAGTCATACCGGGTCCCCGGCCCGGGTCCCCGGGTTGCATCGGGACAAAAGCACCGGATCACTGGATCACGTGGGGGCCTGGGCCCGGGTCCCCGGGTTGCATCGGGACACCAGCGAAGGACCACCGGGTCCTGTCGGGTCCCCGGCCCGGGTCCCCTGGACAGGTCGTTAACCCGGCCCCAGGTCACCGGGTCGTGTCGGGTAACCGGCCTGGTTCCCAGGTTCCGGTGACCACCCCGGCACCAGGACCCCGGGTCCCGTGGGGACCCCGGCCCCAGGTGACTGGGTCACGCGGGGTCACCGGCCCCAGGTCAGCGGGTCACGTGGGGTCACCGGCCCCAGGTGACCTGGTCATGTGGGGTCACCGGCCCCAGGTGACCGGGTCACTTGGGGTCACCGGCACCAGGTGACCCGGTCACGTGGGGTCACCGGCACCAGGTGACCGGGTCACGTGGGGTCACCGGCCCCAGGTGACCGGGTCATGTGGGGTCACCGGCCCCAGGTGACCTGGTCACGTGGGGTCACCGGCCCCAGGTGACCGGGTCACGTGGGGTCACCGGCCCCAGGTGACCGGGTCACGTGGGGTCACCGGCCCCAGGTCAGCAGGTCACGTGGGGTCACCGGCCCCAGGTGACCGGGTCACGTGGGGACACCGGCCCCAGGTCAGCGGGTCACGTGGGGACACCGGCCCCAGGTCACCGGGTCACGTGGGGTCACCGGCCCAGGTGACCTGGTCACGTGGGGTCACCGGCCCCAGGTGACCGGGTCACGTGGGGTCACCGGCCCCAGGTGACCGGGTCACGTGGGGACACCGTCCCCAGGTGACCGGGTCACGTGGGGTCACCGGCCCCAGGTGACCGGGTCACGTGGGGTCACCGGCACCAGGTGACCGGGTCACGTGGGGACCCCGGCCCCAGGTGACCGGGTCACGTGGGGTCACCGGCCCCAGGTGACCGGGTCACGTGGGGTCACCGTCCCCAGGTCAGCGGGTCACGTGGGGACACCGGCCCCAGGTGACCGGGTCACGTGGGGTCACCGGCCCCAGGTGACCGGGTCACGTGGGGTCACCGGCCCCAGGTGACCGGGTCACGTGGGGACACCGGCCCCAGTTCAGCGGGTCACGTGGGGACCCCGGACCCAGGTCAGCGGGTCACGTGGGGACACCGGCCCCAGGTAACCGGGTCATACCGAGTCCCCGGACCCAGGTCACCGGGTCAGTTCGGGACCCCGGACCCAGGTCGGGTCATGTCACGTCCCATGCCCGGGTCCCCGGGTTGGATTTTTACCCAGGCCCCGGGTCACAGGGTCATGTCGGGTCAACGGCCTGGGTACAAGGGTCTGGTGACCACCCCGACCTCAGGTCTCCGGGTCATGACGGGACACCGGACCAGGTCCCCGAGTCCGGTCGACACCACAGCCCCAGGTCACCGGGTCATGTCGGGTACCCGGGTCGGGTCCCCTGGACAGGTCGGCAACCCGGCCCCGGGTCACGGGGTCATGTCGGGTCGCTGTCCCGGGTACCAGTGTCAGGTGACCACCCCGGCCCCGGGAGACGGAGTCATACCGGGTCCCCGGCCCGGGTCCCCGGGTTGCATCGGGACAAAAGCACCGGATCACTGGATCACGTGGGGGCCCGGGCCCGGGTCCCCGGGTTGCATCGGGACACCAGCGAAGGACCACCGGGTCCTGTCGGGTCCCCGGCCCGGGTCCCCTGGACAGGTCGTTAACCCGGCCCCAGGTCACCGGGTCATGTCGCGCACCCGGCCTGGTTCCCACGTTCCGGTGACCACCCCGGCACCAGGACCCCGGGTCCCGTGGGGACCCCGGCCCCAGGTGACCGGGTCACGCGGGGTCACCGGCCCCAGGTCAGCGGGTCACGTGGGGTCACCGGCCCCAGGTGACCGGGTCACGTGGGGACACCGGCCCCAGGTGACCGGGTCACGTGGGGTCACCGGCACCAGGTGACTGGGTCACGTGGGGTCACCGGCCCCAGGTGACCTGGTCACGTGGGGTCACCGGCCCCAGGTGACCGGGTCACGTGGGGTCACCGGCCCCAGGTGACCGGGTCACGTGGGGTCACCGGCCCCAGGTCAGCGGGTCACGTGGGGTCACCGGCCCCAGGTGACCGGGTCACGTGAGGTCACCGGCCCCAGGTGACCGGGTCACGTGGGGTCACCGGCCCCAGGTGACCGGGTCACGTGGGGTCACCGGCCCCAGGTGATCGGGTCACGTGGGGACACCGGCCCCAGGTGACCGGGTCACGTGGGGTCACCGGCCCCAGGTGACAGGGTCACGTGGGGTCACCGGCCCCAGGTGACCGGGTCACGTGGGGTCACCGGCCCCAGGTGACCGGGTCACGTGGGGACACCGGCCTCAGGTCAGCGGGTCACGTGGGGACCCCGGACCCAGGTCGGGTCATGTCACGTCCCATGCCCGGGTCCCCGGGTTGGATTTTTACCCAGGCCCCGGGTCACAGGGTCATGTCGGGTCAACGGCCTGGGTACAAGGGTCTGGTGACCACCCCGACCCCAGGTCTCCGGGTCATGACGGGACACCGGACCAGGTCCCCGAGTCCGGTCGACACCACAGCCCCAGGTCACCGGGTCATGTCGGGACCCAGCCCGGGTCCCCGGGACGGGTTTTTACCCCAGCCGCAGATCACCGGGTCCTGTCGGGTACCCGGGTCGGGTCCCCTGGACAGGTCGGCACCCTGGCCCCGGGTCACGGGGTCATGTCGGGTCGCTGTCCCGGGTACCAGTGTCAGGTGACCACCCCGGCCCCGGGAGACGGAGTCATACCGGGTCCCCGGCCCGGGTCCCCGGGTTGCATCGGGACAAAAGCACCGGATCACTGGATCACGTGGGGGCCCGGGCCCGGGTCCCCGGCTTGCATCGGGACACCAGCGAAGGATCACCGGGTCCTGTCGGGTCCCCGGCCCGGGTCCCCTGGACAGGTCGTTAACCCGGCCCCAGGTCACCGGGTCATGTCGCGCACCCGGCCTGGTTCCCACGTTCCGGTGACCACCCCGGCACCAGGACCCCGGGTCCCGTGGGGACCCCGGCCCCAGGTGACCGGGTAACGTGGGGTCACCGGCCCCAGGTCAGCGGGTCACGTGGGGACACCGGCCCCAGGTCACCGCGTCAGGTCGGGACCCCGAACCCAGGTCCACGAGTCCGTCGACACCACAGCCCCGGGTCACCGGGTCGTGTCGGGTAACCGGCCTGGTTCCCAGGTTCCGATGACCACCCCGGCACCAGGACTCTGGGTCACGTGGGGACACCGGCCCCAGGTGACCGGGTCACGTGGGGTCACCGGACCCAGGTGACCCGGTCACGTGGGGACACCGGCCCCAGGTGACCGGGTCACGTGGGGTCACCGGCCCCAGGTGACCCGGTCACGTGGGGTCACCGGCACCAGGTGACCGGGTCACGTGGGGTCACCGGCCCCAGGTGACCGGGTCACGTGGGGTCACCGGCCCCAGGTGACCGGGTCACGTGGGGTCACCGGCCCCAGGTGACCGGGTCACGTGGGGACCCCGGCCCCAGGTGACCGGGTCACGTGGGGACACCGGCCCCAGGTCAGCGGGTCACGTGGGGTCACCGGCCCCAGGTGACCTGGTCACGTGGGGACCCCGGCCCCAGGTGACCGGGTCACGTGGGGACCCCGGGCCCAGGTAACCGGGTCATACCGAGTCCCCGGACCCAGGTCACCGGGTCAGTTCGGGACCCCGGACCCAGGTCGGGTCATGTCACGTCCCATGCCCGGGTCCCCGGGTTGGATTTTTACCCAGGCCCCGGGTCACAGGGTCATGTCGGGTCAACGGCCTGGGTACAACGGTCTGGTGACCACCCCGACTCCAGGTCCCCGGGTCATGACGGGACACCGGACCAGGTCCCTGAGTCCGGTCGACACCACAGCCCCAGGTCACCGGGTCATGTCGGGACCCAGCCCGGGTCCCCGGGACGGGTTTTTACCCCAGCCGCAGATCACCGGGTCCTGTCGGGTACCCGGGTCGGGTCCCCTGGACAGGTCGGCACCCCGGCCCCGGGTCACGGGGTCATGTCGGGTCGCTGTCCCGGGTACCAGTGTCAGGTGACCACCCCAGCCCCGGGAGACGGAGTCATACCGGGTCCCCGGCCCAGGTCCCCGGGTTGCATCGGGACAAAAGCACCGGATCACTGGATCACGTGGGGTCCCGGGCCCGGGTCCCCGGGTTGCATCGGGACACCAGCGAAGGACCACCGGGTCCTGTCGGGTCCCCGGCCCGGGTCCCCTGGACAGGTCGTTAACCCGGCCCCAGGTCACCGGGTCGTGTCGGGTAACCGGCCTGGTTCCCAGGTTCCGGTGACCACCCCGGCACCAGGACCCCGGGTCCCGTGGAGACCCCGGCCCCAGGTGACCGGGTCACGCGGGGTCACGGGCCCCAGGTCAGCGGGTCACGTGGGGTCACCGGCCCCAGGTGACCGGGTCACGTGGGGTCACCGGCACCAGGTGACCTGGTCACGTGGGGTCACCGGCCCCAGGTGACCGGGTCACGTGGGGTCACCGGCACCAGGTGACCGGGTCACGTGGGGTCACCGGCCCCAGGTGACCTGGTCACGTGGGGTCACCGGCCCCAGGTGACCGGGTCACGTGGGGTCACCGGCCCCAGGTGACCTGGTCACGTGGGGTCACCGGCCCCAGGTGACCGGGTCACGTGGGGTCACCGGCCCCAGGTGACCGGGTCACGTGAGGTCACCGGCCCCAGGTGACCGGGTCACGTGGGGTCACCGGCCCCAGGTGACCGGGTCACGTGGGGTCACCGGCCCCAGGTGACCGGGTCACGTGGGGTCACCGGCCCCAGGTGACCGGGTCACGTGGGGTCACCGGCCCCAGGTGACCGGGTCACGTGGGGTCACCGGCCCCAGGTGACCGGGTCACGTGGGGTCACCGGCCCCAGGTCAGCGGGTCACGTGGGGTCACCGGCCCCAGGTCAGCGGGTCACGTGGGGTCACCGGCCCCAGGTGACCTGGTCACGTGGGGTCACCGGCCCCAGGTGACCGGGTCACGTGGGGTCACCGGCCCCAGGTGACCGGGTCACGTGGGGTCACCGGACCCAGGTCAGCGGGTCACGTTGGGACACCGGCCCCAGGTAACCGGGTCATACCGAGTCCCCGGACCCAGGTCACCGGGTGAGTTCGGGACCCCGGACCCAGGTCGGGTCATGTCACGTCCCATGCCCGGGTCCCCGGGTTGGATTTTTACCCAGGCCCCGGGTCACAGGGTCATGTCGGGTCAACGGCCTGGGTACAAGGGTCTGGTGACCACCCCGACCCCAGGTCCCCGGGTCATGACGGGACACCGGACCAGGTCCCCGAGTCCGGTCGACACCACAGCCCCAGGTCACCGGGTCATGTCGGGACCCAGCCCGGGTCCCCGGGACGGGTTTTTACCCCAGCCGCAGATCACCGGGTCCTGTCGGGTACCCGGGTCGGGTCCCCTGGACAGGTCGGCACCCCGGCCCCGGGTCACGGGGTCATGTCGAGTCGCTGTCCCGGGTACCAGTGTCAGGTGACCACCCCGGCCCCGGGAGACGGAGTCATACCGGGTCCCCGGCCCAGGTCCCCGGGTTGCATCGGGACAAAAGCACCGGATCACTGGATCACGTGGGGGCCCGGGCCCGGGTCCCCGGGTTGCATCGGGACACCAGCGAAGGACCACCGGGTCCTGTCGGGTCCCCGGCCCGGGTCCCCTGGACAGGTCGTTAACCCGGCCCCAGGTCACCGGGTCATGTCACGCACCCGGCCTGGTTCCCAGGTTCCGGTGACCACCCCGGCACCAGGACCCCGGGTCACGTGGGGACACCGGCCCCAGGTGACCGGGTCACGTGGGGACACCGGCCCCAGGTCATCGGGTCACGTGGGGTCACCGGCCCCAGGTGACCGGGTCACGTGGGGTCACCGGCCCCAGGTGACCGGGTCACGTGGGGACACCGCCCCAGGTCACCGCGTCAGGTCGGGACCCCGAACCCAGGTCCACGAGTCCGTCGACACCACAGCCCCGGGTCACCGGGTCGTGTCGGGTAACCGGCCTGGTTCCCAGGTTCCGATGACCACCCCGGCACCAGGACTCTGGGTCACGTGGGGACACCGGCCCCAGGTGACCGGGTCACGTGGGGTCACCGGCCCCAGGTGACCTGGTCACGTGGGGACCCCGGCCCCAGGTGACCGGGTCACGTGGGGACCCCGGGCCCAGGTAACCGGGTCATACCGAGTCCCCGGACCCAGGTCACCGGGTCAGTTCGGGACCCCGGACCCAGGTCGGGTCATGTCACGTCCCATGCCCGGGTCCCCGGGTTGGATTTTTACCCAGGCCCCGGGTCACAGGGTCATGTCGGGTCAACGGCCTGGGTACAACGGTCTGGTGACCACCCCGACTCCAGGTCCCCGGGTCATGACGGGACACCGGACCAGGTCCCTGAGTCCGGTCGACACCACAGCCCCAGGTCACCGGGTCATGTCGGGACCCAGCCCGGGTCCCCGGGACGGGTTTTTACCCCAGCCGCAGATCACCGGGTCCTGTCGGGTACCCGGGTCGGGTCCCCTGGACAGGTCGGCACCCCGGCCCCGGGTCACGGGGTCATGTCGGGTCGCTGTCCCGGGTACCAGTGTCAGGTGACCACCCCGGCCCCGGGAGACGGAGTCATACCGGGTCCCCGGCCCGGGTCCCCGGGTTGCATCGGGACAAAAGCACCGGATCACTGGATCACGTGGGGGCCCGGGCCCGGGTCCCCGGGTTGCATCGGGACACCAGCGAAGGACCACCGGGTCCTGTCGGGTCCCCGGCCCGGGTACCCTGGACAGGTCGTTAACCCGGCCCCAGGTCACCGGGTCGTGTCGGGTAACCGGCCTGGTTCCCAGGTTCCGGTGACCACCCCGGCACCAGGACCCCGGGTCCCGTGGGGACCCCGGCCCCAGGTGACCGGGTCACGCGGGGTCACGGGCCCCAGGTCAGCGGGTCACGTGGGGTCACCGGCCCCAGGTGACCGGGTCACGTGGGGTCACCGGCACCAGGTGACCTGGTCACGTGGGGTCACCGGCCCCAGGTCAGCGGGTCACGTGGGGTCACCGGCACCAGGTGACCGGGTCACGTGGGGTCACCGGCCCCAGGTGACCTGGTCACGTGGGGTCACCGGCACCAGGTGACCGGGTCACGTGGGGTCACCGGCCCCAGGTGACCTGGTCACGTGGGGTCACCGGCCCCAGGTGACCGGGTCACGTGGGGTCACCGGCCCCAGGTGACCGGGTCACGTGAGGTCACCGGCCCCAGGTGACCGGGTCACGTGGGGTCACCGGCCCCAGGTGACCGGGTCACGTGGGGTCACCGGCCCCAGGTGACCGGGTCACGTGGGGTCACCGGCCCCAGGTGACCGGGTCACGTGGGGTCACCGGCCCCAGGTGACCGGGTCACGTGGGGACACCGGCCCCAGGTGACCGGGTCACGTGGGGTCACCGGCCCCAGGTCAGCGGGTCACGTGGGGTCACCGGCCCCAGGTGACCTGGTCACGTGGGGTCACCGGCCCCAGGTGACCGGGTCACGTGGGGTCACCGGCCCCAGGTGACCGGGTCACGTGGGGTCACCGGACCCAGGTCAGCGGGTCACGTTGGGACACCGGCCCCAGGTAACCGGGTCATACCGAGTCCCCGGACCCAGGTCACCGAGTGAGTTCGGGACCCCGGACCCAGGTCGGGTCATGTCACGTCCCATGCCCGGGTCCCCGGGTTGGATTTTTACCCAGGCCCCGGGTCACAGGGTCATGTCGGGTCAACGGCCTGGGTACAAGGGTCTGGTGACCACCCCGACCCCAGGTCCCCGGGTCATGACGGGACACCGGACCAGGTCCCCGAGTCCGGTCGACACCACAGCCCCAGGTCACCGGGTCATGTCGGGACCCAGCCCGGGTCCCCGGGACGGGTTTTTACCCCAGCCGCAGATCACCGGGTCCTGTCGGGTACCCGGGTCGGGTCCCCTGGACAGGTCGGCACCCCGGCCCCGGGTCACGGGGTCATGTCGAGTCGCTGTCCCGGGTACCAGTGTCAGGTGACCACCCCGGCCCCGGGAGACGGAGTCATACCGGGTCCCCGGCCCAGGTCCCCGGGTTGCATCGGGACAAAAGCACCGGATCACTGGATCACGTGGGGGCCCGGGCCCGGGTCCCCGGGTTGCATCGGGACACCAGCGAAGGACCACCGGGTCCTGTCGGGTCCCCGGCCCGGGTCCCCTGGACAGGTCGTTAACCCGGCCCCAGGTCACCGGGTCATGTCACGCACCCGGCCTGGTTCCCAGGTTCCGGTGACCACCCCGGCACCAGGACCCCGGGTCACGTGGGGACACCGGCCCCAGGTGACCGGGTCACGTGGGGACACCGGCCCCAGGTCATCGGGTCACGTGGGGTCACCGGCCCCAGGTGACCGGGTCACGTGGGGTCACCGGCCCCAGGTGACCGGGTCACGTGGGGACACCGGCCCCAGGTCATCGGGTCACGTGGGGTCACCTGCCCCAGGTGACCGGGTCACGTGGGGTCACCGGCCCCAGGTGACCGGGTCACGTGGGGACACCGGCCCCAGGTGACCGGGTCACGTGGGGTCACCGGCCCCAGGTGACCGGGTCACGTGGGGTCACCGGCCCCAGGTGACCTGGTCACGTGGGGTCACCGGCCCCAGGTGACAGGGTCACGTGGGTTCACCGGCCCCAGGTGACCGGGTCACGTGGGGACACCGGCCCCAGGTGACCGGGTCACGTGGGGTCACCGGCCCCAGGTGACCGGGTCACGTGGGGTCACCGGCTCCAGGTGACCGGGTCACGTGGGGTCACCGGCCGCAGGTGACCGGGTCACGTGAGGTCACCGGCCCCAGGTGACCGGGTCACATGGGGTCACCGGCCCCAGGTGACCGGGTCACGTGGGGTCACCGGCCCCAGGTGACCGGGTCACGTGGGGACACCGGCCTCAGGTCAGCGGGTCACGTGGGGACCCCGGACCCAGGTCAGCGGGTCACGTGGGGACACCGGCCCCAGGTAACCGGGTCATACCGAGTCCCCGGACCCAGGTCACCGGGTCAGTTCGGGACCCCGGACCCAGGTCGGGTCATGTCACGTCCCATGCCCGGGTCCCCGGGTTGGATTTTTACCCAGGCCCCGGGTCACAGGGTCATGTCGGGTCAACGGCCTGGGTACAAGGGTCTGGTGACCACCCCGACCCCAGGTCTCCGGGTCATGACGGGACACCGGACCAGGTCCCCGAGTCCGGTCGACACCACAGCCTCAGGTCACCGGGTCATGTCGGGACCCAGCCCGGGTCCCCGGGACGGGTTTTTACCCCAGCCGCAGATCACCGGGTCCTGTCGGGTACCCGGGTCGGGTCCCCTGGACAGGTCGGCACCCCGGCCCCGGGTCACGGGGTCATGTCGGGTCGCTGTCCCGGGTACCAGTGTCAGGTGACCACCCCGGCCCCGGGAGACGGAGTCATACCGGGTCCCCGGCCCGGGTCCCCGGGTTGCATCGGGACAAAAGCACCGGATCACTGGATCACGTGGGGTCCCGGGCCCGGGTCCCCAGGTTGCATCGGGACACCAGCGAAGGACCACCGGGTCCTGTCGGGTCCCCGGCCCGGGTCCCCTGGACAGGTCGTTAACCCGGCCCCAGGTCACCGGGTCATGTCGCGCACCGGGCTGGTTCCCACGTTCCGGTGACCACACCGGCACCAGGACCCCGGGTCCCGTGGGGACCCCGGCCCCAGGTGACCGGGTCACGCGGGGTCACCGGCCCCAGGTGACCGGGTCACGTGGGGTCACCGGCCCCAGGTCAGCGGGTCACGTGGGGACACCGGCCCCAGGTCAGCGGGTCACGTGGGGACACCGGCCCCAGGTCACCGCGTCAGGTCGGGACCCCGAACCCAGGTCCACGAGTCCGTCGACACCACAGCCCCGGGTCACCGGGTCGTGTCGGGTAACCGGCCTGGTTCCCAGGTTCCGATGACCACCCCGGCACCAGGACTCTGGGTCACGTGGGGTCACCGGCCCCAGGTGACCGGGTCACGTGGGGACACCGGCCCCAGGTGACCGTGTCACGTGGGGTCACCGGCCCCAGGTCAGCGGGTCACGTGGGGTCACCGGCCCCAGGTGACCGGGTCACGTGGGGTCACCGGCCCCAGGTGACCGGGTCACGTGGGGTCACCGGCCCCAGGTCAGCGGGTCACGTGGGGACCCCGGACCCAGGTGACCAGGTCACGTGGGGACCCCGGACCCAGGTAACCGGGTCATACCGAGTCCCCGGACCCAGGTCACCGGGTCAGTTCGGGACCCCGGACCCAGGTCGGGTCATGTCACGTCCCATGCCCGGGTCCCCGGGTTGGATTTTTACCCAGGCCCCGGGTCACAGGGTCATGTCGGGTCAACGGCCTGGGTACAAGGGTCTGGTGACCACCCCGACCCCAGGTCCCCGGGTCATGACGGGACACCGGACCAGGTCCCCGAGTCCGGTCGACACCACAGCCCCAGGTCACCGGGTCATGTCGGGACCCAGCCCGGGTCCCCGGGACGGGTTTTTACCCCAGCCGCAGATCACCGGGTCCTGTCGGGTACCCGGGTCGGGTCCCCTGGACAGGTCGGCACCCCGGCCCCGGATCACGGGGTCATGTCGGGTCGCTGTCCCGGGTACCAGTGTCAGGTGACCACCCCGGCCCCGGGAGACGGAGTCATACCGGGTCCCCGGCCCAGGTCCCCGGGTTGCATCGGGACAAAAGCACCGGATCACTGGATCACGTGGGGGCCCGGGCCCGGGTCCCCGGGTTGCATCGGGACACCAGCGAAGGACCACCGGGTCCTGTCGGGTCCCCGGCCCGGGTCCCCTGGACAGGTCGTTAACCCGGCCCCAGGTCACCGGGTCGTGTCGGGTAACCGGCCTGGTTCCCAGGTTCCGGTGACCACCCCGGCACCAGGACCCCGGGTCCCGTGGGGACCCCGGCCCCAGGTGACCGGGTCACGCGGGGTCACCGGCCCCAGGTCAGCGGGTCACGTGGGGTCACCGGCCCCAGGTCAGCGGGTCACGTGGGGACACCGGCCCCAGGTCACCGCGTCAGGTCGGGACCCCGAACCCAGGTCCACGAGTCCGTCGACACCACAGCCCCGGGTCACCAAGTCGTGTCGGGTAACCGGCCTGGTTCCCAGGTTCCGATGACCACCCCGGCACCAGGACCCCGGGTCACGTGGGGACACCGGCCCCAGGTGACCGGGTCACGTGGGGTCACCGGCCCCAGGTGACCCGGTCACGTGGGGTCACCGGCACCAGGTGACCGGGTCACGTGGGGACACCGACCCCAGGTGACCTGGTCACGTGGGGTCACCGGCCCCAGGTGACCGGGTCACGTGGGGTCACCGGCCCCAGGTGACCGGGTCACGTGAGGTCACCGGCCCCAGGTGACCGGGTCACGTGGGGTCACCGGCCCCAGGTGACCGGGTCACGTGGGGTCACCGGCCCCAGGTGACCGGGTCACGTGGGGTCACCGGCCCCAGGTGACCGGGTCACGTGGGGACACCGGCCCCAGGTCATCGGGTCACGTGGGGTCACCGGCCCCAGGTGACCGGGTCACGTGGGGTCACCGGCCCCAGGTGACCGGGTCACGTGGGGACACCGGCCCCAGGTCACCGCGTCAGGTCGGGACCCCGAACCCAGGTCCACGAGTCCGTCGACACCACAGCCCCGGGTCACCGGGTCGTGTCGGGTAACCGGCCTGGTTCCCAGGTTCCGATGACCACCCCGGCACCAGGACTCTGGGTCACGTGGGGACACCGGCCCCAGGTGACCGGGTCACGTGGGGTCACCGGACCCAGGTGACCCGGTCACGTGGGGACACCGGCCCCAGGTGACCGGGTCACGTGGGGTCACCGGCCCCAGGTGACCCGGTCACGTGGGGTCACCGGCACCAGGTGACCGGGTCACGTGGGGTCACCGGCCCCAGGTGACCGGGTCACGTGGGGACACCGGCCCCAGGTGACCGGGTCACGTGGGGTCACCGGCCCCAGGTCAGCGGGTCACGTGGGGTCACCGGCCCCAGGTGACCTGGTCACGTGGGGTCACCGGCCCCAGGTGACCGGGTCACGTGGGGTCACCGGCACCAGGTGACTGGGTCACGTGGGGTCACCGGCCCCAGGTGACCTGGTCACGTCGGGTCACCGGCCCCAGGTGACCGGGTCACGTGGGGTCACCGGCCCCAGGTGACCGGGTCACGTGGGGTCACCGGCCCCAGGTGACCGGGTCACGTGGGGTCACCGGCCCCAGGTGACCGGGTCACGTGGGGTCACCGGCCCCAGGTGACCGGGTCACGTGGGGTCACCGGCCCCAGGTGACCGGGTCACGTGGGGTCACCGGCCCCAGGTCAGCGGGTCACGTGGGGACCCCGGCCCCAGGTGACCGGGTCACGTGGGGACACCGGCCCCAGGTGACCGGGTCACGTGGGGTCACCGGCCCCAGGTCAGCGGGTCACGTGGGGACCCCGGACCCAGGTGACCAGGTCACGTGGGGACCCCGGACCCAGGTAACCGGGTCATACCGAGTCCCCGGACCCAGGTCACCGGGTCAGTTCGGGACCCCGGACCCAGGTCGGGTCATGTCACGTCCCATGCCCGGGTCCCCGGGTTGGATTTTTACCCAGGTCCCGGGTCACAGGGTCATGTCGGGTCAACGGCCTGGGTACAAGGGTCTGGTGACCACCCCGACCCCAGGTCCCCGGGTCATGACGGGACACCGGACCAGGTCCCCGAGTCCGGTCGACACCACAGCCCCAGGTCACCGGGTCATGTCGGGACCCAGCCCGGGTCCCCGGGACGGGTTTTTACCCCAGCCGCAGATCACCGGGTCCTGTCGGGTACCCGGGTCGGGTCCCCTGGACAGGTCGGCACCCCGGCCCCGGGTCACGGGGTCATGTCGGGTCGCTGTCCCGGGTACCAGTGTCAGGTGACCACCCCGGCCCCGGGAGACGGAGTCATACCGGGTCCCCGGCCCAGGTCCCCGGGTTGCATCGGGACAAAAGCACCGGATCACTGGATCACGTGGGGGCCCGGGCCCGGGTCCCCGGGTTGCATCGGGACACCACCGAAGGACCACCGGGTCCTGTCGGGTCCCCGGCCCGGGTCCCCTGGACAGGTCGTTAACCCGGCCCCAGGTCACCGGGTCGTGTCGGGTAACCGGCCTGGTTCCCAGGTTCCGGTGACCACCCCGGCACCAGGACCCCGGGTCCCGTGGGGACCCCGGCCCCAGGTGACCGGGTCACGCGGGGTCACCGGCCCCAGGTCAGCGGGTCACGTGGGGTCACCGGCCCCAGGTCAGCGGGTCACGTGGGGACACCGGCCCCAGGTCACCGCGTCAGGTCGGGACCCCGAACCCAGGTCCACGAGTCCGTCGACACCACAGCCCCGGGTCACCAAGTCGTGTCGGGTAACCGGCCTGGTTCCCAGGTTCCGATGACCACCCCGGCACCAGGACCCCGGGTCACGTGGGGACACCGGCCCCAGGTGACCGGGTCACGTGGGGTCACCGGCCCCAGGTGACCCGGTCAGGTGGGGTCACCGGCACCAGGTGACCGGGTCACGTGGGGACACCGACCCCAGGTGACCTGGTCACGTGGGGTCACCGGCCCCAGGTGACCGGGTCACGTGGGGTCACCGGCCCCAGGTGACCGGGTCACGTGAGGTCACCGGCCCCAGGTGACCGGGTCACGTGGGGTCACCGGCCCCAGGTGACCGGGTCACGTGGGGTCACCGGCCCCAGGTGACCGGGTCACGTGGGGTCACCGGCCCCAGGTGACCGGGTCACGTGGGGACACCGGCCCCAGGTCATCGGGTCACGTGGGGTCACCGGCCCCAGGTGACCGGGTCACGTGGGGTCACCGGCCCCAGGTGACCGGGTCACGTGGGGACACCGGCCCCAGGTCACCGCGTCAGGTCGGGACCCCGAACCCAGGTCCACGAGTCCGTCGACACCACAGCCCCGGGTCACCGGGTCGTGTCGGGTAACCGGCCTGGTTCCCAGGTTCCGATGACCACCCCGGCACCAGGACTCTGGGTCACGTGGGGACACCGGCCCCAGGTGACCGGGTCACGTGGGGTCACCGGACCCAGGTGACCCGGTCACGTGGGGACACCGGCCCCAGGTGACCGGGTCACGTGGGGTCACCGGCCCCAGGTGACCCGGTCACGTGGGGTCACCGGCACCAGGTGACCGGGTCACGTGGGGTCACCGGCCCCAGGTGACCGGGTCACGTGGGGTCACCGGCCCCAGGTGACCGGGTCACGTGGGGTCACCGGCCCCAGGTGACCGGGTCACGTGGGGACCCCGGCCCCAGGTGACCGGGTCACGTGGGGACACCGGCCCCAGGTCAGCGGGTCACGTGGGGTCACCGGCCCCAGGTGACCTGGTCACGTGGGGACCCCGGCCCCAGGTGACCGGGTCACGTGGGGACCCCGGGCCCAGGTAACCGGGTCATACCGAGTCCCCGGACCCAGGTCACCGGGTCAGTTCGGGACCCCGGACCCAGGTCGGGTCATGTCACGTCCCATGCCCGGGTCCCCGGGTTGGATTTTTACCCAGGCCCCGGGTCACAGGGTCATGTCGGGTCAACGGCCTGGGTACAACGGTCTGGTGACCACCCCGACTCCAGGTCCCCGGGTCATGACGGGACACCGGACCAGGTCCCTGAGTCCGGTCGACACCACAGCCCCAGGTCACCGGGTCATGTCGGGACCCAGCCCGGGTCCCCGGGACGGGTTTTTACCCCAGCCGCAGATCACCGGGTCCTGTCGGGTACCCGGGTCGGGTCCCCTGGACAGGTCGGCACCCCGGCCCCGGGTCACGGGGTCATGTCGGGTCGCTGTCCCGGGTACCAGTGTCAGGTGACCACCCCAGCCCCGGGAGACGGAGTCATACCGGGTCCCCGGCCCAGGTCCCCGGGTTGCATCGGGACAAAAGCACCGGATCACTGGATCACGTGGGGTCCCGGGCCCGGGTCCCCGGGTTGCATCGGGACACCAGCGAAGGACCACCGGGTCCTGTCGGGTCCCCGGCCCGGGTCCCCTGGACAGGTCGCTAACCCGGCCCCAGGTCACCGGGTCGTGTCGGGTAACCGGCCTGGTTCCCAGGTTCCGGTGACCACCCCGGCACCAGGACCCCGGGTCCCGTGGAGACCCCGGCCCCAGGTGACCGGGTCACGCGGGGTCACGGGCCCCAGGTCAGCGGGTCACGTGGGGTCACCGGCCCCAGGTGACCGGGTCACGTGGGGTCACCGGCACCAGGTGACCTGGTCACGTGGGGTCACCGGCCCCAGGTGACCGGGTCACGTGGGGTCACCGGCACCAGGTGACCGGGTCACGTGGGGTCACCGGCCCCAGGTGACCTGGTCACGTGGGGTCACCGGCCCCAGGTGACCGGGTCACGTGGGGTCACCGGCCCCAGGTGACCTGGTCACGTGGGGTCACCGGCCCCAGGTGACCGGGTCACGTGGGGTCACCGGCCCCAGGTGACCGGGTCACGTGAGGTCACCGGCCCCAGGTGACCGGGTCACGTGGGGTCACCGGCCCCAGGTGACCGGGTCACGTGGGGTCACCGGCCCCAGGTGACCGGGTCACGTGGGGTCACCGGCCCCAGGTGACCGGGTCACGTGGGGTCACCGGCCCCAGGTGACCGGGTCACGTGGGGTCACCGGCCCCAGGTGACCGGGTCACGTGGGGTCACCGGCCCCAGGTCAGCGGGTCACGTGGGGTCACCGGCCCCAGGTGACCTGGTCACGTGGGGTCACCGGCCCCAGGTGACCGGGTCACGTGGGGTCACCGGCCCCAGGTGACCGGGTCACGTGGGGTCACCGGACCCAGGTCAGCGGGTCACGTTGGGACACCGGCCCCAGGTAACCGGGTCATACCGAGTCCCCGGACCCAGGTCACCGGGTGAGTTCGGGACCCCGGACCCAGGTCGGGTCATGTCACGTCCCATGCCCGGGTCCCCGGGTTGGATTTTTACCCAGGCCCCGGGTCACAGGGTCATGTCGGGTCAACGGCCTGGGTACAAGGGTCTGGTGACCACCCCGACCCCAGGTCCCCGGGTCATGACGGGACACCGGACCAGGTCCCCGAGTCCGGTCGACACCACAGCCCCAGGTCACCGGGTCATGTCGGGACCCAGCCCGGGTCCCCGGGACGGGTTTTTACCCCAGCCGCAGATCACCGGGTCCTGTCGGGTACCCGGGTCGGGTCCCCTGGACAGGTCGGCACCCCGGCCCCGGGTCACGGGGTCATGTCGAGTCGCTGTCCCGGGTACCAGTGTCAGGTGACCACCCCGGCCCCGGGAGACGGAGTCATACCGGGTCCCCGGCCCAGGTCCCCGGGTTGCATCGGGACAAAAGCACCGGATCACTGGATCACGTGGGGGCCCGGGCCCGGGTCCCCGGGTTGCATCGGGACACCAGCGAAGGACCACCGGGTCCTGTCGGGTCCCCGGCCCGGGTCCCCTGGACAGGTCGTTAACCCGGCCCCAGGTCACCGGGTCATGTCACGCACCCGGCCTGGTTCCCAGGTTCCGGTGACCACCCCGGCACCAGGACCCCGGGTCACGTGGGGACACCGGCCCCAGGTGACCGGGTCACGTGGGGACACCGGCCCCAGGTCATCGGGTCACGTGGGGTCACCGGCCCCAGGTGACCGGGTCACGTGGGGTCACCGGCCCCAGGTGACCGGGTCACGTGGGGACACCGCCCCAGGTCACCGCGTCAGGTCGGGACCCCGAACCCAGGTCCACGAGTCCGTCGACACCACAGCCCCGGGTCACCGGGTCGTGTCGGGTAACCGGCCTGGTTCCCAGGTTCCGATGACCACCCCGGCACCAGG
The DNA here is from genome assembly GCA_951411735.1 of Somateria mollissima. Lineage (NCBI taxonomy): Eukaryota > Metazoa > Chordata > Aves > Anseriformes > Anatidae > Somateria > Somateria mollissima. The sequence goes on from CATOCB010000075.1 coordinate 610,550, forward strand.
ACTCTGGGTCACGTGGGGACACCGGCCCCAGGTGACCGGGTCACGTGGGGTCACCGGCCCCAGGTGACCTGGTCACGTGGGGACCCCGGCCCCAGGTGACCGGGTCACGTGGGGACCCCGGGCCCAGGTAACCGGGTCATACCGAGTCCCCGGACCCAGGTCACCGGGTCAGTTCGGGACCCCGGACCCAGGTCGGGTCATGTCACGTCCCATGCCCGGGTCCCCGGGTTGGATTTTTACCCAGGCCCCGGGTCACAGGGTCATGTCGGGTCAACGGCCTGGGTACAACGGTCTGGTGACCACCCCGACTCCAGGTCCCCGGGTCATGACGGGACACCGGACCAGGTCCCTGAGTCCGGTCGACACCACAGCCCCAGGTCACCGGGTCATGTCGGGACCCAGCCCGGGTCCCCGGGACGGGTTTTTACCCCAGCCGCAGATCACCGGGTCCTGTCGGGTACCCGGGTCGGGTCCCCTGGACAGGTCGGCACCCCGGCCCCGGGTCACGGGGTCATGTCGGGTCGCTGTCCCGGGTACCAGTGTCAGGTGACCACCCCGGCCCCGGGAGACGGAGTCATACCGGGTCCCCGGCCCGGGTCCCCGGGTTGCATCGGGACAAAAGCACCGGATCACTGGATCACGTGGGGGCCCGGGCCCGGGTCCCCGGGTTGCATCGGGACACCAGCGAAGGACCACCGGGTCCTGTCGGGTCCCCGGCCCGGGTACCCTGGACAGGTCGTTAACCCGGCCCCAGGTCACCGGGTCGTGTCGGGTAACCGGCCTGGTTCCCAGGTTCCGGTGACCACCCCGGCACCAGGACCCCGGGTCCCGTGGGGACCCCGGCCCCAGGTGACCGGGTCACGCGGGGTCACGGGCCCCAGGTCAGCGGGTCACGTGGGGTCACCGGCCCCAGGTGACCGGGTCACGTGGGGTCACCGGCACCAGGTGACCTGGTCACGTGGGGTCACCGGCCCCAGGTCAGCGGGTCACGTGGGGTCACCGGCACCAGGTGACCGGGTCACGTGGGGTCACCGGCCCCAGGTGACCTGGTCACGTGGGGTCACCGGCACCAGGTGACCGGGTCACGTGGGGTCACCGGCCCCAGGTGACCTGGTCACGTGGGGTCACCGGCCCCAGGTGACCGGGTCACGTGGGGTCACCGGCCCCAGGTGACCGGGTCACGTGAGGTCACCGGCCCCAGGTGACCGGGTCACGTGGGGTCACCGGCCCCAGGTGACCGGGTCACGTGGGGTCACCGGCCCCAGGTGACCGGGTCACGTGGGGTCACCGGCCCCAGGTGACCGGGTCACGTGGGGTCACCGGCCCCAGGTGACCGGGTCACGTGGGGTCACCGGCCCCAGGTGACCGGGTCACGTGGGGACACCGGCCCCAGGTGACCGGGTCACGTGGGGTCACCGGCCCCAGGTCAGCGGGTCACGTGGGGTCACCGGCCCCAGGTGACCTGGTCACGTGGGGTCACCGGCCCCAGGTGACCGGGTCACGTGGGGTCACCGGCCCCAGGTGACCGGGTCACGTGGGGTCACCGGACCCAGGTCAGCGGGTCACGTTGGGACACCGGCCCCAGGTAACCGGGTCATACCGAGTCCCCGGACCCAGGTCACCGAGTGAGTTCGGGACCCCGGACCCAGGTCGGGTCATGTCACGTCCCATGCCCGGGTCCCCGGGTTGGATTTTTACCCAGGCCCCGGGTCACAGGGTCATGTCGGGTCAACGGCCTGGGTACAAGGGTCTGGTGACCACCCCGACCCCAGGTCCCCGGGTCATGACGGGACACCGGACCAGGTCCCCGAGTCCGGTCGACACCACAGCCCCAGGTCACCGGGTCATGTCGGGACCCAGCCCGGGTCCCCGGGACGGGTTTTTACCCCAGCCGCAGATCACCGGGTCCTGTCGGGTACCCGGGTCGGGTCCCCTGGACAGGTCGGCACCCCGGCCCCGGGTCACGGGGTCATGTCGAGTCGCTGTCCCGGGTACCAGTGTCAGGTGACCACCCCGGCCCCGGGAGACGGAGTCATACCGGGTCCCCGGCCCAGGTCCCCGGGTTGCATCGGGACAAAAGCACCGGATCACTGGATCACGTGGGGGCCCGGGCCCGGGTCCCCGGGTTGCATCGGGACACCAGCGAAGGACCACCGGGTCCTGTCGGGTCCCCGGCCCGGGTCCCCTGGACAGGTCGTTAACCCGGCCCCAGGTCACCGGGTCATGTCACGCACCCGGCCTGGTTCCCAGGTTCCGGTGACCACCCCGGCACCAGGACCCCGGGTCACGTGGGGACACCGGCCCCAGGTGACCGGGTCACGTGGGGACACCGGCCCCAGGTCATCGGGTCACGTGGGGTCACCGGCCCCAGGTGACCGGGTCACGTGGGGTCACCGGCCCCAGGTGACCGGGTCACGTGGGGACACCGGCCCCAGGTCATCGGGTCACGTGGGGTCACCTGCCCCAGGTGACCGGGTCACGTGGGGTCACCGGCCCCAGGTGACCGGGTCACGTGGGGACACCGGCCCCAGGTGACCGGGTCACGTGGGGTCACCGGCCCCAGGTGACCGGGTCACGTGGGGTCACCGGCCCCAGGTGACCTGGTCACGTGGGGTCACCGGCCCCAGGTGACAGGGTCACGTGGGTTCACCGGCCCCAGGTGACCGGGTCACGTGGGGACACCGGCCCCAGGTGACCGGGTCACGTGGGGTCACCGGCCCCAGGTGACCGGGTCACGTGGGGTCACCGGCTCCAGGTGACCGGGTCACGTGGGGTCACCGGCCGCAGGTGACCGGGTCACGTGAGGTCACCGGCCCCAGGTGACCGGGTCACATGGGGTCACCGGCCCCAGGTGACCGGGTCACGTGGGGTCACCGGCCCCAGGTGACCGGGTCACGTGGGGACACCGGCCTCAGGTCAGCGGGTCACGTGGGGACCCCGGACCCAGGTCAGCGGGTCACGTGGGGACACCGGCCCCAGGTAACCGGGTCATACCGAGTCCCCGGACCCAGGTCACCGGGTCAGTTCGGGACCCCGGACCCAGGTCGGGTCATGTCACGTCCCATGCCCGGGTCCCCGGGTTGGATTTTTACCCAGGCCCCGGGTCACAGGGTCATGTCGGGTCAACGGCCTGGGTACAAGGGTCTGGTGACCACCCCGACCCCAGGTCTCCGGGTCATGACGGGACACCGGACCAGGTCCCCGAGTCCGGTCGACACCACAGCCTCAGGTCACCGGGTCATGTCGGGACCCAGCCCGGGTCCCCGGGACGGGTTTTTACCCCAGCCGCAGATCACCGGGTCCTGTCGGGTACCCGGGTCGGGTCCCCTGGACAGGTCGGCACCCCGGCCCCGGGTCACGGGGTCATGTCGGGTCGCTGTCCCGGGTACCAGTGTCAGGTGACCACCCCGGCCCCGGGAGACGGAGTCATACCGGGTCCCCGGCCCGGGTCCCCGGGTTGCATCGGGACAAAAGCACCGGATCACTGGATCACGTGGGGTCCCGGGCCCGGGTCCCCAGGTTGCATCGGGACACCAGCGAAGGACCACCGGGTCCTGTCGGGTCCCCGGCCCGGGTCCCCTGGACAGGTCGTTAACCCGGCCCCAGGTCACCGGGTCATGTCGCGCACCGGGCTGGTTCCCACGTTCCGGTGACCACACCGGCACCAGGACCCCGGGTCCCGTGGGGACCCCGGCCCCAGGTGACCGGGTCACGCGGGGTCACCGGCCCCAGGTGACCGGGTCACGTGGGGTCACCGGCCCCAGGTCAGCGGGTCACGTGGGGACACCGGCCCCAGGTCAGCGGGTCACGTGGGGACACCGGCCCCAGGTCACCGCGTCAGGTCGGGACCCCGAACCCAGGTCCACGAGTCCGTCGACACCACAGCCCCGGGTCACCGGGTCGTGTCGGGTAACCGGCCTGGTTCCCAGGTTCCGATGACCACCCCGGCACCAGGACTCTGGGTCACGTGGGGTCACCGGCCCCAGGTGACCGGGTCACGTGGGGACACCGGCCCCAGGTGACCGTGTCACGTGGGGTCACCGGCCCCAGGTCAGCGGGTCACGTGGGGTCACCGGCCCCAGGTGACCGGGTCACGTGGGGTCACCGGCCCCAGGTGACCGGGTCACGTGGGGTCACCGGCCCCAGGTCAGCGGGTCACGTGGGGACCCCGGACCCAGGTGACCAGGTCACGTGGGGACCCCGGACCCAGGTAACCGGGTCATACCGAGTCCCCGGACCCAGGTCACCGGGTCAGTTCGGGACCCCGGACCCAGGTCGGGTCATGTCACGTCCCATGCCCGGGTCCCCGGGTTGGATTTTTACCCAGGCCCCGGGTCACAGGGTCATGTCGGGTCAACGGCCTGGGTACAAGGGTCTGGTGACCACCCCGACCCCAGGTCCCCGGGTCATGACGGGACACCGGACCAGGTCCCCGAGTCCGGTCGACACCACAGCCCCAGGTCACCGGGTCATGTCGGGACCCAGCCCGGGTCCCCGGGACGGGTTTTTACCCCAGCCGCAGATCACCGGGTCCTGTCGGGTACCCGGGTCGGGTCCCCTGGACAGGTCGGCACCCCGGCCCCGGATCACGGGGTCATGTCGGGTCGCTGTCCCGGGTACCAGTGTCAGGTGACCACCCCGGCCCCGGGAGACGGAGTCATACCGGGTCCCCGGCCCAGGTCCCCGGGTTGCATCGGGACAAAAGCACCGGATCACTGGATCACGTGGGGGCCCGGGCCCGGGTCCCCGGGTTGCATCGGGACACCAGCGAAGGACCACCGGGTCCTGTCGGGTCCCCGGCCCGGGTCCCCTGGACAGGTCGTTAACCCGGCCCCAGGTCACCGGGTCGTGTCGGGTAACCGGCCTGGTTCCCAGGTTCCGGTGACCACCCCGGCACCAGGACCCCGGGTCCCGTGGGGACCCCGGCCCCAGGTGACCGGGTCACGCGGGGTCACCGGCCCCAGGTCAGCGGGTCACGTGGGGTCACCGGCCCCAGGTCAGCGGGTCACGTGGGGACACCGGCCCCAGGTCACCGCGTCAGGTCGGGACCCCGAACCCAGGTCCACGAGTCCGTCGACACCACAGCCCCGGGTCACCAAGTCGTGTCGGGTAACCGGCCTGGTTCCCAGGTTCCGATGACCACCCCGGCACCAGGACCCCGGGTCACGTGGGGACACCGGCCCCAGGTGACCGGGTCACGTGGGGTCACCGGCCCCAGGTGACCCGGTCACGTGGGGTCACCGGCACCAGGTGACCGGGTCACGTGGGGACACCGACCCCAGGTGACCTGGTCACGTGGGGTCACCGGCCCCAGGTGACCGGGTCACGTGGGGTCACCGGCCCCAGGTGACCGGGTCACGTGAGGTCACCGGCCCCAGGTGACCGGGTCACGTGGGGTCACCGGCCCCAGGTGACCGGGTCACGTGGGGTCACCGGCCCCAGGTGACCGGGTCACGTGGGGTCACCGGCCCCAGGTGACCGGGTCACGTGGGGACACCGGCCCCAGGTCATCGGGTCACGTGGGGTCACCGGCCCCAGGTGACCGGGTCACGTGGGGTCACCGGCCCCAGGTGACCGGGTCACGTGGGGACACCGGCCCCAGGTCACCGCGTCAGGTCGGGACCCCGAACCCAGGTCCACGAGTCCGTCGACACCACAGCCCCGGGTCACCGGGTCGTGTCGGGTAACCGGCCTGGTTCCCAGGTTCCGATGACCACCCCGGCACCAGGACTCTGGGTCACGTGGGGACACCGGCCCCAGGTGACCGGGTCACGTGGGGTCACCGGACCCAGGTGACCCGGTCACGTGGGGACACCGGCCCCAGGTGACCGGGTCACGTGGGGTCACCGGCCCCAGGTGACCCGGTCACGTGGGGTCACCGGCACCAGGTGACCGGGTCACGTGGGGTCACCGGCCCCAGGTGACCGGGTCACGTGGGGACACCGGCCCCAGGTGACCGGGTCACGTGGGGTCACCGGCCCCAGGTCAGCGGGTCACGTGGGGTCACCGGCCCCAGGTGACCTGGTCACGTGGGGTCACCGGCCCCAGGTGACCGGGTCACGTGGGGTCACCGGCACCAGGTGACTGGGTCACGTGGGGTCACCGGCCCCAGGTGACCTGGTCACGTCGGGTCACCGGCCCCAGGTGACCGGGTCACGTGGGGTCACCGGCCCCAGGTGACCGGGTCACGTGGGGTCACCGGCCCCAGGTGACCGGGTCACGTGGGGTCACCGGCCCCAGGTGACCGGGTCACGTGGGGTCACCGGCCCCAGGTGACCGGGTCACGTGGGGTCACCGGCCCCAGGTGACCGGGTCACGTGGGGTCACCGGCCCCAGGTCAGCGGGTCACGTGGGGACCCCGGCCCCAGGTGACCGGGTCACGTGGGGACACCGGCCCCAGGTGACCGGGTCACGTGGGGTCACCGGCCCCAGGTCAGCGGGTCACGTGGGGACCCCGGACCCAGGTGACCAGGTCACGTGGGGACCCCGGACCCAGGTAACCGGGTCATACCGAGTCCCCGGACCCAGGTCACCGGGTCAGTTCGGGACCCCGGACCCAGGTCGGGTCATGTCACGTCCCATGCCCGGGTCCCCGGGTTGGATTTTTACCCAGGCCCCGGGTCACAGGGTCATGTCGGGTCAACGGCCTGGGTACAAGGGTCTGGTGACCACCCCGACCCCAGGTCCCCGGGTCATGACGGGACACCGGACCAGGTCCCCGAGTCCGGTCGACACCACAGCCCCAGGTCACCGGGTCATGTCGGGACCCAGCCCGGGTCCCCGGGACGGGTTTTTACCCCAGCCGCAGATCACCGGGTCCTGTCGGGTACCCGGGTCGGGTCCCCTGGACAGGTCGGCACCCCGGCCCCGGGTCACGGGGTCATGTCGGGTCGCTGTCCCGGGTACCAGTGTCAGGTGACCACCCCGGCCCCGGGAGACGGAGTCATACCGGGTCCCCGGCCCAGGTCCCCGGGTTGCATCGGGACAAAAGCACCGGATCACTGGATCACGTGGGGGCCCGGGCCCGGGTCCCCGGGTTGCATCGGGACACCACCGAAGGACCACCGGGTCCTGTCGGGTCCCCGGCCCGGGTCCCCTGGACAGGTCGTTAACCCGGCCCCAGGTCACCGGGTCGTGTCGGGTAACCGGCCTGGTTCCCAGGTTCCGGTGACCACCCCGGCACCAGGACCCCGGGTCCCGTGGGGACCCCGGCCCCAGGTGACCGGGTCACGCGGGGTCACCGGCCCCAGGTCAGCGGGTCACGTGGGGTCACCGGCCCCAGGTCAGCGGGTCACGTGGGGACACCGGCCCCAGGTCACCGCGTCAGGTCGGGACCCCGAACCCAGGTCCACGAGTCCGTCGACACCACAGCCCCGGGTCACCAAGTCGTGTCGGGTAACCGGCCTGGTTCCCAGGTTCCGATGACCACCCCGGCACCAGGACCCCGGGTCACGTGGGGACACCGGCCCCAGGTGACCGGGTCACGTGGGGTCACCGGCCCCAGGTGACCCGGTCACGTGGGGTCACCGGCACCAGGTGACCGGGTCACGTGGGGACACCGACCCCAGGTGACCTGGTCACGTGGGGTCACCGGCCCCAGGTGACCGGGTCACGTGGGGTCACCGGCCCCAGGTGACCGGGTCACGTGAGGTCACCGGCCCCAGGTGACCGGGTCACGTGGGGTCACCGGCCCCAGGTGACCGGGTCACGTGGGGTCACCGGCCCCAGGTGACCGGGTCACGTGGGGTCACCGGCCCCAGGTGACCGGGTCACGTGGGGACACCGGCCCCAGGTCATCGGGTCACGTGGGGTCACCGGCCCCAGGTGACCGGGTCACGTGGGGTCACCGGCCCCAGGTGACCGGGTCACGTGGGGACACCGGCCCCAGGTCACCGCGTCAGGTCGGGACCCCGAACCCAGGTCCACGAGTCCGTCGACACCACAGCCCCGGGTCACCGGGTCGTGTCGGGTAACCGGCCTGGTTCCCAGGTTCCGATGACCACCCCGGCACCAGGACTCTGGGTCACGTGGGGACACCGGCCCCAGGTGACCGGGTCACGTGGGGTCACCGGACCCAGGTGACCCGGTCACGTGGGGACACCGGCCCCAGGTGACCGGGTCACGTGGGGTCACCGGCCCCAGGTGACCCGGTCACGTGGGGTCACCGGCACCAGGTGACCGGGTCACGTGGGGTCACCGGCCCCAGGTGACCGGGTCACGTGGGGACACCGGCCCCAGGTGACCTGGTCACGTGGGGTCACCGGCCCCAGGTGACCGGGTCACGTGGGGTCACCGGCCCCAGGTGACCTGGTCACGTGGGGTCACCGGCCCCAGGTGACCTGGTCACGTCGGGTCACCGGCCCCAGGTGACCGGGTCACGTGGGGTCACCGGCCCCAGGTGACCGGGTCACGTGGGGTCACCGGCCCCAGGTGACCGGGTCACGTGGGGTCACCGGCCCCAGGTGACCGGGTCACGTGGGGTCACCGGCCCCAGGTGACCGGGTCACGTGGGGTCACCGACCCCAGGTGACCGGGTCACGTGGGGACCCCGGCCCCAGGTGACCGGGTCACGTGGGGACACCGGCCCCAGGTCAGCGGGTCACGTGGGGTCACCGGCCCCAGGTGACCTGGTCACGTGGGGACCCCGGCCCCAGGTGACCGGGTCACGTGGGGACCCCGGGCCCAGGTAACCGGGTCATACCGAGTCCCCGGAGCCAGGTCACCGGGTCAGTTCGGGACCCCGGACCCAGGTCGGGTCATGTCACGTCCCATGCCCGGGTCCCCGGGTTGGATTTTTACCCAGGCCCCGGGTCACAGGGTCATGTCGGGTCAACGGCCTGGGTACAACGGTCTGGTGACCACCCCGACTCCAGGTCCCCGGGTCATGACGGGACACCGGACCAGGTCCCTGAGTCCGGTCGACACCACAGCCCCAGGTCACCGGGTCATGTCGGGACCCAGCCCGGGTCCCCGGGACGGGTTTTTACCCCAGCCGCAGATCACCGGGTCCTGTCGGGTACCCGGGTCGGGTCCCCTGGACAGGTCGGCACCCCGGCCCCGGGTCACGGGGTCATGTCGGGTCGCTGTCCCGGGTACCAGTGTCAGGTGACCACCCCGGCCCCGGGAGACGGAGTCATACCGGGTCCCCGGCCCAGGTCCCCGGGTTGCATCGGGACAAAAGCACCGGATCACTGGATCACGTGGGGTCCCGGGCCCGGGTCCCCGGGTTGCATCGGGACACCAGCGAAGGACCACCGGGTCCTGTCGGGTCCCCGGCCCGGGTCCCCTGGACAGGTCGTTAACCCGGCCCCAGGTCACCGGGTCGTGTCGGGTAACCGGCCTGGTTCCCAGGTTCCGGTGACCACCCCGGCACCAGGACCCCGGGTCCCGTGGGGACCCCGGCCCCAGGTGACCGGGTCACGCGGGGTCACGGGCCCCAGGTCAGCGGGTCACGTGGGGTCACCGGCCCCAGGTGACCTGGTCATGTGGGGTCACCGGCCCCAGGTGACCGGGTCACGTGGGGTCACCGGCACCAGGTGACCGGGTCACGTGGGGTCACCGGCCCCAGGTGACCTGGTCACGTGGGGTCACCGGCCCCAGGTGACCGGGTCACGTGGGGTCACCGGCACCAGGTGACCGGGTCACGTGGGGTCACCGGCCCCAGGTGACCTGGTCACGTGGGGTCACCGGCCCCAGGTGACCGGGTCACGTGGGGTCACCGGCCCCAGGTGACCTGGTCACGTGGGGTCACCGGCCCCAGGTGACCGGGTCACGTGGGGTCACCGGCCCCAGGTGACCGGGTCACGTGAGGTCACCGGCCCCAGGTGACCGGGTCACGTGGGGTCACCGGCCCCAGGTGACCGGGTCACGTGGGGTCACCGGCCCCAGGTGACCGGGTCACGTGGGGTCACCGGCCCCAGGTGACCGGGTCACGTGGGGTCACCGGCCCCAGGTGACCGGGTCACGTGGGGACACCGGCCCCAGGTGACCGGGTCACGTGGGGTCACCGGCCCCAGGTCAGCGGGTCACGTGGGGTCACCGGCCCCAGGTGACCTGGTCACGTGGGGTCACCGGCCCCAGGTGACCGGGTCACGTGGGGTCACCGGCCCCAGGTGACCGGGTCACGTGGGGTCACCGGACCCATGTCAGCGGGTCACGTGGGGACACCGGCCCCAGGTAACCGGGTCATACCGAGTCCCCGGACCCAGGTCACCGGGTGAGTTCGGGACCCCGGACCCAGGTCGGGTCATGTCACGTCCCATGCCCGGGTCCCCGGGTTGGATTTTTACCCAGGCCCCGGGTCACAGGGTCATGTCGGGTCAACGGCCTGGGTACAAGGGTCTGGTGACCACCCCGACCCCAGGTCCCCGGGTCATGACGGGACACCGGACCAGGTCCCCGAGTCCGGTCGACACCACAGCCCCAGGTCACCGGGTCATGTCGGGACCCAGCCCGGGTCCCCGGGACGGGTTTTTACCCCAGCCGCAGATCACCGGGTCCTGTCGGGTACCCGGGTCGGGTCCCCTGGACAGGTCGGCACCCCGGCCCCGGGTCACGGGGTCATGTCGAGTCGCTGTCCCGGGTACCAGTGTCAGGTGACCACCCCGGCCCCGGGAGACGGAGTCATACCGGGTCCCCGGCCCAGGTCCCCAGGTTGCATCGGGACAAAAGCACCGGATCACTGGATCACGTGGGGGCCCGGGCCCGGGTCCCCGGGTTGCATCGGGACACCAGCGAAGGACCACCGGGTCCTGTCGGGTCCCCGGCCCGGGTCCCCTGGACAGGTCGTTAACCCGGCCCCAGGTCACCGGGTCATGTCACGCACCCGGCCTGGTTCCCAGGTTCCGGTGACCACCCCGGCACCAGGACCCCAGGTCACGTGGGGACACCGGCCCCAGGTGACCGGGTCACGTGGGGACACCGGCCCCAGGTGACCGGGTCACGTGGGGTCACCGGCACCAGGTGACCGGGTCACGTGGGGTCACCGGCCCCAGGTGACCTGGTCACGTGGGGTCACCGGCCCCAGGTGACCGGGTCACGTGGGGTCACCGGCCCCAGGTGACCGGGTCACGTGAGGTCACCGGCCCCAGGTGACCGGGTCACGTGGGGTCACCGGCCCCAGGTGACCGGGTCACGTGGGGTCACCGGCCCCAGGTGACCTGGTCACGTGGGGTCACCGGCCCCAGGTGACCGGGTCACGTGGGGTCACCGGCCCCAGGTGACCGGGTCACGTGGGGACACCGGCCCCAGGTGACCGGGTCACGTGGGGTCACCGGCCCCAGGTGACCGGGTCACGTGGGGTCACCGGCCCCAGGTGACCGGGTCACGTGGGGTCACCGGCCCCAGGTGACCGGGTCACGTGGGGACACCGGCCTCAGGTCAGCGGGTCACATGGGGACCCCGGACCCAGGTCAGCGGGTCACGTGGGGACACCGGCCCCAGGTAACCGGGTCATACCGAGTCCCCGGACCCAGGTCACCGGGTGAGTTCGGGACCCCGGACCCAGGTCGGGTCATGTCACGTCCCATGCCCGGGTCCCCGGGTTGGATTTTTACCCAGGCCCCGGGTCACAGGGTCATGTCGGGTCAACGGCCTGGGTACAAGGGTCTGGTGACCACCCCGACCCCAGGTCCCCGGGTCATGACGGGACACCGGACCAGGTCCCCGAGTCCGGTCGACACCACAGCCCCAGGTCACCGGGTCATGTCGGGACCCAGCCCGGGTCCCCGGGACGGGTTTTTACCCCAGCCGCAGATCACCGGGTCCTGTCGGGTACCCAGGTCGGGTCCCCTGGACAGGTCGGCACCCCGGCCCCGGGTCACGGGGTCATGTCGGGTCGCTGTCCCGGGTACCAGTGTCAGGTGACCACCCCGGCCCCGGGAGACGGAGTCATACCGGGTCCCCGGCCCGGGTCCCCGGGTTGCATCGGGACAAAAGCACCGGATCACTGGATCACGTGGGGGCCCGGGCCCGGGTCCCCGGGTTGCATCGGGACACCAGCGAAGGACCACCGGGTCCTGTCGGGTCCCCGGCCCGGGTCCCCTGGACAGGTCGTTAACCCGGCCCCAGGTCACCGGGTCATGTCGCGCACCCGGCCTGGTTCCCACGTTCCGGTGACCACCCCGGCACCAGGACCCCGGGTCCCGTGGGGACCCCGGCCCCAGGTGACCGGGTCACGCGGGGTCACCGGCCCCAGGTCAGCGGGTCACGTGGGGTCACCGGCCCCAGGTCAGCGGGTCACGTGGGGACACCAGCCCCAGGTCAGCGGGTCACGTGGGGACACCGGCCCCAGGTCACCGCGTCAGGTCGGGACCCCGAACCCAGGTCCACGAGTCCGTCGACACCACAGCCCCGGGTCACCGGGTCGTGTCGGGTAACCGGCCTGGTTCCCAGGTTCCGATGACCACCCCGGCACCAGGACCCCGGGTCACGTGGGGACACCGGCCCCAGGTGACCGGGTCACGTGGGGTCACCGGCCCCAGGTGACCCGGTCACGTGGGGACACCGGCCCCAGGTGACCGGGTCACGTGGGGTCACCGGCCCCAGGTGACCCGGTCACGTGGGGTCACCTGCACCAGGTGACCGGGTCACGTGGGGTCACCGGCCCCAGGTCAGCGGGTCACGTGGGGACACCGGCCCCAGGTGACCCGGTCACGTGGGGACACCGGCCCCAGGTGACCGGGTCACGTGGGGTCACCGGCCCCAGGTCAGCGGGTCACGTGGGGACACCGGCCCCAGGTGACCGGGTCACGTGGGGTCACCGGCCCCAGGTCAGCGGGTCACGTGGGGACACCGGCCCCAGGTAACCAAGGCATGTCGGGACCCAGCCCGGGTCCCCGGGACGGGTTTTTACCCCAGCCGCAGATCACCGGGTCCTGTCGGGTCCCCGGCCCGGGTCCCCTGGACAGGTCGATAACCCGGCCCCAGGTCACCCGGTCATCTCACGCACCCGGCCTGGTTCCCAGTTTCCGATGACCACCCCGGCACCAGGACCCCGGGTCACGTGGGGACACCGGCCCCAGGTGACCGGGTCACGTGGGGTCACCGGCCCCAGGTGACCGGGTCACGTGGGGACACCGGCCCCAGGTGACCGGGTCATACCGAGTCCCCGGACCCAGGTCCACGAGTCCGTCGACACCACAGCCCCGGGTCACCGGGTCGTGTCGGGTAACCGGCCTGGTTCCCAGGTTCCGATGACCACCCCGGCACCAGGACTCTGGGTCACGTGGGGACACCGGCCCCAGGTGACCGGGTCACGTGGGGTCACCGGACCCAGGTGACCCGGTCACGTGGGGACACCGGCCCCAGGTGACCGGGTCACGTGGGGTCACCGGCCCCAGGTGACCCGGTCACGTGGGGTCACCGGCACCAGGTGACCGGGTCACGTGGGGTCACCGGCCCCAGGTGACCGGGTCACGTGGGGTCACCGGCCCCAGGTGACCGGGTCACGTGGGGTCACTGGCCCCAGGTCAGCGGGTCACGTGGGGTCACCGGCCCCAGGTGACCGGGTCACGTGGGGACACCGGCCCCAGGTCAGCGGGTCACGTGGGGACAACGGCCCCAGGTCACCGGGTCACGTGGGGACACCGGCCCCAGGTCACCGCGTCAGGTCGGGACCCCGAACCCAGGTCCACGAGTCCGTCGACACCACAGCCCCGGGTCACCGGGTCGTGTCGGGTAACCGGCCTGGTTCCCAGGTTCCGATGACCACCCCGGCACCAGGACTCTGGGTCACGTGGGGTCACCGGCCCCAGGTGACCGGGTCACGTGGGGACACCGGCCCCAGGTGACCCGGTCACGTGGGGTCACCGGCCCCAGGTCAGCGGGTCACGTGGGGTCACCGGCCCCAGGTGACCGGGTCACGTGGGGTCACCGGCCCCAGGTGACCGGGTCACGTGGGGACACCGGCCCCAGGTGACCGGGTCACGTGGGGTCACCGGCCCCAGGTGACCGGGTCACGTGGGGTCACCGACCCCAGGTGACCTGGTCACGTGGGGTCACCGGCCCCAGGTGACCGGGTCACGTGGGGTCACCGGCCCCAGGTGACCGGGTCACGTGAGGTCACCGGCCCCAGGTGACCGGGTCACGTGGGGTCACCGGCCCCAGGTGACCGGGTCACGTGGGGTCACCGGCCCCAGGTGACCGGGTCACGTGGGGTCACCGGCCCCAGGTGACCGGGTCACGTGGGGACACCGGCCCCAGGTCACCGCGTCAGGTCGGGACCCCGAACCCAGGTCCACGAGTCCGTCGACACCACAGCCCCGGGTCACCGGGTCGTGTCGGGTAACCGGCCTGGTTCCCAGGTTCCGATGACCACCCCGGCACCAGGACTCTGGGTCACGTGGGGACACCGGCCCCAGGTGACCGGGTCACGTGGGGTCACCGGACCCAGGTGACCCGGTCACGTGGGGTCACCGGCACCAGGTGACCGGGTCACGTGGGGACACCGGCCCCAGGTGACCGGGTCACGTGGGGTCACCGGCCCCAGGTGACCGGGTCACGTGGGGTCACCGGCCCCAGGTCAGCGGGTCACGTGGGGTCACCGGCCCCAGGTGACCTGGTCACGTGGGGTCACCGGCCCCAGGTGACCGGGTCACGTGGGGTCACCGGCCCCAGGTGACCGGGTCACGTGGGGTCACCGGCCCCAGGTGACCGGGTCACGTGAGGTCACCGGCCCCAGGTGACCGGGTCACGTGGGGACCCCGGGCCCAGGTAACCGGGTCATACCGAGTCCCCGGACCCAGGTCACCGGGTCAGTTCGGGACCCCGGACCCAGGTCGGGTCATGTCACGTCCCATGCCCGGGTCCCCGGGTTGGATTTTTACCCAGGCCCCGGGTCACAGGGTCATGTCGGGTCAACGGCCTGGGTACAACGGTCTGGTGACCACCCCGACTCCAGGTCCCCGGGTCATGACGGGACACCGGACCAGGTCCCTGAGTCCGGTCGACACCACAGCCCCAGGTCACCGGGTCATGTCGGGACCCAGCCCGGGTCCCCGGGACGGGTTTTTACCCCAGCCGCAGATCACCGGGTCCTGTCGGGTACCCGGGTCGGGTCCCCTGGACAGGTCGGCACCCCGGCCCCGGGTCACGGGGTCATGTCGGGTCGCTGTCCCGGGTACCAGTGTCAGGTGACCACCCCGGCCCCGGGAGACGGAGTCATACCGGGTCCCCGGCCCAGGTCCCCGGGTTGCATCGGGACAAAAGCACCGGATCACTGGATCACGTGGGGTCCCGGGCCCGGGTCCCCGGGTTGCATCGGGACACCAGCGAAGGACCACCGGGTCCTGTCGGGTCCCCGGCCCGGGTCCCCTGGACAGGTCGTTAACCCGGCCCCAGGTCACCGGGTTGTGTCGGGTAACCGGCCTGGTTCCCAGGTTCCAGTGACCACCCCGGCACCAGGACCCCGGGTCCCGTGGGGACCCCGGCCCCAGGTGACCGGGTCACGCGGGGTCACGGGCCCCAGGTCAGCGGGTCACGTGGGGTCACCGGCCCCAGGTGACCTGGTCATGTGGGGTCACCGGCCCCAGGTGACCGGGTCACGTGGGGTCACCGGCACCAGGTGACCGGGTCACGTGGGGTCACCGGCCCCAGGTGACCGGGTCACGTGGGGTCACCGGCCCCAGGTGACCGGGTCACGTGGGGTCACCGGCCCCAGGTGACCTGGTCACGTGGGGTCACCGGCACCAGGTGACCGGGTCACGTGGGGTCACCGGCCCCAGGTGACCTGGTCACGTGGGGTCACCGGCCGCAGTTGACCGGGTCACGTGGGGTCACCGGCCCCAGGTGACCGGGTCACGTGAGGTCACCGGCCCCAGGTGACCGGGTCACGTGGGGTCACCGGCCCCAGGTGACCGGGTCACGTGGGGTCACCGGCCCCAGGTGACCGGGTCACGTGGGGTCACCGGCCCCAGGTGACCGGGTCACGTGGGGTCACCGGCCCCAGGTGACCGGGTCACGTGGGGACACCGGCCCCAGGTGACCGGGTCACGTGGGGTCACCGGCCCCAGGTCGGCGGGTCACGTGGGGTCACCGGCCCCAGGTGACCTGGTCACGTGGGGTCACCGGCCCCAGGTGACCGGGTCACGTGGGGTCACCGGCCCCAGGTGACCGGGTCACGTGGGGTCACCGGACCCAGGTCAGCGGGTCACGTGGGGACACCGGCCCCAGGTAACCGGGTCATACCGAGTCCCCGGACCCAGGTCACCGGGTGAGTTCGGGACCCCGGACCCAGGTCGGGTCATGTCACGTCCCATGCCCGGGTCCCCGGGTTGGATTTTTACCCAGGCCCCGGGTCACAGGGTCATGTCGGGTCAACGGCCTGGGTACAAGGGTCTGGTGACCACCCCGACCCCAGGTCCCCGGGTCATGACGGGACACCGGACCAGGTCCCCGAGTCCGGTCGACACCACAGCCCCAGGTCACCGGGTCATGTCGGGACCCAGCCCGGGTCCCCGGGACGGGTTTTTACCCCAGCCGCAGATCACCGGGTCCTGTCGGGTACCCGGGTCGGGTCCCCTGGACAGGTCGGCACCCCGGCCCCGGGTCACGGGGTCATGTCGGGTCGCTGTCCCGGGTACCAGTGTCAGGTGACCACCCCGGCCCCGGGAGACGGAGTCATACCGGGTCCCCGGCCCGGGTCCCCGGGTTGCATCGGGACAAAAGCACCGGATCACTGGATCACGTGGGGGCCCGGGCCCGGGTCC
This sequence comes from Somateria mollissima, assembly GCA_951411735.1. Lineage (NCBI taxonomy): Eukaryota > Metazoa > Chordata > Aves > Anseriformes > Anatidae > Somateria > Somateria mollissima. The sequence goes on from CATOCB010000075.1 coordinate 627,256, forward strand.
CCGGGTTGCATCGGGACACCAGCGAAGGACCACCGGGTCCTGTCGGGTCCCCGGCCCGGGTCCCCTGGACAGGTCGTTAACCCGGCCCCAGGTCACCGGGTCATGTCGCGCACCCGGCCTGGTTCCCACGTTCCGGTGACCACCCCGGCACCAGGACCCCGGGTCCCGTGGGGACCCCGGCCCCAGGTGACCGGGTCACGCGGGGTCACCGGCCCCAGGTGACCGGGTCACGTGGGGTCACCGGCCCCAGGTCAGCAGGTCACGTGGGGACACCGGCCCCAGGTCAGCGGGTCACGTGGGGACACCGGCCCCAGGTCACCGCGTCAGGTCGGGACCCCGAACCCAGGTCCACGAGTCCGTCGACACCACAGCCCCGGGTCACCGGGTCGTGTCGGGTAACCGGCCTGGTTCCCAGGTTCCGATGACCACCCCGGCACCAGGACTCTGGGTCACGTGGGGTCACCGGCCCCAGGTGACCGGGTCACGTGGGGACACCGGCCCCAGGTGACCCGGTCACGTGGGGTCACCGGCCCCAGGTCAGCGGGTCACGTGGGGTCACCGGCCCCAGGTGACCGGGTCACGTGGGGTCACCGGCCCCAGGTGACCGGGTCACGTGGGGTCACCGGCCCCAGGTGACCGGGTCACGTGGGGACACCGGCCCCAGGTGACCGGGTCACGTGGGGTCACCGGCCCCAGGTGACCGGGTCACGTGGGGTCACCGACCCCAGGTGACCTGGTCACGTGGGGTCACCGGCCCCAGGTGACCGGGTCACGTGGGGTCACCGGCCCCAGGTGACCGGGTCACGTCAGGTCACCGGCCCCAGGTGACCGGGTCACGTGGGGTCACCGGCCCCAGGTGACCGGGTCACGTGGGGTCACCGGCCCCAGGTGACCGGGTCACGTGGGGTCACCGGCCCCAGGTGACTGGGTCACGTGGGGACACCGGCCCCAGGTCATCGGGTCACGTGGGGTCACCGGCCCCAGGTGACCGGGTCACGTGGGGTCACCGGCCCCAGGTGACCGGGTCACGTGGCGACACCGGCCCCAGGTCACCGCGTCAGGTCGGGACCCCGAACCCAGGTCCACGAGTCCGTCGACACCACAGCCCCGGGTCACCGGGTCGTGTCGGGTAACCGGCCTGGTTCCCAGGTTCCGATGACCACCCCGGCACCAGGACTCTGGGTCACGTGGGGACACCGGCCCCAGGTGACCGGGTCACGTGGGGTCACCGGACCCAGGTGACCCGGTCACGTGGGGTCACCGGCACGAGGTGACCGGGTCACGTGGGGTCACCGGCCCCAGGTGACCGGGTCACGTGGGGTCACCGGCCCCAGGTGACCGGGTCACGTGGGGTCACCGGCCCCAGGTCAGCGGGTCACGTGGGGTCACCGGCCCCAGGTGACCTGGTCACGTGGGGTCACCGGCCCCAGGTGACCGGGTCACGTGGGGTCACCGGCCCCAGGTGACCGGGTCACGTGGGGTCACCGGCCCCAGGTGACCGGGTCACGTGAGGTCACCGGCCCCAGGTGACCTGGTCACGTGGGGTCACCGGCCCCAGGTGACCGGGTCACGTGGGGACCCCGGGCCCAGGTAACCGGGTCATACCGAGTCCCCGGACCCAGGTCACCGGGTCAGTTCGGGACCCCGGACCCAGGTCGGGTCATGTCACGTCCCATGCCCGGGTCCCCGGGTTGGATTTTTACCCAGGCCCCGGGTCACAGGGTCATGTCGGGTCAACGGCCTGGGTACAACGGTCTGGTGACCACCCCGACTCCAGGTCCCCGGGTCATGACGGGACACCGGACCAGGTCCCTGAGTCCGGTCGACACCACAGCCCCAGGTCACCGGGTCATGTCGGGACCCAGCCCGGGTCCCCGGGACGGGTTTTTACCCCAGCCGCAGATCACCGGGTCCTGTCGGGTACCCGGGTCGGGTCCCCTGGACAGGTCGGCACCCCGGCCCCGGGTCACGGGGTCATGTCGGGTCGCTGTCCCGGGTACCAGTGTCAGGTGACCACCCCGGCCCCGGGAGACGGAGTCATACCGGGTCCCCGGCCCAGGTCCCCGGGTTGCATCGGGACAAAAGCACCGGATCACTGGATCACGTGGGGTCCCGGGCCCGGGTCCCCGGGTTGCATCGGGACACCAGCGAAGGACCACCGGGTCCTGTCGGGTCCCCGGCCCGGGTCCCCTGGACAGGTCGTTAACCCGGCCCCAGGTCACCGGGTCATGTCACGCACCCGGCCTGGTTCCCAGGTTCCGGTGACCACCCCGGCACCAGGACCCCAGGTCACGTGGGGACACCGGCCCCAGGTGACCGGGTCACGTGGGGACACCGGCCCCAGGTCATCGGGTCACGTGGGGTCACCGGCCCCAGGTGACCGGGTCACGTGGGGTCACCGGCCCCAGGTGACCGGGTCACGTGAGGTCACCGGCCCCAGGTGAGCGGGTCACGTGGGGTCACCGGCCCCAGGTGACCGGGTCACGTGGGGTCACCGGCCCCAGGTGACCGGGTCACGTGGGGTCACCGGCCCCAGTTGACCGGGTCACGTGGGGACACCGGCCCCAGGTGACCGGGTCATGTGGGGTCACCGGCCCCAGGTGACCGGGTCACGTGAGGTCACCGGCCCCAGGTGACCGGGTCACGTGGGGTCACCGGCCCCAGGTGACCGGGTCACGTGGGGTCACCGGCCCCAGGTGACCGGGTCACGTGGGGTCACCGGCCCCAGGTGACCGGGTCACGTGGGGACACCGGCCTCAGGTCAGCGGGTCACGTGGGGACCCCGGACCCAGGTCAGCGGGTCACGTGGGGACACCGGCCCCAGGTAACCGGGTCATACCGAGTCCCCGGACCCAGGTCACCGGGTCAGTTCGGGACCCCGGACCCAGGTCGGGTCATGTCACGTCCCATGCCCGGGTCCCCGGGTTGGATTTTTACCCAGGCCCCGGGTCACAGGGTCATGTCGGGTCAACGGCCTGGGTACAAGGGTCTGGTGACCACCCCGTCCCCAGGTCCCCGGGTCATGACGGGACACCGGACCAGGTCCCCGAGTCCGGTCTACACCACAGCCCCAGGTCACCGGGTCATGTCGGGACCCAGCCCGGGTCCCCGGGACGGGTTTTTACCCCAGCCGCAGATCACCGGGTCCTGTCGGGTACCCGGGTCGGGTCCCCTGGACAGGTCGGCACCCCGGCCCCGGGTCACGGGGTCATGTCGGGTCGCTGTCCCGGGTACCAGTGTCAGGTGACCACCCCGGCCCCGGGAGACGGAGTCATACCGGGTCCCCGGCCCAGGTCCCCGGGTTGCATCGGGACAAAAGCACCGGATCACTGGATCACGTGGGGGCCCGGGCCCGGGTCCCCGGGTTGCATCGGGACACCAGCGAAGGACCACCGGGTCCTGTCGGGTCCCCGGCCCGGGTCCCCTGGACAGGTCGTTAACCCGGCCCCAGGTCACCGGGTCATGTCGCGCACCCGGCCTGGTTCCCACGTTCCGGTGACCACCCCGGCACCAGGACCCCGGGTCCCGTGGGGACCCCGGCCCCAGGTGACCGGGTCACGCGGGGTCACCGGCCCCAGGTGACCGGGTCACGTGGGGTCACCGGCCCCAGGTCAGCGGGTCACGTGGGGACACCAGCCCCAGGTCAGCGGGTCACGTGGGGACACCGGCCCCAGGTCACCGCGTCAGGTCGGGACCCCGAACCCAGGTCCACGAGTCCGTCGACACCACAGCCCCGGGTCACCGGGTCGTGTCGGGTAACCGGCCTGGTTCCCAGGTTCCGATGACCACCCCGGCACCAGGACCCCGGGTCACGTGGGGACACCGGCCCCAGGTGACCGGGTCACGTGGGGTCACCGGCCCCAGGTGACCCGGTCAAGTGGGGACACCGGCCCCAGGTGACCGGGTCACGTGGGGTCACCGGCCCCAGGTGACCCGGTCACGTGGGGTCACCTGCCCCAGGTGACCGGGTCACGTGGGGTCACCGGCCCCAGGTGACCGGGTCACGTGGGGTCACCGGCCCCAGGTGACCGGGTCACGTGGGGTCACCGGCCCCAGGTGACCGGGTCACGTGGGGACACCGGCCCCAGGTGACCGGGTCACGTGGGGTCACCGGCCCCAGGTCAGCGGGTCACGTGGGGACACCGGCCCCAGGTAACCAAGGCATGTCGGGACCCAGCCCGGGTCCCCGGGACGGGTTTTTACCCCAGCCGCAGATCACCGGGTCCTGTCGGGTCCCCGGCCCGGGTCCCCTGGACAGGTCGATAACCCGGCCCCAGGTCACCCGGTCATCTCACGCACCCGGCCTGGTTCCCAGGTTCCGATGACCACCCCGGCACCAGGACCCCGGGTCACGTGGGGACACCGGCCCCAGGTGACCGGGTCACGTGGGGTCACCGGCCCCAGGTGACCGGGTCACGTGGGGACACCGGCCCCAGGTGACCGGGTCATACCGAGTCCCCGGACCCAGGTCCACGAGTCCGTCGACACCACAGCCCCGGGTCACCAAGTCGTGTCGGGTAACCGGCCTGGTTCCCAGGTTCCGATGACCACCCCGGCACCAGGACCCCGGGTCACGTGGGGACACCGGCCCCAGGTGACCGGGTCACGTGGGGTCACCGGCCCCAGGTCAGCGGGTCACGTGGGGTCACCGGCCCCAGGTGACCGGGTCACGTGGGGACACCGGCCCCAGGTGACCGGGTCACGTGGGGTCACCGGCACCAGGTGACTGGGTCACGTGGGGTCACCGGCCCCAGGTGACCTGGTCACGTGGGGTCACCGGCCCCAGGTGAGCGGGTCACGTGGGGTCACCGGCCCCAGGTGACCGGGTCACGTGAGGTCACCGGCCCCAGGTGACCGGGTCACGTGGGGTCACCGGCCCCAGGTGACCGGGTCACGTGGGGTCACCGGCCCCAGGTGACCGGGTCACGTGGGGTCACCGGCACCAGGTGACCGGGTCACGTGGGGTCACCGGCCCCAGGTGACCGGGTCACGTGGGGTCACCGGCCCCAGGTGACCGGGTCACGTGGGGTCACCGGCCCCAGGTGACCGGGTCACGTGGGGACACCGGCCCCAGGTGACCGGGTCACGTGGGGTCACCGGCCCCAGGTCAGCGGGTCACGTGGGGTCACCGGCCCCAGGTGACCGGGTCACGTGGGGTCACCGGCCCCAGGTGACCGGGTCACGTGGGGACACCGGCCCCAGGTGACCGGGTCACGTGGGGTCACCGGACCCAGGTCAGCGGGTCACGTGGGGACACCGGCCCCAGGTAACCGGGTCATACCGAGTCCTCGGACCCAGGTCACCGGGTCAGTTCGGGACCCCGGACCCAGGTCGGGTCATGTCACGTCCCATGCCCGGGTCCCCGGGTTGGATTTTTACCCAGGCCCCGGGTCACAGGGTCATGTCGGGTCAACGGCCTGGGTACAAGGGTCTGGTGACCACCCCGACCCCAGGTCCCCGGGTCATGACGGGACACCGGACCAGGTCCCCGAGTCCGGTCGACACCACAGCCCCAGGTCACCGGGTCATGTCGGGACCCAGCCCGGGTCCCCGGGACGGGTTTTTACCCCAGCCGCAGATCACCGGGTCCTGTCGGGTACCCGGGTCGGGTCCCCTGGACAGGTCGGCACCCCGGCCCCGGGTCACGGGGTCATGTGGAGTCGCTGTCCCGGGTACCAGTGTCAGGTGACCACCCCGGCCCCGGGAGACGGAGTCATACCGGGTCCCCGGCCCAGGTCCCCGGGTTGCATCGGGACAAAAGCACCGGATCACTGGATCACGTGGGGGCCCGGGCCCGGGTCCCCGGGTTGCATCGGGACACCAGCGAAGGACCACCGGGTCCTGTCGGGTCCCCGGCCCGGGTCCCCTGGACAGGTCGTTAACCCGGCCCCAGGTCACCGGGTCATGTCGCGCACCCGGCCTGGTTCCCAGGTTCCGGTGACCACCCCGGCACCAGGACCCCGGGTCACGTGGGGACACCGGCCCCAGGTGACCGGGTCACGTGGGGTCACCGGCACCAGGTGACCGGGTCACGTGGGGTCACCGGCCCCAGGTGACCTGGTCACGTGGGGTCACCGGCCCCAGGTGACCGGGTCACGTGGGGTCACCGGCCCCAGGTGACCGGGTCACGTGAGGTCACCGGCCCCAGGTGACCGGGTCACGTGGGGTCACCGGCCCCAGGTGACCGGGTCACGTGGGGTCACCGGCCCCAGGTGACCTGGTCACGTGGGGTCACCGGCCCCAGGTGACAGGGTCACGTGGGGTCACCGGCCCCAGGTGACCGGGTCACGTGGGGACACCGGCCCCAGGTGACCGGGTCACGTGGGGTCACCGGCCCCAGGTGACCGGGTCACGTGGGGTCACCGGCTCCAGGTGACCGGGTCACGTGGGGTCACCGGCCCCAGGTGACCGGGTCACGTGAGGTCACCGGCCCCAGGTGACCGGGTCACGTGGGGTCACCGGCCCCAGGTGACCGGGTCACGTGGGGTCACCGGCCCCAGGTGACCGGGTCACGTGGGGACACCGGCCTCAGGTCAGCGGGTCACGTGGGGACCCCGGACCCAGGTCAGCGGGTCACGTGGGGACACCGGCCCCAGGTAACCGGGTCATACCGAGTCCCCGGACCCAGGTCACCGGGTCAGTTCGGGACCCCGGACCCAGGTCGGGTCATGTCACGTCCCATGCCCGGGTCCCCGGGTTGGATTTTTACCCAGGCCCCGGGTCACAGGGTCATGTCGGGTCAACGGCCTGGGTACAAGGGTCTGGTGACCACCCCGACCCCAGGTCTCCGGGTCATGACGGGACACCGGACCAGGTCCCCGAGTCCGGTCGACACCACAGCCTCAGGTCACCGGGTCATGTCGGGACCCAGCCCGGGTCCCCGGGACGGGTTTTTACCCCAGCCGCAGATCACCGGGTCCTGTCGGGTACCCGGGTCGGGTCCCCTGGACAGGTCGGCACCCCGGCCCCGGGTCACGGGGTCATGTCGGGTCGCTGTCCCGGGTACCAGTGTCAGGTGACCACCCCGGCCCCGGGAGACGGAGTCATACCGGGTCCCCGGCCCGGGTCCCCGGGTTGCATCGGGACAAAAGCAGCGGATCACTGGATCACGTGGGGGCCCGGGCCCGGGTCCCCGGGTTGCATCGGGACACCAGCGAAGGACCACCGGGTCCTGTCGGGTCCCCGGCCCGGGTCCCCTGGACAGGTCGTTAACCCGGCCCCAGGTCACCGGGTCATGTCGCGCACCCGGCCTGGTTCCCACGTTCCGGTGACCACCCCGGCACCAGGACCCCGGGTCCCGTGGGGACCCCGGCCCCAGGTGACCGGGTCACGCGGGGTCACCGGCCCCAGGTGACCGGGTCACGTGGGGTCACCGGCCCCAGGTCAGCGGGTCACGTGGGGACAGCGGCCCCAGGTCAGCGGGTCACGTGGGGACACCGGCCCCAGGTCACCGCGTCAGGTCGGGACCCCGAACCCAGGTCCACGAGTCCGTCGACACCACAGCCCCGGGTCACCAAGTCGTGTCGGGTAACCGGCCTGGTTCCCAGGTTCCGATGACCACCCCGGCACCAGGACCCCGGGTCACGTGGGGACACCGGCCCCAGGTGACCGGGTCACGTGGGGTCACCGGCCCCAGGTGACCCGGTCACGTGGGGTCACCGGCCCCAGGTGACCGGGTCACGTGGGGTCACCGGCCCCAGGTGACCGGGTCACGTGGGGTCACCGGCCCCAGGTGACCGGGTCACGTGGGGACACCGGCCCCAGGTGACCTGGTCACGTGGGTTCACCGGCCCCAGGTGACCGGGTCACGTGGGGTCACCGGCCCCAGGTGACCGGGTCACGTGGGGACACCGGCCCCAGGTGACCGGGTCACGTGGGGTCACCGGACCCAGGTCAGCGGGTCACGTGGGGACACCGGCCCCAGGTAACCGGGTCATACCGAGTCCTCGGACCCAGGTCACCGGGTCAGTTCGGGACCCCGGACCCAGGTCGGGTCATGTCACGTCCCATGCCCGGGTCCCCGGGTTGGATTTTTACCCAGGCCCCGGGTCACAGGGTCATGTCGGGTCAACGGCCTGGGTACAAGGGTCTGGTGACCACCCCGACCCCAGGTCCCCGGGTCATGACGGGACACCGGACCAGGTCCCCGAGTCCGGTCGACACCACAGCCCCAGGTCACTGGGTCATGTCGGGACCCAGCCCGGGTCCCCGGGACGGGTTTTTACCCCAGCCGCAGATCACCGGGTCCTGTCGGGTACCCGGGTCGGGTCCCCTGGACAGGTCGGCACCCCGGCCCCGGGTCACGGGGTCATGTCGAGTCGCTGTCCCGGGTACCAGTGTCAGGTGACCACCCCGGCCCCGGGAGACGGAGTCATACCGGGTCCCCGGCCCAGGTCCCCAGGTTGCATCGGGACAAAAGCACCGGATCACTGGATCACGTGGGGGCCCGGGCCCGGGTCCCCGGGTTGCATCGGGACACCAGCGAAGGACCACCGGGTCCTGTCGGGTCCCCGGCCCGGGTCCCCTGGACAGGTCGTTAACCCGGCCCCAGGTCACCGGGTCATGTCGCGCACCCGGCCTGGTTCCCAGGTTCCGGTGACCACCCCGGCACCAGGACCCCGGGTCACGTGGGGACACCGGCCCCAGGTGACCGGGTCACGTGGGGACACCGGCCCCAGGTCATCGGGTCACGTGGGGTCACCGGCCCCAGGTGACCGGGTCACGTGGGGTCACCGGCACCAGGTGACCGGGTCACGTGGGGTCACCGGCCCCAGGTGACCTGGTCACGTGGGGTCACCGGCCCCAGGTGACCGGGTCACGTGGGGTCACCGGCCCCAGGTGACCGGGTCACGTGAGGTCACCGGCCCCAGGTGACCGGGTCACGTGGGGTCACCGGCCCCAGGTGACCGGGTCACGTGGGGTCACCGGCCCCAGGTGACCTGGTCACGTGGTGTCACCGGCCCCAGGTGACAGGGTCACGTGGGGTCACCGGCCCCAGGTGACCGGGTCACGTGGGGACACCGGCCCCAGGTGACCGGGTCACGTGGGGTCACCGGCCCCAGGTGACCGGGTCACGTGGGGTCACCGGCCCCAGGTGACCGGGTCACGTGGGGACACCGGCCCCAGGTGACCGGGTCACGTGGGGTCACCGGCCCCAGGTGACCTGGTCACGTGGGGTCACCGGCCCCAGGTGACCGGGTCACGTGGGGTCACCGGCCCCAGGTGACCGGGTCACGTGGGGACACCGGCCCCAGGTGACCGGGTCACGTGGGGTCACCGGCCCCAGGTGACCGGGTCACGTGGGGTCACCGGCCCCAGGTGACCGGGTCACGTGGGGTCACCGGCCCCAGGTGACCTGGTCACGTGGGGTCACCGGCCCCAGGTGACCGGGTCACGTGGGGTCACCGGCCCCAGGTGACCGGGTCACGTGGGGACACCGGCCCCAGGTGACCGGGTCACGTGGGGTCACCGGACCCAGGTCAGCGGGTCACGTGGGGACACCGGCCCCAGGTAACCGGGTCACGTGGGGTCACCGGCCCCAGGTCACCGGGTCACGTGGGGTCACCGGCCCCAGGTGACCGGGTCACGTGGGGACACCGGCCCCAGTTCAGCGGGTCACGTGGGGACCATGGACCCAGGTCAGCGGGTCACGTGGGGACACCGGCCCCAGGTAACCGGGTCATACCGAGTCCCCGGACCCAGGTCACCGGGTCAGTTCGGGACCCCGGACCCAGGTCGGGTCATGTCACGTCCCATGCCCGGGTCCCCGGGTTGGATTTTTACCCAGGCCCCGGGTCACAGGGTCATGTCGGGTCAACGGCCTGGGTACAAGGGTCTGGTGACCACCCCGACCCCAGGTCTCCGGGTCATGACGGGACACCGGACCAGGTCCCCGAGTCCGGTCGACACCACAGCCCCAGGTCACCGGGTCATGTCGGGACCCAGCCCGGGTCCCCGGGACGGGTTTTTACCCCAGCCGCAGATCACCGGGTCCTGTCGGGTACCCGGGTCGGGTCCCCTGGACAGGTCGGCACCCCGGCCCCGGGTCACGGGGTCATGTCGGGTCGCTGTCCCGGGTACCAGTGTCAGGTGACCACCCCGGCCCCGGGAGACGGAGTCATACCGGGTCCCCGGCCCGGGTCCCCGGGTTGCATCGGGACAAAAGCACCGGATCACTGGATCACGTGGGGGCCCGGGCCCGGGTCCCCGGGTTGCATCGGGACACCAGCGAAGGACCACCGGGTCCTGTCGGGTCCCCGGCCCGGGTCCCCTGGACAGGTCGTTAACCCGGCCCCAGGTCACCGGGTCATGTCGCGCACCCGGCCTGGTTCCCACGTTCCGGTGACCACCCCGGCACCAGGACCCCGGGTCCCGTGGGGACCCCGGCCCCAGGTGACCGGGTCACGCGGGGTCACCGGCCCCAGGTGACCGGGTCACGTGGGGTCACCGGCCCCAGGTCAGCGGGTCACGTGGGGACACCGGCCCCAGGTCAGCGGGTCACGTGGGGACACCGGCCCCAGGTCACCGCGTCAGGTCGGGACCCCGAACCCAGGTCCACGAGTCCGTCGACACCACAGCCCCGGGTCACCGGGTCGTGTCGGGTAACCGGCCTGGTTCCCAGGTTCCGATGACCACCCCGGCACCAGGACTCTGGGTCACGTGGGGTCACCGGCCCCAGGTGACCGGGTCACGTGGGGACACCGGCCCCAGGTGACCGTGTCACGTGGGGTCACCGGCCCCAGGTCAGCGGGTCACGTGGGGTCACCGGCCCCAGGTGACCGGGTCACGTGGGGTCACCGGCCCCAGGTGACCGGGTCACGTGGGGTCACCGGCACCAGGTGACTGGGTCACGTGGGGTCACCGGCCCCAGGTGACCTGGTCACGTGGGGTCACCGGCCCCAGGTGACCGGGTCACGTGGGGTCACCGGCCCCAGGTGACCGGGTCACGTGGGGTCACCGGCCCCAGGTGACCGGGTCACGTGGGGTCACCGGCCCCAGGTGACCGGGTCACGTGGGGTCACCGGCCCCAGGTCAGCGGGTCACGTGGGGACCCCGGCCCCAGGTGACCGGGTCACGTGGGGACACCGGCCCCAGGTGACCGGGTCACGTGGGGTCACCGGCCCCAGGTCAGCGGGTCACGTGGGGACCCCGGACCCAGGTGACCAGGTCACGTGGGGACCCCGGACCCAGGTAACCGGGTCATACCGAGTCCCCGGACCCAGGTCACCGGGTCAGTTCGGGACCCCGGACCCAGGTCGGGTCATGTCACGTCCCATGCCCGGGTCCCCGGGTTGGATTTTTACCCAGGCCCCGGGTCACAGGGTCATGTCGGGTCAACGGCCTGGGTACAAGGGTCTGGTGACCACCCCGACCCCAGGTCCCCGGGTCATGACGGGACACCGGACCAGGTCCCCGAGTCCGGTCGACACCACAGCCCCAGGTCACCGGGTCATGTCGGGACCCAGCCCGGGTCCCCGGGACGGGTTTTTACCCCAGCCGCAGATCACCGGGTCCTGTCGGGTACCCGGGTCGGGTCCCCTGGACAGGTCGGCACCCCGGCCCCGGGTCACGGGGTCATGTCGGGTCGCTGTCCCGGGTACCAGTGTCAGGTGACCACCCCGGCCCCGGGAGACGGAGTCATACCGGGTCCCCGGCCCAGGTCCCCGGGTTGCATCGGGACAAAAGCACCGGATCACTGGATCACGTGGGGGCCCGGGCGCGGGTCCCCGGGTTGCATCGGGACACCAGCGAAGGACCACCGGGTCCTGTCGGGTCCCCGGCCCGGGTCCCCTGGACAGGTCGTTAACCCGGCCCCAGGTCACCGGGTCGTGTCGGGTAACCGGCCTGGTTCCCAGGTTCCGGTGACCACCCCGGCACCAGGACCCCGGGTCCCGTGGGGACCCCGGCCCCAGGTGACCGGGTCACGCGGGGTCACGGGCCCCAGGTCAGCGGGTCACGTGGGGTCACCGGCCCCAGGTCAGCGGGTCACGTGGGGACACCGGCCCCAGGTCACCGCGTCAGGTCGGGACCCCGAACCCAGGTCCACGAGTCCGTCGACACCACAGCCCCGGGTCACCAAGTCGTGTCGGGTAACCGGCCTGGTTCCCAGGTTCCGATGACCACCCCGGCACCAGGACCCCGGGTCACGTGGGGACACCGGCCCCAGGTGACCGGGTCACGTGGGGTCACCGGCCCCAGGTGACCCGGTCACGTGGGGTCACCGGCCCCAGGTGACCGGGTCACGTGGGGACACCGGCCCCAGGTGACCGGGTCACGTGGGGTCACCGGCCCCAGGTGACCGGGTCACGTGGGGTCACCGACCCCAGGTGACCTGGTCACGTGGGGTCACCGGCCCCAGGTGACCGGGTCACGTGGGGTCACCGGCCCCAGGTGACCGGGTCACGTGAGGTCACCGGCCCCAGGTGACCTGGTCACGTGGGGTCACCGGCCCCAGGTGACCGGGTCACGTGGGGTCACCGGCCCCAGGTGACCGGGTCACGTGGGGTCACCGGCCCCAGGTGACCGGGTCACGTGGGGTCACCGGCCCCAGGTCAGCGGGTCACGTGGGGTCACCGGCCCCAGGTGACCTGGTCACGTGGGGTCACCGGCCCCAGGTGACCGGGTCACGTGGGGTCACCGGCCCCAGGTGACCGGGTCACGTGGGGTCACCGGACCCAGGTCAGCGGGTCACGTGGGGACACCGGCCCCAGGTAACCGGGTCATACCGAGTCCCCGGACCCAGGTCACCGGGTCATGACGGGACACCGGACCAGGTCCCCGAGTCCGGTCGACACCACAGCCCCAGGTCACCGGGTCATGTCGGGACCCAGCCCGGGTCCCCGGGACGGGTTTTTACCCCAGCCGCAGATCACCGGGTCCTGTCGGGTACCCGGGTCGGGTCCCCTGGACAGGTCGGCACCCCGGCCCCGGGTCACGGGGTCATGTCGAGTCGCTGTCCCAGGTACCAGTGTCAGGTGACCACCCCGGCCCCGGGAGACGGAGTCATACCGGGTCCCCGGCCCAGGTCCCCGGGTTGCATCGGGACAAAAGCACCGGATCACTGGATCACGTGGGGGCCCGGGCGCGGGTCCCCGGGTTGCATCGGGACACCAGCGAAGGACCACCAGGTCCTGTCGGGTCCCCGGCCCGGGTCCCCTGGACAGGTCGTTAACCCGGCCCCAGGTCACCGGGTCATGTCGCGCACCCGGCCTGGTTCCCAGGTTCCGGTGACCACCCCGGCACCAGGACCCCGGGTCACGTGGGGACACCGGCCCCAGGTGACCGGGTCACGTGGGGTCACCGGCACCAGGTGACCGGGTCACGTGGGGTCACCGGCCCCAGGTGACCGGGTCACGTGGGGTCACCGGCCCCAGGTGACCGGGTCACTTGAGGTCACCGGCCCCAGGTGACCGGGTCACGTGGGGTCACCGGCCCCAGGTGACCGGGTCACGTGGGGTCACCGGCCCCAGGTGACCTGGTCACGTGGGGTCACCGGCCCCAGGTGACCGGGTCACGTGGGGTCACCGGCCCCAGGTGACCGGGTCACGTGGGGACACCGGCCCCAGGTGACCGGGTCACGTGGGGTCACCGGCCCCAGGTGACCGGGTCACGTGGGGTCACCGGCCCCAGGTCAGCGGGTCACGTGGGGTCACCTGCCCCAGGTGACCGGGTCACGTGAGGTCACCGGCCCCAGGTGACCGGGTCACGTGGGGTCACCGGCCCCAGGTGACCGGGTCACGTGGGGTCACCGGCCCCAGGTGACCGGGTCACGTGGGGTCACCGGCCCCAGGTGACCGGGTCACGTGGGGACACCGGCCCCAGGTGACCGGGTCACGTGGGGTCACCGGCCCCAGGTGACCGGGTCACGTGGGGACACCGGCCTCAGGTCAGCGGGTCACGTGGGGACACCGGACCCAGGTCAGCGGGTCACGTGGGGACACCGGCCCCAGGTAACCGGGTCATACCGAGTCCCCGGACCCAGGTCACCGGGTGAGTTCGGGACCCCGGACCCAGGTCGGGTCATGTCACGTCCCATGCCCGGGTCCCCGGGTTGGATTTTTACCCAGGCCCCGGGTCACAGGGTCATGTCGGGTCAACGGCCTGGGTACAAGGGTCTGGTGACCACCCCGACCTCAGGTCTCCGGGTCATGACGGGACACCGGACCAGGTCCCCGAGTCCGGTCGACACCACAGCCCCAGGTCACCGGGTCATGTCGGGTACCCGGGTCGGGTCCCCTGGACAGGTCGGCACCCCGGCCCCGGGTCACGGGGTCATGTCGGGTCGCTGTCCCGGGTACCAGTGTCAGGTGACCACCCCGGCCCCGGGAGACGGAGTCATACCGGGTCCCCGGCCCAGGTCCCCGGGTTGCATCGGGACAAAAGCACCGGATCACTGGATCACGTGGGGGCCCGGGCCCGGGTCCCCGGGTTGCATCGGGACACCAGCGAAGGACCACCGGGTCCTGTCGGGTCCCCGGCCCGGGTCCCCTGGACAGGTCGTTAACCCGGCCCCAGGTCACCGGGTCGTGTCGGGTAACCGGCCTGGTTCCCAGGTTCCGGTGACCACCCCGGCACCAGGACCCCGGGTCCCGTGGGGACCCCGGCCCCAGGTGACCGGGTCACGCGGGGTCACCGGCCCCAGGTCAGCGGGTCATGTGGGGTCACCGGCCCCAGGTGACCTGGTCACGTGGGGTCACCGGCCCCAGGTGACCGGGTCACGTGGGGTCACCGGCACCAGGTGACCGGGTCACGTGGGGTCACCGGCCCCAGGTGACCTGGTCACGTGGGGTCACCGGCCCCAGGTGACCGGGTCACGTGGGGTCACCGGCACCAGGTGACCGGGTCACGTGGGGTCACCGGCCCCAGGTGACCTGGTCACGTGGGGTCACCGGCCCCAGGTGACCGGGTCACGTGGGGTCACCGGCCCCAGGTGACCGGGTCACGTGAGGTCACCGGCCCCAGGTGACCGGGTCACGTGGGGTCACCGGCCCCAGGTGACCGGGTCACGTGGGGTCACCGGCCCCAGGTGACCGGGTCACGTGGGGTCACCGGCCCCAGGTGACCGGGTCACGTGGGGTCACCGGCCCCAGGTGACCGGGTCACGTGAGGTCACCGGCCCCAGGTGACCGGGTCACGTGGGGTCACCGGCCCCAGGTGACCGGGTCACGTGGGGTCACCGGCCCCAGGTGACCGGGTCACGTGGGGTCACCGGCCCCAGGTGACCGGGTCACGTGAGGTCACCGGCCCCAGGTGACCGGGTCACGTGGGGTCACCGGCCCCAGGTGACCGGGTCACGTGGGGTCACCGGCCCCAGGTCAGTGGGTCACGTGGGGTCACCGGCCCCAGGTGACCGGGTCACGTGGGGTCACCGGCCCCAGGTGACCGGGTCACGTGGGGTCACCGGCCCCAGGTCAGCGGGTCACGTGGGGTCACCGGACCCAGGTCAGCGGGTCACGTGGGGACACCGGCCCCAGGTAACCGGGTCATACCGAGTCCCCGGACCCAGGTCACCGGGTGAGTTCGGGACCCCGGACCCAGGTCGGGTCATGTCACGTCCCATGCCCGGGTCCCCGGGTTGGATTTTTACCCAGGCCCCGGGTCACAGGGTCATGTCGGGTCAACGGCCTGGGTACAAGGGTCTGGTGACCACCCTGACCCCAGGTCCCCGGGTCATGACGGGACACCGGACCAGGTCCCCGAGTCCGGTCGACACCACAGCCCCAGGTCACCGGGTCATGTCGGGACCCAGCCCGGGTCCCCGGGACGGGTTTTTACCCCAGCCGCAGATCACCGGGTCCTGTCGGGTACCCGGGTCGGGTCCCCTGGACAGGTCGGCACCCCGGCCCCGGGTCACGGGGTCATGTCGAGTCGCTGTCCCGGGTACCAGTGTCAGGTGACCACCCCGGCCCCGGGAGACGGAGTCATACCGGGTCCCCGGCCCAGGTCCCCGGGTTGCATCGGGACAAAAGCACCGGATCACTGGATCACGTGGGGGCCCGGGCGCGGGTCCCCGGGTTGCATCGGGACACCAGCGAAGGACCACCGGGTCCTGTCGGGTCCCCGGCCCGGGTCCCCTGGACAGGTCGTTAACCCGGCCCCAGGTCACCGGGTCATGTCGCGCACCCGGCCTGGTTCCCAGGTTCCGGTGACCACCCCGGCACCAGGACCCCGGGTCACGTGGGGACACCGGCCCCAGGTGACCGGGTCACGTGGGGTCACCGGCACCAGGTGACCGGGTCACGTGGGGTCACCGGCACCAGGTGACCTGGTCACGTGGGGTCACCGGCCCCAGGTGACCGGGTCACGTGGGGTCACCGGCCCCAGGTGACCGGGTCACGTGAGGTCACCGGCCCCAGGTGACCGGGTCACGTGGGGTCACCGGCCCCAGGTGACCGGGTCACGTGGGGTCACCGGCCCCAGGTGACCGGGTCACGTGGGGTCACCGGCCCCAGGTGACCGGGTCACGTGGGGTCACCGGCCCCAGGTGACCGGGTCACGTGGGGACACCGGCCCCAGGTGACCGGGTCACGTGGGGTCACCGGCCCCAGGTGACCGGGTCACGTGGGGTCACCTGCCCCAGGTGACCGGGTCACGTGAGGTCACCGGCCCCAGGTGACCGGGTCACGTGGGGTCACCGGCCCCAGGTGACCGGGTCACGTGGGGTCACCGGCCCCAGGTGACCGGGTCACGTGGGGTCACCGGCCCCAGGTGACCGGGTCACGTGGGGACACCGGCCCCAGGTGACCGGGTCACGTGGGGTCACCGGCCCCAGGTGACCGGGTCACGTGGGGTCACCGGCCCCAGGTGACCTGGTCACGTGGGGTCACCGGCCCCAGGTGACTGGGTCACGTGGGGTCACCGGCCCCAGGTGACCGGGTCACGTGGGGACACCGGCCTCAGGTCAGCGGGTCACGTGGGGACCCCGGACCCAGGTCAGCGGGTCACGTGGGGACACCGGCCCCAGGTAACCGGGTCATACCGAGTCCCCGGACCCAGGTCACCGGGTGAGTTCGGGACCCCGGACCCAGGTCGGGTCATGTCACGTCCCATGCCCGGGTCCCCGGGTTGGATTTTTACCCAGGCCCCGGGTCACAGGGTCATGTCGGGTCAACGGCCTGGGTACAAGGGTCTGGTGACCACCCCGACCTCAGGTCTCCGGGTCATGACGGGACACCGGACCAGGTCCCCGAGTCCGGTCGACACCACAGCCCCAGGTCACCGGGTCATGTCGGGTACCCTGGTCGGGTCCCCTGGACAGGTCGGCACCCCGGCCCCGGGTCACGGGGTCATGTCGGGTCGCTGTCCCGGGTACCAGTGTCAGGTGACCACCCCGGCCCCGGGAGACGGAGTCATACCGGGTCCCCGGCCCAGGTCCCCGGGTTGCATCGGGACAAAAGCACCGGATCACTGGATCACGTGGGGTCCCGGGCCCGGGTCCCCGGGTTGCATCGGGACACCAGCGAAGGACCACCGGGTCCTGTCGGGTCCCCGGCCCGGGTCCCCTGGACAGGTCGTTAACCCGGCCCCAGGTCACCGGGTCGTGTCGGGTAACCGGCCTGGTTCCCACGTTCCGGTGACCACCCCGGCACCAGGACCCCGGGTCCCGTGGGGACCCCGGCCCCAGGTGACCGGGTCACGCGGGGTCACCGGCCCCAGGTCAGCGGGTCACGTGGGGTCACCGGCCCCAGGTGACCTGGTCACGTGGGGTCACCGGCCCCAGGTGACCGGGTCACGTGGGGTCACCGGCACCAGGTGACTGGGTCACGTGGGGTCACCGGCCCCAGGTGACCTGGTCACGTGGGGTCACCGGCCCCAGGTGACCGGGTCACGTGGGGTCACCGGCACCAGGTGACCGGGTCACGTGGGGTCACCGGCCCCAGGTGACCGGGTCACGTGGGGTCACCGGCCCCAGGTGACCGGGTCACGTGGGGTCACCAGCCCCAGGTGACCGGGTCACGTGAGGTCACCGGCCCCAGGTGACCGGGTCACGTGGGGTCACCGGCCCCAGGTGACCGGGTCACGTGGGGTCACCGGCCCCAGGTGACCGGGTCACGTGGGGTCACCGGCCCCAGGTGACCGGGTCACGTGGGGTCACCGGCCCCAGGTCAGCGGGTCACGTGGGGTCACCGGCCCCAGGTGACCTGGTCACGTGGGGTCACCGGCCCCAGGTGACCGGGTCACGTGGGGTCACCGGCCCCAGGTGACCGGGTCACGTGGGGTCACCGGACCCAGGTCAGCAGGTCACGTGGGGACACCGGCCCCAGGTAACCGGGTCATACCGAGTCCCCGGACCCAGGTCACCGGGTGAGTTCGGGACCCCGGACCCAGGTCGGGTCATGTCACGTCCCATGCCCGGGTCCCCGGGTTGGATTTTTACCCAGGCCCCGGGTCACAGGGTCATGTCGGGTCAACGGCCTGGGTACAAGGGTCTGGTGACCACCCCGACCCCAGGTCCCCGGGTCATGACGGGACACCGGACCAGGTCCCCGAGTCCGGTCGACACCACAGCCCCAGGTCACCGGGTCATGTCGGGACCCAGCCCGGGTCCCCGGGACGGGTTTTTACCCCAGCCGCAGATCACCGGGTCCTGTCGGGTACCCGGGTCGGGTCCCCTGGACAGGTCGGCACCCCGGCCCCGGGTCACGGGGTCATGTGGAGTCGCTGTCCCGGGTACCAGTGTCAGGTGACCACCCCGGCCCCGGGAGACGGAGTCATACCGGGTCCCCGGCCCAGGTCCCCGGGTTGCATCGGGACAAAAGCACCGGATCACTGGATCACGTGGGGGCCCGGGCCCGGGTCCCCGGGTTGCATCGGGACACCAGCGAAGGACCACCGGGTCCTGTCGGGTCCCCGGCCCGGGTCCCCTGGACAGGTCGTTAACCCGGCCCCAGGTCACCGGGTCGTGTCGGGTAACCGGCCTGGTTCCCAGGTTCCGGTGACCACCCCGGCACCAGGACCCCGGGTCCCGTGGGGACCCCGGCCCCAGGTGACCGGGTCACGCGGGGTCACCGGCCCCAGGTCAGCGGGTCATGTGGGGTCACCGGCCCCAGGTGACCTGGTCACGTGGGGTCACCGGCCCCAGGTGACCGGGTCACGTGGGGTCACCGGCACCAGGTGACCGGGTCACGTGGGGTCACCGGCCCCAGGTGACCTGGTCACGTGGGGTCACCGGCCCCAGGTGACCGGGTCACGTGGGGTCACCGGCACCAGGTGACCGGGTCACGTGGGGTCACCGGCCCCAGGTGACCTGGTCACGTGGGGTCACCGGCCCCAGGTGACCGGGTCACGTGGGGTCACCGGCCCCAGGTGACCGGGTCACGTGAGGTCACCGGCCCCAGGTGACCGGGTCACGTGGGGTCACCGGCCCCAGGTGACCGGGTCACGTGGAGTCACCGGCCCCAGGTGACCGGGTCACGTGGGGTCACCGGCCCCAGGTGACCGGGTCACGTGGGGTCACCGGCCCCAGGTGACCGGGTCACGTGAGGTCACCGGCCCCAGGTGACCGGGTCACGTGGGGTCACCGGCCCCAGGTGACCGGGTCACGTGGGGTCACCGGCCCCAGGTGACCGGGTCACGTGGGGTCACCGGCCCCAGGTGACCGGGTCACGTGAGGTCACCGGCCCCAGGTGACCGGGTCACGTGGGGTCACCGGCCCCAGGTGACCGGGTCACGTGGGGTCACCGGCCCCAGGTGACCGGGTCACGTGGGGTCACCGGCCCCAGGTCAGTGGGTCACGTGGGGTCACCGGCCCCAGGTGACCGGGTCACGTGGGGTCACCGGCCCCAGGTGACCGGGTCACGTGGGGTCACCGGCCCCAGGTCAGCGGGTCACGTGGGGTCACCGGACCCAGGTCAGCGGGTCACGTGGGGACACCGGCCCCAGGTAACCGGGTCATACCGAGTCCCCGGACCCAGGTCACCGGGTGAGTTCGGGACCCCGGACCCAGGTCGGGTCATGTCACGTCCCATGCCCGGGTCCCCGGGTTGGATTTTTACCCAGGCCCCGGGTCACAGGGTCATGTCGGGTCAACGGCCTGGGTACAAGGGTCTGGTGACCACCCTGACCCCAGGTCCCCGGGTCATGACGGGACACCGGACCAGGTCCCCGAGTCCGGTCGACACCACAGCCCCAGGTCACCGGGTCATGTCGGGACCCAGCCCGGGTCCCCGGGACGGGTTTTTACCCCAGCCGCAGATCACCGGGTCCTGTCGGGTACCCGGGTCGGGTCCCCTGGACAGGTCGGCACCCCGGCCCCGGGTCACGGGGTCATGTCGAGTCGCTGTCCCGGGTACCAGTGTCAGGTGACCACCCCGGCCCCGGGAGACGGAGTCATACCGGGTCCCCGGCCCAGGTCCCCGGGTTGCATCGGGACAAAAGCACCGGATCACTGGATCACGTGGGGGCCCGGGCGCGGGTCCCCGGGTTGCATCGGGACACCAGCGAAGGACCACCGGGTCCTGTCGGGTCCCCGGCCCGGGTCCCCTGGACAGGTCGTTAACCCGGCCCCAGGTCACCGGGTCATGTCGCGCACCCGGCCTGGTTCCCACGTTCCGGTGACCACCCCGGCACCAGGACCCCGGGTCACGTGGGGACACCGGCCCCAGGTGACCGGGTCACGTGGGGTCACCGGCACCAGGTGACCGGGTCACGTGGGGTCACCGGCACCAGGTGACCTGGTCACGTGGGGTCACCGGCCCCAGGTGACCGGGTCACGTGGGGTCACCGGCCCCAGGTGACCGGGTCACGTGAGGTCACCGGCCCCAGGTGACCGGGTCACGTGGGGTCACCGGCCCCAGGTGACCTGGTCACGTGGGGTCACCGGCCCCAGGTGACCGGGTCACGTGGGGTCACCGGCCCCAGGTGACCGGGTCACGTGGGGACACCGGCCCCAGGTGACCGGGTCACGTGGGGTCACCGGCCCCAGGTGACCGGGTCACGTGGGGTCACCTGCCCCAGGTGACCGGGTCACGTGAGGTCACCGGCCCCAGGTGACCGGGTCACGTGGGGTCACCGGCCCCAGGTGACCGGGTCACGTTGGGTCACCGGCCCCAGGTGACCGGGTCACGTGGGGTCACCGGCCCCAGGTGACCTGGTCACGTGGGGTCACCGGCCCCAGGTGACTGGGTCACGTGGGGTCACCGGCCCCAGGTGACCGGGTCACGTGGGGACACCGGCCTCAGGTCAGCGGGTCACGTGGGGACCCCGGACCCAGGTGACCGGGTCACGTGGGGACACCGGCCCCAGGTAACCGGGTCATACCGAGTCCCCGGACCCAGGTCACCGGGTGAGTTCGGGACCCCGGACCCAGGTCGGGTCATGTCACGTCCCATGCCCGGGTCCCCGGGTTGGATTTTTACCCAGGCCCCGGGTCACAGGGTCATGTCGGGTCAACGGCCTGGGTACAAGGGTCTGGTGACCACCCCGACCTCAGGTCTCCGGGTCATGACGGGACACCGGACCAGGTCCCCGAGTCCGGTCGACACCACAGCCCCAGGTCACCGGGTCATGTCGGGTACCCTGGTCGGGTCCCCTGGACAGGTCGGCACCCCGGCCCCGGGTCACGGGGTCATGTCGGGTCGCTGTCCCGGGTACCAGTGTCAGGTGACCACCCCGGCCCCGGGAGACGGAGTCATACCGGGTCCCCGGCC
The DNA here is from genome assembly GCA_951411735.1 of Somateria mollissima. NCBI lineage: Eukaryota > Metazoa > Chordata > Aves > Anseriformes > Anatidae > Somateria > Somateria mollissima. The sequence goes on from CATOCB010000075.1 coordinate 648,903, forward strand.
CAGGTCCCCGGGTTGCATCGGGACAAAAGCACCGGATCACTGGATCACGTGGGGTCCCAGGCCCGGGTCCCCGGGTTGCATCGGGACACCAGCGAAGGACCACCGGGTCCTGTCGGGTCCCCGGCCCGGGTCCCCTGGACAGGTCGTTAACCCGGCCCCAGGTCACCGGGTCGTGTCGGGTAACCGGCCTGGTTCCCAGGTTCCGGTGACCACCCCGGCACCAGGACCCCGGGTCCCGTGGGGACCCCGGCCCCAGGTGACCGGGTCACGCGGGGTCACCGGCCCCAGGTCAGCGGGTCACGTGGGGTCACCGGCCCCAGGTGACCTGGTCACGTGGGGTCACCGGCCCCAGGTGACCGGGTCACGTGGGGTCACCGGCCCCAGGTGACTGGGTCACGTGGGGTCACCGGCCCCAGGTGACCTGGTCACGTGGGGTCACCGGCCCCAGGTGACCGGGTCACGTGGGGTCACCGGCACCAGGTGACCGGGTCACGTGGGGTCACCGGCCCCAGGTGACCGGGTCACGTGGGGTCACCGGCCCCAGGTGACCGGGTCACGTGGGGTCACCAGCCCCAGGTGACCGGGTCACGTGAGGTCACCGGCCCCAGGTGACCGGGTCACGTGGGGTCACCGGCCCCAGGTGACCGGGTCACGTGGGGTCACCGGCCCCAGGTGACCGGGTCACGTGGGGTCACCGGCCCCAGGTGACCGGGTCACGTGGGGTCACCGGCCCCAGGTCAGCGGGTCACGTGGGGTCACCGGCCCCAGGTGACCTGGTCACGTGGGGTCACCGGCCCCAGGTGACCGGGTCACGTGGGGTCACCGGCCCCAGGTGACCGGGTCACGTGGGGTCACCGGACCCAGGTCAGCAGGTCACGTGGGGACACCGGCCCCAGGTAACCGGGTCATACCGAGTCCCCGGACCCAGGTCACCGGGTGAGTTCGGGACCCCGGACCCAGGTCGGGTCATGTCACGTCCCATGCCCGGGTCCCCGGGTTGGATTTTTACCCAGGCCCCGGGTCACAGGGTCATGTCGGGTCAACGGCCTGGGTACAAGGGTCTGGTGACCACCCCGACCCCAGGTCCCCGGGTCATGACGGGACACCGGACCAGGTCCCCGAGTCCGGTCGACACCACAGCCCCAGGTCACCGGGTCATGTCGGGACCCAGCCCGGGTCCCCGGGACGGGTTTTTACCCCAGCCGCAGATCACCGGGTCCTGTCGGGTACCCGGGTCGGGTCCCCTGGACAGGTCGGCACCCCGGCCCCGGGTCACGGGGTCATGTGGAGTCGCTGTCCCGGGTACCAGTGTCAGGTGACCACCCCGGCCCCGGGAGACGGAGTCATACCGGGTCCCCGGCCCAGGTCCCCGGGTTGCATCGGGACAAAAGCACCGGATCACTGGATCACGTGGGGGCCCGGGCCCGGGTCCCCGGGTTGCATCGGGACACCAGCGAAGGACCACCGGGTCCTGTCGGGTCCCCGGCCCGGGTCCCCTGGACAGGTCGTTAACCCGGCCCCAGGTCACCGGGTCATGTCACGCACCCGGCCTGGTTCCCAGGTTCCGGTGACCACCCCGGCACCAGAACCCCGGGTCACGTGGGGACACCGGCCCCAGGTGACCGGGTCACGTGGAGACACCGGCCCCAGGTCATCGGGTCACGTGGGGTCACCGGCCCCAGGTGACCGGGTCACGTGGGGTCACCGGCACCAGGTGACCGGGTCACGTGGGGTCACCAGCCCCAGGTGACCTGGTCACGTGGGGTCACCGGCCCCAGGTGACCGGGTCACGTGGGGTCACCGGCCCCAGGTGACCGGGTCACGTGAGGTCACCGGCCCCAGGTGAGCGGGTCACGTGGGGTCACCGGCCCCAGGTGACCGGGTCACGTGGGGTCACCGGCCCCAGGTGACCTGGTCACGTGGGGTCACCGGCCCCAGGTGACCGGGTCACGTGGGGTCACCGGCCCCAGGTGACCGGGTCACGTGGGGACACCGGCCCCAGGTGACCGGGTCACGTGGGGTCACCGGCCCCAGGTGACCGGGTCACGTGAGGTCACCGGCCCCAGGTGACCGGGTCACGTGGGGTCACCGGCCCCAGGTGACCGGGTCACGTGGGGACACCGGCCCCAGGTGACCGGGTCACGTGGGGTCACCGGCCCCAGGTGACCGGGTCACGTGAGGTCACCGGCCCCAGGTGACCGGGTCACGTGGGGTCACCGGCCCCAGGTGACCGGGTCACGTGGGGTCACCGGCCCCAGGTGACCGGGTCACGTGGGGTCACCGGCCCCAGGTGACCGGGTCACGTGGGGACACCGGCCTCAGGTCAGCGGGTCACGTGGGGTCACCGGACCCAGGTCAGCGGGTCACGTGGGGACACCGGCCCCAGGTAACCGGGTCATACCGAGTCCCCGGACCCAGGTCACCGGGTGAGTTCGGGACCCCGGACCCAGGTCGGGTCATGTCACGTCCCATGCCCGGGTCCCCGGGTTGGATTTTTACCCAGGCCCCGGGTCACAGGGTCATGTCGGGTCAACGGCCTGGGTACAAGGGTCTGGTGACCACCCCGACCCCAGGTCTCCGGGTCATGACGGGACACCGGACCAGGTCCCCGAGTCCGGTCGACACCACAGCCCCAGGTCACCGGGTCATGTCGGGACCCAGCCCGGGTCCCCGGGACGGGTTTTTACCCCAGCCGCAGATCACCGGGTCCTGTCGGGTACCCGGGTCGGGTCCCCTGGACAGGTCGGCACCCCGGCCCCGGGTCACGGGGTCATGTCGGGTCGCTGTCCCGGGTACCAGTGTCAGGTGACCACCCCGGCCCCGGGAGACGGAGTCATACCGGGTCCCCGGCCCGGGTCCCCGGGTTGCATCGGGACAAAAGCACCGGATCACTGGATCACGTGGGGGCCCGGGCCCGGGTCCCCGGGTTGCATCGGGACACCAGCGAAGGACCACCGGGTCCTGTCGGGTCCCCGGCCCGGGTCCCCTGGACAGGTCGTTAACCCGGCCCCAGGTCACCGGGTCATGTCGCGCACCCGGCCTGGTTCCCACGTTCCGGTGACCACCCCGGCACCAGGACCCCGGGTCCCGTGGGGACCCCGGCCCCAGGTGACCGGGTCACGCGGGGTCACCGGCCCCAGGTCAGCGGGTCACGTGGGGTCACCGGCCCCAGGTCAGCGGGTCACGTGGGGACACCGGCCCCAGGTCAGCGGGTCACGTGGGGACACCGGCCCCAGGTCACCGCGTCAGGTCGGGACCCCGAACCCAGGTCCACGAGTCCGTCGACACCACAGCCCCGGGTCACCGGGTCGTGTCGGGTAACCGGCCTGGTTCCCAGGTTCCGATGACCACCCCGGCACCAGGACCCCGGGTCACGTGGGGACACCGGCCCCAGGTGACCGGGTCACGTGGGGTCACCGGACCCAGGTGACCCGGTCACGTGGGGACACCGGCCCCAGGTGACCGGGTCACGTGGGGTCACCGGCCCCAGGTGACCCGGTCACGTGGGGTCACCTGCACCAGGTGACCGGGTCACGTGGGGTCACCGGCCCCAGGTGACCGGGTCACGTGGGGTCACCGGCCCCAGGTGACCGGGTCACGTGGGGTCACCGGCCCCAGGTGACCGGGTCACGTGGGGTCACCGGCCCCAGGTCAGCGGGTCACGTGGGGACACCGGCCCCAGGTGACCGGGTCACGTGGGGTCACCGGCCCCAGGTCAGCGGGTCACGTGGGGACACCGGCCCCAGGTAACCAAGGCATGTCGGGACCCAGCCCGGGTCCCCGGGACGGGTTTTTACCCCAGCCGCAGATCACCGGGTCCTGTCGGGTCCCCGGCCCGGGTCCCCTGGACAGGTCGATAACCCGGCCCCAGGTCACCCGGTCATCTCGCGCACCCGGCCTGGTTCCCAGGTTCCGATGACCACACCGGCACCAGGACCCAGGGTCACGTGGGGACACCGGCCCCAGGTGACCGGGTCACGTGGGGTCACCGGCCCCAGGTGACCGGGTCACGTGGGGTCACCGGCCTCAGGTCAGCGGGTCACGTGGGGTCACCGGCCCCAGGTGACCCGGTCACGTGGGGTCACCGGCCCCAGGTGACCGGGTCACGTGGGGTCACCGGCCCCAGGTCAGCGGGTCACGTGGGGACCCCGGACCCAGGTGACCAGGTCACGTGGGGACCCCGGACCCAGGTAACCGGGTCATACCGAGTCCCCGGACCCAGGTCACCGGGTCAGTTCGGGACCCCGGACCCAGGTCGGGTCATGTCACGTCCCATGCCCGGGTCCCCGGGTTGGATTTTTACCCAGGCCCCGGGTCACAGGGTCATGTCGGGTCAACGGCCTGGGTACAACGGTCTGGTGACCACCCCGACTCCAGGTCCCCGGGTCATGACGGGACACCGGACCAGGTCCCTGAGTCCGGTCGACACCACAGCCCCAGGTCACCGGGTCATGTCGGGACCCAGCCCGGGTCCCCGGGACGGGTTTTTACCCCAGCCGCAGATCACCGGGTCCTGTCGGGTACCCGGGTCGGGTCCCCTGGACAGGTCGGCACCCCGGCCCCGGGTCACGGGGTCATGTCGGGTCGCTGTCCCGGGTACCAGTGTCAGGTGACCACCCCAGCCCCGGGAGACGGAGTCATACCGGGTCCCCGGCCCAGGTCCCCGGGTTGCATCGGGACAAAAGCACCGGATCACTGGATCACGTGGGGTCCCGGGCCCGGGTCCCCGGGTTACATCGGGACACCAGCGAAGGACCACCGGGTCCTGTCGGGTCCCCGGCCCGGGTCCCCTGGACAGGTCGTTAACCCGGCCCCAGGTCACCGGGTCGTGTCGGGTAACCGGCCTGGTTCCCAGGTTCCGGTGACCACCCCGGCACCAGGACCCCGGGTCCCGTGGAGACCCCGGCCCCAGGTGACCGGGTCACGCGGGGTCACGGGCCCCAGGTCAGCGGGTCACGTGGGGTCACCGGCCCCAGGTGACCGGGTCACGTGGGGTCACCGGCACCAGGTGACCTGGTCACGTGGGGTCACCGGCCCCAGGTGACCGGGTCACGTGGGGTCACCGGCACCAGGTGACCGGGTCACGTGGGGTCACCAGCCCCAGGTGACCTGGTCACGTGGGGTCACCGGCCCCAGGTGACCGGGTCACGTGGGGTCACCGGCCCCAGGTGACCTGGTCACGTGGGGTCACCGGCCCCAGGTGACCGGGTCACGTGGGGTCACCGGCCCCAGGTGACCGGGTCACGTGAGGTCACCGGCCCCAGGTGACCGGGTCACGTGGGGTCACCGGCCCCAGGTGACCGGGTCACGTGGGGTCACCGGCCCCAGGTGACCGGGTCACGTGGGGTCACCGGCCCCAGGTGACCGGGTCACGTGGGGTCACCGGCCCCAGGTGACCGGGTCACGTGGGGTCACCGGCCCCAGGTGACCGGGTCACGTTGGGACACCGGCCCCAGGTAACCGGGTCATACCGAGTCCCCGGACCCAGGTCACCGGGTGAGTTCGGGACCCCGGACCCAGGTCGGGTCATGTCACGTCCCATGCCCGGGTCCCCGGGTTGGATTTTTACCCAGGCCCCGGGTCACAGGGTCATGTCGGGTCAACGGCCTGGGTACAAGGGTCTGGTGACCACCCCGACCCCAGGTCCCCGGGTCATGACGGGACACCGGACCAGGTCCCCGAGTCCGGTCGACACCACAGCCCCAGGTCACCGGGTCATGTCGGGACCCAGCCCGGGTCCCCGGGACGGGTTTTTACCCCAGCCGCAGATCACCGGGTCCTGTCGGGTACCCGGGTCGGGTCCCCTGGACAGGTCGGCACCCCGGCCCCGGGTCACGGGGTCATGTCGAGTCGCTGTCCCGGGTACCAGTGTCAGGTGACCACCCCGGCCCCGGGAGACGGAGTCATACCGGGTCCCCGGCCCGGGTCCCCGGGTTGCATCGGGACAAAAGCACCGGATCACTGGATCACGTGGGGGCCCGGGCCCGGGTCCCCGGGTTGCATCGGGACACCAGCGAAGGACCACCGGGTCCTGTCGGGTCCCCGGCCCGGGTCCCCTGGACAGGTCGTTAACCCGGCCCCAGGTCACCGGGTCATGTCACGCACCCGGCCTGGTTCCCAGGTTCCGGTGACCACCCCGGCACCAGGACCCCGGGTCACGTGGGGACACCGGCCCCAGGTGACCGGGTCACGTGGGGACACCGGCCCCAGGTCATCGGGTCACGTGGGGTCACCGGCCCCAGGTGACCGGGTCACGTGGGGTCACCGGCCCCAGGTGACCGGGTCACGTGGGGACATCGGCCCCAGGTGACCTGGTCACGTGGGGTCACCGGCCCCAGGTGACCGGGTCACGTGGGGTCACCGGCCCCAGGTGACCGGGTCACGTGGGGACACCGGCCCCAGGTCACCGCGTCAGGTCGGGACCCCGAACCCAGGTCCACGAGTCCGTCGACACCACAGCCCCGGGTCACCGGGTCGTGTCGGGTAACCGGCCTGGTTCCCAGGTTCCGATGACCACCCCGGCACCAGGACTCTGGGTCACGTGGGGACACCGGCCCCAGGTGACCGGGTCACGTGGGGTCACCGGCCCCAGGTGACCTGGTCACGTGGGGACCCCGGCCCCAGGTGACCGGGTCACGTGGGGACCCCGGCCCCAGGTAACCGGGTCATACCGAGTCCCCGGACCCAGGTCACCGGGTCAGTTCGGGACCCCGGACCCAGGTCGGGTCATGTCACGTCCCATGCCCGGGTCCCCGGGTTGGATTTTTACCCAGGCCCCGGGTCACAGGGTCATGTCGGGTCAACGGCCTGGGTACAACGGTCTGGTGACCACCCCGACTCCAGGTCCCCGGGTCATGACGGGACACCGGACCAGGTCCCTGAGTCCGGTCGACACCACAGCCCCAGGTCACCGGGTCATGTCGGGACCCAGCCCGGGTCCCCGGGACGGGTTTTTACCCCAGCCGCAGATCACCGGGTCCTGTCGGGTACCCGGGTCGGGTCCCCTGGACAGGTCGGCACCCCGGCCCCGGGTCACGGGGTCATGTCGGGTCGCTGTCCCGGGTACCAGTGTCAGGTGACCACCCCGGCCCCGGGAGACGGAGTCATACCGGGTCCCCGGCCCGGGTCCCCGGGTTGCATCGGGACAAAAGCACCGGATCACTGGATCACGTGGGGTCCCGGGCCCGGGTCCCCGGGTTGCATCGGGACACCAGCGAAGGACCACCGGGTCCTGTCGGGTCCCCGGCCCGGGTACCCTGGACAGGTCGTTAACCCGGCCCCAGGTCACCGGGTCGTGTCGGGTAACCGGCCTGGTTCCCAGGTTCCGGTGACCACCCCGGCACCAGGACCCCGGGTCCCGTGGGGACCCCGGCCCCAGGTGACCGGGTCACGCGGGGTCACGGGCCCCAGGTCAGCGGGTCACGTGGGGTCACCGGCCCCAGGTCAGCGGGTCACGTGGGGTCACCGGCACCAGGTGACCTGGTCACGTGGGGTCACCGGCCCCAGGTGACCGGGTCACGTGGGGTCACCGGCACCAGGTGACCGGGTCACGTGGGGTCACCGGCCCCAGGTGACCTGGTCACGTGGGGTCACCGGCACCAGGTGACCGGGTCACGTGGGGTCACCGGCCCCAGGTGACCTGGTCACGTGGGGTCACCGGCCCCAGGTGACCGGGTCACGTGGGGTCACCGGCCCCAGGTGACCGGGTCACGTGAGGTCACCGGCCCCAGGTGACCGGGTCACGTGGGGTCACCGGCCCCAGGTGACCGGGTCACGTGGGGTCACCGGCCCCAGGTGACCGGGTCACGTGGGGTCACCGGCCCCAGGTGACCGGGTCACGTGGGGTCACCGGCCCCAGGTGACCGGGTCACGTGGGGTCACCGGCCCCAGGTGACCGGGTCACGTGGGGACACCGGCCCCAGGTGACCGGGTCACGTGGGGTCACCGGCCCCAGGTCAGCGGGTCACGTGGGGTCACCGGCCCCAGGTGACCTGGTCACGTGGGGTCACCGGCCCCAGGTGACCGGGTCACGTGGGGTCACCGGCCCCAGGTGACCGGGTCACGTGGGGTCACCGGACCCAGGTCAGCGGGTCACGTTGGGACACCGGCCCCAGGTAACCGGGTCATACCGAGTCCCCGGACCCAGGTCACCGAGTGAGTTCGGGACCCCGGACCCAGGTCGGGTCATGTCACGTCCCATGCCCGGGTCCCCGGGTTGGATTTTTACCCAGGCCCCGGGTCACAGGGTCATGTCGGGTCAACGGCCTGGGTACAAGGGTCTGGTGACCACCCCGACCCCAGGTCCCCGGGTCATGACGGGACACCGGACCAGGTCCCCGAGTCCGGTCGACACCACAGCCCCAGGTCACCGGGTCATGTCGGGACCCAGCCCGGGTCCCCGGGACGGGTTTTTACCCCAGCCGCAGATCACCGGGTCCTGTCGGGTACCCGGGTCGGGTCCCCTGGACAGGTCGGCACCCCGGCCCCGGGTCACGGGGTCATGTCGAGTCGCTGTCCCGGGTACCAGTGTCAGGTGACCACCCCGGCCCCGGGAGACGGAGTCATACCGGGTCCCCGGCCCAGGTCCCCGGGTTGCATCGGGACAAAAGCACCGGATCACTGGATCACGTGGGGGCCCGGGCCCGGGTCCCCGGGTTGCATCGGGACACCAGCGAAGGACCACCGGGTCCTGTCGGGTCCCCGGCCCGGGTCCCCTGGACAGGTCGTTAACCCGGCCCCAGGTCACCGGGTCATGTCACGCACCCGGCCTGGTTCCCAGGTTCCGGTGACCACCCCGGCACCAGGACCCCGGGTCACGTGGGGACACCGGCCCCAGGTGACCGGGTCACGTGGGGACACCGGCCCCAGGTCATCGGGTCACGTGGGGTCACCGGCCCCAGGTGACCGGGTCACGTGGGGTCACCGGCCCCAGGTGACCGGGTCACGTGGGGACACCGGCCCCAGGTGACCTGGTCACGTGGGGTCACCGGCCCCAGGTGACCGGGTCACGTGGGGTCACCGGCACCAGGTGACCGGGTCACGTGGGGACACCGGCCCCAGGTGACCGGGTCACGTGGGGTCACCGGCCCCAGGTGACCGGGTCACGTGGGGTCACCGGCCCCAGGTGACCTGGTCACGTGGGGTCACCGGCCCCAGGTGACAGGGTCACGTGGGGTCACCGGCCCCAGGTGACCGGGTCACGTGGGGACACCGGCCCCAGGTGACCGGGTCACGTGGGGTCACCGGCCCCAGGTGACCGGGTCACGTGGGGTCACCGGCTCCAGGTGACCGGGTCACGTGGGGTCACCGGCCGCAGGTGACCGGGTCACGTGAGGTCACCGGCCCCAGGTGACCGGGTCACATGGGGTCACCGGCCCCAGGTGACCGGGTCACGTGGGGTCACCGGCCCCAGGTGACCGGGTCACGTGGGGACACCGGCCTCAGGTCAGCGGGTCACGTGGGGACCCCGGACCCAGGTCAGCGGGTCACGTGGGGACACCGGCCCCAGGTAACCGGGTCATACCGAGTCCCCGGACCCAGGTCACCGGGTCAGTTCGGGACCCCGGACCCAGGTCGGGTCATGTCACGTCCCATGCCCGGGTCCCCGGGTTGGATTTTTACCCAGGCCCCGGGTCACAGGGTCATGTCGGGTCAACGGCCTGGGTACAAGGGTCTGGTGACCACCCCGACCCCAGGTCTCCGGGTCATGACGGGACACCGGACCAGGTCCCCGAGTCCGGTCGACACCACAGCCTCAGGTTACCGGGTCATGTCGGGACACAGCCCGGGTCCCCGGGACGGGTTTTTACCCCAGCCGCAGATCACCGGGTCCTGTCGGGTACCCGGGTCGGGTCCCCTGGACAGGTCGGCACCCCGGCCCCGGGTCACGGGGTCATGTCGGGTCGCTGTCCCGGGTACCAGTGTCAGGTGACCACCCCGGCCCCGGGAGACGGAGTCATACCGGGTCCCCGGCCCGGGTCCCCGGGTTGCATCGGGACAAAAGCACCGGATCACTGGATCACGTGGGGTCCCGGTCCCGGGTCCCCAGGTTGCATCGGGACACCAGCGAAGGACCACCGGGTCCTGTCGGGTCCCCGGCCCGGGTCCCCTGGACAGGTCGTTAACCCGGCCCCAGGTCACCGGGTCATGTCGCGCACCGGGCTGGTTCCCACGTTCCGGTGACCACACCGGCACCAGGACCCCGGGTCCCGTGGGGACCCCGGCCCCAGGTGACCGGGTCACGCGGGGTCACCGGCCCCAGGTGACCGGGTCACGTGGGGTCACCGGCCCCAGGTCAGCGGGTCACGTGGGGACACCGGCCCCAGGTCAGCGGGTCACGTGGGGACACCGGCCCCAGGTCACCGCGTCAGGTCGGGACCCCGAACCCAGGTCCACGAGTCCGTCGACACCACAGCCCCGGGTCACCGGGTCGTGTCGGGTAACCGGCCTGGTTCCCAGGTTCCGATGACCACCCCGGCACCAGGACTCTGGGTCACGTGGGGTCACCGGCCCCAGGTGACCGGGTCACGTGGGGACACCGGCCCCAGGTGACCGTGTCACGTGGGGTCACCGGCCCCAGGTCAGCGGGTCACGTGGGGTCACCGGCCCCAGGTGACCGGGTCACGTGGGGTCACCGGCCCCAGGTGACCGGGTCACGTGGGGTCACCGGCCCCAGGTCAGCGGGTCACGTGGGGACCCCGGACCCAGGTGACCAGGTCACGTGGGGACCCCGGACCCAGGTAACCGGGTCATACCGAGTCCCCGGACCCAGGTCACCGGGTCAGTTCGGGACCCCGGACCCAGGTCGGGTCATGTCACGTCCCATGCCCGGGTCCCCGGGTTGGATTTTTACCCAGGCCCCGGGTCACAGGGTCATGTCGGGTCAACGGCCTGGGTACAAGGGTCTGGTGACCACCCCGACCCCAGGTCCCCGGGTCATGACGGGACACCGGACCAGGTCCCCGAGTCCGGTCGACACCACAGCCCCAGGTCACCGGGTCATGTCGGGACCCAGCCCGGGTCCCCGGGACGGGTTTTTACCCCAGCCGCAGATCACCGGGTCCTGTCGGGTACCCGGGTCGGGTCCCCTGGACAGGTCGGCACCCCGGCCCCGGATCACGGGGTCATGTCGGGTCGCTGTCCCGGGTACCAGTGTCAGGTGACCACCCCGGCCCCGGGAGACGGAGTCATACCGGGTCCCCGGCCCAGGTCCCCGGGTTGCATCGGGACAAAAGCACCGGATCACTGGATCACGTGGGGGCCCGGGCCCGGGTCCCCGGGTTGCATCGGGACACCAGCGAAGGACCACCGGGTCCTGTCGGGTCCCCGGCCCGGGTCCCCTGGACAGGTCGTTAACCCGGCCCCAGGTCACCGGGTCGTGTCGGGTAACCGGCCTGGTTCCCAGGTTCCGGTGACCACCCCGGCACCAGGACCCCGGGTCCCGTGGGGACCCCGGCCCCAGGTGACCGGGTCACGCGGGGTCACCGGCCCCAGGTCAGCGGGTCACGTGGGGTCACCGGCCCCAGGTCAGCGGGTCACGTGGGGACACCGGCCCCAGGTCACCGCGTCAGGTCGGGACCCCGAACCCAGGTCCACGAGTCCGTCGACACCACAGCCCCGGGTCACCAAGTCGTGTCGGGTAACCGGCCTGGTTCCCAGGTTCCGATGACCACCCCGGCACCAGGACCCCGGGTCACGTGGGGACACCGGCCCCAGGTGACCGGGTCACGTGGGGTCACCGGCCCCAGGTGACCCGGTCACGTGGGGTCACCGGCACCAGGTGACCGGGTCACGTGGGGACACCGACCCCAGGTGACCTGGTCACGTGGGGTCACCGGCCCCAGGTGACCGGGTCACGTGGGGTCACCGGCCCCAGGTGACCGGGTCACGTGAGGTCACCGGCCCCAGGTGACCGGGTCACGTGGGGTCACCGGCCCCAGGTGACCGGGTCACGTGGGGTCACCGGCCCCAGGTGACCGGGTCACGTGGGGACACCGGCCCCAGGTCATCGGGTCACGTGGGGTCACCGGCCCCAGGTGACCGGGTCACGTGGGGTCACCGGCCCCAGGTGACCGGGTCACGTGGGGACACCGGCCCCAGGTCACCGCGTCAGGTCGGGACCCCGAACCCAGGTCCACGAGTCCGTCGACACCACAGCCCCGGGTCACCGGGTCGTGTCGGGTAACCGGCCTGGTTCCCAGGTTCCGATGACCACCCCGGCCCCAGGTCACCGGGTCACGTGGGGTCACCGGCCCAGGTGACCGGGTCACGTGGGGTCACCGGCACCAGGTGACCGGGTCACGTGGGGTCACCGGCCCCAGGTGACCGGGTCACGTGGGGTCACCGGCCCCAGGTGACCGGGTCACGTGGGGACACCGGCCCCAGGTGACCGGGTCACGTGGGGTCACCGGCCCCAGGTCAGCGGGTCACGTGGGGTCACCGGCCCCAGGTGACCTGGTCACGTGGGGTCACCGGCCCCAGGTGACCGGGTCACGTGGGGTCACCGGCACCAGGTGACTGGGTCACGTGGGGTCACCGGCCCCAGGTGACCTGGTCACGTCGGGTCACCGGCCCCAGGTGACCGGGTCACGTGGGGTCACCGGCCCCAGGTGACCGGGTCACGTGGGGTCACCGGCCCCAGGTGACCGGGTCACGTGGGGTCACCGGCCCCAGGTGACCGGGTCACGTGGGGTCACCGACCCCAGGTGACCGGGTCACGTGGGGACCCCGGCCCCAGGTGACCGGGTCACGTGGGGACACCGGCCCCAGGTCAGCGGGTCACGTGGGGTCACCGGCCCCAGGTGACCTGGTCACGTGGGGACCCCGGCCCCAGGTGACCGGGTCACGTGGGGACCCCGGGCCCAGGTAACCGGGTCATACCGAGTCCCCGGACCCAGGTCACCGGGTCAGTTCGGGACCCCGGACCCAGGTCGGGTCATGTCACGTCCCATGCCCGGGTCCCCGGGTTGGATTTTTACCCAGGCCCCGGGTCACAGGGTCATGTCGGGTCAACGGCCTGGGTACAACGGTCTGGTGACCACCCCGACTCCAGGTCCCCGGGTCATGACGGGACACCGGACCAGGTCCCTGAGTCCGGTCGACACCACAGCCCCAGGTCACCGGGTCATGTCGGGACCCAGCCCGGGTCCCCGGGACGGGTTTTTACCCCAGCCGCAGATCACCGGGTCCTGTCGGGTACCCGGGTCGGGTCCCCTGGACAGGTCGGCACCCCGGCCCCGGGTCACGGGGTCATGTCGGGTCGCTGTCCCGGGTACCAGTGTCAGGTGACCACCCCGGCCCCGGGAGACGGAGTCATACCGGGTCCCCGGCCCAGGTCCCCGGGTTGCATCGGGACAAAAGCACCGGATCACTGGATCACGTGGGGGCCCGGGCCCGGGTCCCCGGGTTGCATCGGGACACCAGCGAAGGACCACCGGGTCCTGTCGGGTCCCCGGCCCGGGTCCCCTGGACAGGTCGTTAACCCGGCCCCAGGTCACCGGGTCGTGTCGGGTAACCGGCCTGGTTCCCAGGTTCCGGTGACCACCCCGGCACCAGGACCCCGGGTCCCGTGGGGACCCCGGCCCCAGGTGACCGGGTCACGCGGGGTCACCGGCCCCAGGTGACCGGGTCACGTGGGGTCACCGGCCCCAGGTCAGCGGGTCACGTGGGGACACCGGCCCCAGGTCAGCGGGTCACGTGGGGACACCGGCCCCAGGTCACCGCGTCAGGTCGGGACCCCGAACCCAGGTCCACGAGTCCGTCGACACCACAGCCCCGGGTCACCGGGTCGTGTCGGGTAACCGGCCTGGTTCCCAGGTTCCGATGACCACCCCGGCACCAGGACTCTGGGTCACGTGGGGTCACCGGCCCCAGGTGACCGGGTCACGTGGGGACACCGGCCCCAAGTGACCCGGTCACGTGGGGTCACCGGCCCCAGGTCAGCGGGTCACGTGGGGTCACCGGCCCCAGGTGACCGGGTCACGTGGGGTCACCGGCCCCAGGTGACCGGGTCACGTGGGGTCACCGACCCCAGGTGACCTGGTCACGTGGGGTCACCGGCCCCAGGTGACCGGGTCACGTGGGGTCACCGGCCCCAGGTGACCGGGTCACGTGGGGTCACCGGCCCCAGGTGACCGGGTCACGTGGGGTCACCGGCCCCAGGTCAGCGGGTCACGTGGGGACCCCGGCCCCAGGTGACCGGGTCACGTGGGGACACCGGCCCCAGGTGACCGGGTCACGTGGGGTCACCGGCCCCAGGTCAGCGGGTCACGTGGGGACCCCGGACCCAGGTGACCAGGTCACGTGGGGACCCCGGACCCAGGTAACCGGGTCATACCGAGTCCCCGGACCCAGGTCACCGGGTCAGTTCGGGACCCCGGACCCAGGTCGGGTCATGTCACGTCCCATGCCCGGGTCCCCGGGTTGGATTTTTACCCAGGCCCCGGGTCACAGGGTCATGTCGGGTCAACGGCCTGGGTACAAGGGTCTGGTGACCACCCCGACCCCAGGTCCCCGGGTCATGACGGGACACCGGACCAGGTCCCCGAGTCCGGTCGACACCACAGCCCCAGGTCACCGGGTCATGTCGGGACCCAGCCCGGGTCCCCGGGACGGGTTTTTACCCCAGCCGCAGATCACCGGGTCCTGTCGGGTACCCGGGTCGGGTCCCCTGGACAGGTCGGCACCCCGGCCCCGGGTCACGGGGTCATGTCGGGTCGCTGTCCCGGGTACCAGTGTCAGGTGACCACCCCGGCCCCGGGAGACGGAGTCATACCGGGTCCCCGGCCCAGGTCCCCGGGTTGCATCGGGACAAAAGCACCGGATCACTGGATCACGTGGGGGCCCGGGCCCGGGTCCCCGGGTTGCATCGGGACACCACCGAAGGACCACCGGGTCCTGTCGGGTCCCCGGCCCGGGTCCCCTGGACAGGTCGTTAACCCGGCCCCAGGTCACCGGGTCGTGTCGGGTAACCGGCCTGGTTCCCAGGTTCCGGTGACCACCCCGGCACCAGGACCCCGGGTCCCGTGGGGACCCCGGCCCCAGGTGACCGGGTCACGCGGGGTCACCGGCCCCAGGTCAGCGGGTCACGTGGGGTCACCGGCCCCAGGTCAGCGGGTCACGTGGGGACACCGGCCCCAGGTCACCGCGTCAGGTCGGGACCCCGAACCCAGGTCCACGAGTCCGTCGACACCACAGCCCCGGGTCACCAAGTCGTGTCGGGTAACCGGCCTGGTTCCCAGGTTCCGATGACCACCCCGGCACCAGGACCCCGGGTCACGTGGGGACACCGGCCCCAGGTGACCGGGTCACGTGGGGTCACCGGCCCCAGGTGACCCGGTCACGTGGGGTCACCGGCACCAGGTGACCGGGTCACGTGGGGACACCGACCCCAGGTGACCTGGTCACGTGGGGTCACCGGCCCCAGGTGACCGGGTCACGTGGGGTCACCGGCCCCAGGTGACCGGGTCACGTGAGGTCACCGGCCCCAGGTGACCGGGTCACGTGGGGTCACCGGCCCCAGGTGACCGGGTCACGTGGGGTCACCGGCCCCAGGTGACCGGGTCACGTGGGGTCACCGGCCCCAGGTGACCGGGTCACGTGGGGACACCGGCCCCAGGTCATCGGGTCACGTGGGGTCACCGGCCCCAGGTGACCGGGTCACGTGGGGTCACCGGCCCCAGGTGACCGGGTCACGTGGGGACACCGGCCCCAGGTCACCGCGTCAGGTCGGGACCCCGAACCCAGGTCCACGAGTCCGTCGACACCACAGCCCCGGGTCACCGGGTCGTGTCGGGTAACCGGCCTGGTTCCCAGGTTCCGATGACCACCCCGGCACCAGGACTCTGGGTCACGTGGGGACACCGGCCCCAGGTGACCGGGTCACGTGGGGTCACCGGCCCCAGGTGACCCGGTCACGTGGGGACACCGGCCCCAGGTGACCGGGTCACGTGGGGTCACCGGCCCCAGGTGACCCGGTCACGTGGGGTCACCGGCACCAGGTGACCGGGTCACGTGGGGTCACCGGCCCCAGGTGACCGGGTCACGTGGGGACACCGGCCCCAGGTGACCTGGTCACGTGGGGTCACCGGCCCCAGGTGACCGGGTCACGTGGGGTCACCGGCCCCAGGTGACCTGGTCACGTGGGGTCACCGGCCCCAGGTGACTTGGTCACGTCGGGTCACCGGCCCCAGGTGACCGGGTCACGTGGGGTCACCGGCCCCAGGTGACCGGGTCACGTGGGGTCACCGGCCCCAGGTGACCGGGTCACGTGGGGTCACCGGCCCCAGGTGACCGGGTCACGTGGGGTCACCGGCCCCAGGTGACCGGGTCACGTGGGGTCACCGACCCCAGGTGACCGGGTCACGTGGGGACCCCGGCCCCAGGTGACCGGGTCACGTGGGGACACCGGCCCCAGGTCAGCGGGTCACGTGGGGTCACCGGCCCCAGGTGACCTGGTCACGTCGGGACCCCGGCCCCAGGTGACCGGGTCACGTGGGGACCCCGGGCCCAGGTAACCGGGTCATACCGAGTCCCCGGAGCCAGGTCACCGGGTCAGTTCGGGACCCCGGACCCAGGTCGGGTCATGTCACGTCCCATGCCCGGGTCCCCGGGTTGGATTTTTACCCAGGCCCCGGGTCACAGGGTCATGTCGGGTCAACGGCCTGGGTACAACGGTCTGGTGACCACCCCGACTCCAGGTCCCCGGGTCATGACGGGACACCGGACCAGGTCCCTGAGTCCGGTCGACACCACAGCCCCAGGTCAACGGGTCATGTCGGGACCCAGCCCGGGTCCCCGGGACGGGTTTTTACCCCAGCCGCAGATCACCGGGTCCTGTCGGGTACCCGGGTCGGGTCCCCTGGACAGGTCGGCACCCCGGCCCCGGGTCACGGGGTCATGTCGGGTCGCTGTCCCGGGTACCAGTGTCAGGTGACCACCCCGGCCCCGGGAGACGGAGTCATACCGGGTCCCCGGCCCAGGTCCCCGGGTTGCATCGGGACAAAAGCACCGGATCACTGGATCACGTGGGGTCCCGGGCCCGGGTCCCCGGGTTGCATCGGGACACCAGCGAAGGACCACCGGGTCCTGTCGGGTCCCCGGCCCGGGTCCCCTGGACAGGTCGTTAACCCGGCCCCAGGTCACCGGGTCGTGTCGGGTAACCGGCCTGGTTCCCAGGTTCCGGTGACCACCCCGGCACCAGGACCCCGGGTCCCGTGGGGACCCCGGCCCCAGGTGACCGGGTCACGCGGGGTCACGGGCCCCAGGTCAGCGGGTCACGTGGGGTCACCGGCCCCAGGTGACCTGGTCATGTGGGGTCACCGGCCCCAGGTGACCGGGTCACGTGGGGTCACCGGCACCAGGTGACCGGGTCACGTGGGGTCACCGGCCCCAGGTGACCTGGTCACGTGGGGTCACCGGCCCCAGGTGACCGGGTCACGTGGGGTCACCGGCACCAGGTGACCGGGTCACGTGGGGTCACCGGCCCCAGGTGACCTGGTCACGTGGGGTCACCGGCACCAGGTGACCGGGTCACGTGGGGTCACCGGCCCCAGGTGACCTGGTCACGTGGGGTCACCGGCCCCAGGTGACCGGGTCACGTGGGGTCACCGGCCCCAGGTGACCGGGTCACGTGAGGTCACCGGCCCCAGGTGACCGGGTCACGTGGGGTCACCGGCCCCAGGTGACCGGGTCACGTGGGGTCACCGGCCCCAGGTGACCGGGTCACGTGGGGTCACCGGCCCCAGGTGACCGGGTCACGTGGGGTCACCGGCCCCAGGTGACCGGGTCACGTGGGGACACCGGCCCCAGGTGACCGGGTCACGTGGGGTCACCGGCCCCAGGTCAGCGGGTCACGTGGGGTCACCGGCCCCAGGTGACCTGGTCACGTGGGGTCACCGGCCCCAGGTGACCGGGTCACGTGGGGTCACCGGCCCCAGGTGACCGGGTCACGTGGGGTCACCGGACCCATGTCAGCGGGTCACGTGGGGACACCGGCCCCAGGTAACCGGGTCATACCGAGTCCCCGGACCCAGGTCACCGGGTGAGTTCGGGACCCCGGACCCAGGTCGGGTCATGTCACGTCCCATGCCCGGGTCCCCGGGTTGGATTTTTACCCAGGCCCCGGGTCACAGGGTCATGTCGGGTCAACGGCCTGGGTACAAGGGTCTGGTGACCACCCCGACCCCAGGTCCCCGGGTCATGACGGGACACCGGACCAGGTCCCCGAGTCCGGTCGACACCACAGCCGCAGATCACCGGGTCCTGTCGGGTACCCGGGTCGGGTCCCCTGGACAGGTCGGCACCCCGGCCCCGGGTCACGGGGTCATGTCGAGTCGCTGTCCCGGGTACCAGTGTCAGGTGACCACCCCGGCCCCGGGAGACGGAGTCATACCGGGTCCCCGGCCCAGGTCCCCAGGTTGCATCGGGACAAAAGCACCGGATCACTGGATCACGTGGGGGCCCGGGCCCGGGTCCCCGGGTTGCATCGGGACACCAGCGAAGGACCACCGGGTCCTGTCGGGTCCCCGGCCCGGGTCCCCTGGACAGGTCGTTAACCCGGCCCCAGGTCACCGGGTCATGTCACGCACCCGGCCTGGTTCCCAGGTTCCGGTGACCACCCCGGCACCAGGACCCCAGGTCACGTGGGGACACCGGCCCCAGGTGACCGGGTCACGTGGGGACACCGGCCCCAGGTGACCGGGTCACGTGGGGTCACCGGCACCAGGTGACCGGGTCACGTGGGGTCACCGGCCCCAGGTGACCTGGTCACGTGGGGTCACCGGCCCCAGGTGACCGGGTCACGTGGGGTCACCGGCCCCAGGTGACCGGGTCACGTGAGGTCACCGGCCCCAGGTGAGCGGGTCACGTGGGGTCACCGGCCCCAGGTGACCGGGTCACGTGGGGTCACCGGCCCCAGGTGACCTGGTCACGTGGGGTCACCGGCCCCAGGTGACCGGGTCACGTGGGGTCACCGGCCCCATGTGACCGGGTCACGTGGGGACACCGGCCCCAGGTGACCGGGTCACGTGGGGTCACCGGCCCCAGGTGACCGGGTCACGTGGGGTCACCGGCCCCAGGTGACCGGGTCACGTGGGGTCACCGGCCCCAGGTGACCGGGTCACGTGGGGACACCGGCCTCAGGTCAGCGGGTCACATGGGGACCCCGGACCCAGGTCAGCGGGTCACGTGGGGACACCGGCCCCAGGTAACCGGGTCATACCGAGTCCCCGGACCCAGGTCACCGGGTGAGTTCGGGACCCCGGACCCAGGTCGGGTCATGTCACGTCCCATGCCCGGGTCCCCGGGTTGGATTTTTACCCAGGCCCCGGGTCACAGGGTCATGTCGGGTCAACGGCCTGGGTACAAGGGTCTGGTGACCACCCCGACCCCAGGTCCCCGGGTCATGACGGGACACCGGACCAGGTCCCCGAGTCCGGTCGACACCACAGCCCCAGGTCACCGGGTCATGTCGGGACCCAGCCCGGGTCCCCGGGACGGGTTTTTACCCCAGCCGCAGATCACCGGGTCCTGTCGGGTACCCAGGTCGGGTCCCCTGGACAGGTCGGCACCCCGGCCCCGGGTCACGGGGTCATGTCGGGTCGCTGTCCCGGGTACCAGTGTCAGGTGACCACCCCGGCCCCGGGAGACGGAGTCATACCGGGTCCCCGGCCCGGGTCCCCGGGTTGCATCGGGACAAAAGCACCGGATCACTGGATCACGTGGGGGCCCGGGCCCGGGTCCCCGGGTTGCATCGGGACACCAGCGAAGGACCACCGGGTCCTGTCGGGTCCCCGGCCCGGGTCCCCTGGACAGGTCGTTAACCCGGCCCCAGGTCACCGGGTCATGTCGCGCACCCGGCCTGGTTCCCACGTTCCGGTGACCACCCCGGCACCAGGACCCCGGGTCCCGTGGGGACCCCGGCCCCAGGTGACCGGGTCACGCGGAGTCACCGGCCCCAGGTCAGCGGGTCACGTGGGGTCACCGGCCCCAGGTCAGCGGGTCAGGTGGGGACACCAGCCCCAGGTCAGCGGGTCACGTGGGGACACCGGCCCCAGGTCACCGCGTCAGGTCGGGACCCCGAACCCAGGTCCACGAGTCCGTCGACACCACAGCCCCGGGTCACCGGGTCGTGTCGGGTAACCGGCCTGGTTCCCAGGTTCCGATGACCACCCCGGCACCAGGACCCCGGGTCACGTGGGGACACCGGCCCCAGGTGACCGGGTCACGTGGGGTCACCGGCCCCAGGTGACCCGGTCACGTGGGGACACCGGCCCCAGGTGACCGGGTCACGTGGGGTCACCGGCCCCAGGTGACCCGGTCACGTGGGGTCACCTGCACCAGGTGACCGGGTCACGTGGGGTCACCGGCCCCAGGTCAGCGGGTCACGTGGGGACACCGGCCCCAGGTGACCGGGTCACGTGGGGTCACCGGCCCCAGGTCAGCGGGTCACGTGGGGACACCGGCCCCAGGTAACCAAGGCATGTCGGGACCCAGCCCGGGTCCCCGGGACGGGTTTTTACCCCAGCCGCAGATCACCGGGTCCTGTCGGGTCCCCGGCCCGGGTCCCCTGGACAGGTCGATAACCCGGCCCCAGGTCACCCGGTCATCTCACGCACCCGGCCTGGTTCCCAGTTTCCGATGACCACCCCGGCACCAGGACCCCGGGTCACGTGGGGACACCGGCCCCAGGTGACCGGGTCACGTGGGGTCACCGGCCCCAGGTGACCGGGTCACGTGGGGACACCGGCCCCAGGTGACCGGGTCATACCGAGTCCCCGGACCCAGGTCCACGAGTCCGTCGACACCACAGCCCCGGGTCACCGGGTCGTGTCGGGTAACCGGCCTGGTTCCCAGGTTCCGATGACCACCCCGGCACCAGGACTCTGGGTCACGTGGGGACACCGGCCCCAGGTGACCGGGTCACGTGGGGTCACCGGACACAGGTGACCCGGTCACGTGGGGACACCGGCCCCAGGTGACCGGGTCACGTGGGGTCACCGGCCCCAGGTGACCCGGTCACGTGGGGTCACCGGCACCAGGTGACCGGGTCACGTGGGGTCACCGGCCCCAGGTGACCGGGTCACGTGGGGTCACCGGCCCCAGGTGACCGGGTCACGTGGGGTCACCGGCCCCAGGTCAGCGGGTCACGTGGGGTCACCGGCCCCAGGTGACCGGGTCACGTGGGGACACCGGCCCCAGGTCAGCGGGTCACGTGGGGACAACGGCCCCAGGTCACCGGGTCACGTGGGGACACCGGCCCCAGGTCACCGCGTCAGGTCGGGACCCCGAACCCAGGTCCACGAGTCCGTCGACACCACAGCCCCGGGTCACCAAGTCGTGTCGGGTAACCGGCCTGGTTCCCAGGTTCCGATGACCACCCCGGCACCAGGACCCCGGGTCACGTGGGGACACCGGCCCCAGGTGACCGGGTCACGTGGGGTCACCGGCCCCAGGTCAGCGGGTCACGTGGGGTCACCGGCCCCAGGTGACCGGGTCACGTGGGGACACCGGCCCCAGGTGACCGGGTCACGTGGGGTCACCGGCACCAGGTGACTGGGTCACGTGGGGTCACCGGCCCCAGGTGACCTGGTCACGTGGGGTCACCGGCCCCAGGTGACCGGGTCACGTGGGGTCACCGGCCCCAGGTGACCGGGTCACGTGAGGTCACCGGCCCCAGGTGACCGGGTCACGTGGGGTCACCGGCCCCAGGTGACCGGGTCACGTGGGGTCACCGGCCCCAGGTGACCGGGTCACGTGGGGTCACCGGCCCCAGGTGACCGGGTCACGTGGGGTCACCGGCCCCAGGTGACCGGGTCACGTGGGGTCACCGGCCCCAGGTGACCGGGTCACGTGGGGTCACCGGCCCCAGGTGACCGGGTCACGTGGGGTCACCGGCCCCAGGTCAGCGGGTCACGTGGGGTCACCGGCCCCAGGTGACCGGGTCACGTGGGGTCACCGGCCCCAGGTGACCGGGTCACGTGGGGACACCGGCCCCAGGTGACCGGGTCACGTGGGGTCACCGGACCCAGGTCAGCGGGTCACGTGGGGACACCGGCCCCAGGTAACCGGGTCATACCGAGTCCTCGGACCCAGGTCACCGGGTCAGTTCGGGACCCCGGACCCAGGTCGGGTCATGTCACGTCCCATGCCCGGGTCCCCGGGTTGGATTTTTACCCAGGCCCCGGGTCACAGGGTCATGTCGGGTCAACGGCCTGGGTACAAGGGTCTGGTGACCACCCCGACCCCAGGTCCCCGGGTCATGACGGGACACCGGACCAGGTCCCCGAGTCCGGTCGACACCACAGCCCCAGGTCACCGGGTCATGTCGGGACCCAGCCCGGGTCCCCGGGACGGGTTTTTACCCCAGCCGCAGATCACCGGGTCCTGTCGGGTACCCGGGTCGGGTCCCCTGGACAGGTCGGCACCCCGGCCCCGGGTCACGGGGTCATGTCGAGTCGCTGTCCCGGGTACCAGTGTCAGGTGACCACCCCGGCCCCGGGAGACGGAGTCATACCGGGTCCCCGGCCCAGGTCCCCGGGTTGCATCGGGACAAAAGCACCGGATCACTGGATCACGTGGGGGCCCGGGCCCGGGTCCCCGGGTTGCATCGGGACACCAGCGAAGGACCACCGGGTCCTGTCGGGTCCCCGGCCCGGGTCCCCTGGACAGGTCGTTAACCCGGCCCCAGGTCACCGGGTCATGTCGCGCACCCGGCCTGGTTCCCAGGTTCCGGTGACCACCCCGGCACCAGGACCCCGGGTCACGTGGGGACACCGGCCCCAGGTGACCGGGTCACGTGGGGACACCGGCCCCAGGTCATCGGGTCACGTGGGGTCACCGGCCCCAGGTGACCGGGTCACGTGGGGTCACCGGCACCAGGTGACCGGGTCACGTGGGGTCACCGGCCCCAGGTGACCTGGTCACGTGGGGTCACCGGCCCCAGGTGACCGGGTCAAGTGGGGTCACCGGCCCCAGGTGACCGGGTCACGTGAGGTCACCGGCCCCAGGTGACCGGGTCACGTGGGGTCACCGGCCCCAGGTGACCGGGTCACGTGGGGTCACCGGCCCCAGGTGACCTGGTCACGTGGGTTCACCGGCCCCAGGTGACAGGGTCACGTGGGGTCACCGGCCCCAGGTGACCGGGTCACGTGGGGACACCGGCCCCAGGTGACCGGGTCACGTGGGGTCACCGGCCCCAGGTGACCGGGTCACGTGGGGTCACCGGCTCCAGGTGACCGGGTCACGTGGGGTCACCGGCCCCAGGTGACCGGGTCACGTGAGGTCACCGGCCCCAGGTGACCGGGTCACGTGGGGTCACCGGCCCCAGGTGACCGGGTCACGTGAGGTCACCGGCCCCAGGTGACCGGGTCACGTGGGGTCACCGGCACCAGGTGACCGGGTCACGTGTGGTCACCGGCCCCAGGTGACCGGGTCACGTGGGGACACCGGCCTCAGGTCAGCGGGTCACGTGGGGACCCCGGACCCAGGTCAGCGGGTCACGTGGGGACACCGGCCCCAGGTAACCGGGTCATACCGAGTCCCCGGACCCAGGTCACCGGGTCAGTTCGGGACCCCGGACCCAGGTCGGGTCATGTCACGTCCCATGCCCGGGTCCCCGGGTTGGATTTTTACCCAGGCCCCGGGTCACAGGGTCATGTCGGGTCAACGGCCTGGGTACAAGGGTCTGGTGACCACCCCGACCCCAGGTCTCCGGGTCATGACGGGACACCGGACCAGGTCCCCGAGTCCGGTCGACACCACAGCCCCAGGTCACCGGGTCATGTCGGGACCCAGCCCGGGTCCCCGGGACGGGTTTTTACCCCAGCCGCAGATCACCGGGTCCTGTCGGGTACCCGGGTCGGGTCCCCTGGACAGGTCGGCACCCCGGCCCCGGGTCACGGGGTCATGTCGGGTCGCTGTCCCGGGTACCAGTGTCAGGTGACCACCCCGGCCCCGGGAGACGGAGTCATACCGGGTCCCCGGCCCGGGTCCCCGGGTTGCATCGGGACAAAAGCACCGGATCACTGGATCACGTGGGGTCCCGGGCCCGGGTCCCCGGGTTGCATCGGGACACCAGCGAAGGACCACCGGGTCCTGTCGGGTCCCCGGCCCGGGTCCCCTGGACAGGTCGTTAACCCGGCCCCAGGTCACCGGGTCATGTCGCGCACCCGGCCTGGTTCCCACGTTCCGGTGACCACCCCGGCACCAGGACCCCGGGTCCCGTGGGGACCCCGGCCCCAGGTGACCGGGTCACGCGGGGTCACCGGCCCCAGGTGACCGGGTCACGTGGGGTCACCGGCCCCAGGTCAGCGGGTCACGTGGGGACACCGGCCCCAGGTCAGCGGGTCACGTGGGGACACCGGCCCCAGGTCACCGCGTCAGGTCGGGACCCCGAACCCAGGTCCACGAGTCCGTCGACACCACAGCCCCGGGTCACCGGGTCGTGTCGGGTAACCGGCCTGGTTCCCAGGTTCCGATGACCACCCCGGCACCAGGACTCTGGGTCACGTGGGGTCACCGGCCCCAGGTGACCGGGTCACGTGGGGACACCGGTCCCAGGTGACCCGGTCACGTGGGGTCACCGGCCCCAGGTCAGCGGGTCACGTGGGGTCACCGGCCCCAGGTGACCGGGTCACGTGGGGTCACCGGCCCCAGGTGACCGGGTCACGTGGGGTCACCGGCCCCAGGTGACCGGGTCACGTGGGGTCACCAGCCCCAGGTCAGCGGGTCACGTGGGGACCCCGGCCCCAGGTGACCGGGTCACGTGGGGACACCGGCCCCAGGTGACCGGGTCACGTGGGGTCACCGGCCCCAGGTCAGCGGGTCACGTGGGGACCCCGGACCCAGGTGACCAGGTCACGTGGGGACCCCGGACCCAGGTAACCGGGTCATACCGAGTCCCCGGACCCAGGTCACCGGGTCAGTTCGGGACCCCGGACCCAGGTCGGGTCATGTCACGTCCCATGCCCGGGTCCCCGGGTTGGATTTTTACCCAGGCCCCGGGTCACAGGGTCATGTCGGGTCAACGGCCTGGGTACAAGGGTCTGGTGACCACCCCGACCCCAGGTCCCCGGGTCATGACGGGACACCGGACCAGGTCCCCGAGTCCGGTCGACACCACAGCCCCAGGTCACCGGGTCATGTCGGGACCCAGCCCGGGTCCCCGGGACGGGTTTTTACCCCAGCCGCAGATCACCAGGTCCTGTCGGGTACCCGGGTCGGGTCCCCTGGACAGGTCGGCACCCCGGCCCCGGGTCACGGGGTCATGTCGGGTCGCTGTCCCGGGTACCAGTGTCAGGTGACCACCCCGGCCCCGGGAGACGGAGTCATACCGGGTCCCCGGCCCAGGTCCCCGGGTTGCATCGGGACAAAAGCACCGGATCACTGGATCACGTGGGGGCCCGGGCCCGGGTCCCCGGGTTGCATCGGGACACCAGCGAAGGACCACCGGATCCTGTCGGGTCCCCGGCCCGGGTCCCCTGGACAGGTCGTTAACCCGGCCCCAGGTCACCGGGTCGTGTCGGGTAACCGGCCTGGTTCCCAGGTTCCGGTGACCACCCCGGCACCAGGACCCCGGGTCCCGTGGGGACCCCGGCCCCAGGTGACAGGGTCACGCGGGGTCACCGGCCCCAGGTCAGCGGGTCACGTGGGGTCACCGGCCCCAGGTGACCGGGTCACGTGGGGACACCGGCCCCAGGTCACCGTGTCAGGTCGGGACCCCGAACCCAGGTCCACGAGTCCGTCGACACCACAGCCCCGGGTCACCAAGTCGTGTCGGGTAACCGGCCTGGTTCCCAGGTTCCGATGACCACCCCGGCACCAGGACCCCGGGTCACGTGGGGACACCGGCCCCAGGTGACCGGGTCACGTGGGGTCACCGGCCCCAGGTGACCCGGTCACGTGGGGTCACCGGCCCCAGGTGACCGGGTCACGTGGGGACACCGGCCCCAGGTGACCGGGTCACGTGGGGTCACCGGCCCCAGGTGACCGGGTCACGTGGGGTCACCGACCCCAGGTGACCTGGTCACGTGGGGTCACCGGCCCCAGGTGACCGGGTCACGTGGGGTCACCGGCCCCAGGTGACCGGGTCACGTGAGGTCACCGGCCCCAGGTGACCGGGTCACGTGGGGTCACCGGCCCCAGGTGACCGGGTCACGTGTGGTCACCGGCCCCAGGTGACCGGGTCACGTGGGGTCACCGGCCCCAGGTGACCGGGTCACGTGGGGTCACCGGCCCCAGGTGACTGGGTCACGTGGGGACACCGGCCCCAGGTCATCGGGTCACGTGGGGTCACCGGCCCCAGGTGACCGGGTCACGTGGGGTCACCGGCCCCAGGTGACCGGGTCACGTGGGGACACCGGCCCCAGGTCACCGTGTCAGGTCGGGACCCCGAACCCAGGTCCACGAGTCCGTCGACACCACAGCCCCGGGTCACCGGGTCGTGTCGGGTAACCGGCCTGGTTCCCAGGTTCCGATGACCACCCCGGCACCAGGACTCTGGGTCACGTGGGGACACCGGCCCCAGGTGACCGGGTCACGTGGGGTCACCGGACCCAGGTGACCCGGTCACGTGGGGTCACCGGCACCAGGTGACCGGGTCACGTGGGGTCACCGGCCCCAGGTGACCGGGTCACGTGGGGTCACCGGCCCCAGGTGACCGGGTCACGTGGGGTCACCGGCCCCAGGTGACCGGGTCACGTGGGGACCCCGGGCCCAGGTAACCGGGTCATACCGAGTCCCCGGACCCAGGTCACCGGGTCAGTTCGGGACCCCGGACCCAGGTCGGGTCATGTCACGTCCCATGCCCGGGTCCCCGGGTTGGATTTTTACCCAGGCCCCGGGTCACAGGGTCATGTCGGGTCAACGGCCTGGGTACAACGGTCTGGTGACCACCCCGACTCCAGGTCCCCGGGTCATGACGGGACACCGGACCAGGTCCCTGAGTCCGGTCGACACCACAGCCCCAGGTCACCGGGTCATGTCGGGACCCAGCCCGGGTCCCCGGGACGGGTTTTTACCCCAGCCGCAGATCACCGGGTCCTGTCGGGTACCCGGGTCGGGTCCCCTGGACAGGTCGGCACCCCGGCCCCGGGTCACGGGGTCATGTCGGGTCGCTGTCCCGGGTACCAGTGTCAGGTGACCACCCCGGCCCCGGGAGACGGAGTCATACCGGGTCCCCGGCCCAGGTCCCCGGGTTGCATCGGGACAAAAGCACCGGATCACTGGATCACGTGGGGTCCCGGGCCCGGGTCCCCGGGTTGCATCGGGACACCAGCGAAGGACCACCGGGTCCTGTCGGGTCCCCGGCCCGGGTCCCCTGGACAGGTCGTTAACCCGGCCCCAGGTCACCGGGTTGTGTCGGGTAACCGGCCTGGTTCCCAGGTTCCGGTGACCACCCCGGCACCAGGACCCCGGGTCCCGTGGGGACCCCGGCCCCAGGTGACCGGGTCACGCGGGGTCACGGGCCCCAGGTCAGCGGGTCACGTGGGGTCACCGGCCCCAGGTGACCTGGTCATGTGGGGTCACCGGCCCCAGGTGACCGGGTCACGTGGGGTCACCGGCACCAGGTGACCGGGTCACGTGGGGTCACCGGCCCCAGGTGACCTGGTCACGTGGGGTCACCGGCCCCAGGTGACCGGGTCACGTGGGGTCACCGGCCCCAGGTGACCGGGTCACGTGGGGTCACCGGCCCCAGGTGACCGGGTCACGTGGGGTCACCGGCACCAGGTGACCGGGTCACGTGGGGTCACCGGCCCCAGGTGACCTGGTCACGTGGGGTCACCGGCCGCAGTTGACCGGGTCACGTGGGGTCACCGGCCCCAGGTGACCGGGTCACGTGAGGTCACCGGCCCCAGGTGACCGGGTCACGTGGGGTCACCGGCCCCAGGTGACCGGGTCACGTGGGGTCACCGGCCCCAGGTGACCGGGTCACGTGGGGTCACCGGCCCCAGGTGACCGGGTCACGTGGGGTCACCGGCCCCAGGTGACCGGGTCACGTGGGGTCACCGGCCCCAGGTGACCGGGTCACGTGGGGACACCGGCCCCAGGTGACCGGGTCACGTGGGGTCACCGGCCCCAGGTGACCGGGTCACGTGGGGTCACCGGCCCCAGGTGACCTGGTCACGTGGGGTCACCGGCCCCAGGTGACCGGGTCACGTGGGGTCACCGGCCCCAGGTGACCGGGTCACGTGGGGTCACCGGACCCAGGTCAGCGGGTCACGTGGGGACACCGGCCCCAGGTAACCGGGTCATACCGAGTCCCCGGACCCAGGTCACCGGGTGAGTTCGGGACCCCGGACCCAGGTCGGGTCATGTCACGTCCCATGCCCGGGTCCCCGGGTTGGATTTTTACCCAGGCCCCGGGTCACAGGGTCATGTCGGGTCAACGGCCTGGGTACAAGGGTCTGGTGACCACCCCGACCCCAGGTCCCCGGGTCATGACGGGACACCGGACCAGGTCCCCGAGTCCGGTCGACACCACAGCCCCAGGTCACCGGGTCATGTCGGGACCCAGCCCGGGTCCCCGGGACGGGTTTTTACCCCAGCCGCAGATCACCGGGTCCTGTCGGGTACCCGGGTCGGGTCCCCTGGACAGGTCGGCACCCCGGCCCCGGGTCACGGGGTCATGTCGGGTCGCTGTCCCGGGTACCAGTGTCAGGTGACCACCCCGGCCCCGGGAGACGGAGTCATACCGGGTCCCCGGCCCGGGTCCCCGGGTTGCATCGGGACAAAAGCACCGGATCACTGGATCACGTGGGGGCCCGGGCCCGGGTCCCCGGGTTGCATCGGGACACCAGCGAAGGACCACCGGGTCCTGTCGGGTCCCCGGCCCGGGTCCCCTGGACAGGTCGTTAACCCGGCCCCAGGTCACCGGGTCATGTCGCGCACCCGGCCTGGTTCCCACGTTCCGGTGACCACCCCGGCACCAGGACCCCGGGTCCCGTGGGGACCCCGGCCCCAGGTGACCGGGTCACGCGGGGTCACCGGCCCCAGGTGACCGGGTCACGTGGGGTCACCGGCCCCAGGTCAGCAGGTCACGTGGGGACACCGGCCCCAGGTCAGCGGGTCACGTGGGGACACCGGCCCCAGGTCACCGCGTCAGGTCGGGACCCCGAACCCAGGTCCACGAGTCCGTCGACACCACAGCCCCGGGTCACCGGGTCGTGTCGGGTAACCGGCCTGGTTCCCAGGTTCCGATGACCACCCCGGCACCAGGACTCTGGGTCACGTGGGGTCACCGGCCCCAGGTGACCGGGTCACGTGGGGACACCGGCCCCAGGTGACCCGGTCACGTGGGGTCACCGGCCCCAGGTCAGCGGGTCACGTGGGGTCACCGGCCCCAGGTGACCGGGTCACGTGGGGTCACCGGCCCCAGGTGACCGGGTCACGTGGGGTCACCGGCCCCAGGTGACCGGGTCACGTGGGGACACCGGCCCCAGGTGACCGGGTCACGTGGGGTCACCGGCCCCAGGTGACCGGGTCACGTGGGGTCACCGACCCCAGGTGACCTGGTCACGTGGGGTCACCGGCCCCAGGTGACCGGGTCACGTGGGGTCACCGGCCCCAGGTGACCGGGTCACGTGAGGTCACCGGCCCCAGGTGACCGGGTCACGTGGGGTCACCGGCCCCAGGTGACCGGGTCACGTGGGGTCACCGGCCCCAGGTGACCGGGTCACGTGGGGTCACCGGCCCCAGGTGACTGGGTCACGTGGGGACACCGGCCCCAGGTCATCGGGTCACGTGGGGTCACCGGCCCCAGGTGACCGGGTCACGTGGGGTCACCGGCCCCAGGTGACCGGGTCACGTGGGGACACCGGCCCCAGGTCACCGCGTCAGGTCGGGACCCCGAACCCAGGTCCACGAGTCCGTCGACACCACAGCCCCGGGTCACCGGGTCGTGTCGGGTAACCGGCCTGGTTCCCAGGTTCCGATGACCACCCCGGCACCAGGACTCTGGGTCACGTGGGGACACCGGCCCCAGGTGACCGGGTCACGTGGGGTCACCGGACCCAGGTGACCCGGTCACGTGGGGTCACCGGCACCAGGTGACCGGGTCACGTGGGGTCACCGGCCCCAGGTGACCGGGTCACGTGGGGTCACCGGCCCCAGGTGACCGGGTCACGTGGGGTCACCGGCCCCAGGTCAGCGGGTCACGTGGGGTCACCGGCCCCAGGTGACCTGGTCACGTGGGGTCACCGGCCCCAGGTGACCGGGTCACGTGGGGTCACCGGCCCCAGGTGACCGGGTCACGTGGGGTCACCGGCCCCAGGTGACCGGGTCACGTGAGGTCACCGGCCCCAGGTGACCTGGTCACGTGGGGTCACCGGCCCCAGGTGACCGGGTCACGTGGGGACCCCGGGCCCAGGTAACCGGGTCATACCGAGTCCCCGGACCCAGGTCACCGGGTCAGTTCGGGACCCCGGACCCAGGTCGGGTCATGTCACGTCCCATGCCCGGGTCCCCGGGTTGGATTTTTACCCAGGCCCCGGGTCACAGGGTCATGTCGGGTCAACGGCCTGGGTACAACGGTCTGGTGACCACCCCGACTCCAGGTCCCCGGGTCATGACGGGACACCGGACCAGGTCCCTGAGTCCGGTCGACACCACAGCCCCAGGTCACCGGGTCATGTCGGGACCCAGCCCGGGTCCCCGGGACGGGTTTTTACCCCAGCCGCAGATCACCGGGTCCTGTCGGGTACCCGGGTCGGGTCCCCTGGACAGGTCGGCACCCCGGCCCCGGGTCACGGGGTCATGTCGGGTCGCTGTCCCGGGTACCAGTGTCAGGTGACCACCCCGGCCCCGGGAGACGGAGTCATACCGGGTCCCCGGCCCAGGTCCCCGGGTTGCATCGGGACAAAAGCACCGGATCACTGGATCACGTGGGGTCCCGGGCCCGGGTCCCCGGGTTGCATCGGGACACCAGCGAAGGACCACCGGGTCCTGTCGGGTCCCCGGCCCGGGTCCCCTGGACAGGTCGTTAACCCGGCCCCAGGTCACCGGGTTGTGTCGGGTAACCGGCCTGGTTCCCAGGTTCCAGTGACCACCCCGGCACCAGGACCCCGGGTCCCGTGGGGACCCCGGCCCCAGGTGACCGGGTCACGCGGGGTCACGGGCCCCAGGTCAGCGGGTCACGTGGGGTCACCGGCCCCAGGTGACCTGGTCATGTGGGGTCACCGGCCCCAGGTGACCGGGTCACGTGGGGTCACCGGCACCAGGTGACCGGGTCACGTGGGGTCACCGGCCCCAGGTGACCGGGTCACGTGGGGTCACCGGCCCCAGGTGACCGGGTCACGTGGGGTCACCGGCCCCAGGTGACCTGGTCACGTGGGGTCACCGGCACCAGGTGACCGGGTCACGTGGGGTCACCGGCCCCAGGTGACCTGGTCACGTGGGGTCACCGGCCGCAGTTGACCGGGTCACGTGGGGTCACCGGCCCCAGGTGACCGGGTCACGTGAGGTCACCGGCCCCAGGTGACCGGGTCACGTGGGGTCACCGGCCCCAGGTGACCGGGTCACGTGGGGTCACCGGCCCCAGGTGACCGGGTCACGTGGGGTCACCGGCCCCAGGTGACCGGGTCACGTGGGGTCACCGGCCCCAGGTGACCGGGTCACGTGGGGTCACCGGCCCCAGGTGACCGGGTCACGTGGGGACACCGGCCCCAGGTGACCGGGTCACGTGGGGTCACCGGCCCCAGGTCGGCGGGTCACGTGGGGTCACCGGCCCCAGGTGACCTGGTCACGTGGGGTCACCGGCCCCAGGTGACCGGGTCACGTGGGGTCACCGGCCCCAGGTGACCGGGTCACGTGGGGTCACCGGACCCAGGTCAGCGGGTCACGTGGGGACACCGGCCCCAGGTAACCGGGTCATACCGAGTCCCCGGACCCAGGTCACCGGGTGAGTTCGGGACCCCGGACCCAGGTCGGGTCATGTCACGTCCCATGCCCGGGTCCCCGGGTTGGATTTTTACCCAGGCCCCGGGTCACAGGGTCATGTCGGGTCAACGGCCTGGGTACAAGGGTCTGGTGACCACCCCGACCCCAGGTCCCCGGGTCATGACGGGACACCGGACCAGGTCCCCGAGTCCGGTCGACACCACAGCCCCAGGTCACCGGGTCATGTCGGGACCCAGCCCGGGTCCCCGGGACGGGTTTTTACCCCAGCCGCAGATCACCGGGTCCTGTCGGGTACCCGGGTCGGGTCCCCTGGACAGGTCGGCACCCCGGCCCCGGGTCACGGGGTCATGTCGAGTCGCTGTCCCGGGTACCAGTGTCAGGTGACCACCCCGGCCCCGGGAGACGGAGTCATACCGGGTCCCCGGCCCAGGTCCCCGGGTTGCATCGGGACAAAAGCACCGGATCACTGGATCACGTGGGGGCCCGGGCCCGGGTCCCCGGGTTGCATCGGGACACCAGCGAAGGACCACCGGGTCCTGTCGGGTCCCCGGCCCGGGTCCCCTGGACAGGTCGTTAACCCGGCCCCAGGTCACCGGGTCATGTCACGCACCCGGCCTGGTTCCCAGGTTCCGGTGACCACCCCGGCACCAGGACCCCAGGTCACGTGGGGACACCGGCCCCAGGTGACCGGGTCACGTGGGGACACCGGCCCCAGGTCATCGGGTCACGTGGGGTCACCGGCCCCAGGTGACCGGGTCACGTGGGGTCACCGGCCCCAGGTGACCGGGTCACGTGGGGTCACCGGCCCCAGGTGACCGGGTCACGTGAGGTCACCGGCCCCAGGTGAGCGGGTCACGTGGGGTCACCGGCCCCAGGTGACCGGGTCACGTGGGGTCACCGGCCCCAGGTGACCGGGTCACGTGGGGTC
Organism: Somateria mollissima; assembly: GCA_951411735.1. Taxonomy (NCBI): domain Eukaryota; kingdom Metazoa; phylum Chordata; class Aves; order Anseriformes; family Anatidae; genus Somateria; species Somateria mollissima. Next base: position 681,724 of record CATOCB010000075.1, read on the forward strand.
ACCGGCCCCAGTTGACCGGGTCACGTGGGGACACCGGCCCCAGGTGACCGGGTCACGTGGGGTCACCGGCCCCAGGTGACCGGGTCACGTGAGGTCACCGGCCCCAGGTGACCGGGTCACGTGGGGTCACCGGCCCCAGGTGACCGGGTCACGTGGGGTCACCGGCCCCAGGTGACCGGGTCACGTGGGGTCACCGGCCCCAGGTGACCGGGTCACGTGGGGACACCGGCCTCAGGTCAGCGGGTCACGTGGGGACCCCGGACCCAGGTCAGCGGGTCACGTGGGGACACCGGCCCCAGGTAACCGGGTCATACCGAGTCCCCGGACCCAGGTCACCGGGTCAGTTCGGGACCCCGGACCCAGGTCGGGTCATGTCACGTCCCATGCCCGGGTCCCCGGGTTGGATTTTTACCCAGGCCCCGGGTCACAGGGTCATGTCGGGTCAACGGCCTGGGTACAAGGGTCTGGTGACCACCCCGTCCCCAGGTCCCCGGGTCATGACGGGACACCGGACCAGGTCCCCGAGTCCGGTCTACACCACAGCCCCAGGTCACCGGGTCATGTCGGGACCCAGCCCGGGTCCCCGGGACGGGTTTTTACCCCAGCCGCAGATCACCGGGTCCTGTCGGGTACCCGGGTCGGGTCCCCTGGACAGGTCGGCACCCCGGCCCCGGGTCACGGGGTCATGTCGGGTCGCTGTCCCGGGTACCAGTGTCAGGTGACCACCCCGGCCCCGGGAGACGGAGTCATACCGGGTCCCCGGCCCGGGTCCCCGGGTTGCATCGGGACAAAAGCACCGGATCACTGGATCACGTGGGGGCCCGGGCCCGGGTCCCCGGGTTGCATCGGGACACCAGCGAAGGACCACCGGGTCCTGTCGGGTCCCCGGCCCGGGTCCCCTGGACAGGTCGTTAACCCGGCCCCAGGTCACCGGGTCATGTCGCGCACCCGGCCTGGTTCCCACGTTCCGGTGACCACCCCGGCACCAGGACCCCGGGTCCCGTGGGGACCCCGGCCCCAGGTGACCGGGTCACGCGGGGTCACCGGCCCCAGGTCAGCGGGTCACGTGGGGTCACCGGCCCCAGGTCAGCGGGTCACGTGGGGACACCAGCCCCAGGTCAGCGGGTCACGTGGGGACACCGGCCCCAGGTCACCGCGTCAGGTCGGGACCCCGAACCCAGGTCCACGAGTCCGTCGACACCACAGCCCCGGGTCACCGGGTCGTGTCGGGTAACCGGCCTGGTTCCCAGGTTCCGATGACCACCCCGGCACCAGGACCCCGGGTCACGTGGGGACACCGGCCCCAGGTGACCGGGTCACGTGGGGTCACCGGCCCCAGGTGACCCGGTCAAGTGGGGACACCGGCCCCAGGTGACCGGGTCACGTGGGGTCACCGGCCCCAGGTGACCCGGTCACGTGGGGTCACCTGCCCCAGGTGACCGGGTCACGTGGGGTCACCGGCCCCAGGTGACCGGGTCACGTGGGGTCACCGGCCCCAGGTGACCGGGTCACGTGGGGTCACCGGCCCCAGGTGACCGGGTCACGTGGGGACACCGGCCCCAGGTGACCGGGTCACGTGGGGTCACCGGCCCCAGGTCAGCGGGTCACGTGGGGACACCGGCCCCAGGTAACCAAGGCATGTCGGGACCCAGCCCGGGTCCCCGGGACGGGTTTTTACCCCAGCCGCAGATCACCGGGTCCTGTCGGGTCCCCGGCCCGGGTCCCCTGGACAGGTCGATAACCCGGCCCCAGGTCACCCGGTCATCTCACGCACCCGGCCTGGTTCCCAGGTTCCGATGACCACCCCGGCACCAGGACCCCGGGTCACGTGGGGACACCGGCCCCAGGTGACCGGGTCACGTGGGGTCACCGGCCCCAGGTGACCGGGTCACGTGGGGACACCGGCCCCAGGTGACCGGGTCATACCGAGTCCCCGGACCCAGGTCCACGAGTCCGTCGACACCACAGCCCCGGGTCACCAAGTCGTGTCGGGTAACCGGCCTGGTTCCCAGGTTCCGATGACCACCCCGGCACCAGGACCCCGGGTCACGTGGGGACACCGGCCCCAGGTGACCGGGTCACGTGGGGTCACCGGCCCCAGGTCAGCGGGTCACGTGGGGTCACCGGCCCCAGGTGACCGGGTCACGTGGGGACACCGGCCCCAGGTGACCGGGTCACGTGGGGTCACCGGCACCAGGTGACTGGGTCACGTGGGGTCACCGGCCCCAGGTGACCTGGTCACGTGGGGTCACCGGCCCCAGGTGAGCGGGTCACGTGGGGTCACCGGCCCCAGGTGACCGGGTCACGTGAGGTCACCGGCCCCAGGTGACCGGGTCACGTGGGGTCACCGGCCCCAGGTGACCGGGTCACGTGGGGTCACCGGCCCCAGGTGACCGGGTCACGTGGGGTCACCGGCACCAGGTGACCGGGTCACGTGGGGTCACCGGCCCCAGGTGACCGGGTCACGTGGGGTCACCGGCCCCAGGTGACCGGGTCACGTGGGGACACCGGCCCCAGGTGACCGGGTCACGTGGGGTCACCGGCCCCAGGTCAGCGGGTCACGTGGGGTCACCGGCCCCAGGTGACCGGGTCACGTGGGGTCACCGGCCCCAGGTGACCGGGTCACGTGGGGACACCGGCCCCAGGTGACCGGGTCACGTGGGGTCACCGGACCCAGGTCAGCGGGTCACGTGGGGACACCGGCCCCAGGTAACCGGGTCATACCGAGTCCTCGGACCCAGGTCACCGGGTCAGTTCGGGACCCCGGACCCAGGTCGGGTCATGTCACGTCCCATGCCCGGGTCCCCGGGTTGGATTTTTACCCAGGCCCCGGGTCACAGGGTCATGTCGGGTCAACGGCCTGGGTACAAGGGTCTGGTGACCACCCCGACCCCAGGTCCCCGGGTCATGACGGGACACCGGACCAGGTCCCCGAGTCCGGTCGACACCACAGCCCCAGGTCACCGGGTCATGTCGGGACCCAGCCCGGGTCCCCGGGACGGGTTTTTACCCCAGCCGCAGATCACCGGGTCCTGTCGGGTACCCGGGTCGGGTCCCCTGGACAGGTCGGCACCCCGGCCCCGGGTCACGGGGTCATGTCGAGTCGCTGTCCCGGGTACCAGTGTCAGGTGACCACCCCGGCCCCGGGAGACGGATTCATACCGGGTCCCCGGCCCAGGTCCCCGGGTTGCATCGGGACAAAAGCACCGGATCACTGGATCACGTGGGGGCCCGGGCCCGGGTCCCCGGGTTGCATCGGGACACCAGCGAAGGACCACCGGGTCCTGTCGGGTCCCCGGCCCGGGTCCCCTGGACAGGTCGTTAACCCGGCCCCAGGTCACCGGGTCATGTCGCGCACCCGGCCTGGTTCCCAGGTTCCGGTGACCACCCCGGCACCAGGACCCCGGGTCACGTGGGGACACCGGCCCCAGGTGACCGGGTCACGTGGGGACACCGGCCCCAGGTCATCGGGTCACGTGGGGTCACCGGCCCCAGGTGACCGGGTCACGTGGGGTCACCGGCACGAGGTGACCGGGTCACGTGGGGTCACCGGCCCCAGGTGACCTGGTCACGTGGGGTCACCGGCCCCAGGTGACCGGGTCACGTGGGGTCACCGGCCCCAGGTGACCGGGTCACGTGAGGTCACCGGCCCCAGGTGACCGGGTCACGTGGGGTCACCGGCCCCAGGTGACCGGGTCACGTGGGGTCACCGGCCCCAGGTGACCTGGTCACGTGGGGTCACCGGCCCCAGGTGACAGGGTCACGTGGGGTCACCGGCCCCAGGTGACCGGGTCACGTGGGGACACCGGCCCCAGGTGACCGGGTCACGTGGGGTCACCGGCCCCAGGTGACCGGGTCACGTGGGGTCACCGGCTCCAGGTGACCGGGTCACGTGGGGTCACCGGCCCCAGGTGACCGGGTCACGTGAGGTCACCGGCCCCAGGTGACCGGGTCACGTGGGGTCACCGGCCCCAGGTGACCGGGTCACGTGGGGTCACCGGCCCCAGGTGACCGGGTCACGTGGGGACACCGGCCTCAGGTCAGCGGGTCACGTGGGGACCCCGGACCCAGGTCAGCGGGTCACGTGGGGACCCCGGACCCAGGTAACCGGGTCATACCGAGTCCCCGGACCCAGGTCACCGGGTCAGTTCGGGACCCCGGACCCAGGTCGGGTCATGTCACGTCCCATGCCCGGGTCCCCGGGTTGGATTTTTACCCAGGCCCCGGGTCACAGGGTCATGTCGGGTCAACGGCCTGGGTACAAGGGTCTGGTGACCACCCCGACCCCAGGTCTCCGGGTCATGACGGGACACCGGACCAGGTCCCCGAGTCCGGTCGACACCACAGCCTCAGGTCACCGGGTCATGTCGGGACCCAGCCCGGGTCCCCGGGACGGGTTTTTACCCCAGCCGCAGATCACCGGGTCCTGTCGGGTACCCGGGTCGGGTCCCCTGGACAGGTCGGCACCCCGGCCCCGGGTCACGGGGTCATGTCGGGTCGCTGTCCCGGGTACCAGTGTCAGGTGACCACCCCGGCCCCGGGAGACGGAGTCATACCGGGTCCCCGGCCCGGGTCCCCGGGTTGCATCGGGACAAAAGCACCGGATCACTGGATCACGTGGGGGCCCGGGCCCGGGTCCCCGGGTTGCATCGGGACACCAGCGAAGGACCACCGGGTCCTGTCGGGTCCCCGGCCCGGGTCCCCTGGACAGGTCGTTAACCCGGCCCCAGGTCACCGGGTCATGTCGCGCACCCGGCCTGGTTCCCACGTTCCGGTGACCACCCCGGCACCAGGACCCCGGGTCCCGTGGGGACCCCGGCCCCAGGTGACCGGGTCACGCGGGGTCACCGGCCCCAGGTGACCGGGTCACGTGGGGTCACCGGCCCCAGGTCAGCGGGTCACGTGGGGACAGCGGCCCCAGGTCAGCGGGTCACGTGGGGACACCGGCCCCAGGTCACCGCGTCAGGTCGGGACCCCGGACCCAGGTCCACGAGTCCGTCGACACCACAGCCCCGGGTCACCGGGTCGTGTCGGGTAACCGGCCTGGTTCCCAGGTTCCGATGACCACCCCGGCACCAGGACTCTGGGTCACGTGGGGTCACCGGCCCCAGGTGACCGGGTCACGTGGGGACACCGGCCCCAGGTGACCGTGTCACGTGGGGTCACCGGCCCCAGGTCAGCGGGTCACGTAGGGTCACCGGCCCCAGGTGACCGGGTCACGTGGGGTCACCGGCCCCAGGTGACCGGGTCACGTGGGGTCACCGGCACCAGGTGACTGGGTCACGTGGGGTCACCGGCCCCAGGTGACCTGGTCACGTGGGGTCACCGGCCCCAGGTGACCGGGTCACGTGGGGTCACCGGCCCCAGGTGACCGGGTCACGTGGGGTCACCGGCCCCAGGTGACCGGGTCACGTGGGGTCACCGGCCCCAGGTGACCGGGTCACGTGGGGTCACCGGCCCCAGGTCAGCGGGTCACGTGGGGACCCCGGCCCCAGGTGACCGGGTCACGTGGGGACACCGGCCCCAGGTGACCGGGTCACGTGGGGTCACCGGCCCCAGGTCAGCGGGTCACGTGGGGACCCCGGACCCAGGTGACCAGGTCACGTGGGGACCCCGGACCCAGGTAACCGGGTCATACCGAGTCCCCGGACCCAGGTCACCGGGTCAGTTCGGGACCCCGGACCCAGGTCGGGTCATGTCACGTCCCATGCCCGGGTCCCCGGGTTGGATTTTTACCCAGGCCCCGGGTCACAGGGTCATGTCGGGTCAACGGCCTGGGTACAAGGGTCTGGTGACCACCCCGACCCCAGGTCCCCGGGTCATGACGGGACACCGGACCAGGTCCCCGAGTCCGGTCGACACCACAGCCCCAGGTCACCGGGTCATGTCGGGACCCAGCCCGGGTCCCCGGGACGGGTTTTTACCCCAGCCGCAGATCACCGGGTCCTGTCGGGTACCCGGGTCGGGTCCCCTGGACAGGTCGGCACCCCGGCCCCGGGTCACGGGGTCATGTCGAGTCGCTGTCCCGGGTACCAGTGTCAGGTGACCACCCCGGCCCCGGGAGACGGAGTCATACCGGGTCCCCGGCCCAGGTCCCCGGGTTGCATCGGGACAAAAGCACCGGATCACTGGATCACGTGGGGGCCCGGGCCCGGGTCCCCGGGTTGCATCGGGACACCAGCGAAGGACCACCGGGTCCTGTCGGGTCCCCGGCCCGGGTCCCCTGGACAGGTCGTTAACCCGGCCCCAGGTCACCGGGTCATGTCACGCACCCGGCCTGGTTCCCAGGTTCCGGTGACCACCCCGGCACCAGGACCCCAGGTCACGTGGGGACACCGGCCCCAGGTGACCGGGTCACGTGGGGACACCGGCCCCAGGTCATCGGGTCACGTGGGGTCACCGGCCCCAGGTGACCGGGTCACGTGGGGTCACCGGCCCCAGGTGACCGGGTCACGTGGGGTCACCGGCCCCAGGTGACCGGGTCACGTGAGGTCACCGGCCCCAGGTGAGCGGGTCACGTGGGGTCACCGGCCCCAGGTGACCGGGTCACGTGGGGTCACCGGCCCCAGGTGACCGGGTCACGTGGGGTCACCGGCCCCAGTTGACCGGGTCACGTGGGGACACCGGCCCCAGGTGACCGGGTCACGTGGGGTCACCGGCCCCAGGTGACCGGGTCACGTGAGGTCACCGGCCCCAGGTGACCGGGTCACGTGGGGTCACCGGCCCCAGGTGACCGGGTCACGTGGGGTCACCGGCCCCAGGTGACCGGGTCACGTGGGGTCACCGGCCCCAGGTGACCGGGTCACGTGGGGTCACCGGCCCCAGGTGACCGGGTCACGTGGGGACACCGGCCTCAGGTCAGCGGGTCACGTGGGGACCCCGGACCCAGGTCAGCGGGTCACGTGGGGACACCGGCCCCAGGTAACCGGGTCATACCGAGTCCCCGGACCCAGGTCACCGGGTCAGTTCGGGACCCCGGACCCAGGTCGGGTCATGTCACGTCCCATGCCCGGGTCCCCGGGTTGGATTTTTACCCAGGCCCCGGGTCACAGGGTCATGTCGGGTCAACGGCCTGGGTACAAGGGTCTGGTGACCACCCCCGTCCCCAGGTCCCCGGGTCATGACGGGACACCGGACCAGGTCCCCGAGTCCGGTCTACACCACAGCCCCAGGTCACCGGGTCATGTCGGGACCCAGCCCGGGTCCCCGGGACGGGTTTTTACCCCAGCCGCAGATCACCGGGTCCTGTCGGGTACCCGGGTCGGGTCCCCTGGACAGGTCGGCACCCCGGCCCCGGGTCACGGGGTCATGTCGGGTCGCTGTCCCGGGTACCAGTGTCAGGTGACCACCCCGGCCCCGGGAGACGGAGTCATACCGGGTCCCCGGCCCGGGTCCCCGGGTTGCATCGGGACAAAAGCACCGGATCACTGGATCACGTGGGGGCCCGGGCCCGGGTCCCCGGGTTGCATCGGGACACCAGCGAAGGACCACCGGGTCCTGTCGGGTCCCCGGCCCGGGTCCCCTGGACAGGTCGTTAACCCGGCCCCAGGTCACCGGGTCATGTCGCGCACCCGGCCTGGTTCCCACGTTCCGGTGACCACCCCGGCACCAGGACCCCGGGTCCCGTGGGGACCCCGGCCCCAGGTGACCGGGTCACGCGGGGTCACCGGCCCCAGGTCAGCGGGTCACGTGGGGTCACCGGCCCCAGGTCAGCGGGTCACGTGGGGACACCAGCCCCAGGTCAGCGGGTCACGTGGGGACACCGGCCCCAGGTCACCGCGTCAGGTCGGGACCCCGAACCCAGGTCCACGAGTCCGTCGACACCACAGCCCCGGGTCACCGGGTCGTGTCGGGTAACCGGCCTGGTTCCCAGGTTCCGATGACCACCCCGGCACCAGGACCCCGGGTCACGTGGGGACACCGGCCCCAGGTGACCGGGTCACGTGGGGTCACCGGCCCCAGGTGACCCGGTCAAGTGGGGACACCGGCCCCAGGTGACCGGGTCACGTGGGGTCACCGGCCCCAGGTGACCCGGTCACGTGGGGTCACCTGCCCCAGGTGACCGGGTCACGTGGGGTCACCGGCCCCAGGTGACCGGGTCACGTGGGGTCACCGGCCCCAGGTGACCGGGTCACGTGGGGTCACCGGCCCCAGGTGACCGGGTCACGTGGGGTCACCGGCCCCAGGTGACCGGGTCACGTGGGGACACCGGCCCCAGGTGACCGGGTCACGTGGGGTCACCGGCCCCAGGTCAGCGGGTCACGTGGGGACACCGGCCCCAGGTAACCAAGGCATGTCGGGACCCAGCCCGGGTCCCCGGGACGGGTTTTTACCCCAGCCGCAGATCACCGGGTCCTGTCGGGTCCCCGGCCCGGGTCCCCTGGACAGGTCGATAACCCGGCCCCAGGTCACCCGGTCATCTCACGCACCCGGCCTGGTTCCCAGGTTCCGATGACCACCCTGGCACCAGGACCCCGGGTCACGTGGGGACACCGGCCCCAGGTGACCGGGTCACGTGGGGTCACCGGCCCCAGGTGACCGGGTCACGTGGGGACACCGGCCCCAGGTGACCGGGTCATACCGAGTCCCCGGACCCAGGTCCACGAGTCCGTCGACACCACAGCCCCGGGTCACCAAGTCGTGTCGGGTAACCGGCCTGGTTCCCAGGTTCCGATGACCACCCCGGCACCAGGACCCCGGGTCACGTGGGGACACCGGCCCCAGGTGACCGGGTCACGTGGGGTCACCGGCCCCAGGTCAGCGGGTCACGTGGGGTCACCGGCCCCAGGTGACCGGGTCACGTGGGGACACCGGCCCCAGGTGACCGGGTCACGTGGGGTCACCGGCACCAGGTGACTGGGTCACGTGGGGTCACCGGCCCCAGGTGACCTGGTCACGTGGGGTCACCGGCCCCAGGTGAGCGGGTCACGTGGGGTCACCGGCCCCAGGTGACCGGGTCACGTGAGGTCACCGGCCCCAGGTGACCGGGTCACGTGGGGTCACCGGCCCCAGGTGACCGGGTCACGTGGGGTCACCGGCCCCAGGTGACCGGGTCACGTGGGGTCACCGGCACCAGGTGACCGGGTCACGTGGGGTCACCGGCCCCAGGTGACCGGGTCACGTGGGGTCACCGGCCCCAGGTGACCGGGTCACGTGGGGTCACCGGCCCCAGGTGACCGGGTCACGTGGGGACACCGGCCCCAGGTGACCGGGTCACGTGGGGTCACCGGCCCCAGGTCAGCGGGTCACGTGGGGTCACCGGCCCCAGGTGACCGGGTCACGTGGGGTCACCGGCCCCAGGTGACCGGGTCACGTGGGGACACCGGCCCCAGGTGACCGGGTCACGTGGGGTCACCGGACCCAGGTCAGCGGGTCACGTGGGGACACCGGCCCCAGGTAACCGGGTCATACCGAGTCCTCGGACCCAGGTCACCGGGTCAGTTCGGGACCCCGGACCCAGGTCGGGTCATGTCACGTCCCATGCCCGGGTCCCCGGGTTGGATTTTTACCCAGGCCCCGGGTCACAGGGTCATGTCGGGTCAACGGCCTGGGTACAAGGGTCTGGTGACCACCCCGACCCCAGGTCCCCGGGTCATGACGGGACACCGGACCAGGTCCCCGAGTCCGGTCGACACCACAGCCCCAGGTCACCGGGTCATGTCGGGACCCAGCCCGGGTCCCCGGGACGGGTTTTTACCCCAGCCGCAGATCACCGGGTCCTGTCGGGTACCCGGGTCGGGTCCCCTGGACAGGTCGGCACCCCGGCCCCGGGTCACGGGGTCATGTCGAGTCGCTGTCCCGGGTACCAGTGTCAGGTGACCACCCCGGCCCCGGGAGACGGATTCATACCGGGTCCCCGGCCCAGGTCCCCGGGTTGCATCGGGACAAAAGCACCGGATCACTGGATCACGTGGGGGCCCGGGCCCGGGTCCCCGGGTTGCATCGGGACACCAGCGAAGGACCACCGGGTCCTGTCGGGTCCCCGGCCCGGGTCCCCTGGACAGGTCGTTAACCCGGCCCCAGGTCACCGGGTCATGTCGCGCACCCGGCCTGGTTCCCAGGTTCCGGTGACCACCCCGGCACCAGGACCCCGGGTCACGTGGGGACACCGGCCCCAGGTGACCGGGTCACGTGGGGACACCGGCCCCAGGTCATCGGGTCACGTGGGGTCACCGGCCCCAGGTGACCGGGTCACGTGGGGTCACCGGCACGAGGTGACCGGGTCACGTGGGGTCACCGGCCCCAGGTGACCTGGTCACGTGGGGTCACCGGCCCCAGGTGACCGGGTCACGTGGGGTCACCGGCCCCAGGTGACCGGGTCACGTGAGGTCACCGGCCCCAGGTGACCGGGTCACGTGGGGTCACCGGCCCCAGGTGACCGGGTCACGTGGGGTCACCGGCCCCAGGTGACCTGGTCACGTGGGGTCACCGGCCCCAGGTGACAGGGTCACGTGGGGTCACCGGCCCCAGGTGACCGGGTCACGTGGGGACACCGGCCCCAGGTGACCGGGTCACGTGGGGTCACCGGCCCCAGGTGACCGGGTCACGTGGGGTCACCGGCTCCAGGTGACCGGGTCACGTGGGGTCACCGGCCCCAGGTGACCGGGTCACGTGAGGTCACCGGCCCCAGGTGACCGGGTCACGTGGGGTCACCGGCCCCAGGTGACCGGGTCACGTGGGGTCACCGGCCCCAGGTGACCGGGTCACGTGGGGACACCGGCCCCAGGTCAGCGGGTCACGTGGGGACCCCGGACCCAGGTCAGCGGGTCACGTGGGGACCCCGGACCCAGGTAACCGGGTCATACCGAGTCCCCGGACCCAGGTCACCGGGTCAGTTCGGGACCCCGGACCCAGGTCGGGTCATGTCACGTCCCATGCCCGGGTCCCCGGGTTGGATTTTTACCCAGGCCCCGGGTCACAGGGTCATGTCGGGTCAACGGCCTGGGTACAAGGGTCTGGTGACCACCCCGACCCCAGGTCTCCGGGTCATGACGGGACACCGGACCAGGTCCCCGAGTCCGGTCGACACCACAGCCTCAGGTCACCGGGTCATGTCGGGACCCAGCCCGGGTCCCCGGGACGGGTTTTTACCCCAGCCGCAGATCACCGGGTCCTGTCGGGTACCCGGGTCGGGTCCCCTGGACAGGTCGGCACCCCGGCCCCGGGTCACGGGGTCATGTCGGGTCGCTGTCCCGGGTACCAGTGTCAGGTGACCACCCCGGCCCCGGGAGACGGAGTCATACCGGGTCCCCGGCCCGGGTCCCCGGGTTGCATCGGGACAAAAGCACCGGATCACTGGATCACGTGGGGGCCCGGGCCCGGGTCCCCGGGTTGCATCGGGACACCAGCGAAGGACCACCGGGTCCTGTCGGGTCCCCGGCCCGGGTCCCCTGGACAGGTCGTTAACCCGGCCCCAGGTCACCGGGTCATGTCGCGCACCCGGCCTGGTTCCCACGTTCCGGTGACCACCCCGGCACCAGGACCCCGGGTCCCGTGGGGACCCCGGCCCCAGGTGACCGGGTCACGCGGGGTCACCGGCCCCAGGTGACCGGGTCACGTGGGGTCACCGGCCCCAGGTCAGCGGGTCACGTGGGGACAGCGGCCCCAGGTCAGCGGGTCACGTGGGGACACCGGCCCCAGGTCACCGCGTCAGGTCGGGACCCCGGACCCAGGTCCACGAGTCCGTCGACACCACAGCCCCGGGTCACCGGGTCGTGTCGGGTAACCGGCCTGGTTCCCAGGTTCCGATGACCACCCCGGCACCAGGACTCTGGGTCACGTGGGGTCACCGGCCCCAGGTGACCGGGTCACGTGGGGACACCGGCCCCAGGTGACCGTGTCACGTGGGGTCACCGGCCCCAGGTCAGCGGGTCACGTGGGGTCACCGGCCCCAGGTGACCGGGTCACGTGGGGTCACCGGCCCCAGGTGACCGGGTCACGTGGGGTCACCGGCACCAGGTGACTGGGTCACGTGGGGTCACCGGCCCCAGGTGACCTGGTCACGTGGGGTCACCGGCCCCAGGTGACCGGGTCACGTGGGGTCACCGGCCCCAGGTGACCGGGTCACGTGGGGTCACCGGCCCCAGGTGACCGGGTCACGTGGGGTCACCGGCCCCAGGTCAGCGGGTCACGTGGGGACCCCGGCCCCAGGTGACCGGGTCACGTGGGGACACCGGCCCCAGGTGACCGGGTCACGTGGGGTCACCGGCCCCAGGTCAGCGGGTCACGTGGGGACCCCGGACCCAGGTGACCAGGTCACGTGGGGACCCCGGACCCAGGTAACCGGGTCATACCGAGTCCCCGGACCCAGGTCACCGGGTCAGTTCGGGACCCCGGACCCAGGTCGGGTCATGTCACGTCCCATGCCCGGGTCCCCGGGTTGGATTTTTACCCAGGCCCCGGGTCACAGGGTCATGTCGGGTCAACGGCCTGGGTACAAGGGTCTGGTGACCACCCCGACCCCAGGTCCCCGGGTCATGACGGGACACCGGACCAGGTCCCCGAGTCCGGTCGACACCACAGCCCCAGGTCACCGGGTCATGTCGGGACCCAGCCCGGGTCCCCGGGACGGGTTTTTACCCCAGCCGCAGATCACCGGGTCCTGTCGGGTACCCGGGTCGGGTCCCCTGGACAGGTCGGCACCCCGGCCCCGGGTCACGGGGTCATGTCGGGTCGCTGTCCCGGGTACCAGTGTCAGGTGACCACCCCGGCCCCGGGAGACGGAGTCATACCGGGTCCCCGGCCCGGGTCCCCGGGTTGCATCGGGACAAAAGCACCGGATCACTGGATCACGTGGGGGCCCGGGCCCGGGTCCCCGGGTTGCATCGGGACACCAGCGAAGGACCACCGGGTCCTGTCGGGTCCCCGGCCCGGGTCCCCTGGACAGGTCGTTAACCCGGCCCCAGGTCACCGGGTCGTGTCGGGTAACCGGCCTGGTTCCCAGGTTCCGGTGACCACCCCGGCACCAGGACCCCGGGTCCCGTGGGGACCCCGGCCCCAGGTGACCGGGTCACGCGGGGTCACCGGCCCCAGGTCAGCGGGTCACGTGGGGTCACCGGCCCCAGGTCAGCGGGTCACGTGGGGACACCGGCCCCAGGTCACCGCGTCAGGTCGGGACCCCGAACCCAGGTCCACGAGTCCGTCGACACCACAGCCCCGGGTCACCAAGTCGTGTCGGGTAACCGGCCTGGTTCCCAGGTTCCGATGACCACCCCGGCACCAGGACCCCGGGTCACGTGGGGACACCGGCCCCAGGTGACCGGGTCACGTGGGGTCACCGGCCCCAGGTGACCCGGTCACGTGGGGTCACCGGCCCCAGGTGACCGGGTCACGTGGGGTCACCGGCCCCAGGTGACCGGGTCACGTGGGGTCACCGGCCCCAGGTGACCGGGTCACGTGGGGACACCGGCCCCAGGTGACCTGGTCACGTGGGTTCACCGGCCCCAGGTGACCGGGTCACGTGGGGTCACCGGCCCCAGGTGACCGGGTCACGTGGGGACACCGGCCCCAGGTGACCGGGTCACGTGGGGTCACCGGACCCAGGTCAGCGGGTCACGTGGGGACACCGGCCCCAGGTAACCGGGTCATACCGAGTCCTCGGACCCAGGTCACCGGGTCAGTTCGGGACCCCGGACCCAGGTCGGGTCATGTCACGTCCCATGCCCGGGTCCCCGGGTTGGATTTTTACCCAGGCCCCGGGTCACAGGGTCATGTCGGGTCAACGGCCTGGGTACAAGGGTCTGGTGACCACCCCGACCCCAGGTCCCCGGGTCATGACGGGACACCGGACCAGGTCCCCGAGTCCGGTCGACACCACAGCCCCAGGTCACCGGGTCATGTCGGGACCCAGCCCGGGTCCCCGGGACGGGTTTTTACCCCAGCCGCAGATCACCGGGTCCTGTCGGGTACCCGGGTCGGGTCCCCTGGACAGGTCGGCACCCCGGCCCCGGGTCACGGGGTCATGTCGAGTCGCTGTCCCGGGTACCAGTGTCAGGTGACCACCCCGGCCCCGGGAGACGGAGTCATAACGGGTCCCCGGCCCAGGTCCCCGGGTTGCATCGGGACAAAAGCACCGGATCACTGGATCACGTGGGGGCCCGGGCCCGGGTCCCCGGGTTGCATCGGGACACCAGCGAAGGACCACCGGGTCCTGTCGGGTCCCCGGCCCGGGTCCCCTGGACAGGTCGTTAACCCGGCCCCAGGTCACCGGGTCATGTCGCGCACCCGGCCTGGTTCCCAGGTTCCGGTGACCACCCCGGCACCAGGACCCCGGGTCACGTGGGGACACCGGCCCCAGGTGACCGGGTCACGTGGGGACACCGGCCCCAGGTCATCGGGTCACGTGGGGTCACCGGCCCCAGGTGACCGGGTCACGTGGGGTCACCAGCACCAGGTGACCGGGTCACGTGGGGTCACCGGCCCCAGGTGACCTGGTCACGTGGGGTCACCGGCCCCAGGTGACCGGGTCACGTGGGGTCACCGGCCCCAGGTGACCGGGTCACGTGAGGTCACCGGCCCCAGGTGACCGGGTCACGTGGGGTCACCGGCCCCAGGTGACCGGGTCACGTGGGGTCACCGGCCCCAGGTGACCTGGTCACGTGGTGTCACCGGCCCCAGGTGACAGGGTCACGTGGGGTCACCGGCCCCAGGTGACCGGGTCACGTGGGGACACCGGCCCCAGGTGACCGGGTCACGTGGGGTCACCGGCCCCAGGTGACCGGGTCACGTGGGGTCACCGGCCCCAGGTGACCGGGTCACGTGAGGTCACCGGCCCCAGGTGAGCGGGTCACGTGGGGTCACCGGCCCCAGGTGACCGGGTCACGTGGGGTCACCGGCCCCAGGTGACCTGGTCACGTGGTGTCACCGGCCCCAGGTGACAGGGTCACGTGGGGTCACCGGCCCCAGGTGACCTGGTCACGTGGGGTCACCGGCCCCAGGTGACCGGGTCACGTGGGGTCACCGGCCCCAGGTGACCGGGTCACGTGGGGACACCGGCCCCAGGTGACCGGGTCACGTGGGGTCACCGGACCCAGGTCAGCGGGTCACGTGGGGACACCGGCCCCAGGTAACCGGGTCATACCGAGTCCTCGGACCCAGGTCACCGGGTCAGTTCGGGACCCCGGACCCAGGTCGGGTCATGTCACGTCCCATGCCCGGGTCCCCGGGTTGGATTTTTACCCAGGCCCCGGGTCACAGGGTCATGTCGGGTCAACGGCCTGGGTACAAGGGTCTGGTGACCACCCCGACCCCAGGTCCCCGGGTCATGACGGGACACCGGACCAGGTCCCCGAGTCCGGTCGACACCACAGCCCCAGGTCACCGGGTCATGTCGGGACCCAGCCCGGGTCCCCGGGACGGGTTTTTACCCCAGCCGCAGATCACCGGGTCCTGTCGGGTACCCGGGTCGGGTCCCCTGGACAGGTCGGCACCCCGGCCCCGGGTCACGGGGTCATGTCGAGTCGCTGTCCCGGGTACCAGTGTCAGGTGACCACCCCGGCCCCGGGAGACGGAGTCATACCGGGTCCCCGGCCCAGGTCCCCGGGTTGCATCGGGACAAAAGCACCGGATCACTGGATCACGTGGGGGCCCGGGCCCGGGTCCCCGGGTTGCATCGGGACACCAGCGAAGGACCACCGGGTCCTGTCGGGTCCCCGGCCCGGGTCCCCTGGACAGGTCGTTAACCCGGCCCCAGGTCACCGGGTCATGTCGCGCACCCGGCCTGGTTCCCAGGTTCCGGTGACCACCCCGGCACCAGGACCCCGGGTCACGTGGGGACACCGGCCCCAGGTGACCGGGTCACGTGGGGACACCGGCCCCAGGTCATCGGGTCACGTGGGGTCACCGGCCCCAGGTGACCGGATCACGTGGGGTCACCGGCACCAGGTGACCGGGTCACGTGGGGTCACCGGCCCCAGGTGACCTGGTCACGTGGGGTCACCGGCCCCAGGTGACCGGGTCACGTGGGGTCACCGGCCCCAGGTGACCGGGTCACGTGAGGTCACCGGCCCCAGGTGACCGGGTCACGTGGGGTCACCGGCCCCAGGTGACCGGGTCACGTGGGGTCACCGGCCCCAGGTGACCTGGTCACGTGGGGTCACCGGCCCCAGGTGACAGGGTCACGTGGGGTCACCGGCCCCAGGTGACCGGGTCACGTGGGGACACCGGCCCCAGGTGACCGGGTCACGTGGGGTCACCGGCCCCAGGTGACCGGGTCACGTGGGGTCACCGGCCCCAGGTGACCGGGTCACGTGAGGTCACCGGCCCCAGGTGACCGGGTCACGTGGGGTCACCGGCCCCAGGTGACCGGGTCACGTTGGGTCACCGGCCCCAGGTGACCGGGTCACGTTGGGTCACCGGCCCCAGGTGACCGGGTCACGTGGGGACACCGGCCTCAGGTCAGCGGGTCACGTGGGGACCCCGGACCCAGGTCAGCGGGTCACGTGGGGACACCGGCCCCAGGTGACCGGGTCACGTTGGGTCACCGGCCCCAGGTGACCGGGTCACGTGGGGACACCGGCCTCAGGTCAGCGGGTCACGTGGGGACCCCGGACCCAGGTCAGCGGGTCACGTGGGGACACCGGCCCCAGGTAACCGGGTCATACCGAGTCCCCGGACCCAGGTCACCGGGTCAGTTCGGGACCCCGGACCCAGGTCGGGTCATGTCACGTCCCATGCCCGGGTCCCCGGGTTGGATTTTTACCCAGGCCCCGGGTCACAGGGTCATGTCGGGTCAACGGCCTGGGTACAACGGTCTGGTGACCACCCCGACCCCAGGTCTCCGGGTCATGACGGGACACCGGACCAGGTCCCCGAGTCCGGTCGACACCACAGCCTCAGGTCACCGGGTCATGTCGGGACCCAGCCCGGGTCCCCGGGACGGGTTTTTACCCCAGCCGCAGATCACCGGGTCCTGTCGGGTACCCGGGTCGGGTCCCCTGGACAGGTCGGCACCCCGGCCCCGGGTCACGGGGTCATGTCGGGTCGCTGTCCCGGGTACCAGTGTCAGGTGACCACCCCGGCCCCGGGAGACGGAGTCATACCGGGTCCCCGGCCCGGGTCCCCGGGTTGCATCGGGACAAAAGCACCGGATCACTGGATCACGTGGGGGCCCGGGCCCGGGTCCCCGGGTTGCATCGGGACACCAGCGAAGGACCACCGGGTCCTGTCGGGTCCCCGGCCCGGGTCCCCTGGACAGGTCGTTAACCCGGCCCCAGGTCACCGGGTCATGTCGCGCACCCGGCCTGGTTCCCACGTTCCGGTGACCACCCCGGCACCAGGACCCCGGGTCCCGTGGGGACCCCGGCCCCAGGTGACCGGGTCACGCGGGGTCACCGGCCCCAGGTCAGCGGGTCACGTGGGGTCACCGGCCCCAGGTCAGCGGGTCACGTGGGGACACCGGCCCCAGGTCAGCGGGTCACGTGGGGACACCGGCCCCAGGTCACCGCGTCAGGTCGGGACCCCGAACCCAGGTCCACGAGTCCGTCGACACCACAGCCCCGGGTCACCGGGTCGTGTCGGGTAACCGGCCTGGTTCCCAGGTTCCGATGACCACCCCGGCACCAGGACTCTGGGTCACGTGGGGTCACCGGCCCCAGGTGACCGGGTCACGTGGGGACACCGGCCCCAGGTGACCGTGTCACGTGGGGTCACCGGCCCCAGGTCAGCGGGTCACGTGGGGTCACCGGCCCCAGGTGACCGGGTCACGTGGGGTCACCGGCCCCAGGTGACCGGGTCACGTGGGGTCACCGGCACCAGGTGACTGGGTCACGTGGGGTCACCGGCCCCAGGTGACCTGGTCACGTGGGGTCACCGGCCCCAGGTGACCGGGTCACGTGGGGTCACCGGCCCCAGGTGACCGGGTCACGTGGGGTCACCGGCCCCAGGTGACCGGGTCACGTGGGGTCACCGGCCCCAGGTGACCGGGTCACGTGGGGTCACCGGCCCCAGGTCAGCGGGTCACGTGGGGACCCCGGCCCCAGGTGACCGGGTCACGTGGGGACACCGGCCCCAGGTGACCGGGTCACGTGGGGTCACCGGCCCCAGGTCAGCGGGTCACGTGGGGACCCCGGACCCAGGTGACCAGGTCACGTGGGGACCCCGGACCCAGGTAACCGGGTCATACCGAGTCCCCGGACCCAGGTCACCGGGTCAGTTCGGGACCCCGGACCCAGGTCGGGTCATGTCACGTCCCATGCCCGGGTCCCCGGGTTGGATTTTTACCCAGGCCCCGGGTCACAGGGTCATGTCGGGTCAACGGCCTGGGTACAAGGGTCTGGTGACCACCCCGACCCCAGGTCCCCGGGTCATGACGGGACACCGGACCAGGTCCCCGAGTCCGGTCGACACCACAGCCCCAGGTCACCGGGTCATGTCGGGACCCAGCCCGGGTCCCCGGGACGGGTTTTTACCCCAGCCGCAGATCACCGGGTCCTGTCGGGTACCCGGGTCGGGTCCCCTGGACAGGTCGGCACCCCGGCCCCGGGTCACGGGGTCATGTCGGGTCGCTGTCCCGGGTACCAGTGTCAGGTGACCACCCCGGCCCCGGGAGACGGAGTCATACCGGGTCCCCGGCCCGGGTCCCCGGGTTGCATCGGGACAAAAGCACCGGATCACTGGATCACGTGGGGGCCCGGGCCCGGGTCCCCGGGTTGCATCGGGACACCAGCGAAGGACCACCGGGTCCTGTCGGGTCCCCGGCCCGGGTCCCCTGGACAGGTCGTTAACCCGGCCCCAGGTCACCGGGTCGTGTCGGGTAACCGGCCTGGTTCCCAGGTTCCGGTGACCACCCCGGCACCAGGACCCCGGGTCCCGTGGGGACCCCGGCCCCAGGTGACCGGGTCACGCGGGGTCACCGGCCCCAGGTCAGCGGGTCACGTGGGGTCACCGGCCCCAGGTCAGCGGGTCACGTGGGGACACCGGCCCCAGGTCACCGCGTCAGGTCGGGACCCCGAACCCAGGTCCACGAGTCCGTCGACACCACAGCCCCGGGTCACCAAGTCGTGTCGGGTAACCGGCCTGGTTCCCAGGTTCCGATGACCACCCCGGCACCAGGACCCCGGGTCACGTGGGGACACCGGCCCCAGGTGACCGGGTCACGTGGGGTCACCGGCCCCAGGTGACCCGGTCACGTGGGGTCACCGGCCCCAGGTGACCGGGTCACGTGGGGTCACCGGCCCCAGGTGACCGGGTCACGTGGGGTCACCGGCCCCAGGTGACCGGGTCACGTGGGGACACCGGCCCCAGGTGACCTGGTCACGTGGGTTCACCGGCCCCAGGTGACCGGGTCACGTGGGGTCACCGGCCCCAGGTGACCGGGTCACGTGGGGACACCGGCCCCAGGTGACCGGGTCACGTGGGGTCACCGGACCCAGGTCAGCGGGTCACGTGGGGACACCGGCCCCAGGTAACCGGGTCATACCGAGTCCTCGGACCCAGGTCACCGGGTCAGTTCGGGACCCCGGACCCAGGTCGGGTCATGTCACGTCCCATGCCCGGGTCCCCGGGTTGGATTTTTACCCAGGCCCCGGGTCACAGGGTCATGTCGGGTCAACGGCCTGGGTACAAGGGTCTGGTGACCACCCCGACCCCAGGTCCCCGGGTCATGACGGGACACCGGACCAGGTCCCCGAGTCCGGTCGACACCACAGCCCCAGGTCACCGGGTCATGTCGGGACCCAGCCCGGGTCCCCGGGACGGGTTTTTACCCCAGCCGCAGATCACCGGGTCCTGTCGGGTACCCGGGTCGGGTCCCCTGGACAGGTCGGCACCCCGGCCCCGGGTCACGGGGTCATGTCGAGTCGCTGTCCCGGGTACCAGTGTCAGGTGACCACCCCGGCCCCGGGAGACGGAGTCATAACGGGTCCCCGGCCCAGGTCCCCGGGTTGCATCGGGACAAAAGCACCGGATCACTGGATCACGTGGGGGCCCGGGCCCGGGTCCCCGGGTTGCATCGGGACACCAGCGAAGGACCACCGGGTCCTGTCGGGTCCCCGGCCCGGGTCCCCTGGACAGGTCGTTAACCCGGCCCCAGGTCACCGGGTCATGTCGCGCACCCGGCCTGGTTCCCAGGTTCCGGTGACCACCCCGGCACCAGGACCCCGGGTCACGTGGGGACACCGGCCCCAGGTGACCGGGTCACGTGGGGACACCGGCCCCAGGTCATCGGGTCACGTGGGGTCACCGGCCCCAGGTGACCGGGTCACGTGGGGTCACCGGCACCAGGTGACCGGGTCACGTGGGGTCACCGGCCCCAGGTGACCTGGTCACGTGGGGTCACCGGCCCCAGGTGACCGGGTCACGTGGGGTCACCGGCCCCAGGTGACCGGGTCACGTGAGGTCACCGGCCCCAGGTGACCGGGTCACGTGGGGTCACCGGCCCCAGGTGACCGGGTCACGTGGGGTCACCGGCCCCAGGTGACCTGGTCACGTGGTGTCACCGGCCCCAGGTGACAGGGTCACGTGGGGTCACCGGCCCCAGGTGACCGGGTCACGTGGGGACACCGGCCCCAGGTGACCGGGTCACGTGGGGTCACCGGCCCCAGGTGACCGGGTCACGTGGGGTCACCGGCCCCAGGTGACCGGGTCACGTGAGGTCACCGGCCCCAGGTGAGCGGGTCACGTGGGGTCACCGGCCCCAGGTGACCGGGTCACGTGGGGTCACCGGCCCCAGGTGACCTGGTCACGTGGTGTCACCGGCCCCAGGTGACAGGGTCACGTGGGGTCACCGGCCCCAGGTGACCTGGTCACGTGGGGTCACCGGCCCCAGGTGACCGGGTCACGTGGGGTCACCGGCCCCAGGTGACCGGGTCACGTGGGGACACCGGCCCCAGGTGACCGGGTCACGTGGGGTCACCGGACCCAGGTCAGCGGGTCACGTGGGGACACCGGCCCCAGGTAACCGGGTCATACCGAGTCCTCGGACCCAGGTCACCGGGTCAGTTCGGGACCCCGGACCCAGGTCGGGTCATGTCACGTCCCATGCCCGGGTCCCCGGGTTGGATTTTTACCCAGGCCCCGGGTCACAGGGTCATGTCGGGTCAACGGCCTGGGTACAAGGGTCTGGTGACCACCCCGACCCCAGGTCCCCGGGTCATGACGGGACACCGGACCAGGTCCCCGAGTCCGGTCGACACCACAGCCCCAGGTCACCGGGTCATGTCGGGACCCAGCCCGGGTCCCCGGGACGGGTTTTTACCCCAGCCGCAGATCACCGGGTCCTGTCGGGTACCCGGGTCGGGTCCCCTGGACAGGTCGGCACCCCGGCCCCGGGTCACGGGGTCATGTGGAGTCGCTGTCCCGGGTACCAGTGTCAGGTGACCACCCCGGCCCCGGGAGACGGAGTCATACCGGGTCCCCGGCCCAGGTCCCCGGGTTGCATCGGGACAAAAGCACCGGATCACTGGATCACGTGGGGGCCCGGGCCCGGGTCCCCGGGTTGCATCGGGACACCAGCGAAGGACCACCGGGTCCTGTCGGGTCCCCGGCCCGGGTCCCCTGGACAGGTCGTTAACCCGGCCCCAGGTCACCGGGTCATGTCGCGCACCCGGCCTGGTTCCCAGGTTCCGGTGACCACCCCGGCACCAGGACCCCGGGTCACGTGGGGACACCGGCCCCAGGTGACCGGGTCACGTGGGGACACCGGCCCCAGGTCATCGGGTCACGTGGGGTCACCGGCCCCAGGTGACCGGATCACGTGGGGTCACCGGCACCAGGTGACCGGGTCACGTGGGGTCACCGGCCCCAGGTGACCTGGTCACGTGGGGTCACCGGCCCCAGGTGACCGGGTCACGTGGGGTCACCGGCCCCAGGTGACCGGGTCACGTGAGGTCACCGGCCCCAGGTGACCGGGTCACGTGGGGTCACCGGCCCCAGGTGACCGGGTCACGTGGGGTCACCGGCCCCAGGTGACCTGGTCACGTGGGGTCACCGGCCCCAGGTGACAGGGTCACGTGGGGTCACCGGCCCCAGGTGACCGGGTCACGTGGGGACACCGGCCCCAGGTGACCGGGTCACGTGGGGTCACCGGCCCCAGGTGACCGGGTCACGTGGGGTCACCGGCCCCAGGTGACCGGGTCACGTGAGGTCACCGGCCCCAGGTGACCGGGTCACGTGGGGTCACCGGCCCCAGGTGACCGGGTCACGTTGGGTCACCGGCCCCAGGTGACCGGGTCACGTTGGGTCACCGGCCCCAGGTGACCGGGTCACGTGGGGACACCGGCCTCAGGTCAGCGGGTCACGTGGGGACCCCGGACCCAGGTCAGCGGGTCACGTGGGGACACCGGCCCCAGGTGACCGGGTCACGTTGGGTCACCGGCCCCAGGTGACCGGGTCACGTGGGGACACCGGCCTCAGGTCAGCGGGTCACGTGGGGACCCCGGACCCAGGTCAGCGGGTCACGTGGGGACACCGGCCCCAGGTAACCGGGTCATACCGAGTCCCCGGACCCAGGTCACCGGGTCAGTTCGGGACCCCGGACCCAGGTCGGGTCATGTCACGTCCCATGCCCGGGTCCCCGGGTTGGATTTTTACCCAGGCCCCGGGTCACAGGGTCATGTCGGGTCAACGGCCTGGGTACAACGGTCTGGTGACCACCCCGACCCCAGGTCTCCGGGTCATGACGGGACACCGGACCAGGTCCCCGAGTCCGGTCGACACCACAGCCTCAGGTCACCGGGTCATGTCGGGACCCAGCCCGGGTCCCCGGGACGGGTTTTTACCCCAGCCGCAGATCACCGGGTCCTGTCGGGTACCCGGGTCGGGTCCCCTGGACAGGTCGGCACCCCGGCCCCGGGTCACGGGGTCATGTCGGGTCGCTGTCCCGGGTACCAGTGTCAGGTGACCACCCCGGCCCCGGGAGACGGAGTCATACCGGGTCCCCGGCCCGGGTCCCCGGGTTGCATCGGGACAAAAGCACCGGATCACTGGATCACGTGGGGGCCCGGGCCCGGGTCCCCGGGTTGCATCGGGACACCAGCGAAGGACCACCGGGTCCTGTCGGGTCCCCGGCCCGGGTCCCCTGGACAGGTCGTTAACCCGGCCCCAGGTCACCGGGTCATGTCGCGCACCCGGCCTGGTTCCCACGTTCCGGTGACCACCCCGGCACCAGGACCCCGGGTCCCGTGGGGACCCCGGCCCCAGGTGACCGGGTCACGCGGGGTCACCGGCCCCAGGTCAGCGGGTCACGTGGGGTCACCGGCCCCAGGTCAGCGGGTCACGTGGGGACACCGGCCCCAGGTCAGCGGGTCACGTGGGGACACCGGCCCCAGGTCACCGCGTCAGGTCGGGACCCCGAACCCAGGTCCACGAGTCCGTCGACACCACAGCCCCGGGTCACCGGGTCGTGTCGGGTAACCGGCCTGGTTCCCAGGTTCCGATGACCACCCCGGCACCAGGACTCTGGGTCACGTGGGGTCACCGGCCCCAGGTGACCGGGTCACGTGGGGACACCGGCCCCAGGTGACCGTGTCACGTGGGGTCACCGGCCCCAGGTCAGCGGGTCACGTGGGGTCACCGGCCCCAGGTGACCGGGTCACGTGGGGTCACCGGCCCCAGGTGACCGGGTCACGTGGGGTCACCGGCACCAGGTGACTGGGTCACGTGGGGTCACCGGCCCCAGGTGACCTGGTCACGTGGGGTCACCGGCCCCAGGTGACCGGGTCACGTGGGGTCACCGGCCCCAGGTGACCGGGTCACGTGGGGTCACCGGCCCCAGGTGACCGGGTCACGTGGGGTCACCGGCCCCAGGTGACCGGGTCACGTGGGGTCACCGGCCCCAGGTCAGCGGGTCACGTGGGGACCCCGGCCCCAGGTGACCGGGTCACGTGGGGACACCGGCCCCAGGTGACCGGGTCACGTGGGGTCACCGGCCCCAGGTCAGCGGGTCACGTGGGGACCCCGGACCCAGGTGACCAGGTCACGTGGGGACCCCGGACCCAGGTAACCGGGTCATACCGAGTCCCCGGACCCAGGTCACCGGGTCAGTTCGGGACCCCGGACCCAGGTCGGGTCATGTCACGTCCCATGCCCGGGTCCCCGGGTTGGATTTTTACCCAGGCCCCGGGTCACAGGGTCATGTCGGGTCAACGGCCTGGGTACAAGGGTCTGGTGACCACCCCGACCCCAGGTCCCGGGGTCATGACGGGACACCGGACCAGGTCCCCGAGTCCGGTCGACACCACAGCCCCAGGTCACCGGGTCATGTCGGGACCCAGCCCGGGTCCCCGGGACGGGTTTTTACCCCAGCCGCAGATCACCGGGTCCTGTCGGGTACCCGGGTCGGGTCCCCTGGACAGGTCGGCACCCCGGCCCCGGGTCACGGGGTCATGTCGGGTCGCTGTCCCGGGTACCAGTGTCAGGTGACCACCCCGGCCCCGGGAGACGGAGTCATACCGGGTCCCCGGCCCAGGTCCCCGGGTTGCATCGGGACAAAAGCACCGGATCACTGGATCACGTGGGGGCCCGGGCCCGGGTCCCCGGGTTGCATCGGGACACCAGCGAAGGACCACCGGGTCCTGTCGGGTCCCCGGCCCGGGTCCCCTGGACAGGTCGTTAACCCGGCCCCAGGTCACCGGGTCGTGTCGGGTAACCGGCCTGGTTCCCAGGTTCCGGTGACCACCCCGGCACCAGGACCCCGGGTCCCGTGGGGACCCCGGCCCCAGGTGACCGGGTCACGCGGGGTCACGGGCCCCAGGTCAGCGGGTCACGTGGGGTCACCGGCCCCAGGTCAGCGGGTCACGTGGGGACACCGGCCCCAGGTCACCGCGTCAGGTCGGGACCCCGAACCCAGGTCCACGAGTCCGTCGACACCACAGCCCCGGGTCACCAAGTCGTGTCGGGTAACCGGCCTGGTTCCCAGGTTCCGATGACCACCCCGGCACCAGGACCCCGGGTCACGTGGGGACACCGGCCCCAGGTGACCGGGTCACGTGGGGTCACCGGCCCCAGGTGACCCGGTCACGTGGGGTCACCGGCCCCAGGTGACCGGGTCACGTGGGGACACCGGCCCCAGGTGACCGGGTCACGTGGGGTCACCGGCCCCAGGTGACCGGGTCACGTGGGGTCACCGACCCCAGGTGACCTGGTCACGTGGGGTCACCGGCCCCAGGTGACCGGGTCACGTGGGGTCACCGGCCCCAGGTGACCGGGTCACGTGAGGTCACCGGCCCCAGGTGACCGGGTCACGTGGGGTCACCGGCCCCAGGTGACCGGGTCACGTGGGGTCACCGGCCCCAGGTGACCGGGTCACGTGGGGTCACCGGCCCCAGGTCAGCGGGTCACGTGGGGTCACCGGCCCCAGGTGACCTGGTCACGTGGGGTCACCGGCCCCAGGTGACCGGGTCACGTGGGGTCACCGGCCCCAGGTGACCGGGTCACGTGGGGTCACCGGACCCAGGTCAGCGGGTCACGTGGGGACACCGGCCCCAGGTAACCGGGTCATACCGAGTCCCCGGACCCAGGTCACCGGGTCATGACGGGACACCGGACCAGGTCCCCGAGTCCGGTCGACACCACAGCCCCAGGTCACCGGGTCATGTCGGGACCCAGCCCGGGTCCCCGGGACGGGTTTTTACCCCAGCCGCAGATCACCGGGTCCTGTCGGGTACCCGGGTCGGGTCCCCTGGACAGGTCGGCACCCCGGCCCCGGGTCACGGGGTCATGTCGAGTCGCTGTCCCAGGTACCAGTGTCAGGTGACCACCCCGGCCCCGGGAGACGGAGTCATACCGGGTCCCCGGCCCAGGTCCCCGGGTTGCATCGGGACAAAAGCACCGGATCACTGGATCACGTGGGGGCCCGGGCGCGGGTCCCCGGGTTGCATCGGGACACCAGCGAAGGACCACCAGGTCCTGTCGGGTCCCCAGCCCGGGTCCCCTGGACAGGTCGTTAACCCGGCCCCAGGTCACCGGGTCATGTCGCGCACCCGGCCTGGTTCCCAGGTTCCGGTGACCACCCCGGCACCAGGACCCCGGGTCACGTGGGGACACCGGCCCCAGGTGACCGGGTCACGTGGGGTCACCGGCCCCAGGTGACCGGGTCACGTGGGGTCACCGGCCCCAGGTGACCGGGTCACTTGAGGTCACCGGCCCCAGGTGACCGGGTCACGTGGGGTCACCGGCCCCAGGTGACCGGGTCACGTGGGGTCACCGGCCCCAGGTGACCTGGTCACGTGGGGTCACCGGCCCCAGGTGACCGGGTCACGTGGGGTCACCGGCCCCAGGTGACCGGGTCACGTGGGGACACCGGCCCCAGGTGACCGGGTCACGTGGGGTCACCGGCCCCAGGTGACCGGGTCACGTGGGGTCACCTGCCCCAGGTGACCGGGTCACGTGAGGTCACCGGCCCCAGGTGACCGGGTCACGTGGGGTCACCGGCCCCAGGTGACCGGGTCACGTGGGGTCACCGGCCCCAGGTGACCGGGTCACGTGGGGTCACCGGCCCCAGGTGACCGGGTCACGTGGGGTCACCGGCCCCAGGTGACCGGGTCACGTGGGGACACCGGCCCCAGGTGACCGGGTCACGTGGGGTCACCGGCCCCAGGTGACCGGGTCACGTGGGGACACCGGCCTCAGGTCAGCGGGTCACGTGGGGACACCGGACCCAGGTCAGCGGGTCACGTGGGGACACCGGCCCCAGGTAACCGGGTCATACCGAGTCCCCGGACCCAGGTCACCGGGTGAGTTCGGGACCCCGGACCCAGGTCGGGTCATGTCACGTCCCATGCCCGGGTCCCCGGGTTGGATTTTTACCCAGGCCCCGGGTCACAGGGTCATGTCGGGTCAACGGCCTGGGTACAAGGGTCTGGTGACCACCCCGACCTCAGGTCTCCGGGTCATGACGGGACACCGGACCAGGTCCCCGAGTCCGGTCGACACCACAGCCCCAGGTCACCGGGTCATGTCGGGTACCCGGGTCGGGTCCCCTGGACAGGTCGGCACCCCGGCCCCGGGTCACGGGGTCATGTCGGGTCGCTGTCCCGGGTACCAGTGTCAGGTGACCACCCCAGCCCCGGGAGACGGAGTCATACCGGGTCCCCGGCCCAGGTCCCCGGGTTGCATCGGGACAAAAGCACCGGATCACTGGATCACGTGGGGTCCCGGGCCCGGGTCCCCGGGTTGCATCGGGACACCAGCGAAGGACCACCGGGTCCTGTCGGGTCCCCGGCCCGGGTCCCCTGGACAGGTCGTTAACCCGGCCCCAGGTCACCGGGTCGTGTCGGGTAACCGGCCTGGTTCCCAGGTTCCGGTGACCACCCCGGCACCAGGACCCCGGGTCCCGTGGGGACCCCGGCCCCAGGTGACCGGGTCACGCGGGGTCACCGGCCCCAGGTCAGCGGGTCATGTGGGGTCACCGGCCCCAGGTGACCTGGTCACGTGGGGTCACCGGCCCCAGGTGACCGGGTCACGTGGGGTCACCGGCACCAGGTGACCGGGTCACGTGGGGTCACCGGCCCCAGGTGACCTGGTCACGTGGGGTCACCGGCCCCAGGTGACCGGGTCACGTGGGGTCACCGGCCCCAGGTGACCGGGTCACGTGGGGTCACCGGCCCCAGGTGACCGGGTCACGTGAGGTCACCGGCCCCAGGTGACCGGGTCACGTGGGGTCACCGGCCCCAGGTGACCGGGTCACGTGGAGTCACCGGCCCCAGGTGACCGGGTCACGTGGGGTCACCGGCCCCAGGTGACCGGGTCACGTGGGGTCACCGGCCCCAGGTGACCGGGTCACGTGAGGTCACCGGCCCCAGGTGACCGGGTCACGTGGGGTCACCGGCCCCAGGTGACCGGGTCACGTGGGGTCACCGGCCCCAGGTGACCGGGTCACGTGGGGTCACCGGCCCCAGGTGACCGGGTCACGTGAGGTCACCGGCCCCAGGTGACCGGGTCACGTGGGGTCACCGGCCCCAGGTGACCGGGTCACGTGGGGTCACCGGCCCCAGGTGACCGGGTCACGTGGGGTCACCGGCCCCAGGTCAGTGGGTCACGTGGGGTCACCGGCCCCAGGTGACCGGGTCACGTGGGGTCACCGGCCCCAGGTGACCGGGTCACGTGGGGTCACCGGCCCCAGGTCAGCGGGTCACGTGGGGTCACCGGACCCAGGTCAGCGGGTCACGTGGGGACACCGGCCCCAGGTAACCGGGTCATACCGAGTCCCCGGACCCAGGTCACCGGGTGAGTTCGGGACCCCGGACCCAGGTCGGGTCATGTCACGTCCCATGCCCGGGTCCCCGGGTTGGATTTTTACCCAGGCCCCGGGTCACAGGGTCATGTCGGGTCAACGGCCTGGGTACAAGGGTCTGGTGACCACCCTGACCCCAGGTCCCCGGGTCATGACGGGACACCGGACCAGGTCCCCGAGTCCGGTCGACACCACAGCCCCAGGTCACCGGGTCATGTCGGGACCCAGCCCGGGTCCCCGGGACGGGTTTTTACCCCAGCCGCAGATCACCGGGTCCTGTCGGGTACCCGGGTCGGGTCCCCTGGACAGGTCGGCACCCCGGCCCCGGGTCACGGGGTCATGTCGAGTCGCTGTCCCGGGTACCAGTGTCAGGTGACCACCCCGGCCCCGGGAGACGGAGTCATACCGGGTCCCCGGCCCAGGTCCCCGGGTTGCATCGGGACAAAAGCACCGGATCACTGGATCACGTGGGGGCCCGGGCGCGGGTCCCCGGGTTGCATCGGGACACCAGCGAAGGACCACCGGGTCCTGTCGGGTCCCCGGCCCGGGTCCCCTGGACAGGTCGTTAACCCGGCCCCAGGTCACCGGGTCATGTCGCGCACCCGGCCTGGTTCCCAGGTTCCGGTGACCACCCCGGCACCAGGACCCCGGGTCCCGTGGGGACACCGGCCCCAGGTGACCGGGTCACGTGGGGTCACCGGCACCAGGTGACCGGGTCACGTGGGGTCACCGGCACCAGGTGACCTGGTCACGTGGGGTCACCGGCCCCAGGTGACCGGGTCACGTGGGGTCACCGGCCCCAGGTGACCGGGTCACGTGAGGTCACCGGCCCCAGGTGACCGGGTCACGTGGGGTCACCGGCCCCAGGTGACCGGGTCACGTGGGGTCACCGGCCCCAGGTGACCTGGTCACGTGGGGTCACCGGCCCCAGGTGACCGGGTCACGTGGGGTCACCGGCCCCAGGTGACCGGGTCACGTGGGGACACCGGCCCCAGGTGACCGGGTCACGTGGGGTCACCGGCCCCAGGTGACCGGGTCACGTGGGGTCACCTGCCCCAGGTGACCGGGTCACGTGAGGTCACCGGCCCCAGGTGACCGGGTCACGTGGGGTCACCGGCCCCAGGTGACCGGGTCACGTGGGGTCACCGGCCCCAGGTGACCGGGTCACGTGGGGACACCGGCCCCAGGTGACCGGGTCACGTGGGGTCACCGGCCCCAGGTGACCGGGTCACGTGGGGACACCGGCCCCAGGTGACCTGGTCACGTGGGGTCACCGGCCCCAGGTGACTGGGTCACGTGGGGTCACCGGCCCCAGGTGACCGGGTCACGTGGGGACACCGGCCTCAGGTCAGCGGGTCACGTGGGGACCCCGGACCCAGGTCAGCGGGTCACGTGGGGACACCGGCCCCAGGTAACCGGGTCATACCGAGTCCCCGGACCCAGGTCACCGGGTGAGTTCGGGACCCCGGACCCAGGTCGGGTCATGTCACGTCCCATGCCCGGGTCCCCGGGTTGGATTTTTACCCAGGCCCCGGGTCACAGGGTCATGTCGGGTCAACGGCCTGGGTACAAGGGTCTGGTGACCACCCCGACCTCAGGTCTCCGGGTCATGACGGGACACCGGACCAGGTCCCCGAGTCCGGTCGACACCACAGCCCCAGGTCACCGGGTCATGTCGGGTACCCTGGTCGGGTCCCCTGGACAGGTCGGCACCCCGGCCCCGGGTCACGGGGTCATGTCGGGTCGCTGTCCCGGGTACCAGTGTCAGGTGACCACCCCGGCCCCGGGAGACGGAGTCATACCGGGTCCCCGGCCCAGGTCCCCGGGTTGCATCGGGACAAAAGCACCGGATCACTGGATCACGTGGGGTCCCGGGCCCGGGTCCCCGGGTTGCATCGGGACACCAGCGAAGGACCACCGGGTCCTGTCGGGTCCCCGGCCCGGGTCCCCTGGACAGGTCGTTAACCCGGCCCCAGGTCACCGGGTCGTGTCGGGTAACCGGCCTGGTTCCCACGTTCCGGTGACCACCCCGGCACCAGGACCCCGGGTCCCGTGGGGACCCCGGCCCCAGGTGACCGGGTCACGCGGGGTCACCGGCCCCAGGTCAGCGGGTCACGTGGGGTCACCGGCCCCAGGTGACCTGGTCACGTGGGGTCACCGGCCCCAGGTGACCGGGTCACGTGGGGTCACCGGCACCAGGTGACTGGGTCACGTGGGGTCACCGGCCCCAGGTGACCTGGTCACGTGGGGTCACCGGCCCCAGGTGACCGGGTCACGTGGGGTCACCGGCACCAGGTGACCGGGTCACGTGGGGTCACCGGCCCCAGGTGACCGGGTCACGTGGGGTCACCAGCCCCAGGTGACCGGGTCACGTGAGGTCACCGGCCCCAGGTGACCGGGTCACGTGGGGTCACCGGCCCCAGGTGACCGGGTCACGTGGGGTCACCGGCCCCAGGTGACCGGGTCACGTGGGGTCACCGGCCCCAGGTGACCGGGTCACGTGGGGTCACCGGCCCCAGGTCAGCGGGTCACGTGGGGTCACCGGCCCCAGGTGACCTGGTCACGTGGGGTCACCGGCCCCAGGTGACCGGGTCACGTGGGGTCACCGGCCCCAGGTGACCGGGTCACGTGGGGTCACCGGACCCAGGTCAGCAGGTCACGTGGGGACACCGGCCCCAGGTAACCGGGTCATACCGAGTCCCCGGACCCAGGTCACCGGGTGAGTTCGGGACCCCGGACCCAGGTCGGGTCATGTCACGTCCCATGCCCGGGTCCCCGGGTTGGATTTTTACCCAGGCCCCGGGTCACAGGGTCATGTCGGGTCAACGGCCTGGGTACAAGGGTCTGGTGACCACCCCGACCCCAGGTCCCCGGGTCATGACGGGACACCGGACCAGGTCCCCGAGTCCGGTCGACACCACAGCCCCAGGTCACCGGGTCATGTCGGGACCCAGCCCGGGTCCCCGGGACGGGTTTTTACCCCAGCCGCAGATCACCGGGTCCTGTCGGGTACCCGGGTCGGGTCCCCTGGACAGGTCGGCACCCCGGCCCCGGGTCACGGGGTCATGTGGAGTCGCTGTCCCGGGTACCAGTGTCAGGTGACCACCCCGGCCCCGGGAGACGGAGTCATACCAGGTCCCCGGCCCAGGTCCCCGGGTTGCATCGGGACAAAAGCACCGGATCACTGGATCACGTGGGGGCCCGGGCCCGGGTCCCCGGGTTGCATCGGGACACCAGCGAAGGACCACCGGGTCCTGTCGGGTCCCCGGCCCGGGTCCCCTGGACAGGTCGTTAACCCGGCCCCAGGTCACCGGGTCGTGTCGGGTAACCGGCCTGGTTCCCAGGTTCCGGTGACCACCCCGGCACCAGGACCCCGGGTCCCGTGGGGACCCCGGCCCCAGGTGACCGGGTCACGCGGGGTCACCGGCCCCAGGTCAGCGGGTCATGTGGGGTCACCGGCCCCAGGTGACCTGGTCACGTGGGGTCACCGGCCCCAGGTGACCGGGTCACGTGGGGTCACCGGCACCAGGTGACCGGGTCACGTGGGGTCACCGGCCCCAGGTGACCTGGTCACGTGGGGTCACCGGCCCCAGGTGACCGGGTCACGTGGGGTCACCGGCACCAGGTGACCGGGTCACGTGGGGTCACCGGCCCCAGGTGACCTGGTCACGTGGGGTCACCGGCCCCAGGTGACCGGGTCACGTGGGGTCACCGGCCCCAGGTGACCGGGTCACGTGAGGTCACCGGCCCCAGGTGACCGGGTCACGTGGGGTCACCGGCCCCAGGTGACCGGGTCACGTGGAGTCACCGGCCCCAGGTGACCGGGTCACGTGGGGTCACCGGCCCCAGGTGACCGGGTCACGTGGGGTCACCGGCCCCAGGTGACCGGGTCACGTGAGGTCACCGGCCCCAGGTGACCGGGTCACGTGGGGTCACCGGCCCCAGGTGACCGGGTCACGTGGGGTCACCGGCCCCAGGTGACCGGGTCACGTGGGGTCACCGGCCCCAGGTGACCGGGTCACGTGAGGTCACCGGCCCCAGGTGACCGGGTCACGTGGGGTCACCGGCCCCAGGTGACCGGGTCACGTGGGGTCACCGGCCCCAGGTGACCGGGTCACGTGGGGTCACCGGCCCCAGGTCAGTGGGTCACGTGGGGTCACCGGCCCCAGGTGACCGGGTCACGTGGGGTCACCGGCCCCAGGTGACCGGGTCACGTGGGGTCACCGGCCCCAGGTCAGCGGGTCACGTGGGGTCACCGGACCCAGGTCAGCGGGTCACGTGGGGACACCGGCCCCAGGTAACCGGGTCATACCGAGTCCCCGGACCCAGGTCACCGGGTGAGTTCGGGACCCCGGACCCAGGTCGGGTCATGTCACGTCCCATGCCCGGGTCCCCGGGTTGGATTTTTACCCAGGCCCCGGGTCACAGGGTCATGTCGGGTCAACGGCCTGGGTACAAGGGTCTGGTGACCACCCTGACCCCAGGTCCCCGGGTCATGACGGGACACCGGACCAGGTCCCCGAGTCCGGTCGACACCACAGCCCCAGGTCACCGGGTCATGTCGGGACCCAGCCCGGGTCCCCGGGACGGGTTTTTACCCCAGCCGCAGATCACCGGGTCCTGTCGGGTACCCGGGTCGGGTCCCCTGGACAGGTCGGCACCCCGGCCCCGGGTCACGGGGTCATGTCGAGTCGCTGTCCCGGGTACCAGTGTCAGGTGACCACCCCGGCCCCGGGAGACGGAGTCATACCGGGTCCCCGGCCCAGGTCCCCGGGTTGCATCGGGACAAAAGCACCGGATCACTGGATCACGTGGGGGCCCGGGCGCGGGTCCCCGGGTTGCATCGGGACACCAGCGAAGGACCACCGGGTCCTGTCGGGTCCCCGGCCCGGGTCCCCTGGACAGGTCGTTAACCCGGCCCCAGGTCACCGGGTCATGTCGCGCACCCGGCCTGGTTCCCAGGTTCCGGTGACCACCCCGGCACCAGGACCCCGGGTCACGTGGGGACACCGGCCCCAGGTGACCGGGTCACGTGGGGTCACCGGCACCAGGTGACCGGGTCACGTGGGGTCACCGGCACCAGGTGACCTGGTCACGTGGGGTCACCGGCCCCAGGTGACCGGGTCACGTGGGGTCACCGGCCCCAGGTGACCGGGTCACGTGAGGTCACCGGCCCCAGGTGACCGGGTCACGTGGGGTCACCGGCCCCAGGTGACCGGGTCACGTGGGGTCACCGGCCCCAGGTGACCTGGTCACGTGGGGTCACCGGCCCCAGGTGACCGGGTCACGTGGGGTCACCGGCCCCAGGTGACCGGGTCACGTGGGGACACCGGCCCCAGGTGACCGGGTCACGTGGGGTCACCGGCCCCAGGTGACCGGGTCACGTGGGGTCACCTGCCCCAGGTGACCGGGTCACGTGAGGTCACCGGCCCCAGGTGACCGGGTCACGTGGGGTCACCGGCCCCAGGTGACCGGGTCACGTGGGGTCACCGGCCCCAGGTGACCGGGTCACGTGGGGTCACCGGCCCCAGGTGACCGGGTCACGTGGGGTCACCGGCCCCAGGTGACCTGGTCACGTGGGGTCACCGGCCCCAGGTGACTGGGTCACGTGGGGTCACCGGCCCCAGGTGACCGGGTCACGTGGGGACACCGGCCTCAGGTCAGCGGGTCACGTGGGGACCCCGGACCCAGGTCAGCGGGTCACGTGGGGACACCGGCCCCAGGTAACCGGGTCATACCGAGTCCCCGGACCCAGGTCACCGGGTGAGTTCGGGACCCCGGACCCAGGTCGGGTCATGTCACGTCACATGCCCGGGTCCCCGGGTTGGATTTTTACCCAGGCCCCGGGTCACAGGGTCATGTCGGGTCAACGGCCTGGGTACAAGGGTCTGGTGACCACCCCGACCTCAGGTCTCCGGGTCATGACGGGACACCGGACCAGGTCCCCGAGTCCGGTCGACACCAGAGCCCCAGGTCACCGGGTCATGTCGGGTACCCTGGTCGGGTCCCCTGGACAGGTCGGCACCCCGGCCCCGGGTCACGGGGTCATGTCGGGTCGCTGTCCCGGGTACCAGTGTCAGGTGACCACCCCGGCCCCGGGAGACGGAGTCATACCGGGTCCCCGGCCCAGGTCCCCGGGTTGCATCGGGACAAAAGCACCGGATCACTGGATCACGTGGGGTCCCGGGCCCGGGTCCCCGGGTTGCATCGGGACACCAGCGAAGGACCACCGGGTCCTGTCGGGTCCCCGGCCCGGGTCCCCTGGACAGGTCGTTAACCCGGCCCCAGGTCACCGGGTCGTGTCGGGTAACCGGCCTGGTTCCCACGTTCCGGTGACCACCCCGGCACCAGGACCCCGGGTCCCGTGGGGACCCCGGCCCCAGGTGACCGGGTCACGCGGGGTCACCGGCCCCAGGTCAGCGGGTCACGTGGGGTCACCGGCCCCAGGTGACCTGGTCACGTGGGGTCACCGGCCCCAGGTGACCGGGTCACGTGGGGTCACCGGCACCAGGTGACTGGGTCACGTGGGGTCACCGGCCCCAGGTGACCTGGTCACGTGGGGTCACCGGCCCCAGGTGACCGGGTCACGTGGGGTCACCGGCACCAGGTGACCGGGTCACGTGGGGTCACCGGCCCCAGGTGACCGGGTCACGTGGGGTCACCTGCCCCAGGTGACCGGGTCACGTGGGGTCACCAGCCCCAGGTGACCGGGTCACGTGAGGTCACCGGCCCCAGGTGACCGGGTCACGTGGGGTCACCGGCCCCAGGTGACCGGGTCACGTGGGGTCACCGGCCCCAGGTGACCGGGTCACGTGGGGTCACCGGCCCCAGGTCAGCGGGTCACGTGGGGTCACCGGCCCCAGGTGACCTGGTCACGTGGGGTCACCGGCCCCAGGTGACCGGGTCACGTGGGGTCACCGGCCCCAGGTGACCGGGTCACGTGGGGTCACCGGACCCAGGTCAGCAGGTCACGTGGGGACACCGGCCCCAGGTAACCGGGTCATACCGAGTCCCCGGACCCAGGTCACCGGGTGAGTTCGGGACCCCGGACCCAGGTCGGGTCATGTCACGTCCCATGCCCGGGTCCCCGGGTTGGATTTTTACCCAGGCCCCGGGTCACAGGGTCATGTCGGGTCAACGGCCTGGGTACAAGGGTCTGGTGACCACCCCGACCCCAGGTCCCCGGGTCATGACGGGACACCGGACCAGGTCCCCGAGTCCGGTCGACACCACAGCCCCAGGTCACCGGGTCATGTCGGGACCCAGCCCGGGTCCCCGGGACGGGTTTTTACCCCAGCCGCAGATCACCGGGTCCTGTCGGGTACCCGGGTCGGGTCCCCTGGACAGGTCGGCACCCCGGCCCCGGGTCACGGGGTCATGTGGAGTCGCTGTCCCGGGTACCAGTGTCAGGTGACCACCCCGGCCCCGGGAGACGGAGTCATACCGGGTCCCCGGCCCAGGTCCCCGGGTTGCATCGGGACAAAAGCACCGGATCACTGGATCACGTGGGGGCCCGGGCCCGGGTCCCCGGGTTGCATCGGGACACCAGCGAAGGACCACCGGGTCCTGTCGGGTCCCCGGCCCGGGTCCCCTGGACAGGTCGTTAACCCGGCCCCAGGTCACCGGGTCATGTCACGCACCCGGCCTGGTTCCCAGGTTCCGGTGACCACCCCGGCACCAGAACCCCGGGTCACGTGGGGACACCGGCCCCAGGTGACCGGGTCACGTGGAGACACCGGCCCCAGGTCATCGGGTCACGTGGGGTCACCGGCCCCAGGTGACCGGGTCACGTGGGGTCACCGGCACCAGGTGACCGGGTCACGTGGGGTCACCAGCCCCAGGTGACCTGGTCACGTGGGGTCACCGGCCCCAGGTGACCGGGTCACGTGGGGTCACCGGCCCCAGGTGACCGGGTCACGTGAGGTCACCGGCCCCAGGTGAGCGGGTCACGTGGGGTCACCGGCCCCAGGTGACCGGGTCACGTGGGGTCACCGGCCCCAGGTGACCTGGTCACGTGGGGTCACCGGCCCCAGGTGACCGGGTAACGTGGGGTCACCGGCCCCAGGTGACCGGGTCACGTGGGGACACCGGCCCCAGGTGACCGGGTCACGTGGGGTCACCGGCCCCAGGTGACCGGGTCACGTGAGGTCACCGGCCCCAGGTGACCGGGTCACGTGGGGTCACCGGCCCCAGGTGACCGGGTCACGTGGGGACACCGGCCCCAGGTGACCGGGTCACGTGGGGTCACCGGCCCCAGGTGACCGGGTCACGTGAGGTCACCGGCCCCAGGTGACCGGGTCACGTGGGGTCACCGGCCCCAGGTGACCGGGTCACGTGGGGTCACCGGCCCCAGGTGACCGGGTCACGTGGGGTCACCGGCCCCAGGTGACCGGGTCACGTGGGGTCACCGGCCCCAGGTGACCGGGTCACGTGGGGACACCGGCCTCAGGTCAGCGGGTCACGTGGGGTCACCGGACCCAGGTCAGCGGGTCACGTGGGGACACCGGCCCCAGGTAACCGGGTCATACCGAGTCCCCGGACCCAGGTCACCGGGTGAGTTCGGGACCCCGGACCCAGGTCGGGTCATGTCACGTCCCATGCCCGGGTCCCCGGGTTGGATTTTTACCCAGGCCCCGGGTCACAGGGTCATGTCGGGTCAACGGCCTGGATACAAGGGTCTGGTGACCACCCCGACCCCAGGTCTCCGGGTCATGACGGGACACCGGACCAGGTCCCCGAGTCCGGTCGACACCACAGCCCCAGGTCACCGGGTCATGTCGGGACCCAGCCCGGGTCCCCGGGACGGGTTTTTACCCCAGCCACAGATCACCGGGTCCTGTCGGGTACCCGGGTCGGGTCCCCTGGACAGGTCGGCACCCCGGCCCCGGGTCACGGGGTCATGTCGGGTCGCTGTCCCGGGTACCAGTGTCAGGTGACCACCCCGGCCCCGGGAGACGGAGTCATACCGGGTCCCCGGCCCGGGTCCCCGGGTTGCATCGGGACAAAAGCACCGGATCACTGGATCACGTGGGGGCCCGGGCCCGGGTCCCCGGGTTGCATCGGGACACCAGCGAAGGACCACCGGGTCCTGTCGGGTCCCCGGCCCGGGTCCCCTGGACAGGTCGTTAACCCGGCCCCAGGTCACCGGGTCATGTCGCGCACCCGGCCTGGTTCCCACGTTCCGGTGACCACCCCGGCACCAGGACCCCGGGTCCCGTGGGGACCCCGGCCCCAGGTGACCGGGTCACGCGGGGTCACCGGCCCCAGGTCAGCGGGTCACGTGGGGTCACCGGCCCCAGGTCAGCGGGTCACGTGGGGACACCGGCCCCAGGTCAGCGGGTCACGTGGGGACACCGGCCCCAGGTCACCGCGTCAGGTCGGGACCCCGAACCCAGGTCCACGAGTCCGTCGACACCACAGCCCCGGGTCACCGGGTCATGTCGGGTAACCGGCCTGGTTCCCAGGTTCCGATGACCACCCCGGCACCAGGACCCCGGGTCACGTGGGGACACCGGCCCCAGGTGACCGGGTCACGTGGGGTCACCGGACCCAGGTGACCCGGTCACGTGGGGACACCGGCCCCAGGTGACCGGGTCACGTGGGGTCACCTGCACCAGGTGACCGGGTCACGTGGGGTCACCGGCTCCAGGTGACCGGGTCACGTGGGGACACCGGCCCCAGGTGACCCGGTCACGTGGGGTCACCTGCACCAGGTGACCGGGTCACGTGGGGTCACCGGCTCCAGGTGACCGGGTCACGTGGGGTCACCGGCCCCAGGTGACCGGGTCACGTGGGGTCACCGGCCCCAGGTGACCGGGTCACGTGGGGACACCGGCCCCAGGTGACCGGGTCACGTGGGGTCACCGGACCCAGGTCAGCGGGTCACGTGGGGACACCGGCCCCAGGTAACCGGGTCATACCGAGTCCTCGGACCCAGGTCACCGGGTCAGTTCGGGACCCCGGACCCAGGTCGGGTCATGTCACGTCCCATGCCCGGGTCCCCGGGTTGGATTTTTACCCAGGCCCCGGGTCAGAGGGTCATGTCGGGTCAACGGCCTGGGTACAAGGGTCTGGTGACCACCCCGACCCCAGGTCCCCGGGTCATGACGGGACACCGGACCAGGTCCCCGAGTCCGGTCGACACCACAGCCCCAGGTCACCGGGTCATGTCGGGACCCAGCCCGGGTCCCCGGGACGGGTTTTTACCCCAGCCGCAGATCACCGGGTCCTGTCGGGTACCCGGGTCGGGTCCCCTGGACAGGTCGGCACCCCGGCCCCGGGTCACGGGGTCATGTGGAGTCGCTGTCCCGGGTACCAGTGTCAGGTGACCACCCCGGCCCCGGGAGACGGAGTCATACCGGGTCCCCGGCCCAGGTCCCCGGGTTGCATCGGGACAAAAGCACCGGATCACTGGATCACGTGGGGGCCCGGGCCCGGGTCCCCGGGTTGCATCGGGACACCAGCGAAGGACCACCGGGTCCTGTCGGGTCCCCGGCCCGGGTCCCCTGGACAGGTCGTTAACCCGGCCCCAGGTCACCGGGTCATGTCGCGCACCCGGCCTGGTTCCCAGGTTCTGGTGACCACCCCGGCACCAGGACCCCGGGTCACGTGGGGACACCGGCCCCAGGTGACCGGGTCACGTGGGGACACCGGCCCCAGGTCATCGGGTCACGTGGGGTCACCGGCCCCAGGTGACCGGGTCACGTGGGGTCACCGGCACCAGGTGACCGGGTCACGTGGGGTCACCGGCCCCAGGTGACCTGGTCACGTGGGGTCACCGGCCCCAGGTGACCGGGTCACGTGGGGTCACCGGCCCCAGGTGACCGGGTCACGTGAGGTCACCGGCCCCAGGTGACCGGGTCACGTGGGGTCACCGGCCCCAGGTGACCGGGTCACGTGGGGTCACCGGCCCCAGGTGACCTGGTCACGTGGGGTCACCGGCCCCAGGTGACCGGGTCACGTGGGGTCACCGGCCCCAGGTGACCGGGTCACGTGGGGACACCGGCCCCAGGTGACCGGGTCACGTGGGGTCACCGGCCCCAGGTCAGCGGGTCACGTGGGGTCACCGGCCCCAGGTGACCGGGTCACGTGGGGTCACCGGCCCCAGGTGACCGGGTCACGTGGGGACACCGGCCCCAGGTGACCGGGTCACGTGGGGTCAC
This sequence comes from Somateria mollissima, assembly GCA_951411735.1. NCBI lineage: Eukaryota > Metazoa > Chordata > Aves > Anseriformes > Anatidae > Somateria > Somateria mollissima. Next base: position 721,054 of record CATOCB010000075.1, read on the forward strand.
CGGACCCAGGTCAGCGGGTCACGTGGGGACACCGGCCCCAGGTAACCGGGTCATACCGAGTCCTCGGACCCAGGTCACCGGGTCAGTTCGGGACCCCGGACCCAGGTCGGGTCATGTCACGTCCCATGCCCGGGTCCCCGGGTTGGATTTTTACCCAGGCCCCGGGTCACAGGGTCATGTCGGGTCAACGGCCTGGGTACAAGGGTCTGGTGACCACCCCGACCCCAGGTCCCCGGGTCATGACGGGACACCGGACCAGGTCCCCGAGTCCGGTCGACACCACAGCCCCAGGTCACCGGGTCATGTCGGGACCCAGCCCGGGTCCCCGGGACGGGTTTTTACCCCAGCCGCAGATCACCGGGTCCTGTCGGGTCCCCGGCCCGGGTCCCCTGGACAGGTCGATAACCCGGCCCCAGGTCACCGGGTCCTGTCGCGCACCCGGCCTGGTTCCCACGTTCCGGTGACCACCCTGGCACCAGGACCCCGGGTCCCGTGGGGACCCCGGCCCCAGGTGACCGGGTCACGCGGAGTCACCGGCCCCAGGTCAGCGGGTCACGTGGGGTCACCGGCCCCAGGTCAGCGGGTCACGTGGGGACACCGGCCCCAGGTCAGCGGGTCACGTGGGGACACCGGCCCCAGGTCACCGCGTCAGGTCGGGACCCCGAACCCAGGTCCACGAGTCCGTCGACACCACAGCCCCGGGTCACCGGGTCGTGTCGGGTAACCGGCCTGGTTCCCAGGTTCCGATGACCACCCCGGCACCAGGACTCTGGGTCACGTGGGGTCACCGGCCCCAGGTGACCGGGTCACGTGGGGACACCGGCCCCAGGTGACCGGGTCACGTGGGGTCACCGGCCCCAGGTCAGCGGGTCACGTGGGGTCACCGGCCCCAGGTGACCTGGTCACGTGGGGTCACCGGCCCCAGGTGACCGGGTCACGTGGGGTCACCGGCCCCAGGTGACCGGGTCACGTGAGGTCACCGGCCCCAGGTGACCGGGTCACGTGGGGTCACCGGCCCCAGGTGACCGGGTCACGTGGGGTCACCGGCCCCAGGTGACCGGGTCACGTGGCGTCACCGGCCCCAGGTGACCGGGTCACGTGGGGTCACCGGCCCCAGGTGACCGGGTCACGTGGGGTCACCGGCCCCAGGTGACCGGGTCACGTGGGTTCACCGGCCCCAGGTCAGCGGGTCACGTGGGGTCACCGGCCCCAGGTGACCTGGTCACGTGGGGTCACCGGCCCCAGGTGACCGGGTCACGTGGGGACACCGGCCCCAGGTGACCGGGTCACGTGGGGTCACCGGACCCAGGTCAGCGGGTCACGTGGGGACACCGGCCCCAGGTAACCGGGTCATACCGAGTCCTCGGACCCAGGTCACCGGGTCAGTTCGGGACCCCGGACCCAGGTCGGGTCATGTCACGTCCCATGCCCGGGTCCCCGGGTTGGATTTTTACCCAGGCCCCGGGTCACAGGGTCATGTCGGGTCAACGGCCTGGGTACAAGGGTCTGGTGACCACCCCGACCCCAGGTCCCCGGGTCATGACGGGACACCGGACCAGGTCCCCGAGTCCGGTCGACACCACAGCCCCAGGTCACCGGGTCATGTCGGGACCCAGCCCGGGTCCCCGGGACGGGTTTTTACCCCAGCCGCAGATCACCGGGTCCTGTCGGGTACCCGGGTCGGGTCCCCTGGACAGGTCGGCACCCCGGCCCCGGGTCACGGGGTCATGTCGAGTCGCTGTCCCGGGTACCAGTGTCAGGTGACCACCCCGGCCCCGGGAGACGGAGTCATACCGGGTCCCCGGCCCAGGTCCCCGGGTTGCATCGGGACAAAAGCACCGGATCACTGGATCACGTGGGGGCCCGGGCCCGGGTCCCCGGGTTGCATCGGGACACCAGCGAAGGACCACCGGGTCCTGTCGGGTCCCCGGCCCGGGTCCCCTGGACAGGTCGTTAACCCGGCCCCAGGTCAGCGGGTCATGTCGCGCACCCGGCCTGGTTCCCACGTTCCGGTGACCACCCCGGCCCCAGGTGACCGGGTCACGTGGGGACACCGGCCCCAGGTGACCGGGTCACGTGGGGACACCGGCCCCAGGTCAGCGGGTCACGTGGGGTCACCGGCCCCAGGTGACCGGGTCACGTGGGGTCACCGGCACCAGGTGACCGGGTCACGTGGGGTCACCGGCCCCAGGTGACCTGGTCACGTGGGGTCACCGGCCCCAGGTGAGCGGGTCACGTGGGGTCACCGGCCCCAGGTGACCGGGTCACGTGAGGTCACCGGCCCCAGGTGACCGGGTCACGTGGGGTCACCGGCCTCAGGTGACCGGGTCACGTGGGGACCCCGGACCCAGGTCAGCGGGTCACGTGGGGACACCGGCCCCAGGTAACCGGGTCATACCGAGTCCCCGGACCCAGGTCACCGGGTCAGTTCGGGACCCCGGACCCAGGTCGGGTCATGTCACGTCCCATGCCCGGGTCCCCGGGTTGGATTTTTACCCAGGCCCCGGGTCACAGGGTCATGTCGGGTCAACGGCCTGGGTACAAGGGTCTGGTGACCACCCCGACCCCAGGTCTCCGGGTCATGACGGGACACCGGACCAGGTCCCCGAGTCCGGTCGACACCACAGCCCCAGGTCACCGGGTCATGTCGGGACCCAGCCCGGGTCCCCGGGACGGGTTTTTACCCCAGCCGCAGATCACCGGGTCCTGTCGGGTACCCGGGTTGGGTCCCCTGGACAGGTCGGCACCCCGGCCCCGGGTCACGGGGTCATGTCGGGTCGCTGTCCCGGGTACCAGTGTCAGGTGACCACCCCGGCCCCGGGAGACGGAGTCATACCGGGTCCCCGGCCCGGGTCCCCGGGTTGCATCGGGACAAAAGCACCGGATCACTGGATCACGTGGGGGCCCGGGCCCGGGTCCCCGGGTTGCATCGGGACACCAGCGAAGGACCACCGGGTCCTGTCGGGTCCCCGGCCCGGGTCCCCTGGACAGGTCGTTAACCCGGCCCCAGGTCACCGGGTCATGTCGCGCACCCGGCCTGGTTCCCACGTTCCGGTGACCACCCCGGCACCAGGACCCCGGGTCCTGTGGGGACCCCGGCCCCAGGTGACCGGGTCACGCGGGGTCACCGGCCCCAGGTCAGCGGGTCACGTGGGGTCACCGGCCCCAGGTCAGCGGGTCACGTGGGGACACCGGCCCCAGGTCAGCGGGTCACGTGGGGACACCGGCCCCAGGTCACCGCGTCAGGTCGGGACCCCGAACCCAGGTCCACGAGTCCGTCGACACCACAGCCCCGGGTCACCGGGTCGTGTCGGGTAACCGGCCTGGTTCCCAGGTTCCGATGACCACCCCGGCACCAGGACTCTGGGTCACGTGGGGTCACCGGCCCCAGGTGACCGGGTCACGTGGGGACACCGGCCCCAGGTGACCGGGTCACGTGGGGTCACCGGCCCCAGGTGACCGGGTCACGTGGGGTCACCGGCCCCAGGTCAGCGGGTCACGTGGGGACCCCGGCCCCAGGTGACCGGGTCACGTGGGGACACCGGCCCCAGGTGACCGGGTCACGTGGGGTCACCGGCCCCAGGTGACCGGGTCACGTGGGGACCCCGGCCCCAGGTCAGCGGGTCACGTGGGGACCCCGGCCCCAGGTGACCGGGTCACGTGGGGACACCGGCCCCAGGTGACCGGGTCACGTGGGGTCACCGGCCCCAGGTCAGCGGGTCACGTGGGGACCCCGGCCCCAGGTGACCAGGTCACGTGGGGACCCCGGACCCAGGTAACCGGGTCATACCGAGTCCCCGGACCCAGGTCACCGGGTCAGTTCGGGACCCCGGACCCAGGTCGGGTCATGTCACGTCCCATGCCCGGGTCCCCGGGTTGGATTTTTACCCAGGCCCCGGGTCACAGGGTCATGTCGGGTCAACGGCCTGGGTACAACGGTCTGGTGACCACCCCGACCCCAGGTCCCCGGGTCATGACGGGACACCGGACCAGGTCCCCGAGTCCGGTCGACACCACAGCCCCAGGTCACCGGGTCATGTCGGGACCCAGCCCGGGTCCCCGGGACGGGTTTTTACCCCAGCCGCAGATCACCGGGTCCTGTCGGGTACCCGGGTCGGGTCCCCTGGACAGGTCGGCACCCCGGCCCCGGGTCACGGGGTCATGTCGGGTCGCTGTCCCGGGTACCAGTGTCAGGTGACCACCCCGGCCCCGGGAGACGGAGTCATACCGGGTCCCCGGCCCAGGTCCCCGGGTTGCATCGGGACAAAAGCACCGGATCACTGGATCACGTGGGGGCCCGGGCCCGGGTCCCCGGGTTGCATCGGGACACCAGCGAAGGACCACCGGGTCCTGTCGGGTCCCCGGCCCGGGTCCCCTGGACAGTTCGTTAACCCGGCCCCAGGTCACCGGGTCGTGTCGGGTAACCGGCCTGGTTCCCAGGTTCCGGTGACCACCCCGGCACCAGGACCCCGGGTCCCGTGGGGACCCAGGCCCCAGGTGACGGGGTAACGCGGGGTCACCGGCCCCAGGTCAGCGGGTCACGTGGGGTCACCGGCCCCAGGTCAGCGGGTCACGTGGGGACACCGGCCCCAGGTCACCGCGTCAGGTCGGGACCCCGAACCCAGGTCCACGAGTCTGTCGACACCACAGCCCCGGGTCACCAAGTCGTGTCGGGTAACCGGCCTGGTTCCCAGGTTCCGATGACCACCCCGGCACCAGGACCCCGGGTCACGTGGGGACACCGGCCCCAGGTGACCGGGTCACGTGGGGTCACCGGCCCCAGGTGACCCGGTCACGTGGGGTCACCGGCCCCAGGTGACCGGGTCACGTGGGGACACCGGCCCCAGGTGACCGGGTCACGTGGGGTCACCGGCCCCAGGTGACCGGGTCACGTGGGGTCACCGACCCCAGGTGACCTGGTCACGTGGGGTCACCGGCCCCAGGTGACCGGGTCACGTGGGGTCACCGGCCCCAGGTGACCGGGTCACGTGGGGTCACCGGCCCCAGGTGACCGGGTCACGTGGGGTCACCGGCCCCAGGTGACCGGGTCACGTGGGGTCACCGGCCCCAGGTCAGCGGGTCACGTGGGGTCACCGGCCCCAGGTGACCGGGTCACGTGGGGACACCGGCCCCAGGTGACCGGGTCACGTGGGGTCACCGGCCCCAGGTCAGCGGGTCACGTGGGGTCACCGGCCCCAGGTGACCTGGTCACGTGGGGTCACCGGCCCCAGGTGACCGGGTCACGTGGGGTCACCGGCCCCAGGTGACCGGGTCACGTGAGGTCACCGGCCCCAGGTGACCGGGTCACGTGGGGTCACCGGCCCCAGGTGACCGGGTCACGTGGGGTCACCGGCCCCAGGTGACCGGGTCACGTGGCGTCACCGGCCCCAGGTGACCGGGTCACGTGGGGTCACCGGCCCCAGGTGACCGGGTCACGTGGGGTCACCGGCCCCAGGTGACCGGGTCACGTGGGTTCACCGGCCCCAGGTCAGCGGGTCACGTGGGGTCACCGGCCCCAGGTGACCTGGTCACGTGGGGTCACCGGCCCCAGGTGACCGGGTCACGTGGGGACACCGGCCCCAGGTGACCGGGTCACGTGGGGTCACCGGCCCCAGGTCAGCGGGTCACGTGGGGACACCGGCCCCAGGTAACCGGGTCATACCGAGTCCTCGGACCCAGGTCACCGGGTCAGTTCGGGACCCCGGACCCAGGTCGGGTCATGTCACGTCCCATGCCCGGGTCCCCGGGTTGGATTTTTACCCAGGCCCCGGGTCACAGGGTCATGTCGGGTCAACGGCCTGGGTACAAGGGTCTGGTGACCACCCCGACCCCAGGTCCCCGGGTCATGACGGGACACCGGACCAGGTCCCCGAGTCCGGTCGACACCACAGCCCCAGGTCACCGGGTCATGTCGGGACCCAGCCCGGGTCCCCGGGACGGGTTTTTACCCCAGCCGCAGATCACCGGGTCCTGTCGGGTACCCGGGTCGGGTCCCCTGGACAGGTCGGCACCCCGGCCCCGGGTCACGGGGTCATGTCGAGTCGCTGTCCCGGGTACCAGTGTCAGGTGACCACCCCGGCCCCGGGAGACGGAGTCATACCGGGTCCCCGGCCCAGGTCCCCGGGTTGCATCGGGACAAAAGCACCGGATCACTGGATCACGTGGGGGCCCGGGCCCGGGTCCCCGGGTTGCATCGGGACACCAGCAAAGGACCACCGGGTCCTGTCGGGTCCCCGGCCCGGGTCCCCTGGACAGGTCGTTAACCCGGCCCCAGGTCAGCGGGTCATGTCGCGCACCCGGCCTGGTTCCCACGTTCCGGTGACCACCCCGGCCCCAGGTGACCGGGTCACGTGGGGACACCGGCCCCAGGTGACCGGGTCACGTGGGGACACCGGCCCCAGGTCAGCGGGTCACGTGGGGTCACCGGCCCCAGGTGACCGGGTCACGTGGGGTCACCGGCACCAGGTGACCGGGTCACGTGGGGTCACCGGCCCCAGGTGACCTGGTCACGTGGGGTCACCGGCCCCAGGTGACCGGGTCACGTGGGGTCACCGGCCCCAGGTGACCGGGTCACGTGAGGTCACCGGCCCCAGGTGACCGGGTCACGTGGGGTCACCGGCCTCAGGTGACCGGGTCACGTGGGGACCCCGGACCCAGGTCAGCGGGTCACGTGGGGACACCGGCCCCAGGTAACCGGGTCATACCGAGTCCCCGGACCCAGGTCACCGGGTCAGTTCGGGACCCCGGACCCAGGTCGGGTCATGTCACGTCCCATGCCCGGGTCCCCGGGTTGGATTTTTACCCAGGCCCCGGGTCACAGGGTCATGTCGGGTCAACGGCCTGGGTACAAGGGTCTGGTGACCACCCCGACCCCAGGTCTCCGGGTCATGACGGGACACCGGACCAGGTCCCCGAGTCCGGTCGACACCACAGCCCCAGGTCACCGGGTCATGTCGGGACCCAGCCCGGGTCCCCGGGACGGGTTTTTACCCCAGCCGCAGATCACCGGGTCCTGTCGGGTACCCGGGTCGGGTCCCCTGGACAGGTCGGCACCCCGGCCCCGGGTCACGGGGTCATGTCGGGTCGCTGTCCCGGGTACCAGTGTCAGGTGACCACCCCGGCCCCGGGAGACGGAGTCATACCGGGTCCCCGGCCCGGGTCCCCGGGTTGCATCGGGACAAAAGCACCGGATCACTGGATCACGTGGGGGCCCGGGCCCGGGTCCCCGGGTTGCATCGGGACACCAGCGAAGGACCACCGGGTCCTGTCGGGTCCCCGGCCCGGGTCCCCTGGACAGGTCGTTAACCCGGCCCCAGGTCACCGGGTCATGTCGCGCACCCGGCCTGGTTCCCACGTTCCGGTGACCACCCCGGCACCAGGACCCCGGGTCCTGTGGGGACCCCGGCCCCAGGTGACCGGGTCACGCGGGGTCACCGGCCCCAGGTCAGCGGGTCACGTGGGGTCACCGGCCCCAGGTCAGCGGGTCACGTGGGGACACCGGCCCCAGGTCAGCGGGTCACGTGGGGACACCGGCCCCAGGTCACCGCGTCAGGTCGGGACCCCGAACCCAGGTCCACGAGTCCGTCGACACCACAGCCCCGGGTCACCGGGTCGTGTCGGGTAACCGGCCTGGTTCCCAGGTTCCGATGACCACCCCGGCACCAGGACTCTGGGTCACGTGGGGTCACCGGCCCCAGGTGACCGGGTCACGTGGGGACACCGGCCCCAGGTGACCGGGTCACGTGGGGTCACCGGCCCCAGGTCAGCGGGTCACGTGGGGTCACCGGCCCCAGGTGACCTGGTCACGTGGGGTCACCGGCCCCAGGTGACCGGGTCACGTGGGGTCACCGGCACCAGGTGACCGGGTCACGTGGGGTCACCGGCCCCAGGTGACCGGGTCACGTGGGGTCACCGGCCCCAGGTGACCGGGTCACATGGGGTCACCGGCCCCAGGTGACCGGGTCACGTGGGGTCACCGGCCCCAGGTGACCGGGTCACGTGGGGTCACCGGCCCCAGGTCAGCGGGTCACGTGGGGACCCCGGCCCCAGGTGACCGGGTCACGTGGGGACACCGGCCCCAGGTGACCGGGTCACGTGGGGTCACCGGCCCCAGGTCAGCGGGTCACGTGGGGACCCCGGCCCCAGGTGACCAGGTCACGTGGGGACCCCGGACCCAGGTAACCGGGTCATACCGAGTCCCCGGACCCAGGTCACCGGGTCAGTTCGGGACCCCGGACCCAGGTCGGGTCATGTCACGTCCCATGCCCGGGTCCCCGGGTTGGATTTTTACCCAGGCCCCGGGTCACAGGGTCATGTCGGGTCAACGGCCTGGGTACAACGGTCTGGTGACCACCCCGACCCCAGGTCCCCGGGTCATGACGGGACACCGGACCAGGTCCCCGAGTCCGGTCGACACCACAGCCCCAGGTCACCGGGTCATGTCGGGACCCAGCCCGGGTCCCCGGGACGGGTTTTTACCCCAGCCGCAGATCACCGGGTCCTGTCGGGTACCCGGGTCGGGTCCCCTGGACAGGTCGGCACCCCGGCCCCGGGTCACGGGGTCATGTCGGGTCGCTGTCCCGGGTACCAGTGTCAGGTGACCACCCCGGCCCCGGGAGACGGAGTCATACCGGGTCCCCGGCCCAGGTCCCCGGGTTGCATCGGGACAAAAGCACCGGATCACTGGATCACGTGGGGGCCCGGGCCCGGGTCCCCGGGTTGCATCGGGACACCAGCGAAGGACCACCGGGTCCTGTCGGGTCCCCGGCCCGGGTCCCCTGGACAGGTCGTTAACCCGGCCCCAGGTCACCGGGTCGTGTCGGGTAACCGGCCTGGTTCCCAGGTTCCGGTGACCACCCCGGCACCAGGACCCCGGGTCCCGTGGGGACCCCGGCCCCAGGTGACGGGGTAACGCGGGGTCACCGGCCCCAGGTCAGCGGGTCACGTGGGGTCACCGGCCCCAGGTCAGCGGGTCACGTGGGGACACCGGCCCCAGGTCACCGCGTCAGGTCGGGACCCCGAACCCAGGTCCAGGAGTCTGTCGACACCACAGCCCCGGGTCACCAAGTCGTGTCGGGTAACCGGCCTGGTTCCCAGGTTCCGATGACCACCCCGGCACCAGGACCCCGGGTCACGTGGGGACACCGGCCCCAGGTGACCGGGTCACGTGGGGTCACCGGCCCCAGGTGACCCGGTCACGTGGGGTCACCGGCCCCAGGTGACCGGGTCACGTGGGGACACCGGCCCCAGGTGACCGGGTCACGTGGGGTCACCGGCCCCAGGTGACCGGGTCACGTGGGGTCACCGACCCCAGGTGACCTGGTCACGTGGGGTCACCGGCCCCAGGTGACCGGGTCACGTGGGGTCACCGGCCCCAGGTGACCGGGTCACGTGGGGTCACCGGCCCCAGGTGACCGGGTCACGTGGGGTCACCGGCCCCAGGTCAGCGGGTCACGTGGGGTCACCGGCCCCAGGTGACCTGGTCACGTGGGGTCACCGGCCCCAGGTGACCGGGTCACGTGGGGTCACCGGCCCCAGGTGACCGGGTCACGTGGGGTCACCGGACCCAGGTCAGCGGGTCACGTGGGGACACCGGCCCCAGGTAACCGGGTCATACCGAGTCCCCGGACCCAGGTCACCGGGTCAGTTCGGGACCCCGGACCCAGGTCGGGTCATGTCACGTCCCATGCCCGGGTCCCCGGGTTGGATTTTTACCCAGGCCCCGGGTCACAGGGTCATGTCGGGTCAACGGCCTGGGTACAAGGGTCTGGTGACCACCCCGACCCCAGGTCCCCGGGTCATGACGGGACACCGGACCAGGTCCCCGAGTCCGGTCGACACCACAGCCCCAGGTCACCGGGTCATGTCGGGACCCAGCCCGAGTCCCCGGGACGGGTTTTTACCCCAGCCGCAGATCACCGGGTCCTGTCGGGTACCCGGGTCGGGTCCCCTGGACAGGTCGGCACCCCGGCCCCGGGTCACGGGGTCATGTCGAGTCGCTGTCCCGGGTACCAGTGTCAGGTGACCACCCCGGCCCCGGGAGACGGAGTCATACCGGGTCCCCGGCCCAGGTCCCCGGGTTGCATCGGGACAAAAGCACCGGATCACTGGATCACGTGGGGGCCCGGGCGCGGGTCCCCGGGTTGCATCGGGACACCAGCGAAGGACCACCGGGTCCTGTCGGGTCCCCGGCCCGGGTCCCCTGGACAGGTCGTGAACCCGGCCCCAGGTCACCGGGTCATGTCGCGCACCCGGCCTGGTTCCCAGGTTCCGGTGACCACCCCGGCACCAGGACCGCGGGTCACGTGGGGACACCGGCCCCAGGTCATCGGGTCAGGTGGGGTCACCGGCCCCAGGTGACCGGGACACGTGGGGTCACCGGCCCCAGGTGACCGGGTCACGTGAGGTCACCGGCCCCAGGTGACCGGGTCACGTGGGGTCACCGGCCCCAGGTGACCGGGTCACGTGGGGTCACCGGCCCCAGGTGACCTGGTCACGTGGGGTCACCGGCACCAGGTGACCGGGTCACGTGGGGTCACCGGCCCCAGGTGACCGCGTCACGTGGGGACACCGGCCCCAGGTGACCGGGTCACGTGGGGTCACCGGCCCCAGGTGACCGGGTCACGTGGGGTCACCGGCCCCAGGTGACCGGGTCACGTGGGGTCACCTGCCCCAGGTGACCGGGTCACGTGAGGTCACCGGCCCCAGGTGACCGGGTCACGTGGGGTCACCGGCCCCAGGTGACCGGGTCACGTGGGGTCACCGGCCCCAGGTGACCGGGTCACGTGGGGTCACCGGCCCCAGGTGACCGGGTCACGTGGGGACACCGGCCCCAGGTGACCGGGTCACGTGGGGTCACCGGCCCCAGGTGACCGGGTCACGTGGGGTCACCGGCCCCAGGTGACCTGGTCACGTGGGGTCACCGGCCCCAGGTGACCGGGTCACGTGGGGTCACCGGTCCCAGGTGACCGGGTCACGTGGGGACACCGGCCTCAGGTCAGCGGGTCACGTGGGGACCCCGGACCCAGGTCAGCGGGTCACGTGGGGACACCGGCCCCAGGTAACCGGGTCATACCGAGTCCCCGGACCCAGGTCACCGGGTCAGTTCGGGACCCCGGACCCAGGTCGGGTCATGTCACGTCCCATGCCCGGGTCCCCGGGTTGGATTTTTACCCAGGCCCCGGGTCACAGGGTCATGTCGGGTCAACGACCTGGGTACAAGGGTCTGGTGACCACCCCGACCTCAGGTCTCCGGGTCATGACGGGACACCGGACCAGGTCCCCGAGTCCGGTCGACACCACAGCCCCAGGTCACCGGGTCATGTCGGGTACCCGGGTCGGGTCCCCTGGACAGGTCGGCACCCCGGCCCCGGGTCACGGGGTCATGTCGGGTCGTTGTCCCGGGTACCAGTGTCAGGTGACCACCCCGGCCCCGGGAGACGGAGTCATACCGGGTCCCCGGCCCGGGTCCCCGGGTTGCATCGGGACAAAAGCACTGGATCACTGGATCACGTGGGGGCCCGGGCCCGGGTCCCCGGGTTGCATCGGGACACCAGCGAAGGACCACCGGGTCCTGTCGGGTCCCCGGCCCGGGTCCCCTGGACAGGTCGTTAACCCGGCCCCAGGTCACCGGGTCGTGTCGGGTAACCGGCCTGGTTCCCAGGTTCCGGTGACCACCCCGGCACCAGGACCCCGGGTCCCGTGGGGACCCCGGCCCCAGGTGACCGGGTCACGCGGGGTCACCGGCCCCAGGTCAGCGGGTCACGTGGGGTCACCGGCCCCAGGTCAGCGGGTCACGTGGGGACACCGGCCCCAGGTCACCGCGTCAGGTCGGGACCCCGAACCCAGGTCCACGAGTCCGGTCGACACCACAGCCCCAGGTCACCGGGTCATGTCGGGACCCAGCCCGGGTCCCCGGGACGGGTTTTTACCCCAGCCGCAGATCACCGGGTCCTGTCGGGTACCCGGGTCGGGTCCCCTGGACAGGTCGGCACCCCGGCCCCGGGTCACGGGGTCATGTCGGGTCGCTGTCCCGGGTACCAGTGTCAGGTGACCACCCCGGCCCCGGGAGACGGAGTCATACCGGGTCCCCGGCCCGGGTCCCCGGGTTGCATCGGGACAAAAGCACCGGATCACTGGATCACGTGGGGGCCCGGGCCCGGGTCCCCGGGTTGCATCGGGACACCAGCGAAGGACCACCGGGTCCTGTCGGGTCCCCGGCCCGGGTCCCCTGGACAGGTCGTTAACCCGGCCCCAGGTCACCGGGTCGTGTCGGGTAACCGGCCTGGTTCCCAGGTTCCGGTGACCACCCCGGCACCAGGACCCCGGGTCCCGTGGGGACCCCGGCCCCAGGTGACCGGGTCACGCGGGGTCACCGGCCCCAGGTCAGCGGGTCACGTGGGGTCACCGGCACCAGGTGACCTGGTCACGTGGGGTCACCGGCCCCAGGTGACCGGGTCACGTGGGGTCACCGGCACCAGGTGACCGGGTCACGTGGGGTCACCGGCCCCAGGTGACCTGGTCACGTGGGGTCACCGGCCCCAGGTGACCTGGTCACGTGGGGTCACCGGCCCCAGGTGACCGGGTCACGTGGGGTCACCGGCCCCAGGTGACCGGGTCACGTGAGGTCACCGGCCCCAGGTGACCGGGTCACGTGGGGTCACCGGCCCCAGGTGACCGGGTCACGTGGGGTCACCGGCCCCAGGTGACCGGGTCACGTGGGGTCACCGGCCCCAGGTGACCGGGTCACGTGGGGTCACCGGCCCCAGGTGACCGGGTCACGTGTGGTCACCGGCCCCAGGTGACCGGGTCACGTGGGGACACCGGCCCCAGGTGACCGGGTCACGTGGGGTCACCGGCCCCAGGTCAGCGGGTCACGTGGGGTCACCGGCCCCAGGTGACCTGGTCACGTGGGGTCACCGGCCCCAGGTGACCGGGTCACGTGGGGTCACCGGCCCCAGGTGACCGGGTCACGTGGGGTCACCGGACCCAGGTCAGCGGGTCACGTGGGGACACCGGCCCCAGGTGACCGGGTCACGTGTGGTCACCGGCCCCAGGTGACCGGGTCACGTGGGGTCACCGGCCCCAGGTGACCGGGTCACGTTGGGTCACCGGCCCCAGGTGACCGGGTCACGTGGGGACACCGGCCCCAGGTGACCGGGTCACGTGGGGTCACCGGCCCCAGGTCAGCGGGTCACGTGGGGTCACCGGCCCCAGGTGACCTGGTCACGTGGGGTCACCGGCCCCAGGTGACCGGGTCACGTGGGGACACCGGCCCCAGGTGACCGGGTCACGTGGGGTCACCGGACCCAGGTCAGCGGGTCACGTGGGGACACCGGCCCCAGGTAACCGGGTCATACCGAGTCCTCGGACCCATGTCACCGGGTCAGTTCGGGACCCCGGACCCAGGTCGGGTCATGTCACGTCCCATGCCCGGGTCCCCGGGTTGGATTTTTACCCAGGCCCCGGGTCACAGGGTCATGTCGGGTCAACGGCCTGGGTACAAGGGTCTGGTGACCACCCCGACCCCAGGTCCCCGGGTCATGACGGGACACCGGACCAGGTCCCCGAGTCCGGTCGACACCACAGCCCCAGGTCACCGGGTCATGTCGGGACCCAGCCCGGGTCCCCGGGACGGGTTTTTACCCCAGCCGCAGATCACCGGGTCCTGTCGGGTACCCGGGTCGGGTCCCCTGGACAGGTCGGCACCCCGGCCCCGGGTCACGGGGTCATGTCGAGTCGCTGTCCCGGGTACCAGTGTCAGGTGACCACCCCGGCCCCGGGAGACGGAGTCATACCGGGTCCCCGGCCCAGGTCCCCGGGTTGCATCGGGACAAAAGCACCGGATCACTGGATCACGTGGGGGCCCGGGCCCGGGTCCCCGGGTTGCATCGGGACACCAGCGAAGGACCACCAGGTCCTGTCGGGTCCCCGGCCCGGGTCCCCTGGACAGGTCGTTAACCCGGCCCCAGGTCACCGGGTCATGTCGCGCACCCGGCCTGGTTCCCAGGTTCCGGTGACCACCCCGGCACCAGGACCCCGGGTCCCGTGGGGACCCCGGCCCCAGGTGACCGGGTCACGCGGGGTCACCGGCCCCAGGTCAGCGGGTCACGTGGGGTCACCGGCCCCAGGTCAGCGGGTCACGTGGGGACACCGGCCCCAGGTCACCGCGTCAGGTCGGGACCCCGAACCCAGGTCCACGAGTCCGTCGACACCACAGCCCCGGGTCACCAAGTCGTGTCGGGTAACCGGCCTGGTTCCCAGGTTCCGATGACCACCCCGGCACCAGGACCCCGGGTCACGTGGGGACACCGGCCCCAGGTGACCGGGTCACGTGGGGTCACCGGCCCCAGGTGACCCGGTCACGTGGGGTCACCGGCCCCAGGTGACCGGGTCACGTGGGGTCACCGGCCCCAGGTGACCGGGTCACGTGGGGTCACCGGCCCCAGGTGACCGGGTCACGTGGGGTCACCGGCCCCAGGTGACCGGGTCACGTGGGGTCACCGGCCCCAGGTGACCGGGTCACGTGAGGTCACCGGCCCCAGGTGACCGGGTCACGTGGGGTCACCGGCCCCAGGTGACCGGGTCACGTGGGGTCACCGGCCCCAGGTGACCGGGTCACGTGGGGTCACCGGCCCCAGGTGACCGGGTCACGTGGGGTCACCGGCCCCAGGTGACCGGGTCACGTGGGGTCACCGGCCCCAGGTGACCTGGTCACGTGGGGTCACCGGCCCCAGGTGACCGGGTCACGTGGGGTCACCGGACCCAGGTAACCGGGTCATACCGAGTCCCCGGACCCAGGTCACCGGGTCAGTTCGGGACCCCGGACCCAGGTCGGGTCATGTCACGTCCCATGCCCGGGTCCCCGGGTTGGATTTTTACCCAGGCCCCGGGTCACGGGGTCATGTCGGGTCGTTGTCCCGGGTACCAGTGTCAGGTGACCACCCCGGCCCCGGGAGACGGAGTCATACCGGGTCCCCGGCCCGGGTCCCCGGGTTGCATCGGGACAAAAGCACCGGATCACTGGATCACGTGGGGGCCCGGGCCCGGGTCCCCGGGTTGCATCGGGACACCAGCGAAGGACCACCGGGTCCTGTCGGGTCCCCGGCCCGGGTCCCCTGGACAGGTCGTTAACCCGGCCCCAGGTCACCGGGTCGTGTCGGGTAACCGGCCTGGTTCCCAGGTTCCGGTGACCACCCCGGCACCAGGACCCCGGGTCCCGTGGGGACCCCGGCCCCAGGTGACCGGGTCACGCGGGGTCACCGGCCCCAGGTCAGCGGGTCACGTGGGGTCACCGGCCCCAGGTCAGCGGGTCACGTGGGGACACCGGCCCCAGGTGACCGGGTCACGTGGGGACACCTGCCCCAGGTGACCGGGTCACGTGGGGACACCGGCCCCAGGTGACCGGGTCACGTGGGGTCACCGGCCCCAGGTGACCGGGTCACGTGGGGTCACCGGCCCCAGGTGACCGGGTCACGTGGGGACACCTGCCCCAGGTGACCGGGTCACGTGGGGACACCGGCCCCAGGTGACCGGGTCACGTGGGGTCACCGGCCCCAGGTGACCGGGTCACGTGGGGTCACCGGCCCCAGGTGACCGGGTCACGTGGGGACACCGGCCTCAGGTCAGCGGGTCACGTGGGGACCCCGGACCCAGGTCAGCGGGTCACGTGGGGACACCGGCCCCAGGTAACCGGGTCATACCGAGTCCCCGGACCCAGGTCACCGGGTCAGTTCGGGACCCCGGACCCAGGTCGGGTCATGTCACGTCCCATGCCCGGGTCCCCGGGTTGGATTTTTACCCAGGCCCCGGGTCACAGGGTCATGTCGGGTCAACGGCCTGGGTACAAGGGTCTGGTGACCACCCCGACCCCAGGTCTCCGGGTCATGACGGGACACCGGACCAGGTCCCCGAGTCCGGTCGACACCACAGCCCCAGGTCACCGGGTCATGTCGGGACCCAGCCCGGGTCCCCGGGACGGGTTTTTACCCCAGCCGCAGATCACCGGGTCCTGTCGGGTACCCGGGTCGGGTCCCCTGGACAGGTCGGCACCCCGGCCCCGGGTCACGGGGTCATGTCGGGTCGCTGTCCCGGGTACCAGTGTCAGGTGACCACCCCGGCCCCGGGAGACGGAGTCATACCGGGTCCCCGGCCCGGGTCCCCGGGTTGCATCAGGACAAAAGCACCGGATCACTGGATCACGTTGGGGCCCGGGCCCTGGTCCCCGGGTTGCATCGGGACACCAGCGAAGGACCACCGGGTCCTGTCGGGTCCCCGGCCCGGGTCCCCTGGACAGGTCGTTAACCCGGCCCCAGGTCACCGGGTCATGTCGCGCACCCGGCCTGGTTCCCAGGTTCCGGTGACCACCCCGGCACCAGGACCCCGGGTCCCGTGGGGACCCCGGCCCCAGGTGACCGGGTCACGCGGGGTCACCGGCCCCAGGTCAGCGGGTCACGTGGGGTCACCGGCCCCAGGTCAGCGGGTCACGTGGGGACACCGGCCCCAGGTCAGCGGGTCACGTGGGGACACCGGCCCCAGGTCACCGCGTCAGGTCGGGACCCCGAACCCAGGTCCACGAGTCCGTCGACACCACAGCCCCGGGTCACCGGGTCGTGTCGGGTAACCGGCCTGGTTCCCAGGTTCCGATGACCACCCCGGCACCAGGACTCTGGGTCACGTGGGGACACCGGCCCCAGGTGACCGGGTCACGTGGGGTCACCGGCCCCAGGTGACCGGGTCACGTGGGGTCACCGGCCCCAGGTGACCGGGTCACGTGGGGTCACCGGCCCCAGGTGACCGGGTCACGTGGGGTCACCGGCCCCAGGTGACCTGGTCACGTGGGGTCACCGGCCCCAGGTGACCGGGTCACGTGGGGACACCGGCCCCAGGTGACCGGGTCACGTGGGGTCACCGGCCCCAGGTGACCGGGTCACGTGGGGTCACCGGCCCCAGGTGACCGGGTCACGTGGGGTCACCGGCCCCAGGTGACCGGGTCACGTGGGGACACCGGCCCCAGGTGACCGGGTCACGTGGGGTCACCGGCCCCAGGTGACCGGGTCACGTGGGGTCACCGGCCCCAGGTGACCGGGTCACGTGGGGTCACCGGCCCCAGGTGACCGGGTCACGTGGGGTCACCGGCCCCAGGTGACCGGGTCACGTGGGGTCACCGGCCCCAGGTGACCGGGTCACGTGGGGTCACCGGCCCCAGGTGACCGGGTCACGTGGGGACACCGGCCTCAGGTGACCGGGTCACGTGGGGACCCCGGACCCAGGTCAGCGGGTCACGTGGGGACACCGGCCCCAGGTAACCGGGTCATACCGAGTCCCCGGACCCAGGTCACCGGGTCAGTTCGGGACCCCGGACCCAGGTCGGGTCATGTCACGTCCCATGCCCGGGTCCCCGGGTTGGATTTTTACCCAGGCCCCGGGTCACAGGGTCATGTCGGGTCAACGGCCTGGGTACAAGGGTCTGGTGACCACCCCGACCCCAGGTCTCCGGGTCATTACGGGACACCGGACCAGGTCCCCGAGTCCGGTCGACACCACAGCCCCAGGTCACCGGGTCATGTCGGGACCCAGCCCGGGTCCCCGGGACGGGTTTTTACCCCAGCCGCAGATCACCGGGTCCTGTCGGGTACCCGGGTCGGGTCCCCTGGACAGGTCGGCACCCCGGCCCCGGGTCACGGGGTCATGTCGGGTCGCTGTCCCGGGTACCAGTGTCAGGTGACCACCCCGGCCCCGGGAGACGGAGTCATACCGGGTCCCCGGCCCGGGTCCCCGGGTTGCATCGGGACAAAAGCACCGGATCACTGGATCACGTGGGGGCCCGGGCCCGGGTCCCCGGGTTGCATCGGGACACCAGCGAAGGACCACCGGGTCCTGTCGGGTCCCCGGCCCGGGTCCCCTGGACAGGTCGTTAACCCGGCCCCAGGTCACCGGGTCGTGTCGGGTAACCGGCCTGGTTCCCAGGTTCCGGTGACCACCCCGGCACCAGGACCCCGGGTCCCGTGGGGACCCCGGCCCCAGGTGACCGGGTCACGCGGGGTCACCGGCCCCAGGTCAGCGGGTCACGTGGGGTCACCGGCCCCAGGTCAGCGGGTCACGTGGGGACACCGGCCCCAGGTCACCGCGTCAGGTCGGGACCCCGAACCCAGGTCCACGAGTCCGTCGACACCACAGCCCCGGGTCACCAAGTCGTGTCGGGTAACCGGCCTGGTTCCCAGGTTCCGATGACCACCCCGGCACCAGGACTCTGGGTCACGTGGGGACACCGGCCCCAGGTGACCGGGTCACGTGGGGTCACCGGCCCCAGGTGACCCGGTCACGTGGGGACACCGGCCCCAGGTGACCGGGTCACATGGGGTCACCGGCCCCAGGTGACCCGGTCACGTGGGGTCACCTGCCCCAGGTGACCGGGTCACGTGGGGTCACCGGCCCCAGGTGACCGGGTCACGTGGGGACCCCGGACCCAGGTCAGCGGGTCACGTGGGGACACCGGCCCCAGGTAACCGGGTCATACCGAGTCCCCGGACCCAGGTCACCGGGTCAGTTCGGGACCCCGGACCCAGGTCGGGTCATGTCACGTCCCATGCCCGGGTCCCCGGGTTGGATTTTTACCCAGGCCCCGGGTCACAGGGTCATGTCGGGTCAACGGCCTGGGTACAAGGGTCTGGTGACCACCCCGACCCCAGGTCTCCGGGTCATGACGGGACACCGGACCAGGTCCCCGAGTCCGGTCGACACCACAGCCCCAGGTCACCGGGTCATGTCGGGACCCAGCCCGGGTCCCCGGGACGGGTTTTTACCCCAGCCGCAGATCACCGGGTCCTGTCGGGTACCCGGGTCGGGTCCCCTGGACAGGTCGGCACCCCGGCCCCGGGTCACGGGGTCATGTCGGGTCGCTGTCCCGGGTACCAGTGTCAGGTGACCACCCCGGCCCCGGGAGACGGAGTCATACCGGGTCCCCGGCCCGGGTCCCCGGGTTGCATCGGGACAAAAGCACCGGATCACTGGATCACGTGGGGGCCCGGGCCCGGGTCCCCGGGTTGCATCGGGACACCAGCGAAGGACCACCGGGTCCTGTCGGGTCCCCGGCCCGGGTCCCCTGGACAGGTCGTTAACCCGGCCCCAGGTCACCGGGTCGTGTCGGGTAACCGGCCTGGTTCCCAGGTTCCGGTGACCACCCCGGCACCAGGACCCCGGGTCCCGTGGGGACCCCGGCCCCAGGTGACCGGGTCACGCGGGGTCACCGGCCCCAGGTCAGCGGGTCACGTGGGGTCACCGGCCCCAGGTCAGCGGGTCACGTGGGGACACCGGCCCCAGGTCACCGCGTCAGGTCGGGACCCCGAACCCAGGTCCACGAGTCCGTCGACACCACAGCCCCGGGTCACCAAGTCGTGTCGGGTAACCGGCCTGGTTCCCAGGTTCCGATGACCACCCCGGCACCAGGACTCTGGGTCACGTGGGGACACCGGCCCCAGGTGACCGGGTCACGTGGGGTCACCGGCCCCAGGTGACCCGGTCACGTGGGGACACCGGCCCCAGGTGACCGGGTCACATGGGGTCACCGGCCCCAGGTGACCCGGTCACGTGGGGTCACCTGCCCCAGGTGACCGGGTCACGTGGGGTCACCGGCCCCAGGTGACCGGGTCACGTGGGGTCACCGGCCCCAGGTGACCGGGTCACGTGGGGTCACCGGCCCCAGGTGACCGGGTCACGTGGGGTCACCGGCCCCAGGTCAGCAGGTCACGTGGGGTCACCGGCCCCAGGTGACCGGGTCACGTGGGGACACCGGCCCCAGGTGACCGGGTCACGTGGGGTCACCGGCCCCAGATCAGCGGGTCACGTGGGGACACCGGCCCCAGGTCACCGGGTCACGTGGGGTCACCGGCCCAGGTGACCGGGTCACGTGGGGTCACCGGCCCCAGGTGACCGGGTCACGTGGGGTCACCGGCCCCAGGTGACCTGGTCACGTGGGGTCACCGGCCCCAGGTGACCGGGTCACGTGGGGACACCGGCCCCAGGTGACCGGGTCACGTGGGGTCACCGGCCCCAGGTGACCGGGTCACGTGGGGTCACCGGCCCCAGGTGACCGGGTCACGTGGGGTCACCGGCCCCAGGTGACCGGGTCACGTGGGGACACCGGCCCCAGGTGACCGGGTCACGTGGGGTCACCGGCCCCAGGTGACCGGGTCACGTGGGGTCACCGGCCCCAGGTGACCGGGTCACGTGGGGTCACCGGCCCCAGGTGACCGGGTCACGTGGGGTCACCGGCCCCAGGTGACCGGGTCACGTGGGGTCACCGGCCCCAGGTGACCGGGTCACGTGGGGACACCGGCCTCAGGTGACCGGGTCACGTGGGGACCCCGGACCCAGGTCAGCGGGTCACGTGGGGACACCGGCCCCAGGTAACCGGGTCATACCGAGTCCCCGGACCCAGGTCACCGGGTCAGTTCGGGACCCCGGACCCAGGTCGGGTCATGTCACGTCCCATGCCCGGGTCCCCGGGTTGGATTTTTACCCAGGCCCCGGGTCACAGGGTCATGTCGGGTCAACGGCCTGGGTACAAGGGTCTGGTGACCACCCCGACCCCAGGTCTCCGGGTCATGACGGGACACCGGACCAGGTCCCCGAGTCCGGTCGACACCACAGCCCCAGGTCACCGGGTCATGTCGGGACCCAGCCCGGGTCCCCGGGACGGGTTTTTACCCCAGCCGCAGATCACCGGGTCCTGTCGGGTACCCGGGTCGGGTCCCCTGGACAGGTCGGCACCCCGGCCCCGGGTCACGGGGTCATGTCGGGTCGCTGTCCCGGGTACCAGTGTCAGGTGACCACCCCGGCCCCGGGAGACGGAGTCATACCGGGTCCCCGGCCCGGGTCCCCGGGTTGCATCGGGACAAAAGCACCGGATCACTGGATCACGTGGGGACCCGGGCCCGGGTCCCCGGGTTGCATCGGGACACCAGCGAAGGACCACCGGGTCCTGTCGGGTCCCCGGCCCGGGTCCCCTGGACAGGTCGTTAACCCGGCCCCAGGTCACCGGGTCGTGTCGGGTAACCGGCCTGGTTCCCAGGTTCCGGTGACCACCCCGGCACCAGGACCCCGGGTCCCGTGGGGACCCCGGCCCCAGGTGACCGGGTCACGCGGGGTCACCGGCCCCAGGTCAGCGGGTCACGTGGGGTCACCAGCCCCAGGTCAGCGGGTCACGTGGGGACACCGGCCCCAGGTCACCGCGTCAGGTCGGGACCCCGAACCCAGGTCCACGAGTCCGTCGACACCACAGCCCCGGGTCACCAAGTCGTGTCGGGTAACCGGCCTGGTTCCCAGGTTCCGATGACCACCCCGGCACCAGGACTCCGGGTCACGTGGGGACACCGGCCCCAGGTGACCGGGTCACGTGGGGTCACCGGCCCCAGGTGACCCGGTCACGTGGGGACACCGGCCCCAGGTGACCGGGTCACGTGGGGTCACCGGCCCCAGGTGACCGGGTCACGTGGGGTCACCTGCCCCAGGTGACCGGGTCACGTGGGGTCACCGGCCCCAGGTGACCGGGTCACGTGGGGTCACCGGCCCCAGGTGACCGGGTCACGTGGGGTCACCGGCCCCAGGTGACCGGGTCACGTGGGGTCACCGGCCCCAGGTCAGCAGGTCACGTGGGGTCACCGGCCCCAGGTGACCGGGTCACGTGGGGACACCGGCCCCAGGTGACCGGGTCACGTGGGGTCACCGGCCCCAGATCAGCGGGTCACGTGGGGACACCGGCCCCAGGTCACCGGGTCACGTGGGGTCACCGGCCCAGGTGACCGGGTCACGTGGGGTCACCGGCCCCAGGTGACCTGGTCACGTGGGGTCACCGGCCCCAGGTGACCGGGTCACGTGGGGTCACCGGCCCCAGGTCAGCGGGTCACGTGGGGACCCCGGACCCAGGTCAGCGGGTCACGTGGGGTCACCGGCCCCAGGTGACCGGGTCACGTGGGGACACCGGCCCCAGGTGACCGGGTCACGTGGGGTCACCGGCCCCAGGTCAGCGGGTCACGTGGGGTCACTGGCCCCAGGTGACCCGGTCACGTGGGGTCACCGGCCCCAGGTGACCGGGTCACGTGGGGTCACCGGCCCCAGGTCAGCGGGTCACGTGGGGACAGCGGCCCCAGGTGACCGGGTCACGTGGGGTCACCGGCCCCAGGTGACCGGGTCACGTGGGGACACCGGCCCCAGGTGACCGGGTCACGTGGGGTCACCGGCCCCAGGTCAGTGGGTCACGTGGGGACACCGGCCCCAGGTAACCAAGGCATGTCGGGACCCAGCCCGGGTCCCCGGGACGGGTTTTTACCCCAGCCGCAGATCACCGGGTCCTGTCGGGTCCCCGGCCCGGGTCCCCTGGACAGGTCGATAACCCGGCCCCAGGTCACCCGGTCATCTCGCGCACCCGGCCTGGTTCCCAGGTTCAGATGACCACCCCGGCACCAGGACCCCGGGTCACGTGGGGACACCGGCCCCAGGTGACCGGGTCACGTGGGGTCACCGGCCCCAGGTGACCGGGTCACGTGGGGACACCGGCCCCAGGTCAGCGGGTCACGTGGGGACCCCGGACCCAGGTCAGTGGGTCACGTGGGGACACCGGCCCCAGGTAACCGGGTCATACCGAGTCCCCGGACCCAGGTCCACGAGTCCGTCGACACCACAGCCCCGGGTCACCGGGTCGTGTCGGGTAACCGGCCTGGTTCCCAGGTTCCGATGACCACCCCGGCACCAGGACTCTGGGTCACGTGGGGACACCGGCCCCAGGTGACCGGGTCACGTGGGGTCACCGGACCCAGGTGACCCGGTCACGTGGGGACACCGGCCCCAGGTGACCGGGTCACGTGGGGTCACCGGCCCCAGGTGACCCGGTCACGTGGGGTCACCGGCCCCAGGTGACCGGGTCACGTGGGGACACCGGTCCCAGGTGACCGGGTCACGTGGGGTCACCGGCCCCAGGTGACCGGGTCACGTGGGGTCACCGGCCCCAGGTCAGCGGGTCACGTGGGGTCACCGGCCCCAGGTGACCGGGTCACGTGGGGACACCGGCCCCAGGTCAGCGGGTCACGTGGGGACACCGGCCCCAGGTGACCGGGTCACGTGGGGTCACCGGCCCAGGTGACCGGGTCACGTGGGGTCACCGGCCCCAGGTGACCGGGTCACGTGGGGTCACCGGCCCCAGGTGACCGGGTCACGTGGGGTCACCGGCCCCAGGTAACCGGGTCATACCAAGTCCCTGGACCCAGGTCACCGGGTCAGTTCGGGACCCCGGACCCAGGTCGGGTCATGTCACGTCCCATGCCCGGGTCCCCGGGTTGGATTTTTACCCAGGCCCCGGGTCACAGGGTCATGTCGGGTCAACGGCCTGGGTACAAGGGTCTGGTGACCACCCCGACCCCAGGTCCCCGGGTCATGACGGGACACCGGACCAGGTCCCCGAGTCCGGTCGACACCACAGCCCCAGGTCACCGGGTCATGTCGGGACCCAGCCCGGGTCCCCGGGTCGGGTTTTTACCCCAGCCGCAGATCACCGGGTCCTGTCGGGTACCCGGGTCGGGTCCCCTGGACAGGTTGGCACCCCGGCCCCTGGTCACGGGGTCATGTCGGGTCGCTGTCCCGGGTACCAGTGTCAGGTGACCACCCCGGCCCCGGGAGACGGAGTCATACCGGGTCCCCGGCCCGGGTCCCCGGGTTGCATCGGGACAAAAGCACCGGATCACTGGATCACGTGGGGGCCCGGGCCCGGGTCCCCGGGTTGCATCGGGACACCAGCGAAGGACCACCGGGTCCTGTCGGGTCCCCGGCCCGGGTCCCCTGGACAGGTCGTTAACCCGGCCCCAGGTCACCGGGTCGTGTCGGGTAACCGGCCTGGTTCCCAGGTTCCGGTGACCACCCCGGCACCAGGACCCCGGGTCCCGTGGGGACCCCGGCCCCAGGTGACCGGGTCACGCGGGGTCACCGGCCCCAGGTCAGCGGGTCACGTGGGGTCACCGGCCCCAGGTCAGCGGGTCACGTGGGGACACCGGCCCCAGGTCACCGCGTCAGGTCGGGACCCCGAACCCAGGTCCACGAGTCCGTCGACACCACAGCCCCGGGTCACCGGGTCGTGTCGGGTAACCGGCCTGGTTCCCAGGTTCCGATGACCACCCCAGCACCAGGACTCTGGGTCACGTGGGGTCACCGGCCCCAGGTGACCGGGTCACGTGGGGTCACCGGCCCCAGGTGACCCGGTCACGTGGGGTCACCTGCCCCAGGTGACCGGGTCACGTGGGGTCACCGGCCCCAGGTGACCGGGTCACGTGGGGTCACCGGCCCCAGGTGACCGGGTCACGTGGTGTCA
Source organism: Somateria mollissima (assembly GCA_951411735.1). Taxonomy (NCBI): domain Eukaryota; kingdom Metazoa; phylum Chordata; class Aves; order Anseriformes; family Anatidae; genus Somateria; species Somateria mollissima. Next base: position 745,409 of record CATOCB010000075.1, read on the forward strand.
CCGGCCCCAGGTCAGCAGGTCACGTGGGGTCACCGGCCCCAGGTGACCGGGTCACGTGGGGTCACCGGCCCCAGGTGACCGGGTCACGTGGGGTCACCGGCCCCAGATCAGCGGGTCACGTGGGGACACCGGCCCCAGGTCACCGGGTCACGTGGGGTCACCGGCCCAGGTGACCGGGTCACGTGGGGTCACCGGCCCCAGGTGACCTGGCCACGTGGGGTCACCGGCCCCAGGTGACCGGGTCACGTGGGGTCACCGGCCCCAGGTCAGCGGGTCACGTGGGGACCCCGGACCCAGGTCAGCGGGTCACGTGGGGTCACCGGCCCCAGGTGACCGGGTCACGTGGGGACACCGGCCCCAGGTGACCGGGTCACGTGGGGTCACCGGCCCCAGGTCAGCGGGTCACGTGGGGACACCGGCCCCAGGTAACCAAGGCATGTCGGGACCCAGCCCGGGTCCCCGGGACGGGTTTTTACCCCAGCCGCAGATCACCGGGTCCTGTCGGGTCCCCGGCCCGGGTCCCCTGGACAGGTCGATAACCCGGCCCCAGGTCACCCGGTCATCTCGCGCACCCGGCCTGGTTCCCAGGTTCCGATGACCACCCCGGCAACAGGACCCCGGGTCACGTGGGGACACCGGCCCCAGGTGACCGGGTCACGTGGGGTCACCGGCCCCAGGTGACCGGGTCACGTGGGGACACCGGACCCAGGTCAGCGGGTCACGTGGGGACCCCGGACCCAGGTCAGTGGGTCACGTGGGGACACCGGCCCCAGGTAACCGGGTCATACCGAGTCCCCGGACCCATGTCCACGAGTCCGTCGACACCACAGCCCCGGGTCACCGGGTCGTGTCGGGTAACCGGCCTGGTTCCCAGGTTCCGATGACCACCCCGGCACCAGGACTCTGGGTCACGTGGGGACACCGGCCCCAGGTGACCGGGTCACGTGGGGACACCGGCCCCAGGTCATCGGGTCACGTGGGGTCACCGGGCCCAGGTGACCGGGTCACGTGGGGACACCGGCCCCAGGTCATCGGGTCACGTGGGGTCACCGGGCCCAGGTGACCGGGTCACGTGGGGTCACCGGCCCCAGGTGACCGGGTCACGTGGGGTCACCGGCCCCAGGTGACCGGGTCACGTGAGGTCACCGGCCCCAGGTGACCGGGTCACGTGGGGTCACCGGCCCCAGGTGACCGGGTCACGTGGGGTCACCGGCCCCAGGTGACCGGGTCACGTGGGGTCACCGGCCCCAGGTGACCGGGTCACGTGGGGTCACCGGCCCCAGGTGACCTGGTCACGTGGGGTCACCGGCCCCAGGTGACCGGGTCACGTGGGGACACCGGCCCCAGGTGACCGGGTCACGTGGGGTCACCGGCCCCAGGTGACCGGGTCACGTGGGGTCACCGGCCCCAGGTGACCTGGTCACGTGGGGTCACCGGCCCCAGGTGACCGGGTCACGTGGGGTCACAGGCCCCAGGTGACCGGGTCACGTGGGGACACCGGCCTCAGGTCAGCGGGTCACGTGGGGACCCCGGACCCAGGTCAGCGGGTCACGTGGGGACACCGGCCCCAGGTAACCGGGTCATACCGAGTCCCCGGACCCAGGTCACCGGGTCAGTTCGGGACCCCGGACCCAGGTCGGGTCATGTCACGTCCCATGCCCGGGTCCCCGGGTTGGATTTTTACCCAGGCCCCGGGTCACAGGGTCATGTCGGGTCAACGGCCTGGGTACAAGGGTCTGGTGACCACCCCGACCCCAGGTCCCCGGGTCATGACGGGACACCGGACCAGGTCCCCGAGTCCGGTCGACACCACAGCCCCAGGTCACCGGGTCATGTCGGGACCCAGCCCGGGTCCCCGGGACGGGTTTTTACCCCAGCCGCAGATCACCGGGTCCTGTCGGGTACCCGGGTCGGGTCCCCTGGACAGGTCGGCACCCCGGCCCCGGGTCACGGGGTCATGTCGGGTCGCTGTCCCGGGTACCAGTGTCAGGTGACCACCCCGGCCCCGGGAGACGGAGTCATACCGGGTCCCCGGCCCGGGTCCCCGGGTTGCATCGGGCCAAAAGCACCGGATCACTGGATCACGTGGGGGCCCGGGCCCGGGTCCCCGGGTTGCATCGGGACACCAGCGAAGGACCACCGGGTCCTGTCGGGTCCCCGGCCCGGGTCCCCTGGACAGGTCGTTAACCCGGCCCCAGGTCACCGGGTCATGTCGCGCACCCGGCCTGGTTCCCAGGTTCCGGTGACCACCCCGGCACCAGGACCCCGGGTCCCGTGGGGACCCCGGCCCCAGGTGACCGGGTCACGCGGGGTCACCGGCCCCAGGTCAGCGGGTCACGTGGGGTCACCGGCCCCAGGTCAGCGGGTCACGTGGGGACACCGGCCCCAGGTCACCGCGTCAAGTCGGGACCCCGAACCCAGGTCCACGAGTCCGTCGACACCACAGCCCCGGGTCACCAAGTCGTGTCGGGTAACCGGCCTGGTTCCCAGGTTCCGATGACCACCCCGGCACCAGGACCCCGGGTCACGTGGGGACACCGGCCCCAGGTGACCGGGTCACGTGGGGTCACCGGCCCCAGGTGACCCGGTCACGTGGGGTCACCGGCCCCAGGTGACCGGGTCACGTGGGGACACCGGCCCCAGGTGACCGGGTCACGTGGGGTCACCGGCAACAGGTGACCGGGTCACATGGGGTCACCGACCCCAGGTGACCTGGTCACGTGGGGTCACCGGCCCCAGGTGACCGGGTCACGTGGGGTCACCGGCCCCAGGTGACCGGGTCACGTGAGGTCACCGGCCCCAGGTGACCGGGTCACGTGGGGTCACCGGCCCCAGGTGACCGGGTCACGTGGGGTCACCGGCCCCAGGTGACCGGGTCACGTGGGGTCACCGGCCCCAGGTGACCGGGTCACGTGAGGTCACCGGCCCCAGGTGACCGGGTCACGTGGGGTCACCGGCCCCAGGTCAGCGGGTCACGTGGGGTCACCGGCTCCAGGTGACCTGGTCACGTGGGGTCACCGGCCCCAGGTGACCGGGTCACGTGGGGTCACTGGCCCCAGGTGACCGGGTCACGTGGGGTCACCGGACCCAGGTCAGCGGGTCACGTGGGGACACCGGCCCCAGGTAACCGGGTCATACCGAGTCCCCGGACCCAGGTCACTGGGTGATTTCGGGACCCCGGACCCAGGTCGGGTCATGTCACGTCCCATGCCCGGGTCCCCGGGTTGGATTTTTACCCAGGCCCCGGGTCACAGGGTCATGTCGGGTCAACGGCCTGGGTACAAGGGTCTGGTGACCACCCCGACCCCAGGTCTCCGGGTCATGACGGGACACCGGACCAGGTCCCCGAGTCCGGTCGACACCACAGCCCCAGGTCACCGGGTCATGTCGGGACCCAGCCCGGGTCCCCGGGACGGGTTTTTACCCCAGCCGCAGATCACCGGGTCCTGTCGGGTACCCGGGTCGGGTCCCCTGGACAGGTCGGCACCCCGGCCCCGGGTCACGGGGTCATGTCGAGTCACTGTCCCGGGTACCAGTGTCAGGTGACCACCCCGGCCCCGGGAGACGGAGTCATACCGGGTCCCCGGCCCAGGTCCCCGGGTTGCATCGGGACAAAAGCACCGGATCACTGGATCACGTGGGGGCCCGGGCCCGGGTCCCCGGGTTGCATCGGGACACCAGCGAAGGACCACCGGGTCCTGTCGGGTCACCGGCCCGGGTCCCCTGGACAGGTCGTTAACCCGGCCCCAGGTCACCGGGTCATGTCGCGCACCCGGCCTGGTTCCCAGGTTCCGGTGACCACCCCGGCACCAGGACCCCGGGTCACGTGGGGACACCGGTCCCAGGTGACCGGGTCACGTGGGGTCACTGGCACCAGGTGACCGGGTCACGTGGGGTCACCGGCCCCAGGTGACCTGGTCACGTGGGGTCACCGGCACCAGGTGACCGGGTCACGTGGGGTCACCGGCCCCAGGTGACCGGGTCACGTGAGGTCACCGGCCCCAGGTGACCGGGTCACGTGGGGTCACCGGCCCCAGGTGACCGGGTCACGTGGGGTCACCGGCCCCAGGTGACCTGGTCACGTGGGGTCACCCCGGCACCAGGTGACCGGGTCACGTGGGGTCACCGGCCCCAGGTGACCGGGTCACGTGGGGACACCGGCCCCAGGTGACCGGGTCACGTGGGGTCACCGGCCCCAGGTGACCGGGTCACGTGGGGTCACCGGCCCCAGGTGACCTGGTCACGTGGGGTCACCGGCCCCAGGTGACCGGGTCACGTGGGGTCACCGGCCCCAGGTGACCGGGTCACGTGTGGACACCGGCCTCAGGTCAGCGGGTCACGTGGGGACCCCGGACCCAGGTCAGCGGGTCACGTGGGGACACCGGCCCCAGGTAACTGGGTCATACCGAGTCCCCGGACCCAGGTCACCGGGTCAGTTCGGGACCCCGAACCCAGGTCGGGTCATGTCACGTCCCATGCCCGGGTCCCCGGGTTGGATTTTTACCCAGGCCCCGGGTCACAGGGTCATGTCGGGTCAACGGCCTGGGTACAAGGGTCTGGTGACCACCCCGACCCCAGGTCTCCGGGTCATGACGGGACACCGGACCAGGTCCCCGAGTCCGGTCGACACCACAGCCCCAGGTCACCGGGTCATGTCGGGACCCAGCCCGGGTCCCCGGGACGGGTTTTTACCCCAGCCGCAGATCACCGGGTCCTGTCGGGTACCCGGGTCGGGTCCCCTGGACAGGTCGGCACCCCGGCCCCGGGTCACGGGGTCATGTCGGGTCGCTGTCCCGGGTACCAGTGTCAGGTGACCACCCCGGCCCCGGGAGACGGAGTCATACCGGGTCCCCGGCCCGGGTCCCCGGGTTGCATCGGGACAAAAGCACCGGATCACTGGATCACGTGGGGGCCCGGGCCCGGGTCCCCGGGTTGCATCGGGACACCAGCGAAGGACCACCGGGTCCTGTCGGGTCCCCGGCCCGGGTCCCCTGGACAGGTCGTTAACCCGGCCCCAGGTCACCGGGTCATGTCGCGCACCCGGCCTGGTTCCCAAGTTCCGGTGACCACCCCGGCACCAGGACCCCGGGTCCCGTGGGGACCCCGGCCCCAGGTGACCGGGTCACGCGGGGTCACCGGCCCCAGGTCAGCGGGTCACGTGGGGTCACCGGCCCCAGGTCAGCGGGTCACGTGGGGACACCGGCCCCAGGTCAGCGGGTCACGTGGGGACACCGGCCCCAGGTCACCGCGTCAGGTCGGGACCCCGAACCCAGGTCCACGAGTCCGTCGACACCACAGCCCCGGGTCACCGGGTCGTGTCGGGTAACCGGCCTGGTTCCCAGGTTCCGATGACCACCCCGGCACCAGGACTCTGGGTCACGTGGGGACACCGGCCCCAGGTGACCGGGTCACGTGGGGTCACCGGCCCCAGGTGACCCGGTCACGTGGGGTCACCGGCACCAGGTGACCGGGTCACGTGGGGTCACCGGCCCCAGGTGACCGGGTCACGTGGGGACACCGGCCCCAGGTGACCGGGTCACGTGGGGTCACCGGCCCCAGGTCAGCGGGTCACGTGGGGTCACCGACCCCAGGTGACCTGGTCACGTGGGGTCACCGGCCCCAGGTGACCGGGTCACGTGGGGTCACCGGCACCAGGTGACTGGGTCACGTGGGGTCACCGGCCCCAGGTGACCTGGTCACGTGGGGTCACCGGCCCCAGGTGACCGGGTCACGTGGGGTCACCGGCCCCAGGTGACCGGGTCACGTGGGGTCACCGGCCCCAGGTGACCGGGTCACGTGGGGACCCCGGCCCCAGGTGACCGGGTCACGTGGGGTCACCGGCCCCAGGTGACCGGGTCACGTGGGGACCCCGGCCCCAGGTGACCGGGTCACGTGGGGACACCGGCCCCAGGTGACCGGGTCACGTGGGGTCACCGGCCCCAGGTCAGCGGGTCACGTGGGGACCCCGGCCCCAGGTGACCGGGTCACGTGGGGACCCCGGACCCAGGTAACCGGGTCATACCGAGTCCCCGGACCCAGGTCACCGGGTCAGTTCGGGACCCCGGACCCAGGTCGGGTCATGTCACGTCCCATGCCCGGGTCCCCGGGTTGGATTTTTACCCAGGCCCCGGGTCACAGGGTCATGTCGGGTCAACGGCCTGGGTACAACGGTCTGGTGACCACCCCGACCCCAGGTCCCCGGGTCATGACGGGACACCGGACCAGGTCCCCGAGTCCGGTCGACACCACAGCCCCAGGTCACCGGGTCATGTCGGGACCCAGCCCGGGTCCCCGGGACGGGTTTTTACCCCAGCCGCAGATCACCGGGTCCTGTCGGGTACCCGGGTCGGGTCCCCTGGACAGGTCGGCACCCCGGCCCCGGGTCACGGGGTCATGTCGGGTCGCTGTCCCGGGTACCAGTGTCAGGTGACCACCCCGGCCCCGGGAGACGGAGTCATACCGGGTCCCCGGCCCAGGTCCCCGGGTTGCATCGGGACAAAAGCACCGGATCACTGGATCACGTGGGGGCCCGGGCCCGGGTCCCCGGGTTGCATCGGGACACCAGCGAAGGACCACCGGGTCCTGTCGGGTCCCCGGCCCGGGTCCCCTGGATAGGTCGTTAACCCGGCCCCAGGTCACCGGGTCGTGTCGGGTAACCGGCCTGGTTCCCAGGTTCCGGTGACCACCCCGGCACCAGGACCCCGGGTCCCGTGGGTACCCCGGCCCCAGGTGACCGGGTCACGCGGGGTCACCGGCCCCAGGTCAGCGGGTCACGTGGGGTCACCGGCCCCAGGTCAGCGGGTCACGTGGGGACACCGGTCCCAGGTCACCGCGTCAGGTCGGGACCCCGAACCCAGGTCCACGAGTCCGTCGACACCACAGCCCCGGGTCACCAAGTCGTGTCGGGTAACCGGCCTGGTTCCCAGGTTCCGATGACCACCCCGGCACCAGGACCCCGGGTCACGTGGGGACACCGGCCCCAGGTGACCGGGTCACGTGGGGTCACCGGCCCCAGGTGACCTGGTCACGTGGGGTCACCGGCCCCAGGTGACCGGGTCACGTGGGGTCACCGGCCCCAGGTGACCGGGTCACGTGAGGTCACCGGCCCCAGGTGACCGGGTCACGTGGGGTCACCGGCCCCAGGTGACCGGGTCACGTGGGGTCACCGGCCCCAGGTGACCGGGTCACGTGGGGTCACCGGCCCCAGGTCAGCGGGTCACGTGGGGTCACCGGCCCCAGGTGACCTGGTCACGTGGGGTCACCGGCCCCAGGTGACCGGGTCACGTGGGGTCACTGGCCCCAGGTGACCGGGTCACGTGGGGTCACCGGACCCAGGTCAGCGGGTCACGTGGGGACACCGGCCCCAGGTAACCGGGTCATACCGAGTCCCCGGACCCAGGTCACTGGGTGAGTTCGGGACCCCGGACCCAGGTCGGGTCATGTCACGTCCCATGCCCGGGTCCCCGGGTTGGATTTTTACCCAGGCCCCGGGTCACAGGGTCATGTCGGGTCAACGGCCTGGGTACAAGGGTCTGGTGACCACCCCGACCCCAGGTCCCCGGGTCATGACGGGACACCGGACCAGGTCCCCGAGTCCGGTCGACACCACAGCCCCAGGTCACCGGGTCATGTCGGGACCCAGCCCGGGTCCCCGGGACGGGTTTTTACCCCAGCCGCAGATCACCGGGTCCTGTCGGGTACCCGGGTCGGGTCCCCTGGACAGGTCGGCACCCCGGCCCCGGGTCACGGGGTCATGTCGAGTCACTGTCCCGGGTACCAGTGTCAGGTGTCCACCCCGGCCCCGGGAGACGGAGTCATACCGGGTCCCCGGCCCAGGTCCCCGGGTTGCATCGGGACAAAAGCACCGGATCACTGGATCACGTGGGGGCCCGGGCCCGGGTCCCCGGGTTGCATCGGGACACCAGCGAAGGACCACCGGGTCCTGTCGGGTCCCCGGCCCGGGTCCCCTGGACAGGTCGTTAACCCGGCCCCAGGTCACCGGGTCATGTCGCGCACCCGGCCTGGTTCCCAGGTTCCGGTGACCACCCCGGCACCAGGACCCCGGGTCACGTGGGGACACCGGCCCCAGGTGACCGGGTCACGTGGGGTCACCGGCCCCAGGTGACCGGGTCACGTGGGGTCACCGGCCCCAGGTGACCTGGTCACGTGGGGTCACCGGCACCAGGTGACCGGGTCACGTGGGGTCACCGGCCCCAGGTGACCGGGTCACGTGAGGTCACCGGCCCCAGGTGACCGGGTCACGTGGGGTCACCGGCCCCAGGTGACCTGGTCACGTGGGGTCACCGGCCCCAGGTGACCGGGTCACGTGGGGTCACCGGCCCCAGGTGACCGGGTCACGTGGGGACACCGGCCCCAGGTGACCGGGTCACGTGGGGTCACCGGCCCCAGGTGACCGGGTCACGTGGGGTCACCGGCCCCATGTGACCGGGTCACGTGGGGTCACCGGCCCCAGGTGACCGGGTCACGTGAGGTCACCGGCCCCAGGTGACCGGGTCACGTGGGGTCACCGGCCCCAGGTGACCGGGTCAGGTGGGGTCACCGGCCCCAGGTGACCGGGTCACGTGGGGTCACCGGCCCCAGGTGACCGGGTCACGTGGGGACACCGGCCCCAGGTGACCGGGTCACGTGGGGTCACCGGCCCCAGGTGACCGGGTCACGTGGGGTCACCGGCCCCAGGTGACCTGGTCACGTGGGGTCACCGGCCCCAGGTGACCGGGTCACGTGGGGTCACCGGCCCCAGGTGACCGGGTCACGTGGGGACACCGGCCTCAGGTCAGCGGGTCATGTGGGGACCCCGGACCCAGGTCAGCGGGTCACGTGGGGACACCGGCCCCAGGTAACCGGGTCATACCGAGTCCCCGGACCCAGGTCACCGGGTCAGTTCGGGACCCCGGACCCAGTTCGGGTCATGTCACGTCCCATGCCCGGGTCCCCGGGTTGGATTTTTACCCAGGCCCCGGGTCACAGGGTCATGTCGGGTCAACGGCCTGGGTACAAGGGTCTGGTGACCACCCCGACCCCAGGTCTCCGGGTCATGACGGGACACCGGACCAGGTCCCCGAGTCCGGTCGACACCACAGCCCCAGGTCACCGGGTCATGTCGGGACCCAGCCCGGGTCCCCGGGACGGGTTTTTACCCCAGCCGCAGATCACCGGGTCCTGTCGGGTACCCGGGTCGGGTCCCCTGGACAGGTCGGCACCCCGGCCCCGGGTCACGGGGTCATGTCGGGTCGTTGTCCCGGGTACCAGTGTCAGGTGACCACCCCGGCCCCGGGAGACGGAGTCATACCGGGTCCCCGGCCCGGGTCCCCGGGTTGCATCGGGACAAAAGCACCGGATCACTGGATCACGTGGGGGCCCGGGCCCGGGTCCCCGGGTTGCATCGGGACACCAGCGAAGGACCACCGGGTCCTGTCGGGTCCCCGGCCCGGGTCCCCTGGACAGGTCGTTAACCCGGCCCCAGGTCACCGGGTCGTGTCGGGTAACCGGCCTGGTTCCCAGGTTCCGGTGACCACCCCGGCACCAGGACCCCGGGTCCCGTGGGGACCCCGGCCCCAGGTGACCGGGTCACGCGGGGTCACCGGCCCCAGGTCAGCGGGTCACGTGGGGTCACCGGCCCCAGGTCAGCGGGTCACGTGGGGACACCGGCCCCAGGTCACCGCGTCAGGTCGGGACCCCGAACCCAGGTCCACGAGTCCGTCGACACCACAGCCCCGGGTCACCAAGTCGTGTCGGGTAACCGGCCTGGTTCCCAGGTTCCGATGACCACCCCGGCACCAGGACCCCGGGTCACGTGGGGACACCGGCCCAGGTGACCGGGTCACGTGGGGTCACCGGCCCCAGGTGACCCGGTCACGTGGGGTCACCGGCCCCAGGTGACCGGGTCACGTGGGGACACCGGCCCCAGGTGACCGGGTCACGTGGGGTCACCGGCACCAGGTGACTGGGTCACGTGGGGTCACCGGCCCCAGGTGACCTGGTCACGTGGGGTCACCGGCCCCAGGTGACCGGGTCACGTGGGGTCACCGGCCCCAGGTGACCGGGTCACGTGAGGTCACCGGCCCCAGGTGACCGGGTCACGTGGGGTCACCGGCCCCAGGTGACCGGGTCACGTGGGGTCACCGGCCCCAGGTCAGCGGGTCACGTGGGGTCACCGGCCCCAGGTGACCGGGTCACGTGGGGTCACCGGCCCCAGGTCAGCGGGTCACGTGGGGTCACCGGCCCCAGGTGACCTGGTCACGTGGGGTCACCGGCCCCAGGTGACCGGGTCACGTGGGGTCACCGGACCCAGGTCAGCGGGTCACGTGGGGACACCGGCCCCAGGTAACCGGGTCATACCGAGTCCCCGGACCCAGGTCACCGGGTCAGTTCGGGACCCCGGACCCAGGTCGGGTCATGTCACGTCCCATGCCCGGGTCCCCGGGTTGGATTTTTACCCAGGCCCCGGGTCACAGGGTCATGTCGGGTCAACGGCCTGGGTACAAGGGTCTGGTGACCACCCCGACCCCAGGTCCCCGGGTCATGACGGGACACCGGACCAGGTCCCCGAGTCCGGTCGACACCACAGCCCCAGGTCACCGGGTCATGTCGGGACCCAGCCCGGGTCCCCGGGACGGGTTTTTACCCCAGCCGCAGATCACCGGGTCCTGTCGGGTACCCGGGTCGGGTCCCCTGGACAGGTCGGCACCCCGGCCCCGGGTCACGGGGTCATGTCGAGTCGCTGTCCCGGGTACCAGTGTCAGGTGACCACCTCGGCCCCGGGAGACGGAGTCATACCGGGTCCCCTGCCCAGGTCCCCGGGTTGCATCGGGACAAAAGCACCGGATCACTGGATCACGTGGGGGCCCGGGCCCGGGTCCCCGGGTTGCATCGGGACACCAGCGAAGGACCACCGGGTCCTGTCGGGTCCCCGGCCCGGGTCCCCTGGACAGGTCGTTAACCCGGCCCCAGGTCACCGGGTCATGTCGCGCACCCGGCCTGGTTCCCAGGTTCCGGTGACCACCCCGGCACCAGGACCCCGGGTCACGTGGGGACACCGGCCCCAGGTGACCGGGTCACGTGGGGACACCGGCCCCAGGTCATCGGGTCACGTGGGGTCACCGGCCCCAGGTGACCGGGTCACGTGGGGTCACCGGCACCAGGTGACCGGGTCACGTGGGGTCACCGGCCCCAGGTGACCTGGTCACGTGGGGTCACCGGCCCCACGTGACCCGGTCACGTGGGGTCACCGGCCCCAGGTGACCGGGTCACGTGAGGTCACCGGCCCCAGGTGACCGGGTCACGTGGGGTCACCGGCCCCAGGTGACCGGGTCACGTGGGGTCACCGGCCCCAGGTGACCTGGTCACGTGGGGTCACCGGCCCCAGGTAACCAAGGCATGTCGGGACCCAGCCCAGGTCCCCGGGACGGGTTTTTACCCCAGCCGCAGATCACCGGGTCCTGTCGGGTCCCCGGCCCGGGTCCCCTGGACAGGTCGATAACCCGGCCCCAGGTCACCCGGTCATCTCGCGCACCCGGCCTGGTTCCCAGGTTCCGATGACCACCCCGGCACCAGGACCCCGGGTCACGTGGGGACACCGGCCCCAGGTGACCGGGTCACGTGGGGTCACCGGCCCCAGGTGACCGGGTCACGTGGGGACACCGGCCTCAGGTCAGCGGGTCACGTGGGGACCCCGGACAAAGGTCAGCGGGTCACGTGGGGACACCGGCCCCAGGTAACCGGGTCATACCGAGTCCCCGGACCCAGGTCCACGAGTCCGTCGACACCACAGCCCCGGGTCACCGGGTCGTGTCGGGTAACCGGCCTGGTTCCCAGGTTCCGATGACCACCCCGGCACCAGGACTCTGGGTCACGTGGGGACACCGGCCCCAGGTGACCGGGTCACGTGGGGTCACCGGCCCCAGGTGACCCGGTCACGTGGGGACACCGGCCCCAGGTGACCGGGTCACGTGGGGTCACCGGCCCCAGGTGACCCAGTCACGTGGGGTCACCGGCACCAGGTGACCGGGTCACGTGGGGTCACCGGCCCCAGGTGACCGGGTCACGTGGGGTCACCGGCCCCAGGTGACCGGGTCACGTGGGGACACCGGCCCCAGGTGACCGGGTCACGTGGGGTCACCGGCCCCAGGTGACCGGGTCACGTGGGGTCACCGGCCCCAGGTCAGCGGGTCACGTGGGGTCACCGGCCCCAGGTGACCGGGTCACGTGGGGACACCGGCCCCAGGTCAGCGGGTCACGTGGGGACACCGGCCCCAGGTCACCGGGTCACGTGGGGTCACCGGCCCCAGGTGACCGGGTCACGTGGGGTCACCGGCCCCAGGTGACCGGGTCACGTGGGGTCACCGGCACCAGGTGACCGGGTCACGTGGGGACCCCGGCCCCAGGTGACCGGGTCACGTGGGGTCACCGGCCCCAGGTGACCCGGTCACGTGGGGTCACCGGCCCCAGGTGACCGGGTCACGTGGGGTCACCGGCCCCAGGTGAGCGGGTCACGTGGGGACACCGGCCCCAGGTGACCGGGTCACGTGGGGTCACCGGCCCCAGGTGACCGGGTCACGTGGGGACACCGGCCCCAGGTGACCGGGTCACGTGGGGTCACCGGCCCCAGGTCAGCGGGTCACGTGGGGACACCGGCCCCAGTTCAGCGGGTCACGTGGGGACCCCGGACCCAGGTCAGCGGGTCACGTGGGGACACCGGCCCCAGGTAACCGGGTCATACCAAGTCCCCGGACCCAGGTCACCGGGTCAGTTCGGGACCCCGGACCCAGGTCGGGTCATGTCACGTCCCATGCCCGGGTCCCCGGGTTGGATTTTTACCCAGGCTCCGGGTCACAGGGTCATGTCGGGTCAACGGCCTGGGTACAAGGGTCTGGTGACCACCCCGACCCCAGGTCTCCGGGTCATGACGGGACACCGGACCAGGTCCCCGAGTCCGGTCGACACCACAGCCCCAGGTCACCGGGTCATGTCGGGACCCAGCCCGGGTCCCCGGGACGGGTTTTTACCCCAGCCGCAGATCACCGGGTCCTGTCGGGTACCCGGGTCGGGTCCCCTGGACAGGTCGGCACCCCGGCCCCGGGTCACGGGGTCATGTCGGGTCGCTGTCCCGGGTACCAGTGTCAGGTGACCACCCCGGCCCCGGGAGACGGAGTCATACCGGGTCCCCAGCCCGGGTCCCCGGGTTGCATCGGGACAAAAGCACCGGATCACTGGATCACGTGGGGGCCCGGGCCCGGGTCCCCGGGTTGCATCGGGACACCAGCGAAGGACCACCGGGTCCTGTCGGGTCCCCGGCCCGGGTCCCCTGGACAGGTCGTTAACCCGGCCCCAGGTCACCGGGTCGTGTCGGGTAACCGGCCTGGTTCCCAGGTTCCGGTGACCACCCCGGCACCAGGACCCCGGGTCCCGTGGGGACCCCGGCCCCAGGTGACCGGGTCACGCGGGGTCACCGGCCCCAGGTCAGCGGGTCACGTGGGGTCACCGGCCCCAGGTCAGCGGGTCACGTGGGGACACCGGCCCCAGGTCACCGCGTCAGGTCGGGACCCCGAACCCAGGTCCACGAGTCCGTCGACACCACAGCCCCGGGTCACCGGGTCGTGTCGGGTAACCGGCCTGGTTCCCAGGTTCCGATGACCACCCCGGCACCAGGACCCCGGGTCACGTGGGGACACCGGCCCCAGGTGACCGGGTCACGTGGGGTCACCGGCCCCAGGTGACCCGGTCACGTGGGGTCACCGGCCCCAGGTGACCGGGTCACGTGGGGACACCGGCCCCAGGTGACCGGGTCACGTGGGGACACCGGCCCCAGGTGACCGGGTCACGTGGGGTCACCGGCCCCAGGTGACCGGGTCACGTGGGGTCACCGGCCCCAGGTGACCGGGTCACGTGGGGTCACCGGCCCCAGGTGACCTGGTCACGTGGGGTCACCGGCCCCAGGTGACCGGGTCACGTGGGGTCACCGGCCCCAGGTGACCGGGTCACGTGGGGTCACCGGCCCCAGGTGACCGGGTCACGTGGGGACACCGGCCCCAGGTGACCGGGTCACGTGGGGTCACCGGCCCCAGGTCAGCGGGTCACGTGGGGTCACCGGCCCCAGGTGACCTGGTCACGTGAGGTCACCGGCCCCAGGTGACCGGGTCACGTGGGGACACCGGCCCCAGGTGACCGGGTCACGTGGGGTCACCGGACCCAGGTCAGCGGGTCACGTGGGGACACCGGCCCCAGGTAACCGGGTCATACCGAGTCCCCGGACCCAGGTCACCGGGTGAGTTCGGGACCCCGGACCCAGGTCGGGTCATGTCACGTCCCATGCCCGGGTCCCCGGGTTGGATTTTTACCCAGGCCCCGGGTCACAGGGTCATGTCGGGTCAACGGCCTGGGTACAAGGGTCTGGTGACCACCCCGACCCCAGGTCCCCGGGTCATGACGGGACACCGGACCAGGTCCCCGAGTCCGGTCGACACCACAGCCCCAGGTCACCGGGTCATGTCGGGACCCAGCCCGGGTCCCCGGGACGGGTTTTTACCCCAGCCGCAGATCACCGGGTCCTGTCGGGTACCCGGGTCGGGTCCCCTGGACAGGTCGGCACCCCGGCCCCGGGTCACGGGGTCATGTGGAGTCGCTGTCCCGGGTACCAGTGTCAGGTGACCACCCCGGCCCCGGGAGACGGAGTCATACCGGGTCCCCGGCCCAGGTCCCCGGGTTGCATCGGGACAAAAGCACCGGATCACTGGATCACGTGGGGGCCCGGGCCCGGGTCCCCGGGTTGCATCGGGACACCAGCGAAGGACCACCGGGTCCTGTCGGGTCCCCGGCCCGGGTCCCCTGGACAGGTCGTTAACCCGGCCCCAGGTCACCGGGTCATGTCGCGCACCCGGCCTGGTTCCCAGGTTCCGGTGACTACCCCGGCACCAGGACCCCGGGTCCCGTGGGGACCCCGGCCCCAGGTGACCGGGTCACGCGGGGTCACCGGCCCCAGGTCAGCGGGTCACGTGGGGTCACCGGCCCCAGGTCAGCGGGTCACGTGGGGACACCGGCCCCAGGTCAGCGGGTCACGTGGGGACACCGGCCCCAGGTCACCGCGTCAGGTCGGGACCCCGAACCCAGGTCCACGAGTCCGTCGACACCACAGCCCCGGGTCACCGGGTCGTGTCGGGTAACCGGCCTGGTTCCCAGGTTCCGATGACCACCCCGGCACCAGGACTCTGGGTCACGTGGGGACACCGGCCCCAGGTGACCGGGTCACGTGGGGTCACCGGCCCCAGGTGACCCGGTCACGTGGGGTCACCGGCACCAGGTGACCGGGTCACGTGGGGTCACCGGCCCCAGGTGACCGGGTCACGTGGGGACACCGGCCCCAGGTGACCGGGTCACGTGGGGTCACCGGCCCCAGGTCAGCGGGTCACGTGGGGTCACCGGCCCCAGGTGACCTGGTCACGTGGGGTCACCGGCCCCAGGTGACCGGGTCACGTGGGGTCACCGGCACCAGGTGACTGGGTCACGTGGGGTCACCGGCCCCAGGTGACCTGGTCACGTGGGGTCACCGGCCCCAGGTCACCGGGTCACGTGGGGTCACCGGCCCCAGGTCACCGGGTCACGTGGGGTCACCGGCCCCAGGTGACCGGGTCACGTGGGGTCACCGGCCCCAGGTGACCGGGTCACGTGGGGTCACCGGCCCCAGGTGACCGGGTCACGTAGGGTCACCGGCCCCAGGTCAGCGGGTCACGTGGGGACCCCGGCCCCAGGTGACCGGGTCACGTGGGGACACCGGCCCCAGGTGACCGGGTCACGTGGGGTCACCGGCCCCAGGTCAGCGGGTCACGTGGGGACCCCGGCCCCAGGTGACCGGGTCACGTGGGGACCCCGGACCCAGGTAACCGGGTCATACCGAGTCCCCGGACCCAGGTCACTGGGTCAGTTCGGGACCCCGGACCCAGGTCGGGTCATGTCACGTCCCATGCCCGGGTCCCCGGGTTGGATTTTTACCCAGGCCCCGGGTCACAGGGTCATGTCGGGTCAACGGCCTGGGTACAAGGGTCTGGTGACCACCCCGACCCCAGGTCCCCGGGTCATGACGGGACACCGGACCAGGTCCCCGAGTCCGGTCGACACCACAGCCCCAGGTCACCGGGTCATGTCGGGACCCAGCCCGGGTCCCCGGGACGGGTTTTTACCCCAGCCGCAGATCACCGGGTCCTGTCGGGTACCCGGGTCGGGTCCCCTGGACAGGTCGGCACCCCGGCCCCGGGTCACGGGGTCATGTCGGGTCGCTGTCCCGGGTACCAGTGTCAGGTGACCACCCCGGCCCCGGGAGACGGAGTCATACCGGGTCCCCGGCCCGGGTCCCCGGGTTGCATCGGGACAAAAGCACCGGATCACTGGATCACGTGGGGGCCCGGGCCCGGGTCCCCGGGTTGCATCGGGACACCAGCGAAGGACCACCGGGTCCTGTCGGGTCCCCGGCCCGGGTCCCCTGGACAGGTCGTTAACCCGGCCCCAGGTCACCGGGTCGTGTCGGGTAACCGGCCTGGTTCCCAGGTTCCGGTGACCACCCCGGCACCAGGACCCCGGGTCCCGTGGGGACCCCGGCCCCAGGTGACCGGGTCACGCGGGGTCACCGGCCCCAGGTCAGCGGGTCACGTGGGGTCACCGGCCCCAGGTCAGCGGGTCACGTGGGGACACCGGCCCCAGGTCACCGCGTCAGGTCGGGACCCCGAACCCAGGTCCACGAGTCCGTCGACACCACAGCCCCGGGTCACCGGGTCGTGTCGGGTAACCGGCCTGGTTCCCAGGTTCCGATGACCACCCCGGCACCAGGACCCCGGGTCACGTGGGGACACCGGCCCCAGGTGACCGGGTCACGTGGGGTCACCGGCCCCAGGTGACCCGGTCACGTGGGGTCACCGGCCCCAGGTGACCGGGTCACGTGGGGTCACCGGCCCCAGGTGACCGGGTCACGTGGGGTCACCGGCCCCAGGTGACCGGGTCACGTGGGGTCACCGACCCCAGGTGACCTGGTCACGTGGGGTCACCGGCCCCAGGTGACCGGGTCACGTGGGGTCACCGGCCCCAGGTGACCGGGTCACGTGGGGTCACCGGCCCCAGGTGACCGGGTCACGTGGGGTCACCGGCCCCAGGTGACCGGGTCACGTGGGGTCACCGGCCCCAGGTGACCGGGTCACGTGGGGTCACCGGCCCCAGGTCAGCGGGTCACGTGGGGTCACCGGCCCCAGGCGACCTGGTCACGTGGGGTCACCGGCCCCAGGTGACCGGGTCACGTGGGGTCACCGGCCCCAGGTGACCGGGTCACGTGGGGACACCGGCCCCAGGTGACCGGGTCACGTGGGGTCACCGGCCCCAGGTGACCGGGTCACGTGAGGTCACCGGCCCCAGGTGACCGGGTCACGTGGGGTCACCGGCCCCAGGTGACCGGGTCACGTGGGGTCACCGGCCCCAGGTGACCGGGTCACGTGGGGTCACCGGCCCCAGGTGACCGGGTCACGTGGGGTCACCGGCCCCAGGTGACCGGGTCACGTGAGGTCACCGGCCCCAGGTGACCGGGTCACGTGGGGTCACCGGCCCCAGGTGACCGGGTCACATGGGGTCACCGGCCCCAGGTGACCGGGTCACGTGGGGTCACCGGCCCCAGGTGACCGGGTCACGTGGGGACACCGGCCCCAGGTGCCCGGGTCACGTGGGGTCACCGGCCCCAGGTGACCGGGTCATACCGAGTCCCCGGACCCAGGTCACCGGGTCAGTTCGGGACCCCGGACCCAGGTCGGGTCATGTCACGTCCCATGCCCGGGTCCCCGGGTTGGATTTTTACCCAGGCCCCGGGTCACAGGGTCATGTCGGGTCAACGGCCTGGGTACAACGGTCTGGTGACCACCCCGACCCCAGGTCTCCGGGTCATGACGGGACACCGGACCAGGTCCCCGAGTCCGGTCGACACCACAGCCCCAGGTAACCGGGTCATGTCGGGACCCAGCCCGGGTCCCCGGGACGGGTTTTTACCCCAGCCGCAGATCACCGGGTCCTGTCGGGTACCCGGGTCGGGTCCCCTGGACAGGTCGGCACCCCGGCCCCGGGTCACGGGGTCATGTCGGGTCGCTGTCCCGGGTACCAGTGTCAGGTGACCACCCCGGCCCCGGGAGACGGAGTCATACCGGGTCCCCGGCCCGGGTCCCCGGGTTGCATCGGGACAAAAGCACCGGATCACTGGATCACGTGGGGGCCCGGGCCCGGGTCCCCGGGTTGCATCGGGACACCAGCGAAGGACCACCGGGTCCTGTCGGGTCCCCGGCCCGGGTCCCCTGGACAGGTCGTTAACCCGGCCCCAGGTCACCGGGTCATGTCGCGCACCCGGCCTGGTTCCCAGGTTCCGGTGACCACCCCGGCACCAGGACCCCGGGTCCCGTGGGGACCCCGGCCCCAGGTGACCGGGTCACGCGGGGTCACCGGCCCCAGGTCAGCGGGTCACGTGGGGTCACCGGCCCCAGGTCAGCGGGTCACGTGGGGACACCGGCCCCAGGTCACCGCGTCAGGTCGGGACCCCGAACCCAGGTCCACGAGTCCGTCGACACCACAGCCCCGGGTCACCAAGTCGTGTCGGGTAACCGGCCTGGTTCCCAGGTTCCGATGACCACCCCGGCACCAGGACCCCGGGTCACGTAGGGACACCGGCCCCAGGTGACCGGGTCACGTGGGGTCACCGGCCCCAGGTGACCCGGTCACGTGGGGTCACCGGCCCCAGGTGACCGGGTCACGTGGGGACACCGGCCCCAGGTGACCGGGTCACGTGGGGTCACCGGACCCAGGTGACTGGGTCACGTGGGGTCACCGACCCCAGGTGACCTGGTCACGTGGGGTCACCGGTCCCAGGTGACCGGGTCACGTGGGGTCACCGGCCCCAGGTGACCGGGTCACGTGAGGTCACCGGCCCCAGGTGACCGGGTCACGTGGGGTCACCGGCCCCAGGTGACCGGGTCACGTGGGGTCACCGGCCCCAGGTCAGCGGGTCACGTGGGGTCACCGGCCCCAGGTGACCGGGTCACGTGGGGTCACTGGCCCCAGGTGACCGGGTCACGTGGGGTCACCGGACCCAGGTCAGCGGGTCACGTGGGGACACCGGCCCCAGGTAACCGGGTCATACCGAGTCCCCGGACCCAGGTCACCGGGTCAGTTCGGGACCCCGGACCCAGGTCGGGTCATGTCACGTCCCATGCCCGGGTCCCCGGGTTGGATTTTTACCCAGGCCCCGGGTCACAGGGTCATGTCGGGTCAACGGCCTGGGTACAAGGGTCTGGTGACCACCCCGACCCCAGGTCCCCGGGTCATGACGGGACACCGGACCAGGTCCCCGAGTCCGGTCGACACCACAGCCCCAGGTCACCGGGTCATGTCGGGACCCAGCCCGGGTCCCCGGGACGGGTTTTTACCCCAGCCGCAGATCACCGGGTCCTGTCGGGTACCCGGGTCGGGTCCCCTGGACAGGTCGGCACCCCGGCCCCGGGTCACGGGGTCATGTCGAGTCGCTGTCCCGGGTACCAGTGTCAGGTGACCACCCCGGCCCCGGGAGACGGAGTCATACCGGGTCCCCGGCCCAGGTCCCCGGGTTGCATCGGGACAAAAGCACCGGATCACTGGATCACGTGGGGGCCCGGGCCCGGGTCCCCGGGTTGCATCGGGACACCAGCGAAGGACCACCGGGTCCTGTCGGGTCCCCGGCCCGGGTCCCCTGGACAGGTCGTTAACCCGGCCCCAGGTCACCGGGTCATGTCGCGCACCCGGCCTGGTTCCCAGGTTCCGGTGACCACCCCGGCACCAGGACCCCGGGTCCCGTGGGGACCCCGGCCCCAGGTGACCGGGTCACGCGGGGTCACCGGCCCCAGGTCAGCGGGTCACGTGGGGTCACCGGCCCCAGGTCAGCGGGTCACGTGGGGACACCGGCCCCAGGTCAGCGGGTCACGTGGGGACACCGGCCCCAGGTCACCGCGTCAGGTCGGGACCCCGAACCCAGGTCCACGAGTCCGTCGACACCACAGCCCCGGGTCACCGGGTCGTGTCGGGTAACCGGCCTGGTTCCCAGGTTCCGATGACCACCCCGGCACCAGGACTCTGGGTCACGTGGGGACACCGGCCCCAGGTGACCGGGTCACGTGGGGTCACCGGACCCAGGTGACCCGGTCACGTGGGGTCACCGGCACCAGGTGACCGGGTCACGTGGGGTCACCGGCCCCAGGTGACCGGGTCACGTGGGGACACCGGCCCCAGGTGACCGGGTCACGTGGGGTCACCGGCCCCAGGTCAGCGGGTCACGTGGGGTCACCGGCCCCAGGTGACCTGGTCACGTGGGGTCACCGGCCCCAGGTGACCGGGTCACGTGGGGTCACCGGCACCAGGTGACTGGGTCACGTGGGGTCACCGGCCCCAGGTGACCTGGTCACGTGGGGTCACCGGCCCCAGGTCACCGGGTCACGTGGGGTCACCGGCCCCAGGTCACCGGGTCACGTGGGGTCACCGGCCCCAGGTGACCGGGTCACGTGGGGTCACCGGCCCCAGGTGACCGGGTCACGTGGGGTCACCGGCCCCAGGTGACCGGGTCACGTAGGGTCACCGGCCCCAGGTCAGCGGGTCACGTGGGGACCCCGGCCCCAGGTGACCGGGTCACGTGGGGACACCGGCCCCAGGTGACCGGGTCACGTGGGGTCACCGGCCCCAGGTCAGCGGGTCACGTGGGGACCCCGGCCCCAGGTGACCGGGTCACGTGGGGACCCCGGACCCAGGTAACCGGGTCATACCGAGTCCCCGGACCCAGGTCACCGGGTCAGTTCGGGACCCCGGACCCAGGTCGGGTCATGTCACGTCCCATGCCCGGGTCCCCGGGTTGGATTTTTACCCAGGCCCCGGGTCACAGGGTCATGTCGGGTCAACGGCCTGGGTACAAGGGTCTGGTGACCACCCCGACCCCAGGTCCCCGGGTCATGACGGGACACCGGACCAGGTCCCCGAGTCCGGTCGACACCACAGCCCCAGGTCACCGGGTCATGTCGGGACCCAGCCCGGGTCCCCGGGACGGGTTTTTACCCCAGCCGCAGATCACCGGGTCCTGTCGGGTACCCGGGTCGGGTCCCCTGGACAGGTCGGCACCCCGGCCCCGGGTCACGGGGTCATGTCGGGTCGCTGTCCCGGGTACCAGTGTCAGGTGACCACCCCGGCCCCGGGAGACGGAGTCATACCGGGTCCCCGGCCCAGGTCCCCGGGTTGCATCGGGACAAAAGCACCGGATCACTGGATCACGTGGGGGCCCGGGCCCGGGTCCCCGGGTTGCATCGGGACACCAGCGAAGGACCACCGGGTCCTGTCGGGTCCCCGGCCCGGGTCCCCTGGACAGGTCGTTAACCCGGCCCCAGGTCACCGGGTCGTGTCGGGTAACCGGCCTGGTTCCCAGGTTCCGGTGACCACCCCGGCACCAGGACCCCGGGTCCCGTGGGGACCCCGGCCCCAGGTGACCGGGTCACGCGGGGTCACCGGCCCCAGGTCAGCGGGTCACGTGGGGTCACCGGCCCCAGGTCAGCGGGTCACGTGGGGACACCGGCCCCAGGTCACCGCGTCAGGTCGGGACCCCGAACCCAGGTCCACGAGTCCGTCGACACCACAGCCCCGGGTCACCAAGTCGTGTCGGGTAACCGGCCTGGTTCCCAGGTTCCGATGACCACCCCGGCACCAGGACCCCGGGTCACGTGGGGACACCGGCCCCAGGTGACCGGGTCACGTGGGGTCACCGGCCCCAGGTGACCCGGTCACGTGGGGTCACCGGCCCCAGGTGACCGGGTCACGTGGGGTCACCGGCCCCAGGTGACCGGGTCACGTGGGGTCACCGGCCCCAGGTGACTGGGTCACGTGGGGTCACCGACCCCAGGTGACCTGGTCACGTGGGGTCACCGGCCCCAGGTGACCGGGTCACGTGGGGTCACCGGCCCCAGGTGACCGGGTCACGTGGGGTCACCGGCCCCAGGTGACCGGGTCACGTGGGGTCACCGGCCCCAGGTGACCGGG
This sequence comes from Somateria mollissima, assembly GCA_951411735.1. Lineage (NCBI taxonomy): Eukaryota > Metazoa > Chordata > Aves > Anseriformes > Anatidae > Somateria > Somateria mollissima. Next base: position 767,486 of record CATOCB010000075.1, read on the forward strand.
TCACGTGGGGTCACCGGCCCCAGGTCAGCGGGTCACGTGGGGTCACCGGCCCCAGGCGACCTGGTCACGTGGGGTCACCGGCCCCAGGTCAGCGGGTCACGTGGGGTCACCGGCCCCAGGTGACCGGGTCACGTGGGGACACCGGCCCCAGGTGACCGGGTCACGTGGGGTCACCGGCCCCAGGTGACCGGGTCACGTGGGGTCACCGGCCCCAGGTGACCGGGTCACGTGAGGTCACCGGCCCCAGGTGACCGGGTCACGTGGGGTCACCGGCCCCAGGTGACCGGGTCACGTGGGGTCACCGGCCCCAGGTGACCGGGTCACGTGGGGTCACCGGCCCCAGGTGACCGGGTCACGTGGGGACACCGGCCCCAGGTGCCCGGGTCACGTGGGGTCACCGGCCCCAGGTGACCGGGTCACGTGGGGTCACCGGCCCCAGGTGACCTGGTCACGTGGGGTCACCGGCCCCAGGTGACCGGGTCACGTGGGGACACCGGCCTCAGGTCAGCGGGTCACGTGGGGACCCCGGACCCAGGTCAGCGGGTCACGTGGGGACACCGGCCCCAGGTAACCGGGTCATACCGAGTCCCCGGACCCAGGTCACCGGGTCAGTTCGGGACCCCGGACCCAGGTCGGGTCATGTCACGTCCCATGCCCGGGTCCCCGGGTTGGATTTTTACCCAGGCCCCGGGTCACAGGGTCATGTCGGGTCAACGGCCTGGGTACAAGGGTCTGGTGACCACCCCGACCCCAGGTCCCCGGGTCATGACGGGACACCGGACCAGGTCCCCGAGTCCGGTCGACACCACAGCCCCAGGTCACCGGGTCATGTCGGGACCCAGCCCGGGTCCCCGGGACGGGTTTTTACCCCAGCCGCAGATCACCGGGTCCTGTCGGGTACCCGGGTCGGGTCCCCTGGACAGGTCGGCACCCCGGCCCCGGGTCACGGGGTCATGTCGAGTCGCTGTCCCGGGTACCAGTGTCAGGTGACCACCCCGGCCCCGGGAGACGGAGTCATACCGGGTCCCCGGCCCAGGTCCCCGGGTTGCATCGGGACAAAAGCACCGGATCACTGGATCACGTGGGGGCCCGGGCCCGGGTCCCCGGGTTGCATCGGGACACCAGCGAAGGACCACCGGGTCCTGTCGGGTCCCCGGCCCGGGTCCCCTGGACAGGTCGTTAACCCGGCCCCAGGTCACCGGGTCATGTCGCGCACCCGGCCTGGTTCCCAGGTTCCGGTGACCACCCCGGCACCAGGACCCCGGGTCACGTGGGGACACCGGCCCCAGGTGACCGGGTCATGTGGGGACACCGGCCCCAGGTCATCGGGTCACGTGGGGTCACCGGCCCCAGGTGACCGGGTCACGTGGGGTCACCGGCACCAGGTGACCGGGTCACGTGGGGTCACCGGCCCCAGGTGACCTGGTCACGTGGGGTCACCGGCCCCAGGTGACCGGGTCACGTGGGGTCACCGGCCCCAGGTGACCGGGTCACGTGGGGTCACCGGCCCCAGGTGACCGGGTCACGTGGGGTCACCGGCCCCAGGTGACCTGGTCACGTGGGGTCACCGGCCCCAGGTGACCGGGTCACGTGGGGTCACCGGCCCCAGGTGACCGGGTCACGTGGGGTCACCGGACCCAGGTCAGCGGGTCACGTGGGGACACCGGCCCCAGGTAACCGGGTCATACCGAGTCCCCGGACCCAGGTCACCGGGTGAGTTCGGGACCCCGGACCCAGGTCGGGTCATGTCACGTCCCATGCCCGGGTCCCCGGGTTGGATTTTTACCCAGGCCCCGGGTCACGTTGGGTCAACGGCCTGGGTACAAGGGTCTGGTGACCACCCCGACCCCAGGTCCCCGGGTCATGACGGGACACCGGACCAGGTCCCCGAGTCCGGTCGACACCACAGCCCCAGGTCACCGGGTCATGTCGGGACCCAGCCCGGGTCCCCGGGACGGGTTTTTACCCCAGCCGCAGATCACCGGGTCCTGTCGGGTACCCGGGTCGGGTCCCCTGGACAGGTCGGCACCCCGGCCCCGGGTCACGGGGTCATGTCGGGTCGCTGTCCCGGGTACCAGTGTCAGGTGACCACCCCGGCCCCGGGAGACGGAGTCATACCGGGTCCCCGGCCCGGGTCCCCGGGTTGCATCGGGACAAAAGCACCGGATCACTGGATCACGTGGGGGCCCGGGCCCGGGTCCCCGGGTTGCATCGGGACACCAGCGAAGGACCACCGGGTCCTGTCGGGTCCCCGGCCCGGGTCCCCTGGACAGGTCGTTAACCCGGCCCCAGGTCACCGGGTCATGTCGCGCACCCGGCCTGGTTCCCACGTTCCGGTGACCACCACGGCACCAGGACCCCGGGTCCCGTGGGGACCCCGGCCCCAGGTGACCGGGTCACGCGGGGTCACCGGCCCCAGGTCAGCGGGTCACGTGGGGTCACCGGCCCCAGGTCAGCGGGTCACGTGGGGACACCGGCCCCAGGTCAGCGGGTCACGTGGGGACACCGGCCCCAGGTCACCGCGTCAGGTCGGGACCCCGAACCCAGGTCCACGAGTCCGTCGACACCACAGCCCCGGGTCACCGGGTCGTGTCGGGTAACCGGCCTGGTTCCCAGGTTCCGATGACCACCCCGGCACCAGGACTCTGGGTCACGTGGGGACACCGGCCCCAGGTGACCGGGTCACGTGGGGTCACCGGACCCAGGTGACCCGGTCACGTGGGGACACCGGCCCCAGGTGACCGGGTCACGTGGGGTCACCGGCCCCAGGTGACCCGGTCACGTGGGGTCACCGGCACCAGGTGACCGGGTCACGTGGGGTCACCGGCCCCAGGTGACCGGGTCACGTGGGGACACCGGCCCCAGGTGACCGGGTCACGTGGGGTCACCGGCCCCAGGTCAGCGGGTCACGTGGGGTCACCGGCCCCAGGTGACCTGGTCACGTGGGGTCACCGGCCCCAGGTGACCGGGTCACGTGGGGTCACCGGCACCAGGTGACTGGGTCACGTGGGGTCACCGGCCCCAGGTGACCTGGTCACGTGGGGTCACCGGCCCCAGGTCACCGGGTCACGTGGGGTCACCGGCCCCAGGTCACCGGGTCACGTGGGGTCACCGGCCCCAGGTGACCGGGTCACGTGGGGTCACCGGCCCCAGGTGACCGGGTCACGTGGGGTCACCGGCCCCAGGTCAGCGGGTCACGTGGGGACCCCGGCCCCAGGTGACCGGGTCACGTGGGGACACCGGCCCCAGGTGACCGGGTCACGTGGGGTCACCGGCCCCAGGTCAGCGGGTCACGTGGGGACCCCGGCCCCAGGTGACCGGGTCACGTGGGGACCCCGGACCCAGGTAACCGGGTCATACCGAGTCCCCGGACCCAGGTCACCGGGTGAGTTCGGGACCCCGGACCCAGGTCGGGTCATGTCACGTCCCATGCCCGGGTCCCCGGGTTGGATTTTTACCCAGGCCCCGGGTCACAGGGTCATGTCGGGTCAACAGCCTGGGTACAACGGTCTGGTGACCACCCCGACCCCAGGTCCCCGGGTCATGACGGGACACCGGACCAGGTCCCCGAGTCCGGTCGACACCACAGCCCCAGGTCACCGGGTCATGTCGGGACCCAGCCCGGGTCCCCGGGACGGGTTTTTACCCCAGCCGCAGATCACCGGGTCCTGTCGGGTACCCGGGTCGGGTCCCCTGGACAGGTCGGCACCCCGGCCCCGGGTCACGGGGTCATGTCGGGTCGCTGTCCCGGGTACCAGTGTCAGGTGACCACCCCGGCCCCGGGAGACGGAGTCATACCGGGTCCCCGGCCCAGGTCCCCGGGTTGCATCGGGACAAAAGCACCGGATCACTGGATCACGTGGGGGCCCGGGCCCGGGTCCCCGGGTTGCATCGGGACACCAGCGAAGGACCACCGGGTCCTGTCGGGTCCCCGGCCCGGGTCCCCTGGACAGGTCGTTAACCCGGCCCCAGGTCACCGGGTCGTGTCGGGTAACCGGCCTGGTTCCCAGGTTCCGGTGACCACCCCGGCACCAGGACCCCGGGTCCCGTGGGGACCCCGGCCCCAGGTGACATGGTCACGCGGGGTCACCGGCCCCAGGTCAGCGGGTCACGTGGGGTCACCGGCCCCAGGTCAGCGGGTCACGTGGGGACACCGGCCCCAGGTCACCGCGTCAGGTCGGGACCCCGAACCCAGGTCCATGAGTCCGTCGACACCACAGCCCCGGGTCACCAAGTCGTGTCGGGTAACCGGCCTGGTTCCCAGGTTCCGATGACCACCCCGGCACCAGGACCCCGGGTCATGTGGGGACACCGGCCCCAGGTGACCCGGTCACGTGGGGTCACCGGCCCCAGGTGACCGGATCACGTGGGGACACCGGCCCCAGGTGACCGGGTCACGTGGGGTCACCGGCCCCAGGTCAGCGGGTCACGTGGGGTCACCGACCCCAGGTGACCTGGTCACGTGGGGTCACCGGCCCCAGGTGACCGGGTCACGTGGGGTCACCGGCCCCAGGTGACCGGGTCACGTGGGGTCACCGGCCCCAGGTGACCGGGTCACGTGGGGACACCGGCCCCAGGTGACCGGGTCACGTGGGGTCACCGGCCCCAGGTGACCGGGTCACGTGGGGTCACCGGCCCCAGGTGACCTGGTCACGTGGGGTCACCGGCCCCAGGTGACCGGGTCACGTGAGGTCACCGGCCCCAGGTGACCGGGTCACGTGGGGTCACCGGCCCCAGGTGACCGGGTCACGTGGGGTCACCGGCCCCAGGTGACCGGGTCACGTGGGGACACCGGCCCCAGGTGACCGGGTCACGTGGGGTCACCGGCCCCAGGTGACCGGGTCACGTGGGGTCACCGGCCCCAGGTGACCTGGTCACGTGGGGTCACCGGCCCCAGGTAACCGGGTCATACCGAGTCCCCGGACCCAGGTCACCGGGTCAGTTCGGGACCCCGGACCCAGGTCGGGTCATGTCACGTCCCATGCCCGGGTCCCCGGGTTGGATTTTTACCCAGGCCCCGGGTCACAGGGTCATGTCGGGTCAACGGCCTGGGTACAAGGGTCTGGTGACCACCCCGACCCCAGGTCTCCGGGTCATGACGGGACACCGGACCAGGTCCCCGAGTCCGGTCGACACCACAGCCCCAGGTCACCGGGTCATGTCGGGACCCAGCCCGGGTCCCCGGGACGGGTTTTTACCCCAGCCGCAGATCACCGGGTCCTGTCGGGTACCCGGGTCGGGTCCCCTGGACAGGTCGGCACCCCGGCCCCGGGTCACGGGGTCATGTCGGGTCGCTGTCCCGGGTACCAGTGTCAGGTGACCACCCCGGCCCCGGGAGACGGAGTCATACCGGGTCCCCGGCCCGGGTCCCCGGGTTGCATCGGGACAAAAGCACCGGATCACTGGATCACGTGGGGGCCCGGGCCCGGGTCCCCGGGTTGCATCGGGACACCAGCGAAGGACCACCGGGTCCTGTCGGGTCCCCGGCCCGGGTCCCCTGGACAGGTCGTTAACCCGGCCCCAGGTCACCGGGTCGTGTCGGGTAACCGGCCTGGTTCCCAGGTTCCGGTGACCACCCCGGCACCAGGACCCCGGGTCCCGTGGGGACCCCGGCCCCAGGTGACCGGGTCACGCGGGGTCACCGGCCCCAGGTCAGCGGGTCACGTGGGGTCACCGGCCCCAGGTCAGCGGGTCACGTGGGGACACCGGCCCCAGGTCACCGCGTCAGGTCGGGACCCCGAACCCAGGTCCACGAGTCCGTCGACACCACAGCCCCGGGTCACCAAGTCGTGTCGGGTAACCAGCCTGGTTCCCAGGTTCCGATGACCACCCCGGCACCAGGACCCCGGGTCACGTGGGGACACCGGCCCCAGGTGACCGGGTCACGTGGGGTCACCGGCCCCAGGTGACCCGGTCACGTGGGGTCACCGGCCCCAGGTGACCGGGTCACGTGGGGACACCGGCCCCAGGTGACCGGGTCACGTGGGGTCACCGGCACCAGGTGACTGGGTCACGTGGGGTCACCGACCCCAGGTGACCTGGTCACGTGGGGTCACCGGTCCCAGGTGACCGGGTCACGTGGGGTCACCGGCCCCAGGTGACCGGGTCACGTGAGGTCACCGGCCCCAGGTGACCGGGTCACGTGGGTTCACCGGCCCCTAGGTGACCGGGTCACGTGGGGTCACCGGCCCCAGGTGACCGGGTCACGTGGGGTCACCGGCCCCAGGTGACCGGGTCACGTGGGGTCACCGGCCCCAGGTGACCGGGTCACGTGGGGTCACCGGCCCCAGGTGACCGGGTCACGTGAGGTCACCGGCCCCAGGTGACCGGGTCACGTGGGGTCACCGGCCCCAGGTGACCGGGTCACGTGGGGACACCGGCCCCAGGTGACCGGGTCACGTGAGGTCACCGGACCCAGGTCAGCGGGTCACGTGGGGACCCCGGACCCAGATAACCGGGTCATACCGAGTCCCCGGACCCAGGTCACCGGGTCAGTTCGGGACCACGGACCCAGTTCGGGTCATGTCACGTCCCATGCCCGGGTCCCCGGGTTGGATTTTTACCCAGGCCCCGGGTCACAGGGTCATGTCGGGTCAACGGCCTGGGTACAAGGGTCTGGTGACCACCCCGACCCCAGGTCCCCGGGTCATGACGGGACACCGGACCAGGTCCCCGAGTCCGGTCGACACCACAGCCCCAGGTCACCGGGTCATGTCGGGACCCAGCCCGGGTCCCCGGGACGGGTTTTTACCCCAGCCGCAGATCACCGGGTCCTGTCGGGTACCCGGGTCGGGTCCCCTGGACAGGTCGGCACCCCGGCCCCGGGTCACGGGGTCATGTCGAGTCGCTGTCCCGGGTACCAGTGTCAGGTGACCACCCCGGCCCCGGGAGACGGAGTCATACCGGGTCCCCGGCCCAGGTCCCCGGGTTGCATCGGGACAAAAGCACCGGATCACTGGATCACGTGGGGGCCCGGGCCCGGGTCCCCGGGTTGCATCGGGACACCAGCGAAGGACCACCGGGTCCTGTCGGGTCCCCGGCCCGGGTCCCCTGGACAGGTCGTTAACCCGGCCCCAGGTCACCGGGTCATGTCGCGCACCCGGCCTGGTTCCCAGGTTCCGGTGACCACCCCGGCACCAGGACCCCGGGTCACGTGGGGACACCGGCCCCAGGTGACCGGGTCATTGTGGGACACCGGCCCCAGGTCATCGGGTCACGTGGGGTCACCGGCCCCAGGTGACCGGGTCACGTGGGGTCACCGGCACCAGGTGACCGGGTCACGTGGGGTCACCGGCCCCAGGTGACCTGGTCACGTGGGGTCACCGGCCCCAGGTGACCGGGTCACGTGGTGTCACCGGCCCCAGGTGACCGGGTCACGTGGGGTAAACGGCCCCAGGTGACCGGGTCACGTGGGGACACCGGCCCCAGGTGACCTGGTCACGTGGGGTCACCGGCCCCAGGTGACCGGGTCACGTGGGGTCACCGGCCCCAGGTGACCGGGTCACGTGGGGTCACCGGACCCAGGTCAGCGGGTCACGTGGGGACACCGGCCCCAGGTAACCGGGTCATACCGAGTCCCCGGACCCAGGTCACCGGGTGAGTTCGGGACCCCGGACCCAGGTCGGGTCATGTCACGTCCCATGCCCGGGTCCCCGGGTTGGATTTTTACCCAGGCCCCGGGTCACAGGGTCATGTCGGGTCAACGGCCTGGGTACAAGGGTCTGGTGACCACCCCGACCCCAGGTCCCCGGGTCATGACGGGACACCGGACCAGGTCCCCGAGTCCGGTCGACACCACAGCCCCAGGTCACCGGGTCATGTCGGGACCCAGCCCGGGTCCCCGGGACGGGTTTTTACCCCAGCCGCAGATCACCGGGTCCTGTCGGGTACCCGGGTCGGGTCCCCTGGACAGGTCGGCACCCCGGCCCCGGGTCACGGGGTCATGTCGAGTCGCTGTCCCGGGTACCAGTGTCAGGTGACCACCCCGGCCCCGGGAGACGGAGTCATACCGGGTCCCCGGCCCGGGTCCCCGGGTTGCATCGGGACAAAAGCACCGGATCACTGGATCACGTGGGGGCCCGGGCCCGGGTCCCCGGGTTGCATCGGGACACCAGCGAAGGACCACCGGGTCCTGTCGGGTCCCCGGCCCGGGTCCCCTGGACAGGTCGTTAACCCGGCCCCAGGTCACCGGGTCATGTCGCGCACCCGGCCTGGTTCCCACGTTCCGGTGACGACCCCGGCACCAGGACCCCGGGTCCCGTGGGGACCCCGGCCCCAGGTGACCGGGTCACGCGGGGTCACCGGCCCCAGGTCAGCGGGTCACGTGGGGTCACCGGCCCCAGGTCAGCGGGTCACGTGGGGACACCGGCCCCAGGTCAGCGGGTCACGTGGGGACACCGGCCCCAGGTCACCGCGTCAGGTCGGGACCCCGAACCCAGGTCCACGAGTCCGTCGACACCACAGCCCCGGGTCACCGGGTCGTGTCGGGTAACCGGCCTGGTTCCCAGGTTCCGATGACCACCCCGGCACCAGGACTCTGGGTCACGTGGGGACACCGGCCCCAGGTGACCGGGTCACGTGGGGTCACCAGACCCAGGTGACCCGGTCACGTGGGGACACCGGACCCAGGTCAGCGGGTCACGTGGGGACACCGGCCCCAGGTAACCGGGTCATACCGAGTCCCCGGACCCAGGTCACCGGGTCAGTTCGGGACCCCGGACCCAGGTCGGGTCATGTCACGTCCCATGCCCGGGTCCCCGGGTTGGATTTTTACCCAGGCCCCGGGTCACAGGGTCATGTCGGGTCAACGGCCTGGGTACAAGGGTCTGGTGACCACCCCGACCCCAGGTCTCCGGGTCATGATGGGACACCGGACCAGGTCCCCGAGTCCGGTCGACACCACAGCCCCAGGTCACCGGGTCATGTCGGGACCCAGCCCGGGTCCCCGGGACGGGTTTTTACCCCAGCCGCAGATCACCGGGTCCTGTCGGGTACCCGGGTCGGGTCCCCTGGACAGGTCGGCACCCCGGCCCCGGGTCACGGGGTCATGTCGGGTCGCTGTCCCGGGTACCAGTGTCAGGTGACCACCCCGGCCCCGGGAGACGGAGTCATACCGGGTCCCCGGCCCGGGTCCCCGGGTTGCATCGGGACAAAAGCACCGGATCACTGGATCACGTGGGGGCCCGGGCCCGGGTCCCCGGGTTGCATCGGGACACCAGCGAAGGACCACCGGGTCCTGTCGGGTCCCCGGCCCGGGTCCCCTGGACAGGTCGTTAACCCGGCCCCAGGTCACCGGGTCATGTCGCGCACCCGGCCTGGTTCCCACGTTCCGGTGACCACCCCGGCACCAGGACCCCGGGTCCCGTGGGGACCCCGGCCCCAGGTGACCGGGTCACGCGGGGTCACCGGCCCCAGGTCAGCGGGTCACGTGGGGACACCGGCCCCAGGTCAGCGGGTCACGTGGGGACACCGGCCCCAGGTCACCGCGTCAGGTCGGGACCCCGAACCCAGGTCCACGAGTCCGTCGACACCACAGCCCCGGGTCACCGGGTCGTGTCGGGTAACCGGCCTGGTTCCCAGGTTCCGATGACCACCCCGGCACCAGGACTCTGGGTCACGTGGGGACACCGGCCCCAGGTGACCGGGTCACGTGGGGTCACCGGCCCCAGGTGACCCGGTCACGTGGGGACACCGGCCCCAGGTGACCGGGTCACGTGGGGTCACCGGCCCCAGGTGACCCGGTCACGTGGGGTCACCGGCACCAGGTGACCGTGTCACGTGGGGTCACCGGCCCCAGGTGACCGGGTCACGTGGGGTCACCGGCCCCAGGTGACCGGGTCACGTGGGGACACCGGCCCCAGGTGACCGGGTCACGTGGGGTCACCGGCCCCAGGTGACCGGGTCACGTGGGGTCACCGGCCCCAGGTGACCGGGTCACGTGGGGTCACCGGCCCCAGATCAGCGGGTCACGTGGGGACACCGGCCCCAGGTCACCGGGTCACGTGGGGTCACCGGCCCCAGGTGACCGGGTCACGTGGGGTCACCGGCCCCAGGTGACCGGGTCACGTGTGGTCACCGGCCCCAGGTGACCGGGTCACGTGGGGACACCGGCCCCAGGTGACCGGGTCACGTGGGGTCACCGGCCCCAGGTGACCGGGTCACGTGGGGTCACCGGCACCAGGTGACCGGGTCACATGGGGACACCGGCCCCAGGTGACCGGGTCACGTGGGGTCACCGGCCCCAGGTGACTGGGTCACGTGGGGTCACCGGCCCCAGGTGACCGGGTCACGTGGGGTCACCGGCCCCAGGTGACCCGGTCACGTGGGGTCACCAGCCCCAGGTCAGCGGGTCACGTGGGGACACCGGCCCCAGGTGACCGGGTCACGTGGGGTCACCGGCCCCAGGTGACCGGGTCACGTGGGGTCACCGGCCCCAGGTGACCGGGTCACGTGGGGACACCGGCCCCAGGTAACCAAGGCATGTCGGGACCCAGCCCGGGTCCCCGGGACGGGTTTTTACCCCAGCCGCAGATCACCGGGTCCTGTCGGGTCCCCGGCCCGGGTCCCCTGGACAGGTCGATAACCCGGCCCCAGGTCACCCGGTCATCTCGCGCACCCGGCCTGGTTCCCATGTTCCGGTGACCACCCCGGCACCAGGACCGCGGGTCACGTGGGGACACCGGCCCCAGGTCATCGGGTCACGTGGGGTCACCGGCCCCAGGTGACCGGGTCACGTGGGGTCACCGGCCCCAGGTGACCGGGTCACGTGGGGTCACCGGCCCCAGGTGACCTGGTCACGTGGGGTCACCGGCCACAGGTGACCGGGTCACGTGGGGTCACCGGCCCCAGGTGACCGGGTCACGTGAGGTCACCGGCCCCAGGTGACCGGGTCACGTGGGGTCACCGGCCCCAGGTGACCGGGTCACGTGGGGTCACCGGCCCCAGGTGACCGGGTCACGTGGGGACACCGGCCCCAGGTGACCGGGTCACGTGGGGTCACCGGCCCCAGGTGACCGGGTCACGTGGGGTCACCGGCCCCAGGTGACCGGGTCACGTGGGGTCACCGGCCCCAGGTGACCGGGTCACGTGAGGTCACCGGCCCCAGGTGACCGGGTCACGTGGGGTCACCGGCCCCAGGTGACCGGGTCACGTGGGGTCACCGGCCCCAGGTGACCGGGTCACGTGGGGTCACCGGCCCCAGGTGACCGGGTCACGTGGGGTCACCGGCCCCAGGTGACCGGGTCACGTGGGGACACCGGCCCCAGGTGACCGGGTCACGTGGGGTCACCGGCCCCAGGTGACCGGGTCACGTGGGGTCACCGGCCCCAGGTGACCTGGTCACGTGGGGTCACCGGCCCCAGGTGACCGGGTCACGTGGGGACACCGGCCCCAGGTGACCGGGTCACGTGGGGACACCGGCCTCAGGTCAGCGGGTCACGTGGGGACCCCGGACCCAGGTCAGCGGGTCACGTGGGGACACCGGCCCCAGGTAACCGGGTCATACCGAGTCCCCGGACACAGGTCACCGGGTCAGTTCGGGACCCCGGACCCAGGTCGGGTCATGTCACGTCCCATGCCCGGGTCCCCGGGTTGGATTTTTACCCAGGCCCCGGGTCACAGGGTCATGTCGGGTCAACGGCCTGGGTACAAGGGTCTGGTGACCACCCCGACCCCAGGTCTCCGGGTCATGACGGGACACCGGACCAGGTCCCCGAGTCCGGTCGACACCACAGCCCCAGGTCACCGGGTCATGTCGGGACCCAGCCCGGGTCCCCGGGACGGGTTTTTACCCCAGCCGCAGATCACCGGGTCCTGTCGGGTACCCGGGTCGGGTCCCCTGGACAGGTCGGCACCCCGGCCCCGGGTCACGGGGTCATGTCGGGTCGCTGTCCCGGGTACCAGTGTCAGGTGACCACCCCGGCCCCGGGAGACGGAGTCATACCGGGTCCCCGGCCCGGGTCCCCGGGTTGCATCGGGACAAAAGCACCGGATCACTGGATCACGTGGGGGCCCGGGCCCGGGTCCCCGGGTTGCATCGGGACACCAGCGAAGGACCACCGGGTCCTGTCGGGTCCCCGGCCCGGGTCCCCTGGACAGGTCGTTAACCCGGCCCCAGGTCACCGGGTCATGTCGCGCACCCGGCCTGGTTCCCACGTTCCGGTGACCACCCCGGCACCAGGACCCCGGGTCCCGTGGGGACCCCGGCCCCAGGTGACCGGGTCACGCGGGGTCACCGGCCCCAGGTCAGCGGGTCACGTGGGGTCACCGGCCCCAGGTCAGCGGGTCACGTGGGGACACCGGCCCCAGGTCAGCGGGTCACGTGAGGACACCGGCCCCAGGTCACCGCGTCAGGTCGGGACCCCGAACCCAGGTCCACGAGTCCGTCGACACCACAGCCCCGGGTCACCGGGTCGTGTCGGGTAACCGGCCTGGTTCCCAGGTTCCGATGACCACCCCGGCACCAGGACTCTGGGTCACGTGGGGACACCGGCCCCAGGTGACCGGGTCACGTGGGGTCACCGGACCCAGGTGACCCGGTCACGTGGGGACACCGGCCCCAGGTGACCGGGTCACGTGGGGACACCGGCCCCAGGTGACCGGGTCACGTGGGGTCACCGGCCCCAGGTGACCGGGTCACGTGGGGTCACCGGCCCCAGGTGACCGGGTCACGTGGGGACACCAGCCCCAGGTGACCGGGTCACGTGGGGTCACCGGCCCCAAGTCAGCGGGTCACGTGGGGACACCGGCCCCAGGTCACCGGGTCACGTGGGGTCACCGGCCCCAGGTGACCGGGTCAAGTGGGGTCACCGGCCCCAGGTGACCGGGTCACGTGGGGTCACCGGCCCCAGGTGACCGGGTCACGTGGGGTCACCGGCCCCAGGTGACCGGGTCACGTGGGGACACCGGCCCCAGGTGACCGGGTCACGTGGGGTCACCGGCCCCAGGTGACCGGGTCACGTGGGGTCACCGGCACCAGGTGACCGGGTCACGTGGGGACACCGGCCCCAGGTGACCGGGTCACGTGGGGTCACCGGCCCCAGGTGACCGGGTCACGTGGGGTCACTGGCCCCAGGTGACCCGGTCACGTGGGGTCACCGGCCCCAGGTGACCGGGTCACGTGGGGTCACCGGCCCCAGGTCAGCGGGTCACGTGGGGACAGCGGCCCCAGGTGACCGGGTCACGTGGGGTCACCGGCCCCAGGTGACCGGGTCACGTGGGGACACCGGCCCCAGGTGACCGGGTCACGTGGGGTCACCGGCCCCAGGTCAGTGGGTCACGTGGGGACACCGGCCCCAGGTAACCAAGGCATGTCGGGACCCAGCCCGGGTCCCCGGGACGGGTTTTTACCCCAGCCGCAGATCACCGGGTCCTGTCGGGTCCCCGGCCCGGGTCCCCTGGACAGGTCGATAACCCGGCCCCAGGTCACCCGGTCATCTCGCGCACCCGGCCTGGTTCCCAGGTTCCGATGACCACCCCGGCACCAGGACCCCGGGTCACGTGGGGACACCGGCCCCAGGTGACCGGGTCACGTGGGGTCACCGGCCCCAGGTCAGCGGGTCACGTGGGGACCCCGGCCCCAGGTGACCGGGTCACGTGGGGTCACCGGACCCAGGTGACCCGGTCACGTGGGGACACCGGCCCCAGGTGACCGGGTCACGTGGGGTCACCGGCCCCAGGTGACCCGGTCACGTGGGGTCACCGGCCCCAGGTGACCGGGTCACGTGGGGTCACCGGCCCCAGGTGACCGGGTCACGTGGGGTAACCGGCACCAGGTGACCGGGTCACGTGGGGACACCGGCCCCAGGTGACCGGGTCACGTGGGGTCACCGGCCCCAGGTGACCGGGTCACGTGGGGTCACCGGCCCCAGGTCAGCGGGTCACGTGGGGTCACCGGCCCCAGGTGACCGGGTCACGTGGGGACACCGGCCCCAGGTGACCGGGTCACGTGAGGTCACCGGCCCCAGGTCAGCGGGTCACGTGGGGACACCGGCCCCAGGTGACCGGGTCACGTGGGGACACCGGCCCCAGGTCATCGGGTCACGTGGGGTCACCGGCCCCAGGTGACCGGGTCACGTGGGGTCACCGGCCCCAGGTGACCGGGTCACGTGGGGACACCGGCCCCAGGTGACCGGGTCACGTGGGGTCACCGGCCCCAGGTGACCGGGTCACGTGGGGTCACCGGCCCCAGGTGACCGGGTCACGTGGGGACACCGGCCCCAGGTGACCGGGTCACGTGGGGTCACCGGCCCCAGGTGACCGGGTCACGTGGGGTCACCGGCCCCAGGTGACCCGGTCACGTGGGGTCACCGGCCCCAGGTGACCGGGTCACGTGGGGTCACCGGCCCCAGGTCAGCGGGTCACGTGGGGACACCGGCCCCAGGTGACCGGGTCACGTGGGGTCACCGGCCCCAGGTGACCGGGTCACGTGGGGACACCGGCCCCAGGTGACCGGGTCACGTGGGGTCACCAGCCCCAGGTCAGCGGGTCACGTGGGGACACCGGCCCCAGGTAACCAAGGCATGTCGGGACCCAGCCCGGGTCCCCGGGACGGGTTTTTACCCCAGCCGCAGATCACCGGGTCCTGTCGGGTCCCCGGCCCGGGTCCCCTGGACAGGTCGATAACCCGGCCCCAGGTCACCCGGTCATCTCGCGCACCCGGCCTGGTTCCCAGGTTCCGATGACCACCCCGGCACCAGGACCCCGGGTCCCGTGGGGACCCCGGCCCCAGGTGACCGGGTCACGCGGGGTCACCGGCCCCAGGTCAGCGGGTCACGTGGGGTCACCGGCCCCAGGTCAGCGGGTCACGTGGGGACACCGGCCCCAGGTCACCGCGTCAGGTCGGGACCCCGAACCCAGGTCCACGAGTCCGTCGACACCACAGCCCCGGGTCACCAAGTCGTGTCGGGTAACCGGCCTGGTTCCCAGGTTCCGATGACCACCCCGGCACCAGGACCCCGGGTCACGTGGGGACACCGGCCCCAGGTGACCGGGTCACGTGGGGTCACCGGCCCCAGGTGAACCGGTCACGTGGTGTCACCGGCCCCAGGTGACCGGGTCACGTGGGGACACCGGCCCCAGGTGACCGGGTCACGTGGGGTCACCGGCCCCAGGTGACCTGGTCACGTGGGGTCACCGGCCCCAGGTGACCGGGTCACGTGGGGTCACCGGCCCCAGGTGACCGGGTCACGTGGGGTCACCGGTCCCAGGTGACCGGGTCACGTGGGGTCACCGGCCCCAGGTGACCGGGTCACGTGGGGACACCGGCCCCAGGTGACCGGGTCACGTGGGGTCACCGGCCCCAGGTCAGCGGGTCACGTGGGGTCACCGGCCCCAGGTGACCTGGTCACGTGGAGTCACCGGCCCCAGGTGACCGGGTCACGTGGGGTCACCGGCCCCAGGTGACCGGGTCACGTGGGGTCACCGGACCCAGGTCAGCGGGTCACGTGGGGACACCGGCCCCAGGTAACCGGGTCATACCGAGTCCCCGGACCCAGGTCACCGGGTGAGTTCGGGACCCCGGACCCAGGTCGGGTCATGTCACGTCCCATGCCCGGGTCCCCGGGTTGGATTTTTACCCAGGCCCCGGGTCACAGGGTCATGTCGGGTCAACGGCCTGGGTACAAGGGTCTGGTGACCACCCCGACCCCAGGTCCCCGGGTCATGACGGGACACCGGACCAGGTCCCCGAGTCCGGTCGACACCACAGCCCCAGGTCACCGGGTCATGTCGGGACCCAGCCCGGGTCCCCGGGACGGGTTTTTACCCCAGCCGCAGATCACCGGGTCCTGTCGGGTACCCGGGTCGGGTCCCCTGGACAGGTCGGCACCCCGGCCCCGGGTCACGGGGTCATGTCGAGTCGCTGTCCCGGGTACCAGTGTCAGGTGACCACCCCGGCCCCGGGAGACGGAGTCATACCGGGTCCCCGGCCCAGGTCCCCGGGTTGCATCGGGACAAAAGCACCGGATCACTGGATCACGTGGGGGCCCGGGCCCGGGTCCCCGGGTTGCATCGGGACACCAGCGAAGGACCACCGGGTCCTGTCGGGTCCCCAACCCGGGTCCCCTGGACAGGTCGTTAACCCGGCCCCAGGTCACCGGGTCATGTCGCGCACCCGGCCTGGTTCCCAGGTTCCGGTGACCACCCCGGCACCAGGACCCCGGGTCACGTGGGGACACCGGCCCCAGGTGACCGGGTCACGTGGGGACACCAGCCCCAGGTCATCGGGTCACGTGGGGTCACCGGCCCCAGGTGACCGGGTCACGTGGGGTCACCGGCACCAGGTGACCGGGTCACGTGGGGACACCGGCCCCAGGTGACCGGGTCACGTGGGGTCACCGGCCCCAGGTGACCGGGTCACGTGGGGTCACCGGCCCCAGGTCAGCGGGTCACGTGGGGTCACCGGCCCCAGGTGACCGGGTCACGTGGGGTCACCGGCCCCAGGTGACCGGGTCACGTGGGGTCACCGGCCCCAGGTGACCGGGTCACGTGGGGTCACCGGCCTCAGGTGACCGGGTCACGTGGGTTCACCGGCCCCAGGTGACCGGGTCACGTGGGGTCACCGGCCCCATGTGACCGGGTCACGTGGGGTCACCGGCCCCAGGTGACCGGGTCACGTGGGGACACCGGCCTCAGGTCAGCGGGTCACGTGGGGACCCCGGACCCAGGTCAGCGGGTCACGTGGGGACACCGGCCCCAGGTAACCGGGTCATACCGAGTCCCCGGACCCAGGTCACCGGGTCAGTTCGGGACCCCGGACCCAGGTCGGGTCATGTCACGTCCCATGCCCGGGTCCCCGGGTTGGATTTTTACCCAGGCCCCGGGTCACAGGGTCATGTCGGGTCAACGGCCTGGGTACAAGGGTCTGGTGACCACCCCGACCCCAGGTCCCCGGGTCATGACGGGACACCGGACCAGGTCCCCGAGTCCGGTCGACACCACAGCCCCAGGTCACCGGGTCATGTCGGGACCCAGCCCGGGTCCCCGGGACGGGTTTTTACCCCAGCCGCAGATCACCGGGTCCTGTCGGGTACCCGGGTCGGGTCCCCTGGACAGGTCGGCACCCCGGCCCCGGGTCACGGGGTCATGTCGGGTCGCTGTCCCGGGTACCAGTGTCAGGTGACCACCCCGGCCCCGGGAGACGGAGTCATACCGGGTCCCCGGCCCGGGTCCCCGGGTTGCATCGGGACAAAAGCACCGGATCACTGGATCACGTGGGGGCCCGGGCCCGGGTCCCCGGGTTGCATCGGGACACCAGCGAAGGACCACCGGGTCCTGTCGGGTCCCCGGCCCGGGTCCCCTGGACAGGTCGTTAACCCGGCCCCAGGTCACCGGGTCATGTCGCGCACCCGGCCTGGTTCCCAGGTTCCGGTGACCACCCCGGCACCAGGACCCCGGGTCACGTGGGGACACCGGCCCCAGGTGACCGGGTCACGTGGGGTCACCGGCCCCAGGTGACCGGGTCACGTGGGGACACCAGCCCCAGGTGACCGGGTCACGTGGGGTCACCGGCCCCAAGTCAGCGGGTCACGTGGGGACACCGGCCCCAGGTCACCGGGTCACGTGGGGTCACCGGCCCCAGGTGACCGGGTCAAGTGGGGTCACCGGCCCCAGGTGACCGGGTCACGTGGGGTCACCGGCCCCAGGTGACCGGGTCACGTGGGGACACCGGCCCCAGGTGACCGGGTCACGTGGGGTCACCGGCCCCAGGTGACCGGGTCACGTGGGGTCACCGGCCCCAGGTGACCCGGTCACGTGGGGTCACCGGCCCCAGGTGACCGGGTCACGTGGGGTCACCGGCCCCAGGTCAGCGGGTCACGTGGGGACAGCGGCCCCAGGTGACCGGGTCACGTGGGGTCACCGGCCCCAGGTGACCGGGTCACGTGGGGACACCGGCCCCAGGTGACCGGGTCACGTGGGGTCACCGGCCCCAGGTCAGCGGGTCACGTGGGGACACCGGCCCCAGGTAACCAAGGCATGTCGGGACCCAGCCCGGGTCCCCGGGACGGGTTTTTACCCCAGCCGCAGATCACCGGGTCCTGTCGGGTCCCCGGCCCGGGTCCCCTGGACAGGTCGATAACCCGGCCCCAGGTCACCCGGTCATCTCGCGCACCCGGCCTGGTTCCCAGGTTCCGATGACCACCCCGGCACCAGGACCCCGGGTCACGTGGGGACACCGGCCCCAGGTGACCGGGTCACGTGGGGTCACCGGCCCCAGGTCAGCGGGTCACGTGGGGACCCCGGCCCCAGGTGACCGGGTCACGTGGGGTCACCGGACCCAGGTGACCCGGTCACGTGGGGACACCGGCCCCAGGTGACCGGGTCACGTGGGGTCACCGGCCCCAGGTGACCCGGTCACGTGGGGTCACCGGCCCCAGGTGACCGGGTCACGTGGGGTCACCGGCCCCAGGTGACCGGGTCACGTGGGGTCACCGGCCCCAGGTGACCGGGTCACGTGGGGACACCGGCCCCAGGTGACCGGGTCACGTGGGGTCACCGGCCCCAGGTGACCGGGTCACGTGGGGTCACTGGCCCCAGGTCAGCGGGTCACGTGGGGTCACCGGCCCCAGGTGACCGGGTCACGTGGGGACACCGGCCCCAGGTGACCGGGTCACGTGAGGTCACCGGCCCCAGGTCAGCGGGTCACGTGGGGACACCGGCCCCAGGTGACCGGGTCACGTGGGGACACCGGCCCCAGGTCATCGGGTCACGTGGGGTCACCGGCCCCAGGTGACCGGGTCACGTGGGGTCACCGGCCCCAGGTGACCGGGTCACGTGGGGTCACCGGCCCCAGGTGACCGGGTCACGTGGGGTCACCGGCCCCAGGTGACCGGGTCACGTGGGGTCACCGGCCCCAGATGACCGGGTCACGTGGGGTCACCGGCACCAGGTGACCGGGTCACGTGGGGACACCGGCCCCAGGTGACCGGGTCACGTGGGGTCACCGGCCCCAGGTGACCGGGTCACGTGGGGTCACCGGCCCCAGGTGACCCGGTCACGTGGGGTCACCGGCCCCAGGTGACCGGGTCACGTGGGGTCACCGGCCCCAGGTCAGCGGGTCACGTGGGGACACCGGCCCCAGGTGACCGGGTCACGTGGGGTCACCGGCCCCAGGTGACCGGGTCACGTGGGGACACCGGCCCCAGGTGACCGGGTCACGTGGGGTCACCAGCCCCAGGTCAGCGGGTCACGTGGGGACACCGGCCCCAGGTAACCAAGGCATGTCGGGACCCAGCCCGGGTCCCCGGGACGGGTTTTTACCCCAGCCGCAGATCACCGGGTCCTGTCGGGTCCCCGGCCCGGGTCCCCTGGACAGGTCGATAACCCGGCCCCAGGTCACCCGGTCATCTCGCGCACCCGGCCTGGTTCCCAGGTTCCGATGACCACCCCGGCACCAGGACCCCGGGTCCCGTGGGGACCCCGGCCCCAGGTGACCGGGTCACGCGGGGTCACCGGCCCCAGGTCAGCGGGTCACGTGGGGTCACCGGCCCCAGGTCAGCGGGTCACGTGGGGACACCGGCCCCAGGTCACCGCGTCAGGTCGGGACCCCGAACCCAGGTCCACGAGTCCGTCGACACCACAGCCCCGGGTCACCAAGTCGTGTCGGGTAACCGGCCTGGTTCCCAGGTTCCGATGACCACCCCGGCACCAGGACCCCGGGTCACGTGGGGACACCGGCCCCAGGTGACCGGGTCACGTTGGGTCACCGGCCCCAGGTGAACCGGTCACGTGGTGTCACCGGCCCCAGGTGACCGGGTCACGTGGGGACACCGGCCCCAGGTGACCGGGTCACGTGGGGTCACCGGCCCCAGGTGACCTGGTCACGTGGGGTCACCGGCCCCAGGTGACCGGGTCACGTGGGGTCACCGGCCCCAGGTGACCGGGTCACGTGGGGACACCGGCCCCAGGTGACCGGGTCACGTGGGGACACCGGCCCCAGGTGACCGGGTCACGTGGGGTCACCGGCCCCAGGTCAGCGGGTCACGTGGGGTCACCGGACCCAGGTCAGCGGGTCACGTGGGGACACCGGCCCCAGGTAACCGGGTCATACCGAGTCCCCGGACCCAGGTCACCGGGTGAGTTCGGGACCCCGGACCCAGGTCGGGTCATGTCACGTCCCATGCCCGGGTCCCCGGGTTGGATTTTTACCCAGGCCCCGGGTCACAGGGTCATGTCGGGTCAACGGCCTGGGTACAAGGGTCTGGTGACCACCCCGAACCCAGGTCCCCGGGTCATGACGGGACACCGGACCAGGTCCCCGAGTCCGGTCGACACCACAGCCCCAGGTCACCGGGTCATGTCGGGACCCAGCCCGGGTCCCCGGGACGGGTTTTTACCCCAGCCGCAGATCACCGGGTCCTGTCGGTACCCGGGTCGGGTCCCCTGGACAGGTCGGCACCCCGGCCCCAGGTCACCGGGTCATGTCGAGTCGCTGTCCCGGGTACCAGTGTCAGGTGACCACCCCGGCCCCGGGAGACGGAGTCATACCGGGTCCCCGGCCCAGGTCCCCGGGTTGCATCGGGACAAAAGCACCGGATCACTGGATCACGTGGGGGCCCGGGCCCGGGTCCCCGGGTTGCATCGGGACACCAGCGAAGGACCACCGGGTCCTGTCGGGTCCCCAACCCGGGTCCCCTGGACAGGTCGTTAACCCGGCCCCAGGTCACCGGGTCATGTCGCGCACCCGGCCTGGTTCCCAGGTTCCGGTGACCACCCCGGCACCAGGACCCCGGGTCACGTGGGGACCCCGGCCCCAGGTGACCGGGTCATGTGGGGACACCGGCCCCAGGTCATCGGGTCACGTGGGGTCACCGGCCCCAGGTGACCGGGTCACGTGGGGTCACCGGCCCCAGGTGACCGGGTCACGTGGGGACACCGGCCCCAGGTGACCGGGTCACGTGGGGTCACCGGCCTCAGGTGACCGGGTCACGTGGGGTCACCGGCCCCAGGTGACCGGGTCACGTGGGGTCACCGGCCCCATGTGACCGGGTCACGTGGGGTCACCGGCCCCAGGTGACCGGGTCACGTGGGGACACCGGCCTCAGGTCAGCGGGTCACGTGGGGACCCCGGACCCAGGTCAGCGGGTCACGTGGGGACACCGGCCCCAGGTAACCGGGTCATACCGAGTCCCCGGACCCAGGTCACCGGGTCAGTTCGGGACCCTGGACCCAGGTCGGGTCATGTCACGTCCCATGCCCGGGTCCCCGGGTTGGATTTTTACCCAGGCCCCGGGTCACAGGGTCATGTCGGGTCAACGGCCTGGGTACAAGGGTCTGGTGACCACCCCGACCCCAGGTCCCCGGGTCATGACGGGACACCGGACCAGGTCCCCGAGTCCGGTCGACACCACAGCCCCAGGTCACCGGGTCATGTCGGGACCCAGCCCGGGTCCCCGGGACGGGTTTTTACCCCAGCCGCAGATCACCGGGTCCTGTCGGGTACCCGGGTCGGGTCCCCTGGACAGGTCGGCACCCCGGCCCCGGGTCACGGGGTCATGTCGGGTCGCTGTCCCGGGTACCAGTGTCAGGTGACCACCCCGGCCCCGGGAGACGGAGTCATACCGGGTCCCCGGCCCGGGTCCCCGGGTTGCATCGGGACAAAAGCACCGGATCACTGGATCACGTGGGGGCCCGGGCCCGGGTCCCCGGGTTGCATCGGGACACCAGCGAAGGACCACCGGGTCCTGTCGGGTCCCCGGCCCGGGTCCCCTGGACAGGTCGTTAACCCGGCCCCAGGTCACCGGGTCATGTCGCGCACCCGGCCTGGTTCCCACGTTCCGGTGACCACCCCGGCACCAGGACCCCGGGTCCCGTGGGGACCCCGGCCCCAGGTGACCGGGTCACGCGGGGTCACCGGCCCCAGGTCAGCGGGTCACGTGGGGTCACCGGCCCCAGGTGACCGGGTCACGTGGGGACACCGGCCCCAGGTGACCGGGTCACGTGGGGACACCGGCCCCAGGTCACCGCGTCAGGTCGGGACCCCGAACCCAGGTCCACGAGTCCGTCGACACCACAGCCCCGGGTCACCGGGTCGTGTCGGGTAACCGGCCTGGTTCCCAGGTTCCGATGACCACCCCGGCACCAGGACTCTGGGTCACGTGGGGACACCGGCCCCAGGTGACCGGGTCACGTGGGGTCACCGGACCCAGGTGACCCGGTCACGTGGGGACACCGGCCCCAGGTGACCGGGTCACGTGGGGTCACCGGCCCCAGGTGACCCGGTCACGTGGGGTCACCGGCCCCAGGTGACCCGGTCACGTGGGGTCACCGGCACCAGGTGACCGGGTCACGTGGGGTCACTGGCACCAGGTGACCGGGTCACGTGGGGACACCGGCCCCAGGTGACCGGGTCACGTGGGGTCACCGGCCCCAGGTCAGCGGGTCACGTGGGGTCACCGGCCCCAGGTGACCTGGTCACGTGGGGTCACCGGCCCCAGGTGACCGGGTCACGTGGGGTCACCGGCCCCAGGTGACCGGGTCACGTGGGGTCACCGGCCCCAGGTGACCTGGTCACGTGGGGTCACCGGCCCCAGGTGACCGGGTCACGTGGGGTCACCGGCCCCATGTGACCGGGTCACGTGGGGTCACCGGCCCCAGGTGACCGGGTCACGTGGGGACACCGGCCTCAGGTGACCGGGTCACGTGGGGACCCCGGACCCAGGTCAGCGGGTCACGTGGGGACACCGGCCCCAGGTAACCGGGTCATACCGAGTCCCCGGACCCAGGTCACCGGGTCAGTTCGGGACCCCGGACCCAGGTCGGGTCATGTCACGTCCCATGCCCGGGTCCCCGGGTTGGATTTTTACCCAGGCCCCGGGTCACAGGGTCATGTCGGGTCAACGGCCTGGGTACAAGGGTCTGGTGACCACCCCGACCCCAGGTCCCCGGGTCATGACGGGACACCGGACCAGGTCCCCGAGTCCGGTCGACACCACAGCCCCAGGTCACCGGGTCATGTCGGGACCCAGCCCGGGTCCCCGGGACGGGTTTTTACCCCAGCCGCAGATCACCGGGTCCTGTCGGGTACCCGGGTCGGGTCCCCTGGACAGGTCGGCACCCCGGCCCCGGGTCACGGGGTCATGTCGGGTCGCTGTCCCGGGTACCAGTGTCAGGTGACCACCCCGGCCCCGGGAGACGGAGTCATACCGGGTCCCCGGCCCGGGTCCCCGGGTTGCATCGGGACAAAAGCACCGGATCACTGGATCACGTGGGGGCCCGGGCCCGGGTCCCCGGGTTGCATCGGGACACCAGCGAAGGACCACCGGGTCCTGTCGGGTCCCCGGCCCGGGTCCCCTGGACAGGTCGTTAACCCGGCCCCAGGTCACCGGGTCATGTCGCGCACCCGGCCTGGTTCCCACGTTCCGGTGACCACCCCGGCACCAGGACCCCGGGTCCCGTGGGGACCCCGGCCCCAGGTGACCGGGTCACGCGGGGTCACCGGCCCCAGGTCAGCGGGTCACGTGGGGTCACCGGCCCCAGGTGACCGGGTCACGTGGGGACACCGGCCCCAGGTCAGCGGGTCACGTGGGGACACCGGCCCCAGGTCACCGCGTCAGGTCGGGACCCCGAACCCAGGTCCACGAGTCCGTCGACACCACAGCCCCGGGTCACCGGGTCGTGTCGGGTAACCGGCCTGGTTCCCAGGTTCCGATGACCACCCCGGCACCAGGACTCTGGGTCACGTGGGGACACCGGCCCCAGGTGACCGGGTCACGTGGGGTCACCGGACCCAGGTGACCCGGTCACGTGGGGACACCGGCCCCAGGTGACCGGGTCACGTGGGGTCACCGGCCCCAGGTGACCCGGTCACGTGGGGTCACCGGCCCCAGGTGACCCGGTCACGTGGGGTCACCGGCACCAGGTGACCGGGTCACGTGGGGTCACTGGCACCAGGTGACCGGGTCACGTGGGGACACCGGCCCCAGGTGACCGGGTCACGTGGGGTCACCGGCCCCAGGTCAGCGGGTCACGTGGGGTCACCGGCCCCAGGTGACCTGGTCACGTGGGGTCACCGGCCCCAGGTGACCGGGTCACGTGGGGTCACCGGCCCCAGGTGACCGGGTCACGTGGGGTCACCGGCCCCAGGT
Organism: Somateria mollissima; assembly: GCA_951411735.1. Classification (NCBI taxonomy): domain Eukaryota; kingdom Metazoa; phylum Chordata; class Aves; order Anseriformes; family Anatidae; genus Somateria; species Somateria mollissima. The sequence goes on from CATOCB010000075.1 coordinate 791,569, forward strand.
GACCTGGTCACGTGGGGTCACCGGCCCCAGGTGACCGGGTCACGTGGGGTCACCGGCCCCATGTGACCGGGTCACGTGGGGTCACCGGCCCCAGGTGACCGGGTCACGTGGGGACACCGGCCTCAGGTGACCGGGTCACGTGGGGACCCCGGACCCAGGTCAGCGGGTCACGTGGGGACACCGGCCCCAGGTAACCGGGTCATACCGAGTCCCCGGACCCAGGTCACCGGGTCAGTTCGGGACCCCGGACCCAGGTCGGGTCATGTCACGTCCCATGCCCGGGTCCCCGGGTTGGATTTTTACCCAGGCCCCGGGTCACAGGGTCATGTCGGGTCAACGGCCTGGGTACAAGGGTCTGGTGACCACCCCGACCCCAGGTCCCCGGGTCATGACGGGACACCGGACCAGGTCCCCGAGTCCGGTCGACACCACAGCCCCAGGTCACCGGGTCATGTCGGGACCCAGCCCGGGTCCCCGGGACGGGTTTTTACCCCAGCCGCAGATCACCGGGTCCTGTCGGGTACCCGGGTCGGGTCCCCTGGACAGGTCGGCACCCCGGCCCCGGGTCACGGGGTCATGTCGGGTCGCTGTCCCGGGTACCAGTGTCAGGTGACCACCCCGGCCCCGGGAGACGGAGTCATACCGGGTCCCCGGCCCGGGTCCCCGGGTTGCATCGGGACAAAAGCACCGGATCACTGGATCACGTGGGGGCCCGGGCCCGGGTCCCCGGGTTGCATCGGGACACCAGCGAAGGACCACCGGGTCCTGTCGGGTCCCCGGCCCGGGTCCCCTGGACAGGTCGTTAACCCGGCCCCAGGTCACCGGGTCATGTCGCGCACCCGGCCTGGTTCCCACGTTCCGGTGACCACCCCGGCACCAGGACCCCGGGTCCCGTGGGGACCCCGGCCCCAGGTGACCGGGTCACGCGGGGTCACCGGCCCCAGGTCAGCGGGTCACGTGGGGTCACCGGCCCCAGGTGACCGGGTCACGTGGGGACACCGGCCCCAGGTCAGCGGGTCACGTGGGGACACCGGCCCCAGGTCACCGCGTCAGGTCGGGACCCCGAACCCAGGTCCACGAGTCCGTCGACACCACAGCCCCGGGTCACCGGGTCGTGTCGGGTAACCGGCCTGGTTCCCAGGTTCCGATGACCACCCCGGCACCAGGACTCTGGGTCACGTGGGGACACCGGCCCCAGGTGACCGGGTCACGTGGGGTCACCGGACCCAGGTGACCCGGTCACGTGGGGACACCGGCCCCAGGTGACCGGGTCACGTGGGGTCACCGGCCCCAGGTGACCCGGTCACGTGGGGTCACCGGCCCCAGGTGACCCGGTCACGTGGGGTCACCGGCACCAGGTGACCGGGTCACGTGGGGTCACTGGCACCAGGTGACCGGGTCACGTGGGGACACCGGCCCCAGGTGACCGGGTCACGTGGGGTCACCGGCCCCAGGTGACCGGGTCACGTGGGGTCACCGGCCCCAGGTGACCTGGTCACGTGGGGTCACCGGCCCCAGGTGACCGGGTCACTTGGGGTCACCGGCCCCAGGTGACCGGGTCACGTGGGGTCACCGGCCCCAGGTGACCTGGTCACGTGGGGTCACCGGCCCCAGGTGACCGGGTCACGTGGGGTCACCGGCCCCAGGTGACCGGGTCACGTGAGGTCACCGGCCCCAGGTGACCGGGTCACGTGGGGTCACCGGCCCCAGGTGACCGGGTCACGTGGGGTCACCGGCCCCAGGTGACCGGGTCACGTGGGGTCACCGGCCCCAGGTGACCGGGTCACGTGGGGACACCGGCCCCAGGTGACCGGTTCACGTGGGGTCACCGGCCCCAGGTGACCGGGTCACGTGGGGTCACCGGCCCCAGGTGACCGGGTCACGTGGGGACACCGGCCCCAGGTGACCGGGTCACGTGGGGTCACCGGCCCCAGGTGACCGGGTCACGTGGGGTCACCGGCCCCAGGTGACCCGGTCACGTGGGGTCACCGGCCCCAGGTGACCGGGTCACGTGGGGACACCGGCCCCAGGTAACCAAGGCATGTCGGGACCCAGCCCGGGTCCCCGGGACGGGTTTTTACCCCAGCCGCAGATCACCGGGTCCTGTCGGGTCCCCGGCCCGGGTCCCCTGGACAGGTCGATAACCCGGCCCCAGGTCACCCGGTCATCTCGCGCACCCGGCCTGGTTCCCAGGTTCCGATGACCACCCCGGCACCAGGACCCCGGGTCACGTGGGGACACCGGCCCCAGGTGACCGGGTCACGTGGGGTCACCGGCCCCAGGTCAGCGGGTCACGTGGGGACCCCGGACCCAGGTGACCGGGTCACGTGGGGACCCCGGACCCAGGTAACCGGGTCATACCGAGTCCCCGGACCCAGGTCACCGGGTCAGTTCGGGACCCCGGACCCAGGTCGGGTCATGTCACGTCCCATGCCCGGGTCCCCGGGTTGGATTTTTACCCAGGCCCCGGGTCACAGGGTCATGTCGGGTCAACGGCCTGGGTACAAGGGTCTGGTGACCACCCCGACCCCAGGTCCCCGGGTCATGACGGGACACCGGACCAGGTCCCCGAGTCCGGTCGACACCACAGCCCCAGGTCACCGGGTCATGTCGGGACCCAGCCCGGGTCCCCGGGATGGGTTTTTACCCCAGCCGGAGATCACCGGGTCCTGTCGGGTACCCGGGTCGGGTCCCCTGGACAGGTCGGCACCCCGGCCCCAGGTCACGGGTTCATGTCGGGTCGTTGTCCCGGGTACCAGTGTCAGGTGACCACCCCGGCCCCGGGAGACGGAGTCATACCGGGTCCCCGGCCCAGGTCCCCGGGTTGCATCGGGACAAAAGCACCGGATCACTGGATCACGTGGGGGCCCGGGCCCGGGTCCCCGGGTTGCATCGGGACACCAGCGAAGGACCACCGGGTCCTGTCGGGTCCCCGGCCCGGGTCCCCTGGACAGGTCGTTAACCCGGCCCCAGGTCACCGGGTCGTGTCGGGTAACCGGCCTGGTTCCCAGGTTCCGGTGACCACCCCGGCACCAGGACCCCGGGTCCCGTGGGGACCCCGGCCCCAGGTGACCGGGTCACGCGGGGTCACCGGCCCCAGGTCAGCGGGTCACGTGGGGTCACCGGCCCCAGGTCAGCGGGTCACGTGGGGACACCGGCCCCAGGTCACCGCGTCAGGTCGGGACCCCGAACCCAGGTCCACGAGTCCGTCGACACCACAGCCCCGGGTCACCAAGTCGTGTCGGGTAACCGGCCTGGTTCCCAGGTTCCGATGACCACCCCGGCACCAGGACCCCGGGTCATGTGGGGACACCGGCCCCAGGTGACCGGGTCACGTGGGGTCACCGGCCCCAGGTCAGCGGGTCACGTGGGGACACCGGCCCCAGGTGAGCAGGTCACGTGGGGTCACCGGCCCCAGGTGACCGGGTCACGTGGGGACACCGGCCCCAGGTGACCGGGTCACGTGGGGTCACCGGCCCCAGGTCAGCGGGTCACGTGGGGACACCGGCCCCAGGTAACCAAGGCATGTCGGGACCCAGCCCGGGTCCCCGGGACGGGTTTTTACCCCAGCCGCAGATCACCGGGTCCTGTCGGGTCCCCGGCCCGGGTCCCCTGGACAGGTCGATAACCCGGCCCCAGGTCACCCGGTCATCTCGCGCACCCGGCCTGGTTCCCAGGTTCCGATGACCACCCCGGCACCAGGACCCCGGGTCACGTGGGGACACCGGCCCCAGGTGACCGGGTCACGTGGGGTCACCGGCCCCAGGTCAGCGGGTCACGTGGGGACCCCGGCCCCAGGTGACCGGGTCACGTGGGGTCACCGGACCCAGGTGACCCGGTCACGTGGGGACACCGGCCCCAGGTGACCGGGTCACGTGGGGTCACCGGCCCCAGGTGACCCGGTCACGTGGGGTCACCGGCCCCAGGTGACCGGGTCACGTGGGGTCACCGGCCCCAGGTGACCGGGTCACGTGGGGTCACCGGCACCAGGTGACCGGGTCACGTGGGGACACCAGCCCCAGGTGACCGGGTCACGTGGGGTCACCGGCCCCAGGTGACCGGGTCACGTGGGGTCACCGGCCCCAGGTCAGCGGGTCACGTGGGGTCACCGGCCCCAGGTGACCGGGTCACGTGGGGACACCGGCCCCAGGTGACCGGGTCACGTGGGGTCACCGGCCCCAGGTCAGCGGGTCACGTGGGGTCACCGGCCCCAGGTGACCGGGTCACGTGGGGTCACCGGCCCCAGGTGACCGGGTCACGTGGGGTCACCGGCCCCAGGTGACCGGGTCACGTGGGGTCACCGGCCCCAGGTGACCGGGTCACGTGGGGACACCGGCCCCAGGTGACCGGGTCACGTGGGGTTACCGGCCCCAGGTGACCGGGTCACGTGGGGTCACCGGCCCCAGGTGACCCGGTCACGTGGGGTCACCGGCCCCAGGTCAGCGGGTCACGTGGGGTCACCGGCCCCAGGTCAGCGGGTCACGTGGGGACATCGGCCCCAGGTAACCAAGGCATGTCGGGACCCAGCCCGGGTCCCCGGGACGGGTTTTTACCCCAGCCGCAGATCACCGGGTCCTGTCGGGTCCCCGGCCCAGGTCCCCTGGACAGGTCGATAACCCGGCCCCAGGTCACCCGGTCATCTCGCGCACCCGGCCTGGTTCCCAGGTTCCGATGACCACCCCGGCACCAGGACCCCGGGTCCCGTGGGGACACCGGCCCCAGGTGACCGGGTCACGTGGGGTCACCGGCCCCAGGTCAGCGGGTCACGTGGGGATCCCGGCCCCAGGTGACCGGGTCACGTGGGGACCCCGGACCCAGGTAACCGGGTCATACCGAGTCCCCGGACCCAGGTCACCGGGTCAGTTCGGGACCCCGGACCCAGGTCGGGTCATGTCACGTCCCATGCCCGGGTCCCCGGGTTGGATTTTTACCCAGGCCCCGGGTCACAGGGTCATGTCGGGTCAACGGCCTGGGTACAAGGGTCTGGTGACCACCCCGACCCCAGGTCTCCGGGTCATGACGGGACACCGGACCAGGTCCCCGAGTCCGGTCGACACCACAGCCCCAGGTCACCGGGTCATGTCGGGACCCAGCCCGGGTCCCCGGGACGGGTTTTTACCCCAGCCGCAGATCACCGGGTCCTGTCGGGTACCCGGGTCGGGTCCCCTGGACAGGTCGGCACCCCGGCCCCGGGTCACGGGGTCATGTCGGGTCGCTGTCCCGGGTACCAGTGTCAGGTGACCACCCCGGCCCCGGGAGACGGAGTCATACCGGGTCCCCGGCCCGGGTCCCCGGGTTGCATCGGGACAAAAGCACCGGATCACTGGATCACGTGGGGGCCCGGGCCCGGGTCCCCGGGTTGCATCGGGACACCAGCGAAGGACCACCGGGTCCTGTCGGGTCCCCGGCCCGGGTCCCCTGGACAGGTCGTTAACCCGGCCCCAGGTCACCGGGTCGTGTCGGGTAACCGGCCTGGTTCCCAGGTTCCGGTGACCACCCCGGCACCAGGACCCCGGGTCCCGTGGGGACCCCGGCCCCAGGTGACCGGGTCACGCGGGGTCACCGGCCCCAGGTCAGCGGGTCACGTGGGGACACCGGCCCCAGGTCAGCGGGTCACGTGGGGTCACCGGCACCAGGTGACCGGGTCACGTGGGGTCACCGGCCCCAGGTGACCGGGTCACGTGGGGTCACCGGCCCCAGGTCAGCGGGTCACGTGGGGATCCCGGCCCCAGGTGACCGGGTCACGTGGGGACCCCGGCCCCAGGTGACCGGGTCACGCGGGGTCACCGGCCCCAGGTCAGCGGGTCACGTGGGGTCACCGGCCCCAGGTGACCGGGTCACGTGGGGACACCGGCCCCAGGTCAGCGGGTCACGTGGGGACACCGGCCCCAGGTCACCGCGTCAGGTCGGGACCCCGAACCCAGGTCCACGAGTCCGTCGACACCACAGCCCCGGGTCACCGGGTCGTGTCGGGTAACCGGCCTAGTTCCCAGGTTCCGATGACCACCCCGGCACCAGGACTCTGGGTCACGTGGGGACACCGGCCCCAGGTGACCAGGTCACGTGGGGTCACCGGACCCAGGTGACCCGGTCACGTGGGGACACCGGCCCCAGGTGACCGGGTCACGTGGGGACACCGGCCCCAGGTGACCCGGTCACGTGGGGTCACCGGCACCAGGTGACCGGGTCACGTGGGGTCACCGGCCCCAGGTGACCTGGTCACGTGGGGTCACCGGCCCCAGGTGACCGGGTCACGTGGGGTCACCGGCCCCAGGTGACCGGGTCACGTGGGGTCACCGGACCCAGGTCAGCGGGTCACGTGGGGACACCGGCCCCAGGTAACCGGGTCATACCGAGTCCCTGGACCCAGGTCACCGGGTGAGTTCGGGACCCCGGACCCAGGTCGGGTCATGTCACGTCCCATGCCCGGGTCCCCGGGTTGGATTTTTACCCAGGCCCCGGGTCACAGGGTCATGTCGGGTCAACGGCCTGGGTACAAGGGTCTGGTGACCACCCCGACCCCAGGTCCCCGGGTCATGACGGGACACCGGACCAGGTCCCCGAGTCCGGTCGACACCACAGCCCCAGGTCACCGGGTCATGTCGGGACCCAGCCCGGGTCCCCGGGACGGGTTTTTACCCCAGCCGCAGATCACCGGGTCCTGTCGGGTACCCGGGTCGGGTCCCCTGGACAGGTCGGCACCCCGGCCCCGGGTCACGGGGTCATGTCGAGTCGCTGTCCCGGGTACCAGTGTCAGGTGACCACCCCGGCCCCGGGAGACGGAGTCATACCGGGTCCCCGGCCCAGGTCCCCGGGTTGCATCGGGACAAAAGCACCGGATCACTGGATCACGTGGGGGCCCGGGCCCGGGTCCCCGGGTTGCATCGGGACACCAGCGAAGGACCACCGGGTCCTGTCGGGTCCCCGGCCCGGGTCCCCTGGACAGGTCGTTAACCCGGCCCCAGGTCACCGGGTCATGTCGCGCACCCGGCCTGGTTCCCAGGTTCCGGTGACCACCCCGGCACCAGGACCCCGGGTCACGTGGGGACACCGGCCCCAGGTGACCGGGTCACGTAGGGACACCGGCCCCAGGTCATCGGGTCACGTGGGGTCACCGGCCCCAGGTGACCGGGTCACGTGGGGTCACCGGCACCAGGTGACCGGGTCACGTGGGGTCACCGGCCCCAGGTGACCTGGTCACGTGGGGTCACCGGCCCCAGGTGACCGGGTCACGTGGGGTCACCGGCCCCAGGTGACCGGGTCACGTGGGGACCCCGGCCCCAGGTGACCGGGTCACGCGGGGTCACCGGCCCCAGGTCAGCGGGTCACGTGGGGTCACCGGCCCCAGGTGACCTGGTCACGTGGGGTCACCGGCCCCAGGTGACCGGGTCACGTGGGGTCACCGGCCCCAGGTGACCGGGTCACGTGGGGACACCGGCCCCAGGTGACCGGGTCACGTGGGGTCACCGGCCCCAGGTGACCGGGTCACGTGGGGACACCGGCCCCAGGTCAGCGGGTCACGTGAGGTCACCGGCCCCAGGTGACCGGGTCACGTGGGGTCACCGGCCCCAGGTGACCGGGTCACGTGGGGTCACCGGCCCCAGGTGACCGGGTCACGTGGGGACACCGGCCCCAGGTGACCGGGTCACGTGGGGTCACCGGCCCCAGGTGACCGGGTCACGTGGGGTCACCGGCCCCAGGTGACCTGGTCACGTGGGGTCACCGGCCCCAGGTGACCGGGTCACGTGGGGTCACCGGCCCCAGGTGACCGGGTCACGTGGGGACACCAGCCTCAGGTCAGCGGGTCACGTGGGGACCCCTGACCCAGGTCAGCGGGTCACGTGGGGACACCGGCCTCAGGTCAGCGGGTCACGTGGGGACACCGGCCCCAGGTCACCGCGTCAGGTCGGGACCCCGAACCCAGGTCCACGAGTCCGTCGACACCACAGCCCCGGGTCACCGGGTCGTGTCGGGTAACCGGCCTGGTTCCCAGGTTCCGATGACCACCCCGGCACCAGGACTCTGGGTCACGTGGGGACACCGGCCCCAGGTGACCGGGTCACGTGGGGTCACCGGACCCAGGTGACCCGGTCACGTGGGGACACCGGCCTCAGGTAACCAAGGCATGTCGGGACCCAGCCCGGGTCCCCGGGACGGGTTTTTACCCCAGCCGCAGATCACCGGGTCCTGTCGGGTCCCCGGCCCGGGTCCCCTGGACAGGTCGAAAACCCGGCCCCAGGTCACCCGGTCATCTCGCGCACCCGGCCTGGTTCCCAGGTTCCGATGACCACCCCGGCACCAGGACCCCGGGTCACGTGGGGACACCGGCCCCAGGTGACCGGGTCACGTGGGGTCACCGGCCCCAGGTCAGCAGGTCACGTGGGGTCACCGGCCCCAGGTCAGCGGGTCACGTGGGGACACCGGCCTCAGGTCAGCGGGTCACGTGGGGACACCGGCCCCAGGTCACCGCGTCAGGTCGGGACCCCGAACCCAGGTCCACGAGTCCGTCGACACAACAGCCCCGGGTCACCGGGTCGTGTCGGGTAACCGGCCTGGTTCCCAGGTTCCGATGACCACCCCGGCACCAGGACTCTGGGTCACGTGGGGACACCGGCCCCAGGTGACCGGGTCACGTGGGGTCACCGGACCCAGGTGACCCGGTCACGTGGGGACACCGGCCCCAGGTGACCGGGTCACGTGGGGTCACCGGCCCCAGGTGACCCGGTCACGTGGGGTCACCGGCCCCAGGTGACCGGGTCACGTGGGGTCACCGGCCCCAGGTGACCGGGTCACGTGGGGTCACCGGCCCCAGGTGACCGGGTCACGTGGGGACACCGACCCCAGGTGACCGGGTCACGTGGGGTCACCGGCCCCAGGTGACCGGGTCACGTGGGGTCACCGGCCCCAGGTCAGCGGGTCACGTGGGGTCACCGGCCCCAGGTGACCGGGTCACGTGGGGACACCGGCCCCAGGTGACCGGGTCACGTGGGGTCACCAGCCCCAGGTCAGCGGGTCACGTGGGGACACCGGCCCCAGGTGACCGGGTCACGTGGGGTCACCGGCCCAGGTGACCGGGTCACGTGGGGTCACCGGCCCCAGGTGACCGGGTCACGTGGGGTCACCGGCCCCAGGTGACCGGGTCACGTGGGGACACCGGCCCCAGGTGACCGGGTCACGTGGGGTCACCGGCCCCAGGTCAGCGGGTCACGTGGGGACACCAGCCCCAGGTGACCGGGTCACGTGGGGTCACCGGCCCCAGGTGACCGGGTCACGTGGGGTCACCGGCCCCAGGTCAGCGGGTCACGTGGGGTCACCGGCCCCAGGTGACCGGGTCACGTGGGGACACCGGCACCAGGTGACCGGGTCACGTGGGGTCACTGGCCCCAGGTGACCCGGTCACGTGGGGTCACCGGCCCCAGGTGACCGGGTCACGTGGTGTCACTGGCCCCAGGTGACCCGGTCATGTGGGGTCACTGGCCCCAGGTGACCCGGTCACGTGGGGTCACCGGCCCCAGGTGACCGGGTCACGTGGGGACCCCGGACCCAGGTCAGCGGGTCACGTGGGGACACCGGCCCCAGGTAACCGGGTCACGTGGGGTCACCGGCCCCAGGTCAGCGGGTCACGTGGGGACACCGGCCCCAGGTAACCAAGGCATGTCGGGACCCAGCCCGGGTCCCCGGGACGGGTTTTTACCCCAGCCGCAGATCACCGGGTCCTGTCGGGTCCCCGGCCCGGGTCCCCTGGACAGGTCGATAACCCGGCCCCAGGTCACCCGGTCATCTCGCGCACCCGGCCTGGTTCCCAGGTTCCGATGACCACCCCGGCACCAGGACCCCGGGTCACGTGGGGACACCGGCCCCAGGTGACCGGGTCACGTGGGGTCACCGGCCCCAGGTGAACCGGTCACGTGGTATCACCGGCCCCAGGTGACCGGGTCACGTGGGGACACCGGCCCCAGGTGACCGGGTCACGTGGGGTCACCGGCCCCAGGTGACCTGGTCACGTGGGGTCACCGGCCCCAGGTGACCGGGTCACGTGGGGTCACCGGCCCCAGGTGACCGGGTCACGTGGGGTCACCGGTCCCAGGTGACCGGGTCACGTGGGGTCACCGGCCCCAGGTGACCGGGTCACGTGGGGACACCGGCCCCAGGTGACCGGGTCACGTGGGGTCACCGGCCCCAGGTCAGCGGGTCACGTGGGGTCACCGGCCCCAGGTGACCTGGTCACGTGGAGTCACCGGCCCCAGGTGACCGGGTCACGTGGGGTCACCGGCCCCAGGTGACCGGGTCACGTGGGGTCACCGGACCCAGGTCAGCGGGTCACGTGGGGACACCGGCCCCAGGTAACCGGGTCATACCGAGTCCCCGGACCCAGGTCACCGGGTCAGTTCGGGACCCCGGACCCAGGTCGGGTCATGTCACGTCCCATGCCCGGGTCCCCGGGTTGGATTTTTACCCAGGCCCCGGGTCACAGGGTCATGTCGGGTCAACGGCCTGGGTACAAGGGTCTGGTGACCACCCCGACCCCAGGTCCCCGGGTCATGACGGGACACCGGACCAGGTCCCCGAGTCCGGTCGACACCACAGCCCCAGGTCACCGGGTCATGTCGGGACCCAGCCCGGGTCCCCGGGACGGGTTTTTACCCCAGCCGCAGATCACCGGGTCCTGTCGGGTACCCGGGTCGGGTCCCCTGGACAGGTCGGCACCCCGGCCCCGGGTCACGGGGTCATGTCGAGTCGCTGTCCCGGGTACCAGTGTCAGGTGACCACCCCGGCCCCGGGAGACGGAGTCATACCGGGTCCCCGGCCCAGGTCCCCGGGTTGCATCGGGACAAAAGCACCGGATCACTGGATCACGTGGGGGCCCGGGCCCGGGTCCCCGGGTTGCATCGGGACACCAGCGAAGGACCACCGGGTCCTGTCGGGTCCCCAACCCGGGTCCCCTGGACAGGTCGTTAACCCGGCCCCAGGTCACCGGGTCATGTCGCGCACCCGGCCTGGTTCCCAGGTTCCGGTGACCACCCCGGCACCAGGACCCCGGGTCACGTGGGGACACCGGCCCCAGGTGACCGGGTCACGTGGGGACACCGGCCCCAGGTCATCGGGTCACGTGGGGTCACCGGCCCCAGGTGACCGGGTCACGTGGGGTCACCGGCACCAGGTGACCGGGTCACGTGGGGACACCGGCCCCAGGTGACCGGGTCACGTGGGGTCACCGGCCCCAGGTGACCGGGTCACGTGGGGTCACCGGCCCCAGGTGACCGGGTCACGTGGGGTCACCGGCCCCAGGTCAGCGGGTCACGTGGGGTCACCGGCCCCAGGTGACCGGGTCACGTGGGGTCACCGGCCCCAGGTGACCGGGTCACGTGGGGTCACCGGCCCCAGGTGACCGGGTCACGTGGGGTCACCGGCCCCAGGTGACCGGGTCACGTGGGGACACCGGCCCCAGGTGACCGGGTCACGTGGGGTCACCGGCCTCAGGTGACCGGGTCACGTGGGTTCACCGGCCCCAGGTGACCGGGTCACGTGGGGTCACCGGCCCCATGTGACCGGGTCACGTGGGGTCACCGGCCCCAGGTGACCGGGTCACGTGGGGACACCGGCCTCAGGTCAGCGGGTCACGTGGGGACCCCGGACCCAGGTCAGCGGGTCACGTGGGGACACCGGCCCCAGGTAACCGGGTCATACCGAGTCCCCGGACCCAGGTCACCGGGTCAGTTCGGGACCCCGGACCCAGGTCGGGTCATGTCACGTCCCATGCCCGGGTCCCCGGGTTGGATTTTTACCCAGGCCCCGGGTCACAGGGTCATGTCGGGTCAACGGCCTGGGTACAAGGGTCTGGTGACCACCCCGACCCCAGGTCCCCGGGTCATGACGGGACACCGGACCAGGTCCCCGAGTCCGGTCGACACCACAGCCCCAGGTCACCGGGTCATGTCGGGACCCAGCCCGGGTCCCCGGGACGGGTTTTTACCCCAGCCGCAGATCACCGGGTCCTGTCGGGTACCCGGGTCGGGTCCCCTGGACAGGTCGGCACCCCGGCCCCGGGTCACGGGGTCATGTCGGGTCGCTGTCCCGGGTACCAGTGTCAGGTGACCACCCCGGCCCCGGGAGACGGAGTCATACCGGGTCCCCGGCCCGGGTCCCCGGGTTGCATCGGGACAAAAGCACCGGATCACTGGATCACGTGGGGGCCCGGGCCCGGGTCCCCGGGTTGCATCGGGACACCAGCGAAGGACCACCGGGTCCTGTCGGGTCCCCGGCCCGGGTCCCCTGGACAGGTCGTTAACCCGGCCCCAGGTCACCGGGTCATGTCGCGCACCCGGCCTGGTTCCCAGGTTCCGGTGACCACCCCGGCACCAGGACCCCGGGTCACGTGGGGACACCGGCCCCAGGTGACCGGGTCACGTGGGGTCACCGGCCCCAGGTGACCGGGTCACGTGGGGACACCAGCCCCAGGTGACCGGGTCACGTGGGGTCACCGGCCCCAAGTCAGCGGGTCACGTGGGGACACCGGCCCCAGGTCACCGGGTCACGTGGGGTCACCGGCCCCAGGTGACCGGGTCAAGTGGGGTCACCGGCCCCAGGTGACCGGGTCACGTGGGGTCACCGGCCCCAGGTGACCGGGTCACGTGGGGTCACCGGCCCCAGGTGACCGGGTCACGTGGGGACACCGGCCCCAGGTGACCGGGTCACGTGGGGTCACCGGCCCCAGGTGACCGGGTCACGTGGGGTCACCGGCCCCAGGTGACCCGGTCACGTGGGGTCACCGGCCCCAGGTGACCGGGTCACGTGGGGTCACCGGCCCCAGGTCAGCGGGTCACGTGGGGACAGCGGCCCCAGGTGACCGGGTCACGTGGGGTCACCGGCCCCAGGTGACCGGGTCACGTGGGGACACCGGCCCCAGGTGACCGGGTCACGTGGGGTCACCGGCCCCAGGTCAGCGGGTCACGTGGGGACACCGGCCCCAGGTAACCAAGGCATGTCGGGACCCAGCCCGGGTCCCCGGGACGGGTTTTTACCCCAGCCGCAGATCACCGGGTCCTGTCGGGTCCCCGGCCCGGGTCCCCTGGACAGGTCGATAACCCGGCCCCAGGTCACCCGGTCATCTCGCGCACCCGGCCTGGTTCCCAGGTTCCGATGACCACCCCGGCACCAGGACCCCGGGTCACGTGGGGACACCGGCCCCAGGTGACCGGGTCACGTGGGGTCACCGGCCCCAGGTCAGCGGGTCACGTGGGGACCCCGGCCCCAGGTGACCGGGTCACGTGGGGTCACCGGACCCAGGTGACCCGGTCACGTGGGGACACCGGCCCCAGGTGACCGGGTCACGTGGGGTCACCGGCCCCAGGTGACCCGGTCACGTGGGGTCACCGGCCCCAGGTGACCGGGTCACGTGGGGTCACCGGCCCCAGGTGACCGGGTCACGTGGGGTCACCGGCCCCAGGTGACCGGGTCACGTGGGGACACCGGCCCCAGGTGACCGGGTCACGTGGGGTCACCGGCCCCAGGTGACCGGGTCACGTGGGGTCACTGGCCCCAGGTCAGCGGGTCACGTGGGGTCACCGGCCCCAGGTGACCGGGTCACGTGGGGACACCGGCCCCAGGTGACCGGGTCACGTGAGGTCACCGGCCCCAGGTCAGCGGGTCACGTGGGGACACCGGCCCCAGGTGACCGGGTCACGTGGGTTCACCGGCCCCAGGTGACCGGGTCACGTGGGGTCACCGGCCCCATGTGACCGGGTCACGTGGGGTCACCGGCCCCAGGTGACCGGGTCACGTGGGGACACCGGCCTCAGGTCAGCGGGTCACGTGGGGACCCCGGACCCAGGTCAGCGGGTCACGTGGGGACACCGGCCCCAGGTAACCGGGTCATACCGAGTCCCCGGACCCAGGTCACCGGGTCAGTTCGGGACCCCGGACCCAGGTCGGGTCATGTCACGTCCCATGCCCGGGTCCCCGGGTTGGATTTTTACCCAGGCCCCGGGTCACAGGGTCATGTCGGGTCAACGGCCTGGGTACAAGGGTCTGGTGACCACCCCGACCCCAGGTCCCCGGGTCATGACGGGACACCGGACCAGGTCCCCGAGTCCGGTCGACACCACAGCCCCAGGTCACCGGGTCATGTCGGGACCCAGCCCGGGTCCCCGGGACGGGTTTTTACCCCAGCCGCAGATCACCGGGTCCTGTCGGGTACCCGGGTCGGGTCCCCTGGACAGGTCGGCACCCCGGGCCCGGGTCACGGGGTCATGTCGGGTCGCTGTCCCGGGTACCAGTGTCAGGTGACCACCCCGGCCCCGGGAGACGGAGTCATACCGGGTCCCCGGCCCGGGTCCCCGGGTTGCATCGGGACAAAAGCACCGGATCACTGGATCACGTGGGGGCCCGGGCCCGGGTCCCCGGGTTGCATCGGGACACCAGCGAAGGACCACCGGGTCCTGTCGGGTCCCCGGCCCGGGTCCCCTGGACAGGTCGTTAACCCGGCCCCAGGTCACCGGGTCATGTCGCGCACCCGGCCTGGTTCCCAGGTTCCGGTGACCACCCCGGCACCAGGACCCCGGGTCACGTGGGGACACCGGCCCCAGGTGACCGGGTCACGTGGGGACACCGGCCCCAGGTGACCGGGTCACGTGGGGACACCAGCCCCAGGTGACCGGGTCACGTGGGGTCACCGGCCCCAAGTCAGCGGGTCACGTGGGGACACCGGCCCCAGGTCACCGGGTCACGTGGGGTCACCGGCCCCAGGTGACCGGGTCAAGTGGGGTCACCGGCCCCAGGTGACCGGGTCACGTGGGGTCACCGGCCCCAGGTGACCGGGTCACGTGGGGTCACCGGCCCCAGGTGACCGGGTCACGTGGGGACACCGGCCCCAGGTGACCGGGTCACGTGGGGTCACCGGCCCCAGGTGACCGGGTCACGTGGGGTCACCGGCCCCAGGTGACCCGGTCACGTGGGGTCACCGGCCCCAGGTGACCGGGTCACGTGGGGTCACCGGCCCCAGGTCAGCGGGTCACGTGGGGACAGCGGCCCCAGGTGACCGGGTCACGTGGGGTCACCGGCCCCAGGTGACCGGGTCACGTGGGGACACCGGCCCCAGGTGACCGGGTCACGTGGGGTCACCGGCCCCAGGTCAGCGGGTCACGTGGGGACACCGGCCCCAGGTAACCAAGGCATGTCGGGACCCAGCCCGGGTCCCCGGGACGGGTTTTTACCCCAGCCGCAGATCACCGGGTCCTGTCGGGTCCCCGGCCCGGGTCCCCTGGACAGGTCGATAACCCGGCCCCAGGTCACCCGGTCATCTCGCGCACCCGGCCTGGTTCCCAGGTTCCGATGACCACCCCGGCACCAGGACCCCGGGTCACGTGGGGACACCGGCCCCAGGTGACCGGGTCACGTGGGGTCACCGGCCCCAGGTCAGCGGGTCACGTGGGGACCCCGGCCCCAGGTGACCGGGTCACGTGGGGTCACCGGACCCAGGTGACCCGGTCACGTGGGGACACCGGCCCCAGGTGACCGGGTCACGTGGGGTCACCGGCCCCAGGTGACCCGGTCACGTGGGGTCACCGGCCCCAGGTGACCGGGTCACGTGGGGTCACCGGCCCCAGGTGACCGGGTCACGTGGGGTCACCGGCCCCAGGTGACCGGGTCACGTGGGGACACCGGCCCCAGGTGACCGGGTCACGTGGGGTCACCGGCCCCAGGTGACCGGGTCACGTGGGGTCACTGGCCCCAGGTCAGCGGGTCACGTGGGGTCACCGGCCCCAGGTGACCGGGTCACGTGGGGACACCGGCCCCAGGTGACCGGGTCACGTGAGGTCACCGGCCCCAGGTCAGCGGGTCACGTGGGGACACCGGCCCCAGGTGACCGGGTCACGTGGGGACACCGGCCCCAGGTCATCGGGTCACGTGGGGTCACCGGCCCCAGGTGACCGGGTCACGTGGGGTCACCGGCCCCAGGTGACCGGGTCACGTGGGGTCACCGGCCCCAGGTGACCGGGTCACGTGGGGTCACCGGCCCCAGGTGACCGGGTCACGTGGGGTCACCGGCCCCAGATGACCGGGTCACGTGGGGTCACCGGCACCAGGTGACCGGGTCACGTGGGGACACCGGCCCCAGGTGACCGGGTCACGTGGGGTCACCGGCCCCAGGTGACCGGGTCACGTGGGGTCACCGGCCCCAGGTGACCCGGTCACGTGGGGTCACCGGCCCCAGGTGACCGGGTCACGTGGGGTCACCGGCCCCAGGTCAGCGGGTCACGTGGGGACACCGGCCCCAGGTGACCGGGTCACGTGGGGTCACCGGCCCCAGGTGACCGGGTCACGTGGGGACACCGGCCCCAGGTGACCGGGTCACGTGGGGTCACCAGCCCCAGGTCAGCGGGTCACGTGGGGACACCGGCCCCAGGTAACCAAGGCATGTCGGGACCCAGCCCGGGTCCCCGGGACGGGTTTTTACCCCAGCCGCAGATCACCGGGTCCTGTCGGGTCCCCGGCCCGGGTCCCCTGGACAGGTCGATAACCCGGCCCCAGGTCACCCGGTCATCTCGCGCACCCGGCCTGGTTCCCAGGTTCCGATGACCACCCCGGCACCAGGACCCCGGGTCCCGTGGGGACCCCGGCCCCAGGTGACCGGGTCACGCGGGGTCACCGGCCCCAGGTCAGCGGGTCACGTGGGGTCACCGGCCCCAGGTCAGCGGGTCACGTGGGGACACCGGCCCCAGGTCACCGCGTCAGGTCGGGACCCCGAACCCAGGTCCACGAGTCCGTCGACACCACAGCCCCGGGTCACCAAGTCGTGTCGGGTAACCGGCCTGGTTCCCAGGTTCCAATGACCACCCCGGCACCAGGACCCCGGGTCACGTGGGGACACCGGCCCCAGGTGACCGGGTCACGTGGGGTCACCGGCCCCAGGTGAACCGGTCACGTGGTGTCACCGGCCCCAGGTGACCGGGTCACGTGGGGACACCGGCCCCAGGTGACCGGGTCACGTGGGGTCACCGGCCCCAGGTGACCTGGTCACGTGGGGTCACCGGCCCCAGGTGACCGGGTCACGTGGGGTCACCGGCCCCAGGTCAGCGGGTCACGTGGGGTCACCGGCCCCAGGTGACCGGGTCACGTGGGGACACCGGCCCCAGGTGACCGGGTCACGTGGGGTCACCGGCCTCAGGTGACCGGGTCACGTGGGGTCACCGGCCCCAGGTGACCGGGTCACGTGGGGTCACCGGCCCCATGTGACCGGGTCACGTGGGGTCACCGGCCCCAGGTGACCGGGTCACGTGGGGACACCGGCCTCAGGTCAGCGGGTCACGTGGGGACCCCGGACCCAGGTCAGCGGGTCACGTGGGGACACCGGCCCCAGGTAACCGGGTCATACCGAGTCCCCGGACCCAGGTCACCGGGTCAGTTCGGGACCCCGGACCCAGGTCGGGTCATGTCACGTCCCATGCCCGGGTCCCCGGGTTGGATTTTTACCCAGGCCCCGGGTCACAGGGTCATGTCGGGTCAACGGCCTGGGTACAAGGGTCTGGTGACCACCCCGACCCCAGGTCCCCGGGTCATGACGGGACACCGGACCAGGTCCCCGAGTCCGGTCGACACCACAGCCCCAGGTCACCGGGTCATGTCGGGACCCAGCCCGGGTCCCCGGGACGGGTTTTTACCCCAGCCGCAGATCACCGGGTCCTGTCGGGTACCCGGGTCGGGTCCCCTGGACAGGTCGGCACCCCGGCCCCGGGTCACGGGGTCATGTCGGGTCGCTGTCCCGGGTACCAGTGTCAGGTGACCACCCCGGCCCCGGGAGACGGAGTCATACCGGGTCCCCGGCCCGGGTCCCCGGGTTGCATCGGGACAAAAGCACCGGATCACTGGATCACGTGGGGGCCCGGGCCCGGGTCCCCGGGTTGCATCGGGACACCAGCGAAGGACCACCGGGTCCTGTCGGGTCCCCGGCCCGGGTCCCCTGGACAGGTCGTTAACCCGGCCCCAGGTCACCGGGTCATGTCGCGCACCCGGCCTGGTTCCCAGGTTCCGGTGACCACCCCGGCACCAGGACCCCGGGTCACGTGGGGACACCGGCCCCAGGTGACCGGGTCACGTGGGGTCACCGGCCCCAGGTGACCGGGTCACGTGGGGACACCAGCCCCAGGTGACCGGGTCACGTGGGGTCACCGGCCCCAAGTCAGCGGGTCACGTGGGGACACCGGCCCCAGGTCACCGGGTCACGTGGGGTCACCGGCCCCAGGTGACCGGGTCAAGTGGGGTCACCGGCCCCAGGTGACCGGGTCACGTGGGGTCACCGGCCCCAGGTGACCGGGTCACGTGGGGTCACCGGCCCCAGGTGACCGGGTCACGTGGGGACACCGGCCCCAGGTGACCGGGTCACGTGGGGACACCGGCCCCAGGTGACCGGGTCACGTGGGGTCACCGGCACCAGGTGACCGGGTCACGTGGGGACACCGGCCCCAGGTGACCGGGTCACGTGGGGTCACCGGCCCCAGGTGACCGGGTCACGTGGGGTCACCGGCCCCAGGTGACCCGGTCACGTGGGGTCACCGGCCCCAGGTGACCGGGTCACGTGGGGTCACCGGCCCCAGGTCAGCGGGTCACGTGGGGACAGCGGCCCCAGGTGACCGGGTCACGTGGGGTCACCGGCCCCAGGTGACCGTGTCACGTGGGGACACCGGCCCCAGGTGACCGGGTCACGTGGGGTCACCGGCCCCAGGTCAGCGGGTCACGTGGGGACACCGGCCCCAGGTAACCAAGGCATGTCGGGACCCAGCCCGGGTCCCCGGGACGGGTTTTTACCCCAGCCGCAGATCACCGGGTCCTGTCGGGTCCCCGGCCCGTGTCCCCTGGACAGGTCGATAACCCGGCCCCAGGTCACCCGGTCATCTCGCGCACCCGGCCTGGTTCCCAGGTTCCGATGACCACCCCGGCACCAGGACCCCGGGTCACGTGGGGACACCGGCCCCAGGTGACCGGGTCACGTGGGGTCACCGGCCCCAGGTCAGCGGGTCACGTGGGGACCCCGGCCCCAGGTGACCGGGTCACGTGGGGTCACCGGACCCAGGTGACCGGGTCACGTGGGGACACCGGCCCCAGGTGACCGGGTCACGTGGGGTCACCGGCCCCAGGTGACCCGGTCACGTGGGGTCACCGGCCCCAGGTGACCGGGTCACGTGGGGTCACCGGCCCCAGGTGACCGGGTCACGTGGGGTCACCGGCCCCAGGTGACCGGGTCACGTGGGGACACCGGCCCCAGGTGACCGGGTCACGTGGGGTCACCGGCCCCAGGTGACCGGGTCACGTGGGGTCACTGGCCCCAGGTCAGCGGGTCACGTGGGGTCACCGGCCCCAGGTGACCGGGTCACGTGGGGACACCGGCCCCAGGTGACCGGGTCACGTGAGGTCACCGGCCCCAGGTCAGCGGGTCACGTGGGGACACCGGCCCCAGGTGACCGGGTCACGTGGGGACACCGGCCCCAGGTCATCGGGTCACGTGGGGTCACCGGCCCCAGGTGACCGGGTCACGTGGGGTCACCGGCCCCAGGTGACCGGGTCACGTGGGGTCACCGGCCCCAGGTGACCGGGTCACGTGGGGACACCGGCCCCAGGTGACCGGGTCACGTGGGGTCACCGGCCCCAGATGACCGGGTCACGTGGGGTCACCGGCACCAGGTGACCGGGTCACGTGGGGACACCGGCCCCAGGTGACCGGGTCACGTGGGGTCACCGGCCCCAGGTGACCGGGTCACGTGGGGTCACCGGCCCCAGGTGACCCGGTCACGTGGGGTCACCGGCCCCAGGTGACCGGGTCACGTGGGGTCACCGGCCCCAGGTCAGCGGGTCACGTGGGGACACCGGCCCCAGGTGACCGGGTCACGTGGGGTCACCGGCCCCAGGTGACCGGGTCACGTGGGGACACCGGCCCCAGGTGACCGGGTCACGTGGGGTCACCAGCCCCAGGTCAGCGGGTCACGTGGGGACACCGGCCCCAGGTAACCAAGGCATGTCGGGACCCAGCCCGGGTCCCCGGGACGGGTTTTTACCCCAGCCGCAGATCACCGGGTCCTGTCGGGTCCCCGGCCCGGGTCCCCTGGACAGGTCGATAACCCGGCCCCAGGTCACCCGGTCATCTCGCGCACCCGGCCTGGTTCCCAGGTTCCGATGACCACCCCGGCACCAGGACCCCGGGTCCCGTGGGGACACCGGCCCCAGGTGACCGGGTCACGTTGGGTCACCGGCCCCAGGTGAACCGGTCACGTGGTGTCACCGGCCCCAGGTGACCGGGTCACGTGGGGACACCGGCCCCAGGTGACCGGGTCACGTGGGGTCACCGGCCCCAGGTGACCTGGTCACGTGGGGTCACCGGCCCCAGGTGACCGGGTCACGTGGGGTCACCGGCCCCAGGTGACCGGGTCACGTGGGGTCACCGGCCCCAGGTGACCGGGTCACGTGGGGACACCGGCCCCAGGTGACCGGGTCACGTGGGGACACCGGCCCCAGGTGACCGGGTCACGTGGGGTCACCGGCCCCAGGTCAGCGGGTCACGTGGGGTCACCGGACCCAGGTCAGCGGGTCACGTGGGGACACCGGCCCCAGGTAACCGGGTCATACCGAGTCCCCGGACCCAGGTCACCGGGTGAGTTCGGGACCCCGGACCCAGGTCGGGTCATGTCACGTCCCATGCCCGGGTCCCCGGGTTGGATTTTTACCCAGGCCCCGGGTCACAGGGTCATGTCGGGTCAACGGCCTGGGTACAAGGGTCTGGTGACCACCCCGAACCCAGGTCCCCGGGTCATGACGGGACACCGGACCAGGTCCCCGAGTCCGGGTCGACACCACAGCCCCAGGTCACCGGGTCATGTCGGGACCCAGCCCGGGTCCCCGGGACGGGTTTTTACCCCAGCCGCAGATCACCGGGTCCTGTCGGGTACCCGGGTCGGGTCCCCTGGACAGGTCGGCACCCCGGCCCCAGGTCACCGGGTCATGTCGAGTCGCTGTCCCGGGTACCAGTGTCAGGTGACCACCCCGGCCCCGGGAGACGGAGTCATACCGGGTCCCCGGCCCAGGTCCCCGGGTTGCATCGGGACAAAAGCACCGGATCACTGGATCACGTGGGGGCCCGGGCCCGGGTCCCCGGGTTGCATCGGGACACCAGCGAAGGACCACCGGGTCCTGTCGGGTCCCCAACCCGGGTCCCCTGGACAGGTCGTTAACCCGGCCCCAGGTCACCGGGTCATGTCGCGCACCCGGCCTGGTTCCCAGGTTCCGGTGACCACCCCGGCACCAGGACCCCGGGTCACGTGGGGACACCGGCCCCAGGTGACCGGGTCATGTGGGGACACCGGCCCCAGGTCATCGGGTCACGTGGGGTCACCGGCCCCAGGTGACCGGGTCACGTGGGGTCACCGGCCCCAGGTGACCGGGTCACGTGGGGACACCGGCCCCAGGTGACCGGGTCACGTGGGGTCACCGGCCTCAGGTGACCGGGTCACGTGGGGTCACCGGCCCCAGGTGACCGGGTCACGTGGGGTCACCGGCCCCATGTGACCGGGTCACGTGGGGTCACCGGCCCCAGGTGACCGGGTCACGTGGGGACACCGGCCTCAGGTCAGCGGGTCACGTGGGGACCCCGGACCCAGGTCAGCGGGTCACGTGGGGACACCGGCCCCAGGTAACCGGGTCATACCGAGTCCCCGGACCCAGGTCACCGGGTCAGTTCGGGACCCCGGACCCAGGTCGGGTCATGTCACGTCCCATGCCCGGGTCCCCGGGTTGGATTTTTACCCAGGCCCCGGGTCACAGGGTCATGTCGGGTCAACGGCCTGGGTACAAGGGTCTGGTGACCACCCCGACCCCAGGTCCCCGGGTCATGACGGGACACCGGACCAGGTCCCCGAGTCCGGTCGACACCACAGCCCCAGGTCACCGGGTCATGTCGGGACCCAGCCCGGGTCCCCGGGACGGGTTTTTACCCCAGCCGCAGATCACCGGGTCCTGTCGGGTACCCGGGTCGGGTCCCCTGGACAGGTCGGCACCCCGGCCCCGGGTCACGGGGTCATGTCGGGTCGCTGTCCCGGGTACCAGTGTCAGGTGACCACCCCGGCCCCGGGAGACGGAGTCATACCGGGTCCCCGGCCCGGGTCCCCGGGTTGCATCGGGACAAAAGCACCGGATCACTGGATCACGTGGGGGCCCGGGCCCGGGTCCCCGGGTTGCATCGGGACACCAGCGAAGGACCACCGGGTCCTGTCGGGTCCCCGGCCCGGGTCCCCTGGACAGGTCGTTAACCCGGCCCCAGGTCACCGGGTCATGTCGCGCACCCGGCCTGGTTCCCACGTTCCGGTGACCACCCCGGCACCAGGACCCCGGGTCCCGTGGGGACCCCGGCCCCAGGTGACCGGGTCACGCGGGGTCACCGGCCCCAGGTCAGCGGGTCACGTGGGGTCACCGGCCCCAGGTGACCGGGTCACGTGGGGACACCGGCCCCAGGTCAGCGGGTCACGTGGGGACACCGGCCCCAGGTCACCGCGTCAGGTCGGGACCCCGAACCCAGGTCCACGAGTCCGTCGACACCACAGCCCCGGGTCACCGGGTCGTGTCGGGTAACCGGCCTGGTTCCCAGGTTCCGATGACCACCCCGGCACCAGGACTCTGGGTCACGTGGGGACACCGGCCCCAGGTGACCGGGTCACGTGGGGTCACCGGACCCAGGTGACCCGGTCACGTGGGGACACCGGCCCCAGGTGACCGGGTCACGTGGGGTCACCGGCCCCAGGTGACCCGGTCACGTGGGGTCACCGGCCCCAGGTGACCCGGTCACGTGGGGTCACCGGCACCAGGTGACCGGGTCACGTGGGGTCACTGGCACCAGGTGACCGGGTCACGTGGGGACACCGGCCCCAGGTGACCGGGTCACGTGGGGTCACCGGCCCCAGGTCAGCGGGTCACGTGGGGTCACCGGCCCCAGGTGACCTGGTCACGTGGGGTCACCGGCCCCAGGTGACCGGGTCACGTGGGGTCACCGGCCCCAGGTGACCGGGTCACGTGGGGTCACCGGCCCCAGGTGACCTGGTCACGTGGGGTCACCGGCCCCAGGTGACCGGGTCACGTGGGGTCACCGGCCCCATGTGACCGGGTCACGTGGGGTCACCGGCCCCAGGTGACCGGGTCACGTGGGGACACCGGCCTCAGGTCAGCGGGTCACGTGGGGACCCCGGACCCAGGTCAGCGGGTCACGTGGGGACACCGGCCCCAGGTAACCGGGTCATACCGAGTCCCCGGACCCAGGTCACCGGGTCAGTTCGGGACCCCGGACCCAGGTCGGGTCATGTCACGTCCCATGCCCGGGTCCCCGGGTTGGATTTTTACCCAGGCCCCGGGTCACAGGGTCATGTCGGGTCAACGGCCTGGGTACAAGGGTCTGGTGACCACCCCGACCCCAGGTCCCCGGGTCATGACGGGACACCGGACCAGGTCCCCGAGTCCGGTCGACACCACAGCCCCAGGTCACCGGGTCATGTCGGGACCCAGCCCGGGTCCCCGGGACGGGTTTTTACCCCAGCCGCAGATCACCGGGTCCTGTCGGGTACCCGGGTCGGGTCCCCTGGACAGGTCGGCACCCCGGCCCCGGGTCACGGGGTCATGTCGGGTCGCTGTCCCGGGTACCAGTGTCAGGTGACCACCCCGGCCCCGGGAGACGGAGTCATACCGGGTCCCCGGCCCGGGTCCCCGGGTTGCATCGGGACAAAAGCACCGGATCACTGGATCACGTGGGGGCCCGGGCCCGGGTCCCCGGGTTGCATCGGGACACCAGCGAAGGACCACCGGGTCCTGTCGGGTCCCCGGCCCGGGTCCCCTGGACAGGTCGTTAACCCGGCCCCAGGTCACCGGGTCATGTCGCGCACCCGGCCTGGTTCCCACGTTCCGGTGACCACCCCGGCACCAGGACCCCGGGTCCCGTGGGGACCCCGGCCCCAGGTGACCGGGTCACGCGGGGTCACCGGCCCCAGGTCAGCGGGTCACGTGGGGTCACCGGCCCCAGGTGACCGGGTCACGTGGGGACACCGGCCCCAGGTCAGCGGGTCACGTGGGGACACCGGCCCCAGGTCACCGCGTCAGGTCGGGACCCCGAACCCAGGTCCACGAGTCCGTCGACACCACAGCCCCGGGTCACCGGGTCGTGTCGGGTAACCGGCCTGGTTCCCAGGTTCCGATGACCACCCCGGCACCAGGACTCTGGGTCACGTGGGGACACCGGCCCCAGGTGACCGGGTCACGTGGGGTCACCGGACCCAGGTGACCCGGTCACGTGGGGACACCGGCCCCAGGTGACCGGGTCACGTGGGGTCACCGGCCCCAGGTGACCCGGTCACGTGGGGTCACCGGCCCCAGGTGACCCGGTCACGTGGGGTCACCGGCCCCAGGTGACCGGGTCACGTGGGGTCACTGGCACCAGGTGACCGGGTCACGTGGGGACACCGGCCCCAGGTGACCGGGTCACGTGGGGTCACCGGCCCCAGGTGACCGGGTCACGTGGGGTCACCGGCCCCAGGTGACCTGGTCACGTGGGGTCACCGGCCCCAGGTGACCGGGTCACTTGGGGTCACCGGCCCCAGGTGACCGGGTCACGTGGGGTCACCGGCCCCAGGTGACCTGGTCACGTGGGGTCACCGGCCCCAGGTGACCGGGTCACGTGGGGTCACCGGCCCCAGGTGACCGGGTCACGTGAGGTCACAGGCCCCAGGTGACCGGGTCACGTGGGGTCACCGGCCCCAGGTGACCGGGTCACGTGGGGTCACCGGCCCCAGGTGACCGGGTCACGTGGGGTCACCGGCCCCAGGTGACCGGGTCACGTGGGGTCACCGGCCCCAGGTGACCGGGTCACGTGGGGACACCGGCCCCAGGTGACCGGTTCACGTGGGGTCACCGGCCCCAGGTGACCGGGTCACGTGGGGTCACCGGCCCCAGGTGACCGGGTCACGTGGGGACACCGGCCCCAGGTGACCGGGTCACGTGGGGTCACCGGCCCCAGGTGACCGGGTCACGTGGGGTCACCGGCCCCAGGTGACCCGGTCACGTGGGGTCACCGGCCCCAGGTGACCGGGTCACGTGGGGACACCGGCCCCAGGTAACCAAGGCATGTCGGGACCCAGCCCGGGTCCCCGGGACGGGTTTTTACCCCAGCCGCAGATCACCGGGTCCTGTCGGGTCCCCGGCCCGGGTCCCCTGGACAGGTCGATAACCCGGCCCCAGGTCACCCGGTCATCTCGCGCACCCGGCCTGGTTCCCAGGTTCCGATGACCACCCCGGCACCAGGACCCCGGGTCACGTGGGGACACCGGCCCCAGGTGACCGGGTCACGTGGGGTCACCGGCCCCAGGTCAGCGGGTCACGTGGGGACCCCGGACCCAGGTGACCGGGTCACGTGGGGACCCCGGACCCAGGTAACCGGGTCATACCGAGTCCCCGGACCCAGGTCACCGGGTCAGTTCGGGACCCCGGACCCAGGTCGGGTCATGTCACGTCCCATGCCCGGGTCCCCGGGTTGGATTTTTACCCAGGCCCCGGGTCACAGGGTCATGTCGGGTCAACGGCCTGGGTACAAGGGTCTGGTGACCACCCCGACCCCAGGTCCCCGGGTCATGACGGGACACCGGACCAGGTCCCCGAGTCCGGTCGACACCACAGCCCCAGGTCACCGGGTCATGTCGGGACCCAGCCCGGGTCCCCGGGACGGGTTTTTACCCCAGCCGGAGATCACCGGGTCCTGTCGGGTACCCGGGTCGGGTCCCCTGGACAGGTCGGCACCCCGGCCCCAGGTCACGGGTTCATGTCGGGTCGTTGTCCCGGGTACCAGTGTCAGGTGACCACCCCGGCCCCGGGAGACGGAGTCATACCGGGTCCCCGGCCCAGGTCCCCGGGTTGCATCGGGACAAAAGCACCGGATCACTGGATCACGTGGGGGCCCGGGCCCGGGTCCCCGGGTTGCATCGGGACACCAGCGAAGGACCACCGGGTCCTGTCGGGTCCCCGGCCCGGGTCCCCTGGACAGGTCGTTAACCCGGCCCCAGGTCACCGGGTCGTGTCGGGTAACCGGCCTGGTTCCCAGGTTCCGGTGACCACCCCGGCACCAGGACCCCGGGTCCCGTGGGGACCCCGGCCCCAGGTGACCGGGTCACGCGGGGTCACCGGCCCCAGGTCAGCGGGTCACGTGGGGTCACCGGCCCCAGGTCAGCGGGTCACGTGGGGACACCGGCCCCAGGTCACCGCGTCAGGTCGGGACCCCGAACCCAGGTCCACGAGTCCGTCGACACCACAGCCCCGGGTCACCAAGTCGTGTCGGGTAACCGGCCTGGTTCCCAGGTTCCGATGACCACCCCGGCACCAGGACCCCGGGTCATGTGGGGACACCGGCCCCAGGTGACCGGGTCACGTGGGGTCACCGGCCCCAGGTCAGCGGGTCACGTGGGGACACCGGCCCCAGGTGACCAGGTCACGTGGGGTCACCGGCCCCAGGTGACCGGGTCACGTGGGGACACCGGCCCCAGGTGACCGGGTCACGTGGGGTCACCGGCCCCAGGTCAGCGGGTCACGTGGGGACACCGGCCCCAGGTAACCAAGGCATGTCGGGACCCAGCCCGGGTCCCCGGGACGGGTTTTTACCCCAGCCGCATATCACCGGGTCCTGTCGGGTCCCCGGCCCGGGTCCCCTGGACAGGTCGATAACCCGGCCCCAGGTCACCCGGTCATCTCGCGCACCCGGCCTGGTTCCCAGGTTCCGATGACCACCCCGGCACCAGGACCCCGGGTCACGTGGGGACACCGGCCCCAGGTGACCGGGTCACGTGGGGTCACCGGCCCCAGGTCAGCGGGTCACGTGGGGACACCGGCCCCAGGTGACCGGGTCACGTGGGGTCACCGGACCCAGGTGACCCGGTCACGTGGGGACACCGGCCCCAGGTGACCGGGTCACGTGGGGTCACCGGCCCCAGGTGACCCGGTCACGTGGGGTCACCGGCCCCAGGTCAGCGGGTCACGTGGGGTCACCGGCCCCAGGTGACCGGGTCACGTGGGGTCACCGGCACCAGGTGACCGGGTCACGTGGGGACACCAGCCCCAGGTGACCGGGTCACGTGGGGTCACCGGCCCCAGGTGACCGGGTCACGTGGGGTCACCGGCCCCAGGTGACCGGGTCACGTGAGGTCACAGGCCCCAGGTGACCGGGTCACGTGGGGTCACCGGCCCCAGGTGACCGGGTCACGTGGGGTCACCGGCCCCAGGTGACCGGGTCACGTGGGGTCACCGGCCCCAGGTGACCGGGTCACGTGGGGTCACCGGCCCCAGGTGACCGGGTCACGTGGGGACACCGGCCCCAGGTGACCGGTTCACGTGGGGTCACCGGCCCCAGGTGACCGGGTCACGTGGGGTCACCGGCCCCAGGTGACCGGGTCACGTGGGGACACCGGCCCCAGGTGACCGGGTCACGTGGGGTCACCGGCCCCAGGTGACCGGGTCACGTGGGGTCACCGGCCCCAGGTCAGCGGGTCACGTGGGGACATCGGCCCCAGGTAACCAAGGCATGTCGGGACCCAGCCCGGGTCCCCGGGACGGGTTTTTACCCCAGCCGCAGATCACCGGGTCCTGTCGGGTCCCCGGCCCAGGTCCCCTGGACAGGTCGATAACCCGGCCCCAGGTCACCCGGTCATCTCGCGCACCCGGCCTGGTTCCCAGGTTCCGATGACCACCCCCGGCACCAGGACCCCGGGTCACGTGGGGACACCGGCCCCAGGTGACCGGGTCACGTGGGGTCACCGGCCCCAGGTCAGCGGGTCACGTGGGGATCCCGGCCCCAGGTGACCGGGTCACGTGGGGACCCCGGACCCAGGTAACCGGGTCATACCGAGTCCCCGGACCCAGGTCACCGGGTCAGTTCGGGACCCCGGACCCAGGTCGGGTCATGTCACGTCCCATGCCCGGGTCCCCGGGTTGGATTTTTACCCAGGCCCCGGGTCACAGGGTCATGTCGGGTCAACGGCCTGGGTACAAGGGTCTGGTGACCACCCCGACCCCAGGTCTCCGGGTCATGACGGGACACCGGACCAGGTCCCCGAGTCCGGTCGACACCACAGCCCCAGGTCACCGGGTCATGTCGGGACCCAGCCCGGGTCCCCGGGACGGGTTTTTACCCCAGCCGCAGATCACCGGGTCCTGTCGGGTACCCGGGTCGGGTCCCCTGGACAGGTCGGCACCCCGGCCCCGGGTCACGGGGTCATGTCGGGTCGCTGTCCCGGGTACCAGTGTCAGGTGACCACCCCGGCCCCGGGAGACGGAGTCATACCGGGTCCCCGGCCCGGGTCCCCGGGTTGCATCGGGACAAAAGCACCGGATCACTGGATCACGTGGGGGCCCGGGCCCGGGTCCCCGGGTTGCATCGGGACACCAGCGAAGGACCACCGGGTCCTGTCGGGTCCCCGGCCCGGGTCCCCTGGACAGGTCGTTAACCCGGCCCCAGGTCACCGGGTCGTATCGGGTAACCGGCCTGGTTCCCAGGTTCCGGTGACCACCCCGGCACCAGGACCCCGGGTCCCGTGGGGACCCCGGCCCCAGGTGACCGGGTCACGCGGGGTCACCGGCCCCAGGTCAGCGGGTCACGTGGGGACACCGGCCCCAGGTCAGCGGGTCACGTGGGGTCACCGGCACCAGGTGACCGGGTCACGTGGGGTCACCGGCCCCAGGTGACCGGGTCACGTGGGGTCACCGGCCCCAGGTCAGCGGGTCACGTGGGGATCCCGGCCCCAGGTGACCGGGTCACGTGGGGACCCCGGCCCCAGGTGACCGGGTCACGCGGGGTCACCGGCCCCAGGTCAGCGGGTCACGTGGGGTCACCGGCCCCAGGTGACCGGGTCACGTGGGGACACCGGCCCCAGGTCAGCGGGTCACGTGGGGACACCGGCCCCAGGTCACCGCGTCAGGTCGGGACCCCGAACCCAGGTCCACGAGTCCGTCGACACCACAGCCCCGGGTCACCGGGTCGTGTCGGGTAACCGGCCTAGTTCCCAGGTTCCGATGACCACCCCGGCACCAGGACTCTGGGTCACGTGGGGACACCGGCCCCAGGTGACCAGGTCACGTGGGGTCACCGGACCCAGGTGACCCGGTCACGTGGGGACACCGGCCCCAGGTGACCGGGTCACGTGGGGACACCGGCCCCAGGTGACCCGGTCACGTGGGGTCACCGGCACCAGGTGACCGGGTCACGTGGGGTCACCGGCCCCAGGTGACCTGGTCACGTGGGGTCACCGGCCCCAGGTGACCGGGTCACGTGGGGTCACCGGCCCCAGGTGACCGGGTCACGTGGGGTCACCGGACCCAGGTCAGCGGGTCACGTGGGGACACCGGCCCCAGGTAACCGGGTCATACCGAGTCCCTGGACCCAGGTCACCGGGTGAGTTCGGGACCCCGGACCCAGGTCGGGTCATGTCACGTCCCATGCCCGGGTCCCCGGGTTGGATTTTTACCCAGGCCCCGGGTCACAGGGTCATGTCGGGTCAACGGCCTGGGTACAAGGGTCTGGTGACCACCCCGACCCCAGGTCCCCGGGTCATGACGGGACACCGGACCAGGTCCCCGAGTCCGGTCGACACCACAGCCCCAGGTCACCGGATCATGTCGGGACCCAGCCCGGGTCCCCGGGACGGGTTTTTACCCCAGCCGCAGATCACCGGGTCCTGTCGGGTACCCGGGTCGGGTCCCCTGGACAGGTCGGCACCCCGGCCCCGGGTCACGGGGTCATGTCGAGTCGCTGTCCCGGGTACCAGTGTCAGGTGACCACCCCGGCCCCGGGA
Source organism: Somateria mollissima (assembly GCA_951411735.1). Lineage (NCBI taxonomy): Eukaryota > Metazoa > Chordata > Aves > Anseriformes > Anatidae > Somateria > Somateria mollissima. The sequence continues at coordinate 821,418 of CATOCB010000075.1, forward strand.
GACGGAGTCATACCGGGTCCCCGGCCCAGGTCCCCGGGTTGCATCGGGACAAAAGCACCGGATCACTGGATCACGTGGGGGCCCGGGCCCGGGTCCCCGGGTTGCATCGGGACACCAGCGAAGGACCACCGGGTCCTGTCGGGTCCCCGGCCCGGGTCCCCTGGACAGGTCGTTAACCCGGCCCCAGGTCACCGGGTCATGTCGCGCACCCGGCCTGGTTCCCAGGTTCCGGTGACCACCCCGGCACCAGGACCCCGGGTCACGTGGGGACACCGGCCCCAGGTGACCGGGTCACGTGAGGTCACCGGCCCCAGGTGACCGGGTCACGTGGGGTCACCGGCCCCAGGTGACCGGGTCACGTGGGGTCACCGGCCCCAGGTGACCTGGTCACGTGGGGTCACCGGCCCCAGGTGACCGGGTCACGTGGGGTCACCGGCCCCAGGTGACCGGGTCACGTGGGGACACCGGCCCCAGGTGACCGGGTCACGTGGGGTCACCGGCCCCAGGTGACCGGGTCACGTGGGGACACCGGCCCCAGGTCAGCGGGTCACGTGAGGTCACCGGCCCCAGGTGACCGGGTCACGTGGGGTCACCGGCCCCAGGTGACCGGGTCACGTGGGGTCACCGGCCCCAGGTGACCGGGTCACGTGGGGACACCGGCCCCAGGTGACCGGGTCACGTGGGGTCACCGGCCCCAGGTGACCGGGTCACGTGGGGTCACCGGCCCCAGGTGACCTGGTCACGTGGGGTCACCGGCCCCAGGTGACCGGGTCACGTGGGGTCACCGGCCCCAGGTGACCGGGTCACGTGGGGACACCAGCCTCAGGTCAGCGGGTCACGTGGGGACCCCTGACCCAGGTCAGCGGGTCACGTGGGGACACCGGCCTCAGGTCAGCGGGTCACGTGGGGACACCGGCCCCAGGTCACCGCGTCAGGTCGGGACCCCGAACCCAGGTCCACGAGTCCGTCGACACCACAGCCCCGGGTCACCGGGTCTTGTCGGGTAACCGGCCTGGTTCCCAGGTTCCGATGACCACCCCGGCACCAGGACTCTGGGTCACGTGGGGACACCGGCCCCAGGTGACCGGGTCACGTGGGGTCACCGGACCCAGGTGACCCGGTCACGTGGGGACACCGGCCCCAGGTGACCGGGTCACGTGGGGTCACCGGCCCCAGGTGACCCGGTCACGTGGGGTCACCGGCAGAGGTGACCGGGTCACGTGGGGTCACCGGCCCCAGGTGACCGGGTCACGTGGGGTCACCGGCCCCAGGTGACCGGGTCACGTGGGGACACCAGCCCCAGGTGACCGGGTCACGTGGGGTCACCGGCCCCAGGTGACCGGGTCACGTGGGGTCACCGGCCCCAGGTCAGCGGGTCACGTGGTGTCACCGGCCCCAGGTGACCGGGTCACGTGGGGACACCGGCCCCAGGTGACCGGGTCACGTGGGGTCACCGGCTCCAGATCAGCGGGTCACGTGGGGACACCGGCCCCAGGTCACCGGGTCACGTGGGGTCACCGGCCCAGGTGACCGGGTCACGTGGGGTCACCGGCCCCAGGTGACCGGGTCACGTGGGGTCACCGGCCCCAGGTGACCGGGTCACGTGGGGTCACCGGCCCCAGGTCAGCGGGTCACGTGGGGACACCGGCCCCAGGTGACCGGGTCACGTGGGGTCACCGGCCCCAGGTGACCGGGTCACGTGGGGACACCGGCCCCAGGTGACCGGGTCACGTGGGGTCACCGGCCCCAGGTCAGCGGGTCACGTGGGGACACCGGCCCCAGGTAACCAAGGCATGTCGGGACCCAGCCCGGGTCCCCGGGACGGGTTTTTACCCCAGCCGCAGATCACCGGGTCCTGTCGGGTCCCCGGCCCGGGTCCCCTGGACAGGTCGAAAACCCGGCCCCAGGTCACCCGGTCATCTCGCGCACCCGGCCTGGTTCCCAGGTTCCGATGACCACCCCGGCACCAGGACCCCGGGTCACGTGGGGACACCGGCCCCAGGTGACCGGGTCACGTGGGGTCACCGGCCCCAGGTCAGCAGGTCACGTGGGGTCACCGGCCCCAGGTCAGCGGGTCACGTGGGGACACCGGCCTCAGGTCAGCGGGTCACGTGGGGACACCGGCCCCAGGTCACCGCGTCAGGTCGGGACCCCGAACCCAGGTCCACGAGTCCGTCGACACAACAGCCCCGGGTCACCGGGTCGTGTCGGGTAACCGGCCTGGTTCCCAGGTTCCGATGACCACCCCGGCACCAGGACTCTGGGTCACGTGGGGACACCGGCCCCAGGTGACCGGGTCACGTGGGGTCACCGGACCCAGGTGACCCGGTCACGTGGGGACACCGGCCCCAGGTGACCGGGTCACGTGGGGTCACCGGCCCCAGGTGACCCGGTCACGTGGGGTCACCGGCCCCAGGTGACCGGGTCACGTGGGGTCACCGGCCCCAGGTGACCGGGTCACGTGGGGTCACCGGCCCCAGGTGACCGGGTCACGTGGGGACACCGGCCCCAGGTGACCGGGTCACGTGGGGTCACCGGCCCCAGGTGACCGGGTCACGTGGGGTCACCGGCCCCAGGTCAGCGGGTCACGTGGGGTCACCGGCCCCAGGTGACCGGGTCACGTGGGGACACCGGCCCCAGGTGACCGGGTCACGTGGGGTCACCAGCCCCAGGTCAGCGGGTCACGTGGGGACACCGGCCCCAGGTGACCGGGTCACGTGGGGTCACCGGCCCAGGTGACCGGGTCACGTGGGGTCACCGGCCCCAGGTGACCGGGTCACGTGGGGTCACCGGCCCCAGGTGACCGGGTCACGTGGGGTCACCGGCCCCAGGTGACCGGGTCACGTGGGGACACCGGCCCCAGGTGACCGGGTCACGTGGTGTCACCGGCCCCAGGTCAGCGGGTCACGTGGGGACACCAGCCCCAGGTGACCGGGTCACGTGGGGTCACCGGCCCCAGGTGACCGGGTCACGTGGGGTCACCGGCCCCAGGTCAGCGGGTCACGTGGGGTCACCGGCCCCAGGTGACCGGGTCACGTGGGGACACCGGCCCCAGGTGACCGGGTCACGTGGGGTCACTGGCCCCAGGTGACCCGGTCACGTGGGGTCACCGGCCCCAGGTGACCGGGTCACGTGGGGTCACTGGCCCCAGGTGACCCGGTCACGTGGGGTCACTGGCCCCAGGTGACCCGGTCACGTGGGGTCACCGGCCCCAGGTGACCGGGTCACGTGGGGACCCCGGACCCAGGTCAGCGGGTCACGTGGGGACACCGGCCCCAGGTAACCGGGTCACGTGGGGTCACCGGCCCCAGGTCAGCGGGTCACGTGGGGACACCGGCCCCAGGTAACCAAGGCATGTCGGGACCCAGCCCGGGTCCCCGGGACGGGTTTTTACCCCAGCCGCAGATCACCGGGTCCTGTCGGGTCCCCGGCCCGGGTCCCCTGGACAGGTCGATAACCCGGCCCCAGGTCACCCGGTCATCTCGCGCACCCGGCCTGGTTCCCAGGTTCCGATGACCACCCCGGCACCAGGACCCCGGGTCACGTGGGGACACCGGCCCCAGGTGACCGGGTCACGTGGGGTCACCGGCCTCAGGTCAGCGGGTCACGTGGGGACCCCGGACCCAGGTGACCGGGTCACGTGGGGTCACCGGCCCCAGGTGACCGGGTCACGTGGGGTCACCGGCCCCAGGTGACCTGGTCACGTGGGGTCACCGGCCCCAGGTGACCGGGTCACGTGGGGTCACCGGCCCCAGGTGACCGGGTCACGTGGGGACACCGGCCTCAGGTCAGCGGGTCACGTGGGTACCCCGGACCCAGGTCAGCGGGTCACGTGGGGACACCGGCCCCAGGTAACCGGGTCATACCGAGTCCCCGGACCCAGGTCACCGGGTCAGTTCGGGACCCCGGACCCAGGTCGGGTCATGTCACGTCCCATGCCCGGGTCCCCGGGTTGGATTTTTACCCAGGCCCCGGGTCACAGGGTCATGTCGGGTCAACGGCCTGGGTACAATGGTCTGGTGACCACCCCGACCCCAGGTCTCCGGGTCATGACGGGACACCGGACCAGGTCCCCGAGTCCGGTCGACACCACAGCCCCAGGTCACCGGGTCATGTCGGGACCCAGCCCGGGTCCCCGGGACGGGTTTTTACCCCAGCCGCAGATCACCGGGTCCTGTCGGGTACCCGGGTCGGGTCCCCTGGACAGGTCGGCACCCCGGCCCCGGGTCACGGGGTCATGTCGGGTCGCTGTCCCGGGTACCAGTGTCAGGTGACCACCCCGGCCCCGGGAGACGGAGTCATACCGGGTCCCCGGCCCGGGTCCCCGGGTTGCATCGGGACAAAAGCACCGGATCACTGGATCACGTGGGGGCCCGGGCCCGGGTCCCCGGGTTGCATCGGGACACCAGCGAAGGACCACCGGGTCCTGTCGGGTCCCCGGCCCGGGTCCCCTGGACAGGTCGTTAACCCGGCCCCAGGTCACCGGGTCATGTCGCGCACCCGGCCTGGTTCCCACGTTCCGATGACCACCCCGGCACCAGGACCCCGGGTCCCGTGGGGACCCCGGCCCCAGGTGACCGGGTCACGTGGGGTCACCGGCCCCAGGTCAGCGGGTCACGTGGGGTCACCGGCCCCAGGTCAGCGGGTCACGTGGGGACACCGGCCCCAGGTCACCGCGTCAGGTCGGGACCCCGAACCCAGGTCCACGAGTCCGTCGACACCACAGCCCCGGGTCACCGGGTCGTGTCGGGTAACCGGCCTGGTTCCCAGGTTCCGATGACCACCCCGGCACCAGGACTCTGGGTCACGTGGGGACACCGGCCCCAGGTGACCGGGTCACGTGGGGTCACCGGACCCAGGTGACCCGGTCACGTGGGGACACCGGCCCCAGGTGACCGGGTCACGTGGGGACACCGGCCCCAGGTGACCGGGTCACGTGGGGTCACCGGCCCCAGGTGACCGGGTCACGTGGGGTCACCGGCCCCAGGTCAGCGGGTCACGTGGGGTCACCGGCCCCAGGTGACCGGGTCACGTGGGGACACCGGCCCCAGGTGACCGGGGTCACGTGGGGTCACCGGCCCCAGGTGACCGGGTCACGTGGGGTCACCGGCCCCAGGTGACCGGGTCACGTGGGGACACCGGCCTCAGGTCAGCGGGTCACGTGGGGACCCCGGACCCAGGTCAGCGGGTCACGTGGGGACACCGGCCCCAGGTAACCGGGTCATACCGAGTCCCCGGACCCAGGTCACCGGGTCAGTTCGGGACCCCGGACCCAGGTCGGGTCATGTCACGTCCCATGCCCGGGTCCCCGGGTTGGATTTTTACCCAGGCCCCGGGTCACAGGGTCATGTCGGGTCAACGGCCTGGGTACAAGGGTCTGGTGACCACCCCGACCCCAGGTCTCCGGGTCATGACGGGACACCGGACCAGGTCCCCGAGTCCGGTCGACACCACAGCCCCAGGTCACCGGGTCATGTCGGGACCCAGCCCGGGTCCCCGGGACGGGTTTTTACCCCAGCCGCAGATCACCGGGTCCTGTCGGGTACCCGGGTCGGGTCCCCTGGACAGGTCGGCACCCCGGCCCCGGGTCACGGGGTCATGTCGGGTCGCTGTCCCGGGTACCAGTGTCAGGTGACCACCCCGGCCCCGGGAGACGGAGTCATACCGGGTCCCCGGCCCGGGTCCCCGGGTTGCATCGGGACAAAAGCACCGGATCACTGGATCACGTGGGGGCCCGGGCCCGGGTCCCCGGGTTGCATCGGGACACCAGCGAAGGACCACCGGGTCCTGTCGGGTCCCCGGCCCGGGTCCCCTGGACAGGTCGTTAACCCGGCCCCAGCTCACCGGGTCATGTCGCGCACCCGGCCTGGTTCCCACGTTCCGGTGACCACACCGGCACCAGGACCCCGGGTCCCGTGGGGACCCCGGCCCCAGGTGACCGGGTCACGCGGGGTCACCGGCCCCAGGTCAGCGGGTCACGTGGGGTCACCGGCCCCAGGTCAGCGGGTCACGTGGGGACACCGGCCCCAGGTCAGCGGGTCACGTGGGGACACCGGCCCCAGGTCACCGCGTCAGGTCGGGACCCCGAACCCAGGTCCACGAGTCCGTCGACACCACAGCCCCGGGTCACCGGGTCGTGTCGGGTAACCGGCCTGGTTCCCAGGTTCCGATGACCACCCCGGCACCAGGACTCTGGGTCACGTGGGGACACCGGCCCCAGGTGACCGGGTCACGTGGGGTCACCGGACCCAGGTGACCCGGTCACGTGGGGACACCGGCCCCAGGTGACCGGGTCACGTGGGGTCACCGGCCCCAGGTGACCCGGTCACGTGGGGTCACCGGCCCCAGGTGACCGGGTCACGTGGGGTCACCGGCCCCAGGTGACCGGGTCACGTGGGGTCACCGGCCCCAGGTGACCGGGTCACGTGGGGACACCGGCCCCAGGTGACCGGGTCACGTGGGGTCACCGGCCCCAGGTGACCGGGTCACGTGGGGTCACCGGCCCCAGGTCAGCGGGTCACGTAGGGTCACCGGCCCCAGGTGACCGGGTCACGTGGGGACACCGGCCCCAGGTGACCGGGTCACGTGGGGTCACCAGCCCCAGGTCAGCGGGTCACGTGGGGACACCGGCCCCAGGTGACCGGGTCACGTGGGGTCACCGGCCCAGGTGACCGGGTCACGTGGGGTCACCGGCCCCAGGTGACCGGGTCACGTGGGGTCACCGGCCCCAGGTGACCCGGTCACGTGGGGTCACCGGCCCCAGGTGACCGGGTCACGTGGGGACACCGGCCCCAGGTGACCGGGTCACGTGGGGTCACCAGCCCCAGGTGACCGGGTCACGTGGGGTCACCGGCCCCAGGTCAGCGGGTCACGTGGGGTCACCGACCCCAGGTGACCGGGTCACGTGGGGACACCGGCCCCAGGTGACCGGGTCACGTGGGGTCACCGGCCCCAGGTGACCGGGTCACGTGGGGTCACCGGCCCCAGGTGACCCGGTCACGTGGGGTCACCGGCCCCAGGTGACCGGGTCACGTGGGGACACCGGCCCCAGGTAACCAAGGCATGTCCGGACCCAGCCCGGGTCCCCGGGACGGGTTTTTACCCCAGCCGCAGATCACCGGGTCCTGTCGGGTCCCCGGCCCGGGTCCCCTGGACAGGTCGATAACCCGGCCCCAGGTCACCCGGTCATCTCGCGCACCCGGCCTGGTTCCCAGTTTCCGATGACCACCCCGGCACCAGGACCCCGGGTCACGTGGGGACACCGGCCCCAGGTGACCGGGTCACGTGGGGTCACCGGCCTCAGGTCAGCGGGTCACGTGGGGACCCCGGCCCCAGGTGACCGGGTCACGTGGGGTCACCGGCCCCAGGTGACCGGGTCACGTGGGGTCACCGGCCCCAGGTGACCTGGTCACGTGGGGTCACCGGCCCCAGGTGACCGGGTCACGTGGGGTCACCGGCCCCAGGTCAGCGGGTCACGTGGGGACACCGGCCCCAGGTCACCACGTCAGGTCGGGACCCCGAACCCAGGTCCACGAGTCCGTCGACACCACAGCCCCGGGTCACCGGGTCGTGTCGGGTAACCGGCCTGGTTCCCAGGTTCCGATGACCACCCCGGCACCAGGACTCTGGGTCACGTGGGGACACCGGCCCCAGGTGACCGGGTCACGTGGGGTCACCGGACCCAGGTGACCCAGTCACGTGGGGACACCGGCCCCAGGTGACCGGGTCACATGGGGACACCGGCCCCAGGTGACCGGGTCACGTGGGGTCACCGGCCCCAGGTGACCGGGTCACGTGGGGTCACCGGCCCCAGGTCAGCGGGTCACGTGGGGTCACCGGCCCCAGGTGACCGGGTCACGTGGGGTCACCGGCCCCAGGTGACCGGGTCACGTGGGGTCACCGGCCCCAGGTGACCGGGTCACGTGGGGACACCGGCCTCAGGTCAGCGGGTCACGTGGGGACCCCGGACCCAGGTCAGCGGGTCACGTGGGGACACCGGCCCCAGGTAACCGGGTCATACCGAGTCCCCGGACCCAGGTCACCGGGTCAGTTCGGGACCCCGGACCCAGGTCGGGTCATGTCACGTCCCATGCCCGGGTCCCCGGGTTGGATTTTTACCCAGGCCCCGGGTCACAGGGTCATGTCGGGTCAACGGCCTGGGTACAATGGTCTGGTGACCACCCCGACCCCAGGTCTCCGGGTCATGACGGGACACCGGACCAGGTCCCCGAGTCCGGTCGACACCACAGCCCCAGGTCACCGGGTCATGTCGGGACCCAGCCCGGGTCCCCGGGACGGGTTTTTACCCCAGCCGCAGATCACCGGGTCCTGTCGGGTACCCGGGTCGGGTCCCCTGGACAGGTCGGCACCCCGGCCCCAGCTCACCGGGTCATGTCGCGCACCCGGCCTGGTTCCCACGTTCCGGTGACCACCCTGGCACCAGGACCCCGGGTCCCGTGGGGACCCCGGCCCCAGGTGACCGGGTCACGCGGGGTCACCGGCCCCAGGTGACCGGGTCACGTGGGGTCACCGGCCCCAGGTCAGCGGGTCACGTGGGGACACCGGCCCCAGGTCAGCGGGTCACGTGGGGACACCGGCCCCAGGTCACCGCGTCAGGTCGGGACCCCGAACCCAGGTCCACGAGTCCGTCGACACCACAGCCCCGGGTCACCGGGTCGTGTCGGGTAACCGGCCTGGTTCCCAGGTTCCGATGACCACCCCGGCACCAGGACTCTGGGTCACGTGGGGACACCGGCCCCAGGTGACCGGGTCACGTGGGGTCACCGGCCCCAGGTGACCGGGTCACGTGGGGTCACCGGCCCCAGGTGACCGGGTCACGTGGGGACACCGGCCCCAGGTGACCGGGTCACGTGGGGTCACCGGCCCCAGGTGACCGGGTCACGTGGGGTCACCGGCCCCAGGTCAGCGGGTCACGTAGGGTCACCGGCCCCAGGTGACCGGGTCACGTGGGGACACCGGCCCCAGGTGACCGGGTCACGTGGGGTCACCAGCCCCAGGTCAGCGGGTCACGTGGGGACACCGGCCCCAGGTGACCGGGTCACGTGGGGTCACCGGCCCAGGTGACCGGGTCACGTGGGGTCACCGGCCCCAGGTGACCGGGTCACGTGGGGTCACCGGCCCCAGGTGACCCGGTCACGTGGGGTCACCGGCCCCAGGTGACCGGGTCACGTGGGGACACCGGCCCCAGGTGACCGGGTCACGTGGGGTCACCGGCCCCAGGTGACCGGGTCACGTGGGGTCACCGGCCCCAGGTCAGCGGGTCACGTAGGGTCACCGGCCCCAGGTGACCGGGTCACGTAGGGACACCGGCCCCAGGTGACCGGGTCACGTGGGGTCACCAGCCCCAGGTCAGCGGGTCACGTGGGGACACCGGCCCCAGGTGACCGGGTCACGTGGGGTCACCGGCCCAGGTGACCGGGTCACGTGGGGTCACCGGCCCCAGGTGACCGGGTCACGTGGGGTCACCGGCCCCAGGTGACCCGGTCACGTGGGGTCACCGGCCCCAGGTGACCGGGTCACGTGGGGACACCGGCCCCAGGTGACCGGGTCACGTGGGGTCACCGGCCCCAGGTGACCGGGTCACGTGGGGTCACCGGCCCCAGGTCAGCGGGTCACGTGGGGTCACCGACCCCAGGTGACCGGGTCACGTGGGGACACCGGCCCCAGGTGACCGGGTCACGTGGGGTCACCGGCCCCAGGTGACCGGGTCACGTGGGGTCACCGGCCCCAGGTGACCCGGTCACGTGGGGTCACCGGCCCCAGGTGACCGGGTCACGTGGGGACACCGGCCCCAGGTAACCAAGGCATGTCCGGACCCAGCCCGGGTCCCCGGGACGGGTTTTTACCCCAGCCGCAGATCACCGGGTCCTGTCGGGTCCCCGGCCCGGGTCCCCTGGACAGGTCGATAACCCGGCCCCAGGTCACCCGGTCATCTCGCGCACCCGGCCTGATTCCCAGGTTCCGATGACCACCCCGGCACCAGGACCCCGGGTCACGTGGGGACACCGGCCCCAGGTGACCGGGTCACGTGGGGTCACCGGCCTCAGGTCAGCGGGTCACGTGGGGACCCCGGACCCAGGTGACCGGGTCACGTGGGGTCACCGGCCCCAGGTGACCGGGTCACGTGGGGTCACCGGCCCCAGGTGACCTGGTCACGTGGGGTCACCGGCCCCAGGTGACCGGGTCACGTGGGGTCACCGGCCCCAGGTCAGCGGGTCACGTGGGGACACCGGCCCCAGGTCACCACGTCAGGTCGGGACCCCGAACCCAGGTCCACGAGTCCGTCGACACCACAGCCCCGGGTCACCGGGTCGTGTCGGGTAACCGGCCTGGTTCCCAGGTTCCGATGACCACCCCGGCACCAGGACTCTGGGTCACGTGGGGACACCGGCCCCAGGTGACCGGGTCACGTGGGGTCACCGGACCCAGGTGACCCGGTCACGTGGGGACACCGGCCCCAGGTGACCGGGTCACGTGGGGACACCGGCCCCAGGTGACCGGGTCACGTGGGGTCACCGGCCCCAGGTGACCGGGTCACGTGGGGTCACCGGCCCCAGGTCAGCGGGTCACGTGGGGTCACCGGCCCCAGGTGACCGGGTCACGTGGGGACACCGGCCCCAGGTGACCAGGTCACGTGGGGTCACCGGCCCCAGGTGACCGGGTCACGTGGGGTCACCGGCCCCAGGTGACCGGGTCACGTGGGGACACCGGCCTCAGGTCAGCGGGTCACGTGGGGACACCGGACCCAGGTCAGCGGGTCACGTGGGGACACCGGCCCCAGGTAACCGGGTCATACCGAGTCCCCGGACCCAGGTCACCGGGTCAGTTCGGGACCCCGGACCCAGGTCGGGTCATGTCACGTCCCATGCCCGGGTCCCCGGGTTGGATTTTTACCCAGGCCCCGGGTCACAGGGTCATGTCGGGTCAACGGCCTGGGTACAATGGTCTGGTGACCACCCCGACCCCAGGTCTCCGGGTCATGACGGGACACCGGACCAGGTCCCCGAGTCCGGTCGACACCACAGCCCCAGGTCACCGGGTCATGTCGGGACCCAGCCCGGGTCCCCGGGACGGGTTTTTACCCCAGCCGCAGATCACCGGGTCCTGTCGGGTACCCGGGTCGGGTCCCCTGGACAGGTCGGCACCCCGGCCCCGGGTCACGGGGTCATGTCGGGTCGCTGTCCCGGGTACCAGTGTCAGGTGACCACCCCGGCCCCGGGAGACGGAGTCATACCGGGTCCCCGGCCCGGGTCCCCGGGTTGCATCGGGACAAAAGCACCGGATCACTGGATCACGTGGGGGCCCGGGCCCGGGTCCCCGGGTTGCATCGGGACACCAGCGAAGGACCACCGGGTCCTGTCGGGTCCCCGGCCCGGGTCCCCTGGACAGGTCGTTAACCCGGCCCCAGGTCACCGGGTCATGTCGCGCACCCGGCCTGGTTCCCACGTTCCGGTGACCACCCTGGCACCAGGACCCCGGGTCCCGTGGGGACCCCGGCCCCAGGTGACCGGGTCACGCGGGGTCACCGGCCCCAGGTGACCGGGTCACGTGGGGTCACCGGCCCCAGGTCAGCGGGTCACGTGGGGACACCGGCCCCAGGTCAGCGGGTCACGTGGGGACACCGGCCCCAGGTCACCGCGTCAGGTCGGGACCCCGAACCCAGGTCCACGAGTCCGTCGACACCACAGCCCCGGGTCACCGGGTCGTGTCGGGTAACCGGCCTGGTTCCCAGGTTCCGATGACCACCCCGGCACCAGGACTCTGGGTCACGTGGGGACACCGGCCCCAGGTGACCGGGTCACGTGGGGTCACCGGACCCAGGTGACCCGGTCACGTGGGGACACCGGCCCCAGGTGACCGGGTCACGTGGGGACACCGGCCCCAGGTGACCGGGTCACGTTGGGTCACCGGCCCCAGGTGACCGGGTCATGTGGGGTCACCGGCCCCAGGTGACCGGGTCACGTGGGGTCACCGGCCCCAGGTGACCGGGTCACGTGGGGACACCGGCCCCAGGTGACCGGGTCACGTGGGGTCACCGGCCCCAGGTCAGCGGGTCACGTGGGGACACCGGCCCCAGGTCACCGGGTCAGGTGGGGTCACCGGCCCAGGTGACCGGGTCACGTGGGGTCACCGGCCCCAGGTGACCGGGTCACGTGGGGTCACCGGCCCCAGGTCACCGGGTCACGTGGGGTCACCGGCCCCAGGTGACCGGGTCACGTGGGGACACCGGCCCCAGGTGACCGGGTCACGTGGGGTCACCGGCCCCAGGTGACCGGGTCACGTGGGGTCACCGGCACCAGGTGACCGGGTCACGTGGGGACACCGGCCCCAGGTGACCGGGTCACGTGGGGTCACCGGCCCCAGGTCAGCGGGTCACGTGGGGTCACCGGCCCCAGGTGACCGGGTCACGTGGGGACACCGGCCCCAGGTGACCGGGTCACGTGGGGTCACCGGCCCCAGGTGACCGGGTCACGTGGGGACACCGGCCCCAGGTAACCAAGGCATGTCGGGACCCAGCCCGGGTCCCCGGGACGGGTTTTTACCCCAGCCGCAGATCACCGGGTCCTGTCGGGTCCCCGGCCCAGGTCCCCTGGACAGGTCGATAACCCGGCCCCAGGTCACCCGGTCATCTCGCGCACCCGGCCTGGTTCCCAGGTTCCGATGACCACCCCGGCACCAGGACCCCGGGTCACGTGGGGACACCGGCCCCAGGTGACCGGGTCACGTGGGGTCACCGGCCCCAGGTCAGCGGGTCACGTGGGGACCCCGGCCCCAGGTGACCGGGTCACGTGGGGACCCCGGACCCATGTAACCGGGTCATACCGAGTCCCCGGACCCAGGTCACCGGGTCAGTTCGGGACCCCGGACCCAGGTCGGGTCATGTCACGTCCCATGCCCGGGTCCCCGGGTTGGATTTTTACCCAGGCCCCGGGTCACAGGGTCATGTCGGGTCAACGGCCTGGGTACAAGGGTCTGGTGACCACCCCGACCCCAGGTCCCCGGGTCATGACGGGACACCGGACCAGGTCCCCGAGTCCGGTCGACACCACAGCCCCAGGTCACCGGGTCATGTCGGGACCCAGCCCGGGTCCCCGGGACGGGTTTTTACCCCAGCCGCAGATCACCGGGTCCTGTCGGGTACCCGGGTCGGGTCCCCTGGACAGGTCGGCACCCCGGCCCCAGGTCACGGGGTCATGTCGGGTCGCTGTCCCGGGTACCAGTGTCAGGTGACCACCCCGGCCCCGGGAGACGGAGTCATACCGGGTCCCCGGCCCAGGTCCCCGGGTTGCATCGGGACAAAAGCACCGGATCACTGGATCACGTGGGGGCCCGGGCCCGGGTCCCCGGGTTGCATCGGGACACCAGCGAAGGACCACCGGGTCCTGTCGGGTCCCCGGCCCGGGTCCCCTGGACAGGTCGTTAACCCGGCCCCAGGTCACCGGGTCGTGTCGGGTAACCGGCCTGGTTCCCAGGTTCCGGTGACCACCCCGGCACCAGGACCCCGGGTCCCGTGGGGACCCTGGCCCCAGGTGACCGGGTCACGCGGGGTCACCGGCCCCAGGTCAGCGGGTCACGTGGGGTCACCGGCCCCAGGTCAGCGGGTCACGTGGGGTCACCGGCACCAGGTGACCGGGTCACGTGCGGTCACCGGCACCAGGTGACCGGGTCACGTGGGGTCACCGGCCCCAGGTGACCTGGTCACGTGGGGTCACCGGCCCCAGGTGACCGGGTCACGTGGGGTCACCGGCCCCAGGTGACCGGGTCACGTGAGGTCACCGGCCCCAGGTGACCGGGTCACGTGGGGTCACCGGCCCCAGGTGACCTGGTCACGTGGGGTCACCGGCCCCAGGTGACCGGGTCACGTGGGGTCACCGGCCCCAGGTGACCGGGTCACGTGGGGACACCGGCCCCAGGTGACCGGGTCACGTGGGGTCACCGGCCCCAGGTGACCGGGTCACGTGGGGTCACCGGCCCCAGGTGACCGGGTCACGTGGGGTCACCGGCCCCAGGTGACCGGGTCACGTGAGGTCACCGGCCCCAGGTGACCGGGTCACGTGGGGTCACCGGCCCCAGGTGACCGGGTCACGTGGGGTCACCGGCCCCAGGTGACCGGGTCACGTGGGGTCACCGGCCCCAGGTGACCTGGTCACGTGGGGACACCGGCCCCAGGTGACCGGGTCACGTGGGGTCACCGGCCTCAGGTGACCGGGTCACGTGGGGTCACCGGCCCCAGGTGACCGGGTCACGTGGGGTCACCGGCCCCAGGTGACCGGGTCACGTGGGGTCACCGGCCCCAGGTGACCGGGTCACGTGGGGACACCGGCCTCAGGTCAGCGGGTCACGTGGGGACCCCGGACCCAGGTCAGCGGGTCACGTGGGGACACCGGCCCCAGGTAACCGGGTCATACCGAGTCCCCGGACCCAGGTCACCGGGTCAGTTCGGGACCCCGGACCCAGTTCGGGTCATGTCACGTCCCATGCCCGGGTCCCCGGGTTGGATTTTTACCCAGGCCCCGGGTCACAGGGTCATGTCGGGTCAACGGCCTGGGTACAAGGGTCTGGTGACCACCCCGACCCCAGGTCTCCGGGTCATGACGGGACACCGGACCAGGTCCCCGAGTCCGGTCGACACCACAGCCCCAGGTCACCGGGTCATGTCGGGACCCAGCCCGGGTCCCCGGGACGGGTTTTTACCCCAGCCGCAGATCACCGGGTCCTGTCGGGTACCCGGGTCGGGTCCCCTGGACAGGTCGGCACCCCGGCCCCGGGTCATGGGGTCATGTCGGGTCGCTGTCCCGGGTACCAGTGTCAGGTGACCACCCCGGCCCTGGGAGACGGAGTCATACCGGGTCCCCGGCCCGGGTCCCCGGGTTGCATCGGGACAAAAGCACCGGATCACTGGATCACGTGGGGGCCCGGGCCCGGGTCCCCGGGTTGCATCGGGACACCAGCGAAGGACCACCGGGTCCTGTCGGGTCCCCGGCCCGGGTCCCCTGGACAGGTCGTTAACCCGGCCCCAGGTCACCGGGTCATGTCGCGCACCCGGCCTGGTTCCCAGGTTCCGGTGACCACCCCGGCACCAGGACCCCGGGTCCCGTGGGGACCCCGGCCCCAGGTGACCGGGTCACGCGGGGTCACCGGCCCCAGGTCAGCGGGTCACGTGGGGTCACCGGCCCCAGGTGACCGGGTCACGTGGGGACACCGGCCCCAGGTCAGCGGGTCACGTGGGGACACCGGCACCAGGTCACCGCGTCAGGTCGGGACCCCGAACCCAGGTCCACGAGTCCGTCGACACCACAGCCCCGGGTCACCGGGTCGTGTCGGGTAACCGGCCTGGTTCCCAGGTTCCGATGACCACCCCGGCACCAGGACTCTGGGTCACGTGGGGACACCGGCCCCAGGTGACCGGGTCACGTGGGGTCACCGGACCCAGGTGACCCGGTCACGTGGGGACACCGGCCCCAGGTGACCGGGTCACGTGGGGTCACCGGCCCCAGGTGACCCGGTCACGTGGGGTCACCGGCCCCAGGTGACCGGGTCACGTGGGGTCACCGGCCCCAGGTGACCGGGTCACGTGGGGTCACCGGCCCCAGGTGACCGGGTCACGTGGGGACACCGGCCCCAGGTGACCGGGTCACGTGGGGTCACCGGCCCCAGGTGACCGGGTCACGTGGGGTCACCGGCCCCAGGTCAGCGGGTCACGTAGGGTCACCGGCCCCAGGTGACCGGGTCACGTGGGGACACCGGCCCCAGGTGACCGGGTCACGTGGGGTCACCAGCCCCAGGTCAGCGGGTCACGTGGGGACACCGGCCCCAGGTGACCGGGTCACGTGGGGTCACCGGCCCAGGTGACCGGGTCACGTGGGGTCACCGGCCCCAGGTGACCGGGTCACGTGGGGTCACCGGCCCCAGGTGACCGGGTCACGTGGGGTCACCGGCCCCAGGTGACCGGGTCACGTGGGGACACCGGCCCCAGGTGACCGGGTCACGTGGGGTCACCTGCCCCAGGTGACCGGGTCACGTGGGGTCACCGGCCCCAGGTCAGCGGGTCACGTGGGGTCACCGACCCCAGGTGACCGGGTCACGTGGGGACACCGGCCCCAGGTGACCGGGTCACGTGGGGTCACCGGCCCCAGGTGACCGGGTCACGTGGGGTCACCGGCCCCAGGTGACCCGGTCACGTGGGGTCACCGGCCCCAGGTGACCGGGTCACGTGGGGACACCGGCCCCAGGTAACCAAGGCATGTCCGGACCCAGCCCGGGTCCCCGGGACGGGTTTTTACCCCAGCCGCAGATCACCGGGTCTTGTCGGGTCCCCGGCCCGGGTCCCCTGGACAGGTCGATAACCCGGCCCCAGGTCACCCGGTCATCTCGCGCACCCGGCCTGGTTCCCAGGTTCCGATGACCACCCCGGCACCAGGACCCCGGGTCACGTGGGGACACCGGCCCCAGGTGACCGGGTCACGTGGGGTCACCGGCCTCAGGTCAGCGGGTCACGTGGGGACCCTGGACCCAGGTGACCGGGTCACGTGGGGTCACCGGCCCCAGGTGACCGGGTCACGTGGGGTCACCGGCCCCAGGTGACCTGGTCACGTGGGGTCACCGGCCCCAGGTGACCGGGTCACGTGGGGTCACCGGCCCCAGGTCAGCGGGTCACGTGGGGACACCGGCCCCAGGTCACCACGTCAGGTCGGGACCCCGAACCCAGGTCCACGAGTCCGTCGACACCACAGCCCCGGGTCACCGGGTCGTGTCGGGTAACCGGCCTGGTTCCCAGGTTCCGATGACCACCCCGGCACCAGGACTCTGGGTCACGTGGGGACACCGGCCCCAGGTGACCGGGTCACGTGGGGTCACCGGACCCAGGTGACCCGGTCACGTGGGGACACCGGCCCCAGGTGACCGGGTCACGTGGGGACACCGGCCCCAGGTGACCGGGTCACGTGGGGTCACCGGCCCCAGGTGACCGGGTCACGTGGGGTCACCGGCCCCAGGTCAGCGGGTCACGTGGGGTCACCGGCCCCAGGTGACCGGGTCACGTGGGGACACCGGCCCCAGGTGACCGGGTCACGTGGGGTCACCGGCCCCAGGTGACCGGGTCACGTGGGGACACCGGCCTCAGGTCAGCGGGTCACGTGGGGACCCCGGACCCAGGTCAGCGGGTCACGTGGGGACACCGGCCCCAGGTAACCGGGTCATACCGAGTCCCCGGACCCAGGTCACCGGGTCAGTTCGGGACCCCGGACCCAGGTCGGGTCATGTCACGTCCCATGCCCGGGTCCCCGGGTTGGATTTTTACCCAGGCCCCGGGTCACAGGGTCATGTCGGGTCAACGGCCTGGGTACAAGGGTCTGGTGACCACCCCGACCCCAGGTCTCCGGGTCATGACGGGACACCGGACCAGGTCCCCGAGTCCGGTCGACACCACAGCCCCAGGTCACCGGGTCATGTCGGGACCCAGCCCGGGTCCCCGGGACGGGTTTTTACCCCAGCCGCAGATCACCGGGTCCTGTCGGGTACCCGGGTCGGGTCCCCTGGACAGGTCGGCACCCCGGCCCCGGGTCACGGGGTCATGTCGGGTCGCTGTCCCGGGTACCAGTGTCAGGTGACCACCCCGGCCCCGGGAGACGGAGTCATACCGGGTCCCCGGCCCGGGTCCCCGGGTTGCATCGGGACAAAAGCACCGGATCACTGGATCATGTGGGGGCCCGGGCCCGGGTCCCCGGGTTGCATCGGGACACCAGCGAAGGACCACCGGGTCCTGTCGGGTCCCCGGCCCGGGTCCCCTGGACAGGTCGTTAACCCGGCCCCAGGTCACCGGGTCATGTCGCGCACCCGGCCTGGTTCCCACGTTCCGGTGACCACCCTGGCACCAGGACCCCGGGTCCCGTGGGGACCCCGGCCCCAGGTGACCGGGTCACGCGGGGTCACCGGCCCCAGGTGACCGGGTCACGTGGGGTCACCGGCCCCAGGTCAGCGGGTCACGTGGGGACACCGGCCCCAGGTCAGCGGGTCACGTGGGGACACCGGCCCCAGGTCACCGCGTCAGGTCGGGACCCCGAACCCAGGTCCACGAGTCCGTCGACACCACAGCCCCGGGTCACCGGGTCGTGTCGGGTAACCGGCCTGGTTCCCAGGTTCCGATGACCACCCCGGCACCAGGACTCTGGGTCACGTGGGGACACCGGCCCCAGGTGACCGGGTCACGTGGGGTCACCGGACCCAGGTGACCCGGTCACGTGGGGACACCGGCCCCAGGTGACCGGGTCACGTGGGGACACCGGCCCCAGGTGACCGGGTCACGTGGGGTCACCGGCCCCAGGTGACCGGGTCATGTGGGGTCACCGGCCCCAGGTGACCGGGTCACGTGGGGACACCGGCCCCAGGTGACCGGGTCACGTGGGGAC
This sequence comes from Somateria mollissima, assembly GCA_951411735.1. NCBI lineage: Eukaryota > Metazoa > Chordata > Aves > Anseriformes > Anatidae > Somateria > Somateria mollissima. Next base: position 839,846 of record CATOCB010000075.1, read on the forward strand.
ACCGGCCCCAGGTGACCGGGTCACGTGGGGTCACCGGCCCCAGGTCAGCGGGTCACATGGGGACACCGGCCCCAGGTCACCGGGTCACGTGGGGTCACCGGCCCAGGTGACCGGGTCACGTGGGGTCACCGGCCCCAGGTGACCGGGTCACGTGGGGTCACCGGCCCCAGGTCACCGGGTCACGTGGGGTCACCGGCCCCAGGTGACCGGGTCACGTGGGGACACCGGCCCCAGGTGACCGGGTCACGTGGGGTCACCGGCCCCAGGTGACCGGGTCACGTGGGGTCACCGGCCCCAGGTGACCGGGTCACGTGGGGACACCGGCCCCAGGTGACCGGGTCACGTGGGGTCACCGGCCCCAGGTCAGCGGGTCACGTGGGGTCACCGGCCCCAGGTGACCGGGTCACGTGGGGACACCGGCCCCAGGTGACCGGGTCACGTGGGGTCACCGGCCCCAGGTGACCGGGTCACGTGGGGACACCGGCCCCAGGTAACCAAGGCATGTCGGGACCCAGCCCGGGTCCCCGGGACGGGTTTTTACCCCAGCCGCAGATCACCGGGTCCTGTCGGGTCCCCGGCCCAGGTCCCCTGGACAGGTCGATAACCCGGCCCCAGGTCACCCGGTCATCTCGCGCACCCGGCCTGGTTCCCAGGTTCCGATGACCACCCCGGCACCAGGACCCCGGGTCACGTGGGGACACCGGCCCCAGGTGACCGGGTCACGTGGGGTCACCGGCCCCAGGTCAGCGGGTCACGTGGGGACCCCGGCCCCAGGTGACCGGGTCACGTGGGGACCCCGGACCCATGTAACCGGGTCATACCGAGTCCCCGGACCCAGGTCACCGGGTCAGTTCGGGACCCCGGACCCAGGTCGGGTCTTGTCACGTCCCATGCCCGGGTCCCCGGGTTGGATTTTTACCCAGGCCCCGGGTCACAGGGTCATGTCGGGTCAACGGCCTGGGTACAAGGGTCTGGTGACCACCCCGACCCCAGGTCCCCGGGTCATGACGGGACACCGGACCAGGTCCCCGAGTCCGGTCGACACCACAGCCCCAGGTCACCGGGTCATGTCGGGACCCAGCCCGGGTCCCCGGGACGGGTTTTTACCCCAGCCGCAGATCACCGGGTCCTGTCGGGTACCCGGGTCGGGTCCCCTGGACAAGTCGGCACCCCGGCCCCAGGTCACGGGGTCATGTCGGGTCGCTGTCCCGGGTACCAGTGTCAGGTGACCACCCCGGCCCCGGGAGACGGAGTCATACCGGGTCCCCGGCCCAGGTCCCCGGGTTGCATCGGGACAAAAGCACCGGATCACTGGATCACGTGGGGGCCCGGGCCCGGGTCCCCGGGTTGCATCGGGACACCAGCGAAGGACCACCGGGTCCTGTCGGGTCCCCGGCCCGGGTCCCCTGGACAGGTCGTTAACCCGGCCCCAGGTCACCGGGTCGTGTCGGGTAACCGGCCTGGTTCCCAGGTTCCGGTGACCACCCCGGCACCAGGACCCCGGGTCCCGTGGGGACCCTGGCCCCAGGTGACCGGGTCACGCGGGGTCACCGGCCCCAGGTCAGCGGGTCACGTGGGGTCACCGGCCCCAGGTCAGCGGGTCACGTGGGGTCACCGGCACCAGGTGACCGGGTCACGTGCGGTCACCGGCACCAGGTGACCGGGTCACGTGGGGTCACCGGCCCCAGGTGACCTGGTCACGTGGGGTCACCGGCCCCAGGTGACCGGGTCACGTGGGGTCACCGGCCCCAGGTGACCGGGTCACGTGAGGTCACCGGCCCCAGGTGACCGGGTCACGTGGGGTCACCGGCCCCAGGTGACCTGGTCACGTGGGGTCACCGGCCCCAGGTGACCGGGTCACGTGGGGTCACCGGCCCCAGGTGACCGGGTCACGTGGGGACACCGGCCCCAGGTGACCGGGTCACGTGGGGTCACCGGCCCCAGGTGACCGGGTCACGTGGGGTCACCGGCCCCAGGTGACCGGGTCACGTGGGGTCACCGGCCCCAGGTGACCGGGTCACGTGGGGTCACCGGCCCCAGGTGACCGGGTCACGTGGGGTCACCGGCCCCAGGTGACCGGGTCACGTGGGGACACCGGCCCCAGGTGACCGGGTCACGTGGGGTCACCGGCCTCAGGTGACCGGGTCACGTGGGGTCACCGGCCCCAGGTGACCGGGTCACGTGGGGTCACCGGCCCCAGGTGACCGGGTCACGTGGGGTCACCGGCCCCAGGTGACCGGGTCACGTGGGGACACCGGCCTCAGGTCAGCGGGTCACGTGGGGACCCCGGACCCAGGTCAGCGGGTCACGTGGGGACACCGGCCCCAGGTAACCGGGTCATACCGAGTCCCCGGACCCAGGTCACCGGGTCAGTTCGGGACCCCGGACCCAGGTCGGGTCATGTCACGTCCCATGCCCGGGTCCCCGGGTTGGATTTTTACCCAGGCCCCGGGTCACAGGGTCATGTCGGGTCAACGGCCTGGGTACAAGGGTCTGGTGACCACCCCGACCCCAGGTCTCCGGGTCATGACGGGACACCGGACCAGGTCCCCGAGTCCGGTCGACACCACAGCCCCAGGTCACCGGGTCATGTCGGGACCCAGCCCGGGTCCCCGGGACGGGTTTTTACCCCAGCCGCAGATCACCGGGTCCTGTCGGGTACCCGGGTCGGGTCCCCTGGACAGGTCGGCACCCCGGCCCCGGGTCACGGGGTCATGTCGGGTCGCTGTCCCGGGTACCAGTGTCAGGTGACCACCCCGGCCCTGGGAGACGGAGTCATACCGGGTCCCCGGCCCGGGTCCCCGGGTTGCATCGGGACAAAAGCACCGGATCACTGGATCACGTGGGGGCCCGGGCCCGGGTCCCCGGGTTGCATCGGGACACCAGCGAAGGACCACCGGGTCCTGTCGGGTCCCCGGCCCGGGTCCCCTGGACAGGTCGTTAACCCGGCCCCAGGTCACCGGGTCATGTCGCGCACCCGGCCTGGTTCCCAGGTTCCGGTGACCACCCCGGCACCAGGACCCCGGGTCCCGTGGGGACCCCGGCCCCAGGTGACCGGGTCACGCGGGGTCACCGGCCCCAGGTCAGCGGGTCACGTGGGGTCACCGGCCCCAGGTGACCGGGTCACGTGGGGACACCGGCCCCAGGTCAGCGGGTCACGTGGGGACACCGGCACCAGGTCACCGCGTCAGGTCGGGACCCCGAACCCAGGTCCACGAGTCCGTCGACACCACAGCCCCGGGTCACCGGGTCGTGTCGGGTAACCGGCCTGGTTCCCAGGTTCCGATGACCACCCCGGCACCAGGACTCTGGGTCACGTGGGGACACCGGCCCCAGGTGACCGGGTCACGTGGGGTCACCGGACCCAGGTGACCCGGTCACGTGGGGACACCGGCCCCAGGTGACCGGGTCACGTGGGGTCACCGGCCCCAGGTGACCCGGTCACGTGGGGTCACCGGCACCAGGTGACCGGGTCACGTGGGGTCACCGGCCCCAGGTGACCGGGTCACGTGGGGACACCGGCCCCAGGTGACCGGGTCACGTGGGGTCACCGGCCCCAGGTCAGCGGGTCACGTGGGGTCACCGGCCCCAGGTGACCTGGTCACGTGGGGTCACCGGCCCCAGGTCAGCGGGTCACGTGGGGTCACCGGCCCCAGGTGACCGGGTCACGTGGGGTCACCGGCCCCAGGTGACCGGGTCACGTGGGGTCACCGGCCCCAGGTGACCTGGTCACGTGGGGACACCGGCCCCAGGTGACCGGGTCACGTGGGGTCACCGGCCCCAGGTGACCGGGTCACGTGGGGACACCGGCCCCAGGTGACCGGGTCACGTGGGGTCACCTGCCCCAGGTGACCGGGTCACGTGGGGTCACCGGCCCCAGGTGACCGGGTCACGTGAGGTCACCGGCCCCAGGTGACCGGGTCACGTGGGGTCACCGGCCCCAGGTGACCGGGTCACGTGGGGTCACCGGCACCAGGTGACCGGGTCACGTGGGGACACCGGCCCCAGGTGACCGGGTCACGTGGGGTCACCGGCCCCAGGTGACCGGGTCACGTGGGGTCACCGGCCCCAGGTGACCTGGTCACGTGGGGTCACCGGCCCCAGGTGACAGGTCACGTGGGGTCACCGGCCCCAGGTGACCGGGTCACGTGGGGACACCGGCCTCAGGTCAGCGGGTCACGTGGGGACCCCGGACCCAGGTAACCGGGTCATACCGAGTCCCCGGACCCAGGTCACCGGGTCAGTTCGGGACCCCAGACCCAGGTCGGGTCATGTCACGTCCCATGCCCGGGTCCCCGGGTTGGATTTTTACCCAGGCCCCGGGTCACAGGGTCATGTCCGGTCAACGGCCTGGGTACAAGGGTCTGGTGACCACCCCGACCCCAGGTCCCCGGGTCATGACGGGACACCGGACCAGGTCCCCGAGTCCGGTCGACACCACAGCCCCAGGTCACCGGGTCATGTCGGGACCCAGCCCGGGTCCCCGGGACGGGTTTTTACCCCAGCCGCAGATCACCGGGTCCTGTCGGGTACCCGGGTCGGGTCCCCTGGACAGGTCGGCACCCCGGCCCCGGGTCACGGGGTCATGTCGGGTCGCTGTCCCGGGTACCAGTGTCAGGTGACCACCCCGGCCCCGGGAGACGGAGTCATACCGGGTCCCCGGCCCGGGTCCCCGGGTTGCATCGGGACAAAAGCACCGGATCACTGGATCACGTGGGGGCCCGGGCCCGGGTCCCCGGGTTGCATCGGGACACCAGCGAAGGACCACCGGGTCCTGTCGGGTCCCCGGCCCGGGTCCCCTGGACAGGTCGTTAACCCGGCCCCAGGTCACCGGGTCGTGTCGGGTAACCGGCCTGGTTCCCAGGTTCCGGTGACCACCCCGGCACCAGGACCCCGGGTCCCGTAAGGACCCCGGCCCCAGGTGACCGGGTCACGCGGGGTCACCGGCCCCAGGTCAGCGGGTCACGTGGGGTCACCAGCCCCAGGTCAGCGGGTCACGTGGGGACACCGGCCCCAGGTCAGCGGGTCACGTGGGGACACCGGCCCCAGGTCACCGCGTCAGGTCGGGACCCCGAACCCAGGTCCACGAGTCCGTCGACACCACAGCCCCGGGTCACCGGGTCGTGTCGGGTAACCGGCCTGGTTCCCAGGTTCCGATGACCACCCCGGCACCAGGACTCTGGGTCACGTGGGGACACCGGCCCCAGGTGACCGGGTCACGTGGGGTCACCGGACCCAGGTGACCCGGTCACGTGGGGACACCGGCCCCAGGTGACCGGGTCACGTGGGGTCACCGGCCCCAGGTGACCCGGTCACGTGGGGTCACCGGCACCAGGTGACCGGGTCACGTGGGGTCACCGGCCCCAGGTGACCGGGTCACGTGGGGTCACCGGCCCCAGGTGACCGGGTCACGTGGGGACACCAGCCCCAGGTGACCGGGTCACGTGGGGTCACCGGCCCCAGGTGACCGGGTCACGTGGGGTCACCGGCCCCAGGTCAGCGGGTCACGTGGGGTCACCGGCCCCAGGTGACCGGGTCACGTGGGGACACCGGCCCCAGGTGACCGGGTCACGTGGGGTCACCGGCCCCAGATCAGCGGGTCACGTGGGGACACCGGCCCCAGGTCACCGGGTCACGTGGGGTCACCGGCCCAGGTGACCGGGTCACGTGGGGTCACCGGCACCAGGTGACCGGGTCACGTGGGGTCACCGGCCCCAGGTGACCGGGTCACGTGGGGTCACCGGCCCCAGGTGACCGGGTCACGTGGGGACACCGGCCCCAGGTGACCGGGTCACGTGGGGTCACCGGCCCCAGGTGACCGGGTCACGTGGGGTCACCGGCACCAGGTGACCGGGTCACGTGGGGACACCGGCCCCAGGTGACCGGGTCACGTGGGGTCACCGGCCCCAGGTGACCGGGTCACGTGGGGTCACCGGCCCCAGGTGACCCGGTCACGTGGGGTCACCGGCCCCAGGTGACCGGGTCACGTGGGGTCACCGGCCCCAGGTCAGCGGGTCACGTGGGGACACCGGCCCCAGGTGACCGGGTCACGTGGGGTCATCGGCCCCAGGTGACCGGGTCACGTGGGGACACCGGCCCCAGGTGACCGGGTCACGTGGGGTCACCGGCCACAGGTCAGCGGGTCACGTGGTGACACCGGCCCCAGGTAACCAAGGCATGTCGGGACCCAGCCCGGGTCCCCGGGACGGGTTTTTACCCCAGCCGCAGATCACCGGGTCCTGTCGGGTCCCCGGCCCGGGTCCCCTGGACAGGTCGATAACCCGGCCCCAGGTCACCCGGTCATCTCGCGCACCCGGCCTGGTTCCCAGGTTCCGATGACCACCCCGGCACCAGGACCCCGGGTCACGTGGGGACACCGGCCCCAGGTGACCGGGTCACGTGGGGTCACCGGCCCCAGGTGACCGGGTCACGTGGGGACACCGGCCTCAGGTCAGCGGGTCACGTGGGTACCCCGGACCCAGGTCAGCGGGTCACGTGGGGACACCGGCCCCAGGTAACCGGGTCATACCGAGTCCCCGGACCCAGGTCACCGGGTCAGTTCGGGACCCCGGACCCAGGTCGGGTCATGTCACGTCCCATGCCCGGGTCCCCGGGTTGGATTTTTACCCAGGCCCCGGGTCACAGGGTCATGTCGGGTCAACGGCCTTGGTACAACGGTCTGGTGACCACCCCGACCCCAGGTCTCCGGGTCATGACGGGACACCGGACCAGGTCCCCGAGTCCGGTCGACACCACAGCCCCAGGTCACCGGGTCATGTCGGGACCCAGCCCGGGTCCCCGGGACGGGTTTTTACCCCAGCCGCAGATCACCGGGTCCTGTCGGGTACCCGGGTCGGGTCCCCTGGACAGGTCGGCACCCCGGCCCCAGGTCACGGGGTCATGTCGGGTCGCTGTCCCGGGTACCAGTGTCAGGTGACCACCCCGGCCCCGGGAGACGGAGTCATACCGGGTCCCCGGCCCGGGTCCCCGGGTTGCATCGGGACAAAAGCACCGGATCACTGGATCACGTGGGGGCCCGGGCCCGGGTCCCCGGGTTGCATCGGGACACCAGCGAAGGACCACCGGGTCCTGTCGGGTCCCCGGCCCGGGTCCCCTGGACAGGTCGTTAACCCGGCCCCAGGTCACCGGGTCATGTCGCGCACCCGGCCTGGTTCCCAGGTTCCGGTGACCACCCCGGCACCAGGACCCCGGGTCCCGTGGGGACCCCGGCCCCAGGTGACTGGGTCACGCGGGGTCACCGGCCCCAGGTCAGCAGGTCACGTGGGGTCACCGGCCCCAGGTCAGCGGGTCACGTGGGGACACCGGCCCCAGGTCAGCGGGTCACGTGGGGACACCGGCCCCAGGTCACCGCGTCAGGTCGGGACCCCGAACCCAGGTCCACGAGTCCGTCGACACAACAGCCCCGGGTCACCGGGTCGTGTCGGGTAACCGGCCTGGTTCCCAGGTTCCGATGACCACCCCGGCACCAGGACTCTGGGTCACGTGGGGACACCGGCCCCAGGTGACCGGGTCACGTGGGGTCACCGGACCCAGGTGACCCGGTCACGTGGGGACACCGGCCCCAGGTGACCGGGTCACGTGGGGTCACCGGCCCCAGGTGACCCGGTCACGTGGGGTCACCGGCCCCAGGTGAGCGGGTCACGTGGGGTCACCGGCCCCAGGTGACCGGGTCACGTGGGTTCACCAGCCCCAGGTGACCGGGTCACGTGGGGACACCGGCCCCAGGTGACCGGGTCACGTGGGGTCACCGGCCCCAGGTGACCGGGTCACGTGGGGTCACCGGCCCCAGGTCAGCGGGTCACGTGGGGTCACCGGCCCCAGGTGACCTGGTCACGTGGGGACACCGGCCCCAGGTGACCGGGTCACGTGGGGTCACCAGCCCCAGGTCAGCGGGTCACGTGGGGACACCGGCCCCAGGTGACCGGGTCACGTGGGGTCACCTGCCCAGGTGACCGGGTCACGTGGGGTCACCGGCCCCAGGTGACCGGGTCACGTGGGGTCACCAGCCCCAGGTCAGCGGGTCACGTGGGGTCACCGGCACCAGGTGACCGGGTCACGTGGGGTCACCGGCCCCAGGTGACCGGGTCACGTGGGGTCACCGGCCCCAGGTGACCGGGTCACGTGGGGTCACCAGCCCCAGGTGACCGGGTCACGTGGGGTCACCGGCCCCAGGTGACCGGGTCACGTGGGGTCACCGGCCCCAGGTCAGCGGGTCACGTGGGGTCACCGGCCCCAGGTGACCGGGTCACGTGGGGACACCGGCCCCAGGTGACCGGGTCACGTGGGGTCACCGGCCCCAGATCAGCGGGTCACGTGGGGACACCGGCCCCAGGTCACCGGGTCACGTGGGGTCACCGGCCCAGGTGACCGGGTCACGTGGGGTCACCGGCACCAGGTGACCGGGTCACGTGGGGTCACCGGCCCCAGGTGACCGGGTCACGTGGGGTCACCGGCCCCAGGTGACCGGGTCACGTGGGGACACCGGCCCCAGGTGACCGGGTCACGTGGGGTCACCGGCCCCAGGTGACCGGGTCACGTGGGGTCACCGGCACCAGGTGACCGGGTCACGTGGGGACACCGGCCCCAGGTGACCGGGTCACGTGGGGTCACCGGCCCCAGGTGACCGGGTCACGTGGGGTCACCGGCCCCAGGTGACCCGGTCACGTGGGGTCACCGGCCCCAGGTGACCGGGTCACGTGGGGTCACCGGCCCCAGGTCAGCGGGTCACGTGGGGACACCGGCCCCAGGTGACCGGGTCACGTGGGGTCACCGGCCCCAGGTGACCGGGTCACGTGGGGACACCGGCCCCAGGTGACCGGGTCACGTGGGGTCACCGGCCACAGGTCAGCGGGTCACGTGGTGACACCGGCCCCAGGTAACCAAGGCATGTCGGGACCCAGCCCGGGTCCCCGGGACGGGTTTTTACCCCAGCCGCAGATCACCGGGTCCTGTCGGGTCCCCGGCCCGGGTCCCCTGGACAGGTCGATAACCCGGCCCCAGGTCACCCGGTCATCTCGCGCACCCGGCCTGGTTCCCAGGTTCCGATGACCACCCCGGCACCAGGACCCCGGGTCACGTGGGGACACCGGCCCCAGGTGACCGGGTCACGTGGGGTCACCGGCCCCAGGTGACCGGGTCACGTGGGGACACCGGCCTCAGGTCAGCGGGTCACGTGGGTACCCCGGACCCAGGTCAGCGGGTCACGTGGGGACACCGGCCCCAGGTAACCGGGTCATACCGAGTCCCCGGACCCAGGTCACCGGGTCAGTTCGGGACCCCGGACCCAGGTCGGGTCATGTCACGTCCCATGCCCGGGTCCCCGGGTTGGATTTTTACCCAGGCCCCGGGTCACAGGGTCATGTCGGGTCAACGGCCTGGGTACAACGGTCTGGTGACCACCCCGACCCCAGGTCTCCGGGTCATGACGGGACACCGGACCAGGTCCCCGAGTCCGGTCGACACCACAGCCCCAGGTCACCGGGTCATGTCGGGACCCAGCCCGGGTCCCCGGGACGGGTTTTTACCCCAGCCGCAGATCACCGGGTCCTGTCGGGTACCCGGGTCGGGTCCCCTGGACAGGTCGGCACCCCGGCCCCAGGTCACGGGGTCATGTCGGGTCGCTGTCCCGGGTACCAGTGTCAGGTGACCACCCCGGCCCCGGGAGACGGAGTCATACCGGGTCCCCGGCCCGGGTCCCCGGGTTGCATCGGGACAAAAGCACCGGATCACTGGATCACGTGGGGGCCCGGGCCCGGGTCCCCGGGTTGCATCGGGACACCAGCGAAGGACCACCGGGTCCTGTCGGGTCCCCGGCCCGGGTCCCCTGGACAGGTCGTTAACCCGGCCCCAGGTCACCGGGTCATGTCGCGCACCCGGCCTGGTTCCCAGGTTCCGGTGACCACCCCGGCACCAGGACCCCGGGTCCCGTGGGGACCCCGGCCCCAGGTGACTGGGTCACGCGGGGTCACCGGCCCCAGGTCAGCAGGTCACGTGGGGTCACCGGCCCCAGGTCAGCGGGTCACGTGGGGACACCGGCCCCAGGTCAGCGGGTCACGTGGGGACACCGGCCCCAGGTCACCGCGTCAGGTCGGGACCCCGAACCCAGGTCCACGAGTCCGTCGACACAACAGCCCCGGGTCACCGGGTCGTGTCGGGTAACCGGCCTGGTTCCCAGGTTCCGATGACCACCCCGGCACCAGGACTCTGGGTCACGTGGGGACACCGGCCCCAGGTGACCGGGTCACGTGGGGTCACCGGACCCAGGTGACCCGGTCACGTGGGGACACCGGCCCCAGGTGACCGGGTCACGTGGGGTCACCGGCCCCAGGTGACCCGGTCACGTGGGGTCACCGGCCCCAGGTGAGCGGGTCACGTGGGGTCACCGGCCCCAGGTGACCGGGTCACGTGGGTTCACCAGCCCCAGGTGACCGGGTCACGTGGGGACACCGGCCCCAGGTGACCGGGTCACGTGGGGTCACCGGCCCCAGGTGACCGGGTCACGTGGGGTCACCGGCCCCAGGTCAGCGGGTCACGTGGGGTCACCGGCCCCAGGTGACCTGGTCACGTGGGGACACCGGCCCCAGGTGACCGGGTCACGTGGGGTCACCAGCCCCAGGTCAGCGGGTCACGTGGGGACACCGGCCCCAGGTGACCGGGTCACGTGGGGTCACCTGCCCAGGTGACCGGGTCACGTGGGGTCACCGGCCCCAGGTGACCGGGTCACGTGGGGTCACCGGCCCCAGGTGACCGGGTCACGTGGGGACACCGGCCCCAGGTGACCGGGTCACGTGGGGTCACCGGCCCCAGGTCAGCGGGTCACGTGGGGTCACCGACCCCAGGTGACCGGGTCACGTGGGGACACCGGCCCCAGGTGACCGGGTCACGTGGGGTCACCGGCCCCAGGTGACCGGGTCACGTGGGGTCACCGGCCCCAGGTGACCCGGTCACGTGGGGTCACCGGCCCCAGGTGACCGGGTCACGTGGGGACACCGGCCCCAGGTAACCAAGGCATGTCGGGACCCAGCCCGGGTCCCCGGGACGGGTTTTTACCCCAGCCGCAGATCACCGGGTCCTGTCGGGTCCCCGGCCCGGGTCCCCTGGACAGGTCGATAACCCGGCCCCAGGTCACCCGGTCATCTCGCGCACCCGGCCTGGTTCCCAGGTTCCGATGACCACCCCGGCACCAGGACCCCGGGTCACGTGGGGACACCGGCCCCAGGTGACCGGGTCACGTGGGGTCACCGGCCTCAGGTCAGCGGGTCACGTGGGGACCCCGGACCCAGGTGACCGGGTCACGTGGGGTCACCGGCCCCAGGTGACCGGGTCACGTGGGGTCACCGGCCCCAGGTGACCTGGTCACGTGGGGTCACCGGCCCCAGGTGACCGGGTCACGTGGGGTCACCGGCCCCAGGTGACCGGGTCACGTGGGGACACCGGCCTCAGGTCAGCGGGTCACGTGGGGACCCCGGACCCAGGTCAGCGGGTCACGTGGGGACACCGGCCCCAGGTAACCAAGGCATGTCGGGACCCAGCCCGGGTCCCCTGGACAGGTCGGCACCCCGGCCCCGGGTCACGGGGTCATGTCGGGTCGCTGTCCCGGGTACCAGTGTCAGGTGACCACCCCGGCCCCGGGAGACGGAGTCATACCGGGTCCCCGGCCCGGGTCCCCGGGTTGCATCGGGACAAAAGCACCGGATCACTGGATCACGTGGGGGCCCGGGCCCGGGTCCCCGGGTTGCATCGGGACACCAGCGAAGGACCACCGGGTCCTGTCGGGTCCCCGGCCCGGGTCCCCTGGACAGGTCGTTAACCCGGCCCCAGGTCACCGGGTCATGTCACGCACCCGGCCTGGTTCCCACGTTCCGGTGACCACCCCGGCACCAGGACCCCGGGTCCCGTGGGGACCCCGGCCCCAGGTGACCGGGTCACGCGGGGTCACCGGCCCCAGGTCAGCGGGTCACGTGGGGTCACCGGCCCCAGGTCAGCGGGTCACGTGGGGACACCGGCCCCAGGTCAGCGGGTCACGTGGGGACACCGGCCCAAGGTCACCGCGTCAGGTCGGGACCCCGAACCCAGGTCCACGAGTCCGTCGACACCACAGCCCCGGGTCACCGGGTCGTGTCGGGTAACCGGCCTGGTTCCCAGGTTCCGATGACCACCCCGGCACCAGGACTCTGGGTCACGTGGGGACACCGGCCCCAGGTGACCGGGTCACGTGGGGTCACCAGACCCAGGTGACCCGGTCAAGTGGGGACACCGGCCCCAGGTGACCGGGTCACGTGGGGTCACCGGCCCCAGGTGACCCGGTCACGTGGGGTCACCGGCACCAGGTGACCGGGTCACGTGGTGTCACCGGCCCCAGGTGAACGGGTCACGTGGGGTCACCGGCCCCAGGTGACCGGGTCACGTGGGGACACCAGCCCCAGGTGACCGGGTCACGTGGGGTCACCGGCCCCAGGTGACCGGGTCACGTGGGGTCACCGGCCCCAGGTCAGCAGGTCACGTGGGGTCACCGGCCCCAGGTGACCGGGTCACGTGGGGACACCGGCCCCAGGTGACCGGGTCACGTGGGGTCACCGGCCCCAGATCAGCGGGTCACGTGGGGACACCGGCCCCAGGTGACCGGGTCACGTGGGGTCACCGGCCCCAGGTGACCGGGTCACGTGGGGTCACCGGCACCAGGTGACCGGGTCACGTGGGGACACCGGCCCCAGGTCAGCGGGTCACGTGGGGTCACCGGCCCCAGGTGACCGGGTCACGTGGGGTCACCGGCCCCAGGTGACCCGGTCACGTGGGGTCACCGGCCCCAGGTGACCGGGTCACGTGGGGTCACCGGCCCCAGGTCAGCGGGTCACGTGGGGACACCGGCCCCAGGTGACCGGGTCACGTGGGGTCACCGGCCCCAGGTGACCGGGTCACGTGGGGACACCGGCCCCAGGTGACCGGGTCACGTGGGGTCACCGGCCCCAGGTCAGCGGGTCACGTGGGGACACCGGCCCCAGGTAACCAAGGCATGTCGGGACCCAGCCCGGGTCCCCGGGACGGGTTTTTACCCCAGCCGCAGATCACCGGGTCCTGTCGGGTCCCCGGCCCGGGTCCCCTGGACAGGTCGATAACCCGGCCCCAGGTCACCCGGTCATCTCGCGCACCCGGCCTGGTTCCCAGGTTCCGATGACCACCCCGGCACCAGGACCCCGGGTCACGTGGGGACACCGGCCCCAGGTGACCGGGTCACGTGGGGTCACCGGCCCCAGGTGACCGGGTCACGTGGGGACACCGGCCTCAGGTCAGCGGGTCACGTGGGGACCCCGGACCCAGGTCAGCGGGTCACGTGGGGACACCGGCCCCAGGTAACCGGGTCATACCGAGTCCCCGGACCCAGGTCACCGGGTCAGTTCGGGACCCCGGACCCAGGTCGGGTCATGTCACGTCCCATGCCCGGGTCCCCGGGTTGGATTTTTACCCAGGCCCCGGGTCACAGGGTCATGTCGGGTCAACGGCCTGGGTACAACGGTCTGGTGACCACCCCGACCCCAGGTCTCCGGGTCATGACGGGACACCGGACCAGGTCCCCGAGTCCGGTCGACACCACAGCCCCAGGTCACCGGGTCATGTCGGGACCCAGCCCGGGTCCCCGGGACGGGTTTTTACCCCAGCCGCAGATCACCGGGTCCTGTCGGGTACCCGGGTCGGGTCCCCTGGACAGGTCGGCACCCCGGCCCCGGGTCACGGGGTCATGTCGGGTCGCTGTCCCGGGTACCAGTGTCAGGTGACCACCCCGGCCCCGGGAGACGGAGTCATACCGGGTCCCCGGCCCGGGTCCCCGGGTTGCATCGGGACAAAAGCACCGGATCACTGGATCACGTGGGGGCCCGGGCCCGGGTCCCCGGGTTGCATCGGGACACCAGCGAAGGACCACCGGGTCCTGTCGGGTCCCCGGCCCGGGTCCCCTGGACAGGTCGTTAACCCGGCCCCAGGTCACCGGGTCATGTCGCGCACCCGGCCTGGTTCCCACGTTCCGGTGACCACCCCGGCACCAGGACCCCGGGTCCCGTGGGGACCCCGGCCCCAGGTGACCGGGTCACGCGGGGTCACCGGCCCCAGGTCAGCAGGTCACGTGGGCTCACCGGCCCCAGGTCAGCGGGTCACGTGGGGACACCGGCCCCAGGTCAGCGGGTCACGTGGGGACACCGGCCCCAGGTCACCGCGTCAGGTCGGGACCCCGAACCCAGGTCCACGAGTCCGTCGACACCACAGCCCCGGGTCACCGGGTCGTGTCGGGTAACCGGCCTGGTTCCCAGGTTCCGATGACCACCCCGGCACCAGGACTCTGGGTCACGTGGGGACACCGGCCCCAGGTGACCGGGTCACGTGGGTCCGGTGACCCCACGTGACCGGGTCACGTGGGGTCACCGGCCCCAGGTGACCGGGTCACGTGGGGTCACCGGCCCCAGGTCAGCGGGTCACGTGGGGTCACCGGCCCCAGGTGACCGGGTCACGTGGGGACACCGGCCCCAGGTGACCGGGTCACGTGGGGTCACCGGCCCCAGATCAGCGGGTCACGTGGGGACACCGGCCCCAGGTCACCGGGTCACGTGGGGTCACCGGCCCAGGTGACCGGGTCACGTGGGGTCACCGGCACCAGGTGACCGGGTCACGTGGGGTCACCGGCCCCAGGTGACCGGGTCACGTGGGGTCACCGGCACCAGGTGACCGGGTCACGTGGGGTCACCGGCCCCAGGTCAGCGGGTCACGTGGGGACACCGGCCCCAGGTGACCGGGTCACGTGGGGTCACCGGCCCCAGGTGACCGGGTCACGTGGGGACACCGGCCCCAGGTGACCGGGTCACGTGGGGTCACCGGCCACAGGTCAGCGGGTCACGTGGGGACACCGGCCCCAGGTAACCAAGGCATGTCGGGACCCAGCCCGGGTCCCCGGGACGGGTTTTTACCCCAGCCGCAGATCACCGGGTCCTGTCGGGTCCCCGGCCCGGGTCCCCTGGACAGGTCGATAACCCGGCCCCAGGTCACCCGGTCATCTCGCGCACCCGGCCTGGTTCCCAGGTTCCGATGACCACCCCGGCACCAGGACCCCGGGTCACGTGGGGACACCGGCCCCAGGTGACCGGGTCACGTGGGGTCACCGGCCCCAGGTGACCGGGTCACGTGGGGACACCGGCCTCAGGTCAGCGGGTCACGTGGGGACCCCGGACCCAGGTCAGCGGGTCACGTGGGGACACCGGCCCCAGGTAACCGGGTCATACCGAGTCCCCGGACCCAGGTCACCGGGTGAGTTCGGGACCCCGGACCCAGGTCGGGTCATGTCACGTCCCATGCCCGGGTCCCCGGGTTGGATTTTTACCCAGGCCCCGGGTCACAGGGTCATGTCGGGTCAACGGCCTGGGTACAACGGTCTGGTGACCACCCCGACCCCAGGTCTCCGGGTCATGACGGGACACCGGACCAGGTCCCCGAGTCCGGTCGACACCACAGCCCCAGGTCACCGGGTCATGTCGGGACCCAGCCCGGGTCCCCGGGACGGGTTTTTACCCCAGCCGCAGATCACCGGGTCCTGTCGGGTACCCGGGTCGGGTCCCCTGGACAGGTCGGCACCCCGGCCCCAGGTCACGGGGTCATGTCGGGTCGCTGTCCCGGGTACCAGTGTCAGGTGACCACCCCGGCCCCGGGAGACGGAGTCATACCGGGTCCCCGGCCCGGGTCCCCGGGTTGCATCGGGACAAAAGCACCGGATCACTGGATCACGTGGGGGCCCGGGCCCGGGTCCCCGGGTTGCATCGGGACACCAGCGAAGGACCACCGGGTCCTGTCGGGTCCCCGGCCCGGGTCCCCTGGACAGGTCGTTAACCCGGCCCCAGGTCACCGGGTCATGTCGCGCACCCGGCCTGGTTCCCAGGTTCCGGTGACCACCCCGGCACCAGGACCCCGGGTCCCGTGGGGACCCCGGCCCCAGGTGACTGGGTCACGCGGGGTCACCGGCCCCAGGTCAGCAGGTCACGTGGGGTCACCGGCCCCAGGTCAGCGGGTCACGTGGGGACACCGGCCCCAGGTCAGCGGGTCACGTGGGGACACCGGCCCCAGGTCACCGCGTCAGGTCGGGACCCCGAACCCAGGTCCACGAGTCCGTCGACACAACAGCCCCGGGTCACCGGGTCGTGTCGGGTAACCGGCCTGGTTCCCAGGTTCCGATGACCACCCCGGCACCAGGACTCTGGGTCACGTGGGGACACCGGCCCCAGGTGACCGGGTCACGTGGGGTCACCGGACCCAGGTGACCCGGTCACGTGGGGACACCGGCCCCAGGTGACCGGGTCACGTGGGGTCACCGGCCCCAGGTGACCCGGTCACGTGGGGTCACCGGCCCCAGGTGAGCGGGTCACGTGGGGTCACCGGCCCCAGGTGACCGGGTCACGTGGGTTCACCAGCCCCAGGTGACCGGGTCACGTGGGGACACCGGCCCCAGGTGACCGGGTCACGTGGGGTCACCGGCCCCAGGTGACCGGGTCACGTGGGGTCACCGGCCCCAGGTCAGCGGGTCACGTGGGGTCACCGGCCCCAGGTGACCTGGTCACGTGGGGACACCGGCCCCAGGTGACCGGGTCACGTGGGGTCACCAGCCCCAGGTCAGCGGGTCACGTGGGGACACCGGCCCCAGGTGACCGGGTCACGTGGGGTCACCTGCCCAGGTGACCGGGTCACGTGGGGTCACCGGCCCCAGGTGACCGGGTCACGTGGGGTCACCAGCCCCAGGTCAGCGGGTCACGTGGGGTCACCGGCACCAGGTGACCGGGTCACGTGGGGTCACCGGCCCCAGGTGACCGGGTCACGTGGGGTCACCGGCCCCAGGTGACCGGGTCACGTGGGGTCACCAGCCCCAGGTGACCGGGTCACGTGGGGTCACCGGCCCCAGGTGACCGGGTCACGTGGGGTCACCGGCCCCAGGTCAGCGGGTCACGTGGGGTCACCGGCCCCAGGTGACCGGGTCACGTGGGGACACCGGCCCCAGGTGACCGGGTCACGTGGGGTCACCGGCCCCAGATCAGCGGGTCACGTGGGGACACCGGCCCCAGGTCACCGGGTCACGTGGGGTCACCGGCCCAGGTGACCGGGTCACGTGGGGTCACCGGCACCAGGTGACCGGGTCACGTGGGGTCACCGGCCCCAGGTGACCGGGTCACGTGGGGTCACCGGCCCCAGGTGACCGGGTCACGTGGGGACACCGGCCCCAGGTGACCGGGTCACGTGGGGTCACCGGCCCCAGGTGACCGGGTCACGTGGGGTCACCGGCACCAGGTGACCGGGTCACGTGGGGACACCGGCCCCAGGTGACCGGGTCACGTGGGGTCACCGGCCCCAGGTGACCGGGTCACGTGGGGTCACCGGCCCCAGGTGACCCGGTCACGTGGGGTCACCGGCCCCAGGTGACCGGGTCACGTGGGGTCACCGGCCCCAGGTCAGCGGGTCACGTGGGGACACCGGCCCCAGGTGACCGGGTCACGTGGGGTCACCGGCCCCAGGTGACCGGGTCACGTGGGGACACCGGCCCCAGGTGACCGGGTCACGTGGGGTCACCGGCCACAGGTCAGCGGGTCACGTGGTGACACCGGCCCCAGGTAACCAAGGCATGTCGGGACCCAGCCCGGGTCCCCGGGACGGGTTTTTACCCCAGCCGCAGATCACCGGGTCCTGTCGGGTCCCCGGCCCGGGTCCCCTGGACAGGTCGATAACCCGGCCCCAGGTCACCCGGTCATCTCGCGCACCCGGCCTGGTTCCCAGGTTCCGATGACCACCCCGGCACCAGGACCCCGGGTCACGTGGGGACACCGGCCCCAGGTGACCGGGTCACGTGGGGTCACCGGCCCCAGGTGACCGGGTCACGTGGGGACACCGGCCTCAGGTCAGCGGGTCACGTGGGTACCCCGGACCCAGGTCAGCGGGTCACGTGGGGACACCGGCCCCAGGTAACCGGGTCATACCGAGTCCCCGGACCCAGGTCACCGGGTCAGTTCGGGACCCCGGACCCAGGTCGGGTCATGTCACGTCCCATGCCCGGGTCCCCGGGTTGGATTTTTACCCAGGCCCCGGGTCACAGGGTCATGTCGGGTCAACGGCCTGGGTACAACGGTCTGGTGACCACCCCGACCCCAGGTCTCCGGGTCATGACGGGACACCGGACCAGGTCCCCGAGTCCGGTCGACACCACAGCCCCAGGTCACCGGGTCATGTCGGGACCCAGCCCGGGTCCCCGGGACGGGTTTTTACCCCAGCCGCAGATCACCGGGTCCTGTCGGGTACCCGGGTCGGGTCCCCTGGACAGGTCGGCACCCCGGCCCCAGGTCACGGGGTCATGTCGGGTCGCTGTCCC
Organism: Somateria mollissima; assembly: GCA_951411735.1. Classification (NCBI taxonomy): domain Eukaryota; kingdom Metazoa; phylum Chordata; class Aves; order Anseriformes; family Anatidae; genus Somateria; species Somateria mollissima. The sequence continues at coordinate 858,249 of CATOCB010000075.1, forward strand.
GGGTACCAGTGTCAGGTGACCACCCCGGCCCCGGGAGACGGAGTCATACCGGGTCCCCGGCCCGGGTCCCCGGGTTGCATCGGGACAAAAGCACCGGATCACTGGATCACGTGGGGGCCCGGGCCCGGGTCCCCGGGTTGCATCGGGACACCAGCGAAGGACCACCGGGTCCTGTCGGGTCCCCGGCCCGGGTCCCCTGGACAGGTCGTTAACCCGGCCCCAGGTCACCGGGTCATGTCGCGCACCCGGCCTGGTTCCCAGGTTCCGGTGACCACCCCGGCACCAGGACCCCGGGTCCCGTGGGGACCCCGGCCCCAGGTGACTGGGTCACGCGGGGTCACCGGCCCCAGGTCAGCAGGTCACGTGGGGTCACCGGCCCCAGGTCAGCGGGTCACGTGGGGACACCGGCCCCAGGTCAGCGGGTCACGTGGGGACACCGGCCCCAGGTCACCGCGTCAGGTCGGGACCCCGAACCCAGGTCCACGAGTCCGTCGACACAACAGCCCCGGGTCACCGGGTCGTGTCGGGTAACCGGCCTGGTTCCCAGGTTCCGATGACCACCCCGGCACCAGGACTCTGGGTCACGTGGGGACACCGGCCCCAGGTGACCGGGTCACGTGGGGTCACCGGACCCAGGTGACCCGGTCACGTGGGGACACCGGCCCCAGGTGACCGGGTCACGTGGGGTCACCGGCCCCAGGTGACCCGGTCACGTGGGGTCACCGGCCCCAGGTGAGCGGGTCACGTGGGGTCACCGGCCCCAGGTGACCGGGTCACGTGGGTTCACCAGCCCCAGGTGACCGGGTCACGTGGGGACACCGGCCCCAGGTGACCGGGTCACGTGGGGTCACCGGCCCCAGGTGACCGGGTCACGTGGGGTCACCGGCCCCAGGTCAGCGGGTCACGTGGGGTCACCGGCCCCAGGTGACCTGGTCACGTGGGGACACCGGCCCCAGGTGACCGGGTCACGTGGGGTCACCAGCCCCAGGTCAGCGGGTCACGTGGGGACACCGGCCCCAGGTGACCGGGTCACGTGGGGTCACCTGCCCAGGTGACCGGGTCACGTGGGGTCACCGGCCCCAGGTGACCGGGTCACGTGGGGTCACCGGCCCCAGGTGACCGGGTCACGTGGGGACACCGGCCCCAGGTGACCGGGTCACGTGGGGTCACCGGCCCCAGGTCAGCGGGTCACGTGGGGTCACCGACCCCAGGTGACCGGGTCACGTGGGGACACCGGCCCCAGGTGACCGGGTCACGTGGGGTCACCGGCCCCAGGTGACCGGGTCACGTGGGGTCACCGGCCCCAGGTGACCCGGTCACGTGGGGTCACCGGCCCCAGGTGACCGGGTCACGTGGGGACACCGGCCCCAGGTAACCAAGGCATGTCGGGACCCAGCCCGGGTCCCCGGGACGGGTTTTTACCCCAGCCGCAGATCACCGGGTCCTGTCGGGTCCCCGGCCCGGGTCCCCTGGACAGGTCGATAACCCGGCCCCAGGTCACCCGGTCATCTCGCGCACCCGGCCTGGTTCCCAGGTTCCGATGACCACCCCGGCACCAGGACCCCGGGTCACGTGGGGACACCGGCCCCAGGTGACCGGGTCACGTGGGGTCACCGGCCTCAGGTCAGCGGGTCACGTGGGGACCCCGGACCCAGGTGACCGGGTCACGTGGGGTCACCGGCCCCAGGTGACCGGGTCACGTGGGGTCACCGGCCCCAGGTGACCTGGTCACGTGGGGTCACCGGCCCCAGGTGACCGGGTCACGTGGGGTCACCGGCCCCAGGTGACCGGGTCACGTGGGGACACCGGCCTCAGGTCAGCGGGTCACGTGGGGACCCCGGACCCAGGTCAGCGGGTCACGTGGGGACACCGGCCCCAGGTAACCAAGGCATGTCGGGACCCAGCCCGGGTCCCCTGGACAGGTCGGCACCCCGGCCCCGGGTCACGGGGTCATGTCGGGTCGCTGTCCCGGGTACCAGTGTCAGGTGACCACCCCGGCCCCGGGAGACGGAGTCATACCGGGTCCCCGGCCCGGGTCCCCGGGTTGCATCGGGACAAAAGCACCGGATCACTGGATCACGTGGGGGCCCGGGCCCGGGTCCCCGGGTTGCATCGGGACACCAGCGAAGGACCACCGGGTCCTGTCGGGTCCCCGGCCCGGGTCCCCTGGACAGGTCGTTAACCCGGCCCCAGGTCACCGGGTCATGTCACGCACCCGGCCTGGTTCCCACGTTCCGGTGACCACCCCGGCACCAGGACCCCGGGTCCCGTGGGGACCCCGGCCCCAGGTGACCGGGTCACGCGGGGTCACCGGCCCCAGGTCAGCGGGTCACGTGGGGTCACCGGCCCCAGGTCAGCGGGTCACGTGGGGACACCGGCCCCAGGTCAGCGGGTCACGTGGGGACACCGGCCCAAGGTCACCGCGTCAGGTCGGGACCCCGAACCCAGGTCCACGAGTCCGTCGACACCACAGCCCCGGGTCACCGGGTCGTGTCGGGTAACCGGCCTGGTTCCCAGGTTCCGATGACCACCCCGGCACCAGGACTCTGGGTCACGTGGGGACACCGGCCCCAGGTGACCGGGTCACGTGGGGTCACCAGACCCAGGTGACCCGGTCAAGTGGGGACACCGGCCCCAGGTGACCGGGTCACGTGGGGTCACCGGCCCCAGGTGACCCGGTCACGTGGGGTCACCGGCACCAGGTGACCGGGTCACGTGGTGTCACCGGCCCCAGGTGAACGGGTCACGTGGGGTCACCGGCCCCAGGTGACCGGGTCACGTGGGGACACCAGCCCCAGGTGACCGGGTCACGTGGGGTCACCGGCCCCAGGTGACCGGGTCACGTGGGGTCACCGGCCCCAGGTCAGCAGGTCACGTGGGGTCACCGGCCCCAGGTGACCGGGTCACGTGGGGACACCGGCCCCAGGTGACCGGGTCACGTGGGGTCACCGGCCCCAGATCAGCGGGTCACGTGGGGACACCGGCCCCAGGTGACCGGGTCACGTGGGGTCACCGGCCCCAGGTGACCGGGTCACGTGGGGTCACCGGCACCAGGTGACCGGGTCACGTGGGGACACCGGCCCCAGGTCAGCGGGTCACGTGGGGTCACCGGCCCCAGGTGACCGGGTCACGTGGGGTCACCGGCCCCAGGTGACCCGGTCACGTGGGGTCACCGGCCCCAGGTGACCGGGTCACGTGGGGTCACCGGCCCCAGGTCAGCGGGTCACGTGGGGACACCGGCCCCAGGTGACCGGGTCACGTGGGGTCACCGGCCCCAGGTGACCGGGTCACGTGGGGACACCGGCCCCAGGTGACCGGGTCACGTGGGGTCACCGGCCCCAGGTCAGCGGGTCACGTGGGGACACCGGCCCCAGGTAACCAAGGCATGTCGGGACCCAGCCCGGGTCCCCGGGACGGGTTTTTACCCCAGCCGCAGATCACCGGGTCCTGTCGGGTCCCCGGCCCGGGTCCCCTGGACAGGTCGATAACCCGGCCCCAGGTCACCCGGTCATCTCGCGCACCCGGCCTGGTTCCCAGGTTCCGATGACCACCCCGGCACCAGGACCCCGGGTCACGTGGGGACACCGGCCCCAGGTGACCGGGTCACGTGGGGTCACCGGCCCCAGGTGACCGGGTCACGTGGGGACACCGGCCTCAGGTCAGCGGGTCACGTGGGGACCCCGGACCCAGGTCAGCGGGTCACGTGGGGACACCGGCCCCAGGTAACCGGGTCATACCGAGTCCCCGGACCCAGGTCACCGGGTCAGTTCGGGACCCCGGACCCAGGTCGGGTCATGTCACGTCCCATGCCCGGGTCCCCGGGTTGGATTTTTACCCAGGCCCCGGGTCACAGGGTCATGTCGGGTCAACGGCCTGGGTACAAGGGTCTGGTGACCACCCCGACCCCAGGTCTCCGGGTCATGACGGGACACCGGACCAGGTCCCCGAGTCCGGTCGACACCACAGCCCCAGGTCACCGGGTCATGTCGGGACCCAGCCCGGGTCCCCGGGACGGGTTTTTACCCCAGCCGCAGATCACCGGGTCCTGTCGGGTACCCGGGTCGGGTCCCCTGGACAGGTCGGCACCCCGGCCCCGGGTCACGGGGTCATGTCGGGTCGCTGTCCCGGGTACCAGTGTCAGGTGACCACCCCGGCCCCGGGAGACGGAGTCATACCGGGTCCCCGGCCCGGGTCCCCGGGTTGCATCGGGACAAAAGCACCGGATCACTGGATCACGTGGGGGCCCGGGCCCGGGTCCCCGGGTTGCATCGGGACACCAGCGAAGGACCACCGGGTCCTGTCGGGTCCCCGGCCCGGGTCCCCTGGACAGGTCGTTAACCCGGCCCCAGGTCACCGGGTCATGTCGCGCACCCGGCCTGGTTCCCACGTTCCGGTGACCACCCCGGCACCAGGACCCCGGGTCCCGTGGGGACCCCGGCCCCAGGTGACCGGGTCACGCGGGGTCACCGGCCCCAGGTCAGCAGGTCACGTGGGCTCACCGGCCCCAGGTCAGCGGGTCACGTGGGGACACCGGCCCCAGGTCAGCGGGTCACGTGGGGACACCGGCCCCAGGTCACCGCGTCAGGTCGGGACCCCGAACCCAGGTCCACGAGTCCGTCGACACCACAGCCCCGGGTCACCGGGTCGTGTCGGGTAACCGGCCTGGTTCCCAGGTTCCGATGACCACCCCGGCACCAGGACTCTGGGTCACGTGGGGACACCGGCCCCAGGTGACCGGGTCACGTGGGTCCGGTGACCCCACGTGACCGGGTCACGTGGGGTCACCGGCCCCAGGTGACCGGGTCACGTGGGGTCACCGGCCCCAGGTCAGCGGGTCACGTGGGGTCACCGGCCCCAGGTGACCGGGTCACGTGGGGACACCGGCCCCAGGTGACCGGGTCACGTGGGGTCACCGGCCCCAGATCAGCGGGTCACGTGGGGACACCGGCCCCAGGTCACCGGGTCACGTGGGGTCACCGGCCCAGGTGACCGGGTCACGTGGGGTCACCGGCACCAGGTGACCGGGTCACGTGGGGTCACCGGCCCCAGGTGACCGGGTCACGTGGGGTCACCGGCCCCAGGTGACCGGGTCACGTGGGGACACCGGCCCCAGGTGACCGGGTCACGTGGGGTCACCGGCCCCAGGTGACCGGGTCACGTGGGGTCACCGGCACCAGGTGACCGGGTCACGTGGGGACACCGGCCCCAGGTGACCGGGTCACGTGGGGTCACCGGCCCCAGGTGACCGGGTCACGTGGGGTCACCGGCCCCAGGTGACCCGGTCACGTGGGGTCACCGGCCCCAGGTGACCGGGTCACGTGGGGTCACCGGCCCCAGGTCAGCGGGTCACGTGGGGACACCGGCCCCAGGTGACCGGGTCACGTGGGGTCACCGGCCCCAGGTGACCGGGTCACGTGGGGACACCGGCCCCAGGTGACCGGGTCACGTGGGGTCACCGGCCACAGGTCAGCGGGTCACGTGGGGACACCGGCCCCAGGTAACCAAGGCATGTCGGGACCCAGCCCGGGTCCCCGGGACGGGTTTTTACCCCAGCCGCAGATCACCGGGTCCTGTCGGGTCCCCGGCCCGGGTCCCCTGGACAGGTCGATAACCCGGCCCCAGGTCACCCGGTCATCTCGCGCACCCGGCCTGGTTCCCAGGTTCCGATGACCACCCCGGCACCAGGACCCCGGGTCACGTGGGGACACCGGCCCCAGGTGACCGGGTCACGTGGGGTCACCGGCCCCAGGTGACCGGGTCACGTGGGGACACCGGCCTCAGGTCAGCGGGTCACGTGGGGACCCCGGACCCAGGTCAGCGGGTCACGTGGGGACACCGGCCCCAGGTAACCGGGTCATACCGAGTCCCCGGACCCAGGTCACCGGGTGAGTTCGGGACCCCGGACCCAGGTCGGGTCATGTCACGTCCCATGCCCGGGTCCCCGGGTTGGATTTTTACCCAGGCCCCGGGTCACAGGGTCATGTCGGGTCAACGGCCTGGGTACAACGGTCTGGTGACCACCCCGACCCCAGGTCTCCGGGTCATGACGGGACACCGGACCAGGTCCCCGAGTCCGGTCGACACCACAGCCCCAGGTCACCGGGTCATGTCGGGACCCAGCCCGGGTCCCCGGGACGGGTTTTTACCCCAGCCGCAGATCACCGGGTCCTGTCGGGTACCCGGGTCGGGTCCCCTGGACAGGTCGGCACCCCGGCCCCAGGTCACGGGGTCATGTCGGGTCGCTGTCCCGGGTACCAGTGTCAGGTGACCACCCCGGCCCCGGGAGACGGAGTCATACCGGGTCCCCGGCCCGGGTCCCCGGGTTGCATCGGGACAAAAGCACCGGATCACTGGATCACGTGGGGGCCCGGGCCCGGGTCCCCGGGTTGCATCGGGACACCAGCGAAGGACCACCGGGTCCTGTCGGGTCCCCGGCCCGGGTCCCCTGGACAGGTCGTTAACCCGGCCCCAGGTCACCGGGTCATGTCGCGCACCCGGCCTGGTTCCCAGGTTCCGGTGACCACCCCGGCACCAGGACCCCGGGTCCCGTGGGGACCCCGGCCCCAGGTGACTGGGTCACGTGGGGTCACCGGCCCCAGGTCAGCAGGTCACGTGGGCTCACCGGCCCCAGGTCAGCGGGTCACGTGGGGACACCGGCCCCAGGTCAGCGGGTCACGTGGGGACACCGGCCCCAGGTCACCGCGTCAGGTCGGGACCCCGAACCCAGGTCCACGAGTCCGTCGACACCACAGCCCCGGGTCACCGGGTCGTGTCGGGTAACCGGCCTGGTTCCCAGGTTCCGATGACCACCCCGGCACCAGGACTCTGGGTCACGTGGGGACACCGGCCCCAGGTGACCGGGTCACGTGGGGTCACCGGACCCAGGTGACCCGGTCACGTGGGGACACCGGCCCCAGGTGACCGGGTCACGTGGGGTCACCGGCCCCAGGTGACCCGGTCACGTGGGGTCACCGGCCCCAGGTGAGCGGGTCACGTGGGGTCACCGGCCCCAGGTGACCGGGTCACGTGGGGTCACCGGCCCCAGGTGACCGGGTCACGTGGGGACACCGGCCCCAGGTGACCGGGTCACGTGGGGTCACCGGCCCCAGGTGACCGGGTCACGTGGGGTCACCGGCCCCAGGTCAGCGGGTCACGTGGGGTCACCGGCCCCAGGTGACCTGGTCACGTGGGGACACCGGCCCCAGGTGACCGGGTCACGTGGGGTCACCAGCCCCAGGTCAGCGGGTCACGTGGGGACACCGGCCCCAGGTGACCGGGTCACGTGGGGTCACCGGCCCAGGTGACCGGGTCACGTGGGGTCACCGGCCCCAGGTGACCAGGTCACGTGGGGTCACCGGCCCCAGGTGACCGGGTCACGTGGGGACACCGGCCCCAGGTGACCGGGTCACGTGGGGTCACCGGCCCCAGGTCAGCGGGTCACGTGGGGTCACCGACCCCAGGTGACCGGGTCACGTGGGGACACCGGCCCCAGGTGACCGGGTCACGTGGGGTCACCGGCCCCAGGTGACCGGGTCACGTGGGGTCACCGGCCCCAGGTGACCCGGTCACGTGGGGTCACCGGCCCCAGGTGACCGGGTCACGTGGGGACACCGGCCCCAGGTAACCAAGGCATGTCGGGACCCAGCCCGGGTCCCCGGGACGGGTTTTTACCCCAGCCGCAGATCACCGGGTCCTGTCGGGTCCCCGGCCCGGGTCCCCTGGACAGGTCGATAACCCGGCCCCAGGTCACCCGGTCATCTCGCGCACCCGGCCTGGTTCCCAGGTTCCGATGACCACCCCGGCACCAGGACCCCGGGTCACGTGGGGACACCGGCCCCAGGTGACCGGGTCACGTGGGGTCACCGGCCCCAGGTGACCGGGTCACGTGGGGTCACCGGCCCCAGGTGACCGGGTCACGTGGGGACACCGGCCTCAGGTCAGCGGGTCACGTGGGGACCCCGGACCCATGTCAGCGGGTCACGTGGGGACACCGGCCCCAGGTAACCGGGTCATACCGAGTCCCCGGACCCAGGTCACCGGGTCAGTTCGGGACCCCAGACCCAGGTCGGGTCATGTCACGTCCCATGCCCGGGTCCCCGGGTTGGATTTTTACCCAGGCCCCGGGTCACAGGGTCATGTCGGGTCAACGGCCTGGGTACAAGGGTCTGGTGACCACCCCGACCCCAGGTCTCCGGGTCATGACGGGACACCGGACCAGGTCCCCGAGTCCGGTCGACACCACAGCCCCAGGTCACCGGGTCATGTCGGGACCCAGCCCGGGTCCCCGGGACGGGTTTTTACCCCAGCCGCAGATCACCGGGTCCTGTCGGGTACCCGGGTCGGGTCCCCTGGACAGGTCGGCACCCCGGCCCCGGGTCACGGGGTCATGTCGGGTCGCTGTCCCGGGTACCAGTGTCAGGTGACCACCCCGGCCCCGGGAGACGGAGTCATACCGGGTCCCCGGCCCGGGTCCCCGGGTTGCATCGGGACAAAAGCACCGGATCACTGGATCACGTGGGGGCCCGGGCCCGGGTCCCCGGGTTGCATCGGGACACCAGCGAAGGACCACCGGGTCCTGTCGGGTCCCCGGCCCGGGTCCCCTGGACAGGTCGTTAACCCGGCCCCAGGTCACCGGGTCATGTCGCGCACCCGGCCTGGTTCCCACGTTCCGGTGACCACCCCGGCACCAGGACCCCGGGTCCCGTGGGGACCCCGGCCCCAGGTGACCGGGTCACGCGGGGTCACCGGCCCCAGGTCAGCAGGTCACGTGGGCTCACCGGCCCCAGGTCAGCGGGTCACGTGGGGACACCGGCCCCAGGTCAGCGGGTCACGTGGGGACACCGGCCCCAGGTCACCGCGTCAGGTCGGGACCCCGAACCCAGGTCCACGAGTCCGTCGACACCACAGCCCCGGGTCACCGGGTCGTGTCGGGTAACCGGCCTGGTTCCCAGGTTCCGATGACCACCCCGGCACCAGGACTCTGGGTCACGTGGGGACACCGGCCCCAGGTGACCGGGTCACGTGGGGTCACCGGACACAGGTGACCCGGTCACGTGGGGACACCAGCCCCAGGTGACCGGGTCACGTGGGGTCACCGGCCCCAGGTGACCCGGTCACGTGGGGTCACCGGCCCCAGGTGACCGGGTCACGTGGGGTCACCGGCCCCAGGTGACCGGGTCACGTGGGGTCACCGGCCCCAGGTGACCGGGTCACGTGGGGACACCGGCCCCAGGTGACCGGGTCACATGGGGTCACCGGCCCCAGGTGACCGGGTCACGTGGGGTCACCGGCCCCAGGTCAGCGGGTCACGTGGGGTCACCGGCCCCAGGTGACCGGGTCACGTGGGGACACCGGCCCCAGGTGACCGGGTCACGTGGGGTCACCAGCCCCAGGTCAGCGGGTCACGTGGGGACACCGGCCCCAGGTCACCGGGTCACGTGGGGTCACCGGCCCCAGGTGACCGGGTCACGTGGGGTCACCGGCCCCAGGTGACCGGGTCACGTGGGGACACCGGTCCCAGGTGACCGGGTCACGTGGTGTCACCGGCCCCAGGTGACCGGGTCACGTGGGGTCACCGGCCCCAGGTGACCCGGTCACGTGGGGTCACCGGCCCCAGGTGACCGGGTCACGTGGGGTCACCGGCCCCAGGTCAGCGGGTCACGTGGGGACACCGGCCCCAGGTGACCGGGTCACGTGGGGTCACCGGCCCCAGGTGACCGGGTCACGTGGGGACACCGGCCCCAGGTGACCGGGTCACGTGGGGTCACCGGCCACAGGTCAGCGGGTCACGTGGGGACACCGGCCCCAGGTAACCAAGGCATGTCGGGACCCAGCCCGGGTCCCCGGGACGGGTTTTTACCCCAGCCGCAGATCACCGGGTCCTGTCGGGTCCCCGGCCCGGGTCCCCTGGACAGGTCGATAACCCGGCCCCAGGTCACCCGGTCATCTCGCGCACCCGGCCTGGTTCCCATGTTCCGATGACCACCCCGGCACCAGGACCCCGGGTCACGTGGGGACACCGGCCCCAGGTGACCGGGTCACGTGGGGTCACCGGCCCCAGGTCAGCGGGTCACGTGGGGACCCCGGCCCCAGGTGACCGGGTCACGTGGGGACCCCGGACCCAGGTAACCGGGTCATACCGAGTCCCCGGACCTAGGTCACCGGGTCAGTTCGGGACCCCGGACCCAGGTCGGGTCATGTCACGTCCCATGCCCGGGTCCCCGGGTTGGATTTTTACCCAGGCCCCGGGTCACAGGGTCATGTCGGGTCAACGGCCTGGGTACAAGGGTCTGGTGACCACCCCGACCCCAGGTCCCCGGGTCATGACGGGACACCGGACCAGGTCCCCGAGTCCGGTCGACACCACAGCCCCAGGTCACCGGGTCATGTCGGGACCCAGCCCGGGTCCCCGGGACGGGTTTTTACCCCAGCCGCAGATCACCGGGTCCTGTCGGGTACCCGGGTCGGGTCCCCTGGACAGGTCGGCACCCCGGCCCCGGGTCACGGGGTCATGTCGGGTCGCTGTCCCGGGTACCAGTGTCAGGTGACCACCCCGGCCCCGGGAGACGGAGTCATACCGGGTCCCCGGCCCAGGTCCCCGGGTTGCATCGGGACAAAAGCACCGGATCACTGGATCACGTGGGGGCCCGGGCCCGGGTCCCCGGGTTGCATCGGGACACCAGCGAAGGACCACCGGGTCCTGTCGGGTCCCCGGCCCGGGTCCCCTGGACAGGTCGTTAACCCGGCCCCAGGTCACCGGGTCATGTCGCGCACCCGGCCTGGTTCCCACGTTCCGGTGACCACCCCGGCACCAGGACCCCGGGTCCCGTGGGGACCCCGGCCCCAGGTGACCGGGTCACGCGGGGTCACCGGCCCCAGGTCAGCAGGTCACGTGGGGTCACCGGCCCCAGGTCAGCGGGTCACGTGGGGACACCGGCCCCAGGTCAGCGGGTCACGTGGGGACACCGGCCCCAGGTCACCGCGTCAGGTCGGGACCCCGAACCCAGGTCCACGAGTCCGTCGACACCACAGCCCCGGGTCACCGGGTCGTGTCGGGTAACCGGCCTGGTTCCCAGGTTCCGATGACCACCCCGGCACCAGGACTCTGGGTCACGTGGGGACACCGGCCCCAGGTGACCGGGTCACGTGGGGTCACCGGACACAGGTGACCCGGTCACGTGGGGACACCAGCCCCAGGTGACCGGGTCACGTGGGGTCACCGGCCCCAGGTGACCCGGTCACGTGGGGTCACCGGCCCCAGGTCAGTGGGTCACGTGGGGACACCGGCCCCAGGTAACCAAGGCATGTCGGGACCCAGCCCGGGTCCCCGGGATGGGTTTTTACCCCAGCCGCAGATCACCGGGTCCTGTCGGGTCCCCAGCCCGGGTCCCCTGGACAGGTCGATAACCCGGCCCAAGGTCACCCGGTCATCTCGCGCACCCGGCCTGGTTCCCAGGTTCCGATGACCACCCCGGCACCAGGACCCCGGGTCACGTGGGGACACCGGCCCCAGGTGACCGGGTCACGTGGGGTCACCGGCCCCAGGTCATCGGGTCACGTGGGGACCCCGGCCCCAGGTGACCAGGTCACGTGGGGTCACCGGACCCAGGTGACCCGGTCACGTGGGGACACCGGCCCCAGGTGACCGGGTCACGTGGGGTCACCGGCCCCAGGTGACCCGGTCACGTGGGGTCACCGGCCCCAGGTGACCGGGTCACGTGGGGTCACCGGCCCCAGGTGACCGGGTCACGTGGGGTCACCGGCCCCAGGTGACCGGGTCACGTGGGGACACCGGCCCCAGGTGACCGGGTCACGTGGGGTCACCGGCCCCAGGTGACCGGGTCACGTGGGGTCACCGGCCCCAGGTCAGCGGGTCACGTGGGGTCACCGGCCCCAGGTGACCGGGTCACGTGGGGACACCGGCCCCAGGTGACCGGGTCACGTGGGGTCACCGGCCCCAGATCAGCGGGTCACGTGGGGACACTGGCCCCAGGTCACCGGGTCACGTGGGGTCACCGGCCCAGGTGACCGGGTCACGTGGGGTCACCGGTCCCTGGTGACCGGGTCACGTGGGTTCACCGGCCCCAGGTGACCGGGTCACGTGGGGTCACCGGCCCCAGGTGACCGGGTCACGTGGGGACACCGGCCCCAGGTGACCGGGTCACGTGGGGTCACCGGCCCCAGGTGACCGGGTAACGTGGGGTCACCGGCCCCAGGTGACCGGGTCACGTGGGGACACCGGCCCCAGGTGACCGGGTCACGTGGGGTCACCGGCCCCAGGTGACCGGGTCACGTGGGGTCACCGGCCCCAGGTGACCCGGTCACGTGGGGTCACCGGCCCCAGGTGACCGGGTCACGTGGGGTCACCGGCCCCAGGTCAGCGGGTCACGTGGGGACACCGGCCCCAGGTCACCGCGTCAGGTCGGGACCCCGAACCCAGGTCCACGAGTCCGTCGACACAACAGCCCCGGGTCACCGGGTCGTGTCGGGTAACCGGCCTGGTTCCCAGGTTCCGATGACCACCCCGGCACCAGGACTCTGGGTCACGTGGGGACACCGGCCCCAGGTGACCGGGTCACGTGGGGTCACCGGACCCAGGTGACCCGGTCACGTGGGGACACCGGCCCCAGGTGACCGGGTCACGTGGGGTCACCGGCCCCAGGTGACCCGGTCACGTGGGGTCACCGGCCCCAGGTGAGCGGGTCACGTGGGGTCACCGGCCCCAGGTGACCGGGTCACGTGGGGTCACCGGCCCCAGGTGACCGGGTCACGTGGGGACACCGGCCCCAGGTGACCGGGTCACGTGGGGTCACCGGCCCCAGGTGACCGGGTCACGTGGGGTCACCGGCCCCAGGTCAGCGGGTCACGTGGGGTCACCGGCCCCAGGTGACCTGGTCACGTGGGGACACCGGCCCCAGGTGACCGGGTCACGTGGGGTCACCAGCCCCAGGTCAGCGGGTCACGTGGGGACACCGGCCCCAGGTGACCGGGTCACGTGGGGTCACCGGCCCAGGTGACCGGGTCACGTGGGGTCACCGGCCCCAGGTGACCAGGTCACGTGGGGTCACCGGCCCCAGGTGACCGGGTCACGTGGGGACACCGGCCCCAGGTGACCGGGTCACGTGGGGTCACCGGCCCCAGGTCAGCGGGTCACGTGGGGTCACCGACCCCAGGTGACCGGGTCACGTGGGGACACCGGCCCCAGGTGACCGGGTCACGTGGGGTCACCGGCCCCAGGTGACCGGGTCACGTGGGGTCACCGGCCCCAGGTGACCCGGTCACGTGGGGTCACCGGCCCCAGGTGACCGGGTCACGTGGGGACACCGGCCCCAGGTAACCAAGGCATGTCGGGACCCAGCCCGGGTCCCCGGGACGGGTTTTTACCCCAGCCGCAGATCACCGGGTCCTGTCGGGTCCCCGGCCCGGGTCCCCTGGACAGGTCGATAACCCGGCCCCAGGTCACCCGGTCATCTCGCGCACCCGGCCTGGTTCCCAGGTTCCGATGACCACCCCGGCACCAGGACCCCGGGTCACGTGGGGACACCGGCCCCAGGTGACCGGGTCACGTGGGGTCACCGGCCCCAGGTGACCGGGTCACGTGGGGTCACCGGCCCCAGGTGACCGGGTCACGTGGGGACACCGGCCTCAGGTCAGCGGGTCACGTGGGGACCCCGGACCCATGTCAGCGGGTCACGTGGGGACACCGGCCCCAGGTAACCGGGTCATACCGAGTCCCCGGACCCAGGTCACCGGGTCAGTTCGGGACCCCAGACCCAGGTCGGGTCATGTCACGTCCCATGCCCGGGTCCCCGGGTTGGATTTTTACCCAGGCCCCGGGTCACAGGGTCATGTCGGGTCAACGGCCTGGGTACAAGGGTCTGGTGACCACCCCGACCCCAGGTCCCCGGGTCATGACGGGACACCGGACCAGGTCCCCGAGTCCGGTCGACACCACAGCCCCAGGTCACCGGGTCATGTCGGGACCCAGCCCGGGTCCCCGGGACGGGTTTTTACCCCAGCCGCAGATCACCGGGTCCTGTCGGGTACCCGGGTCGGGTCCCCTGGACAGGTCGGCACCCCGGCCCCGGGTCACGGGGTCATGTCGGGTCGCTGTCCCGGGTACCAGTGTCAGGTGACCACCCCGGCCCCGGGAGACGGAGTCATACCGGGTCCCCGGCCCGGGTCCCCGGGTTGCATCGGGACAAAAGCACCGGATCACTGGATCACGTGGGGGCCCGGGCCCGGGTCCCCGGGTTGCATCGGGACACCAGCGAAGGACCACCGGGTCCTGTCGGGTCCCCGGCCCGGGTCCCCTGGACAGGTCGTTAACCCGGCCCCAGGTCACCGGGTCATGTCGCGCACCCGGCCTGGTTCCCACGTTCCGGTGACCACCCCGGCACCAGGACCCCGGGTCCCGTGGGGACCCCGGCCCCAGGTGACCGGGTCACGCGGGGTCACCGGCCCCAGGTCAGCAGGTCACGTGGGCTCACCGGCCCCAGGTCAGCGGGTCACGTGGGGACACCGGCCCCAGGTCAGCGGGTCACGTGGGGACACCGGCCCCAGGTCACCGCGTCAGGTCGGGACCCCGAACCCAGGTCCACGAGTCCGTCGACACCACAGCCCCGGGTCACCGGGTCGTGTCGGGTAACCGGCCTGGTTCCCAGGTTCCGATGACCACCCCGGCACCAGGACTCTGGGTCACGTGGGGACACCGGCCCCAGGTGACCGGGTCACGTGGGGTCACCGGACACAGGTGACCCGGTCACGTGGGGACACCAGCCCCAGGTGACCGGGTCACGTGGGGTCACCGGCCCCAGGTGACCCGGTCACGTGGGGTCACCGGCCCCAGGTGACCGGGTCACGTGGGGTCACCGGCCCCAGGTGACCGGGTCACGTGGGGTCACCGGCCCCAGGTGACCGGGTCACGTGGGGACACCGGCCCCAGGTGACCGGGTCACGTGGGGTCACCGGCCCCAGGTGACCGGGTCACGTGGGGTCACCGGCCCCAGGTCAGCGGGTCACGTGGGGTCACCGGCCCCAGGTGACCGGGTCACGTGGGGACACCGGCCCCAGGTGACCGGGTCACGTGGGGTCACCAGCCCCAGGTCAGCGGGTCACGTGGGGACACCGGCCCCAGGTCACCGGGTCACGTGGGGTCACCGGCCCCAGGTGACCGGGTCACGTGGGGTCACCGGCCCCAGGTGACCGGGTCACGTGGGGACACCGGTCCCAGGTGACCGGGTCACGTGGTGTCACCGGCCCCAGGTGACCAGGTCACGTGGGGTCACCGGCCCCAGGTGACCCGGTCACGTGGGGTCACCGGCCCCAGGTGACCGGGTCACGTGGGGTCACCGGCCCCAGGTCAGCGGGTCACGTGGGGACACCGGCCCCAGGTGACCGGGTCACGTGGGGTCACCGGCCCCAGGTGACCGGGTCACGTGGGGACACCGGCCCCAGGTGACCGGGTCACGTGGGGTCACCGGCCACAGGTCAGCGGGTCACGTGGGGACACCGGCCCCAGGTAACCAAGGCATGTCGGGACCCAGCCCGGGTCCCCGGGACGGGTTTTTACCCCAGCCGCAGATCACCGGGTCCTGTCGGGTCCCCGGCCCGGGTCCCCTGGACAGGTCGATAACCCGGCCCCAGGTCACCCGGTCATCTCGCGCACCCGGCCTGGTTCCCATGTTCCGATGACCACCCCGGCACCAGGACCCCGGGTCACGTGGGGACACCGGCCCCAGGTGACCGGGTCACGTGGGGTCACCGGCCCCAGGTCAGCGGGTCACGTGGGGACCCCGGCCCCAGGTGACCGGGTCACGTGGGGACCCCGGACCCAGGTAACCGGGTCATACCGAGTCCCCGGACCTAGGTCACCGGGTCAGTTCGGGACCCCGGACCCAGGTCGGGTCATGTCACGTCCCATGCCCGGGTCCCCGGGTTGGATTTTTACCCAGGCCCCGGGTCACAGGGTCATGTCGGGTCAACGGCCTGGGTACAAGGGTCTGGTGACCACCCCGACCCCAGGTCCCCGGGTCATGACGGGACACCGGACCAGGTCCCCGAGTCCGGTCGACACCACAGCCCCAGGTCACCGGGTCATGTCGGGACCCAGCCCGGGTCCCCGGGACGGGTTTTTACCCCAGCCGCAGATCACCGGGTCCTGTCGGGTACCCGGGTCGGGTCCCCTGGACAGGTCGGCACCCCGGCCCCGGGTCACGGGGTCATGTCGGGTCGCTGTCCCGGGTACCAGTGTCAGGTGACCACCCCGGCCCCGGGAGACGGAGTCATACCGGGTCCCCGGCCCAGGTCCCCGGGTTGCATCGGGACAAAAGCACCGGATCACTGGATCACGTGGGGGCCCGGGCCCGGGTCCCCGGGTTGCATCGGGACACCAGCGAAGGACCACCGGGTCCTGTCGGGTCCCCGGCCCGGGTCCCCTGGACAGGTCGTTAACCCGGCCCCAGGTCACCGGGTCATGTCGCGCACCCGGCCTGGTTCCCACGTTCCGGTGACCACCCCGGCACCAGGACCCCGGGTCCCGTGGGGACCCCGGCCCCAGGTGACCGGGTCACGTGGGGTCACCGGCCCCAGGTCAGCAGGTCACGTGGGGTCACCGGCCCCAGGTCAGCGGGTCACGTGGGGACACCGGCCCCAGGTCAGCGGGTCACGTGGGGACACCGGCCCCAGGTCACCGCGTCAGGTCGGGACCCCGAACCCAGGTCCACGAGTCCGTCGACACCACAGCCCCGGGTCACCGGGTCGTGTCGGGTAACCGGCCTGGTTCCCAGGTTCCGATGACCACCCCGGCACCAGGACTCTGGGTCACGTGGGGACACCGGCCCCAGGTGACCGGGTCACGTGGGGTCACCGGACACAGGTGACCCGGTCACGTGGGGACACCAGCCCCAGGTGACCGGGTCACGTGGGGTCACCGGCCCCAGGTGACCCGGTCACGTGGGGTCACCGGCCCCAGGTCAGTGGGTCACGTGGGGACACCGGCCCCAGGTAACCAAGGCATGTCGGGACCCAGCCCGGGTCCCCGGGATGGGTTTTTACCCCAGCCGCAGATCACCGGGTCCTGTCGGGTCCCCAGCCCGGGTCCCCTGGACAGGTCGATAACCCGGCCCAAGGTCACCCGGTCATCTCGCGCACCCGGCCTGGTTCCCAGGTTCCGATGACCACCCCGGCACCAGGACCCCGGGTCACGTGGGGACACCGGCCCCAGGTGACCGGGTCACGTGGGGTCACCGGCCCCAGGTCATCGGGTCACGTGGGGACCCCGGCCCCAGGTGACCAGGTCACGTGGGGTCACCGGACCCAGGTGACCCGGTCACGTGGGGACACCGGCCCCAGGTGACCGGGTCACGTGGGGTCACCGGCCCCAGGTGACCCGGTCACGTGGGGTCACCGGCCCCAGGTGACCGGGTCACGTGGGGTCACCGGCCCCAGGTGACCGGGTCACGTGGGGTCACCGGCCCCAGGTGACCGGGTCACGTGGGGACACCGGCCCCAGGTGACCGGGTCACGTGGGGTCACCGGCCCCAGGTGACCGGGTCACGTGGGGTCACCGGCCCCAGGTCAGCGGGTCACGTGGGGTCACCGGCCCCAGGTGACCGGGTCACGTGGGGACACCGGCCCCAGGTGACCGGGTCACGTGGGGTCACCGGCCCCAGATCAGCGGGTCACGTGGGGACACTGGCCCCAGGTCACCGGGTCACGTGGGGTCACCGGCCCAGGTGACCGGGTCACGTGGGGTCACCGGTCCCTGGTGACCGGGTCACGTGGGTTCACCGGCCCCAGGTGACCGGGTCACGTGGGGTCACCGGCCCCAGGTGACCGGGTCACGTGGGGACACCGGCCCCAGGTGACCGGGTCACGTGGGGTCACCGGCCCCAGGTGACCGGGTAACGTGGGGTCACCGGCCCCAGGTGACCGGGTCACGTGGGGACACCGGCCCCAGGTGACCGGGTCACGTGGGGTCACCGGCCCCAGGTGACCGGGTCACGTGGGGTCACCGGCCCCAGGTGACCCGGTCACGTGGGGTCACCGGCCCCAGGTGACCGGGTCACGTGGGGTCACCGGCCCCAGGTCAGCGGGTCACGTGGGGACACTGGCCCCAGGTGACCGGGTCACGTGGGGACACCGGCCCCAGGTAACCAAGGCATGTCGGGACCCAGCCCGGGTCCCCGGGACGGGTTTTTACCCCAGCCGCAGATCACCGGGTCCTGTCGGGTCCCCGGCCCGGGTCCCCTGGACAGGTCGATAACCCGGCCCCAGGTAACCCGGTCATCTCGCGCACCCGGCCTGGTTCCCAGGTTCCGATGACCACCCCGGCACCAGGACCCCGGGTCACGTGGGGACACCGGCCCCAGGTGACCGGGTCACGTGGGGTCACCGGCCCCAGGTCAGCGGGTCACGTGGGGACCCCGGACCCAGGTGACCGGGTCACGTGGGGACCCCGGACCCAGGTAACCGGGTCATACCGAGTCCCCGGACCTAGGTCACCGGGTCAGTTCGGGACCCCGGACCCAGGTCGGGTCATGTCACGTCCCATGCCCGGGTCCCCGGGTTGGATTTTTACCCAGGCCCCGGGTCACAGGGTCATGTCGGGTCAACGGCCTGGGTACAAGGGTCTGGTGACCACCCCGACCCCAGGTCCCCGGGTCATGACGGGACACCGGACCAGGTCCCCGAGTCCGGTCGACACCACAGCCCCAGGTCACCGGGTCATGTCGGGACCCAGCCCGGGTCCCCGGGACGGGTTTTTACCCCAGCCGCAGATCACCGGGTCCTGTCGGGTACCCGGGTCGGGTCCCCTGGACAGGTCGGCACCCCGGCCCCGGGTCACGGGGTCATGTCGGGTCGCTGTCCCGGGTACCAGTGTCAGGTGACCACCCCGGCCCCGGGAGACGGAGTCATACCGGGTCCCCGGCCCGGGTCCCCGGGTTGCATCGGGACAAAAGCACCGGATCACTGGATCACGTGGGGGCCCGGGCCCGGGTCCCCGGGTTGCATCGGGACACCAGCGAAGGACCACCGGGTCCTGTCGGGTCCCCGGCCCGGGTCCCCTGGACAGGTCGTTAACCCGGCCCCAGGTCACCGGGTCATGTCGCGCACCCGGCCTGGTTCCCACGTTCCGGTGACCACCCCGGCACCAGGACCCCGGGTCCCGTGGGGACCCCGGCCCCAGGTGACCGGGTCACGCGGGGTCACCGGCCCCAGGTCAGCAGGTCACGTGGGCTCACCGGCCCCAGGTCAGCGGGTCACGTGGGGACACCGGCCCCAGGTCAGCGGGTCACGTGGGGACACCGGCCCCAGGTCACCGCGTCAGGTCGGGACCCCGAACCCAGGTCCACGAGTCCGTCGACACCACAGCCCCGGGTCACCGGGTCGTGTCGGGTAACCGGCCTGGTTCCCAGGTTCCGATGACCACCCCGGCACCAGGACTCTGGGTCACGTGGGGACACCGGCCCCAGGTGACTGGGTCACGTGGGGTCACCGGACACAGGTGACCCGGTCACGTGGGGACACCAGCCCCAGGTGACCGGGTCACGTGGGGTCACCGGCCCCAGGTGACCCGGTCACGTGGGGTCACCGGCCCCAGGTGACCGGGTCACGTGGGGTCACCGGCCCCAGGTGAACGGGTCACGTGGGGTCACCGGCCCCAGGTGACCGGGTCACGTGGGGACACCGGCCCCAGGTGACCGGGTCAAATGGGGTCACCGGCCCCAGGTGACCGGGTCACGTGGGGTCACCGGCCCCAGGTCAGCGGGTCACGTGGGGTCACCGGCCCCAGCTGACCGGGTCACGTGGGGACACCGGCCCCAGGTGACCGGGTCACGTGGGGTCACCAGCCCCAGGTCAGCGGGTCACGTGGGGACACCGGCCCCAGGTCACCGGGTCACGTGGGGTCACCGGCCCAGGTGACCGGGTCACGTGGGGTCACCGGCCCCAGGTGACCGGGTCACGTGGGGTCACCGGCCCCAGGTGACCGGGTCACGTGGGGTCACCGGCCCCAGGTGACCGGGTCACGTGGGGACACCGGCCCTAGGTGACCGGGTCACGTGGGGTCACCGGCCCCAGGTGACCGGGTCACGTGGGGTCACCGGCCCCAGGTGACCGGGTCACGTGGGGACACCGGCCCCAGGTAACCAAGGCATGTCGGGACCCAGCCCGGGTCCCCGGGACGGGTTTTTACCCCAGCCGCAGATCACCGGGTCCTGTCGGGTCCCCGGCCCGGGTCCCCTGGACAGGTCGATAACCCGGCCCCAGGTCACCCGGTCATCTCGCGCACCCGGCCTGGTTCCCAGGTTCCGATGACCACCCCGGCACCAGGACCCCGGGTCACGTGGGGACACCGGCCCCAGGTGACCGGGTCACGTGGGGTCACCGGCCCCAGGTCAGCGGGTCACGTGGGGACCCCGGCCCCAGGTGACCGGGTCACGTGGGGACCCCGGACCCAGGTAACCGGGTCATACCGAGTCCCCGGACCCAGGTCACCGGGTCAGTTCGGGACCCCGGACCCAGGTCGGGTCATGTCACGTCCCATGCCCGGGTCCCCGGGTTGGATTTTTACCCAGGCCCCGGGTCACAGGGTCATGTCGGGTCAACGGCCTGGGTACAAGGGTCTGGTGACCACCCCGACCCCAGGTCCCCGGGTCATGACGGGACACCGGACCAGGTCCCCGAGTCCGGTTGACACCACAGCCCCAGGTCACCGGGTCATGTCGGGACCCAGCCCGGGTCCCCGGGACGGGTTTTTACCCCAGCCGCAGATCACCGGGTCCTGTCGGGTACCCGGGTCGGGTCCCCTGGACAGGTCGGCACCCCGGCCCCGGGTCACGGGGTCATGTCGGGTCGCTGTCCCGGGTACCAGTGTCAGGTGACCACCCTGGCCCCGGGAGACGGAGTCATACCGGGTCCCCGGCCCAGGTCCCCGGGTTGCATCGGGACAAAAGCACCGGATCACTGGATCACGTGGGGGCCCGGGCCCGGGTCCCCGGGTTGCATCGGGACACCAGCGAAGGACCACCGGGTCCTGTCGGGTCCCCGGCCCGGGTCCCCTGGACAGGTCGTTAACCCGGCCCCAGGTCACCGGGTCGTGTCGGGTAACCGGCCTGGTTCCCAGGTTCCGGTGACCACCCCGGCACCAGGACCCCGGGTCCCGTGGGGACCCCGGCCCCAGGTGACCGGGTCACGCGGGGTCACCGGCCCCAGGTCAGCGGGTCACGTGGGGTCACCGGCCCCAGGTCAGCGGGTCACGTGGGGACACCGGCCCCAGGTCACCGCGTCACGTCGGGACCCCGAACCCAGGTCCACGAGTCCGTCGACACCACAGGCCCGGGTCACCAAGTCGTGTCGGGTAACCGGCCTGGTTCCCAGGTTCCGATGACCACCCCGGCACCAGGACCCCGGGTCACGTGGGGACACCGGCCCCAGGTGACCGGGTCACGTGGGGACACCGGCCCCAGGTCATCGGGTCACGTGGGGTCACCGGCCCCAGGTGACCGGGTCACGTGGGGTCACCGGCCCCAGGTGACCGGGTCACGTGGGGTCACCGGCCCCAGGTGACCTGGCCACGTGGGGTCACCGGCCCCAGGTGACCGGGTCACGTGGGGTCACCGGCCCCAGGTGACCGGGTCACGTGAGGTCACCGGCCCCAGGTGACCGGGTCACGTGGGGTCACCGGCCCCAGGTGACCGGGTCACGTGGGGTCACCGGCCCCAGGTGACCTGGTCACGTGGGGTCACCGGCCCCAGGTGACCGGGTCACGTGGGGTCACCGGCCCCAGGTGACCGGGTCACGTGGGGACACCGGCCCCAGGTGACCGGGTCACGTGGGGTCACCGGCCCCAGGTGACCGGGTCACGTGGGGTCACCGGCCCCAGGTGACCGGGTCACGTGAGGTCACCGGCCCCAGGTGACCGGGTCACGTGGGGTCACCGGCCCCAGGTGACCGGGTCACGTGGGGTCACCGGCCCCAGGTGACCGGGTCACGTGGGGACACCGGCCCCAGGTGACCGGGTCACGTGGGGTCACCGGCCCCAGGTGACCTGGTCACGTGGGGTCACCGGCCCCAGGTGACCGGGTCACGTGGGGTCACCGGCCCCAGGTGACCGGGTCACGTGGGGACACCGGCCTCAGGTCAGCGGGTCACGTGGGGACCCCGGACCCAGGTCAGCGGGTCACGTGGGGACACCGGCCCCATGTAACCGGGTCATACCGAGTCCCCGGACCCAGGTCACCGGGTCAGTTCGGGACCCCAGACCCAGGTCGGGTCATGTCACGTCCCATGCCCGGGTCCCCGGGTTGGATTTTTACCCAGGCCCCGGGTCACAGGGTCATGTCGGGTCAACGGCCTGGGTACAAGGGTCTGGTGACCACCCCGACCCCAGGTCTCTGGGTCATGACGGGACACCGGACCAGGTCCCCGAGTCCGGTCGACACCACAGCCCCAGGTCACCGGGTCATGTCGGGACCCAGCCCGGGTCCCTGGGACGGGTTTTTACCCCAGCCGCAGATCACCGGGTCCTGTCGGGTACCCGGGTCGGGTCCCCTGGACAGGTCGGCACCCCGGCCCCGGGTCACGGGGTCATGTCGGGTCGCTGTCCCGGGTACCAGTGTCAGGTGACCACCCCGGCCCCGGGAGACGGAGTCATACCGGGTCCCCGGCCCGGGTCCCCGGGTTGCATCGGGACAAAAGCACCGGATCACTGGATCACGTGGGGGCCCGGGCCCGGGTCCCCGGGTTGCATCGGGACACCAGCGAAGGACCACCGGGTCCTGTCGGGTCCCCGGCCCGGGTCCCCTGGACAGGTCGTTAACCCGGCCCCAGGTCACCGGGTCGTGTCGGGTAACCGGCCTGGTTCCCACGTTCCGGTGACCACCCCGGCACCAGGACCCCGGGTCCCGTGGGGACCCCGGCCCCAGGTGACCGGGTCACGCGGGGTCACCGGCCCCAGGTCAGCGGGTCACGTGGGGTCACCGGCCCCAGGTGACCGGGTCACGTGGGGACACCGGCCCCAGGTCAGCGGGTCACGTGGGGACACCGGCCCCAGGTCACCGCGTCAGGTCGGGACCCCGAACCCAGGTCCACGAGTCCGTCGACACCACAGCCCCGGGTCACCGGGTCGTGTCGGGTAACCGGCCTGGTTCCCAGGTTCCGATGACCACCCCGGCACCAGGACTCTGGGTCACGTGGGGACACCGGCCCCAGGTGACCGGGTCACGTGGGGTCACCGGACCCAGGTGACCCGGTCACGTGGGGACACCGGCCCCAGGTGACCGGGTCACGTGGGGACACCGGCCCCAGGTGACCGGGTCACGTGGGGTCACCGGCCCCAGGTCAGCGGGTCACGTGGGGTCACCGGCCCCAGGTGACCGGGTCACGTGGGGACACCGGCCCCAGGTGACCGGGTCACGTGGGGTCACCGGCCCCAGGTCAGCGGGTCACGTGGGGACACCGGCCCCAGGTCACCGGGTCACGTGGGGTCACCGGCCCAGGTGACCGGGTCACGTGGGGTCACCGGCCCCAGGTGACCGGGTCACGTGGGGTCACCGGCCCCAGGTGACCGGGTCACGTGGGGTCACCGGCCCCAGGTGACCGGGTCACGTGGGGACACCGGCCCCAGGTGACCGGGTCACGTGGGGTCACCGGCCCCAGGTGACCGGGTCACGTGGGGTCACCGGCACCAGGTGACCGGGTCACGTGGGGACACCGGCCCCAGGTGACCGGGTCACGTGGGGTCACCGGCCCCAGGTGACCGGGTCACGTGGGGTCACCGGCCCCAGGTGACCCGGTCACGTGGGGTCACCGGCCCCAGGTGACCGGGTCACGTGGGGTCACCGGACCCAGGTCAGCGGGTCACGTGGGGACACCGGCCCCAGGTGACCGGGTCACGTGGGGTCACCGGCCCCAGGTGACCGGGTCACGTGGGGACACCGGCCCCAGGTGACCGGGTCACGTGGGGTCACCGGCCCCAGGTGACCGGGTCACGTGGGGTCACCAGCCCCAGGTCAGCGGGTCACGTGGGGTCACCGGCCCCAGGTGACCGGGTCACGTGGGGACACCGGCCCCAGGTGGCCGGGTCACGTGGGGTCACCGGCCCCAGGTCAGCGGGTCACGTGGGGTCACCGGCCCCAGGTGACCGGGTCACGTGGGGTCACCGGCCCCAGGTGACCGGGTCACGTGGGGACACCGGCCCCAGGTGACCGGGTCACGTGGGGTCACCGGCCCCAGGTGACCGGGTCACGTGGGGTCACCGGCACCAGGTGACCGGGTCACGTGGGGACACCGGCCCCAGGTGACCGGGTCACGTGGGGTCACCGGCCCCAGGTGACCGGGTCACGTGGGGTCACCGGCCCCAGGTGACCCGGTCACGTGGGGTCACCGGCCCCAGGTGACCGGGTCACGTGGGGTCACCGGCCCCAGGTCAGCGGGTCACGTGGGGACACCGGCCCCAGGTGACCGGGTCACGTGGGGTCACCGGCCCCAGGTGACCGGGTCACGTGGGGACACCGGCCCCAGGTGACCGGGTCACGTGGGGTCACCGGCCCCAGGTGACCGGGTCACGTGGGGTCACCAGCCCCAGGTCAGCGGGTCACGTGGGGTCACCGGCCCCAGGTGACCGGGTCACGTGGGGACACCGGCCCCAGGTGACCGGGTCACGTGGGGTCACCGGCCCCAGGTCAGCGGGTCACGTGGGGACACTGGCCCCAGGTCACCGGGTCACGTGGGGTTACCGGCCCAGGTGACCGGGTCACATGGGGTCACCGGCCCCTGGTGACCGGGTCACGTGGGGACACCGGCCCCAGGTGACCGGGTCACGTGGGGTCACCGGCCCCAGGTGACCGGGTCACGTGGGGACACCGGCCCCAGGTGACCGGGTCACGTGGGGTCACCGGCCCCAGGTGACCGGGTCACGTGGGGTCACCGGCCCCAGGTGACCGGGTCACGTGGGGACACCGGCCCCAGGTGACCGGGTCACGTGGGGTCACCGGCCCCAGGTGACCGGGTCACGTGGGGTCACCGGCCCCAGTTGACCCGGTCACGTGGGGTCACCGGCCCCAGGTGACCGGGTCACGTGGGGTCACCGGCCCCAGGTCAGCGGGTCACGTGGGGACACCGGCCCCAGGTGACCGGGTCACGTGGGGTCACCGGCCCCAGGTGACCGGGTCACGTGGGGACACCGGCCCCAGGTGACCGGGTCACGTGGGGTCACCGGCCACAGGTCAGCGGGTCACGTGGGGACACCGGCCCCAGGTAACCAAGGCATGTCGGGACCCAGCCCGGGTCCCCGGGACGGGTTTTTACCCCAGCCGCAGATCACCGGGTCCTGTCGGGTCCCCGGCCCGGGTCCCCTGGACAGGTCGATAACCCGGCCCCAGGTCACCCGGTCATCTCGCGCACCCGGCCTGGTTCCCAGGTTCCGATGACCACCCCGGCACCAGGACCCCGGGTCACGTGGGGACACCGGCCCCAGGTGACCGGGTCACGTGGGGTCACCGGCCCCAGGTCAGCGGGTCACGTGGGGACCCCGGCCCCAGGTGACCGGGTCACGTGGGGACCCCGGACCCAGGTAACCGGGTCATACCGAGTCCCCGGACCCAGGTCACCGGGTCAGTTCGGGACCCCGGACCCAGGTCGGGTCATGTCACGTCCCATGCCCGGGTCCCCGGGTTGGATTTTTACCCAGGCCCCGGGTCACAGGGTCATGTCGGGTCAACGGCCTGGGTACAAGGGTCTGGTGACCACCCCGACCCCAGGTCCCCGGGTCATGACGGGACACCGGACCAGGTCCCCGAGTCCGGTCGACACCACAGCCCCAGGTCACCGGGTCATGTCGGGACCCAGCCCGGGTCCCCGGGACGGGTTTTTACCCCAGCCGCAGATCACCGGGTCCTGTCGGGTACCCGGGTCGGGTCCCCTGGACAGGTCGGCACCCCGGCCCCGGGTCACGGGGTCATGTCGGGTCGCTGTCCCGGGTACCAGTGTCAGGTGACCACCCCGGCCCCGGGAGATGGAGTCATACCGGGTCCCCGGCCCAGGTCCCCGGGTTGCATCGGGACAAAAGCACCGGATCACTGGATCAAGTGGGGGCCCGGGCCCGGGTCCCCGGGTTGCATCGGGACACCAGCGAAGGACCACCGGGTCCTGTCGGGTCCCCGGCCCGGGTCCCCTGGACAGGTCGTTAACCCGGCCCCAGGTCACCGGGTCGTGTCGGGTAACCGGCCTGGTTCCCAGGTTCCGGTGACCACCCCGGCACCAGGACCCCGGGTCCCGTGGGGACCCCGGCCCCAGGTGACCGGGTCACGCGGGGTCACCGGCCCCAGGTCAGCGGGTCACGTGGGGTCACCGGCCCCAGGTCAGCGGGTCACGTGGGGACACCGGCCCCAGGTCACCGCGTCAGGTCGGGACCCCGAA
The DNA here is from genome assembly GCA_951411735.1 of Somateria mollissima. Taxonomy (NCBI): domain Eukaryota; kingdom Metazoa; phylum Chordata; class Aves; order Anseriformes; family Anatidae; genus Somateria; species Somateria mollissima. The sequence continues at coordinate 884,670 of CATOCB010000075.1, forward strand.
CCCAGGTCCACGAGTCCGTCGACACCACAGCCCCGGGTCACCAAGTCGTGTCGGGTAACCGGCCTGGTTCCCAGGTTCCGATGACCACCCCGGCACCAGGACCCCGGGTCACGTGGGGACACCGGCCCCAGGTGACCGGGTCACGTGGGGTCACCGGCCCCAGGTGACCCGGTCACGTGGGGTCACCGGCCCCAGGTGACCGGGTCACGTGGGGACACCGGCCCCAGGTGACCGGGTCACGTGGGGTCACCGGCACCAGGTGACCGGGTCACGTGGGGTCACCGGCCCCAGGTGACCTGGTCACGTGGGGTCACCGGCCCCAGGTGACCGGGTCACGTGGGGTCACCGGCCCCAGGTGACCGGGTCACGTGGGGTCACCGGCCCCAGGTGACCGGGTCACGTGGGGTCACCGGCCCCAGGTGACCTGGTCACGTGGGGTCACCGGCCCCAGGTGACCGGGTCACGTGGGGTCACCGGCCCCAGGTGACCGGGTCACGTGGGGTCACCGGACCCAGGTCAGCGGGTCACGTGGGGACACCGGCCCCAGGTAACCGGGTCATACCGAGTCCCCGGACCCAGGTCACCGGGTGAGTTCGGGACCCCGGACCCAGGTCGGGTCATGTCACGTCCCATGCCCGGGTCCCCGGGTTGGATTTTTACCCAGTCCCCGGGTCACAGGGTCATGTCGGGTCAACGGCCTGGGTACAAGGGTCTGGTCACCACCCCGACCCCAGGTCCCCGGGTCATGACGGGACACCGGACCAGGTCCCCGAGTCCGGTCGACACCACAGCCCCAGGTCACCGGGTCATGTCGGGACCCAGCCCGGGTCCCCGGGACGGGTTTTTACCCCAGCCGCAGATCACCGGGTCCTGTCGGGTACCCGGGTCGGGTCCCCTGGACAGGTCGGCACCCCGGCCCCGGGTCACGGGGTCATGTCGAGTCGCTGTCCCGGGTACCAGTGTCAGGTGACCACCCCGGCCCCGGGAGACGGAGTCATACCGGGTTCCCGGCCCAGGTCCCCGGGTTGCATCGGGACAAAAGCACCGGATCACTGGATCACGTGGGGGCCCGGGCCCGGGTCCCCGGGTTGCATCGGGACACCAGCGAAGGACCACCGGGTCCTGTCGGGTCCCCGGCCCGGGTCCCCTGGACAGGTCGTTAACCCGGCCCCAGGTCACCGGGTCATGTCGCGCACCCGGCCTGGTTCCCAGGTTCCGGTGACCACCCCGGCACCAGGACCCCGGGTCACGTGGGGACACCGGCCCCAGGTGACCGGGTCACGTGGGGACACCGGCCCCAGGTCATCGGGTCACGTGGGGTCACCGGCCCCAGGTGACCGGGTCACGTGGGGTCACCGGCACCAGGTGACCGGGTCACGTGGGGTCACCGGCCCCAGGTGACCTGGTCACGTGGGGTCACCGGCCCCAGGTGACCGGGTCACGTGGGGTCACCGGCCCCAGGTGACCGGGTCACGTGAGGTCACCGGCCCCAGGTGACCGGGTCACGTGGGGTCACCGGCCCCAGGTGACCGGGTCACGTGGGGTCACCGGCCCCAGGTTACCCGGTCACGTGGGGTCACCGGCCCCAGGTGACCCGGTCACGTGGGGTCACCGGCCCCAGGTGACCGGGTCACGTGGGGACACCGGCCCCAGGTGACCGGGTCACGTGGGGTCACCGGCCCCAGGTGACCGGGTCACGTGGGGTCACCGGCCCCAGGTGACCGGGTCACGTGGGGTCACCGGCCCCAGGTGACCCGGTCACGTGGGGTCACCGGCCCCAGGTGACCGGGTCACGTGAGGTCACCGGCCCCAGGTGACCGGGTCACGTGGGGTCACCGGCCCCAGGTGACCGGGTCACGTGGGGTCACCGGCCCCAGGTGACCGGGTCACGTGGGGTCACCGGCCCCAGGTGACCGGGTCACGTGGGGACACCGGCCCCAGGTGACCGGGTCACGTGGGGTCACCGGCCCCAGGTGACCTGGTCACGTGGGGTCACCGGCCCCAGGTGACCGGGTCACGTGGGGACACCGGCCTCAGGTCAGCGGTTCACGTGGGGACCCCGGACCCAGGTCAGCGGGTCACGTGGGTACACCGGCCCCAGGTAACCGGGTCATACCGAGTCCCCGGACCCAGGTCACCGGGTCAGTTCGGGACCCCGGACCCAGGTCGGGTCATGTCACGTCCCATGCCCGGGTCCCCGGGTTGGATTTTTACCCAGGCCCCGGGTCACAGGGTCATGTCGGGTCAACGGCCTGGGTACAAGGGTCTGGTGACCACCCCGACCCCAGGTCCCCGGGTCATGACGGGACACCGGACCAGGTCCCCGAGTCCGGTCGACACCACAGCCCTAGGTCACCGGGTCATGTCGGGACCCAGCCCGGGTCCCCGGGACGGGTTTTTACCCCAGCCGCAGATCACCGGGTCCTGTCGGGTACCCGGGTCGGGTCCCCTGGACAGGTCGGCACCCCGGCCCCGGGTCACGGGGTCATGTCGGGTCGCTGTCCCGGGTACCAGTGTCAGGTGACCACCCCGGCCCCGGGAGACGGAGTCATACCGGGTCCCCGGCCCGGGTCCCCGGGTTGCATCGGGACAAAAGCACCGGATCACTGGATCACGTGGGGGCCCGGGCCCGGGTCCCCGGGTTGCATCGGGACACCAGCGAAGGACCACCGGGTCCTGTCGGGTCCCCGGCCCGGGTCCCCTGGACAGGTCGTTAACCCGGCCCCAGGTCACCGGGTCATGTCGCGCACCCGGCCTGGTTCCCACGTTCCGGTGACCACCCCGGCACCAGGACCCCGGGTCCGGTGGGGACCCCGGCCCCAGGTGACCGGGTCACGCGGGGTCACCAGCCCCAGGTCAGCGGGTCACGTGGGGTCACCGGCCCCAGGTCAGCGGGTCACGTGGGGACACCGGCCCCAGGTCAGCGGGTCACGTGGGGTCACCGGCCCCAGGTGACCGGGTCACGTGGGGTCACCGCACCCAGGTGACCCGGTCACGTGGGGACACCGGCCCCAGGTGACCGGGTCACGTGGGGTCACCGGCCCCAGGTGACCCGGTCACGTGGGGTCACCGGCCCCAGGTGACCGGGTCACGTGGGGTCACCGGCCCCAGGTGACCGGGTCACGTGGGGTCACCGGCCCCAGGTGACCGGGTCACGTGGGGACACCGGCCCCAGGTGACCGGGTCACGTGGGGTCACCGGCCCCAGGTCAGCGGGTCACGTGGGGTCACCGGCCCCAGGTGACCGGGTCACGTGGGGACACCGGCCCCAGGTCAGCGGGTCACGTGGGGTCACCGGCCCCAGGTGACCGGGTCACGTGGGGTCACCGGCCCAGGTGACCGGGTCACGTGGGGTCACCGGCCCCAGGTGACCGGGTCACGTGGGGTCACCGGCCCCAGGTGACCTGGTCACGTGGGGTCACCGGCCCCAGGTGACCGGGTCACGTGGGGTCACCGGCCCCAGGTGACCGGGTCACGTGGGGACACCGGCCTCAGGTCAGCGGTTCACGTGGGGACCCCGGACCCAGGTCAGCGGGTCACGTGGGTACACCGGCCCCAGGTAACCGGGTCATACCGAGTCCCCGGACCCAGGTCACCGGGTCAGTTCGGGACCCCGGACCCAGGTCGGGTCATGTCACGTCCCATGCCCGGGTCCCTGGGTTGGATTTTTACCCAGGCCCCGGGTCACAGGGTCATGTCGGGTCAACGGCCTGGGTACAAGGGTCTGGTGACCACCCCGACCCCAGGTCTCCGGGTCATGACGGGACACCGGACCAGGTCCCCGAGTCCGGTCGACACCACAGCCCCAGGTCACCGGGTCATGTCGGGACCCAGCCCGGGTCCCCGGGACGGGTTTTTACCCCAGCCGCAGATCACCGGGTCCTGTCGGGTACCCGGGTCGGGTCCCCTGGACAGGTCGGCACCCCGGCCCCGGGTCACGGGGTCATGTCGGGTCGCTGTCCCGGGTACCAGTGTCAGGTGACCACCCCGGCCCCGGGAGACGGAGTCATACCGGGTCCCCGGCCCGGGTCCCCGGGTTGCATCGGGACAAAAGCACCGGATCACTGGATCACGTGGGGGCCCGGGCCCGGGTCCCCGGGTTGCATCGGGACACCAGCGAAGGACCACCGGGTCCTGTCGGGTCCCCGGCCCGGGTCCCCTGGACAGGTCGTTAACCCGGCCCCAGGTCACCGGGTCATGTCGCGCACCTGGCCTGGTTCCCACGTTCCGGTGACCACCCCGGCACCAGGACCCCGGGTCCGGTGGGGACCCCGGCCCCAGGTGACCGGGTCACGCGGGGTCACCGGCCCGAGGTCAGCGGGTCACGTGGGGTCACCGGCCCCAGGTCAGCGGGTCACGTGGGGACACCGGCCCCAGGTCAGCGGGTCACGTGGGGTCACCGGCCCCAGGTGACCGGGTCACGTGGGGTCACCGGACCCAGGTGACCCGGTCACGTGGGGACACCGGCCCCAGGTGACCGGGTCACGTGGGGTCACCGGCCCCAGGTGACCCGGTCACGTGGGGTCACCGGCCCCAGGTGACCGGGTCACGTGGGGTCACCGGCCCCAGGTGACCGGGTCACGTGGGGTCACCGGCCCCAGGTGACCGGGGTCACATGGGGACACCGGCCCCAGGTGACCGGGTCACGTGGGGTCACCGGCCCCAGGTGACCGGGTCACGTGGGGTCACCGGCCCCAGGTCAGCGGGTCACGTGGGGTCACCGGCCCCAGGTGAACGGGTCACGTGGGGACACCGGCCCCAGGTGACCGGGTCACGTGGGGTCACCGGCCCCAGGTCAGCGGGTCACGTGGGGAGACCGGCCCCAGGTCACCGGGTCACGTGGGGTCACCGGCCCAGGTGACCGGGTCACGTGGGGTCACCGGCCCCAGGTGACCGGGTCACGTGGGGTCACCGGCCCCAGGTGACCGGGTCACGTGGGGACACCGGCCCCAGGTGACCGGGTCACGTGGGGTCACCGGCCCCAGGTGACCGGGTCACGTGGGGTCACCGGCACCAGGTGACCGGGTCACGTGGGGACACCGGCCCCAGGTGACCGGGTCACGTGGGGTCACCGGCCCCAGGTGACCCGGTCACGTGGGGTCACCGGCCCCAGGTAACCGGGTCACGTGGGGTCACCGGCCCCAGGTCAGCGGGTCACGTGGGGATACCGGCCCCAGGTGACCGGGTCACGTGGGGTCACCGGCCCCAGGTGACCGGGTCACGTGGGGACACCGGCCCCAGGTGACCGGGTCACGTGGGGTCACCGGCCACAGGTCAGCGGGTCACGTGGGGACACCGGCCCCAGGTAACCAAGGCATGTCGGGACCCAGCCCGGGTCCCCGGGACGGGTTTTTACCCCAGCCGCAGATCACCGGGTCCTGTCGGGTCCCCGGCCCGGGTCCCCTGGACAGGTCGATAACCCGGCCCCAGGTCACCCGGTCATCTCGCGCACCCGGCCTGGTTCCCAGGTTCCGATGACCACCCCGGCACCAGGACCCCGGGTCACGTGGGGACACCGGCCCCAGGTGACCGGGTCACGTGGGGTCACCGGCCCCAGGTCAGCGGGTCACGTGGGGACCCCGGCCCCAGGTGACCGGGTCACGTGGGGACCCCGGACCCAGGTAACCGGGTCATACCGAGTCCCCGGACCCAGGTCACCGGGTCAGTTCGGGACCCCGGACCCAGGTCGGGTCATGTCACGTCCCATGCCCGGGTCCCCGGGTTGGATTTTTACCCAGGCCCCGGGTCACAGGGTCATGTCGGGTCAACGGCCTGGGTACAAGGGTCTGGTGACCACCCCGACCCCAGGTCCCCGGGTCATGACGGGACATAGGACCAGGTCCCCGAGTCCGGTCGACACTACAGCCCCAGGTCACCGGGTCATGTCGGGACCCAGCCCGGGTCCCCGGGACGGGTTTTTACCCCAGCCGCAGATCACCGGGTCCTGTCGGGTACCCGGGTCGGGTCCCCTGGACAGGTCGGCACCCCGGCCCCGGGTCACGGGGTCATGTCGAGTCGCTGTCCCGGGTACCAGTGTCAGGTGACCACCCCGGCCCCGGGAGACGGAGTCATACCGGGTCCCCGGCCCAGGTCCCCGGGTTGCATCGGGACAAAAGCACCGGATCACTGGATCACGTGGGGGCCCGGGCCCGGGTCCCCGGGTTGCATCGGGACACCAGCGAAGGACCACCGGGTCCTGTCGGGTCCCCGGCCCGGGTCCCCTGGACAGGTCGTTAACCCGGCCCCAGGTCACCGGGTCGTGTCGGGTAACCGGCCTGGTTCCCAGGTTCCGGTGACCACCCCGGCACCAGGACCCCGGGTCCCGTGGGGACCCCGGCCCCAGGTGACCGGGTCACGCGGGGTCACCGGCCCCAGGTCAGCGGGTCACGTGGGGTCACCGGCCCCAGGTCAGCGGGTCACGTGGGGACACCGGCCCCAGGTCACCGCGTCAGGTCGGGACCCCGAACCCAGGTCCACGAGTCCGTCGACACCACAGCCCCGGGTCACCAAGTCGTGTCGGGTAACCGGCCTGGTTCCCAGGTTCCGATGACCACCCCGGCACCAGGACCCCGGGTCACGTGGGGACACCGGCCCCAGGTGACCGGGTCACGTGGGGTCACCGGCCCCAGGTGACCCGGTCACGTGGGGTCACCGGCCCCAGGTGACCGGGTCACGTGGGGACACCGGCCCCAGGTGACCGGGTCACGTGGGGTCACCGGCACCAGGTGACTGGGTCACGTGGGGTCACCGGCCCCAGGTGACCTGGTCACGTGGGGTCACCGGCCCCAGGTGACCGGGTCACGTGGGGTCACCGGCCCCAGGTGACCGGGTCACGTGAGGTCACCGGCCCCAGGTGACCGGGTCACGTGGGGTCACCGGCCCCAGGTGACCGGGTCACGTGGGGTCACCGGCCCCAGGTGACCGGGTCACGTGGGGACACCGGCCCCAGGTGACCGGGGTCACGTGGGGTCACCGGCCCCAGGTGACCGGGTCACGTGGGGTCACCGGCCCCAGGTGACCTGGTCACGTGGGGTCACCGGCCCCAGGTGACCGGGTCACGTGGGGTCACCGGCCCCAGGTGACCGGGTCACGTGAGGTCACCGGCCCCAGGTGACCGGGTCACGTGGGGGTCACCGGCCCCAGGTGACCGGGTCACGTGGGGTCACCGGCCCCAGGTGACCGGGTCACGTGGGGACACCGGCCCCAGGTGACCGGGTCACGTGGGGTCACCGGCCCCAGGTGACCGGGTCACGTGGGGTCACCGGCCCCAGGTGACCTGGTCACGTGGGGTCACCGGCCCCAGGTGACCGGGTCACGTGGGGTCACCGGCCCCAGGTGACCGGGTCACGTGGGGTCACCGGACCCAGGTCAGCGGGTCACGTGGGGACACCGGCCCCAGGTAACCGGGTCATACCGAGTCCCCGAACCCAGGTCACCGGGTGAGTTCGGGACCCCCGGACCCAGGTCGGGTCATGTCACGTCCCATGCCCGGGTCCCCGGGTTGGATTTTTACCCAGGCCCCGGGTCACAGGGTCATGTCGGGTCAACGGCCTGGGTACAAGGGTCTGGTGACCACCCCGACCCCAGGTCCCCGGGTCATGACGGGACACCGGACCAGGTCCCCGAGTCCGGTCGACACCACAGCCCCAGGTCACCGGGTCATGTCGGGACCCAGCCCGGGTCCCCGGGACGGGTTTTTACCCCAGCCGCAGATCACCGGGTCCTGTCGGGTACCCGGGTCGGGTCCCCTGGACAGGTCGGCACCCCGGCCCCGGGTCACGGGGTCATGTCGAGTCGCTGTCCCGGGTACCAGTGTCAGGTGACCACCCCGGCCCCGGGAGACGGAGTCATACCGGGTCCCCGGCCCGGGTCCCCGGGTTGCATCGGGACAAAAGCACCGGATCACTGGATCACGTGGGGGCCCGGGCCCGGGTCCCCGGGTTGCATCGGGACACCAGCGAAGGACCACCGGGTCCTGTCGGGTCCCCGGCCCGGGTCCCCTGGACAGGTCGTTAACCCGGCCCCAGGTCACCGGGTCATGTCGCGCACCCGGCCTGGTTCCCAGGTTCCGGTGACCACCCCGGCACCAGGACCCCGGGTCACGTGGGGACACCGGCCCCAGGTGACCGGGTCACGTGGGGACACCGGCCCCAGGTCATCGGGTCACGTGGGGTCACCGGCCCCAGGTGACCGGGTCACGTGGGGTCACCGGCCCCAGGTGACCGGGTCACGTGGGGTCACCGGCCCCAGGTGACCTGGTCACGTGGGGTCACCGGCCCCAGGTGACCGGGTCACGTGGGGTCACCGGCCCCAGGTGACCGGGTCACGTGAGGTCACCGGCCCCAGGTGACCGGGTCACGTGGGGTCACCGGCCCCAGGTGACCTGGTCACGTGGGGTCACCGGCCCCCAGGTGACCGGGTCACGTGGGGTCACCGGCCCCAGGTGACCGGGTCACGTGGGGACACCGGCCCCAGGTGACCGGGTCACGTGGGGTCACCGGCCCCAGGTGACCGGGTCACGTGGGGTCACCGGCCCCAGGTGACCGGGTCACGTGGGGTCACCGGCCCCAGGTGACCGGGTCACGTGGGGTCACCGGCCCCAGGTGACCCGGTCACGTGGGGTCACCGGCCCCAGGTGACCCGGTCACGTGGGGTCACCGGCCCCAGGTGACCGGGTCACGTGGGGACACCGGCCCCAGGTGACCGGGTCACGTGGGGTCACCGGCCCCAGGTGACCGGGTCACGTGGGGTCACCGGCCCCAGGTGACCGGGTCACGTGGGGTCACCGGCCCCAGGTGACCGGGTCACGTGGGGTCACCGGCCCCAGGTGACCCGGTCACGTGGGGTCACCAGCCCCAGGTGACCGGGTCACGTGGGGACACCGGCCCCAGGTAACCAAGGCATGTCGGGACCCAGCCCGGGTCCCCGGGACGGGTTTTTACCCCAGCCGCAGATCACCGGGTCCTGTCGGGTCCCCGGCCCGGGTCCCCTGGACAGGTCGATAACCCGGCCCCAGGTCACCCGGTCATCTCGCGCACCCGGCCTGGTTCCCAGGTTCCGATGACCACCCCGGCACCAGGACCCCGGGTCACGTGGGGACACCGGCCCCAGGTGACCGGGTCACGTGGGGTCACCGGCCCCAGGTCAGCGGGTCACGTGGGGACCCCGGACCCAGGTGACCGGGTCACGTGGGGACCCCGGACCCAGGTAACCGGGTCATACCGAGTCCCCGGACCCAGGTCACCGGGTCAGTTCGGGACCCCGGACCCAGGTCGGGTCATGTCACGTCCCATGCCCGGGTCCCCGGGTTGGATTTTTACCCAGGCCCCGGGTCACAGGGTCATGTCGGGTCAACGGCCTGGGTACAAGGGTCTGGTGACCACCCCGACCCCAGGTCTCCGGGTCATGACGGGACACCGGACCAGGTCCCCGAGTCCGGTCGACACCACAGCCCCAGGTCACCGGGTCATGTCGGGACCCAGCCCGGGTCCCCGGGACGGGTTTTTACCCCAGCCGCAGATCACCGGGTCCTGTCGGGTACCCGGGTCGGGTCCCCTGGACAGGTCGGCACCCCGGCCCCGGGTCACGGGGTCATGTCGGGTCGCTGTCCCGGGTACCAGTGTCAGGTGACCACCCCGGCCCCGGGAGACGGAGTCATACCGGGTCCCCGGCCCGGGTCCCCGGGTTGCATCGGGACAAAAGCACCGGATCACTGGATCACGTGGGGGCCCGGGCCCGGGTCCCCGGGTTGCATCGGGACACCAGCGAAGGACCACCGGGTCCTGTCGGGTCCCCGGCCCGGGTCCCCTGGACAGGTCGTTAACCCGGCCCCAGGTCACCGGGTCGTGTCGGGTAACCGGCCTGGTTCCCACGTTCCGGTGACCACCCCGGCACCAGGACCCCGGGTCCCGTGGGGACCCCGGCCCCAGGTGACCGGGTCACGCGGGGTCACCGGCCCCAGGTCAGCGGGTCACGTGGGGTCACCGGCCCCAGGTCAGCGGGTCACGTGGGGTCACCGGCACCAGGTGACCGGGTCACGTGGGGTCACCGGCCCCAGGTGACCTGGTCACGTGGGGTCACCGGCCCCAGGTGACCGGGTCACGTGGGGTCACCGGCCCCAGGTGACCTGGTCACGTGGGGTCACCGGCCCCAGGTGACCGGGTCACGTGGGGTCACCGGCCCCAGGTGACCGGGTCACGTGGGGACACCGGCCCCAGGTGACCGGGTCACGTGGGGACACCGGCCCCAGGTGACCGGGTCACGTGGGGTCACCGGCCCCAGGTGACCGGGTCACGTGGGGTCACCGGCCCCAGGTGACCCGGTCACGTGGGGTCACCGGCCCCAGGTGACCGGGTCACGTGGGGACACCGGCCCCAGGTGACCGGGTCACGTGGAGTCACCGGCCCCAGGTGACCGGGTCACGTGGGGTCACCGGCCCCAGGTGACCGGGTCACGTGGGGTCACCGGCCCCAGGTGACCGGGTCACGTGGGGTCACCGGCCCCAGGTGACCGGGTCACGTGGGTCACCGGCCCCAGGTGACCCGGTCACGTGGGGTCACCGGCCCCAGGTGACCGGGTCACGTGGGGACACCGGCCCCAGGTAACCAAGGCATGTCGGGACCCAGCCCGGGTCCCCGGGACGGGTTTTTACCCCAGCCGCAGATCACCGGGTCCTGTCGGGTCCCCGGCCCGGGTCCCCTGGACAGGTCGATAACCCGGCCCCAGGTCACCCGGTCATCTCGCGCACCCGGCCTGGTTCCCAGGTTCCGATGACCACCCCGGCACCAGGACCCCGGGTCACGTGGGGACACCGGCCCCAGGTGACCGGGTCACGTGGGGTCACCGGCCCCAGGTCAGCGGGTCACGTGGGGACCCCGGACCCAGGTGACCGGGTCACGTGGGGACCCCGGACCCAGGTAACCGGGTCATACCGAGTCCCCGGACCCAGGTCACCGGGTCAGTTCGGGACCCCGGACCCAGGTCGGGTCATGTCACGTCCCATGCCCGGGTCCCCGGGTTGGATTTTTACCCAGGCCCCGGGTCACAGGGTCATGTCGGGTCAACGGCCTGGGTACAACGGTCTGGTGACCACCCCGACCCCAGGTCTCCGGGTCATGACGGGACACCGGACCAGGTCCCCGAGTCCGGTCGACACCACAGCCCCAGGTCACCGGGTCATGTCGGGACCCAGCCCGGGTCCCCGGGACGGGTTTTTACCCCAGCCGCAGATCACCGGGTCCTGTCGGGTACCCGGGTCGGGTCCCCTGGACAGGTCGGCACCCCGGCCCCGGGTCACGGGGTCATGTCGGGTCGCTGTCCCGGGTACCAGTGTCAGGTGACCACCCCGGCCCCGGGAGACGGAGTCATACCGGGTCCCCGGCCCAGGTCCCCGGGTTGCATCGGGACAAAAGCACCGGATCACTGGATCACGTGGGGGCCCGGGCCCGGGTCCCCGGGTTGCATCGGGACACCAGCGAAGGACCACCGGGTCCTGTCGGGTCCCCGGCCCGGGTCCCCTGGACAGGTCGTTAACCCGGCCCCAGGTCACCGGGTCGTGTCGGGTAACCGGCCTGGTTCCCAGGTTCCGGTGACCACCCCGGCACCAGGACCCCGGGTCCCGTGGGGACCCCGGCCCCAGGTGACCGGGTCACGCGGGGTCACCGGCCCCAGGTCAGCGGGTCACGTGGGGTCACCGGCCCCAGGTCAGCGGGTCACGTGGGGACACCGGCCCCAGGTCACCGCGTCAGGTCGGGACCCCGAACCCAGGTCCACGAGTCCGTCGACACCACAGCCCCGGGTCACCAAGTCGTGTCGGGTAACCGGCCTGGTTCCCAGGTTCTGATGACCACCCCGGCACCAGGACCCCGGGTCACGTGGGGACACCGGCCCCAGGTGACCCGGTCACGTGGGGTCACCGGCCCCAGGTGACCCGGTCACGTGGGGTCACCGGCCCCAGGTGACCGGGTCACGTGGGGACACCGGCCCCAGGTGACCGGGTCACGTGGGGTCACCGGCACCAGGTGACTGGGTCACGTGGGGTCACCGGCCCCAGGTGACCTGGTCACGTGGGGTCACCGGCCCCAGGTGACCGGGTCACGTGGGGTCACCGGCCCCAGGTGACCGGGTCACGTGAGGTCACCGGCCCCAGGTGACCGGGTCACGTGGGGTCACCGGCCCCAGGTGACCGGGTCACGTGGGGTCACCGGCCCCAGGTGACCGGGTCACGTGGGGTCACCGGCCCCAGGTGACCGGGTCACGTGGGGACACCGGCCCCAGGTGACCGGGTCACGTGGGGTCACCGGCCCCAGGTGACCGGGTCACGTGGGGTCACCGGCCCCAGGTGACCTGGTCACGTGGGGTCACCGGCCCCAGGTGACCGGGTCACGTGGGGTCACCGGCCCCAGGTGACCGGGTCACGTGGGGTCACCGGCCCCAGGTGACCGGGTCACGTGGGGACACCGGCCCCATGTAACCGGGTCATACCGAGTCCCCGGACCCAGGTCACCGGGTGAGTTCGGGACCCCGGACCCAGGTCGGGTCATGTCACGTCCCATGCCCGGGTCCCCGGGTTGGATTTTTACCCAGGCCCCGGGTCACAGGGTCATGTCGGGTCAACGGCCTGGGTACAAGGGTCTGGTCACCACCCCGACCCCAGGTCCCCGGGTCATGACGGGACACCGGACCAGGTCCCCGAGTCCGGTCGACACCACAGCCCCAGGTCACCGGGTCATGTCGGGACCCAGCCCGGGTCCCCGGGACGGGTTTTTACCCCAGCCGCAGATCACCGGGTCCTGTCGGGTACCCGGGTCGGGTCCCCTGGACAGGTCGGCACCCCGGCCCCGGGTCACGGGGTCATGTCGAGTCGCTGTCCCGGGTACCAGTGTCAGGTGACCACCCCGGCCCCGGGAGACGGAGTCATACCGGGTCCCCGGCCCAGGTCCCCGGGTTGCATCGGGACAAAAGCACCGGATCACTGGATCACGTGGGGGCCCGGGCCCGGGTCCCCGGGTTGCATCGGGACACCAGCGAAGGACCACCGGGTCCTGTCGGGTCCCCGGCCCGGGTCCCCTGGACAGGTCGTTAACCCGGCCCCAGGTCACCGGGTCATGTCGCGCACCCGGCCTGGTTCCCAGGTTCCGGTGACCACCCCGGCACCAGGACCCCGGGTCACGTGGGGACACCGGCCCCAGGTGACCGGGTCACGTGGGGACACCGGCCCCAGGTCATCGGGTCACGTGGGGTCACCGGCCCCAGGTGACCGGGTCACGTGGGGTCACCGGCCCCAGGTGACCGGGTCACGTGGGGTCACCGGCCCCAGGTGACCTGGTCACGTGGGGTCACCGGCCCCAGGTGACCGGGTCACGTGGGGTCACCGGCCCCAGGTGACCGGGTCACGTGAGGTCACCGGCCCCAGGTGACCGGGTCACGTGGGGTCACCGGCCCCAGGTGACCGGGTCACGTGGGGTCACCGGCCCCAGGTGACCCGGTCACGTGGGGTCACCGGCCCCAGGTGACCGGGTCACGTGGGGACACCGGCCCCAGGTGACCTGGTCACGTGGGGTCACCGGCCCCAGGTGACCGGGTCACGTGGGGTCACCGGCCCCAGGTGACCGGGTCACGTGGGGTCACCGGCCCCAGGTGACCTGGTCACGTGGGGTCACCGGCCCCAGGTGACCGGGTCACGTGGGGTCACCGGCCCCAGGTGACCGGGTCACGTGGGGACACCGGCCCCAGGTGACCGGGTCACGTGGGGACACCGGCCCCAGGTGACCGGGTCACGTGGGGTCACCGGCCCCAGGTGACCGGGTCACGTGGGGTCACCGGCCCCAGGTGACCTGGTCACGTGGGGTCACCGGCCCCAGGTGACAGGTCACGTGGGGTCACCGGCCCCAGGTGACCGGGTCACGTGGGGACACCGGCCTCAGGTCAGCGGGTCACGTGGGGACCCCGGACCCAGGTCAGCGGGTCACGTGGGGACACCGGCCCCAGGTGACCGGGTCACGTGGGGTCACCGGCCCCAGGTGACCGGGTCACGTGGGGTCACCGGCCCCAGGTGACCGGGTCACGTGGGGTCACCGGCCCCAGGTGACCGGGTCACGTGGGGACACCGGCCCCAGGTAACCAAGGCATGTCGGGACCAAGCCCGGGTCCCCGGGACGGGTTTTTACCCCAGCCGCAGATCACCGGGTCCTGTCGGGTCCCCGGCCCGGGTCCCCTGGACAGGTTGATAACCCGGCCCCAGGTAACCCGGTCATCTCGCGCACCCGGCCTGGTTCCCAGGTTCCGATGACCACCCCGGCACCAGGACCCCGGGTCACGTGGGGACACCGGCCCCAGGTGACCGGGTCACGTGGGGTCACCGGCCCCAGGTCAGCGGGTCACGTGGGGACCCCGGCCCCAGGTGACCGGGTCACGTGGGGACCCCGGACCCAGGTAACCGGGTCATACCGAGTCCCCGGACCCAGGTCACCGGGTCAGTTCGGGACCCCGGACCCAGGTCGGGTCATGTCACGTCCCATGCCCGGGTCCCCGGGTTGGATTTTTACCCAGGCCCCGGGTCACAGGGTCATGTCGGGTCAACGGCCTGGGTACAAGGGTCTGGTGACCACCCCGACCCCAGGTCCCCGGGTCATGACGAGACACCGGACCAGGTCCCCGAGTCCGGTCGACACCACAGCCCCAGGTCACCGGGTCATGTCGGGACCCAGCCCGGGTCCCCGGGACGGGTTTTTACCCAAGCCGCAGATCACCGGGTCCTGTCGGGTACCCGGGTCGGGTCCCCTGGACAGGTCGGCACCCCGGCCCCGGGTCACGGGGTCATGTCGGGTCGCTGTCCCGGGTACCAGTGTCAGGTGACCACCCCGGCCCCGGGAGACGGAGTCATACCGGGTCCCCGGCCCAGGTCCCCGGGTTGCATCGGGACAAAAGCACCGGATCACTGGATCACGTGGGGGCCCGGGCCCGGGTCCCCGGGTTGCATCGGGACACCAGCGAAGGACCACCGGGTCCTGTCGGGTCCCCGGCCCGGGTCCCCTGGACAGGTCGTTAACCCGGCCCCAGGTCACCGGGTCGTGTCGGGTAACCGGCCTGGTTCCCAGGTTCCGGTGACCACCCCGGCACCAGGACCCCGGGTCCCGTGGGGACCCCGGCCCCAGGTGACCGGGTCACGCGGGGTCACCGGCCCCAGGTCAGCGGGTCACGTGGGGTCACCGGCCCCAGGTCAGCGGGTCACGTGGGGACACCGGCCCCAGGTCACCGCGTCAGGTCGGGACCCCGAACCCAGGTCCACGAGTCCGTCGACACCACAGCCCCGGGTCACCAAGTCGTGTCGGGTAACCGGCCTGGTTCCCAGGTTCCGATGACCACCCCGGCACCAGGACCCCGGGTCACGTGGGGACACCGGCCCCAGGTGACCGGGTCACGTGGGGTCACCGGCCCCAGGTGACCCGGTCACGTGGGGTCACCGGCCCCAGGTGACCGGGTCACGTGGGGACACCGGCCCCAGGTGACCGGGTCACGTGGGGTCACCGGCACCAGGTGACTGGGTCACGTGGGGTCACCGGCCCCAGGTGACCTGGTCACGTGGGGTCACCGGCCCCAGGTGACCGGGTCACGTGGGGTCACCGGCCCCAGGTGACCGGGTCACGTGAGGTCACCGGCCCCAGGTGACCGGGTCACGTGGGGTCACCGGCCCCAGGTGACCGGGTCACGTGGGGTCACCGGCCCCAGGTGACCGGGTCACGTGGGGTCACCGGCCCCAGGTGACCGGGTCACGTGGGGACACCGGCCCCAGGTGACCGGGTCACGTGGGGTCACCGGCCCCAGGTGACCGGGTCACGTGGGGTCACCGGCCCCAGGTGACCGGGTCACGTGGGGTCACCGGACCCAGGTCAGCGGGTCACGTGGGGACACCGGCCCCAGGTAACCGGGTCATACCGAGTCCCCGGACCCAGGTCACCGGGTGAGTTCGGGACCCCGGACCCAGGTCGGGTCATGTCACGTCCCATGCCCGGGTCCCCGGGTTGGATTTTTACCCAGGCCCCGGGTCACAGGGTCATGTCGGGTCAACGGCCTGGGTACAAGGGTCTGGTGACCACCCCGACCCCAGGTCCCCGGGTCATGACGGGACACCGGACCAGGTCCCCGAGTCCGGTCGACACCACAGCCCCAGGTCACCGGGTCATGTCGGGACCCAGCCCGGGTCCCCGGGACGGGTTTTTACCCCAGCCGCAGATCACCGGGTCCTGTCGGGTACCCGGGTCGGGTCCCCTGGACAGGTCGGCACCCCGGCCCCGGGTCACGGGGTCATGTCGAGTCGCTGTCCCGGGTACCAGTGTCAGGTGACCACCCCGGCCCCGGGAGACGGAGTCATACCGGGTCCCCGGCCCAGGTCCCCGGGTTGCATCGGGACAAAAGCACCGGATCACTGGATCACGTGGGGGCCCGGGCCCGGGTCCCCGGGTTGCATCGGGACACCAGCGAAGGACCACCGGGTCCTGTCGGGTCCCCGGCCCAGGTCCCCTGGACAGGTCGTTAACCCGGCCCCAGGTCACCGGGTCATGTCGCGCACCCGGCCTGGTTCCCAGGTTCCGGTGACCACCCCGGCACCAGGACCCCGGGTCACGTGGGGACACCGGCCCCAGGTGACCGGGTCACGTGGGGACACCGGCCCCAGGTCATCGGGTCACGTGGGGTCACCGGCCCCAGGTGACCGGGTCACGTGGGGTCACCGGCACCAGGTGACCGGGTCACGTGGGGTCACCGGCCCCAGGTGACCTGGTCAAGTGGGGTCACCGGCCCCAGGTGACCGGGTCACGTGGGGTCACCGGCCCCAGGTGACCGGGTCACGTGAGGTCACCGGCCCCAGGTGACCGGGTCACGTGGGGTCACCGGCCCCAGGTGACCGGGTCACGTGGGGTCACCGGCCCCAGGTGACCCGGTCACGTGGGGTCACCGGCCCCAGGTGACCGGGTCACGCGGGGACACCGGCCCCAGGTGACCGGGTCACGTGGGGTCACCGGCCCCAGGTGACCGGGTCACGTGGGGTCACCGGCCCCAGGTGACCGGGTCACGTGGGCTCACCGGTCCCAGGTGACCGGGTCACGTGGGGTCACCGGCCCCAGGTGACCGGGTCACGTGGGGTCACCGGCCCCAGGTGACCGGGTCACGTGGGGACACCGGCCCCAGGTGACCGGGTCACGTGGGGTCACCGGCCCCAGGTGACCTGGTCACGTGGGGTCACCGGCCCCAGGTGACCGGGTCACGTGGGGTCACCGGCCCCAGGTGACCCGGTCACGTGGGTTCACCGGCCCCAGGTGACCGGGTCACGTGGGGACACCGGCCCCAGGTAACCAAGGCATGTCGGGACCCAGCCCGGGTCCCCGGGACGGGTTTTTACCCCAGCCGCAGATCACCGGGTCCTGTCGGGTCCCCGGCCCGGGTCCCCTGGACAGGTCGATAACCCGGCCCCAGGTCACCCGGTCATCTCACGCACCCGGCCTGGTTCCCAGGTTCCGATGACCACCCCGGCACCAGGACCCCGGGTCACGTGGGGACACCGGCCCCAGGTGACCGGGTCACGTGGGGTCACCGGCCCCAGGTCAGCGGGTCACGTGGGGACCCCGGCCCCAGGTGACCGGGTCACGTGGGGACCCCGGACCCAGGTAACCGGGTCATACCGAGTCCCCGGACCCAGGTCACCGGGTCAGTTCGGGACCCCGGACCCAGGTCGGGTCATGTCACGTCCCATGCCCGGGTCCCCGGGTTGGATTTTTACCCAGGCCCCGGGTCACAGGGTCATGTCGGGTCAACGGCCTGGGTACAAGGGTCTGGTGACCACCCCGACCCCAGGTCCCCGGGTCATGACGGGACACCGGACCAGGTCCCCGAGTCCGGTCGACACCACAGCCCCAGGTCACCGGGTCATGTCGGGACCCAGCCCGGGTCCCCGGGACGGGTTTTTACCCCAGCCGCAGATCACCGGGTCCTGTCGGGTACCCGGGTCGGGTCCCCTGGACAGGTCGGCACCCCGGCCCCGGGTCACGGGGTCATGTCGGGTCGCTGTCCCGGGTACCAGTGTCAGGTGACCACCCCGGCCCCGGGAGACGGAGTCATACCGGGTCCCCGGCCCGGGTCCCCGGGTTGCATCGGGACAAAAGCACCGGATCACTGGATCACGTGGGGGCCCGGGCCCGGGTCCCCGGGTTGCATCGGGACACCAGCGAAGGACCACCGGGTCCTGTCGGGTCCCCGGCCCGGGTCCCCTGGACAGGTCGTTAACCCGGCCCCAGGTCACCGGGTCGTGTCGGGTAACCGGCCTGGTTCCCACGTTCCGGTGACCACCCCGGCACCAGGACCCCGGGTCCCGTGGGGACCCCGGCCCCAGGTGACCGGGTCACGCGGGGTCACCGGCCCCAGGTCAGCGGGTCACGTGGGGTCACCGGCCCCAGGTCAGCGGGTCACGTGGGGACACCGGCCCCAGGTCACCACGTCAGGTCGGGACCCCGAACCCAGGTCCACGAGTCCGTCGACACCACAGCCCCAGGTCACCAAGTCGTGTCGGGTAACCGGCCTGGTTCCCAGGTTCCGATGACCACCCCGGCACCAGGACCCCGGGTCACGTGGGGACACCGGCCCCAGGTGACCGGGTCACGTGGGGTCACCGGCCCCAGGTGACCCGGTCACGTGGGGTCACCAGCCCCAGGTGACCGGGTCACGTGGGGTTACCGGCCCCAGGTGACCGGGTCACGTGGGGTCACCGGCCCCAGGTGACCTGGTCACGTGGGGTCACCGGCCCCAGGTGACCGGGTCACGTGGGGTCACCGGCCCCAGGTGACCGGGTCACGTGGGGTCACCGGCCCCAGGTGACCGGGTCACGTGGGGACACCGGCCCCAGGTGACCTGGTCACGTGGGGTCACCGGCCCCAGGTGACCGGGTCACGTGGGGTCACCGGCCCCAGGTGACCGGGTCACGTGGGGTCACCGGCCCCAGGTGACCGGGTCACGTGGGGTCACCGGCCCCAGGTGACCTGGTCACGTGGGGTCACCGGCCCCAGGTGACCGGGTCACGTGGGGTCACCGGCCCCAGGTGACCGGGTCACGTGGGGACACCGGCCCCAGGTGACCGGGTCACGTGGGGACACCGGCCCCAGGTGACCGGGTCACGTGGGGTCACCGGCCCCAGGTGACCGGGTCACGTGGGGTCACCGGCCCCAGGTGACCTGGTCACGTGGGGTCACCGGCCCCAGGTGACAGGTCACGTGGGGTCACCGGCCCCAGGTGACCGGGTCACGTGGGGACACCGGCCTCAGGTCAGCGGGTCACGTGGGGACCCCGGACCCAGGTCAGCGGGTCACGTGGGGACACCGGCCCCAGGTGACCGGGTCACGTGGGGTCACCGGCCCCAGGTGACCGGGTCACGTGGGGTCACCGGCCCCAGGTGACCCGGTCACGTGGGGTCACCGGCCCCAGGTGACCGGGTCACGTGGGGACACCGGCCCCAGGTAACCAAGGCATGTCGGGACCAAGCCCGGGTCCCCGGGACGGGTTTTTACCCCAGCCGCAGATCACCGGGTCCTGTCGGGTCCCCGGCCCGGGTCCCCTGGACAGGTTGATAACCCGGCCCCAGGTAACCCGGTCATCTCGCGCACCCGGCCTGGTTCCCAGGTTCCGATGACCACCCCGGCACCAGGACCCCGGGTCACGTGGGGACACCGGCCCCAGGTGACCGGGTCACGTGGGGTCACCGGCCCCAGGTCAGCGGGTCACGTGGGGACCCCGGCCCCAGGTGACCGGGTCACGTGGGGACCCCGGACCCAGGTAACCGGGTCATACCGAGTCCCCGGACCCAGGTCACCGGGTCAGTTCGGGACCCCGGACCCAGGTCGGGTCATGTCACGTCCCATGCCCGGGTCCCCGGGTTGGATTTTTACCCAGGCCCCGGGTCACAGGGTCATGTCGGGTCAACGGCCTGGGTACAAGGGTCTGGTGACCACCCCGACCTCAGGTCCCCGGGTCATGACGGGACACCGGACCAGGTCCCCGAGTCCGGTCGACACCACAGCCCCAGGTCACCGGGTCATGTCGGGACCCAGCCCGGGTCCCCGGGACGGGTTTTTACCCCAGCCGCAGATCACCGGGTCCTGTCGGGTACCCGGGTCGGGTCCCCTGGACAGGTCGGCACCCCGGCCCCGGGTCACGGGGTCATGTCGGGTCGCTGTCCCGGGTACCAGTGTCAGGTGACCACCCCGGCCCCGGGAGACGGAGTCATACCGGGTCCCCGGCCCAGGTCCCCGGGTTGCATCGGGACAAAAGCACCGGATCACTGGATCACGTGGGGGCCCGGGCCCGGGTCCCCGGGTTGCATCGGGACACCAGCGAAGGACCACCGGGTCCTGTCGGGTCCCCGGCCCAGGTCCCCTGGACAGGTCGTTAACCCGGCCCCAGGTCACCGGGTCATGTCGCGCACCCGGCCTGGTTCCCAGGTTCCGGTGACCACCCCGGCACCAGGACCCCGGGTCACGTGGGGACACCGGCCCCAGGTGACCGGGTCACGTGGGGACACCGGCCCCAGGTGACCGGGTCACGTGGGGTCACCGGCACCAGGTGACCGGGTCACGTGGGGTCACCGGCCCCAGGTGACCGGGTCACGTGGGCTCACCGGCCCCAGGTGACCGGGTCACGTGGGGTCACCGGCCCCAGGTGACCCGGTCACGTGGGGTCACCGGCCCCAGGTGACCGGGTCACGTGGGGTCACCGGCCCCAGGTGACCGGGTCACGTGGGGACACCGGCCCCAGGTGACCGGGTCACGTGGGGTCACCGGCCCCAGGTGACCTGGTCACGTGGGGTCACCGGCCCCAGGTGACCGGGTCACGTGGGGTCACCGGCCCCAGGTGACCCGGTCACGTGGGTTCACCGGCCCCAGGTGACCGGGTCACGTGGGGACACCGGCCCCAGGTAACCAAGGCATGTCGGGACCCAGCCCGGGTCCCCGGGACGGGTTTTTACCCCAGCCGCAGATCACCGGGTCCTGTCGGGTCCCCGGCCCGGGTCCCCTGGACAGGTCGATAACCCGGCCCCAGGTCACCCGGTCATCTCACGCACCCGGCCTGGTTCCCAGGTTCCGATGACCACCCCGGCACCAGGACCCCGGGTCACGTGGGGACACCGGCCCCAGGTGACCGGGTCACGTGGGGTCACCGGCCCCAGGTCAGCGGGTCACGTGGGGACCCCGGCCCCAGGTGACCGGGTCACGTGGGGACCCTGGACCCAGGTAACCGGGTCATACCGAGTCCCCGGACCCAGGTCACCGGGTCAGTTCGGGACCCCGGACCCAGGTCGGGTCATGTCACGTCCCATGCCCGGGTCCCCGGGTTGGATTTTTACCCAGGCCCCGGGTCACAGGGTCATGTCGGGTCAACGGCCTGGGTACAAGGGTCTGGTGACCACCCCGACCCCAGGTCCCCGGGTCATGACGGGACACCGGACCAGGTCCCCGAGTCCGGTCGACACCACAGCCCCAGGTCACCGGGTCATGTCGGGACCCAGCCCGGGTCCCCGGGACGGGTTTTTACCCCAGCCGCAGATCACCGGGTCCTGTCGGGTACCCGGGTCGGGTCCCCTGGACAGGTCGGCACCCCGGCCCCGGGTCACGGGGTCATGTCGGGTCGCTGTCCCGGGTACCAGTGTCAGGTGACCACCCCGGCCCCGGGAGACGGAGTCATACCGGGTCCCCGGCCCGGGTCCCCGGGTTGCATCGGGACAAAAGCACCGGATCACTGGATCACGTGGGGGCCCGGGCCCGGGTCCCCGGGTTGCATCGGGACACCAGCGAAGGACCACCGGGTCCTGTCGGGTCCCCGGCCCGGGTCCCCTGGACAGGTCGTTAACCCGGCCCCAGGTCACCGGGTCGTGTCGGGTAACCGGCCTGGTTCCCAGGTTCCGGTGACCACCCCGGCACCAGGACCCCGGGTCCAGTGGGGACCCCGGCCCCAGGTGACCGGGTCACGCGGGGTCACCGGCCCCAGGTGACCGGGTCACGTGGGGTCACCAGCCCCAGGTCAGCGGGTCACGTGGGGACACCGGCCCCAGGTCACCACGTCAGGTCGGGACCCCGAACCCAGGTCCACGAGTCCGTCGACACCACAGCCCCAGGTCACCAAGTCGTGTCGGGTAACCGGCCTGGTTCCCAGGTTCCGATGACCACCCCGGCACCAGGACCCCGGGTCACGTGGGGACACCGGCCCCAGGTGACCGGGTCACGTGGGGTCACCGGCCCCAGGTGACCCGGTCACGTGGGGTCACCGGCCCCAGGTGACCGGGTCACGTGGGGTCACCGGCACCAGGTGACCGGGTCACGTGGGGTCACCGGCCCCAGGTGACCTGGTCACGTGGGGTCACCGGCCCCAGGTGACCGGGTCACGTGGGGTTACCGGCCCCAGGTGACCGGGTCACGTGAGGTCACCGGCCCCAGGTGACCGGGTCACGTGGGGTCACCGGCCCCAGGTGACCGGGTCACGTGGGGTCACCGGCCCCAGGTGACCGGGTCACGTGGGGTCACCGGCCCCAGGTGACCGGGTCACGTGTGGTCACCGGCCCCAGGTGACCGGGTCACGTGGGGACACCGGCCCCAGGTGACCGGGTCACGTGGGGTCACCGGCCCCAGGTCAGCGGGTCACGTGGGGTCACCGGCCCCAGGTGACCTGGTCACGTGGGGTCACCGGCCCCAGGTGACCGGGTCACGTGGGGTCACCGGCCCCAGGTGACCGGGTCACGTGGGGTCACCGGACCCAGGTCAGCGGGTCACGTGGGGACACCGGCCCCAGGTAACCGGGTCATACCGAGTCCCCGGACCCAGGTCACCGGGTGAGTTCGGGACCCCGGACCCAGGTCGGGTCATGTCACGTCCCATGCCCGGGTCCCCGGGTTGGATTTTTACCCAGGCCCCGGGTCACAGGGTCATGTCGGGTCAACGGCCTGGGTACAAGGGTCTGGTGACCACCCCGACCCCAGGTCCCCGGGTCATGACGAGACACCGGACCAGGTCCCCGAGTCCGGTCGACACCACAGCCCCAGGTCACCGGGTCATGTCGGGACCCAGCCCGGGTCCCCGGGACGGGTTTTTACCCCAGCCGCAGATCACCGGGTCCTGTCGGGTACCCGGGTCGGGTCCCCTGGACAGGTCGGCACCCCGGCCCCGGGTCACGGGGTCATGTCGAGTCGCTGTCCCGGGTACCAGTGTCAGGTGACCACCCCGGCCCCGGGAGACGGAGTCATACCGGGTCCCCGGCCCAGGTCCCCGGGTTGCATCGGGACAAAAGCACCGGATCACTGGATCACGTGGGGGCCCGGGCCCGGGACCCCGGGTTGCATCGGGACACCAGCGAAGGACCACCGGGTCCTGTCGGGTCCCCGGCCCGGGTCCCCTGGACAGGTCGTTAACCCGGCCCCAGGTCACCGGGTCATGTCGCGCACCCGGCCTGGTTCCCAGGTTCCGGTGACCACCCCGGCACCAGGACCCCGGGTCACGTGGGGACACCGGCCCCAGGTGACCGGGTCACGTGGGGACACCGGCCCC
This sequence comes from Somateria mollissima, assembly GCA_951411735.1. NCBI lineage: Eukaryota > Metazoa > Chordata > Aves > Anseriformes > Anatidae > Somateria > Somateria mollissima. The sequence continues at coordinate 908,245 of CATOCB010000075.1, forward strand.
AGGTCATCGGGTCACGTGGGGTCACCGGCCCCAGGTGACCGGGTCACGTGGGGTCACCGGCACCAGGTGACCGGGTCACGTGGGGTCACCGGCCCCAGGTGACCTGGTCACGTGGGGTCACCGGCCCCAGGTGACCGGGTCACGTGGGGTCACCGGCCCCAGGTGACCGGGTCACGTGAGGTCACCGGCCCCAGTTGACCGGGTCACGTGGGGTCACCGGCCCCAGGTGACCGGGTCACGTGGGGTCACCGGCCCCAGGTGACCCGGTAACGTGGGGTCACCGGCCCCAGGTGACCCGGTCACGTGGGGTCACCGGCCCCAGGTGACCGGGTCACGTGGGGACACCAGCCCCAGGTGACCGGGTCACGTGGGGTCACCGGCCCCAGGTGACCGGGTCACGTGGGGTCACCGGCCCCAGGTGACCGGGTCACGTGGGGTCACCGGCCCCAGGTGACCGGGTCACGTGGGGTCACCGGCCCCAGGTCAGCGGGTCACGTGGGGTCACCGGCCCCAGGTGACCGGGTCACGTGGGGACACCGGCCCCAGGTGACCGGGTCACGTGGGGTCACCGGCCCCAGGTGACCGGGTCACGTGGGGTCACCGGCCCCAGGTGACCTGGTCACGTGGGGTCACCGGCCCCAGGTGACCGGGTCACGTGGGGTCACCGGCCCCAGGTGACCGGGTCACGTGGGGACACCGGCCTCAGGTCAGCGGGTCACGTGGGGACCCCGGACCCAGGTCAGCGGGTCACGTGGGGACACCGGCCCCAGGTGACCGGGTCACGTGGGGTCACCGGCCCCAGGTGACCCGGTCACGTGGGGTCACCGGCCCCAGGTGACCGGGTCACGTGGGGACACCGGCCCCAGGTAACCAAGGCATGTCGGGACCCAGCCCGGGTCCCCGGGACGGGTTTTTACCCCAGCCGCAGATCACCGGGTCCTGTCGGGTCCCCGGCCCGGGTCCCCTGGACAGGTCGATAACCCGGCCCCAGGTCACCCGGTCATCTTGCGCACCCGGCCTGGTTCCCAGGTTCCGATGACCACCCCGGCACCAGGACCCCGGGTCACGTGGGGACACCGGCCCCAGGTGACCGGGTCACGTGGGGTCACCGGCCCCAGGTCATCGAGTCACGTGGGGACCCCGGCCCCAGGTGACCGGGTCACGTGAGGACCCCGGACCCAGGTAACCGGGTCATACCGAGTCCCCGGACCCAGGTCACCGGGTCAGTTCGGGACCCCGGACCCAGGTCGGGTCATGTCACGTCCCATGCCCGGGTCCCCGGGTTGGATTTTTACCCAGGCCCCGGGTCACAGGGTCATGTCGGGTCAACGGCCTGGGTACAGGGGTCTGGTCACCACCCCGACCCCAGGTCTCCGGGTCATGACGGGACACCGGACCAGGTCCCCGAGTCCGGTCGACACCACAGCCCCAGGTCACCGGGTCATGTCGGGACCCAGCCCGGGTCCCCGGGACGGGTTTTTACCCCAGCCGCAGATCACCGGGTCCTGTCGGGTACCCGGGTCGGGTCCCCTGGACAGGTCGGCACCCCGGCCCCGGGTCACGGGGTCATGTCGGGTCGCTGTCCCGGGTACCAGTGTCAGGTGACCACCCCGGCCCCGGGAGACGGAGTCATACCGGGTCCCCGGCCCGGGTCCCCGGGTTGCATCGGGACAAAAGCACCGGATCACTGGATCACGTGGGGGCCCGGGCCCGGGTCCCCGGGTTGCATCGGGACACCAGCGAAGGACCACCGGGTCCTGTCGGGTCCCCGGCCCGGGTCCCCTGGACAGGTCGTTAACCCGGCCCCAGGTCACCGGGTCGTGTCGGGTAACCGGCCTGGTTCCCAGGTTCCGGTGACCACCCCGGCACCAGGACCCCGGGTCCCGTGGGGACCCCGGCCCCAGGTGACCGGGTCACGCGGGGTCACCGGCCCCAGGTCATCGAGTCACGTGGGGTCACCGGCCCCAGGTCAGCGGGTCACGTGGGGACACCGGCCCCAGGTCAGCGGGTCACGTGGGGACACCGGCCCCAGGTCACCGCGTCAGGTCGGGACCCCGAACCCAGGTCCACGAGTCCGTCGACACCACAGCCCCGGGTCACCGGGTCGTGTCGGGTAACCGGCCTGGTTCCCAGGTTCCGATGACCACCCCGGCACCAGGACTCTGGGTCACGTGGGGACACCGGCCCCAGGTGACCGGGTCACGTGGGGTCACCGGACCCAGGTGACCCGGTCACGTGGGGACACCGGCCCCAGGTGACCGGGTCACGTGGGGTCACCGGCCCCAGGTGACCCGGTCACGTGGGGTTACCGGCCCCAGGTGACCGGGTCACGTGGGGTCACCGGCCCCAGGTGACCGGGTCACGTGGGGACCCCGGACCCAGGTCAGCGGGTCACGTGGGGACACCGGCCCCAGGTGACCGGGTCACGTGGGGACCCCGGACCCAGGTCAGCGGGTCACGTGGGGACACCGGCCCCAGGTGACCGGGTCACGTGGGGTCACCGGCCCCAGGTGACCGGGTCACGTGGGGTCACCGGCCCCAGGTGACCCGGTCACGTGGGGTCACCGGCCCCAGGTGACCGGGTCACGTGGGGACACCGGCCCCAGGTAACCAAGGCATGTCGGGACCCAGCCCGGGTCCCCGGGACGGGTTTTTACCCCAGCCGCAGATCACCGGGTCCTGTCGGGTCCCCGGCCCGGGTCCCCTGGACAGGTCGATAACCCGGCCCCAGGTCACCCGGTCATCTTGCGCACCCGGCCTGGTTCCCAGGTTCCGATGACCACCCCGGCACCAGGACCCCGGGTCACGTGGGGACACCGGCCCCAGGTGACCGGGTCACGTGGGGTCACCGGCCCCAGGTCATCGAGTCACGTGGGGACCCCGGCCCCAGGTGACCGGGTCACGTGAGGACCCCGGACCCAGGTAACCGGGTCATACCGAGTCCCCGGACCCAGGTCACCGGGTCAGTTCGGGACCCCGGACCCAGGTCGGGTCATGTCACGTCCCATGCCCGGGTCCCCGGGTTGGATTTTTACCCAGGCCCCGGGTCACAGGGTCATGTCGGGTCAACGGCCTGGGTACAGGGGTCTGGTCACCACCCCGACCCCAGGTCTCCGGGTCATGACGGGACACCGGACCAGGTCCCCGAGTCCGGTCGACACCACAGCCCCAGGTCACCGGGTCATGTCGGGACCCAGCCCGGGTCCCCGGGACGGGTTTTTACCCCAGCCGCAGATCACCGGGTCCTGTCGGGTACCCGGGTCGGGTCCCCTGGACAGGTCGGCACCCCGGCCCCGGGTCACGGGGTCATGTCGGGTCGCTGTCCCGGGTACCAGTGTCAGGTGACCACCCCGGCCCCGGGAGACGGAGTCATACCGGGTCCCCGGCCCGGGTCCCCGGGTTGCATCGGGACAAAAGCACCGGATCACTGGATCACGTGGGGGCCCGGGCCCGGGTCCCCGGGTTGCATCGGGACACCAGCGAAGGACCACCGGGTCCTGTCGGGTCCCCGGCCCGGGTCCCCTGGACAGGTCGTTAACCCGGCCCCAGGTCACCGGGTCGTGTCGGGTAACCGGCCTGGTTCCCAGGTTCCGGTGACCACCCCGGCACCAGGACCCCGGGTCCCGTGGGGACCCCGGCCCCAGGTGACCGGGTCACGCGGGGTCACCGGCCCCAGGTCATCGAGTCACGTGGGGTCACCGGCCCCAGGTCAGCGGGTCACGTGGGGACACCGGCCCCAGGTCACCGCGTCAGGTCGGGACCCCGAACCCAGGTCCACGAGTCCGTCGACACCACAGCCCCGGGTCACCGGGTCGTGTCGGGTAACCGGCCTGGTTCCCAGGTTCCGATGACCACCCCGGCACCAGGACTCTGGGTCACGTGGGGACACCGGCCCCAGGTGACCGGGTCACGTGGGGTCACCGGACCCAGGTGACCCGGTCACGTGGGGACACCGGCCCCAGGTGACCGGGTCACGTGGGGTCACCGGCCCCAGGTGACCCGGTCACGTGGGGTTACCGGCCCCAGGTGACCGGGTCACGTGGGGTCACCGGCCCCAGGTGACCGGGTCACGTGGGGTCACCGGCCCCAGGTGACCGGGTCACGTGGGGACACCGGCCCCAGGTGACCGGGTCACGTGGGGTCACGGGCCCCAGGTCAGCGGGTCACGTGGGGTCACCGGCCCCAGGTGACCGGGTCACGTGGGGAGACCGGCCCCAGGTCACCGGGTCACGTGGGGTCACCGGCGACAGGTCAGCGGGTCACGTGGGGACACCGGCCCCAGGTGACCGGGTCACGTGGGGTCACCGGCCCAGGTGACCGGGTCACGTGGGGTCACCGGCCCCAGGTGACCGGGTCACGTGGGGTCACCGGCCCCAGGTGACCGGGTCACGTGGGGTCACCGGCTCCAGGTGACCGGGTCACGTGGGGACACCGGCCCCAGGTAACCAAGGCATGTCGGGACCCAGCCCGGGTCCCCTGGACGGGTTTTTACCCCAGCCGCAGATCACCGGGTCCTGTCGGGTCCCCGGCCCGGGTCCCCTGGACAGGTCGATAACCCGGCCCCAGGTCACCCGGTCATCTCGCGCACCCGGCCTGGTTCCCAGGTTCCGATGACCACCCCGGCACCAGGACCCCGGGTCACATGGGGACACCGGCCCCAGGTGACCGGGTCACGTGGGGTCACCGGCCCCAGGTCAGCGGGTCACGTGGGGACCCCGGCCCCAGGTGACCGGGTCACGTGGGGACCCCGGACCCAGGTAACCGGGTCATACCGAGTCCCCGGACCCAGGTCACCGGGTCAGTTCGGGACCCCGGACCCAGGTCGGGTCATGTCACGTCCCATGCCCGGGTCCCCGGGTTGGATTTTTACCCAGGCCCCGGGTCACAGGGTCATGTCGGGTCAACGGCCTGGGTACAAGGGTCTGGTGACCACCCCGACCCCAGGTCCCCGGGTCATGACGGGACACCGGACCAGGTCCCCGAGTCCGGTCGACACCACAGCCCCAGGTCACCGGGTCATGTCGGGACCCAGCCCGGGTCCCCGGGACGGGTTTTTACCCCAGCCGCAGATCACCGGGTCCTGTCGGGTACCCGGGTCGGGTCCCCTGGACAGGTCGGCACCCCGGCCCCGGGTCACGGGGTCATGTCGGGTCGCTGTCCCGGGTACCAGTGTCAGGTGACCACCCCGGCCCCGGGAGACGGAGTCATACCGGGTCCCCGGCCCAGGTCCCCGGGTTGCATCGGGACAAAAGCACCGGATCACTGGATCACGTGGGGGCCCGGGCCCGGGTCCCCGGGTTGCATCGGGACACCAGCGAAGGACCACCGGGTCCTGTCGGGTCCCCGGCCCGGGTCCCCTGGACAGGTCGTTAACCCGGCCCCTGGTCACCGGGTCGTGTCGGGTAACCGGCCTGGTTTCCAGATTCCGGTGACCACCCCGGCACCAGGACCCCGGGTCCCGTGGGGACCCCGGCCCCAGGTGACCGGGTCACGCGGGGTCACCGGCCCCAGGTCAGCGGGTCACGTGGGGTCACCGGCCCCAGGTCAGCGGGTCACGTGGGGACACCGGCCCCAGGTCACCGCGTCAGGTCGGGACCCCGAACCCAGGTCCACGAGTCCGTCGACACCACAGCCCCGGGTCACCGGGTCGTGTCGGGTAACCGGCCTGGTTCCCAGGTTCCGATGACCACCCCGGCACCAGGACTCTGGGTCACGTGGGGACACCGGCCCCAGGTGACCGGGTCACGTGGGGTCACCGGCCCCAGGTGACCCGGTCACGTGGGGACACCGGCCCCAGGTGACCGGGTCACGTGGGGTCACCGGCCCCAGGTGACCCGGTCACGTGGGGTTACCGGCCCCAGGTGACCGGGTCACGTGGGGTCACCGGCCCCAGGTGACCGGGTCACGTGGGGTCACCGGCCCCAGGTGACCGGGTCACGTGGGGACACCGGCCCCAGGTGACCGGGTCACGTGGGGTCACCGGCCCCAGGTGACCGGGTCACGTGGGGTCACCGGCCCCAGGTCAGCGGGTCACGTGGGGTCACCGGCCCCAGGTGACCGGGTCACGTGGGGAGACCGGCCCCAGGTCACCGGGTCACGTGGGGTCACCGGCGACAGGTCAGCGGGTCACGTGGGGACACCGGCCCCAGGTGACCGGGTCACGTGGGGTCACCGGCCCAGGTGACCGGGTCACGTGGGGTCACCGGCCCCAGGTGACCGGGTCACGTGGGGTCACCGGCCCCAGGTGACCGGGTCACGTGGGGTCACCGGCCCCAGGTCAGCGGGTCACGTGGGGACACCGGCCCCAGGTAACCAAGGCATGTCGGGACCCAGCCCGGGTCCCCGGGACGGGTTTTTACCCCAGCCGCAGATCACCGGGTCCTGTCGGGTCCCCGGCCCGGGTCCCCTGGACAGGTCGATAACCCGGCCCCAGGTCACCCGGTCATCTCGCGCACCCGGCCTGGTTCCCAGGTTCCGATGACCACCCCGGCACCAGGACCCCGGGTCACATGGGGACACCGGCCCCAGGTGACCGGGTCACGTGGGGTCACCGGCCCCAGGTCAGCGGGTCACGTGGGGACCCCGGACCCAGGTGACCGGGTCACGTGGGGACACCGGCCCCAGGTAACCGGGTCATACCGAGTCCCCGGACCCAGGTCACCGGGTCAGTTCGGGACCCCGGACCCAGGTCGGGTCATGTCACGTCCCATGCCCGGGTCCCCGGGTTGGATTTTTACCCAGGCCCCGGGTCACAGGGTCATGTCGGGTCAACGGCCTGGGTACAACGGTCTGGTGACCACCCCGACCCCAGGTCCCCGGGTCATGACGGGACACCGGACCAGGTCCCCGAGTCCGGTCGACACCACAGCCCCAGGTCACCGGGTCATGTCGGGACCCAGCCCGGGTCCCCGGGACGGGTTTTTACCCCAGCCGCAGATCACCGGGTCCTGTCGGGTACCCGGGTCGGGTCCCCTGGACAGGTCGGCACCCCGGCCCCGGGTCACGGGGTCATGTCGGGTCGCTGTCCCGGGTACCAGTGTCAGGTGACCACCCCGGCCCCGGGAGACGGAGTCATACCGGGTCCCCGGCCCGGGTCCCCGGGTTGCATCGGGACAAAAGCACCGGATCACTGGATCACGTGGGGGCCCGGGCCCGGGTCCCCGGGTTGCATCGGGACACCAGCGAAGGACCACCGGGTCCTGTCGGGTCCCCGGCCCGGGTCCCCTGGACAGGTCGTTAACCCGGCCCCAGGTCACCGGGTCGTGTCGGGTAACCGGCCTGGTTTCCAGGTTCCGGTGACCACCCCGGCACCAGGACCCCGGGTCCCGTGGGGACCCCGGCCCCAGGTGACCGGGTCACACGGGGTCACCGGCCCCAGGTCAGCGGGTCACGTGGGGTCACCGGCCCCAGGTCAGCGGGTCACGTGGGGACACCGGCCCCAGGTCACCGCGTCAGGTCGGGACCCCGAACCCAGGTCCACGAGTCCGTCGACACCACAGCCCCGGGTCACCAAGTCGTGTCGGGTAACCGGCCTGGTTCCCAGGTTCCGATGACCACCCCGGCACCAGGACCCCGGGTCACGTGGGGACACCGGCCCCAGGTGACCGGGTCACGTGGGGTCACCGGCCCCAGGTGACCCGGTCACGTGGGGTCACCGGCACCAGGTGACCGGGTCACGTGGGGACACCGGCCCCAGGTGACCGGGTCACGTGGGGTCACCGGCACCAGGTGACCGGGTCACGTGGGGTCACCGGCCCCAGGTGACCTGGTCACGTGGGGTCACCGGCCCCAGGTGTTCGGGTCACGTGGGGTCACCGGCCCCAGGTGACCGGGTCACGTGGGGTCACCGGCCCCAGGTGACCGGGTCACGTGGGGTCACCGGCCCCAGGTCAGCGGGTCACGTGGGGTCACCGGCCCCAGGTGACCGGGTCACGTGGGTTCACCGGCCCCAGGTGACCGGGTCACGTGGGGTCACCGGCCCCAGGTGACCGGGTCACGTGGGGACACCGGCCCCAGGTGACCGGGTCACGTGGTGTCACCGGTCCCAGGTGACCGGGTCACGTGGGGACACCGGCCCCAGGTGACCGGGTCACGTGGGGTCACCGGCCCCAGGTGACCGGGTCACGTGGTGTCACCGGCCCCAGGTGACCGGGTCACGTGGGGTCACCGGCCCCAGGTGACCGGGTCACGTGGGGTCACCGGCCCCAGGTGACCGGGTCACGTGGGGTCACCGGACCCAGGTCAGCGGGTCACGTGGGGACACCGGCCCCAGGTAACCGGGTCATACCGAGTCCCCGGACCCAGGTCACCGGGTGAGTTCGGGACCCCGGACCCAGGTCGGGTCATGTCACGTCCCATGCCCGGGTCCCCGGGTTGGATTTTTACCCAGGCCCCGGGTCACAGGGTCATGTCGGGTCAACGGCCTGGGTAGAAGGGTCTGGTCACCACCCCGACCCCAGGTCCCCGGGTCATGACGGGACACCGGACCAGGTCCCCGAGTCCGGTCGACACCACAGCCCCAGGTCACCGGGTCATGTCGGGACCCAGCCCGGGTCCCCGGGACGGGTTTTTACCCCAGCCGCAGATCACCGGGTCCTGTCGGGTACCCGGGTCGGGTCCCCTGGACAGGTCGGCACCCCGGCCCCGGGTCACGGGGTCATGTCGAGTCGCTGTCCCGGGTACCAGTGTCAGGTGACCACCCCGGCCCCGGGAGACGGAGTCATACCGGGTCCCCGGCCCAGGTCCCCGGGTTGCATCGGGACAAAAGCACCGGATCACTGGATCACGTGGGGGCCCGGGCCCGGGTCCCCGGGTTGCATCGGGACACCAGGGAAGGACCACCGGGTCCTGTCGGGTCCCCGGCCCGGGTCCCCTGGACAGGTCGTTAACCCGGCCCCAGGTCACCGGGTCATGTCGCGCACCCGGCCTGGTTCCCAGGTTCCGGTGACCACCCCGGCACCAGGACCCCGGGTCACGTGGGGACACCGGCCCCAGGTGACCGGGTCACGTGGGGACACCGGCCCCAGGTCATCGGGTCACGTGGGGTCACCGGCCCCAGGTGACCGGGTCACGTGGGGTCACCGGCACCAGGTGACCGGGTCACGTGGGGTCACCGGACCCAGGTGACCGGGTCACGTGGGGTCACCGGCCCCAGGTGACCCGGTCACGTGGGGTCACCGGCCCCAGGTGACCGGGTCACGTGGGGTCACCGGCCCCAGGTGACCGGGTCACGTGGGGTCACCGGCCCCAGGTGACCCGGTCACGTGGGGTCACCGGCCCCAGGTGACCGGGTCACGTGGGGACACCGGCCCCAGGTGACCGGGTCACGTGGGGTCACCGGCCCCAGGTGACCGGGTCACGTGGGGTCACCGGCCCCAGGTGACCCGGTCACGTGGGGTCACCGGCCCCAGGTGACCGGGTCACGTGGGGACACCGGCCCCAGGTGACCGGGTCACGTGGGGTCACCGGCCCCAGGTGACCGGGTCACGTGGGGTCACCGGCCCCAGGTGACCGGGTCACGTGGGGTCACCGGCCCCAGGTGACCGGGTCACGTGGGGTCACCGGCCCCAGGTGACCGGGTCACGTGGGGTCACCGGCCCCAGGTGACCTGGTCACGTGGTGTCACCGGCCCCAGGTGACCGGGTCACGTGGGGTCACCGGCCCCAGGTGACCGGGTCACGTGGGGACACCGGCCCCAGGTCAGCGGGTCACGTTGGGACCCCGGACCCAGGTCAGCGGGTCACGTGGGGACACCGGCCCCAGGTAACCGGGTCATACCGAGTCCCCGGACCCAGGTCACCGGGTCAGTTCGGGACCCCGGACCCAGGTCGGGTCATGTCACGTCCCATGCCCGGGTCCCCGGGTTGGATTTTTACCCAGGCCCCGGGTCACAGGGTCATGTCGGGTCAACGGCCTGGGTACAAGGGTCTGGTGACCACCCCGACCCCAGGTCTCCAGGTCATGACGGGACACCGGACCAGGTCCCCGAGTCCGGTCGACACCACAGCCCCAGGTCACCGGGTCATGTCGGGACCCAGCCCGGGTCCCCGGGACGGGTTTTTACCCCAGCCGCAGATCACCGGGTCCTGTCGGGTCCCCGGCCCGGGTCCCCTGGACAGGTCGATAACCCGGCCCCAGGTCACCCGGTCATCTCGCGCACCCGGCCTGGTTCCCAGGTTCCGATGACCACCCCGGCACCAGGACCCCGGGTCACGTGGGGACACCGGCCCCAGGTGACCGGGTCACGTGGGGTCACCGGCCCCAGGTCATCGGGTCACGTGGGGACCCCGGCCCCAGGTGACCGGGTCACGTGGGGACCCCGGACCCAGGTAACCGGGTCATACCGAGTCCCCGGACCCAGGTCACCGGGTCAGTTCGGGACCCCGGACCCAGGTCGGGTCATGTCACGTCCCATGCCCGGGTCCCCGGGTTGGATTTTTACCCAGGCCCCGGGTCACAGGGTCATGTCGGGTCAACGGCCTGGGTACAAGGGTCTGGTGACCACCCCGACCCCAGGTCCCCGGGTCATGACGGGACACCGGACCAGGTCCCCGAGTCCGGTCGACACCACAGCCCCAGGTCACCGGGTCATGTCGGGACCCAGCCCGGGTCCCCGGGACGGGTTTTTACCCCAGCCGCAGATCACCGGGTCCTGTCGGGTACCCGGGTCGGGTCCCCTGGACAGGTCGGCACCCCGGCCCCGGGTCACGGGGTCATGTCGGGTCGCTGTCCCGGGTACCAGTGTCAGGTGACCACCCCGGCCCCGGGAGACGGAGTCATACCGGGTCCCCGGCCCAGGTCCCCGGGTTGCATCGGGACAAAAGCACCGGATCACTGGATCACGTGGGGGCCCGGGCCCGGGTCCCCGGGTTGCATCGGGACACCAGCGAAGGACCACCGGGTCCTGTCGGGTCCCCGGCCCGGGTCCCCTGGACAGGTCGTTAACCCGGCCCCAGGTCACCGGGTCATGTCGCGCACCCGGCCTGGTTCCCAGGTTCCGGTGACCACCCCGGCACCAGGACCCCGGGTCACGTGGGGACACCGGCCCCAGGTGACCGGGTCACGTGGGGACACCGGCCCCAGGTCATCGGGTCACGTGGGGTCACCGGCCCCAGGTGACCGGGTCACGTGGGGTCACCGGCACCAGGTGACCGGGTCACGTGGGGTCACCGGCCCCAGGTGACCTGGTCACGTGGGGTCACCGGCCCCAGGTGACCGGGTCACGTGGGGTCACCGGCCCCAGGTGACCGGGTCACGTGAGGTCACCGGCCCCAGGTGACCGGGTCACGTGGGGTCACCGGCCCCAGGTGACCGGGTCACGTGGGGTCACCGGCCCCAGGTGACCCGGTCACGTGGGGTCACCGGCCCCAGGTCAGCGGGTCACGTGGGGACACCGGCCCCAGGTCACCGCGTCAGGTCGGGACCCCGAACCCAGGTCCACGAGTCCGTCGACACCACAGCCCCGGGTCACCAAGTCGTGTCGGGTAACCGGCCTGGTTCCCAGGTTCCGATGACCACCCCGGCACCAGGACCCCGGGTCACGTGGGGACACCGGCCCCAGGTGACCGGGTCACGTGGGGTCACCGGCCCCAGGTGACCCGGTCACGTGGGGTCACCGGCCCCAGGTGACCGGGTCACGTGGGGACACCGGCCCCAGGTGACCGGGTCACGTGGGGTCACCGGCACCAGGTGACCCGGTCACGTGGGGTCACCGGCCCCAGGTGACCTGGTCACGTGGGGTCACCGGACCCAGGTGACCGGGTCACGTGGGGTCACCGGCCCCAGGTGACCTGGTCACGTGGGGTCACCGGCCCCAGGTGACCGGGTCACGTGGGGTCACCGGCCCCAGGTGACCGGGTCACGTGGGGTCACCGGCCCCAGGTGACCTGGTCACGTGGGGTCACCGGCCCCAGGTGACCGGGTCACGTGGGGACACCGGCCTCAGGTCAGCGGGTCACGTGGGGACCCCGGACCCAGGTCAGCGGGTCACGTGGGGACACCGGCCCCAGGTAACCGGGTCATACCGAGTCCCCGGACCCAGGTCACCGGGTCAGTTCGGGACCCCGGACCCAGGTCGGGTCATGTCACGTCCCATGCCCGGGTCCCCGGGTTGGATTTTTACCCAGGCCCCGGGTCACAGGGTCATGTCGGGTCAACGGCCTGGGTACAAGGGTCTGGTGACCACCCCGACCCCAGGTCCCCGGGTCATGACGGGACACCGGACCAGGTCCCCGAGTCCGGTCGACACCACAGCCCCAGGTCACCGGGTCATGTCGGGACCCAGCCCGGGTCCCCGGGACGGGTTTTTACCCCAGCCGCAGATCACCGGGTCCTGTCGGGTACCCGGGTCGGGTCCCCTGGACAGGTCGGCACCCCGGCCCCGGGTCACGGGGTCATGTCGGGTCGCTGTCCCGGGTACCAGTGTCAGGTGACCACCCCGGCCCCGGGAGACGGAGTCATACCGGGTCCCCGGCCCGGGTCCCCGGGTTGCATCGGGACAAAAGCACCGGATCACTGGATCACGTGGGGGCCCGGGCCCGGGTCCCCGGGTTGCATCGGGACACCAGCGAAGGACCACCGGGTCCTGTCGGGTCCCCGGCCCGGGTCCCCTGGACAGGTCGTTAACCCGGCCCCAGGTCACCGGGTCGTGTCGGGTAACCGGCCTGGTTCCCAGGTTCCGGTGACCACCCCGGCACCAGGACCCCGGGTCCCGTGGGGACCCCGGCCCCAGGTGACCGGGTCACGCGGGGTCACCGGCCCCAGGTCATCGAGTCACGTGGGGTCACCGGCCCCAGGTCAGCGGGTCACGTGGGGACACCGGCCCCAGGTCAGCGGGTCACGTGGGGACACCGGCCCCAGGTCACCGCGTCAGGTCGGGACCCCGAACCCAGGTCCACGAGTCCGTCGACACCACAGCCCCGGGTCACCGGGTCGTGTCGGGTAACCGGCCTGGTTCCCAGGTTCCGATGACCACCCCGGCACCAGGACTCTGGGTCACGTGGGGACACCGGCCCCAGGTGACCGGGTCACGTGGGGTCACCGGACCCAGGTGACCCGGTCACGTGGGGACACCGGCCCCAGGTGACCGGGTCACGTGGGGTCACCGGCCCCAGGTGACCCGGTCACGTGGGGTTACCGGCCCCAGGTGACCGGGTCACGTGGGGTCACCGGCCCCAGGTGACCGGGTCACGTGGGGTCACCGGCCCCAGGTGACCGGGTCACGTGGGGACACCGGCCCCAGGTGACCGGGTCACGTGGGGTCACCGGCCCCAGGTCAGCGGGTCACGTGGGGTCACCGGCCCCAGGTGACCGGGTCACGTGGGGAGACCGGCCCCAGGTCACCGGGTCACGTGGGGTCACCGGCGACAGGTCAGCGGGTCACGTGGGGACACCGGCCCCAGGTGACCGGGTCACGTGGGGTCACCGGCCCAGGTGACCGGGTCACGTGGGGTCACCGGCCCCAGGTGACCGGGTCACGTGGGGTCACCGGCCCCAGGTGACCGGGTCACGTGGGGTCACCGGCTCCAGGTGACCGGGTCACGTGGGGACACCGGCCCCAGGTAACCAAGGCATGTCGGGACCCAGCCCGGGTCCCCTGGACGGGTTTTTACCCCAGCCGCAGATCACCGGGTCCTGTCGGGTCCCCGGCCCGGGTCCCCTGGACAGGTCGATAACCCGGCCCCAGGTCACCCGGTCATCTCGCGCACCCGGCCTGGTTCCCAGGTTCCGATGACCACCCCGGCACCAGGACCCCGGGTCACATGGGGACACCGGCCCCAGGTGACCGGGTCACGTGGGGTCACCGGCCCCAGGTCAGCGGGTCACGTGGGGACCCCGGCCCCAGGTGACCGGGTCACGTGGGGACCCCGGACCCAGGTAACCGGGTCATACCGAGTCCCCGGACCCAGGTCACCGGGTCAGTTCGGGACCCCGGACCCAGGTCGGGTCATGTCACGTCCCATGCCCGGGTCCCCGGGTTGGATTTTTACCCAGGCCCCGGGTCACAGGGTCATGTCGGGTCAACGGCCTGGGTACAAGGGTCTGGTGACCACCCCGACCCCAGGTCCCCGGGTCATGACGGGACACCGGACCAGGTCCCCGAGTCCGGTCGACACCACAGCCCCAGGTCACCGGGTCATGTCGGGACCCAGCCCGGGTCCCCGGGACGGGTTTTTACCCCAGCCGCAGATCACCGGGTCCTGTCGGGTACCCGGGTCGGGTCCCCTGGACAGGTCGGCACCCCGGCCCCGGGTCACGGGGTCATGTCGGGTCGCTGTCCCGGGTACCAGTGTCAGGTGACCACCCCGGCCCCGGGAGACGGAGTCATACCGGGTCCCCGGCCCAGGTCCCCGGGTTGCATCGGGACAAAAGCACCGGATCACTGGATCACGTGGGGGCCCGGGCCCGGGTCCCCGGGTTGCATCGGGACACCAGCGAAGGACCACCGGGTCCTGTCGGGTCCCCGGCCCGGGTCCCCTGGACAGGTCGTTAACCCGGCCCCTGGTCACCGGGTCGTGTCGGGTAACCGGCCTGGTTTCCAGATTCCGGTGACCACCCCGGCACCAGGACCCCGGGTCCCGTGGGGACCCCGGCCCCAGGTGACCGGGTCACGCGGGGTCACCGGCCCCAGGTCAGCGGGTCACGTGGGGTCACCGGCCCCAGGTCAGCGGGTCACGTGGGGACACCGGCCCCAGGTCACCGCGTCAGGTCGGGACCCCGAACCCAGGTCCACGAGTCCGTCGACACCACAGCCCCGGGTCACCGGGTCGTGTCGGGTAACCGGCCTGGTTCCCAGGTTCCGATGACCACCCCGGCACCAGGACTCTGGGTCACGTGGGGACACCGGCCCCAGGTGACCGGGTCACGTGGGGTCACCGGACCCAGGTGACCCGGTCACGTGGGGACACCGGCCCCAGGTGACCGGGTCACGTGGGGTCACCGGCCCCAGGTGACCCGGTCACGTGGGGTTACCGGCCCCAGGTGACCGGGTCACGTGGGGTCACCGGCCCCAGGTGACCGGGTCACGTGGGGTCACCGGCCCCAGGTGACCGGGTCACGTGGGGACACCGGCCCCAGGTGACCGGGTCACGTGGGGTCACCGGCCCCAGGTCAGCGGGTCACGTGGGGTCACCGGCCCCAGGTCAGCGGGTCACGTGGGGTCACCGGCCCCAGGTGACCGGGTCACGTGGGGAGACCGGCCCCAGGTCACCGGGTCACGTGGGGTCACCGGCGACAGGTCAGCGGGTCACGTGGGGACACCGGCCCCAGGTGACCGGGTCACGTGGGGTCACCGGCCCAGGTGACCGGGTCACGTGGGGTCACCGGCCCCAGGTGACCGGGTCACGTGGGGTCACCGGCCCCAGGTGACCGGGTCACGTGGGGTCACCGGCCCCAGGTCAGCGGGTCACGTGGGGACACCGGCCCCAGGTAACCAAGGCATGTCGGGACCCAGCCCGGGTCCCCGGGACGGGTTTTTACCCCAGCCGCAGATCACCGGGTCCTGTCGGGTCCCCGGCCCGGGTCCCCTGGACAGGTCGATAACCCGGCCCCAGGTCACCCGGTCATCTCGCGCACCCGGCCTGGTTCCCAGGTTCCGATGACCACCCCGGCACCAGGACCCCGGGTCACATGGGGACACCGGCCCCAGGTGACCGGGTCACGTGGGGTCACCGGCCCCAGGTCAGCGGGTCACGTGGGGACCCCGGACCCAGGTGACCGGGTCACGTGGGGACACCGGCCCCAGGTAACCGGGTCATACCGAGTCCCCGGACCCAGGTCACCGGGTCAGTTCGGGACCCCGGACCCAGGTCGGGTCATGTCACGTCCCATGCCCGGGTCCCCGGGTTGGATTTTTACCCAGGCCCCGGGTCACAGGGTCATGTCGGGTCAACGGCCTGGGTACAAGGGTCTGGTGACCACCCCGACCCCAGGTCCCCGGGTCATGACGGGACACCGGACCAGGTCCCCGAGTCCGGTCGACACCACAGCCCCAGGTCACCGGGTCATGTCGGGACCCAGCCCGGGTCCCCGGGACGGGTTTTTACCCCAGCCGCAGATCACCGGGTCCTGTCGGGTACCCGGGTCGGGTCCCCTGGACAGGTCGGCACCCCGGCCCCGGGTCACGGGGTCATGTCGGGTCGCTGTCCCGGGTACCAGTGTCAGGTGACCACCCCGGCCCCGGGAGACGGAGTCATACCGGGTCCCCGGCCCGGGTCCCCGGGTTGCATCGGGACAAAAGCACCGGATCACTGGATCACGTGGGGGCCCGGGCCCGGGTCCCCGGGTTGCATCGGGACACCAGCGAAGGACCACCGGGTCCTGTCGGGTCCCCGGCCCGGGTCCCCTGGACAGGTCGTTAACCCGGCCCCAGGTCACCGGGTCGTGTCGGGTAACCGGCCTGGTTTCCAGGTTCCGGTGACCACCCCGGCACCAGGACCCCGGGTCCCGTGGGGACCCCGGCCCCAGGTGACCGGGTCACGCGGGGTCACCGGCCCCAGGTCAGCGGGTCACGTGGGGTCACCGGCCCCAGGTCAGCGGGTCACGTGGGGACACCGGCCCCAGGTCACCGCGTCAGGTCGGGACCCCGAACCCAGGTCCACGAGTCCGTCGACACCACAGCCCCGGGTCACCAAGTCGTGTCGGGTAACCGGCCTGGTTCCCAGGTTCCGATGACCACCCCGGCACCAGGACCCCGGGTCACGTGGGGACACCGGCCCCAGGTGACCGGGTCACGTGGGGTCACCGGCCCCAGGTGACCCGGTCACGTGGGGTCACCGGCACCAGGTGACCGGGTCACGTGGGGACACCGGCCCCAGGTGACCGGGTCACGTGGGGTCACCGGCACCAGGTGACCGGGTCACGTGGGGTCACCGGCCCCAGGTGACCTGGTCACGTGGGGTCACCGGCCCCAGGTGTTCGGGTCACGTGGGGTCACCGGCCCCAGGTGACCGGGTCACGTGGGGTCACCGGCCCCAGGTGACCGGGTCACGTGGGGTCACCGGCCCCAGGTCAGCGGGTCACGTGGGGTCACCGGCCCCAGGTGACCGGGTCACGTGGGGTCACCGGCCCCAGGTGACCGGGTCACGTGGGTTCACCGGCCCCAGGTGACCGGGTCACGTGGGGTCACCGGCCCCAGGTGACCGGGTCACGTGGGGACACCGGCCCCAGGTGACCGGGTCACGTGGTGTCACCGGCCCCAGGTGACCGGGTCACGTGGGGACACCGGCCCCAGGTGACCGGGTCACGTGGGGTCACCGGCCCCAGGTGACCGGGTCACGTGGTGTCACCGGCCCCAGGTGACCGGGTCACGTGGGGTCACCGGCCCCAGGTGACCGGGTCACGTGGGGTCACCGGCCCCAGGTGACCGGGTCACGTGGGGTCACCGGACCCAGGTCAGCGGGTCACGTGGGGACACCGGCCCCAGGTAACCGGGTCATACCGAGTCCCCGGACCCAGGTCACCGGGTGAGTTCGGGACCCCGGACCCAGGTCGGGTCATGTCACGTCCCATGCCCGGGTCCCCGGGTTGGATTTTTACCCAGGCCCCGGGTCACAGGGTCATGTCGGGTCAACGGCCTGGGTAGAAGGGTCTGGTCACCACCCCGACCCCAGGTCCCCGGGTCATGACGGGACACCGGACCAGGTCCCCGAGTCCGGTCGACACCACAGCCCCAGGTCACCGGGTCATGTCGGGACCCAGCCCGGGTCCCCGGGACGGGTTTTTACCCCAGCCGCAGATCACCGGGTCCTGTCGGGTACCCGGGTCGGGTCCCCTGGACAGGTCGGCACCCCGGCCCCGGGTCACGGGGTCATGTCGAGTCGCTGTCCCGGGTACCAGTGTCAGGTGACCACCCCGGCCCCGGGAGACGGAGTCATACCGGGTCCCCGGCCCAGGTCCCCGGGTTGCATCGGGACAAAAGCACCGGATCACTGGATCACGTGGGGGCCCGGGCCCGGGTCCCCGGGTTGCATCGGGACACCAGGGAAGGACCACCGGGTCCTGTCGGGTCCCCGGCCCGGGTCCCCTGGACAGGTCGTTAACCCGGCCCCAGGTCACCGGGTCATGTCGCGCACCCGGCCTGGTTCCCAGGTTCCGGTGACCACCCCGGCACCAGGACCCCGGGTCACGTGGGGACACCGGCCCCAGGTGACCGGGTCACGTGGGGTCACCGGCACCAGGTGACCGGGTCACGTGGGGTCACCGGACCCAGGTGACCGGGTCACGTGGGGTCACCGGCCCCAGGTGACCCGGTCACGTGGGGTCACCGGCCCCAGGTGACCGGGTCACGTGGGGTCACCGGCCCCAGGTGACCGGGTCACGTGGGGTCACCGGCCCCAGGTGACCGGGTCACGTGGGGTCACCGGCCCCAGGTGACCTGGTCACGTGGGGTCACCGGCCCCAGGTGACCGGGTCACGTGGGGACACCGGCCCCAGGTGACCGGGTCACGTGGGGTCACCGGCCCCAGGTGACCGGGTCACGTGGGGTCACCGGCCCCAGGTGACCCGGTCACGTGGGGTCACCGGCCCCAGGTGACCGGGTCACGTGGGGACACCGGCCCCAGGTGACCGGGTCACGTGGGGTCACCGGCCCCAGGTGACCGGGTCACGTGGGGTCACCGGCCCCAGGTGACCGGGTCACGTGGGGTCACCGGCCCCAGGTGACCGGGTCACGTGGGGTCACCGGCCCCAGGTGACCGGGTCACGTGGGGTCACCGGCCCCAGGTGACCTGGTCACGTGGTGTCACCGGCCCCAGGTGACCGGGTCACGTGGGGTCACCGGCCCCAGGTGACCGGGTCACGTGGGGACACCGGCCCCAGGTCAGCGGGTCACGTTGGGACCCCGGACCCAGGTCAGCGGGTCACGTGGGGACACCGGCCCCAGGTAACCGGGTCATACCGAGTCCCCGGACCCAGGTCACCGGGTCAGTTCGGGACCCCGGACCCAGGTCGGGTCATGTCACGTCCCATGCCCGGGTCCCCGGGTTGGATTTTTACCCAGGCCCCGGGTCACAGGGTCATGTCGGGTCAACGGCCTGGGTACAAGGGTCTGGTGACCACCCCGACCCCAGGTCTCCAGGTCATGACGGGACACCGGACCAGGTCCCCGAGTCCGGTCGACACCACAGCCCCAGGTCACCGGGTCATGTCGGGACCCAGCCCGGGTCCCCGGGACGGGTTTTTACCCCAGCCGCAGATCACCGGGTCCTGTCGGGTCCCCGGCCCGGGTCCCCTGGACAGGTCGATAACCCGGCCCCAGGTCACCCGGTCATCTCGCGCACCCGGCCTGGTTCCCAGGTTCCGATGACCACCCCGGCACCAGGACCCCGGGTCACGTGGGGACACCGGCCCCAGGTGACCGGGTCACGTGGGGTCACCGGCCCCAGGTCATCGGGTCACGTGGGGACCCCGGCCCCAGGTGACCGGGTCACGTGGGGACCCCGGACCCAGGTAACCGGGTCATACCGAGTCCCCGGACCCAGGTCACCGGGTCAGTTCGGGACCCCGGACCCAGGTCGGGTCATGTCACGTCCCATGCCCGGGTCCCCGGGTTGGATTTTTACCCAGGCCCCGGGTCACAGGGTCATGTCGGGTCAACGGCCTGGGTACAAGGGTCTGGTGACCACCCCGACCCCAGGTCCCCGGGTCATGACGGGACACCGGACCAGGTCCCCGAGTCCGGTCGACACCACAGCCCCAGGTCACCGGGTCATGTCGGGACCCAGCCCGGGTCCCCGGGACGGGTTTTTACCCCAGCCGCAGATCACCGGGTCCTGTCGGGTACCCGGGTCGGGTCCCCTGGACAGGTCGGCACCCCGGCCCCGGGTCACGGGGTCATGTCGGGTCGCTGTCCCGGGTACCAGTGTCAGGTGACCACCCCGGCCCCGGGAGACGGAGTCATACCGGGTCCCCGGCCCAGGTCCCCGGGTTGCATCGGGACAAAAGCACCGGATCACTGGATCACGTGGGGGCCCGGGCCCGGGTCCCCGGGTTGCATCGGGACACCAGCGAAGGACCACCGGGTCCTGTCGGGTCCCCGGCCCGGGTCCCCTGGACAGGTCGTTAACCCGGCCCCAGGTCACCGGGTCATGTCGCGCACCCGGCCTGGTTCCCAGGTTCCGGTGACCACCCCGGCACCAGGACCCCGGGTCACGTGGGGACACCGGCCCCAGGTGACCGGGTCACGTGGGGACACCGGCCCCAGGTCATCGGGTCACGTGGGGTCACCGGCCCCAGGTGACCGGGTCACGTGGGGTCACCGGCACCAGGTGACCGGGTCACGTGGGGTCACCGGCCCCAGGTGACCTGGTCACGTGGGGTCACCGGCCCCAGGTGACCGGGTCACGTGGGGTCACCGGCCCCAGGTGACCGGGTCACGTGAGGTCACCGGCCCCAGGTGACCGGGTCACGTGGGGTCACCGGCCCCAGGTGACCGGGTCACGTGGGGTCACCGGCCCCAGGTGACCCGGTCACGTGGGGTCACCGGCCCCAGGTCAGCGGGTCACGTGGGGACACCGGCCCCAGGTCACCGCGTCAGGTCGGGACCCCGAACCCAGGTCCACGAGTCCGTCGACACCACAGCCCCGGGTCACCAAGTCGTGTCGGGTAACCGGCCTGGTTCCCAGGTTCCGATGACCACCCCGGCACCAGGACCCCGGGTCACGTGGGGACACCGGCCCCAGGTGACCGGGTCACGTGGGGTCACCGGCCCCAGGTGAC
Organism: Somateria mollissima; assembly: GCA_951411735.1. Lineage (NCBI taxonomy): Eukaryota > Metazoa > Chordata > Aves > Anseriformes > Anatidae > Somateria > Somateria mollissima. The sequence continues at coordinate 928,960 of CATOCB010000075.1, forward strand.
CCGGTCACGTGGGGTCACCGGCCCCAGGTGACCGGGTCACGTGGGGACACCGGCCCCAGGTGACCGGGTCACGTGGGGTCACCGGCACCAGGTGACCCGGTCACGTGGGGTCACCGGCCCCAGGTGACCTGGTCACGTGGGGTCACCGGACCCAGGTGACCGGGTCACGTGGGGTCACCGGCCCCAGGTGACCTGGTCACGTGGGGTCACCGGCCCCAGGTGACCGGGTCACGTGGGGTCACCGGCCCCAGGTGACCGGGTCACGTGGGGTCACCGGCCCCAGGTGACCGGGTCACGTGGGGTCACCGGCCCCAGGTGACCTGGTCACGTGGGGTCACCGGCCCCAGGTGACCGGGTCACGTGGGGACACCGGCCTCAGGTCAGCGGGTCACGTGGGGACCCCGGACCCAGGTCAGCGGGTCACGTGGGGACACCGGCCCCAGGTAACCGGGTCATACCGAGTCCCCGGACCCAGGTCACCGGGTCAGTTCGGGACCCCGGACCCAGGTCGGGTCATGTCACGTCCCATGCCCGGGTCCCCGGGTTGGATTTTTACCCAGGCCCCGGGTCACAGGGTCATGTCGGGTCAACGGCCTGGGTACAAGGGTCTGGTGACCACCCCGACCCCAGGTCCCCGGGTCATGACGGGACACCGGACCAGGTCCCCGAGTCCGGTCGACACCACAGCCCCAGGTCACCGGGTCATGTCGGGACCCAGCCCGGGTCCCCGGGACGGGTTTTTACCCCAGCCGCAGATCACCGGGTCCTGTCGGGTACCCGGGTCGGGTCCCCTGGACAGGTCGGCACCCCGGCCCCGGGTCACGGGGTCATGTCGGGTCGCTGTCCCGGGTACCAGTGTCAGGTGACCACCCCGGCCCCGGGAGACGGAGTCATACCGGGTCCCCGGCCCAGGTCCCCGGGTTGCATCGGGACAAAAGCACCGGATCACTGGATCACGTGGGGGCCCGGGCCCGGGTCCCCGGGTTGCATCGGGACACCAGCGAAGGACCACCGGGTCCTGTCGGGTCCCCGGCCCGGGTCCCCTGGACAGGTCGTTAACCCGGCCCCAGGTCACCGGGTCATGTCGCGCACCCGGCCTGGTTCCCAGGTTCCGGTGACCACCCCGGCACCAGGACCCCGGGTCACGTGGGGACACCGGCCCCAGGTGACCGGGTCACGTGGGGACACCGGCCCCAGGTCATCGGGTCACGTGGGGTCACCGGCCCCAGGTGACCGGGTCACGTGGGGTCACCGGCACCAGGTGACCGGGTCACGTGGGGTCACCGGCCCCAGGTGACCTGGTCACGTGGGGTCACCGGCCCCAGGTGACCGGGTCACGTGGGGTCACCGGCCCCAGGTGACCGGGTCACGTGAGGTCACCGGCCCCAGGTGACCGGGTCACGTGGGGTCACCGGCCCCAGGTGACCGGGTCACGTGGGGTCACCGGCCCCAGGTGACCCGGTCACGTGGGGTCACCGGCCCCAGGTCAGCGGGTCACGTGGGGACACCGGCCCCAGGTCACCGCGTCAGGTCGGGACCCCGAACCCAGGTCCACGAGTCCGTCGACACCACAGCCCCGGGTCACCAAGTCGTGTCGGGTAACCGGCCTGGTTCCCAGGTTCCGATGACCACCCCGGCACCAGGACCCCGGGTCACGTGGGGACACCGGCCCCAGGTGACCGGGTCACGTGGGGTCACCGGCCCCAGGTGACCCGGTCACGTGGGGTCACCGGCCCCAGGTGACCGGGTCACGTGGGGACACCGGCCCCAGGTGACCGGGTCACGTGGGGTCACCGGCACCAGGTGACCCGGTCACGTGGGGTCACCGGCCCCAGGTGACCTGGTCACGTGGGGTCACCGGACCCAGGTGACCGGGTCACGTGGGGTCACCGGCCCCAGGTGACCTGGTCACGTGGGGTCACCGGCCCCAGGTGACCGGGTCACGTGGGGTCACCGGCCCCAGGTGACCGGGTCACGTGGGGTCACCGGCCCCAGGTGACCGGGTCACGTGGGGTCACCGGCCCCAGGTGACCTGGTCACGTGGGGTCACCGGCCCCAGGTGACCGGGTCACGTGGGGACACCGGCCTCAGGTCAGCGGGTCACGTGGGGACCCCGGACCCAGGTCAGCGGGTCACGTGGGGACACCGGCCCCAGGTAACCGGGTCATACCGAGTCCCCGGACCCAGGTCACCGGGTCAGTTCGGGACCCCGGACCCAGGTCGGGTCATGTCACGTCCCATGCCCGGGTCCCCGGGTTGGATTTTTACCCAGGCCCCGGGTCACAGGGTCATGTCGGGTCAACGGCCTGGGTACAAGGGTCTGGTGACCACCCCGACCCCAGGTCTCCGGGTCATGACGGGACACCGGACCAGGTCCCCGAGTCCGGTCGACACCACAGCCCCAGGTCACCGGGTCATGTCGGGACCCAGCCCGGGTCCCCGGGACGGGTTTTTACCCCAGCCGCAGATCACCGGGTCCTGTCGGGTACCCGGGTCGGGTCCCCTGGACAGGTCGGCACCCCGGCCCCGGGTCACGGGGTCATGTCGGGTCGCTGTCCCGGGTACCAGTGTCAGGTGACCACCCCGGCCCCGGGAGACGGAGTCATACCGGGTCCCCGGCCCGGGTCCCCGGGTTGCATCGGGACAAAAGCACCGGATCACTGGATCACGTGGGGGCCCGGGCCCGGGTCCCCGGGTTGCATCGGGACACCAGCGAAGGACCACCGGGTCCTGTCGGGTCCCCGGCCCGGGTCCCCTGGACAGGTCGTTAACCCGGCCCCAGGTCACCGGGTCATGTCGCGCACCCGGCCTGGTTCCCACGTTCCGGTGACCACCCCGGCACCAGGACCCCGGGTCCCGTGGGGACCCCGGCCCCAGGTGACCGGGTCACGCGGGGTCACCGGCCCCAGGTCAGCGGGTCACGTGGGGTCACCGGCCCCAGGTCAGCGGGTCACGTGGGGACACCGGCCCCAGGTCACCGCGTCAGGTCGGGACCCCGAACCCAGGTCCACGAGTCCGTCGACACCACAGCCCCGGGTCACCGGGTCGTGTCGGGTAACCGGCCTGGTTCCCAGGTTCCGATGACCACCCCGGCACCAGGACCCCGGGTCACGTGGGGACACCGGCCCCAGGTGACCGGGTCACGTGGGGTCACCGGCCCCAGGTCAGCGGGTCACGTGGGGACCCCGGCCCCAGGTGACCGGGTCACGTGGGGTCACCGGCCCCAGGTGACCCGGTCACGTGGGGTCACCGGCCCCAGGTGACCTGGTCACGTGGGGTCACCGGACCCAGGTGACCGGGTCACGTGGGGTCACCGGCCCCAGGTGACCTGGTCACGTGGGGTCACCGGCCCCAGGTGACCGGGTCACGTGGGGTCACCGGCCCCAGGTGACCGGGTCACGTGGGGTCACCGGCCCCAGGTGACCGGGTCACGTGGGGTCACCGGCCCCAGGTGACCTGGTCACGTGGGGTCACCGGCCCCAGGTGACCGGGTCACGTGGGGACACCGGCCTCAGGTCAGCGGGTCACGTGGGGACCCCGGACCCAGGTCAGCGGGTCACGTGGGGACACCGGCCCCAGGTAACCGGGTCATACCGAGTCCCCGGACCCAGGTCACCGGGTCAGTTCGGGACCCCGGACCCAGGTCGGGTCATGTCACGTCCCATGCCCGGGTCCCCGGGTTGGATTTTTACCCAGGCCCCGGGTCACAGGGTCATGTCGGGTCAACGGCCTGGGTACAAGGGTCTGGTGACCACCCCGACCCCAGGTCTCCGGGTCATGACGGGACACCGGACCAGGTCCCCGAGTCCGGTCGACACCACAGCCCCAGGTCACCGGGTCATGTCGGGACCCAGCCCGGGTCCCCGGGACGGGTTTTTACCCCAGCCGCAGATCACCGGGTCCTGTCGGGTACCCGGGTCGGGTCCCCTGGACAGGTCGGCACCCCGGCCCCGGGTCACGGGGTCATGTCGGGTCGCTGTCCCGGGTACCAGTGTCAGGTGACCACCCCGGCCCCGGGAGACGGAGTCATACCGGGTCCCCGGCCCGGGTCCCCGGGTTGCATCGGGACAAAAGCACCGGATCACTGGAACACGTGGGGGCCCGGGCCCGGGTCCCCGGGTTGCATCGGGACACCAGCGAAGGACCACCGGGTCCTGTCGGGTCCCCGGCCCGGGTCCCCTGGACAGGTCGTTAACCCGGCCCCAGGTCACCGGGTCATGTCGCGCACCCGGCCTGGTTCCCACGTTCCGGTGACCACCCCGGCACCAGGACCCCGGGTCCCGTGGGGACCCCGGCCCCAGGTGACCGGGTCACGCGGGGTCACCGGCCCCAGGTCAGCGGGTCACGTGGGGTCACCGGCCCCAGGTCAGCGGGTCACGTGGGGACACCGGCCCCAGGTCACCGCGTCAGGTCGGGACCCCGAACCCAGGTCCACGAGTCCGTCGACACCACAGCCCCGGGTCACCGGGTCGTGTCGGGTAACCGGCCTGGTTCCCAGGTTCCGATGACCACCCCGGCACCAGGACTCTGGGTCACGTGGGGACACCGGCCCCAGGTGACCGGGTCACGTGGGGTCACCGGACCCAGGTGACCCGGTCACGTGGGGACACCGGCCCCAGGTGACCGGGTCACGTGGGGTCACCGGCCCCAGGTGACCCAGTCACGTGGGGTCACCGGCCCCAGGTGACCGGGTCACGTGGGGTCACCGGCCCCAGGTGACCGGGTCACGTGGGGTCACCGGCCCCAGGTGACCAGGTCACGTGGGGACACCGGCCCCAGGTGACCGGGTCACGTGGGGTCACCGGCCCCAGGTGACCGGGTCACGTGGGGTCACCGGCCCCAGGTCAGCGGGTCACGTGGGGTCACCGGCCCCAGGTGACCGGGTCACGTGGGGACACCGGCCCCAGGTGACCGGGTCACGTGGGGTCACCGGCCCCAGGTCAGCGGGTCACGTGGGGTCACCGGCCCAGGTGACCGGGTCACGTGGGGTCACCGGCCCCAGGTGACCGGGTCACGTGGGGTCACCGGCCCCAGGTGACCGGGTCACGTGGGGTCACCGGCCCCAGGTGACCGGGTCACGTGGGGACACCGGCCCCAGGTGACCGGGTCACGTGGGGTCACCGGCCCCAGGTGACCGGGTCACGTGGGGTCACCGGCCCCAGGTGACCGGGTCACGTGGGGACACCGGCCCCAGGTCACCGGGTCACGTGGGGTCACCGGCCCCAGGTGACCGGGTCACGTGGGGTCACCGGCCCCAGGTCAGCGGGTCACGTGGGGACACCGGCCCCAGGTAACCAAGGCATGTCGAGACCCAGCCCGGGTCCCCGGGACGGGTTTTTACCCCAGCCGCAGATCACCGGGTCCTGTCGGGTCCCCGGCCCGGGTCCCCTGGACAGGTCGATAACCCGGCCCCAGGTCACCCGGTCATCTCGCGCACCCGGCCTGGTTCCCAGGTTCCGATGACCACCCCGGCACCAGGACCCCGGGTCACGTGGGGACACCGGCCCCAGGTGACCGGGTCACGTGGGGTCACCGGCCCCAGGTCAGCGGGTCACGTGAGGACCCCGGCCCCAGGTGACCAGGTCACGTGTGGACCCCGGACCCAGGTAACCGGGTCATACCGAGTCCCCGGACCCAGGTCACCGGGTCAGTTCGGGACCCCGGACCCAGGTCGGGTCATGTCACGTCCCATGCCCGGGTCCCCGGGTTGGATTTTTACCCAGGCCCCGGGTCACAGGGTCATGTCGGGTCAACGGCCTGGGTACAAGGGTCTGGTGACCACCCCGACCCCAGGTCCCCGGGTCATGACGGGACACCGGACCAGGTCCCCGAGTCCGGTCGACACCACAGCCCCAGGTCACCGGGTCATGTCGGGACCCAGCCCGGGTCCCCGGGACGGGTTTTTACCCCAGCCGCAGATCACCGGGTCCTGTCGGGTACCCGGGTCGGGTCCCCTGGACAGGTCGGCACCCCGGCCCCGGGAGACGGAGTCATACCGGGTCCCCGGCCCAGGTCCCCGGGTTGCATCGGGACAAAAGCACCGGATCACTGGATCACGTGGGGGCCCGGGCCCGGGTCCCCGGGTTGCATCGGGACACCAGCGAAGGACCACCGGGTCCTGTCGGGTCCCCGGCCCGGGTCCCCTGGACAGGTCGTTAACCCGGCCCCAGGTCACCGGGTCGTGTCGGGTAACCGGCCTGGTTCCCAGGTTCCGGTGACCACCCCGGCACCAGGACCCCGGGTCCCGTGGGGACCCCGGCCCCAGGTGACCGGGTCACGTGGGGTCACCGGCCCCAGGTCAGCGGGTCACGTGGGGTCACCGGCCCCAGGTCAGCGGGTCACGTGGGGACACCGGCCCCAGGTCACCGCGTCAGGTCGGGACCCCGAACCCAGGTCCACGAGTCCGTCGACACCACAGCCCCGGGTCACCAAGTCGTGTCGGGTAACCGGCCTGGTTCCCAGGTTCTGATGACCACCCCGGCACCAGGACCCCGGGTCACGTGGGGACACCGGCCCCAGGTGACCGGGTCACGTGGGGTCACCGGCCCCAGGTGACCGGGTCACGTGGGGTCACCGGCACCAGGTGACCGGGTCACGTGGGGACACCGGCCCCAGGTGACCGGGTCACGTGGGGTCACCGGCACCAGGTGACTGGGTCACGTGGGGTCACCGGCCCCAGGTGACCTGGTCACGTGGGGTCACCGGACCCAGGTGACCGGGTCACGTGGGGTCACCGGCCCCAGGTGACCGGGTCACGTGGGGTCACCGGCCCCAGGTGACCGGGTCATGTGGGGTCACCGGCCCCAGGTGACCGGGTCACGTGGGGACACCGGCCCCAGGTGACCGGGTCACGTGGGGTCACCGGCCCCAGGTGACCTGGTCACGTGGGGTCACCGGCCCCAGGTGACCGGGTCACGTGGGGTCACCGGCCCCAGGTGACCGGGTCACGTGGGGTCACTGGACCCAGGTCAGCGGGTCACGTGGGGACACCGGCCCCAGGTAACCGGGTCATACCGAGTCCCCGGACCCAGGTCACCGGGTGAGTTCGGGACCCCGGACCCAGGTCGGGTCATGTCACGTCCCATGCCCGGGTCCCCGGGTTGGATTTTTACCCAGGCCCCGGGTCACAGGGTCATGTCGGGTCAACGGCCTGGGTACAAGGGTCTGGTGACCACCCCGACCCCAGGTCCCCGGGTCATGACGGGACACCGGACCAGGTCCCCGAGTCCGGTCGACACCACAGCCCCAGGTCACCGGGTCATGTCGGGACCCAGCCCGGGTCCCCGGGACGGGTTTTTACCCCAGCCGCAGATCACCGGGTCCTGTCGGGTACCCGGGTCGGGTCCCCTGGACAGGTCGGCACCCCGGCCCCGGGTCACGGGGTCATGTCGAGTCGCTGTCCCGGGTACCAGTGTCAGGTGACCACCCCGGCCCCGGGAGACGGAGTCATACCGGGTCCCCGGCCCAGGTCCCCGGGTTGCATCGGGACAAAAGCACCGGATCACTGGATCACGTGGGGGCCCGGGCCCGGGTCCCCGGGTTGCATCGGGACACCAGCGAAGGACCACTGGGTCCTGTCGGGTCCCCGGCCCGGGTCCCCTGGAAAGGTCGTTAACCCGGCCCCAGGTCACCGGGTCATGTCGCGCACCCGGCCTGGTTCCCAGGTTCCGGTGACCACCCCGGCACCAGGACCCCGGGTCACGTGGGGACACCGGCCCCAGGTGACCGGGTCACGTGGGGACACCGGCCCCAGGTCATCGGGTCACGTGGGGTCACCGGCACCAGGTGACCGGGTCACGTGGGGTCACCGGCCCCAGGTGACCTGGTCACGTGGGGTCACCGGCCCCAGGTGACCGGGTCACGTGGGGTCACCGGCCCCAGGTGACCGGGTCACGTGAGGTCACCGGCCCCAGGTGACCGGGTCACGTGGGGTCACCGGCCCCAGGTGACCGGGTCACGTGGGGTCACCGGCCCCAGGTGACCCGGTCACGTGGGGTCACCGGCCCCAGGTGACCGGGTCATGTGGGGACACCGGCCCCAGGTGACCGGGTCACGTGGGGTCACCGGCCCCAGGTGACCGGGTCACGTGGGGTCACCGGCCCCAGGTGACCGGGTCACGTGGGGTCACCGGCCCCAGGTGACCGGGTCACGTGGGGTCACCGGCCCCAGGTGACCGGGTCACGTGGGGTCACCGGCCCCAGGTGACTGGGTCACGTGGGGTCACCGGCCCCAGGTGACCGGGTCACGTGGGGACACCGGCCCCAGGTCAGCGGGTCACGTGGGGTCACCGGCCCCAGGTGACCGGGTCACGTGGGGTCACCGGCCCCAGGTGACCTGGTCACGTGGGGTCACCGGCCCCAGGTGACCGGGTCACGTGGGGTCACCGGCCCCAGGTCAGCGGGTCACGTGGGGACACCGGCCTCAGGTCAGCGGGTCACGTGGGGACCCCGGACCCAGGTCAGCGGGTCACGTGGGGACACCGGCCCCAGGTAACCGGGTCATACCGAGTCCCCGGACCCAGGTCACCGGGTCAGTTCGGGACCCCGGACCCAGGTCGGGTCATGTCACGTCCCATGCCCGGGTCCCCGGGTTGGATTTTTACCCAGGCCCCGGGTCACAGGGTCATGTCGGGTCAACGGCCTGGGTACAAGGGTCTGGTGACCACCCCGACCCCAGGTCTCCGGGTCATGACGGGACACCGGACCAGGTCCCCGAGTCCGGTCGACACCACAGCCCCAGGTCACCGGGTCATGTCGGGACCCAGCCCGGGTCCCCGGGACGGGTTTTTACCCCAGCCGCAGATCACCGGGTCCTGTCGGGTACCCGGGTCGGGTCCCCTGGACAGGTCGGCACCCCGGCCCCGGGTCACGGGGTCATGTCGGGTCGCTGTCCCGGGTACCAGTGTCAGGTGACCACCCCGGCCCCGGGAGACGGAGTCATACCGGGTCCCCGGCCCGGGTCCCCGGGTTGCATCGGGACAAAAGCACCGGATCACTGGATCACGTGGGGGCCCGGGCCCGGGTCCCCGGGTTGCATCGGGACACCAGCGAAGGACCACCGAGTCCTGTCAGGTCCCCGGCCCGGGTCCCCTGGACAGGTCGTTAACCCGGCCCCAGGTCACCGGGTCATGTCGCGCACCCGGCCTGGTTCCCACGTTCCGGTGACCACCCCGGCACCAGGACCCCGGGTCCCGTGGGGACCCCGGCCCCAGGTGACCGGGTCACGCGGGGTCACCGGCCCCAGGTGACCGGGTCACGTGGGGTCACCGGCCCCAGGTCAGCGGGTCACGTGGGGACACCGGCCCCAGGTCAGCGGGTCACGTGGGGACACCGGCCCCAGGTCACCGCGTCAGGTCGGGACCCTGAACCCAGGTCCACGAGTCCGTCGACACCACAGCCCCGGGTCACCGGGTCCTGTCGGGTAACCGGCCTGGTTCCCAGGTTCCGATGACCACCCCGGCACCAGGACTCTGGGTCACGTGGGGACACCGGCCCCAGGTGACCGGGTCACGTGGGGTCACCGGCCCCAGGTGACCGGGTCACGTGGGGTCACCGGCCCCAGGTGACCGGGTCACGTGGGGTCAGCGGCCCCAGGTGACCGGGTCACGTGGGTACACCGGCCCCAGGTGACCGGGTCACGTGGGGTCACCGGCCCCAGGTCAGCGGGTCACGTGGGGTCACCGGCCCCAGGTGACCGGGTCACGTGGGGACACCGGCCCCAGGTGACCGGGTCACGTGGGGTCACCGGCCCCAGGTCAGCGGGTCACGTGGGGACACCGGCCCCAGGTCACCGGGTCACGTGGGGTCACCGGCCCCAGGTCAGAGGGTCACGTGGAGACCCCGGACCCAGGTCACCTGGTCATGTCGGGACCCAGCCTGGGTCCCCGGGACGGGTTTTTACCCCAGCCGCAGATCACCGGGTCCTATCGGGTATCCGGGTCGGGTCCCCTGGACAGGTCGGCACCCCGGCCCCGGGTCACGGGGTCATGTCGGGTCGCTGTCCCGGGTACCAGTGTCAGGTGACCACCCCGGCCCCGGGAGACGGAGTCATACCGGGTCCCCGGCCCGGGTCCCCGGGTTGCATCGGGACACCAGCGAAGGACCACCGGGTCCTGTCGGGTCCCCGGCCCGGGTCCCCTGGACAGGTCGTTAACCCGGCCCCAGGTCACCGGGTCGTGTCGGGTAACCGGCCTGGTTTCCAGGTTCCGGTGACCACCCCGGCACCAGGACCCCGGGTCCCGTGGGGACCCCGGCCCCAGGTGACCGGGTCACGCGGGGTCACCGGCCCCAGGTCAGCGGGTCACGTGGGGTCACCGGCCCCAGGTCAGCGGGTCACGTGGGGACACCGGCCCCAGGTCACCGCGTCAGGTCGGGACCCCGAACCCAGGTCCACGAGTCCGTCGACACCACAGCCCCGGGTCACCAAGTCGTGTCGGGTAACCGGCCTGGTTCCCAGGTTCCGATGACCACCCCGGCACCAGGACCCCGGGTCACGTGGGGACACCGGCCCCAGGTGACCGGGTCACGTGGGGTCACCGGCCCCAGGTGACCCGGTCACATGGGGTCACCGGCCCCAGGTGACCGGGTCACGTGGGGACACCGGCCCCAGGTGACCGGGTCACGTGGGGTCACCGGCACCAGGTGACTGGGTCACGTGGGGTCACCGGCCCCAGGTGACCTGGTCACGTGGGGTCACCGGCCCCAGGTGACCGGGTCACGTGGGGTCACCGGCCCCAGGTGACCGGGTCACGTGGGGTCACCGGCCCCAGGTGACCGGGTCACGTGGGGTCACCGGCCCCAGGTGACCGGGTCACGTGGGGACACCGGCCCCAGGTGACCGGGTCACGTGGGGTCACCGGCCCCAGGTGACCGGGTCACGTGGGGTCACCGGCCCCAGGTGACCTGGTCACGTGGGGTCACCGGCCCCAGGTGACCGGGTCACGTGGGGTCACCGGCCCCAGGTGACCTGGTCACGTGGGGTCACCGGCCCCAGGTGACCGGGTCACGTGGGGTCACCGGCCCCAGGTGACCGGGTCACGTGGGGTCACTGGACCCAGGTCAGCGGGTCACGTGGGGACACCGGCCCCAGGTAACCGGGTCATACCGAGTCCCCGGACCCAGGTCACCGGGTGAGTTCGGGACCCCGGACCCAGGTCGGGTCATGTCACGTCCCATGCCCGGGTCCCCGGGTTGGATTTTTACCCAGGCCCCGGGTCACAGGGTCATGTCGGGTCAACGGCCTGGGTACAAGGGTCTGGTGACCACCCCGACCCCAGGTCCCCGGGTCATGACGGGACACCGGACCAGGTCCCCGAGTCCGGTCGACACCACAGCCCCAGGTCACCGGGTCATGTCGGGACCCAGCCCGGGTCCCCGGGACGGGTTTTTACCCCAGCCGCAGATCACCGGGTCCTGTCGGGTACCCGGGTCGGGTCCCCTGGACAGGTCGGCACCCCGGCCCCGGGTCACGGGGTCATGTCGAGTCGCTGTCCCGGGTACCAGTGTCAGGTGACCACCCCGGCCCCGGGAGACGGAGTCATACCGGGTCCCCGGCCCAGGTCCCCGGGTTGCATCGGGACAAAAGCACCGGATCACTGGATCACGTGGGGGCCCGGGCCCGGGTCCCCGGGTTGCATCGGGACACCAGCGAAGGACCACTGGGTCCTGTCGGGTCCCCGGCCCGGGTCCCCTGGAAAGGTCGTTAACCCGGCCCCAGGTCACCGGGTCATGTCGCGCACCCGGCCTGGTTCCCAGGTTCCGGTGACCACCCCGGCACCAGGACCCCGGGTCACGTGGGGACACCGGCCCCAGGTGACCGGGTCACGTGGGGACACCGGCCCCAGGTCATCGGGTCACGTGGGGTCACCGGCCCCAGGTGACCGGGTCACGTGGGGTCACCGGACCCAGGTGACCGGGTCACGTGGGGTCACCGGCCCCAGGTGACCGGGTCACGTGGGGTCACCGGCACCAGGTGACCGGGTCACGTGGGGTCACCGGACCCAGGTGACCGGGTCACGTGGGGTCACCGGCCCCAGGTGACCCGGTCACGTGGGGTCACCGGCCCCAGGTGACCGGGTCACGTGTGGTCACCGGCCCCAGGTGACCGGGTCACGTGGGGTCACCGGCCCCAGGTGACCGGGTCACGTGGGGTCACCGGCCCCAGGTGACCCGGTCACGTGGGGTCACCGGCCCCAGGTGACCGGGTCACGTGGGGACACCGGCCCCAGGTGACCGGGTCACGTGGGGTCACCGGCCCCAGGTGACCGGGTCACGTGGGGTCACCGGCCCCAGGTGACCCGGTCACGTGGGGTCACCGGCCCCAGGTGACCGGGTCACGTGGGGACACCGGCCCCAGGTGACCGGGTCACGTGGGGTCACCGGCCCCAGGTGACCGGGTCACGTGGGGTCACCGGCCCCAGGTGACCGGGTCACGTGGGGTCACCGGCCCCAGGTGACCGGGTCACGTGGGGTCACCGGCCCCAGGTGACCGGGTCACGTGGGGTCACCGGCCCCAGGTGACCGGGTCACGTGGGGTCACCGGCCCCAGGTGACCTGGTCACGTGGTGTCACCGGCCCCAGGTGACCGGGTCACGTGGGGTCACCGGCCCCAGGTGACCGGGTCACGTGGGGACACCGGCCCCAGGTCAGCGGGTCACGTTGGGACCCCGGACCCAGGTCAGCGGGTCACGTGGGGACACCGGCCCCAGGTAACCGGGTCATACCGAGTCCCCGGACCCAGGTCACCGGGTCAGTTCGGGACCCCGGACCCAGGTCGGGTCATGTCACGTCCCATGCCCGGGTCCCCGGGTTGGATTTTTACCCAGGCCCCGGGTCACAGGGTCATGTCGGGTCAACGGCCTGGGTACAAGGGTCTGGTGACCACCCCGACCCCAGGTCTCCAGGTCATGACGGGACACCGGACCAGGTCCCCGAGTCCGGTCGACACCACAGCCCCAGGTCACCGGGTCATGTCGGGACCCAGCCCGGGTCCCCGGGACGGGTTTTTACCCCAGCCGCAGATCACCGGGTCCTGTCGGGTCCCCGGCCCGGGTCCCCTGGACAGGTCGATAACCCGGCCCCAGGTCACCCGGTCATCTCGCGCACCCGGCCTGGTTCCCAGGTTCCGATGACCACCCCGGCACCAGGACCCCGGGTCACGTGGGGACACCGGCCCCAGGTGACCGGGTCACGTGGGGTCACCGGCCCCAGGTCATCGGGTCACGTGGGGACCCCGGCCCCAGGTGACCGGGTCACGTGGGGACCCCGGACCCAGGTAACCGGGTCATACCGAGTCCCCGGACCCAGGTCACCGGGTCAGTTCGGGACCCCGGACCCAGGTCGGGTCATGTCACGTCCCATGCCCGGGTCCCCGGGTTGGATTTTTACCCAGGCCCCGGGTCACAGGGTCATGTCGGGTCAACGGCCTGGGTACAAGGGTCTGGTGACCACCCCGACCCCAGGTCCCCGGGTCATGACGGGACACCGGACCAGGTCCCCGAGTCCGGTCGACACCACAGCCCCAGGTCACCGGGTCATGTCGGGACCCAGCCCGGGTCCCCGGGACGGGTTTTTACCCCAGCCGCAGATCACCGGGTCCTGTCGGGTACCCGGGTCGGGTCCCCTGGACAGGTCGGCACCCCGGCCCCGGGTCACGGGGTCATGTCGGGTCGCTGTCCCGGGTACCAGTGTCAGGTGACCACCCCGGCCCCGGGAGACGGAGTCATACCGGGTCCCCGGCCCGGGTCCCCGGGTTGCATCGGGACAAAAGCACCGGATCACTGGATCACGTGGGGGCCCGGGCCCGGGTCCCCGGGTTGCATCGGGACACCAGCGAAGGACCACCGAGTCCTGTCAGGTCCCCGGCCCGGGTCCCCTGGACAGGTCGTTAACCCGGCCCCAGGTCACCGGGTCATGTCGCGCACCCGGCCTGGTTCCCACGTTCCGGTGACCACCCCGGCACCAGGACCCCGGGTCCCGTGGGGACCCCGGCCCCAGGTGACCGGGTCACGCGGGGTCACCGGCCCCAGGTGACCGGGTCACGTGGGGTCACCGGCCCCAGGTCAGCGGGTCACGTGGGGACACCGGCCCCAGGTCACCGCGTCAGGTCGGGACCCTGAACCCAGGTCCACGAGTCCGTCGACACCACAGCCCCGGGTCACCGGGTCCTGTCGGGTAACCGGCCTGGTTCCCAGGTTCCGATGACCACCCCGGCACCAGGACTCTGGGTCACGTGGGGACACCGGCCCCAGGTGACCGGGTCACGTGGGGTCACCGGCCCCAGGTGACCGGGTCACGTGGGGTCACCGGCCCCAGGTGACCGGGTCACGTGGGGTCACCGGCCCCAGGTGACCGGGTCACGTGGGGTCAGCGGCCCCAGGTGACCGGGTCACGTGGGTACACCGGCCCCAGGTGACCGGGTCACGTGGGGTCACCGGCCCCAGGTCAGCGGGTCACGTGGGGTCACCGGCCCCAGGTGACCGGGTCACGTGGGGACACCGGCCCCAGGTGACCGGGTCACGTGGGGTCACCGGCCCCAGGTCAGCGGGTCACGTGGGGACACCGGCCCCAGGTCACCGGGTCACGTGGGGTCACCGGCCCCAGCTCAGAGGGTCACGTGGAGACCCCGGACCCAGGTCACCTGGTCATGTCGGGACCCAGCCTGGGTCCCCGGGACGGGTTTTTACCCCAGCCGCAGATCACCGGGTCCTATCGGGTATCCGGGTCGGGTCCCCTGGACAGGTCGGCACCCCGGCCCCGGGTCACGGGGTCATGTCGGGTCGCTGTCCCGGGTACCAGTGTCAGGTGACCACCCCGGCCCCGGGAGACGGAGTCATACCGGGTCCCCGGCCCGGGTCCCCGGGTTGCATCGGGACACCAGCGAAGGACCACCGGGTCCTGTCGGGTCCCCGGCCCGGGTCCCCTGGACAGGTCGTTAACCCGGCCCCAGGTCACCGGGTCGTGTCGGGTAACCGGCCTGGTTTCCAGGTTCCGGTGACCACCCCGGCACCAGGACCCCGGGTCCCGTGGGGACCCCGGCCCCAGGTGACCGGGTCACGCGGGGTCACCGGCCCCAGGTCAGCGGGTCACGTGGGGTCACCGGCCCCAGGTCAGCGGGTCACGTGGGGACACCGGCCCCAGGTCACCGCGTCAGGTCGGGACCCCGAACCCAGGTCCACGAGTCCGTCGACACCACAGCCCCGGGTCACCAAGTCGTGTCGGGTAACCGGCCTGGTTCCCAGGTTCCGATGACCACCCCGGCACCAGGACCCCGGGTCACGTGGGGACACCGGCCCCAGGTGACCGGGTCACGTGGGGTCACCGGCCCCAGGTGACCCGGTCACATGGGGTCACCGGCCCCAGGTGACCGGGTCACGTGGGGACACCGGCCCCAGGTGACCGGGTCACGTGGGGTCACCGGCACCAGGTGACTGGGTCACGTGGGGTCACCGGCCCCAGGTGACCTGGTCACGTGGGGTCACCGGCCCCAGGTGACCGGGTCACGTGGGGTCACCGGCCCCAGGTGACCGGGTCACGTGGGGTCACCGGCCCCAGGTGACCGGGTCACGTGGGGTCACCGGCCCCAGGTGACCGGGTCACGTGGGGACACCGGCCCCAGGTGACCGGGTCACGTGGGGTCACCGGCCCCAGGTGACCGGGTCACGTGGGGTCACCGGCCCCAGGTGACCTGGTCACGTGGGGTCACCGGCCCCAGGTGACCGGGTCACGTGGGGTCACCGGCCCCAGGTGACCTGGTCACGTGGGGTCACCGGCCCCAGGTGACCGGGTCACGTGGGGTCACCGGCCCCAGGTGACCGGGTCACGTGGGGTCACTGGACCCAGGTCAGCGGGTCACGTGGGGACACCGGCCCCAGGTAACCGGGTCATACCGAGTCCCCGGACCCAGGTCACCGGGTGAGTTCGGGACCCCGGACCCAGGTCGGGTCATGTCACGTCCCATGCCCGGGTCCCCGGGTTGGATTTTTACCCAGGCCCCGGGTCACAGGGTCATGTCGGGTCAACGGCCTGGGTACAAGGGTCTGGTGACCACCCCGACCCCAGGTCCCCGGGTCATGACGGGACACCGGACCAGGTCCCCGAGTCCGGTCGACACCACAGCCCCAGGTCACCGGGTCATGTCGGGACCCAGCCCGGGTCCCCGGGACGGGTTTTTACCCCAGCCGCAGATCACCGGGTCCTGTCGGGTACCCGGGTCGGGTCCCCTGGACAGGTCGGCACCCCGGCCCCGGGTCACGGGGTCATGTCGAGTCGCTGTCCCGGGTACCAGTGTCAGGTGACCACCCCGGCCCCGGGAGACGGAGTCATACCGGGTCCCCGGCCCAGGTCCCCGGGTTGCATCGGGACAAAAGCACCGGATCACTGGATCACGTGGGGGCCCGGGCCCGGGTCCCCGGGTTGCATCGGGACACCAGCGAAGGACCACTGGGTCCTGTCGGGTCCCCGGCCCGGGTCCCCTGGAAAGGTCGTTAACCCGGCCCCAGGTCACCGGGTCATGTCGCGCACCCGGCCTGGTTCCCAGGTTCCGGTGACCACCCCGGCACCAGGACCCCGGGTCACGTGGGGACACCGGCCCCAGGTGACCGGGTCACGTGGGGACACCGGCCCCAGGTCATCGGGTCACGTGGGGTCACCGGCCCCAGGTGACCGGGTCACGTGGGGTCACCGGACCCAGGTGACCGGGTCACGTGGGGTCACCGGCCCCAGGTGACCGGGTCACGTGGGGTCACCGGCACCAGGTGACCGGGTCACGTGGGGTCACCGGCCCCAGGTGACCGGGTCACGTGGGGTCACCGGCCCCAGGTGACCCGGTCACGTGGGGTCACCGGCCCCAGGTGACCGGGTCACGTGGGGTCACCGGCCCCAGGTGACCGGGTCACGTGGGGTCACCGGCCCCAGGTGACCGGGTCACGTGGGGTCACCGGCCCCAGGTGACCCGGTCACGTGGGGTCACCGGCCCCAGGTGACCGGGTCACGTGGGGACACCGGCCCCAGGTGACCGGGTCACGTGGGGTCACCGGCCCCAGGTGACCGGGTCACGTGGGGTCACCGGCCCCAGGTGACCCGGTCACGTGGGGTCACCGGCCCCAGGTGACCGGGTCACGTGGGGACACCGGCCCCAGGTGACCGGGTCACGTGGGGTCACCGGCCCCAGGTGACCGGGTCACGTGGGGTCACCGGCCCCAGGTGACCGGGTCACGTGGGGTCACCGGCCCCAGGTGACCGGGTCACGTGGGGTCACCGGCCCCAGGTGACCGGGTCACGTGGGGTCACCGGCCCCAGGTGACCGGGTCACGTGGGGTCACCGGCCCCAGGTGACCTGGTCACGTGGTGTCACCGGCCCCAGGTGACCGGGTCACGTGGGGTCACCGGCCCCAGGTGACCGGGTCACGTGGGGACACCGGCCCCAGGTCAGCGGGTCACGTTGGGACCCCGGACCCAGGTCAGCGGGTCACGTGGGGACACCGGCCCCAGGTAACCGGGTCATACCGAGTCCCCGGACCCAGGTCACCGGGTCAGTTCGGGACCCCGGACCCAGGTCGGGTCATGTCACGTCCCATGCCCGGGTCCCCGGGTTGGATTTTTACCCAGGCCCCGGGTCACAGGGTCATGTCGGGTCAACGGCCTGGGTACAACGGTCTGGTGACCACCCCGACCCCAGGTCTCCAGGTCATGACGGGACACCGGACCAGGTCCCCGAGTCCGGTCGACACCACAGCCCCAGGTCACCGGGTCATGTCGGGACCCAGCCCGGGTCCCCGGGACGGGTTTTTACCCCAGCCGCAGATCACCGGGTCCTGTCGGGTCCCCGGCCCGGGTCCCCTGGACAGGTCGATAACCCGGCCCCAGGTCACCCGGTCATCTCGCGCACCCGGCCTGGTTCCCAGGTTCCGATGACCACCCCCGGCACCAGGACCCCGGGTCACGTGGGGACACCGGCCCCAGGTGACCGGGTCACGTGGGGTCACCGGCCCCAGGTCATCGGGTCACGTGGGGACCCCGGCCCCAGGTGACCGGGTCACGTGGGGACCCCGGACCCAGGTAACCGGGTCATACCGAGTCCCCGGACCCAGGTCACCGGGTCAGTTCGGGACCCCGGACCCAGGTCGGGTCATGTCACGTCCCATGCCCGGGTCCCCGGGTTGGATTTTTACCCAGGCCCCGGGTCACAGGGTCATGTCGGGTCAACGGCCTGGGTACAAGGGTCTGGTGACCACCCCGACCCCAGGTCCCCGGGTCATGACGGGACACCGGACCAGGTCCCCGAGTCCGGTCGACACCACAGCCCCAGGTCACCGGGTCATGTCGGGACCCAGCCCGGGTCCCCGGGACGGGTTTTTACCCCAGCCGCAGATCACCGGGTCCTGTCGGGTACCCGGGTCGGGTCCCCTGGACAGGTCGGCACCCCGGCCCCGGGTCACGGGGTCATGTCGGGTCGCTGTCCCGGGTACCAGTGTCAGGTGACCACCCCGGCCCCGGGAGACGGAGTCATACCGGGTCCCCGGCCCAGGTCCCCGGGTTGCATCGGGACAAAAGCACCGGATCACTGGATCACGTGGGGGCCCGGGCCCGGGTCCCCGGGTTGCATCGGGACACCAGCGAAGGACCACCGGGTCCTGTCGGGTCCCCGGCCCGGGTCCCCTGGACAGGTCGTTAACCCGGCCCCAGGTCACCGGGTCATGTCGCGCACCCGGCCTGGTTCCCAGGTTCCGGTGACCACCCCGGCACCAGGACCCCGGGTCACGTGGGGACACCGGCCCCAGGTGACCGGGTCACGTGGGGACACCGGCCCCAGGTCATCGGGTCACGTGGGGTCACCGGCCCCAGGTGACCGGGTCACGTGGGGTCACCGGCACCAGGTGACCGGGTCACGTGGGGTCACCGGCCCCAGGTGACCTGGTCACGTGGGGTCACCGGCCCCAGGTGACCGGGTCACGTGGGGTCACCGGCCCCAGGTGACCGGGTCACGTGAGGTCACCGGCCCCAGGTGACCGGGTCACGTGGGGTCACCGGCCCCAGGTGACCGGGTCACGTGGGGTCACCGGCCCCAGGTGACCCGGTCACGTGGGGTCACCGGCCCCAGGTCAGCGGGTCACGTGGGGACACCGGCCCCAGGTCACCGCGTCAGGTCGGGACCCCGAACCCAGGTCCACGAGTCCGTCGACACCACAGCCCCGGGTCACCAAGTCGTGTCGGGTAACCGGCCTGGTTCCCAGGTTCCGATGACCACCCCGGCACCAGGACCCCGGGTCACGTGGGGACACCGGCCCCAGGTGACCGGGTCACGTGGGGTCACCGGCCCCAGGTGACCCGGTCACGTGGGGTCACCGGCCCCAGGTGACCGGGTCACGTGGGGACACCGGCCCCAGGTGACCGGGTCACGTGGGGTCACCGGCACCAGGTGACCCGGTCACGTGGGGTCACCGGCCCCAGGTGACCTGGTCACGTGGGGTCACCGGACCCAGGTGACCGGGTCACGTGGGGTCACCGGCCCCAGGTGACCTGGTCACGTGGGGTCACCGGCCCCAGGTGACCGGGTCACGTGGGGTCACCGGCCCCAGGTGACCGGGTCACGTGGGGTCACCGGCCCCAGGTGACCGGGTCACGTGGGGTCACCGGCCCCAGGTGACCTGGTCACGTGGGGTCACCGGCCCCAGGTGACCGGGTCACGTGGGGACACCGGCCTCAGGTCAGCGGGTCACGTGGGGACCCCGGACCCAGGTCAGCGGGTCACGTGGGGACACCGGCCCCAGGTAACCGGGTCATACCGAGTCCCCGGACCCAGGTCACCGGGTCAGTTCGGGACCCCGGACCCAGGTCGGGTCATGTCACGTCCCATGCCCGGGTCCCCGGGTTGGATTTTTACCCAGGCCCCGGGTCACAGGGTCATGTCGGGTCAACGGCCTGGGTACAAGGGTCTGGTGACCACCCCGACCCCAGGTCCCCGGGTCATGACGGGACACCGGACCAGGTCCCCGAGTCCGGTCGACACCACAGCCCCAGGTCACCGGGTCATGTCGGGACCCAGCCCGGGTCCCCGGGACGGGTTTTTACCCCAGCCGCAGATCACCGGGTCCTGTCGGGTACCCGGGTCGGGTCCCCTGGACAGGTCGGCACCCCGGCCCCGGGTCACGGGGTCATGTCGGGTCGCTGTCCCGGGTACCAGTGTCAGGTGACCACCCCGGCCCCGGGAGACGGAGTCATACCGGGTCCCCGGCCCAGGTCCCCGGGTTGCATCGGGACAAAAGCACCGGATCACTGGATCACGTGGGGGCCCGGGCCCGGGTCCCCGGGTTGCATCGGGACACCAGCGAAGGACCACCGGGTCCTGTCGGGTCCCCGGCCCGGGTCCCCTGGACAGGTCGTTAACCCGGCCCCAGGTCACCGGGTCATGTCGCGCACCCGGCCTGGTTCCCAGGTTCCGGTGACCACCCCGGCACCAGGACCCCGGGTCACGTGGGGACACCGGCCCCAGGTGACCGGGTCACGTGGGGACACCGGCCCCAGGTCATCGGGTCACGTGGGGTCACCGGCCCCAGGTGACCGGGTCACGTGGGGTCACCGGCACCAGGTGACCGGGTCACGTGGGGTCACCGGCCCCAGGTGACCTGGTCACGTGGGGTCACCGGCCCCAGGTGACCGGGTCACGTGGGGTCACCGGCCCCAGGTGACCGGGTCACGTGAGGTCACCGGCCCCAGGTGACCGGGTCACGTGGGGTCACCGGCCCCAGGTGACCGGGTCACGTGGGGTCACCGGCCCCAGGTGACCCGGTCACGTGGGGTCACCGGCCCCAGGTCAGCGGGTCACGTGGGGACACCGGCCCCAGGTCACCGCGTCAGGTCGGGACCCCGAACCCAGGTCCACGAGTCCGTCGACACCACAGCCCCGGGTCACCAAGTCGTGTCGGGTAACCGGCCTGGTTCCCAGGTTCCGATGACCACCCCGGCACCAGGACCCCGGGTCACGTGGGGACACCGGCCCCAGGTGACCGGGTCACGTGGGGTCACCGGCCCCAGGTGACCCGGTCACGTGGGGTCACCGGCCCCAGGTGACCGGGTCACGTGGGGACACCGGCCCCAGGTGACCGGGTCACGTGGGGTCACCGGCACCAGGTGACCCGGTCACGTGGGGTCACCGGCCCCAGGTGACCTGGTCACGTGGGGTCACCGGACCCAGGTGACCGGGTCACGTGGGGTCACCGGCCCCAGGTGACCTGGTCACGTGGGGTCACCGGCCCCAGGTGACCGGGTCACGTGGGGTCACCGGCCCCAGGTGACCGGGTCACGTGGGGTCACCGGCCCCAGGTGACCGGGTCACGTGGGGTCACCGGCCCCAGGTGACCTGGTCACGTGGGGTCACCGGCCCCAGGTGACCGGGTCACGTGGGGACACCGGCCTCAGGTCAGCGGGTCACGTGGGGACCCCGGACCCAGGTCAGCGGGTCACGTGGGGACACCGGCCCCAGGTAACCGGGTCATACCGAGTCCCCGGACCCAGGTCACCGGGTCAGTTCGGGACCCCGGACCCAGGTCGGGTCATGTCACGTCCCATGCCCGGGTCCCCGGGTTGGATTTTTACCCAGGCCCCGGGTCACAGGGTCATGTCGGGTCAACGGCCTGGGTACAAGGGTCTGGTGACCACCCCGACCCCAGGTCCCCGGGTCATGACGGGACACCGGACCAGGTCCCCGAGTCCGGTCGACACCACAGCCCCAGGTCACCGGGTCATGTCGGGACCCAGCCCGGGTCCCCGGGACGGGTTTTTACCCCAGCCGCAGATCACCGGGTCCTGTCGGGTACCCGGGTCGGGTCCCCTGGACAGGTCGGCACCCCGGCCCCGGGTCACGGGGTCATGTCGGGTCGCTGTCCCGGGTACCAGTGTCAGGTGACCACCCCGGCCCCGGGAGACGGAGTCATACCGGGTCCCCGGCCCAGGTCCCCGGGTTGCATCGGGACAAAAGCACCGGATCACTGGATCACGTGGGGGCCCGGGCCCGGGTCCCCGGGTTGCATCGGGACACCAGCGAAGGACCACCGGGTCCTGTCGGGTCCCCGGCCCGGGTCCCCTGGACAGGTCGTTAACCCGGCCCCAGGTCACCGGGTCATGTCGCGCACCCGGCCTGGTTCCCAGGTTCCGGTGACCACCCCGGCACCAGGACCCCGGGTCACGTGGGGACACCGGCCCCAGGTGACCGGGTCACGTGGGGACACCGGCCCCAGGTCATCGGGTCACGTGGGGTCACCGGCCCCAGGTGACCGGGTCACGTGGGGTCACCGGCACCAGGTGACCGGGTCACGTGGGGTCACCGGCCCCAGGTGACCTGGTCACGTGGGGTCACCGGCCCCAGGTGACCGGGTCACGTGGGGTCACCGGCCCCAGGTGACCGGGTCACGTGAGGTCACCGGCCCCAGGTGACCGGGTCACGTGGGGTCACCGGCCCCAGGTGACCGGGTCACGTGGGGTCACCGGCCCCAGGTGACCCGGTCACGTGGGGTCACCGGCCCCAGGTCAGCGGGTCACGTGGGGACACCGGCCCCAGGTCACCGCGTCAGGTCGGGACCCCGAACCCAGGTCCACGAGTCCGTCGACACCACAGCCCCGGGTCACCAAGTCGTGTCGGGTAACCGGCCTGGTTCCCAGGTTCCGATGACCACCCCGGCACCAGGACCCCGGGTCACGTGGGGACACCGGCCCCAGGTGACCGGGTCACGTGGGGTCACCGGCCCCAGGTGACCCGGTCACGTGGGGTCACCGGCCCCAGGTGACCGGGTCACGTGGGGACACCGGCCCCAGGTGACCGGGTCACGTGGGGTCACCGGCACCAGGTGACCCGGTCACGTGGGGTCACCGGCCCCAGGTGACCTGGTCACGTGGGGTCACCGGACCCAGGTGACCGGGTCACGTGGGGTCACCGGCCCCAGGTGACCTGGTCACGTGGGGTCACCGGCCCCAGGTGACCGGGTCACGTGGGGTCACCGGCCCCAGGTGACCGGGTCACGTGGGGTCACCGGCCCCAGGTGACCGGGTCACGTGGGGTCACCGGCCCCAGGTGACCTGGTCACGTGGGGTCACCGGCCCCAGGTGACCGGGTCACGTGGGGACACCGGCCTCAGGTCAGCGGGTCACGTGGGGACCCCGGACCCAGGTCAGCGGGTCACGTGGGGACACCGGCCCCAGGTAACCGGGTCATACCGAGTCCCCGGACCCAGGTCACCGGGTCAGTTCGGGACCCCGGACCCAGGTCGGGTCATGTCACGTCCCATGCCCGGGTCCCCGGGTTGGATTTTTACCCAGGCCCCGGGTCACAGGGTCATGTCGGGTCAACGGCCTGGGTACAAGGGTCTGGTGACCACCCCGACCCCAGGTCTCCGGGTCATGACGGGACACCGGACCAGGTCCCCGAGTCCGGTCGACACCACAGCCCCAGGTCACCGGGTCATGTCGGGACCCAGCCCGGGTCCCCGGGACGGGTTTTTACCCCAGCCGCAGATCACCGGGTCCTGTCGGGTACCCGGGTCGGGTCCCCTGGACAGGTCGGCACCCCGGCCCCGGGTCACGGGGTCATGTCGGGTCGCTGTCCCGGGTACCAGTGTCAGGTGACCACCCCGGCCCCGGGAGACGGAGTCATACCGGGTCCCCGGCCCGGGTCCCCGGGTTGCATCGGGACAAAAGCACCGGATCACTGGATCACGTGGGGGCCCGGGCCCGGGTCCCCGGGTTGCATCGGGACACCAGCGAAGGACCACCGGGTCCTGTCGGGTCCCCGGCCCGGGTCCCCTGGACAGGTCGTTAACCCGGCCCCAGGTCACCGGGTCATGTCGCGCACCCGGCCTGGTTCCCACGTTCCGGTGACCACCCCGGCACCAGGACCCCGGGTCCCGTGGGGACCCCGGCCCCAGGTGACCGGGTCACGCGGGGTCACCGGCCCCAGGTCAGCGGGTCACGTGGGGTCACCGGCCCCAGGTCAGCGGGTCACGTGGGGACACCGGCCCCAGGTCACCGCGTCAGGTCGGGACCCCGAACCCAGGTCCACGAGTCCGTCGACACCACAGCCCCGGGTCACCGGGTCGTGTCGGGTAACCGGCCTGGTTCCCAGGTTCCGATGACCACCCCGGCACCAGGACCCCGGGTCACGTGGGGACACCGGCCCCAGGTGACCGGGTCACGTGGGGTCACCGGCCCCAGGTCAGCGGGTCACGTGGGGACCCCGGCCCCAGGTCACCGGGTCACGTGGGGTCACCGGCCCCAGGTGACCCGGTCACGTGGGGTCACCGGCCCCAGGTGACCTGGTCACGTGGGGTCACCGGACCCAGGTGACCGGGTCACGTGGGGTCACCGGCCCCAGGTGACCTGGTCACGTGGGGTCACCGGCCCCAGGTGACCGGGTCACGTGGGGTCACCGGCCCCAGGTGACCGGGTCACGTGGGGTCACCGGCCCCAGGTGACCGGGTCACGTGGGGTCACCGGCCCCAGGTGACCTGGTCACGTGGGGTCACCGGCCCCAGGTGACCGGGTCACGTGGGGACACCGGCCTCAGGTCAGCGGGTCACGTGGGGACCCCGGACCCAGGTCAGCGGGTCACGTGGGGACACCGGCCCCAGGTAACCGGGTCATACCGAGTCCCCGGACCCAGGTCACCGGGTCAGTTCGGGACCCCGGACCCAGGTCGGGTCATGTCACGTCCCATGCCCGGGTCCCCGGGTTGGATTTTTACCCAGGCCCCGGGTCACAGGGTCATGTCGGGTCAACGGCCTGGGTACAAGGGTCTGGTGACCACCCCGACCCCAGGTCTCCGGGTCATGACGGGACACCGGACCAGGTCCCCGAGTCCGGTCGACACCACAGCCCCAGGTCACCGGGTCATGTCGGGACCCAGCCCGGGTCCCCGGGACGGGTTTTTACCCCAGCCGCAGATCACCGGGTCCTGTCGGGTACCCGGGTCGGGTCCCCTGGACAGGTCGGCACCCCGGCCCCGGGTCACGGGGTCATGTCGGGTCGCTGTCCCGGGTACCAGTGTCAGGTGACCACCCCGGCCCCGGGAGACGGAGTCATACCGGGTCCCCGGCCCGGGTCCCCGGGTTGCATCGGGACAAAAGCACCGGATCACTGGATCACGTGGGGGCCCGGGCCCGGGTCCCCGGGTTGCATCGGGACACCAGCGAAGGACCACCGGGTCCTGTCGGGTCCCCGGCCCGGGTCCCCTGGACAGGTCGTTAACCCGGCCCCAGGTCACCGGGTCATGTCGCGCACCCGGCCTGGTTCCCAGGTTCCGGTGACCACCCCGGCACCAGGTCAGCGGGTCCCGTGGGGACCCCGGCCCCAGGTGACCGGGTCACGCGGGGTCACCGGCCCCAGGTCAGCGGGTCACGTGGGGTCACCGGCCCCAGGTCAGCGGGTCACGTGGGGACACCGGCCCCAGGTCACCGCGTCAGGTCGGGACCCCGAACCCAGGTCCACGAGTCCGTCGACACCACAGCCCCGGGTCACCGGGTCGTGTCGGGTAACCGGCCTGGTTCCCAGGTTCCGATGACCACCCCGGCACCAGGACTCTGGGTCACGTGGGGACACCGGCCCCAGGTGACCGGGTCACGTGGGGTCACCGGACCCAGGTGACCCGGTCACGTGGGGACACCGGCCCCAGGTGACCGGGTCACGTGGGGTCACCGGCCCCAGGTGACCCAGTCACGTGGGGTCACCGGCCCCAGGTGACCGGGTCACGTGGGGTCACCGGCCCCAGGTGACCGGGTCACGTGGGGTCACCGGCCCCAGGTGACCAGGTCACGTGGGGACACCGGCCCCAGGTGACCGGGTCACGTGGGGTCACCGGCCCCAGGTGACCGGGTCACGTGGGGTCACCGGCCCCAGGTCAGCGGGTCACGTGGGGTCACCGGCCCCAGGTGACCGGGTCACGTGGGGACACCGGCCCCAGGTGACCGGGTCACGTGGGGTCACCGGCCCCAGGTCAGCGGGTCACGTGGGGTCACCGGCCCAGGTGACCGGGTCACGTGGGGTCACCGGCCCCAGGTGACCGGGTCACGTGGGGTCACCGGCCCCAGGTGACCGGGTCACGTGGGGTCACCGGCCCCAGGTGACCGGGTCACGTGGGGACACCGGCCCCAGGTGACCGGGTCACGTGGGGTCACCGGCCCCAGGTGACCGGGTCACGTGGGGTCACCGGCCCCAGGTGACCGGGTCACGTGGGGACACCGGCCCCAGGTCACCGGGTCACGTGGGGTCACCGGCCCCAGGTGACCGGGTCACGTGGGGTCACCGGCCCCAGGTCAGCGGGTCACGTGGGGACACCGGCCCCAGGTAACCAAGGCATGTCGAGACCCAGCCCGGGTCCCCGGGACGGGTTTTTACCCCAGCCGCAGATCACCGGGTCCTGTCGGGTCCCCGGCCCGGGTCCCCTGGACAGGTCGATAACCCGGCCCCAGGTCACCCGGTCATCTCGCGCACCCGGCCTGGTTCCCAGGTTCCGATGACCACCCCGGCACCAGGACCCCGGGTCACGTGGGGACACCGGCCCCAGGTGACCGGGTCACGTGGGGTCACCGGCCCCAGGTCAGCGGGTCACGTGAGGACCCCGGCCCCAGGTGACCAGGTCACGTGTGGACCCCGGACCCAGGTAACCGGGTCATACCGAGTCCCCGGACCCAGGTCACCGGGTCAGTTCGGGACCCCGGACCCAGGTCGGGTCATGTCACGTCCCATGCCCGGGTCCCCGGGTTGGATTTTTACCCAGGCCCCGGGTCACAGGGTCATGTCGGGTCAACGGCCTGGGTACAAGGGTCTGGTGACCACCCCGACCCCAGGTCCCCGGGTCATGACGGGACACCGGACCAGGTCCCCGAGTCCGGTCGACACCACAGCCCCAGGTCACCGGGTCATGTCGGGACCCAGCCCGGGTCCCCGGGACGGGTTTTTACCCCAGCCGCAGATCACCGGGTCCTGTCGGGTACCCGGGTCGGGTCCCCTGGACAGGTCGGCACCCCGGCCCCGGGAGACGGAGTCATACCGGGTCCCCGGCCCAGGTCCCCGGGTTGCATCGGGACAAAAGCACCGGATCACTGGATCACGTGGGGGCCCGGGCCCGGGTCCCCGGGTTGCATCGGGACACCAGCGAAGGACCACCGGGTCCTGTCGGGTCCCCGGCCCGGGTCCCCTGGACAGGTCGTTAACCCGGCCCCAGGTCACCGGGTCGTGTCGGGTAACCGGCCTGGTTCCCAGGTTCCGGTGACCACCCCGGCACCAGGACCCCGGGTCCCGTGGGGACCCCGGCCCCAGGTGACCGGGTCACGTGGGGTCACCGGCCCCAGGTCAGCGGGTCACGTGGGGTCACCGGCCCCAGGTCAGCGGGTCACGTGGGGACACCGGCCCCAGGTCACCGCGTCAGGTCGGGACCCCGAACCCAGGTCCACGAGTCCGTCGACACCACAGCCCCCGGGTCACCAAGTCGTGTCGGGTAACCGGCCTGGTTCCCAGGTTCCGATGACCACCCCGGCACCAGGACCCCGGGTCACGTGGGGACACCGGCCCCAGGTGACCGGGTCACGTGGGGTCACCGGCCCCAGGTGACCGGGTCACGTGGGGTCACCGGCACCAGGTGACCGGGTCACGTGGGGACACCGGCCCCAGGTGACCGGGTCACGTGGGGTCACCGGCACCAGGTGACTGGGTCACGTGGGGTCACCGGCCCCAGGTGACCTGGTCACGTGGGGTCACCGGCCCCAGGTGACCGGGTCACGTGGGGTCACCGGCCCCAGGTGACCGGGTCACGTGGGGTCACCGGCCCC
The DNA here is from genome assembly GCA_951411735.1 of Somateria mollissima. NCBI lineage: Eukaryota > Metazoa > Chordata > Aves > Anseriformes > Anatidae > Somateria > Somateria mollissima. Next base: position 956,771 of record CATOCB010000075.1, read on the forward strand.
AGGTGACCGGGTCATGTGGGGTCACCGGCCCCAGGTGACCGGGTCACGTGGGGACACCGGCCCCAGGTGACCGGGTCACGTGGGGTCACCGGCCCCAGGTGACCTGGTCACGTGGGGTCACCGGCCCCAGGTGACCGGGTCACGTGGGGTCACCGGCCCCAGGTGACCGGGTCACGTGGGGTCACTGGACCCAGGTCAGCGGGTCACGTGGGGACACCGGCCCCAGGTAACCGGGTCATACCGAGTCCCCGGACCCAGGTCACCGGGTGAGTTCGGGACCCCGGACCCAGGTCGGGTCATGTCACGTCCCATGCCCGGGTCCCCGGGTTGGATTTTTACCCAGGCCCCGGGTCACAGGGTCATGTCGGGTCAACGGCCTGGGTACAAGGGTCTGGTGACCACCCCGACCCCAGGTCCCCGGGTCATGACGGGACACCGGACCAGGTCCCCGAGTCCGGTCGACACCACAGCCCCAGGTCACCGGGTCATGTCGGGACCCAGCCCGGGTCCCCGGGACGGGTTTTTACCCCAGCCGCAGATCACCGGGTCCTGTCGGGTACCCGGGTCGGGTCCCCTGGACAGGTCGGCACCCCGGCCCCGGGTCACGGGGTCATGTCGAGTCGCTGTCCCGGGTACCAGTGTCAGGTGACCACCCCGGCCCCGGGAGACGGAGTCATACCGGGTCCCCGGCCCAGGTCCCCGGGTTGCATCGGGACAAAAGCACCGGATCACTGGATCACGTGGGGGCCCGGGCCCGGGTCCCCGGGTTGCATCGGGACACCAGCGAAGGACCACTGGGTCCTGTCGGGTCCCCGGCCCGGGTCCCCTGGAAAGGTCGTTAACCCGGCCCCAGGTCACCGGGTCATGTCGCGCACCCGGCCTGGTTCCCAGGTTCCGGTGACCACCCCGGCACCAGGACCCCGGGTCACGTGGGGACACCGGCCCCAGGTGACCGGGTCACGTGGGGACACCGGCCCCAGGTCATCGGGTCACGTGGGGTCACCGGCCCCAGGTGACCGGGTCACGTGGGGTCACCGGCACCAGGTGACCGGGTCACGTGGGGTCACCGGCCCCAGGTGACCTGGTCACGTGGGGTCACCGGCCCCAGGTGACCGGGTCACGTGGGGTCACCGGCCCCAGGTGACCGGGTCACGTGAGGTCACCGGCCCCAGGTGACCGGGTCACGTGGGGTCACCGGCCCCAGGTGACCGGGTCACGTGGGGTCACCGGCCCCAGGTGACCCGGTCACGTGGGGTCACCGGCCCCAGGTGACCGGGTCATGTGGGGACACCGGCCCCAGGTGACCGGGTCACGTGGGGTCACCGGCCCCAGGTGACCGGGTCACGTGGGGTCACCGGCCCCAGGTGACCGGGTCACGTGGGGTCACCGGCCCCAGGTGACCGGGTCACGTGGGGTCACCGGCCCCAGGTGACCGGGTCACGTGGGGTCACCGGCCCCAGGTGACTGGGTCACGTGGGGTCACCGGCCCCAGGTGACCGGGTCACGTGGGGACACCGGCCCCAGGTCAGCGGGTCACGTGGGGTCACCGGCCCCAGGTGACCGGGTCACGTGGGGTCACCGGCCCCAGGTGACCTGGTCACGTGGGGTCACCGGCCCCAGGTGACCGGGTCACGTGGGGACACCGGCCCCAGGTGACCGGGTCACGTGGGGACACCGGCCTCAGGTCAGCGGGTCACGTGGGGACCCCGGACCCAGGTCAGCGGGTCACGTGGGGACACCGGCCCCAGGTAACCGGGTCATACCGAGTCCCCGGACCCAGGTCACCGGGTCAGTTCGGGACCCCGGACCCAGGTCGGGTCATGTCACGTCCCATGCCCGGGTCCCCGGGTTGGATTTTTACCCAGGCCCCGGGTCACAGGGTCATGTCGGGTCAACGGCCTGGGTACAAGGGTCTGGTGACCACCCCGACCCCAGGTCTCCGGGTCATGACGGGACACCGGACCAGGTCCCCGAGTCCGGTCGACACCACAGCCCCAGGTCACCGGGTCATGTCGGGACCCAGCCCGGGTCCCCGGGACGGGTTTTTACCCCAGCCGCAGATCACCGGGTCCTGTCGGGTACCCGGGTCGGGTCCCCTGGACAGGTCGGCACCCCGGCCCCGGGTCACGGGGTCATGTCGGGTCGCTGTCCCGGGTACCAGTGTCAGGTGACCACCCCGGCCCCGGGAGACGGAGTCATACCGGGTCCCCGGCCCGGGTCCCCGGGTTGCATCGGGACACCAGCGAAGGACCACCGGGTCCTGTCGGGTCCCCGGCCCGGGTCCCCTGGACAGGTCGTTAACCCGGCCCCAGGTCACCGGGTCGTGTCGGGTAACCGGCCTGGTTTCCAGGTTCCGGTGACCACCCCGGCACCAGGACCCCGGGTCCCGTGGGGACCCCGGCCCCAGGTGACCGGGTCACGCGGGGTCACCGGCCCCAGGTCAGCGGGTCACGTGGGGTCACCGGCCCCAGGTCAGCGGGTCACGTGGGGACACCGGCCCCAGGTCACCGCGTCAGGTCGGGACCCCGAACCCAGGTCCACGAGTCCGTCGACACCACAGCCCCGGGTCACCAAGTCGTGTCGGGTAACCGGCCTGGTTCCCAGGTTCCGATGACCACCCCGGCACCAGGACCCCGGGTCACGTGGGGACACCGGCCCCAGGTGACCGGGTCACGTGGGGTCACCGGCCCCAGGTGACCCGGTCACATGGGGTCACCGGCCCCAGGTGACCGGGTCACGTGGGGACACCGGCCCCAGGTGACCGGGTCACGTGGGGTCACCGGCACCAGGTGACTGGGTCACGTGGGGTCACCGGCCCCAGGTGACCTGGTCACGTGGGGTCACCGGCCCCAGGTGACCGGGTCACGTGGGGTCACCGGCCCCAGGTGACCGGGTCACGTGGGGTCACCGGCCCCAGGTGACCGGGTCACGTGGGGTCACCGGCCCCAGGTGACCGGGTCACGTGGGGACACCGGCCCCAGGTGACCGGGTCACGTGGGGTCACCGGCCCCAGGTGACCGGGTCACGTGGGGTCACCGGCCCCAGGTGACCGGGTCACGTGGGGTCACCGGCCCCAGGTGACCGGGTCACGTGGGGTCACCGGCCCCAGGTGACCTGGTCACGTGGGGTCACCGGCCCCAGGTGACCGGGTCACGTGGGGTCACCGGCCCCAGGTGACCGGGTCACGTGGGGTCACTGGACCCAGGTCAGCGGGTCACGTGGGGACACCGGCCCCAGGTAACCGGGTCATACCGAGTCCCCGGACCCAGGTCACCGGGTGAGTTCGGGACCCCGGACCCAGGTCGGGTCATGTCACGTCCCATGCCCGGGTCCCCGGGTTGGATTTTTACCCAGGCCCCGGGTCACAGGGTCATGTCGGGTCAACGGCCTGGGTACAAGGGTCTGGTGACCACCCCGACCCCAGGTCCCCGGGTCATGACGGGACACCGGACCAGGTCCCCGAGTCCGGTCGACACCACAGCCCCAGGTCACCGGGTCATGTCGGGACCCAGCCCGGGTCCCCGGGACGGGTTTTTACCCCAGCCGCAGATCACCGGGTCCTGTCGGGTACCCGGGTCGGGTCCCCTGGACAGGTCGGCACCCCGGCCCCGGGTCACGGGGTCATGTCGAGTCGCTGTCCCGGGTACCAGTGTCAGGTGACCACCCCGGCCCCGGGAGACGGAGTCATACCGGGTCCCCGGCCCAGGTCCCCGGGTTGCATCGGGACAAAAGCACCGGATCACTGGATCACGTGGGGGCCCGGGCCCGGGTCCCCGGGTTGCATCGGGACACCAGCGAAGGACCACTGGGTCCTGTCGGGTCCCCGGCCCGGGTCCCCTGGAAAGGTCGTTAACCCGGCCCCAGGTCACCGGGTCATGTCGCGCACCCGGCCTGGTTCCCAGGTTCCGGTGACCACCCCGGCACCAGGACCCCGGGTCACGTGGGGACACCGGCCCCAGGTGACCGGGTCACGTGGGGACACCGGCCCCAGGTCATCGGGTCACGTGGGGTCACCGGCCCCAGGTGACCGGGTCACGTGGGGTCACCGGCACCAGGTGACCGGGTCACGTGGGGTCACCGGCCCCAGGTGACCTGGTCACGTGGGGTCACCGGCCCCAGGTGACCGGGTCACGTGGGGTCACCGGCCCCAGGTGACCGGGTCACGTGAGGTCACCGGCCCCAGGTGACCGGGTCACGTGGGGTCACCGGCCCCAGGTGACCGGGTCACGTGGGGTCACCGGCCCCAGGTGACCCGGTCACGTGGGGTCACCGGCCCCAGGTGACCGGGTCATGTGGGGACACCGGCCCCAGGTGACCGGGTCACGTGGGGTCACCGGCCCCAGGTGACCGGGTCACGTGGGGTCACCGGCCCCAGGTGACCGGGTCACGTGGGGTCACCGGCCCCAGGTGACCGGGTCACGTGGGGTCACCGGCCCCAGGTGACTGGGTCACGTGGGGTCACCGGCCCCAGGTGACCGGGTCACGTGGGGACACCGGCCCCAGGTCAGCGGGTCACGTGGGGTCACCGGCCCCAGGTGACCGGGTCACGTGGGGTCACCGGCCCCAGGTGACCTGGTCACGTGGGGTCACCGGCCCCAGGTGACCGGGTCACGTGGGGTCACCGGCCCCAGGTCAGCGGGTCACGTGGGGACACCGGCCTCAGGTCAGCGGGTCACGTGGGGACCCCGGACCCAGGTCAGCGGGTCACGTGGGGACACCGGCCCCAGGTAACCGGGTCATACCGAGTCCCCGGACCCAGGTCACCGGGTCAGTTCGGGACCCCGGACCCAGGTCGGGTCATGTCACGTCCCATGCCCGGGTCCCCGGGTTGGATTTTTACCCAGGCCCCGGGTCACAGGGTCATGTCGGGTCAACGGCCTGGGTACAAGGGTCTGGTGACCACCCCGACCCCAGGTCTCCGGGTCATGACGGGACACCGGACCAGGTCCCCGAGTCCGGTCGACACCACAGCCCCAGGTCACCGGGTCATGTCGGGACCCAGCCCGGGTCCCCGGGACGGGTTTTTACCCCAGCCGCAGATCACCGGGTCCTGTCGGGTACCCGGGTCGGGTCCCCTGGACAGGTCGGCACCCCGGCCCCGGGTCACGGGGTCATGTCGGGTCGCTGTCCCGGGTACCAGTGTCAGGTGACCACCCCGGCCCCGGGAGACGGAGTCATACCGGGTCCCCGGCCCGGGTCCCCGGGTTGCATCGGGACAAAAGCACCGGATCACTGGATCACGTGGGGGCCCGGGCCCGGGTCCCCGGGTTGCATCGGGACACCAGCGAAGGACCACCGAGTCCTGTCAGGTCCCCGGCCCGGGTCCCCTGGACAGGTCGTTAACCCGGCCCCAGGTCACCGGGTCATGTCGCGCACCCGGCCTGGTTCCCACGTTCCGGTGACCACCCCGGCACCAGGACCCCGGGTCCCGTGGGGACCCCGGCCCCAGGTGACCGGGTCACGCGGGGTCACCGGCCCCAGGTGACCGGGTCACGTGGGGTCACCGGCCCCAGGTCAGCGGGTCACGTGGGGACACCGGCCCCAGGTCAGCGGGTCACGTGGGGACACCGGCCCCAGGTCACCGCGTCAGGTCGGGACCCTGAACCCAGGTCCACGAGTCCGTCGACACCACAGCCCCGGGTCACCGGGTCCTGTCGGGTAACCGGCCTGGTTCCCAGGTTCCGATGACCACCCCGGCACCAGGACTCTGGGTCACGTGGGGACACCGGCCCCAGGTCACCGGGTCACGTGGGGTCACCGGCCCCAGGTGACCGGGTCACGTGGGGTCACCGGCCCCAGGTGACCGGGTCACGTGGGGTCACCGGCCCCAGGTGACCGGGTCACGTGGGGTCAGCGGCCCCAGGTGACCGGGTCACGTGGGTACACCGGCCCCAGGTGACCGGGTCACGTGGGGTCACCGGCCCCAGGTCAGCGGGTCACGTGGGGTCACCGGCCCCAGGTGACCGGGTCACGTGGGGACACCGGCCCCAGGTGACCGGGTCACGTGGGGTCACCGGCCCCAGGTCAGCGGGTCACGTGGGGACACCGGCCCCAGGTCACCGGGTCACGTGGGGTCACCGGCCCCAGGTCAGAGGGTCACGTGGAGACCCCGGACCCAGGTCACCTGGTCATGTCGGGACCCAGCCTGGGTCCCCGGGACGGGTTTTTACCCCAGCCGCAGATCACCGGGTCCTATCGGGTATCCGGGTCGGGTCCCCTGGACAGGTCGGCACCCCGGCCCCGGGTCACGGGGTCATGTCGGGTCGCTGTCCCGGGTACCAGTGTCAGGTGACCACCCCGGCCCCGGGAGACGGAGTCATACCGGGTCCCCGGCCCGGGTCCCCGGGTTGCATCGGGACACCAGCGAAGGACCACCGGGTCCTGTCGGGTCCCCGGCCCGGGTCCCCTGGACAGGTCGTTAACCCGGCCCCAGGTCACCGGGTCGTGTCGGGTAACCGGCCTGGTTTCCAGGTTCCGGTGACCACCCCGGCACCAGGACCCCGGGTCCCGTGGGGACCCCGGCCCCAGGTGACCGGGTCACGCGGGGTCACCGGCCCCAGGTCAGCGGGTCACGTGGGGTCACCGGCCCCAGGTCAGCGGGTCACGTGGGGACACCGGCCCCAGGTCACCGCGTCAGGTCGGGACCCCGAACCCAGGTCCACGAGTCCGTCGACACCACAGCCCCGGGTCACCAAGTCGTGTCGGGTAACCGGCCTGGTTCCCAGGTTCCGATGACCACCCCGGCACCAGGACCCCGGGTCACGTGGGGACACCGGCCCCAGGTGACCGGGTCACGTGGGGTCACCGGCCCCAGGTGACCCGGTCACATGGGGTCACCGGCCCCAGGTGACCGGGTCACGTGGGGACACCGGCCCCAGGTGACCGGGTCACGTGGGGTCACCGGCACCAGGTGACTGGGTCACGTGGGGTCACCGGCCCCAGGTGACCTGGTCACGTGGGGTCACCGGCCCCAGGTGACCGGGTCACGTGGGGTCACCGGCCCCAGGTGACCGGGTCACGTGGGGTCACCGGCCCCAGGTGACCGGGTCACGTGGGGTCACCGGCCCCAGGTGACCGGGTCACGTGGGGACACCGGCCCCAGGTGACCGGGTCACGTGGGGTCACCGGCCCCAGGTGACCGGGTCACGTGGGGTCACCGGCCCCAGGTGACCTGGTCACGTGGGGTCACCGGCCCCAGGTGACCGGGTCACGTGGGGTCACCGGCCCCAGGTGACCGGGTCACGTGGGGTCACCGGACCCAGGTCAGCGGGTCACGTGGGGATACCGGCCCCAGGTAACCGGGTCATACCGAGTCCCCGGACCCAGGTCACCGGGTGAGTTCGGGACCCCGGACCCAGGTTGGGTCATGTCACGTCCCATGCCCGGGTCCCCGGGTTGGATTTTTACCCAGGCCCCGGGTCACAGGGTCATGTCGGGTCAACGGCCTGGGTACAAGGGTCTGGTGACCACCCCGACCCCAGGTCCCCGGGTCATGACGGGACACCGGACCAGGTCCCCGAGTCCGGTCGACACCACAGCCCCAGGTCACCGGGTCATGTCGGGACCCAGCCCGGGTCCCCGGGACGGGTTTTTACCCCAGCCGCAGATCACCGGGTCCTGTCGGGTACCCGGGTCGGGTCCCCTGGACAGGTCGGCACCCCGGCCCCGGGTCACGGGGTCATGTCGAGTCGCTGTCCCGGGTACCAGTGTCAGGTGACCACCCCGGCCCCGGGAGACGGAGTCATACCGGGTCCCCGGCCCAGGTCCCCGGGTTGCATCGGGACAAAAGCACCGGATCACTGGATCACGTGGGGGCCCGGGCCCGGGTCCCCGGGTTGCATCGGGACACCAGCGAAGGACCACCGGGTCCTGTCGGGTCCCCGGCCCGGGTCCCCTGGACAGGTCGTTAACCCCGGCCCCAGGTCACCGGGTCATGTCGCGCACCCGGCCTGGTTCCCAGGTTCCGATGACCACCCCGGCACCAGGACCCCGGGTCACGTGGGGACACCGGCCCCAGGTGACCGGGTCACGTGGGGTCACCGGCCCCAGGTGACCAGGTCACGTGGGGTCACCGGCCCCAGGTGACCGGGTCACGTGGGGACACCGGCCCCAGGTGACCGGGTCACGTGGGGTCACCGGCACCAGGTGACTGGGTCACGTGGGGTTACCGGCCCCAGGTGACCTGGTCACGTGGGGTCACCGGCCCCAGGTGACCGGGTCACGTGGGGTCACCGGCCCCAGGTGACCGGGTCACGTGGGGTCACCGGCCCCAGGTGACCGGGTCACGTGGGGTCACCGGCCCCAGGTGACCTGGTCACGTGGGGTCACCGGCCCCAGGTGACCGGGTCACGTGGGGTCACCGGACCCAGGAAAGCGGGTCACGTGGGGACACCGGCCCCAGGTAACCGGGTCATACCGAGTCCCCGGACCCAGGTCACCGGGTGAGTTCGGGACCCCGGACCCAGGTCGGGTCATGTCACGTCCCATGCCCGGGTCCCCGGGTTGGATTTTTACCCAGGCCCCGGGTCACAGGGTCATGTCGGGTCAACGGCCTGGGTACAAGGGTCTGGTGACCACCCCGACCCCAGGTCCCCGGGTCATGACGGGACACCGGACCAGGTCCCCGAGTCCGGTCGACACCACAGCCCCAGGTCACCGGGTCATGTCGGGACCCAGCCCGGGTCCCCGGGACGGGTTTTTACCCCAGCCGCAGATCACCGGGTCCTGTCGGGTACCCGGGTCGGGTCCCCTGGACAGGTCGGCACCCCGGCCCCGGGTCACGGGGTCATGTCGGGTCGCTGTCCCGGGTACCAGTGTCAGGTGACCACCCCGGCCCCGGGAGACGGAGTCATACCGGGTCCCCGGCCCGGGTCCCCGGGTTGCATCGGGACAAAAGCACCGGATCACTGGATCACGTGGGGGCCCGGGCCCGGGTCCCCGGGTTGCATCGGGACACCAGCGAAGGACCACCGGGTCCTGTCGGGTCCCCGGCCCGGGTCCCCTGGACAGGTCGTTAACCCGGCCCCAGGTCACCGGGTCATGTCGCGCACCCGGCCTGGTTCCCAGGTTCCGGTGACCACCCCGGCACCAGGACCCCGGGTCACGTGGGGACACCGGCCCCAGGTGACCGGGTCACGTGGGGACACCGGCCCCAGGTCATCGGGTCACGTGGGGTCACCGGCCCCAGGTGACCGGGTCACGTGGGGTCACCGGCCCCAGGTGACCGGGTCACGTGGGGTCACCGGCCCCAGGTGACCTGGTCACGTGGGGTCACCGGCCCCAGGTGACCGGGTCACGTGGGGTCACCGGCCCCAGGTGACCGGGTCACGTGAGGTCACCGGCCCCAGGTGACCGGGTCACGTGGGGTCACCGGCCCCAGGTGACCGGGTCACGTGGGGTCACCGGCCCCAGGTGACCCGGTCACGTGGGGTCACCGGCCCCAGGTGACCCGGTCACGTGGGGTCACCGGCCCCAGGTGACCGGGTCACGTGGGGACACCGGCCCCAGGTGACCGGGTCACGTGGGGTCACCGGCCCCAGGTGACCGGGTCACGTGGGGACACCGGCCCCAGGTCAGCGGGTCACGTGGGGTCACCGGCCCCAGGTGACCGGGTCACGTGGGGTCACCAGCTCCAGGTGACCTTGTCACATGGGGTCACCGGCCCCAGGTGACCGGGTCACGTGGGGTCACCGGCCCCAGGTGACCGGGTAACGTGGGGACACCGGCCTCAGGTCAGCGGGTCACGTGGGGACCCCGGACCCAGGTCAGCGGGTCACGTGGGGACACCGGCCCCAGGTAACCGGGTCATACCGAGTCCCCGGACCCAGGTCACCGGGTCAGTTCGGGACCCCGGACCCAGGTCGGGTCATGTCACGTCCCATGCCCGGGTCCCCGGGTTGGATTTTTACCCAGGCCCCGGGTCACAGGGTCATGTCGGGTCAACGGCCTGGGTACAAGGGTCTGGTGACCACCCTGACCCCAGGTCCCCGGGTCATGACGGGACACCGGACCAGGTCCCCGAGTCCGGTCGACACCACAGCCCCAGGTCAGCGGGTCATGTCGGGACCCAGCCCGGGTCCCCGGGACGGGTTTTTACCCCAGCCGCAGATCACCGGGTCCTGTCGGGTACCCGGGTCGGGTCCCCTGGACAGGTCGGCACCCCGGCCCCGGGTCACGGGGTCATGTCGGGTCGCTGTCCCGGGTACCAGTGTCAGGTGACCACCCCGGCCCCGGGAGACGGAGTCATACCGGGTCCCCGGCCCGGGTCCCCGGGTTGCATCGGGACAAAAGCACCGGATCACTGGATCACGTGGGGGCCCGGGCCCGGGTCCCCGGGTTGCATCGGGACACCAGGGAAGGACCACCGGGTCCTGTCGGGTCCCCGGCCCGGGTCCCCCTGGACAGGTCGTTAACCCGGCCCCAGGTCACCCGGTCATCTCGCGCACCCGGCCTGGTTCCCAGGTTCCGGTGACCACCCCGGCACCAGGACCCCGGGTCCCGTGGGGACCCCGGCCCCAGGTGACCGGCTCACGCGGGGTCACCGGCCCCAGGTGACCGGGTCACGTGGGGTCACCGGCCCCAGGTCAGCGGGTCACGTGGGGACACCGGCCCCAGGTCAGCGGGTCACGTGGGGACACCGGCCCCAGGTCACCGCGTCAGGTCGGGACCCCGAACCCAGGTCCACGAGTCCGTCGACACCACAGCCCCGGGTCACCGGGTCGTGTCGGGTAACCGGCCTGGTTCCCAGGTTCCGATGACCACCCCGGCACCAGGACTCTGGGTCACGTGGGGACACCGGCCCCGGGTCACGTGGGGTCACCGGACCCAGGTGACCCGGTCACGTGGGGACACCGGCCCCAGGTGACCGGGTCACGTGGGGTCACCGGCCCCAGGTGACCGGGTCACGTGGGGTCACCGGCCCCAGGTGACCGGGTCACGTGGGGTCACCGGCCCCAGGTTACCGGGTCACGTGGGGTCACCGGCCCCAGGTGACCGGGTCACGTGGGGACACCGGCCCCAGGTCACCGGGTCACGTGGGGTCACCGGCCCCAGGTGACCGGGTCACGTGGGGTCACCGGCCCCAGGTCAGCGGGTCACGTAGGGTCACCGGCCCCAGGTGACCGGGTCACGTGGGGACACCGGCCCCAGGTGACCGGGTCACGTGGGGTCACCGGCCCCAGGTCAGCGGGTCACGTGGGGACACCGGCCCCAGGTAACCGGGTCATACCGAGTCCCCGGACCCAGGTCACCGTGTGAGTTCGGGACCCCGGACCCAGGTCGGGTCATGTCACGTCCCATGCCCGGGTCCCCGGGTTGATTTTTACCCAGGCCCCGGGTCACAGGGTCATGTCGGGTCAACGGCCTGGGTACAAGGGTCTGGTGACCACCCCGACCCCAGGTCCCCGGGTCATGACGGGACACCGGACCAGGTCCCCGAGTCCGGTCGACACCACAGCCCCAGGTCACCGGGTCATGTCGGGACCCAGCCCGGGTCCCCGGGACGGGTTTTTACCCCAGCCGCAGATCACCGGGTCCTGTCGGGTACCCGGGTCGGGTCCCCTGGACAGGTCGGCACCCCGGCCCCGGGTCACGGGGTCATGTCGAGTCGCTGTCCCGGGTACCAGTGTCAGGTGACCACCCCGGCCCCGGGAGACGGAGTCATACCGGGTCCCCGGCCCAGGTCCCCGGGTTGCATCGGGACAAAAGCACCGGATCACTGGATCACGTGGGGGCCCGGGCCCGGGTCCCCGGGTTGCATCGGGACACCAGCGAAGGACCACCGGGTCCTGTCGGGTCCCCGGCCCGGGTCCCCTGGACAGGTCGTTAACCCGGCCCCAGGTCACCGGGTCATGTCGCGCACCCGGCCTGGTTCCCAGGTTCCGGTGACCACCCCGGCACCAGGACCCCGGGTCACGTGGGGACACCGGCCCCAGGTGACCGGGTCACGTGGGGACACCGGCCCCAGGTCATCGGGTCACGTGGGGTCACCGGCCCCAGGTGACCGGGTCACGTGGGGTCACCGGCACCAGGTGACCGGGTCACGTGGGGTCACCGGCCCCAGGTGACCTGGTCACGTGGGGTCACCGGCCCCAGGTGACCGGGTCACGTGGGGTCACAAGCCCCAGGTGACCGGGTCACGTGGGGTCACCGGCCCCAGGTGACCCGGTCACGTGGGGTCACCGGCCCCAGGTGACCCGGTCACGTGGGGTCACCGGCCCCAGGTGACCGGGTCACGTGGGGTCACCGGCCCCAGGTGACCGGGTCACGTGGGGTCACCGGCCCCAGGTGACCGGGTCACGTGGGGTCACCGGCCCCAGGTGACCGGGTCACGTGGGGTCACCGGCCCCAGGTGACCGGGTCACGTGGGGTCACCTGCCCCAGGTGACCGGGTCACGTGGGGTCACCGGCCCCAGGTGACCGGGTCACGTGGGGTCACCGGCCCCAGGTCAGCGGGTCACGTGGGGTCACCGGCCCCAGGTGACCGGGTCACGTGGGGTCACCGGCTCCAGGTGACCTTGTCACGTGGGGTCACCGGCCCCAGGTGACCGGGTCACGTGGGGACACCGGCCCCAGGTGACCGGGTCACGTGGGGACACCGGCCTCAGGTCAGCGGGTCACGTGGGGACCCCGGACCCAGGTCAGCGGGTCACGTGGGGACACCGGCCCCAGGTAACCGGGTCATACCGAGTCCCCGGACCCAGGTCACCGGGTCAGTTCGGGACCCCGGACCCAGGTCGAGTCATGTCACGTCCCATGCCCGGGTCCCCGGGTTGGATTTTTACCCAGGCCCCGGGTCACAGGGTCATGTCGGGTCAACGGCCTGGGTACAAGGGTCTGGTGACCACCCCGACCCCAGGTCTCCGGGTCATGACGGGACACCGGACCAGGTCCCCGAGTCCGGTCGACACCACAGCCCCAGGTCACCGGGTCATGTCTGTCGGGACCCAGCCCGGGTCCCCGGGACGGGTTTTTACCCCAGCCGCAGATCACCGGGTCCTGTCGGGTACCCGGGTCGGGTCCCCTGGACAGGTCGGCACCCCGGCCCCGGGTCACGGGGTCATGTCGGGTCGCTGTCCCGGGTACCAGTGTCAGGTGACCACCCCGGCCCCAGGAGACGGAGTCATACCGGGTCCCCGGCCCGGGTCCCCGGGTTGCATCGGGACAAAAGCACCGGATCACTGGATCACGTGGGGGCCCGGGCCCGGGTCCCCGGGTTGCATCGGGACACCAGCGAAGGACCACCGGGTCCTGTTGGGTCCCCGTCCCGGGTCCCCTGGACAGGTCGTTAACCCGGACCCAGGTCACCGGGTCATGTCGCGCACCCGGCCTGGTTCCCAGGTTCCGGTGACCACCCCGGCACCAGGACCCCGGGTCCCGTGGGGGACCCCGGCCCCAGGTGACCGGGTAACGTGGGGTCACCGGCCCCAGGTCAGCGGGTCACGTGGGGTCACCGGCCCCAGGTCAGCGGGTCACGTGGGGACACCGGCCCCAGGTCAGCGGGTCACGAGGGGGACACCGGCCCCAGGTGACCTGGTCACGTGGGGTCACCGGCCCCAGGTCAGCGGGTCAAGTGGGGTCACTGGCCCCAGGTGACCGGGTCACGTGGGGACACCGGCCCCAGGTGACCGGGTCACGTGGGGTCACCGGCCCCAGGTCAGCGGGTCACGTGGGGACACCGGCCCCAGGTCACCGGGTCACGTGGGGTCACCGGCCCCAGGTGACCGGGTCACGTGGGGTCACCGGCCCCAGGTGGCCGGGTCACGTGGGGTCACCGGCCCCAGGTGACCGGGTCACGTGGGGTCACCGGCCCCAGGTGACCGGGTCACGTGGGGACACCGGCCCCAGGTGACCGGGTCACGTGGGGTCACCGGCCCCAGGTGACCGGGTCACGTGGGGTCACCGGCACCAGGTGACCGGGTCACGTGGGGACACCGGCCCCAGGTGACCGGGTCACGTGGGGTCACCGGCCCCAGGTGACCGGGTCACGTGGGGTCACCGGCCCCAGGTCAGCGGGTCACGTGGGGACACCGGCCCCAGGTGACCGGGTCACGTGGGGTCACCGGCCCCAGGTGACCGGCTCACGTGGGGTCACCGGCCCCAGGTGGCCGGGTCACGTTGGGTCACCGGCCCCAGGTGGCCGGGTCACGTGGGGTCACCGGCCCCAGGTGACCGGGTCACGTGGGGACACCGGCCCCAGGTGACCGGGTCACGTGGGGTCTCCGGCCCCAGGTGACCGGGTCACGTGGGGTCACCGGCCCCAGGTGACCCGGTCACGTGGGGTCACCGTCCCCAGGTGACCGGGTCACGTGGGGTCACCGGCCCCAGGTGACCGGGTCACGTGGGGTCACCGGCCCCAGGTCAGCGGGTCACGTGGGGACACCGGCCCCAGGTGACCGGGTCACGTGGGGTCACCGGCCCCAGGTGACCGGGTCACGTGGGGACACCGGCCCCAGGTGACCGGGTCACGTGGGGTCACCAGCCCCAGGTCAGCGGGTCACGTGGGGACACCGGCCCCAGGTAACCAAGGCATGTCGGGACCCAGCCCGGGTCCCCGGGACGGGTTTTTACCCCAGCCGCAGATCACCGGGTCCTGTCGGGTCCCCGGCCCGGGTCCCCTGGACAGGTCGATAACCCGGCCCCAGGTCACCCGGTCATCTCGCGCACCCGGCCTGGTTCCCAGGTTCCGATGACCACCCCGGCACCAGGACCCCGGGTCACGTGGGGACACCGGCCCCAGGTGACCGGGTCACGTGGGGTCACCGGCCCCAGGTCAGCGGGTCACGTGGGGACCCGGGCCCCAGGTGACCGGGTCACGTGGGGACCCCGGACCCAGGTAACCGGGTCATACCGAGTCCCCGGACCCAGGTCACCGGGTCAGTTCGGGACCCCGGACCCAGGTCGGGTCATGTCACGTCCCATGCCCGGGTCCCCGGGTTGGATTTTTACCCAGGCCCCGGGTCACAGGGTCATGTCGGGTCAACGGCCTGGGTACAAGGGTCTGGTGACCACCCCGACCCCAGGTCCCCGGGTCATGACGGGACACCGGACCAGGTCCCCGAGTCCGGTCGACACCACAGCCCCAGGTCAGCGGGTCATGTCGGGACCCAGCCCGGGTCCCCGGGACGGGTTTTTACCCCAGCCGCAGATCACCGGGTCCTGTCGGGTACCCGGGTCGGGTCCCCTGGACAGGTCGGCACCCCGGCCCCGGGTCACGGGGTCATGTCGGGTCGCTGTCCCGGGTACCAGTGTCAGGTGACCACCCCGGCCCCGGGAGACGGAGTCATACCGGGTCCCCGGCCCAGGTCCCAGGGTTGCATCGGGACAAAAGCACCGGATCACTGGATCACGTGGGGGCCCGGGCCCGGGTCCCCGGGTTGCATCGGGACACCAGCGAAGGACCACCGGGTCCTGTCGGGTCCCCAGCCCGGGTCCCCTGGACAGGTCGTTAACCCGGCCCCAGGTCACCGGGTCGTGTCGGGTAACCGGCCTGGTTCCCAGGTTCCGGTGACCACCCCGGCACCAGGACCCCGGGTCCCGTGGGGACCCCGGCCCCAGGTGACCGGGTCACGCGGGGTCACCGGCCCCAGGTCAGCGGGTCACGTGGGGTCACCGGCCCCAGGTCAGCGGGTCACGTGGGGACACCGGCCCCAGGTCACCGCGTCAGGTCGGGACCCCGAACCCAGGTCCACGAGTCCGTCGACACCACAGCCCCGGGTCACCGGGTCGTGTTGGGTAACCGGCCTGGTTCCCAGGTTCCGATGACCACCCCGGCACCAGGACCCCGGGTCACGTGGGGACACCGGCCCCAGGTGACCGGGTCACGTGCGGTCACCGGCCCCAGGTGACCCGGTCACGTGGGGTCACCGGCCCCAGGTGACCCGGTCACATGAGGTCACCGGCCCCAGGTGACCGGGTCACGTGGGGTCACCGGCCCCAGGTGACCGGGTCACGTGGGGACACCGGCCCCAGGTGACCGGGTCACGTGGGGTCACCGGCCCCAGGTGACCGGGTCACGTGGGGACACCGGCCCCAGGTGACCGGGTCACGTGGGGTCACCGGCCCCAGGTGACCGGGTCACATGAGGTCACCGGACCCAGGTGACCGGGTCACGTGGGGTCACCGGCCCCAGGTGACCGGGTCACGTGGGGACACCGGCCCCAGGTGACCGGGTCACGTGGGGTCACCGGCCCCAGGTGACCGGGTCACGTGGGGACACCGGCCCCAGGTGACCGGGTCACGTGGGGTCACCGGCCCCAGGTGACCGGGTCACGTGGGGTCACCGGCCCCAGGTCAGCGGGTCACGTGGGGTCACCGGCCCCAGGTGACCGGGTCACGTGGGGTCACCGGCCCCAGGTGACCGGGTCACGTGGGGTCACCGGCCCCAGGTGACCGGGTCACGTGGGGTCACCGGCCCCAGGTCAGCGGGTCACGTGGGGACACCGGCCCCAGGTGACCGGGTCACGTGGGGTCACCGGACCCAGGTGACCGGGTCACGTGGGGACACCGGCCCCAGGTGACCGGGTCACGTGGGGTCACCAGCCCCAGGTCAGCGGGTCACGTGGGGACACCGGCCCCAGGTAACCAAGGCATGTCGGGACCCAGCCCGGGTCCCCGGGACGGGTTTTTACCCCAGCCGCAGATCACCGGGTCCTGTCGGGTCCCCGGCCCGGGTCCCCTGGACAGGTCGATAACCCGGCCCCAGGTCACCCGGTCATCTCGCGCACCCGGCCTGGTTCCCAGGTTCCGATGACCACCCCGGCACCAGGACCCCGGGTCACGTGGGGACACCGGCCCCAGGTGACCTGGTCACGTGAGGTCACCGGCCCCAGGTGACCGGGTCACGTGGGGTCACCGGCCCCAGGTGACCGGGTCACGTGGGGACACCGGCCCCAGGTGACCGGGTCACGTTGGGTCACCGGCCCCAGGTGACCGGTACACGTGGGGTCACCGGACCCAGGTCAGCGGGTCACGTGGGGACACCGGCCCCAGGTAACCGGGTCATACCGAGTCCCCGGACCCAGGTCACCGGGTCAGTTCGGGACCCCGGACCCAGGTCGGGTCATGTCACGTCCCATGCCCGGGTCCCCGGGTTGGATTTTTACCCAGGCCCCGGGTCACGGGGTCATGTCGGGTCGCTGTCCCGGGTACCAGTGTCAGGTGACCACCCCGGCCCCGGGAGACGGAGTCATACCGGGTCCCCGGCCCAGGTCCCCGGGTTGCATCGGGACAAAAGCACCGGATCACTGGATCACGTGGGGGCCCGGGCCCGGGTCCCCGGGTTGCATCGGGACACCAGCGAAGGACCACCGGGTCCTGTCGGGTCCCCGGCCCGGGTCCCCTGGACAGGTCGTTAACCCGGCCCCAGGTCACCGGGTCATGTCGCGCACCCGGCCTGGTTCCCACGTTCCGGTGACCACCCCGGCACCAGGACCCCGGGTCCCGTGGGGACCCCGGCCCCAGGTGACCGGCTCACGCGGGGTCACCGGCCCCAGGTCAGCGGGTCACGTGGGGTCACCGGCCGCAGGTCAGCGGGTCACGTGGGGACACCGGCCCCAGGTCAGCGGGTCACGTGGGGACACCGGCCCCAGGTCACCGCGTCAGGTCGGGACCCCGAACCCAGGTCCACGAGTCCGTCGACACCACAGCCCCGGGTCACCGGGTCGTGTCGGGTAACCGGCCTGGTTCCCAGGTTCCGATGACCACCCCGGCACCAGGACTCTGGGTCACGTGGGGACACCGGCCCCAGGTCACCGGGTCACGTGGGGTCACCGGACCCAGGTGACCCGGTCACGTGGGGACACCGGCCCCAGGTGACCGGGTCACGTGGGGTCACCGGCCCCAGGTGACCCGGTCACATGAGGTCACCGGCCCCAGGTGACCGGGTCACGTGGGGTCACCGGCCCCAGGTGACCGGGTCACGTGGGGACACCGGCCCCAGGTGACCGGGTCACGTGGGGTCACCGGCCCCAGGTGACCGGGTCACGTGGGGACACCGGCCCCAGGTGACCGGGTCACGTGGGGTCACCGGCCCCAGGTGACCGGGTCACATGAGGTCACCGGACCCAGGTGACCGGGTCACGTGGGGTCACCGGCCCCAGGTGACCGGGTCACGTGGGGACACCGGCCCCAGGTGACCGGGTCACGTGGGGTCACCGGCCCCAGGTGACCGGGTCACGTGGGGACACCGGCCCCAGGTGACCGGGTCACGTGGGGTCACCGGCCCCAGGTGACCGGGTCACGTGGGGTCACCGGCCCCAGGTCAGCGGGTCACGTGGGGTCACCGGCCCCAGGTGACCGGGTCACGTGGGGTCACCGGCCCCAGGTGACCGGGTCACGTGGGGTCACCGGCCCCAGGTGACCGGGTCACGTGGGGTCACCGGCCCCAGGTCAGCGGGTCACGTGGGGACACCGGCCCCAGGTGACCGGGTCACGTGGGGTCACCGGACCCAGGTGACCGGGTCACGTGGGGACACCGGCCCCAGGTGACCGGGTCACGTGGGGTCACCAGCCCCCAGGTCAGCGGGTCACGTGGGGACACCGGCCCCAGGTAACCAAGGCATGTCGGGACCCAGCCCGGGTCCCCGGGACGGGTTTTTACCCCAGCCGCAGATCACCGGGTCCTGTCGGGTCCCCGGCCCGGGTCCCCTGGACAGGTCGATAACCCGGCCCCAGGTCACCCGGTCATCTCGCGCACCCGGCCTGGTTCCCAGGTTCCGATGACCACCCCGGCACCAGGACCCCGGGTCACGTGGGGACACCGGCCCCAGGTGACCTGGTCACGTGAGGTCACCGGCCCCAGGTGACCGGGTCACGTGGGGTCACCGGCCCCAGGTGACCGGGTCACGTGGGGACACCGGCCCCAGGTGACCGGGTCACGTTGGGTCACCGGCCCCAGGTGACCGGTACACGTGGGGTCACCGGACCCAGGTCAGCGGGTCACGTGGGGACACCGGCCCCAGGTAACCGGGTCATACCGAGTCCCCGGACCCAGGTCACCGGGTCAGTTCGGGACCCCGGACCCAGGTCGGGTCATGTCACGTCCCATGCCCGGGTCCCCGGGTTGGATTTTTACCCAGGCCCCGGGTCACGGGGTCATGTCGGGTCGCTGTCCCGGGTACCAGTGTCAGGTGACCACCCCGGCCCCGGGAGACGGAGTCATACCGGGTCCCCGGCCCAGGTCCCCGGGTTGCATCGGGACAAAAGCACCGGATCACTGGATCACGTGGGGGCCCGGGCCCGGGTCCCCGGGTTGCATCGGGACACCAGCGAAGGACCACCGGGTCCTGTCGGGTCCCCGGCCCGGGTCCCCTGGACAGGTCGTTAACCCGGCCCCAGGTCACCGGGTCATGTCGCGCACCCGGCCTGGTTCCCACGTTCCGGTGACCACCCCGGCACCAGGACCCCGGGTCCCGTGGGGACCCCGGCCCCAGGTGACCGGCTCACGCGGGGTCACCGGCCCCAGGTCAGCGGGTCACGTGGGGTCACCGGCCGCAGGTCAGCGGGTCACGTGGGGACACCGGCCCCAGGTCAGCGGGTCACGTGGGGACACCGGCCCCAGGTCACCGCGTCAGGTCGGGACCCCGAACCCAGGTCCACGAGTCCGTCGACACCACAGCCCCGGGTCACCGGGTCGTGTCGGGTAACCGGCCTGGTTCCCAGGTTCCGATGACCACCCCGGCACCAGGACTCTGGGTCACGTGGGGACACCGGCCCCAGGTCACCGGGTCACGTGGGGTCACCGGACCCAGGTGACCCGGTCACGTGGGGACACCGGCCCCAGGTGACCGGGTCACGTGGGGTCACCGGCCCCAGGTGACCGGGTCACGTGGGGTCACCGGCCCCAGGTGACCGGGTCACGTGGGGTCACCAGCCCCAGGTGACCGGGTCACGTGGGGACACCGGCCCCAGGTGACCGGGTCACGTGGGGTCACCGGCCCCAGGTGACCGGGTCACGTGGGGTCACCGGCCCCAGGTCAGCGGGTCACGTGGGGTCACCGGCCCCAGGTGACCGGGTCACGTGGGGACACCGGCCCCAGGTGACTGGGTCACGTGGGGACACCGGCCCCAGGTCAGCGGGTCACGTGGGGACACCAGCCCCAGGTCACCGGGTCACGTGGGGTCACCGGCCCCAGGTGACCGGGTCACGTGGGGTCACCGGCCCCAGGTGGCCGGGTCACGTGGGGTCACCGGCCCCAGGTGACCGGGTCACGTGGGGACACCGGCCCCAGGTGACCGGGTCACGTGGGGTCACCGGCCCCAGGTGACCGGGTCACGTGGGGTCACCGGCCCCAGGTGACCGGGTCACGTGGGGTCACCGGCCCCAGGTGACCGGGTCACGTGGGGTCACCGGCCCCAGGTGACCGGGTCACGTGGGGTCACCGGCCCCAGGTGACCCGGTCACGTGGGGTCACCGGCCCCAGGTGACCGGGTCACGTGGGGTCACCGGCCCCAGGTGACCGGGTCACGTGGGGTCTCCGGCCCCAGGTCAGCGGGTCACGTGGGGACACCGGCCCCAGGTGACCGGGTCACGTGGGGTCACCGGCCCCAGGTGACCGGGTCACGTGGGGACACCGGCCCCAGGTGACCGGGTCACGTGGGGTCACCGGCCCCAGGTCAGCGGGTCACGTGGGGACACCGGCCCCAGGTAACCAAGGCATGTCGGGACCCAGCCCGGGTCCCCGGGACGGGTTTTTACCCCAGCCGCAGATCACCGGGTCCTGTCGGGTCCCCGGCCCGGGTGCCCTGGACAGGTCGATAACCCGGCCCCAGGTCACCCGGTCATCTCGCGCACCCGGCCTGGTTCCCAGGTTCCGATGACCACCCCGGCACCAGGACCCAGGGTCACGTGGGGACACCAGCCCCAGGTGACCGGGTCACGTGGGGTCACCGGCCCCAGGTCAGCGGGTCACGTGGGGACCCCGGCCCCAGGTGACCGGGTCACGTGGGGACCCCGGACCCAGGTAACCGGGTCATACCGGGTCCCCGGCCCAGGTCCCCGGGTTGCATCGGGACAAAAGCACCGGATCACTGGATCACGTGGGGGCCCGGGCCCGGGTCCCCGGGTTGCATCGGGACACCAGCGAAGGACCACCGGGTCCTGTCGGGTCCCCGGCCCGGGTCCCCTGGACAGGTCGTTAACCCGGCCCCAGGTCACCGGGTCGTGTCGGGTAACCGGCCTGGTTACCAGGTTCCAGTGACCACCCCGGCACCAGGACCCCGGGTCCCGTGGGGACCCCGGCCCCAGGTGACCGGCTCACGCGGGGTCACCGGCCCCAGGTCAGCGGGTCACGTGGGGTCACCGGCCCCAGGTCAGCGGGTCACGTGGGGACACCGGCCCCAGGTCACCGCGTCAGGTCGGGACCCCGAACCCAGGTCCACGAGTCCGTCGACACCACAGCCCCGGGTCACCGGGTCGTGTCGGGTAACCGGCCTGGTTCCCAGGTTCCGATGACCACCCCGGCACCAGGACCCCGGGTCACGTGGGGACACCGGCCCCAGGTGACCGGGTCACGTGGGGTCACCGGCCCCAGGTCAGCGGGTCACGTGGGGTCACCGGCCCCAGGTGACCTGGTCACGTGAGGTCACCGGCCCCAGGTGACCGGGTCACGTGGGGTCACCGGCCCCAGGTGACCGGGTCACGTGGGGACACCGGCCCCAGGTGACCGGGTCACGTGGGGTCACCGGCCCCAGGTGACCGGGTCACGTGGGGTCACCGGCCCCAGGTGACCCGGTCACGTGGGGACACCGGCCCCAGGTGACCGGGTCACGTGGGGTCACCGGCCCCAGGTGACGGGGTCACGTGGGGTCACCGGCCCCAGGTGACCGGGTCACGTGGGGTCACCGGCCCCAAGTGACCGGGTCACGTGGGGTCACCGGCCCAGGGTCAGCGGGTCACGTGGGGACACCGGCCCCAGGTCACCGGGTCACGTGGGGTCACCGGCCCCAGGTGGCCGGGTCACGTGGGGTCACCGGCCCCAGGTGGCCGGGTCACGTGGGGTCACCGGCCCCAGGTGACCGGGTCACGTGGGGACACCGGCCCCAGGTGACCGGGTCACGTGGGGTCACCGGCCCCAGGTGACCGGGTCACGTGGGGTCACCGGCACCAGGTGACCGGGTCACGTGGGGACACCGGCCCCAGGTGACCGGGTCACGTGGGGTCACCGGCCCCAGGTCAGAGGGTCACGTGGGGTCACCGGCCCCAGGTCAGCGGGTCACGTGGGGACCCCGGCCCCAGGTCACCGGATCACGTGGGGTCACCGGCCCCAGGTCAGCTGGTCACGTGGGGTCACCGGCCCCAGGTGACCGGGTCACGTGGGGTCACCGGACCCAGGTGAGCGGGTCACGTGGGGACACCGGCCCCAGGTGACCGGGTCACGTGGGGTCACCGGCCTCAGGTGACCGGGTCACGTGGGGTCACCGGCCCCTGGTGACCGGGTCACGTGGGGTTATCGGCCCCAGGTCAGCGGGTCACGTGGGGTCACCGGCCCCAAGTCAGCTGGTCACGTGGGGACACCGGCCCCAGGTGACCGGGTCACGTGGGGTCACCGGACCCAGGTGAGCGGGTCACGTGGGGACACCGGCCCCAGGTGACCGGGTCACGTGGGGTCACCGGCCTCAGGTGACCGGGTCACGTGGGGTCACCGGCCCCAGGTGACCGGGTCACGTGGGGTCACAGGCCCCAGGTCAGC
This sequence comes from Somateria mollissima, assembly GCA_951411735.1. NCBI lineage: Eukaryota > Metazoa > Chordata > Aves > Anseriformes > Anatidae > Somateria > Somateria mollissima. The sequence goes on from CATOCB010000075.1 coordinate 979,459, forward strand.
GGGTCACGTGGGGACACCGGCCCCAGGTGACCGGGTCACGTGGGGTCACCGGCCCCAGGTGACCGGGTCACGTGGGGTCACCGGCCCCAGGTCAGCGGGTCACGTGGGGTCACCGGCCCCAGGTGACCGGGTCACGTGGGGACACCGGCCCCAGGTGACCGGGTCACGTGGGGTCACCGGCCCCAGGTCAGCGGGTCACGTGGGGACCCCGGCCCCAGGTCAGCGGGTCACGTGGGGACACCGGCCCCAGGTGACCGGGTCACGTGGGGACACCGGCCCCAGGTCAGAGGGTCACGTGGGGACCCCGGACCCAGGTCACCTGGTCATGTGTGGTACCCAGCCTGGTTCCCAGGTTCCGATGACCTCCCCGGCACCAGGACCCCGGGTCCCGTGGGGACCCCGGCCCCAGGTGACCGGGTCACGTGGGGTCACCGGCCCCAGGTCAGCGGGTCACGTGGGGTCACCGGCCCCAGGTGACCGGGTCACGTGGGGACACCGGCCCCAGGTCAGCGGGTCACGTGGGGACACCGGCCCCAGGTAACCAAGGCAGGTCGGGACCCAGCCCGGGTCCCCGGGACGGGTTTTTACCCCAGCCGCAGATCACCGGGTCCTGTCGGGTCCCCGGCCCGGGTCCCCTGGACAGGTCGATAACCCGGCCCCAGGTCACCCGGTCATCTCGCGCACCCGGCCTGGTTCCCAGGTTCCGATGACCACCCCGGCACCAGGACTCCGGGTCCCGTGGGGACCCCGGCCCCAGGTGACCGGGTCACGTCGGGACACCGGCCCCAGGTCAGCGGGTCACGTGGGGTCACTGGCCCCAGGTCAGCGGGTCACGTGGGGACCCCGGCACCAGGTCAGCGGGTCACGTGGGGACACCGGCCCCAGGTGACCGGGTCACGTGGGGACACCGGCCCCAGGTGACCGGGTCACGTGGGGACCCCGGCACCAGGTCAGCGGGTCACGTGGGGACACCGGCCCCAGGTGACCGGGTCACGTGGGGTCACCGGCCCCAGGTCAGCGGGTCACGTGGGGTCACCGGCCCCAGGTGACCGGGTCACGTGGGGTCACCGGCACCAGGTCAGCGGGTCACGTGGGGACACCGGCCCCAGGTGACCGGGTCACGTGGGGTCACCGGCCCCAGGTGACCAGGTCACGTGGGGTCACCGGCCCCAGGTGACCGGGTCACGTGGGGTCACCGGCCCCAGGTCAGCGGGTCACGTGGGGTCACCGGCCCCAGGTCAGCGGGTCATGTCGGGACCCAGCCCGGGTCCCCGGGACGGGTTTTTACCCCAGCCGCAGATCACCGGGTCCTGTCGGGTCCCCGGCCCGGGTCCCCTGGATAGGTCGGCACCCCGGCCCCGGGTCACGGAGTCATGTCGGGTCGCTGTCCCGGGTACCAGTGTCAGGTGACCACCCCGGCCCCGGGAGACGGAGTCATACCGGGTCCCCGGCCCGGGTCCCCGGGTTGCATCGGGACAAAAGCACCGGATCACTGGATAACGTGGGGGCCCGGGCCCGGGTCCCCGGGTTGCATCGGGACACCAGCGAAGGACCACCGGGTCCTGTCGGGTCCCCGGCCCGGGTCCCCTGGACAGGTCGTTAACCCGGCCCCAGGTCACCGGGTCATGTCGCGCACCCGGCCTGGTTCCCAGGTTCCGGTGACCACCCCGGCACCAGGACCCCGGGTCACGTGGGGACACCGGCCCCAGGTGACCAGGTCACGTGGGGTCACCGGCCCCAGGTCAGAGGGTCACGTGGGGACACCGGCCCCAGGTGACCGGGTCACGTGGGGACACCAGACCCAGGTCAGAGGGTCACGTGGGGTCACTGGCCCCAGGTCAGCGGGTCACGTGGGAACACCGGCCCCAGGTGACCGGGTCACGTGGGGACACCGGCCCCAGGTCAGCGGGTCACGTGGGGTCACCGGCCCCAGGTGACCAGGTCACGTGGGGTCACCGGCCCCAGGTCAGCGGGTCACGTGGGGACACCGGCCCCAGGTCACCGCGTCAGGTCGGGACCCCGAACCCAGGTCCACGAGTCCGTCGACACCACAGCCCCGGGTCACCGGGTCCTGTCGGGTAACCGGCCTGGTTCCCAGGTTCCGATGACCACCCCGGCACCAGGACTCTGGGTCACGTGGGGACACCGGCCCCAGGTCACCGGGTCACGTGGGGTCACCGGACCCAGGTGACCCGGTCACGTGGGGACACCGGCCCCAGGTGACCGGGTCACGTGGGGTCACCGGCCCCAGGTGACCGGGTCACGTGGGGTCACCGGCCCCAGGTGACCGGGTCCCTGGGGACACCGGCCCCAGGTGACCGGGTCACGTGGGGTCACCGGCCCCAGGTGACCGGGTCACGTGGGGTCACCGGGCCAGGTGACAGGGTCACGTGGGGTCACCGGCCCCGGGTCACGTGGGGACACCGGCCCCAGGTGACCGGGTCACGTGGGGTCACCGGCCCCAGGTCAGAGGGTCACGTGGGGACCCCGGACCCAGGTCACCGGGTCATGTCGGGACCCAGCCTGGGTCCCCGGGACGGGTTTTTTACCCCAGCCGCAGATCACCGGGTCCTGTCGGGTACCCGGGTCGGGTCCCCTGGACAAGTCGGCACCCCGGCCCCGGGTCACGGGGTCATGTCGGGTCGCTGTCCCGGGTACCAGTGTCAGGTGACCACCCCGGCCCCGGGAGACGGAGTCATACCGGGTCCCCGGCCCGGGTCCCCGGGTTGCATCGGGACACCAGCGAAGGACCACCGGGTCCTGTCGGGTCCCCGGCCCGGGTCCCCTGGACAGGTCGTTAACCCGGCCCCAGGTCACCGGGTCATGTCGCGCACCCGGCCTGGTTCCCACGTTCCGGTGACCACCCCGGCACCAGGACCCCGGGTCCCGTGGGGACCCCGGCCCCAGGTGACCGGCTCACGCGGGGTCACCGGCCCCAGGTCAGCGGGTCACGTGGGGTCACCGGCCGCAGGTCAGCGGGTCACGTGGGGACACCGGCCCCAGGTCAGCGGGTCACGTGGGGACACCGGCCCCAGGTCACCGCGTCAGGTCGGGACCCCGAACCCAGGTCCACGAGTCCGTCGACACCACAGCCCCGGGTCACCGGGTCGTGTCGGGTAACCGGCCTGGTTCCCAGGTTCCGATGACCACCCCGGCACCAGGACTCTGGGTCACGTGGGGACACCGGCCCCAGGTCACCAGGTCACGTGGGGTCACCGGACACAGGTGACCCGGTCACGTGGGGACACCGGCCCCAGGTGACCGGGTCACGTGGGGTCACCGGCCCCAGGTCAGCGGGTCACGTGGGGACACCGGCCCCAGGTGACCCGGTCACCTGGGGTCACCGGCCCCAGGTCAGCGGGTCAAGTGGGGTCACCGGCCCCAGGTGACCGGGTCACGTGGGGACACCGGCCCCAGGTGACCGGGTCACGTGGGGTCACCGGCCCCAGGTCAGCAGGTCACGTGGGGACACCGGCCCCAGGTCACCGGGTCACGTGGGGTCACCGGCCCCAGGTGACCGGGTCACGTGGGGTCACCGGCCCCAGGTGGCCGGGTCACGTGGGGTCACCGGCCCCAGGTGACCGGGTCACGTGGGGTCACCGGCCCCAGGTGACCGGGTCACGTGGGGACACCGGCCCCAGGTGACCGGGTCACGTGGGCTCACCGGCCCCAGGTGACCGGGTCACGTGGGGTCACCGGCCCCAGGTGACCGGGTCACGTGGGGACACCGGCCCCAGGTGACCGGGTCACGTGGGGTCACCGGCCCCAGGTGACCGGGTCACGTGGGGTCACCGGCCCCAGGTGACCGGGTCACGTGGGGTCACCGGCCCCAGGTCACCGGGTCACGTGGGGTCACCGGCCCCAGGTGACCGGGTCACGTGGGGTCACCGGCCCCAGGTCAGCGGGTCACGTGGGGTCACCGGCCCCAGGTGGCCGGGTCACGTGGGGACACCGGCCCCAGGTGACCGGGTCACGTGGGGTCACCGGCCCCAGGTGACCGGGTCACGTGGGGTCACCGGCCCCAGGTGACCGGGTCACGTGGGGACACCGGCCCCAGGTGACCTGGTCACGTGGGGTCACCGGCCCCAGGTGACCGGGTCACGTGGGGACACCGGCCCCAGGTGACCGGGTCACGTGGGGTCACCGGCCCCAGGTGACCGGGTCACGTGGGGTCACCGGCCCCAGGTGACCGGGTCACGTGGGGTCACCGGCCCCAGGTGACCGGGTCACGTGGGGACACCGGCCCCAGGTGACCGGGTCACGTGGGGTCACCGGCCCCAGGTGAGCGGGTCACGTGGGGACACCGGCCCCAGGTGACCGGGTCACGTGGGGTCACCAGCCCCAGGTCAGCGGGTCACGTGGGGACACCGGCCCCAGGTAACCAAGGCATGTCGGGACCCAGCCCGGGTCCCCGGGACGGGTTTTTACCCCAGCCGCAGATCACCGGGTCCTGTCGGGTCCCCGGCCCGGGTCCCCTGGACAGGTCTATAACCCGGCCCCAGGTCACCCGGTCATCTCGCGCACCCGGCCTGGTTCCCAGGTTCCGATGACCACCCCGGCACCAGGACCCCGGGTCACGTGGGGACCCCGGCCCCAGGTGACCGGGTCACGTTGGGACCCCGGACCCAGGTAACCGGGTCATACCGAGTCCCCGGACCCAGGTCACCGGGTGAGTTCGGGACCCCGGACCCAGGTCGGGTCATGTCACGTCCCATGCCCGGGTCCCCGGGTTGGATTTTTACCCAGGCCCCGGGTCACAGGGTCATGTCGGGTCAACGGCCTGGGTACAAGGGTCTGGTGACCACCCCGACCCCAGGTCCCCGGGTCATGACGGGACACCGGACCAGGTCCCCGAGTCCGGTCGACACCACAGCCCCAGGTCACCGGGTCATGTCGGGACCCAGCCCGGGTCCCCGGGACGGGTTTTTACCCCAGCCGCAGATCACCGGGTCCTGTCGGGTACCCGGGTCGGGTCCCCTGGACAGGTCGGCACCCCGGCCACGGGTCACGGGGTCATGTCGGGTCGCTGTCCCGGGTACCAGTGTCAGGTGACCACCCCGGCCCCGGGAGACGGAGTCATACCGGGTCCCCGGCCCAGGTCCCAGGGTTGCATCGGGACAAAAGCACCGGATCACTGGATCACGTGGGGGCCCGGGCCCGGGTCCCCGGGTTGCATCGGGACACCAGGGAAGGACCACCGGGTCCTGTCGGGTCCCCGGCCCGGGTCCCCTGGACAGGTCGTTAACCCGGCCCCAGGTCACCGGGTCGTGTCGGGTAACCGGCCTGGTTCCCAGGTTCCGGTGACCACCCCGGCACCAGGACCCCGGGTCCCGTGGGGACCCCGGCCCCAGGTGACCGGCTCACGCGGGGTCACCGGCCCCAGGTCAGCGGGTCACGTGGGGTCACCGGCCCCAGGTCAGCGGGTCACGTGGGGACACCGGCCCCAGGTCACCGCGTCAGGTCGGGACCCCGAACCCAGGTCCACGAGTCCGTCGACACCACAGCCCCGGGTCACCGGGTCGTGTTGGGTAACCGGCCTGGTTCCCAGGTTCCGATGACCACCCCGGCACCAGGACCCCGGGTCACGTGGGGACACCGGCCCCAGGTGACCGGGTCACGTGGGGTCACCGGCCCCAGGTGACCCGGTCACGTGGGGTCACCGGCCCCAGGTCAGCGGGTCACGTGGGGACACCGGCCCCAGGTCAGCGGGTCACGTGGGGACACCGGCCCCAGGTAACCAAGGCAGGTCGGGACCCAGCCCGGGTACCCGGGACGGGTTTTTACCCTAGCCGCAGATCACCGGGTCCTGTCGGGTCCCCGGCCCGGGTCCCCTGGACAGGTCGATAACCCGGCCCCAGGTCACCCGGCCATCTCGCGCACCCGGCCTGGTTCCCAGGTTCCGATGACCACCCCGGCCGCAGGACTCCGGGTCACGTGGGGACCCCGGCCCCAGTTCAGAGGGTCACGTGGGGACCCCGGACCCAGGTCACCTGGTCATGTGTGGTACCCAGCCTGGTTCCCAGGTTCCGGTGACCACCCCGGCACCAGGACCCCGGGTCCCGTGGGGACCCCGGCCCCAGGTGACCGGGTCACATGGGGTCACCGGCACCAGGACCCCGGGTCCCGTGGGGACCCCGGCCCCAGGTGACCGGGTCACGTGGGGTCACCGGCCCCAGGTCAGCGGGTCACGTGGGGTCACCGGCCCCAGGTGACCGGGTCACGTGGGGTCACCGGCCCCAGGTCAGCGGGTCACGTGGGGACACCGGCCCCAGGTAACCAAGGCAGGTCGGGACCCAGCCCGGGTCCCCGGGACGGGTTTTTACCCCAGCCGCAGATCACCGGGTCCTGTCGGGTCCCCGGCCCGGGTCCCCTGGACAGGTCGATAACCCGGCCCCAGGTCACCCGGTCATCTCGCGCACCCGGCCTGGTTCCCAGGTTCCGATGACCACCCCGGCACAAGGACCCCGGGTCCCGTGGGGACCCCGGCCCCAGGTGACCGGGTCACGTGGGGACACCGTCCCCAGGTCAGCGGGTCACGTGGGGTCACTGGTCCCAGGTCAGCGGGTCACGTGGGGACACTGGCCCCAGGTGACCGGGTCACGTGGGGACACCGGCCCCAGGTCAGCGGGTCACGTGGGGACCCCGGCACCAGGTCAGCGGGTCACGTGGGGACACCGGCCCCAGGTGACCGGGTCACGTGGGGACACCGGCCCCAGGTCAGCGGGTCACGTGGGGACACCGGCCCCAGGTAACCGGGTCATACCGAGTCCCCGGACCCAGGTCACCGGGTCAGTTCGGGACCCCGGACCCAGGTCGGGTCATGTCACGTCCCATGCCCGGGTCCCCGGGTTGGATTTTTACCCAGGCCCCGGGTCACGGGGTCATGTCGGGTCGCTGTCCCGGGTACCAGTGTCAGGTGACCACCCCGGCCCCGGGAGACGGAGTCATACCGGGTCCCCGGCCCAGGTCCCCGGGTTGCATCGGGACAAAAGCACCGGATCACTGGATCACGTGGGGGCCCGGGCCCGGGTCCCCGGGTTGCATCGGGACACCAGCGAAGGACCACCGGGTCCTGTCGGGTCCCCGGCCCGGGTCCCCTGGACAGGTCGTTAACCCGGCCCCAGGTCACCGGGTCATGTCGCGCACCCGGCCTGGTTCCCACGTTCCGGTGACCACCCCGGCACCAGGACCCCGGGTCCCGTGGGGACCCCGGCCCCAGGTGACCGGCTCACGCGGGGTCACCGGCCCCAGGTCAGCGGGTCACGTGGGGTCACCGGCCGCAGGTCAGCGGGTCACGTGGGGACACCGGCCCCAGGTCAGCGGGTCACGTGGGGACACCGGCCCCAGGTCACCGCGTCAGGTCGGGACCCCGAACCCAGGTCCACGAGTCCGTCGACACCACAGCCCCGGGTCACCGGGTCGTGTCGGGTAACCGGCCTGGTTCCCAGGTTCCGATGACCACCCCGGCACCAGGACTCTGGGTCACGTGGGGACACCGGCCCCAGGTCACCGGGTCACGTGGGGTCACCGGACCCAGGTGACCCGGTCACGTGGGGACACCGGCCCCAGGTGACCGGGTCACGTGGGGTCACCGGCCCCAGGTGACCGGGTCACGTGGGGTCACCGGCCCCAGGTGACCGGGTCACGTGGGGTCACCAGCCCCAGGTGACCGGGTCACGTGGGGACACCGGCCCCAGGTGACCGGGTCACGTGGGGTCACCGGCCCCAGGTGACCGGGTCACGTGGGGTCACCGGCCCCAGGTCAGCGGGTCACGTGGGGTCACCGGCCCCAGGTGACCGGGTCACGTGGGGACACCGGCCCCAGGTGACTGGGTCACGTGGGGACACCGGCCCCAGGTCAGCGGGTCACGTGGGGACACCAGCCCCAGGTCACCGGGTCACGTGGGGTCACCGGCCCCAGGTGACCGGGTCACGTGGGGTCACCGGCCCCAGGTGGCCGGGTCACGTGGGGTCACCGGCCCCAGGTGACCGGGTCACGTGGGGACACCGGCCCCAGGTGACCGGGTCACGTGGGGTCACCGGCCCCAGGTGACCGGGTCACGTGGGGTCACCGGCCCCAGGTGACCGGGTCACGTGGGGTCACCGGCCCCAGGTGACCGGGTCACGTGGGGTCACCGGCCCCAGGTGACCCGGTCACGTGGGGTCACCGGCCCCAGGTGACCGGGTCACGTGGGGTCACCGGCCCCAGGTGACCGGGTCACGTGGGGTCTCCGGCCCCAGGTCAGCGGGTCACGTGGGGACACCGGCCCCAGGTGACCGGGTCACGTGGGGTCACCGGCCCCAGGTGACCGGGTCACGTGGGGACACCGGCCCCAGGTGACCGGGTCACGTGGGGTCACCGGCCCCAGGTCAGCGGGTCACGTGGGGACACCGGCCCCAGGTAACCAAGGCATGTCGGGACCCAGCCCGGGTCCCCGGGACGGGTTTTTACCCCAGCCGCAGATCACCGGGTCCTGTCGGGTCCCCGGCCCGGGTGCCCTGGACAGGTCGATAACCCGGCCCCAGGTCACCCGGTCATCTCGCGCACCCGGCCTGGTTCCCAGGTTCCGATGACCACCCCGGCACCAGGACCCAGGGTCACGTGGGGACACCAGCCCCAGGTGACCGGGTCACGTGGGGTCACCGGCCCCAGGTCAGCGGGTCACGTGGGGACCCCGGCCCCAGGTGACCGGGTCACGTGGGGACCCCGGACCCAGGTAACCGGGTCATACCGGGTCCCCGGCCCAGGTCCCCGGGTTGCATCGGGACAAAAGCACCGGATCACTGGATCACGTGGGGGCCCGGGCCCGGGTCCCCGGGTTGCATCGGGACACCAGCGAAGGACCACCGGGTCCTGTCGGGTCCCCGGCCCGGGTCCCCTGGACAGGTCGTTAACCCGGCCCCAGGTCACCGGGTCGTGTCGGGTAACCGGCCTGGTTACCAGGTTCCGGTGACCACCCCGGCACCAGGACCCCGGGTCCCGTGGGGACCCCGGCCCCAGGTGACCGGCTCACGCGGGGTCACCGGCCCCAGGTCAGCGGGTCACGTGGGGTCACCGGCCCCAGGTCAGCGGGTCACGTGGGGACACCGGCCCCAGGTCACCGCGTCAGGTCGGGACCCCGAACCCAGGTCCACGAGTCCGTCGACACCACAGCCCCGGGTCACCGGGTCGTGTCGGGTAACCGGCCTGGTTCCCAGGTTCCGATGACCACCCCGGCACCAGGACCCCGGGTCACGTGGGGACACCGGCCCCAGGTGACCGGGTCACGTGGGGTCACCGGCCCCAGGTCAGCGGGTCACGTGGGGTCACCGGCCCCAGGTGACCTGGTCACGTGAGGTCACCGGCCCCAGGTGACCGGGTCACGTGGGGTCACCGGCCCCAGGTGACCGGGTCACGTGGGGACACCGGCCCCAGGTGACCGGGTCACGTGGGGTCACCGGCCCCAGGTGACCGGGTCACGTGGGGTCACCGGCCCCAGGTGACCCGGTCACGTGGGGACACCGGCCCCAGGTGACCGGGTCACGTGGGGTCACCGGCCCCAGGTGACGGGGTCACGTGGGGTCACCGGCCCCAGGTGACCGGGTCACGTGGGGTCACCGGCCCCAAGTGACCGGGTCACGTGGGGTCACCGGCCCAGGGTCAGCGGGTCACGTGGGGACACCGGCCCCAGGTCACCGGGTCACGTGGGGTCACCGGCCCCAGGTGGCCGGGTCACGTGGGGTCACCGGCCCCAGGTGGCCGGGTCACGTGGGGTCACCGGCCCCAGGTGACCGGGTCACGTGGGGACACCGGCCCCAGGTGACCGGGTCACGTGGGGTCACCGGCCCCAGGTGACCGGGTCACGTGGGGTCACCGGCACCAGGTGACCGGGTCACGTGGGGACACCGGCCCCAGGTGACCGGGTCACGTGGGGTCACCGGCCCCAGGTCAGAGGGTCACGTGGGGTCACCGGCCCCAGGTCAGCGGGTCACGTGGGGACCCCGGCCCCAGGTCACCGGATCACGTGGGGTCACCGGCCCCAGGTCAGCTGGTCACGTGGGGTCACCGGCCCCAGGTGACCGGGTCACGTGGGGTCACCGGACCCAGGTGAGCGGGTCACGTGGGGACACCGGCCCCAGGTGACCGGGTCACGTGGGGTCACCGGCCTCAGGTGACCGGGTCACGTGGGGTCACCGGCCCCTGGTGACCGGGTCACGTGGGGTTATCGGCCCCAGGTCAGCGGGTCACGTGGGGTCACCGGCCCCAAGTCAGCTGGTCACGTGGGGACACCGGCCCCAGGTGACCGGGTCACGTGGGGTCACCGGACCCAGGTGAGCGGGTCACGTGGGGACACCGGCCCCAGGTGACCGGGTCACGTGGGGTCACCGGCCTCAGGTGACCGGGTCACGTGGGGTCACCGGCCCCAGGTGACCGGGTCACGTGGGGTCACAGGCCCCAGGTCAGCGGGTCACGTGGGGACACCGGCCCCAGGTGACCGGGTCACGTGGGGTCACCGGCCCCAGGTGACCGGGTCACGTGGGGTCACCGGCCCCAGGTCAGCGGGTCACGTGGGGTCACCGGCCCCAGGTGACCGGGTCACGTGGGGACACCGGCCCCAGGTGACCGGGTCACGTGGGGTCACCGGCCCCAGGTCAGCGGGTCACGTGGGGACCCCGGCACCAGGTCAGCGGGTCACGTGGGGACACCGGCCCCAGGTGACCGGGTCACGTGGGGACACCGGCCCCAGGTCAGAGGGTCACGTGGGGACCCCGGACCCAGGTCACCTGGTCATGTGTGGTACCCAGCCTGGTTCCCAGGTTCCGATGACCTCCCCGGCACCAGGACCCCGGGTCCCGTGGGGACCCCGGCCCCAGGTGACCGGGTCACGTGGGGTCACCGGCCCCAGGTCAGCGGGTCACGTGGGGTCACCGGCCCCAGGTGACCGGGTCACGTGGGGACACCGGCCCCAGGTCAGCGGGTCACGTGGGGACACCGGCCCCAGGTAACCAAGGCAGGTCGGGACCCAGCCCGGGTCCCCGGGACGGGTTTTTACCCCAGCCGCAGATCACCGGGTCCTGTCGGGTCCCCGGCCCGGGTCCCCTGGACAGGTCGATAACCCGGCCCCAGGTCACCCGGTCATCTCGCGCACCCGGCCTGGTTCCCAGGTTCCGATGACCACCCCGGCACCAGGACTCCGGGTCCCGTGGGGACCCCGGCCCCAGGTGACCGGGTCACGTCGGGACACCGGCCCCAGGTCAGCGGGTCACGTGGGGTCACTGGCCCCAGGTCAGCGGGTCACGTGGGGACCCCGGCACCAGGTCAGCGGGTCACGTGGGGACACCGGCCCCAGGTGACCGGGTCACGTGGGGACACCGGCCCCAGGTGACCGGGTCACGTGGGGACCCCGGCACCAGGTCAGCGGGTCACGTGGGGACACCGGCCCCAGGTGACCGGGTCACGTGGGGTCACCGGCCCCAGGTCAGCGGGTCACGTGGGGTCACCGGCCCCAGGTGACCGGGTCACGTGGGATCACCGGCACCAGGTCAGCGGGTCACGTGGGGACACCGGCCCCAGGTGACCGGGTCACGTGGGGTCACCGGCCCCAGGTGACCAGGTCACGTGGGGTCACCGGCCCCAGGTGACCGGGTCACGTGGGGTCACCGGCCCCAGGTCAGCGGGTCACGTGGGGTCACCGGCCCCAGGTCAGCGGGTCATGTCGGGACCAAGCCCGGGTCCCCGGGACGGGTTTTTACCCCAGCCGCAGATCACCGGGTCCTGTCGGGTCCCCGGCCCGGGTCCCCTGGATAGGTCGGCACCCCGGCCCCGGGTCACGGAGTCATGTCGGGTCGCTGTCCCGGGTACCAGTGTCAGGTGACCACCCCGGCCCCGGGAGACGGAGTCATACCGGGTCCCCGGCCCGGGTCCCCGGGTTGCATCGGGACAAAAGCACCGGATCACTGGATAACGTGGGGGCCCGGGCCCGGGTCCCCGGGTTGCATCGGGACACCAGCGAAGGACCACCGGGTCCTGTCGGGTCCCCGGCCCGGGTCCCCTGGACAGGTCGTTAACCCGGCCCCAGGTCACCGGGTCATGTCGCGCACCCGGCCTGGTTCCCAGGTTCCGGTGACCACCCCGGCACCAGGACCCCGGGTCACGTGGGGACACCGGCCCCAGGTGACCAGGTCACGTGGGGTCACCGGCCCCAGGTCAGAGGGTCACGTGGGGACACCGGCCCCAGGTGACCGGGTCACGTGGGGACACCAGACCCAGGTCAGAGGGTCACGTGGGGTCACTGGCCCCAGGTCAGCGGGTCACGTGGGAACACCGGCCCCAGGTGACCGGGTCACGTGGGGACACCGGCCCCAGGTCAGCGGGTCACGTGGGGTCACCGGCCCCAGGTGACCAGGTCACGTGGGGTCACCGGCCCCAGGTCAGCGGGTCACGTGGGGACACCGGCCCCAGGTCACCGCGTCAGGTCGGGACCCCGAACCCAGGTCCACGAGTCCGTCGACACCACAGCCCCGGGTCACCGGGTCCTGTCGGGTAACCGGCCTGGTTCCCAGGTTCCGATGACCACCCCGGCACCAGGACTCTGGGTCACGTGGGGACACCGGCCCCAGGTCACCGGGTCACGTGGGGTCACCGGACCCAGGTGACCCGGTCACGTGGGGACACCGGCCCCAGGTGACCGGGTCACGTGGGGTCACCGGCCCCAGGTGACCGGGTCACGTGGGGTCACCGGCCCCAGGTGACCGGGTCCCTGGGGACACCGGCCCCAGGTGACCGGGTCACGTGGGGTCACCGGCCCCAGGTGACCGGGTCACGTGGGGTCACCGGGCCAGGTGACAGGGTCACGTGGGGTCACCGGCCCCAGGTCAGCCCCGGGTCACGTGGGGACACCGGCCCCAGGTGACCGGGTCACGTGGGGTCACCGGCCCCAGGTCAGAGGGTCACGTGGGGACCCCGGACCCAGGTCACCGGGTCATGTCGGGACCCAGCCTGGGTCCCCGGGACGGGTTTTTACCCCAGCCGCAGATCACCGGGTCCTGTCGGGTACCCGGGTCGGGTCCCCTGGACAGGTCGGCACCCCGGCCCCGGGTCACGGGGTCATGTCGGGTCGCTGTCCCGGGTACCAGTGTCAGGTGACCACCCCGGCCCCGGGAGACGGAGTCATACCGGGTCCCCGGCCCGGGTCCCCGGGTTGCATCGGGACACCAGCGAAGGACCACCGGGTCCTGTCGGGTCCCCGGCCCGGGTCCCCTGGACAGGTCGTTAACCCGGCCCCAGGTCACCGGGTCATGTCGCGCACCCGGCCTGGTTCCCACGTTCCGGTGACCACCCCGGCACCAGGACCCCGGGTCCCGTGGGGACCCCGGCCCCAGGTGACCGGCTCACGCGGGGTCACCGGCCCCAGGTCAGCGGGTCACGTGGGGTCACCGGCCGCAGGTCAGCGGGTCACGTGGGGACACCGGCCCCAGGTCAGCGGGTCACGTGGGGACACCGGCCCCAGGTCACCGCGTCAGGTCGGGACCCCGAACCCAGGTCCACGAGTCCGTCGACACCACAGCCCCGGGTCACCGGGTCGTGTCGGGTAACCGGCCTGGTTCCCAGGTTCCGATGACCACCCCGGCACCAGGACTCTGGGTCACGTGGGGACACCGGCCCCAGGTCACCAGGTCACGTGGGGTCACCGGACACAGGTGACCCGGTCACGTGGGGACACCGGCCCCAGGTGACCGGGTCACGTGGGGTCACCGGCCCCAGGTCAGCGGGTCACGTGGGGACACCGGCCCCAGGTGACCCGGTCACCTGGGGTCACCGGCCCCAGGTCAGCGGGTCAAGTGGGGTCACCGGCCCCAGGTGACCGGGTCACGTGGGGACACCGGCCCCAGGTGACCGGGTCACGTGGGGTCACCGGCCCCAGGTCAGCGGGTCACGTGGGGACACCGGCCCCAGGTCACCGGGTCACGTGGGGTCACCGGCCCCAGGTGACCGGGTCACGTGGGGTCACCGGCCCCAGGTGGCCGGGTCACGTGGGGTCACCGGCCCCAGGTGACTGGGTCACGTGGGGTCACCGGCCCCAGGTGACCGGGTCACGTGGGGACACCGGCCCCAGGTGACCGGGTCACGTGGGCTCACCGGCCCCAGGTGACCGGGTCACGTGGGGTCACCGGCCCCAGGTGACCGGGTCACGTGGGGACACCGGCCCCAGGTGACCGGGTCACGTGGGGTCACCGGCCCCAGGTGACCGGGTCACGTGGGGTCACCGGCCCCAGGTGACCGGGTCACGTGGGGTCACCGGCCCCAGGTCACCGGGTCACGTGGGGTCACCGGCCCCAGGTGACCGGGTCACGTGGGGTCACCGGCCCCAGGTCAGCGGGTCACGTGGGGTCACCGGCCCCAGGTGGCCGGGTCACGTGGGGACACCGGCCCCAGGTGACCGGGTCACGTGGGGTCACCGGCCCCAGGTGACCGGGTCACGTGGGGTCACCGGCCCCAGGTGACCGGGTCACGTGGGGACACCGGCCCCAGGTGACCTGGTCACGTGGGGTCACCGGCCCCAGGTGACCGGGTCACGTGGGGACACCGGCCCCAGGTGACCGGGTCACGTGGGGTCACCGGCCCCAGGTGACCGGGTCACGTGGGGTCACCGGCCCCAGGTGACCGGGTCACGTGGGGTCACCGGCCCCAGGTGACCGGGTCACGTGGGGACACCGGCCCCAGGTGACCGGGTCACGTGGGGTCACCGGCCCCAGGTGAGCGGGTCACGTGGGGACACCGGCCCCAGGTGACCGGGTCACGTGGGGTCACCAGCCCCAGGTCAGCGGGTCACGTGGGGACACCGGCCCCAGGTAACCAAGGCATGTCGGGACCCAGCCCGGGTCCCCGGGACGGGTTTTTACCCCAGCCGCAGATCACCGGGTCCTGTCGGGTCCCCGGCCCGGGTCCCCTGGACAGGTCTATAACCCGGCCCCAGGTCACCCGGTCATCTCGCGCACCCGGCCTGGTTCCCAGGTTCCGATGACCACCCCGGCACCAGGACCCCGGGTCACGTGGGGACCCCGGCCCCAGGTGACCGGGTCACGTTGGGACCCCGGACCCAGGTAACCGGGTCATACCGAGTCCCCGGACCCAGGTCACCGGGTCAGTTCGGGACCCCGGACCCAGGTCGGGTCATGTCACGTCCCATGCCCGGGTCCCCGGGTTGGATTTTTACCCAGGCCCCGGGTCACAGGGTCATGTCGGGTCAACGGCCTGGGTACAAGGGTCTGGTGACCACCCCGACCCCAGGTCCCCGGGTCATGACGGGACACCGGACCAGGTCCCCGAGTCCGGTCGACACCACAGCCCCAGGTCACCGGGTCATGTCGGGACCCAGCCCGGGTCCCCGGGACGGGTTTTTACCCCAGCCGCAGATCACCGGGTCCTGTCGGGTACCCGGGTCGGGTCCCCTGGACAGGTCGGCACCCCGGCCACGGGTCACGGGGTCATGTCGGGTCGCTGTCCCGGGTACCAGTGTCAGGTGACCACCCCGGCCCCGGGAGACGGAGTCATACCGGGTCCCCGGCCCAGGTCCCAGGGTTGCATCGGGACAAAAGCACCGGATCACTGGATCACGTGGGGGCCCGGGCCCGGGTCCCCGGGTTGCATCGGGACACCAGGGAAGGACCACCGGGTCCTGTCGGGTCCCCGGCCCGGGTCCCCTGGACAGGTCGTTAACCCGGCCCCAGGTCACCGGGTCGTGTCGGGTAACCGGCCTGGTTCCCAGGTTCCGGTGACCACCCCGGCACCAGGACCCCGGGTCCCGTGGGGACCCCGGCCCCAGGTGACCGGCTCACGCGGGGTCACCGGCCCCAGGTCAGCGGGTCACGTGGGGTCACCGGCCCCAGGTCAGCGGGTCACGTGGGGACACCGGCCCCAGGTCACCGCGTCAGGTCGGGACCCCGAACCCAGGTCCACGAGTCCGTCGACACCACAGCCCCGGGTCACCGGGTCGTGTTGGGTAACCGGCCTGGTTCCCAGGTTCCGATGACCACCCCGGCACCAGGACCCCGGGTCACGTGGGGACACCGGCCCCAGGTGACCGGGTCACGTGGGGTCACCGGCCCCAGGTGACCCGGTCACGTGGGGTCACCGGCCCCAGGTCAGCGGGTCACGTGGGGACACCGGCCCCAGGTCAGCGGGTCACGTGGGGACACCGGCCCCAGGTAACCAAGGCAGGTCGGGACCCAGCCCGGGTACCCGGGACGGGTTTTTACCCTAGCCGCAGATCACCGGGTCCTGTCGGGTCCCCGGCCCGGGTCCCCTGGACAGGTCGATAACCCGGCCCCAGGTCACCCGGCCATCTCGCGCACCCGGCCTGGTTCCCAGGTTCCGATGACCACCCCGGCCGCAGGACTCCGGGTCACGTGGGGACCCCGGCCCCAGTTCAGAGGGTCACGTGGGGACCCCGGACCCAGGTCACCTGGTCATGTGTGGTACCCAGCCTGGTTCCCAGGTTCCGGTGACCACCCCGGCACCAGGACCCCGGGTCCCGTGGGGACCCCGGCCCCAGGTGACCGGGTCACATGGGGTCACCGGCACCAGGACCCCGGGTCCCGTGGGGACCCCGGCCCCAGGTGACCGGGTCACGTGGGGTCACCGGCCCCAGGTCAGCGGGTCACGTGGGGTCACCGGCCCCAGGTGACCGGGTCACGTGGGGTCACCGGCCCCAGGTCAGCGGGTCACGTGGGGACACCGGCCCCAGGTAACCAAGGCAGGTCGGGACCCAGCCCGGGTCCCCGGGACGGGTTTTTACCCCAGCCGCAGATCACCGGGTCCTGTCGGGTCCCCGGCCCGGGTCCCCTGGACAGGTCGATAACCCGGCCCCAGGTCACCCGGTCATCTCGCGCACCCGGCCTGGTTCCCAGGTTCCGATGACCACCCCGGCACAAGGACCCCGGGTCCCGTGGGGACCCCGGCCCCAGGTGACCGGGTCACGTGGGGACACCGTCCCCAGGTCAGCGGGTCACGTGGGGTCACTGGTCCCAGGTCAGCGGGTCACGTGGGGACACTGGCCCCAGGTGACCGGGTCACGTGGGGACACCGGCCCCAGGTCAGCGGGTCACGTGGGGACCCCGGCACCAGGTCAGCGGGTCACGTGGGGACACCGGCCCCAGGTGACCGGGTCACGTGGGGTCACCGGCCCCAGGTCAGCGGGTCACGTGGGGTCACCGGCCCCAGGTGACCGGGTCACGTGGGGTCACCGGCACCAGATCAGCGGGTCACGTGGGGACACCGGCCCCAGGTGACCGGGTCACGTGGGGTCACCGGCCCCAGGTGACCAGGTCACGTGGGGTCACCGGCCCCAGGTGACCGGGTCACGTGGGGTCACCGGCCCCAGGTCAGCGGGTCACGTGGGGTCACCGGCCCCAGGTCAGCGGGTCATGTCGGGACCCAGCCCGGGTCCCCTGGACAGGTCGGCACCCCGGCCCCGGGAGACGGAGTCATACCGGGTCCCCGGCCCGGGTCCCCGGGTTGCATCGGGACAAAAGCACCGGATCACTGGATAACGTGGGGGCCCGGGCCCGGGTCCCCGGGTTGCATCGGGACACCAGCGAAGGACCACCGGGTCCTGTCGGGTCCCCGGCCCGGGTCCCCTGGACAGGTCGTTAACCCGGCCCCAGGTCACCGGGTCATGTCGCGCACCCGGCCTGGTTCCCAGGTTCCGGTGACCACCCCGGCACCAGGACCCCGGGTCACGTGTGGACACCGGCCCCAGGTGACCAGGTCACGTGGGGTCACCGGCCCCAGGTCAGAGGGTCACGTGGGGACACCGGCCCCAGGTGACCGGGTCACGTGGGGACACCAGCCCCAGGTCAGAGGGTCACGTGGGGACACCGGCCCCAGGTGACCGGGTCACGTGGGGTCACCGGACCCAGGTGACCGGGTCACGTGGGGACACCGGCCCCAGGTGACCGGGTCACGTGGGGTACCGGCCTCAGGTGACCGGGTCACGTGGGGTCACCGGCCCCTCGTGACCGGGTCACGTGGGGTCACCGGCCCCAGGTGACCGGGTCACGTGGGGTCACCAGGCCCAGGTGACCGGGTCACGTGGGGTCACAGGCCCCAGGTCAGCGGGTCACGTGGGGACACCGGCCTCAGGTGACCGGGTCACGTGGGGACCCCGGCCCAAGTGACCGGGTCACGTGGGGTCACCGGCCCCAGGTCAGCGGGTCACGTGGGGACCACGGCCCCAGGTAACCAAGGCATGTCGGGACCCAGCCCGGGTCCCCGGGACGGGTTTTTACCCCAGCCGCAGATCACCGGGTCCTGTCGGGTCCCCGGCCCGGGTCCCCTGGACAGGTCGATAACCCGGCCCAGGTCACCCGGTCATCTCGCGCACCCGGCCTGGTTCCCAGGTTCCGATGACCACCCCGGCACAAGGACCCCGGGTCCCGTGGGGACCCCGGCCCCAGGTGACCGGGTCACGTGGGGACACCGTCCCCAGGTCAGCGGGTCACGTGGGGTCACTGGCCCCAGGTGACCGGGTCACGTGGGGACACCGGCCCCAGGTGACCGGGTCACGTGGGGACACCGGCCCCAGGTCAGCGGGTCACGTGGGGACCCCGGCACCAGGTCAGCGGGTCACGTGGGGACACCGGCCCCAGGTGACCGGGTCACGTGGGGTCACCGGCCCCAGGTCAGCGGGTCACGTGGGGTCACCGGCCCCAGGTGACCGGGTCACGTGGGGTCACCGGCACCAGGTCAGCGGGTCACGTGGGGACACCGGCCCCAGGTGACCGGGTCACGTGGGGTCACCGGCCCCAGGTGACCAGGTCACGTGGGGTCACCGGCCCCAGGTGATGGGTCACGTGGGGTCACCGGCCCCAGGTGACCGGGTCACGTGGGGTCACCGGCCCCAGGTCAGCGGGTCATGTCGGGACCCAGCCCGGGTCCCCTGGACAGGTCGGCACCCCGGCCCCGGGTCACGGGGTCATGTCGGGTCGCTGTCCCGGGTACCAGTGTCAGGTGACCACCCCGGCCCCGGGAGACGGAGTCATACCGGGTCCCCGGCCCGGGTCCCCTGGACAGGTCGTTAACCCGGCCCCAGGTCACCGGGTCATGTCGCGCACCCGGCCTGGTTCCCAGGTTCCGGTGACCACCCCGGCACCAGGACCCCGGGTCACGTGGGGACACCGGCCCCAGGTGACCAGGTCACGTGGGGTCACCGGCCCCAGGTCAGAGGGTCACGTGGGGACACCGGCCCCAGGTGACCGGGTCATGTGGGGACACCAGCCCCAGGTCAGAGGGTCACGTGGGGACCCCGGACCCAGGTCACCTGGTCATGTGTGGTACCCAGCCTGGTTCCCAGGTTCCGATGACCACCCCGGCACCAGGACCCCGGGTCCCGTGGGGACCCCGGCCCCAGGTGACCGGGTCACGTGGGGTCACCGGCCCCAGGTCAGCGGGTCACGTGGGGACACCGGCCCCAGGTGACCGGGTCACGTGGGGACACCGGCCCCAGGTCAGCGGGTCACGTGGGGACACCGGCCCCAGGTAACCAAGGCAGGTCGGGACCCAGCCCGGGTCCCCGGGACGGGTTTTTACCCCAGCCGCAGATCACCGGGTCCTGTCGGGTCCCCGGCCCGGGTCCCCTGGACAGGTCGATAACCCGGTCCCAGGTCACCCGGTCATCTCGCGCACCCGGCCTGGTTCCCAGGTTCCGATGACCACCCCGGCACCAGGACCCCGGGTCCCGTGGGGACCCCGGCCCCAGGTGACCGGGTCACGTGGGGACACCGGCACCAGGTCAGCGGGTCACGTGGGGTCACTGGCCCCAGGTCAGCGGGTCACGTGGGGACACCGGCCCCAGGTGACCGGGTCACGTGGGGACACCGGCCCCAGGTCAGCGGGTCACGTGGGGACCCCGGCACCAGGTCAGCGGGTCAAGTGGGGACACCGGCCCCAGGTGACCGGGTCACGTGGGGTCACCGGCCCCAGGTCAGCGGGTCACGTGGGGTCACCGGCCCCAGGTGACCGGGTCACGTGGGGACACCGGCCCCAGGTCAGCGGGTCACGTGGGGTCACCGGCCCCAGGTCAGCGGGTCACGTGGGGACACCGGCCCCAGGTGACCGGGTCACGTGGGGACACCGGAACCAGGTCAGCGGGTCACGTGGGGACCCCGGCACCAGGTCAGCGGGTCACGTGGGGACACCGGCCCCAGGTGACCTGGTCACGTGGGGTCACCGGCACCAGGTGACCGGGTCACGTGGGGTCACCGGCCCCAGGTGACCGGGTCACGTGGGGTCACCGGCACCAGGTCAGCGGGTCACGTGGGGACACCGGCCCCAGGTCACCGGGTCACGTGGTGTCACCGGCCCCAGGTGACCAGGTCACGTGGGGTCACCGGCCCCAGGTGACCGGGTCACGTGGGGTCACCGGCCCCAGGTCAGCGGGTCACGTGGGGACACCGGCCCCAGGTGACCGGGTCACGTGGGGTCACCGGCCCCAGGTGACCGGGTCACGTGGGGTCACCGGCCCCAGGTGACCGGGTCACGTGGGGTCACCGGCCCCAGGTCAGCGGGTCACGTGGGGACACCGGCCCCAGGTCAGCGGGTCACGTGGGGACACCGGCCCCAGGTAACCAAGGCAGGTCGGGACCCAGCCCGGGTCCCCGGGACGGGTTTTTACCCCAGCCGCAGATCACCGGGTCCTGTCGGGTCCCCGGCCCGGGTCCCCTGGACAGGTCGAAAACCAGGCCCCAGGTCACCCGGCCATCTCGCGCACCCGGCCTGGTTCCCAGGTTCCGATGACCACCCCGGCCGCAGGACTCCGGGTCACGTGGGGACACCGGCCCCAGGTCAGAGGGTCACGTGGGGACCCCGGACCCAGGTCACCTGGTCATGTGTGGTACCCAGCCTGGTTCCCAGGTTCCGATGACCTCCCCGGCACCAGGACCCCGGGTCCCGTGGGGATCCCGGCCCCAGGTGACCGGGTCACGTGGGGTCACCGGCACCAGGACCCCGGGTCCCGTGGGGACCCCGGCCCCAGGTGACCGGGTCACGTGGGGACACCGGCCCCAGGTCAGCGGGTCACGTGGGGACACCGGCCCCAGGTAACCAAGGCAGGTCGGGACCCAGCCCGGGTCCCCGGGACGGGTTTTTACCCCAGCCGCAGATCACCGGGTCCTGTCGGGTCCCTGGCCCGGGTCCCCTGGACAGGTCGATAACCCGGCCCCAGGTCACCCGGTCATCTCGCGCACCCGGCCTGGTTCCCAGGTTCCGATGACCACCCCGGCACAAGGACCCCGGGTCCCGTGGGGACCCCGGCCCCAGGTGATCGGGTCACGTGGGGACACCGTCCCCAGGTCAGCGGGTCACGTGGGGTCACTGGCCCCAGGTCAGCGGGTCACGTGGGGACCCCGGCACCAGGTCAGCGGGTCACGTGGGGTCACCGGCCCCAGGTGACCGGGTCACGTGGGGTCACCGGCCCCAGGTCAGCGGGTCACGTGGGGTCACCGGCCCCAGGTGACCGGGTCACGTGGGGTCACCGGCACCAGGTCAGCGGGTCACGTGGGGTCACCGGCCCCAGGTGACCGGGTCACGTGGGGTCACCGGCCCCAGGTCAGCGGGTCACGTGGGGACACCGGCCCCAGGTGACCGGGTCACGTGGGGTCACCGGCCCCAGGTGACCGGGTCACGTGGGGACCCCGGCACCAGGTCAGCGGGTCACGTGGGGTCACCGGCCCCAGGTGACCGGGTCACGTGGGGTCACCGGCCCCAGGTCAGCGGGTCACGTGGGGTCACCGGCCCCAGGTCAGCGGGTCACGTGGGGACACCGGCCCCAGGTGACCGGGTCACGTGGGGTCACCGGCCCCAAGTGACCGGGTCACGTGGGGTCACCGGCCCCAGGTCAGCGGGTCACGTGGGGACACCGGCCCCAGGTGACCGGGTCACGTGGGGACACCGGCCCCAGGTGACCGGGTCACGTGGGGTCACCGGCCCCAGGTGACCGGGTCACGTGGGGTCACCGGCCCCAGGTGACCGGGTCACGTGGGGACACCGGCCCCAGGTCAGCGGGTCACGTGGGGACCCCGGCACCAGGTCAGCGGGTCACGTGGGGTCACCGGCCCCAGGTGACCGGGTCACGTGGGGTCACCGGCCCCAGGTCAGCGGGTCACGTGGGGACCCCGGCCCAAGTGACCGGGTCACGTGGGGTCACCGGCCCCAGGTCAGCGGGTCACGTGGGGACCACGGCCCCAGGTAACCAAGGCATGTCGGGACCCAGCCCGGGTCCCCGGGACGGGTTTTTACCCCAGCCGCAGATCACCGGGTCCTGTCGGGTCCCCGGCCCGGGTCCCCTGGACAGGTCGATAACCCGGCCCAGGTCACCCGGTCATCTCGCGCACCCGGCCTGGTTCCCAGGTTCCGATGACCACCCCGGCACAAGGACCCCGGGTCCCGTGGGGACCCCGGCCCCAGGTGACCGGGTCACGTGGGGACACCGTCCCCAGGTCAGCGGGTCACGTGGGGTCACTGGCCCCAGGTGACCGGGTCACGTGGGGACACCGGCCCCAGGTGACCGGGTCACGTGGGGACACCGGCCCCAGGTCAGCGGGTCACGTGGGGACCCCGGCACCAGGTCAGCGGGTCACGTGGGGACACCGGCCCCAGGTGACCGGGTCACGTGGGGTCACCGGCCCCAGGTCAGCGGGTCACGTGGGGTCACCGGCCCCAGGTGACCGGGTCACGTGGGGTCACCGGCACCAGGTCAGCGGGTCACGTGGGGACACCGGCCCCAGGTGACCGGGTCACGTGGGGTCACCGGCCCCAGGTCAGCGGGTCACGTGGGGACACCGGCCCCAGGTGACCGGGTCACGTGGGGACACCGGCCCCAGGTGACCGGGTCACGTGGGGTCACCGGCCCCAGGTGACCGGGTCACGTGGGGTCACCGGCCCCAGGTCAGCGGGTCACGTGGGGTCACCGGCCCCAGGTGACCGGGTCACGTGGGGTCACCGGCCCCAGGTCAGCGGGTCACGTGGGGACACCGGCCCCAGGTGACCGGGTCACGTGGGGACACCGGCCCCAGGTGACCGGGTCACGTGGGGTCACCGGCCCCAGGTGACCGGGTCACGTGGGGTCACCAGCACCAGGTCAGCGGGTCACGTGGGGTCACCGGCCCCAGGTGACCGGGTCACGTGGGGTCACCGGCCCCAGGTCAGCGGGTCACGTGGGGTCACCGGCCCCAGGTGACCGGGTCACGTGGGGACCCCGGCACCAGGTCAGCGGGTCACGTGGGGTCACCGGCCCCAGGTGACCGGGTCACGTGGGGTCACCGGCCCCAGGTGACCGGGGCACGTGGGGTCACCGGCCCCAGGTCAGCGGGTCACGTGGGGACACCGGCCCCAGGTGACCGGGTCACGTGGGGTCACCGGCCCCAGGTGACCAGGTCACGTGGGGTCACCGGCCCCAGGTGACCAGGTCACGTGGGGTCACCGGCCCCAGGTGACCGGGTCACGTGGGGTCACCAGCCCCAGGTCAGCGGGTCACGTGGGGACACCGGCCCCAGGTAACCAAGGCATGTCGGGACCCAGCCCGGGTCCCCGGGACGGGTTTTTACCCCAGCCGCAGATCACCGGGTCCTGTCGGGTCCCCGGCCCGGGTCCCCTGGACAGGTCTATAACCCGGCCCCAGGTCACCCGGTCATCTCGCGCACCCGGCCTGGTTCCCAGGTTCCGATGACCACCCCGGCACCAGGACCCCGGGTCACGTGGGGACCCCGGCCCCAGGTGACCGGGTCACGTTGGGACCCCGGACCCAGGTAACCGGGTCATACCGAGTCCCCGGACCCAGGTCACCGGGTCAGTTCGGGACCCCGGACCCAGGTCGGGTCATGTCACGTCCCATGCCCGGGTCCCCGGGTTGGATTTTTACCCAGGCCCCGGGTCACAGGGTCATGTCGGGTCAACGGCCTGGGTACAAGGGTCTGGTGACCACCCCGACCCCAGGTCCCCGGGTCATGACGGGACACCGGACCAGGTCCCCGAGTCCGGTCGACACCACAGCCCCAGGTCACCGGGTCATGTCGGGACCCAGCCCGGGTCCCCGGGACGGGTTTTTACCCCAGCCGCAGATCACCGGGTCCTGTCGGGTACCCGGGTCGGGTCCCCTGGACAGGTCGGCACCCCGGCCACGGGTCACGGGGTCATGTCGGGTCGCTGTCCCGGGTACCAGTGTCAGGTGACCACCCCGGCCCCGGGAGACGGAGTCATACCGGGTCCCCGGCCCAGGTCCCAGGGTTGCATCGGGACAAAAGCACCGGATCACTGGATCACGTGGGGGCCCGGGCCCGGGTCCCCGGGTTGCATCGGGACACCAGGGAAGGACCACCGGGTCCTGTCGGGTCCCCGGCCCGGGTCCCCTGGACAGGTCGTTAACCCGGCCCCAGGTCACCGGGTCGTGTCGGGTAACCGGCCTGGTTCCCAGGTTCCGGTGACCACCCCGGCACCAGGACCCCGGGTCCCGTGGGGACCCCGGCCCCAGGTGACCGGCTCACGCGGGGTCACCGGCCCCAGGTCAGCGGGTCACGTGGGGTCACCGGCCCCAGGTCAGCGGGTCACGTGGGGACACCGGCCCCAGGTCACCGCGTCAGGTCGGGACCCCGAACCCAGGTCCACGAGTCCGTCGACACCACAGCCCCGGGTCACCGGGTCGTGTTGGGTAACCGGCCTGGTTCCCAGGTTCCGATGACCACCCCGGCACCAGGACCCCGGGTCACGTGGGGACACCGGCCCCAGGTGACCGGGTCACGTGGGGTCACCGGCCCCAGGTGACCCGGTCACGTGGGGTCACCGGCCCCAGGTCAGCGGGTCACGTGGAGACACCGGCCCCAGGTCAGCGGGTCACGTGGGGACACCGGCCCCAGGTAACCAAGGCAGGTCGGGACCCAGCCCGGGTACCCGGGACGGGTTTTTACCCTAGCCGCAGATCACCGGGTCCTGTCGGGTCCCCGGCCCGGGTCCCCTGGACAGGTCGATAACCCGGCCCCAGGTCACCCGGCCATCTCGCGCACCCGGCCTGGTTCCCAGGTTCCGATGACCACCCCGGCCGCAGGACTCCGGGTCACGTGGGGACCCCGGCCCCAGTTCAGAGGGTCACGTGGGGACCCCGGACCCAGGTCACCTGGTCATGTGTGGTACCCAGCCTGGTTCCCAGGTTCCGGTGACCACCCCGGCACCAGGACCCCGGGTCCCGTGGGGACCCCGGCCCCAGGTGACCGGGTCACATGGGGTCACCGGCACCAGGACCCCGGGTCCCGTGGGGACCCCGGCCCCAGGTGACCGGGTCACGTGGGGTCACCGGCCCCAGGTCAGCGGGTCACGTGGGGTCACCGGCCCCAGGTGACCGGGTCACGTGGGGTCACCGGCCCCAGGTCAGCGGGTCACGTGGGGACACCGGCCCCAGGTAACCAAGGCAGGTCGGGACCCAGCCCGGGTCCCCGGGACGGGTTTTTACCCCAGCCGCAGATCACCGGGTCCTGTCGGGTCCCCGGCCCGGGTCCCCTGGACAGGTCGATAACCCGGCCCCAGGTCACCCGGTCATCTCGCGCACCCGGCCTGGTTCCCAGGTTCCGATGACCACCCCGGCACAAGGACCCCGGGTCCCGTGGGGACCCCGGCCCCAGGTGACCGGGTCACGTGGGGACACCGTCCCCAGGTCAGCGGGTCACGTGGGGTCACTGGTCCCAGGTCAGCGGGTCACGTGGGGACACTGGCCCCAGGTGACCGGGTCACGTGGGGACACCGGCCCCAGGTCAGCGGGTCACGTGGGGACCCCGGCACCAGGTCAGCGGGTCACGTGGGGACACCGGCCCCAGGTGACCGGGTCACGTGGGGTCACCGGCCCCAGGTGACCGGGTCACGTGGGGTCACCGGCACCAGATCAGCGGGTCACGTGGGGACACCGGCCCCAGGTGACCGGGTCACGTGGGGTCACCGGCCCCAGGTGACCAGGTCACGTGGGGTCACCGGCCCCAGGTGACCGGGTCACGTGGGGTCACCGGCCCCAGGTCAGCGGGTCACGTGGGGTCACCGGCCCCAGGTCAGCGGGTCATGTCGGGACCCAGCCCGGGTCCCCTGGACAGGTCGGCACCCCGGCCCCGGGAGACGGAGTCATACCGGGTCCCCGGCCCGGGTCCCCGGGTTGCATCGGGACAAAAGCACCGGATCACTGGATAACGTGGGGGCCCGGGCCCGGGTCCCCGGGTTGCATCGGGACACCAGCGAAGGACCACCGGGTCCTGTCGGGTCCCCGGCCCGGGTCCCCTGGACAGGTCGTTAACCCGGCCCCAGGTCACCGGGTCATGTCGCGCACCCGGCCTGGTTCCCAGGTTCCGGTGACCACCCCGGCACCAGGACCCCGGGTCACGTGTGGACACCGGCCCCAGGTGACCAGGTCACGTGGGGTCACCGGCCCCAGGTCAGAGGGTCACGTGGGGACACCGGCCCCAGGTGACCGGGTCACGTGGGGACACCAGCCCCAGGTCAGAGGGTCACGTGGGGACACCGGCCCCAGGTGACCGGGTCACGTGGGGTCACCGGACCCAGGTGACCGGGTCACGTGGGGACACCGGCCCCAGGTGACCGGGTCACGTGGGGTACCGGCCTCAGGTGACCGGGTCACGTGGGGTCACCGGCCCCTCGTGACCGGGTCACGTGGGGTCACCGGCCCCAGGTGACCGGGTCACGTGGGGTCACCAGGCCCAGGTGACCGGGTCACGTGGGGTCACAGGCCCCAGGTCAGCGGGTCACGTGGGGACACCGGCCTCAGGTGACCGGGTCACGTGGGGACCCCGGCCCAAGTGACCGGGTCACGTGGGGTCACCGGCCCCAGGTCAGCGGGTCACGTGGGGACCACGGCCCCAGGTAACCAAGGCATGTCGGGACCCAGCCTGGGTCCCCGGGACGGGTTTTTACCCCAGCCGCAGATCACCGGGTCCTGTCGGGTCCCCGGCCCGGGTCCCCTGGACAGGTCGATAACCCGGCCCAGGTCACCCGGTCATCTCGCGCACCCGGCCTGGTTCCCAGGTTCCGATGACCACCCCGGCACAAGGACCCCGGGTCCCGTGGGGACCCCGGCCCCAGGTGACCGGGTCACGTGGGGACACCGTCCCCAGGTCAGCGGGTCACGTGGGGTCACTGGCCCCAGGTGACCGGGTCACGTGGGGACACCGGCCCCAGGTGACCGGGTCACGTGGGGACACCGGCCCCAGGTCAGCGGGTCACGTGGGGACCCCGGCACCAGGTCAGCGGGTCACGTGGGGACACCGGCCCCAGGTGACCGGGTCACGTGGGGTCACCGGCCCCAGGTCAGCGGGTCACGTGGGGTCACCGGCCCCAGGTGACCGGGTCACGTGGGGTCACCGGCACCAGGTCAGCGGGTCACGTGGGGACACCGGCCCCAGGTGACCGGGTCACGTGGGGTCACCGGCCCCAGGTGACCAGGTCACGTGGGGTCACCGGCCCCAGGTGATGGGTCACGTGGGGTCACCGGCCCCAGGTGACCGGGTCACGTGGGGTCACCGGCCCCAGGTCAGCGGGTCATGTCGGGACCCAGCCCGGGTCCCCTGGACAGGTCGGCACCCCGGCCCCGGGTCACGGGGTCATGTCGGGTCGCTGTCCCGGGTACCAGTGTCAGGTGACCACCCCGGCCCCGGGAGACGGAGTCATACCGGGTCCCCGGCCCGGGTCCCCTGGACAGGTCGTTAACCCGGCCCCAGGTCACCGGGTCATGTCGCGCACCCGGCCTGGTTCCCAGGTTCCGGTGACCACCCCGGCACCAGGACCCCGGGTCACGTGGGGACACCGGCCCCAGGTGACCAGGTCACGTGGGGTCACCGGCCCCAGGTCAGAGGGTCACGTGGGGACACCGGCCCCAGGTGACCGGGTCATGTGGGGACACCAGCCCCAGGTCAGAGGGTCACGTGGGGACCCCGGACCCAGGTCACCTGGTCATGTGTGGTACCCAGCCTGGTTCCCAGGTTCCGATGACCACCCCGGCACCAGGACCCCGGGTCCCGTGGGGACCCCGGCCCCAGGTGACCGGGTCACGTGGGGTCACCGGCCCCAGGTCAGCGGGTCACGTGGGGACACCGGCCCCAGGTGACCGGGTCACGTGGGGACACCGGCCCCAGGTCAGCGGGTCACGTGGGGACACCGGCCCCAGGTAACCAAGGCAGGTCGGGACCCAGCCCGGGTCCCCGGGACGGGTTTTTACCCCAGCCGCAGATCACCGGGTCCTGTCGGGTCCCCGGCCCGGGTCCCCTGGACAGGTCGATAACCCGGTCCCAGGTCACCCGGTCATCTCGCGCACCCGGCCTGGTTCCCAGGTTCCGATGACCACCCCGGCACCAGGACCCCGGGTCCCGTGGGGACCCCGGCCCCAGGTGACCGGGTCACGTGGGGACACCGGCACCAGGTCAGCGGGTCACGTGGGGTCACTGGCCCCAGGTCAGCGGGTCACGTGGGGACACCGGCCCCAGGTGACCGGGTCACGTGGGGACACCGGCCCCAGGTCAGCGGGTCACGTGGGGACCCCGGCACCAGGTCAGCGGGTCAAGTGGGGACACCGGCCCCAGGTGACCGGGTCACGTGGGGTCACCGGCCCCAGGTCAGCGGGTCACGTGGGGTCACCGGCCCCAGGTGACCGGGTCACGTGGGGACACCGGCCCCAGGTCAGCGGGTCACGTGGGGTCACCGGCCCCAGGTCAGCGGGTCACGTGGGGACACCGGCCCCAGGTGACCGGGTCACGTGGGGACACCGGAACCAGGTCAGCGGGTCACGTGGGGACCCCGGCACCAGGTCAGCGGGTCACGTGGGGACACCGGCCCCAGGTGACCTGGTCACGTGGGGTCACCGGCACCAGGTGACCGGGTCACGTGGGGTCACCGGCCCCAGGTGACCGGGTCACGTGGGGTCACCGGCACCAGGTCAGCGGGTCACGTGGGGACACCGGCCCCAGGTCACCGGGTCACGTGGTGTCACCGGCCCCAGGTGACCAGGTCACGTGGGGTCACCGGCCCCAGGTGACCGGGTCACGTGGGGTCACCGGCCCCAGGTCAGCGGGTCACGTGGGGACACCGGCCCCAGGTGACCGGGTCACGTGGGGTCACCGGCCCCAGGTGACCGGGTCACGTGGGGTCACCGGCCCCAGGTGACCGGGTCACGTGGGGTCACCGGCCCCAGGTCAGCGGGTCACGTGGGGACACCGGCCCCAGGTCAGCGGGTCACGTGGGGACACCGGCCCCAGGTAACCAAGGCAGGTCGGGACCCAGCCCGGGTCCCCGGGACGGGTTTTTACCCCAGCCGCAGATCACCGGGTCCTGTCGGGTCCCCGGCCCGGGTCCCCTGGACAGGTCGAAAACCAGGCCCCAGGTCACCCGGCCATCTCGCGCACCCGGCCTGGTTCCCAGGTTCCGATGACCACCCCGGCCGCAGGACTCCGGGTCACGTGGGGACACCGGCCCCAGGTCAGAGGGTCACGTGGGGACCCCGGACCCAGGTCACCTGGTCATGTGTGGTACCCAGCCTGGTTCCCAGGTTCCGATGACCTCCCCGGCACCAGGACCCCGGGTCCCGTGGGGATCCCGGCCCCAGGTGACCGGGTCACGTGGGGTCACCGGCACCAGGACCCCGGGTCCCGTGGGGACCCCGGCCCCAGGTGACCGGGTCACGTGGGGACACCGGCCCCAGGTCAGCGGGTCACGTGGGGACACCGGCCCCAGGTAACCAAGGCAGGTCGGGACCCAGCCCGGGTCCCCGGGACGGGTTTTTACCCCAGCCGCAGATCACCGGGTCCTGTCGGGTCCCTGGCCCGGGTCCCCTGGACAGGTCGATAACCCGGCCCCAGGTCACCCGGTCATCTCGCGCACCCGGCCTGGTTCCCAGGTTCCGATGACCACCCCGGCACAAGGACCCCGGGTCCCGTGGGGACCCCGGCCCCAGGTGATCGGGTCACGTGGGGACACCGTCCCCAGGTCAGCGGGTCACGTGGGGTCACTGGCCCCAGGTCAGCGGGTCACGTGGGGACACCGGCCCCAGGTGACCGGGTCACGTGGGGACACCAGCCCCAGGTCAGCGGGTCACGTGGGGACCCCGGCACCAGGTCAGCGGGTCACGTGGGGTCACCGGCCCCAGGTGACCGGGTCACGTGGGGTCACCGGCCCCAGGTCAGCGGGTCACGTGGGGTCACCGGCCCCAGGTGACCGGGTCACGTGGGGTCACCGGCACCAGGTCAGCGGGTCACGTGGGGTCACCGGCCCCAGGTGACCGGGTCACGTGGGGTCACCGGCCCCAGGTCAGCGGGTCACGTGGGGACACCGGCCCCAGGTGACCGGGTCACGTGGGGTCACCGGCCCCAGGTGACCGGGTCACGTGGGGACCCCGGCACCAGGTCAGCGGGTCACGTGGGGTCACCGGCCCCAGGTGACCGGGTCACGTGGGGTCACCGGCCCCAGGTCAGCGGGTCACGTGGGGTCACCGGCCCCAGGTCAGCGGGTCACGTGGGGACACCGGCCCCAGGTGACCGGGTCACGTGGGGTCACCGGCCCCAAGTGACCGGGTCACGTGGGGTCACCGGCCCCAGGTCAGCGGGTCACGTGGGGACACCGGCCCCAGGTGACCGGGTCACGTGGGGACACCGGCCCCAGGTGACCGGGTCACGTGGGGTCACCGGCCCCAGGTGACCGGGTCACGTGGGGTCACCGGCCCCAGGTCAGCGGGTCACGTGGGGTCACCGGCCCCAGGTGACCGGGTCACGTGGGGACCCCGGCACCAGGTCAGCGGGTCACGTGGGGTCACCGGCCCCAGGTGACCGGGTCACGTGGGGTCACCGGCCCCAGGTCAGCGGGTCACGTGGGGACACCGGCCCCAGGTGACCGGGTCACGTGGGGACACCGGCCCCAGGTGACCGGGTCACGTGGGGTCACCGGCCCCAGGTGACCGGGTCACGTGGGGTCACCAGCACCAGGTCAGCGGGTCACGTGGGGTCACCGGCCCCAGGTGACCGGGTCACGTGGGGTCACCGGCCCCAGGTCAGCGGGTCACGTGGGGTCACCGGCCCCAGGTCAGCGGGTCACGTGGGGTCACCGGCCCCAGGTGACCGGGTCACGTGGGGACCCCGGCACCAGGTCAGCGGGTCACGTGGGGTCACCGGCCCCAGGTGACCGGGTCACGTGGGGTCACCGGCCCCAGGTGACCGGGGCACGTGGGGTCACCGGCCCCAGGTCAGCGGGTCACGTGGGGACACCGGCCCCAGGTGACCGGGTCACGTGGGGTCACCGGCCCCAGGTGACCAGGTCACGTGGGGTCACCGGCCCCAGGTGACCGGGTCACGTGTGGTCACCGGCCCCAGGTCAGCGGGTCACGTGGGGTCACCGGCCCCAGGTCAGCGGGTCATGTCGGGACCCAGCCCGGGTCCCCTGGACAGGTCGGCACCCCGGCCCCGGGTCACGGGGTCATGTCGGGTCGCTGTCCCGGGTACCAGTGTCAGGTGACCACCCCGGCCCCGGGAGACGGAGTCATACCGGGTCCCCGGCCCGGGTCCCCGGGTTGCATCGGGACAAAAGCACCGGATCACTGGATAACGTGGGGGCCCGGGCCCGGGTCCCCGGGTTGCATCGGGACACCAACGAAGGACCACCGGGTCCTGTCGGGTCCCCGGCCCGGGTCCCCTGGACAGGTCGTTAACCCGGCCCCAGGTCACCGGGTCATGTCGCGCACCCGGCCTGGTTCCCACGTTCCGGTGACCACCCCGGCACCAGGACCCCGGGTCACGTGTGGACACCGGCCCCAGGTGACCAGGTCACGTGGGGTCACCGGCCCCAGGTCAGAGGGTCACGTGGGGACACCGGCCCCAGGTGACCGGGTCACGTGGGGACACCAGCCCCAGGTCAGAGGGTCACGTGGGGACCCCGGACCCAGGTCACCTGGTCATGTGTGGTACCCAGCCTGGTTCCCAGGTTCCGATGACCACCCCGGCACCAGGACCCCGGGTCCCGTGGGGACCCCGGCCCCAGGTGACCGGGTCACGTGGGGTCACCGGCCCCAGGTCAGCGGGTCACGTGGGGACACCGGCCCCAGGTGACCGGGTCATGTGGGGTCACCGGACCCAGGTGACCGGGTCACGTGGGGACACCGGCCCCAGGTGACCGGGTCACGTGGGGTCACCGGCCTCAGGTGACCGGGTCACGTGGGGTCACCGGCCCCTCGTGACCGGGTCACGTGGGGTCACCGGCCCCAGGTGACCGGGTCACGTGGGGTCACCAGGCCCAGGTGACCGGGTCACGTGGGGTCACAGGCCCCAGGTCAGCGGGTCACGTGGGGACACCGGCCTCAGGTGACCGGGTCACGTGGGGACACCGGCCCCAGGTGACCGGGTCACGTGGGGTCACCGGCCCCAGGTCAGCGGGTCACGTGGGGACCCCGGCCCCAGGTAACCAAGGCAGGTCGGGACCCAGCCCGGGTCCCCGGGACGGGTTTTTACCCCAGCCGCAGATCACCGGGTCCTGTCGGGTCCCCGGCCCGGGTCCCCTGGACAGGTCGATAACCCGGCCCCAGGTCACCCGGTCATCTCGCGCACCCGGCCTGGTTCCCAGGTTCCGATGACCACCCCGGCACAAGGACCCCGGGTCCCGTGGGGACCCCGGCCCCAGGTGACCGGGTCACGTGGGGACACCGGCCCCAGGTCAGCGGGTCACGTGGGGACCCCGGCACCAGGTCAGCGGGTCACGTGGGGACACCGGCCCCAGGTGACCGGGTCACGTGGGGTCACCGGCCCCAGGTCAGCGGGTCACGTGGGGTCACCGGCCCCAGGTGACCGGGTCACGTGGGGACACCGGCACCAGGTCAGCGGGTCACGTGGGGACACCGGCCCCAGGTGACCGGGTCACGTGGGGTCACCGGCCCCAGGTGACCAGGTCACGTGGGGTCACCGGCCCCAGGTGATGGGTCACGTGGGGTCACCGGCCCCAGGTCAGCGGGTCACGTGGGGTCACCGGCCCCAGGTCAGCGGGTCATGTCGGGACCCAGCCCGGGTCCCCTGGACAGGTCGGCACCCCGGCCCCGGGTCACGGGGTCATGTCGGGTCGCTGTCCCGGGTACCAGTGTCAGGTGACCACCCCGGCCCCGGGAGACGGAGTCATACCGGGTCCCCGGCCCGGGTCCCCGGGTTGCATCGGGACAAAAGCACCGGATCACTGGATCACGTGGGGGCCCGGGCCCGGGTCCCCGGGTTGCATCGGGACACCAGCGAAGGACCACCGGGTCCTGTCGGGTCCCCGGCCCGGGTCCCCTGGACAGGTCGTTAACCCGGCCCCAGGTCACCGGGTCATGTCGCGCACCCGGCAAGGTTCCCAGGTTCCGGTGACCACCCCGGCACCAGGACCCCGGGTCACGTGGGGACACCGGCCCCAGGTGACCAGGTCACGTGGGGTCACCGGCCCCAGGTCAGAGGGTCACGTGGGGACCCCGGACCCAGGTCACCTGGTCATGTGTGGTTCCCAGCCTGGTTCCCAGGTTCCGATGACCACCCCGGCACCAGGACCCCGGGTCCCGTGGGGACCCCGGCCCCAGGTGACCGGGTCACGTGGGGTCACCGGCCCCAGGTCAGCGGGTCACGTGGGGACACCGGCCCCAGGTGACCGGGTCACGTGGGGTCACCGGACCCAGGTGACCGGGTCACGTGGGGACACCGGCCCCAGGTGACCGGGTCACGTGGGGTCACCGGCCTCAGGTGACCGGGTCACGTGGGGTCACCGGCCCCTCGTGACCGGGTCACGTGGGGTCACCGGCCCCAGGTGACCTGGTCACGTGGGGTCACCAGGCCCAGGTGACCGGGTCACGTGGGGTCACAGGCCCCAGGTCAGCGGGTCACGTGGGGACACCGGCCCCAGGTGACCGGGTCACGTGGGGACCCCGGCCCCAGGTGACCGGGTCACATGGGGTCACCGGCCCCAGGTCAGCGGGTCACGTGGGGTCACCGGCCCCAGGTGACCGGGTCACGTGGGGACACCGGCCCCAGGTGACCGGGTCACGTGGGGACACCGGCCCCAGGTAACCAAGGCAGGTCGGGACCCAGCCCGGGTCCCCGGGACGGGTTTTTACCCCAGCCGCAGATCACCGGGTCCTGTCGGGTCCCCGGCCCGGGTCCCCTGGACAGGTCGATAACCCGGTCCCAGGTCACCCGGTCATCTCGCGCACCCGGCCTGGTTCCCAGGTTCCGATGACCACCCCGGCACCAGGACCCCGGGTCCCGTGGGGACCCCGGCCCCAGGTGACCGGGTCACGTGGGGACACCGGCCCCAGGTCAGCGGGTCACGTGGGGTCACTGGCCCCAGGTCAGCGGGTCAGGTGGGGACACCGGCCCCAGGTGACCGGGTCACGTGGGGACACCGGCCCCAGGTCAGCGGGTCACGTGGGGACCCCGGCACCAGGTCAGCGGGTCACGTGGGGACACCGGCCCCAGGTGACCGGGTCACGTGGGGTCACCGGCCCCAGGTCAGCGGGTCACGTGGGGACACCGGCCCCAGGTGACCGGGTCACGTGGGGACACCGGCCCCAGGTCAGCGGGTCACGTGGGGTCACTGGCCCCAGGTCAGCGGGTCACATGGGGACACCGGCCCCAGGTGACCGGGTCACGTGGGGACACCGGAACCAGGTCAGCGGGTCACGTGGGGACCCCGGCACCAGGTCAGCGGGTCACGTGGGGACACCGGCCCCAGGTGACCTGGTCACGTGGGGTCACCGGCCCCAGGTCAGCGGGTCACGTGGGCTCACCGGCCCCAGGTGACCGGGTCACGTGGGGTCACCGGCACCAGGTCAGCGGGTCACGTGGGGACACCGGCCCCAGGTGACCGGGTCACGTGGGGTCACCGGCCCCAGGTGACCAGGTCACGTGGGGTCACCGGCCCCAGGTGACCGGGTCACGTGGGGTCACCGGCCCCAGGTCAGCGGGTCACGTGTGGACACCGGCCCCAGGTGACCGGGTCACGTGGGGTCACCGGCCCCAGGTGACCTGGTCACGTGGGGTCACCGGCCCCAGGTGACCGGGTCACGTGGGGTCACCGGCCCCAGGTCAGCGGGTCACGTGGGGTCACCGGCCCCAGGTCAGCGGGTCATGTCGGGACCCAGCCCGGGTCCCCGGGACGGGTTTTTACCCCAGCCGCAGATCACCGGGTCCTGTCGGGTCCCCGGCCCGGGTCCCCTGGACAGGTCGGCACCCCGGCCCCGGGTCACGGGGTCATGTCGGGTCGCTGTCCCGGGTACCAGTGTCAGGTGACCACCCCGGCCCCGGGAGACGGAGTCATACCGCGTCCCCGGCCCGGGTCCCCGGGTTGCATCGGGACAAAAACACCGGATCACTGGATAACGTGGGGGCCCGGGCCCGGGTCCCCGGGTTGCATCGGGACACCAGCGAAGGACCACCGGGTCCTGTCGGGTTCCCGGCCCGGGTCCCCTGGACAGGTCGTTAACCCGGCCCCAGGTCACCGGGTCATGTCGCGCACCCGGCCTGGTTCCCAGGTTCCGGTGACCACCCCGGCACCAGGACCCCGGGTCCCGTGGGGACCCCGGCCCCAGGTGACCGGGTCACGTGGGGACACCAGCCCCAGGTCAGAGGGTCACGTGGGGACCCCGGACCCAGGTCACCTGGTCATGTGTGGTACCCAGCCTGGTTCCCAGGTTCCGATGACCACCCCGGCACCAGGACCCCGGGTCCCGTGGGGACCCCGGCCCCAGGTGACCGGGTCACGTAGGGTCACCGGCCCCAGGTCAGCGGGTCACGGGGGGTCACCGGCCCCAGGTCAGTGGGTCACGTGGGGACACCGGCCCCAGGTCAGAGGGTCACGTGGGGACACCGGCCCCAGGTAACCGGGTCACGTGGGGACACCGGCCCCAGGTCAGCGGGTCACGTGGGGACACCGGCCCCAGGTAACCAAGGCAGGTCGGGACCCAGCCCGGGTCCCCGGGACGGGTTTTTACCCCAGCTGCAGATCACCGGGTCCTGTCGGGTCCCCGGCCCGGGTCCCCTGGACAGGTCGATAACCCGGCCCCAAGTCACCCGGTCATCTCGTGCACCCGGCCTGGTTCCCAGGTTCCGATGACCACCCCGGCACCAGGACTCCGGGTCACGTGGGGACACCGGCCCCAGGTGACCGGGTCACGTGGGGTCACCGGCCCCAGGTCAGCGGGTCACGTGGGGACCCCGGCCCCAGGTCACCGGATCACGTGGGGTCACCGGCCCCAGTTGACCGGGTCACGCGGGGTCACCGGCCCCAGGTGACCGGGTCACGCGGGGTCACCGGCCCCAGGTGACCGGGTCACGTGGGGTCACCGGCACCAGGTGAGCGGGTCACGTGGGGTCACCGGCACCAGGTCAGCGGGTCACGTGGGGACACCAGCCTCAGGTGACCGGGTCACGTGGGGTCACCGGCCCCAGGTGACTGGGTCACGTGGGGTCACCGGCCCCAGGTGACCGGGTCACGTGGGGACACCGGCCCCAGGTGACCGGGTCACGTGGGGTCACCGGCCCCAGGTGACCGGGTCACGTGGGGTCACCGGCCCCAGGTGACCGGGTCACGTGGGGTCACCGGCCCCAGGTCAGCGGGTCACGTGGGGACACCGGCCCCAGGTGACCGGGTCACGTGGGGACACCGGCCCCAGGTGACCGGGTCACGTGGGGTCACCGGCCCCAGGTCAGCGGGTCACGTGGGGACACCGGCCCCAGGTGACCGGGTCACGTGGGGACACCGGCCCCAGGTCAGAGGGTCACGTGGGGACCCCGGACCCAGGTCACCTGGTCATGTGTGGTACCCAGCCTGGTTCCCAGGTTCCGATGACCTCCCCGGCACCAGGACCCCGGGTCCCGTGGGGACCCCGGCCCCAGGTGACCGGGTCACGTGGGGTCACCGGCCCCAG
Source organism: Somateria mollissima (assembly GCA_951411735.1). NCBI lineage: Eukaryota > Metazoa > Chordata > Aves > Anseriformes > Anatidae > Somateria > Somateria mollissima. The sequence continues at coordinate 1,016,394 of CATOCB010000075.1, forward strand.
GTCAGCGGGTCACGTGGGGTCACCGGCCCCAGGTGACCGGGTCACGTGGGGACACCGGCCCCAGGTCAGCGGGTCACGTGGGGACACCGGCCCCAGGTAACCAAGGCAGGTCGGGACCCAGCCCGGGTCCCCGGGACGGGTTTTTACCCCAGCCGCAGATCACCGGGTCCTGTCGGGTCCCCGGCCCGGGTCCCCTGGACAGGTCGATAACCCGGCCCCAGGTCACCCGGTCATCTCGCGCACCCGGCCTGGTTCCCAGGTTCCGATGACCACCCCGGCACCAGGACCCCGGGTCCCGTGGGGACCCCGGCCCCAGGTGACCGGGTCACGTGGGGACACCGGCCCCAGGTCAGCGGGTCACGTGGGGTCACTGGCCCCAGGTCAGCGGGTCACGTGGGGACACCGGCCCCAGGTGACCGGGTCACGTGGGGACACCGGCCCCAGGTCAGCGGGTCACGTGGGGACCCCGGCACCAGGTCAGCGGGTCACGTGGGGACACCGGCCCCAGGTGACCGGGTCACGTGGGGTCACCGGCCCCAGGTCAGCGGGTCACGTGGGGTCACCGGCCCCAGGTGACCGGGTCACGTGGGGTCACCGGCCCCAGGTCAGCGGGTCACGTGGGGTCACCGGCCCCAGGTGACCGGGTCACGTGGGGTCACCGGCCCCAAGTCAGCGGGTCACGTGGGGTCACCGGCCCCAGGTCAGCGGGTCATGTCGGGACCCAGCCCGGGTCCCCGGGACGGGTTTTTACTCCAGCCGCAGATCACCGGGTCCTGTTGGGTCCCCGGCCCGGGTCCCCTGGACAGGTCGGCACCCCGGCCCCGGGTCACGGGGTCATGTCGGGTCGCTGTCCCGGGTACCAGTGTCAGGTGACCACCCCGGCCCCGGGAGACGGAGTCATACCGCGTCCCCGGCCCGGGTCCCCGGGTTGCATCGGGACAAAAGCACCGGATCACTGGATAACGTGGGGGCCCGGGCCCGGGTCCCCGGGTTGCATCGGGACACCAGCGAAGGACCACCGGGTCCTGTCGGGTCCCCGGCCCGGGTCCCCTGGACAGGTCGTTAACCCGGCCCCAGGTCACCGGGTCATGTCGCGCACCCGGCCTGGTTCCCAGGTTCCGGTGACCACCCCGGCACCAGGACCCCGGGTCACGTGGGGACACCGGCCCCAGGTGACCAGGTCACGTGGGGTCACCGGCCCCAGGTCAGAGGGTCACGTGGGGACACCGGCCCCAGGTGACCGGGTCACGTGGGGACACCAGCCCCAGGTCAGAGGGTCACGTGGGGACCCCGGACCCAGGTCACCTGGTCATGTGTGGTACCCAGCCTGGTTCCCAGGTTCCGATGACCACCCCGGCACCAGGACCCCGGGTCCCGTGGGGACCCCGGCCCCAGGTGACCGGGTCACGTGGGGTCACCGGCCCCAGGTCAGAGGGTCACGTGGGGTCACCGGCCCCAGGTCAGCGGGTCACGTGGGGTCACCGGCCCCAGGTCAGCGGGTCACCTGGGGACACCGGCCCCAGGTCAGAGGGTCACGTGGGGACACCGGCCCCAGGTAACCGGGTCACGTGGGGACACCGGCCCCAGGTCAGCGGGTCACGTGGGGACACCGGCCCCAGGTAACCAAGGCAGATCGGGACCCAGCCCGGGTCCCCGGGACGGGTTTTTACCCCAGCCGCAGATCACCGGGTCCTGTCGGGTCCCCGGCCCGGGTCCCCTGGACAGGTCGATAACCCGGCCCCAAGTCACCCGGTCATCTCGCGCACCCGGCCTGGTTCCCAGGTTCCGATGACCACCCCGGCCGCAGGACTCCGGGTCACGTGGGGACACCGGCCCCAGGTCAGAGGGTCACGTGGGGTCACCGGCCCCAGGTCAGCGGGTCACGTGGGGACCCCGGCCCCAGGTGACCGGATCACGTGGGGTCACCGGCCCCAGGTGACCGGGTCACGTGGGGACACCGGCCCCAGGTCACCGGGTCACGTGGGGTCACCGTCCCCAGGTGACCGGGTCACGTGGGGACACCGGCCCCAGGTGACCGGGTCACGTGGGGTCACCGTCCCCAGGTGACCGGGTCACGTGGGGACACCGGCCCCAGGTGACCGGGTCACGTGGGGTCACCGGCCCCAGGTGACCGGGTCACGCGGGGTCACCGGCCCCAGGTGACCGGGTCACGTGGGGTCATCGGCCCCAGGTGACCGGGTCACGTGGGGTCACTGGCCCCAGGTGACCGGGTCACGTGGGGTCACCGGCACCAGGTCAGCGGGTCACGTGGGGACACCGGCCCCAGGTGACCGGGTCACGTGGGGACACCGGCCCCAGGTGACTGGGTCACGTGGGGTCACCGGCCCCAGGTGACCGGGTCACGTGGGGACACCGGCCCCAGGTGACCGGGTCACGTGGGGTCACCGGCCCCAGGTCAGCGGGTCACGTGGGGTCACCGGCCCCAGGTCAGCGGGTCATGTCGGGACCCAGCCCGGGTCCCCTGGACAGGTCGGCACCCCGGCCCCGGGTCACGGGGTCATGTCGGGTCGCTGTCCCGGGTACCAGTGTCAGGTGACCACCCCGGCCCCGGGAGACGGAGTCATACCGGGTCCCCAGCCCGGGTCCCCGGGTTGCATCAGGACAAAAGCACCGGATCACTGGATAACGTGGGGGCCCGGGCCCGGGTCCCCAGGTTGCATCGGGACACCAGCGAAGGACCACCGGGTCCTGTCGGGTCCCCGGCCCAGGTCCCCTGGACAGGTCGTTAACCCGGCCCCAGGTCACCGGGTCATGTCGCGCACCCGGCCTGGTTCCCAGGTTCCGGTGACCACCCCGGCACCAGGACCCCGGGTCACGTGGGGATACCGGCCCCAGGTGACCAGGTCACGTGGGGTCACCGGCCCCAGGTCAGAGGGTCACGTGGGGACACCGGCCCCAGGTGACCGGGTCACGTGGGGACACCAGCCCGAGGTCAGAGGGTCACGTGGGGATCCCGGACCCAGGTCACCTGGTCATGTGTGGTACCCAGCCTGGTTCCCAGGTTCCGATGACCACCCCGGCACCAGGACCCCGGGTCCCGTGGGGACCCCGGCCCCAGGTCAGCGGGTCACGTGGGGTCACCGGCCCCAGGTCAGCGGGTCACGTGGGGACACCGGCCCCAGGTGACCGGGTCACGTGGGGTCACCGGACCTAGGTGACCGGGTCACGTGGGGACACCGGCCCCAGGTGACCGGGTCACGTGGGGTCACCGGCCTCAGGTGACCGGGTCACGTGGGGTCACCGGCCCCTGGTGACCGGGTCACGTGGTGTCACCGGCCCCAGGTGACCGGGTCACGTGGGGTCACCAGGCCCAGGTGACCGGGTCACGTGGGGACACCGGCCTCAGGTGACCGGGTCACGTGGGGACCCCGGCCCCAGGTGACCGGGTCACGTGGGGTCACCGGCCCCAGGTGACCGGGTCACGTGGGGACCCCGGCCCCAGGTGACCGGGTCACGTGGGGACACCGGCCCCAGGTCAGCGGGTCACGTGGGGACACCGGCCCCAGGTAACCAAGGCAGGTCGGGACCCAGCCCGGGTCCCCGGGACGGGTTTTTACCCCAGCCGCAGATCACCGGGTCCTGTCGGGTCCCCGGCCCGGGTCCCCTGGACAGGTCGATAACCCGGCCCCAGGTCACCCGGTCATCTCGCGCACCCGGCCTGGTTCCCAGGTTCCGATGACCACCCCGGCACCAGGACCCCGGGTCCCGTGGGGACCCCGGCCCCAGGTGACCGGGTCACGTGGGGACACCGGCCCCAGGTCAGCGGGTCACGTGGGGTCACTGGCCCCAGGTCAGCGGGTCACGTGGGGACACCGGCCCCAGGTGACCGGGTCACGTGGGGACACCGGCCCCAGGTCAGCGGGTCACGTGGGGACGCCGGCACCAGGTCAGTGGGTCACGTGGGGACACCGGCCCCAGGTGACCGGGTCACGTGGGGTCACCGGCCCCAGGTCAGCGGGTCACGTGGGGTCACCGGCCCCATGTTACCGGGTCACGTGGGGTCACCGGCACCAGGTCAGCGGGTCACGTGGGGACACCGGCCCCAGGTGACCGGGTCACGTGGGGTCACCGGCCCCAGGTGACCAGGTCACGTGGGGTCACCGGCCCCAGGTGTCCGGGTCACGTGGGGTCACCGGCCCCAGGTCAGCGGGTCACGTGGGGACCCCGGCCCCAGGTCACCGGATCACGTGGGGTCACCGGCCCCAGGTGACCGGGTCACGCGGGGTCACCGGCCCCAGGTGACCGGGTCACGTGGGGTCACCGGCACCAGGTGAGCGGGTCACGTGGGGTCACCGGCACCAGGTCAGCGGGTCACGTGAGGACACCGGCCCCAGGTGACCGGGTCACGTGGGGTCACCGGCCCCAGGTGACCGGGTCACGTGGGGACACCGGCCCCAGGTGACCGGGTCACGTGGGGTCACCGGCCCCAGGTCAGCGGGTCACGTGGGGTCACCGGCCCCAGGTGACCGGGTCACGTGGGGTCACCGGCCCCAGGTCAGCGGGTCACGTGGGGACACCGGCCCCAGGTGACCGGGTCACGTGGGGTCACCGGCCCCAGGTCAGCGGGTCACGTGGGGACACCGGCCCCAGGTGACCGGGTCACGTGGGGACACCGGCCCCAGGTCAGCGGGTCACGTGGGGTCACCGGCCCCAGGTCAGCGGGTCACGTGGGGACACCGGCCCCAGGTGACCGGGTCACGTGGGGTCACCGGACCCAGGTGACCGGGTCACGTGGGGACACCGGCCCCAGGTGACCGGGTCACGTGGGGTCACCGGCCTCAGGTGACCGGGTCACGTGGGGTCACCGGCCCCTGGTGACCTGGTCACGTGGGGTCACCGACCCCAGGTGACCGGGTCACGTGGGGTCACAGGCCCCAGGTCAGCGGGTCACGTGGGGACACCGGCCACAGGTAACCGGGTCACGTGTGGACACCGGTCCCAGGTGACCGGGTCACGTGGGGTCACCGGCCCCAGGTCAGCGGGTCATGTCGGGACCCAGCCCGGGTCCCCGGGACGGGTTTTTACTCCAGCCGCAGATCACCGGGTCCTGTCGGGTCCCCGGCCCGGGTCCCCTGGACAGGTCGGCACCCCGGCCCCGGGTCACGGGGTCATGTCGGGTCGCTGTCCCGGGTACCAGTGTCAGGTGACCACCCCGGCCCCGGGAGACGGAGTCATACCGCGTCCCCGGCCCAGGTCCCCGGGTTGCATCGGGACAAAAGCACCGGATCACTGGATAACGTGGGGGCCCGGGCCCGGGTCCCCAGGTTGCATCGGGACACCAGCGAAGGACCACCGGGTCCTGTCGGGTCCCCGGCCCGGGTCCCCTGGACAGGTCGTTAACCCGGCCCCAGGTCACCGGGTCATGTCGCGCACCCGGCCTGGTTCCCAGGTTCCGGTGACCACCCCGGCACCAGGACCCCGGGTCACGTGGGGACACCGGCCCCAGGTGACCAGGTCACGTGGGGTCACCGGCCCCAGGTCAGAGGGTCACGTGGGGACACCGGCCCCAGGTGACCGGGTCACGTGGGGACACCAGCCCCAGGTCAGAGGGTCACGTGGGGACCCCGGACCCAGGTCACCTGGTCATGTGTGGTACCCAGCCTGGTTCCCAGGTTCCGATGACCACCCCGGCACCAGGACCCCGGGTCCCGTGGGGACCCCGGCCCCAGGTGACCGGGTCACGTGGGGTCACCGGCCCCAGGTCAGAGGGTCACGTGGGGTCACCGGCCCCAGGTCAGCGGGTCACGTGGGGTCACCGGCCCCAGGTCAGCGGGTCACGTGGGGACACCGGCCCCAGGTCAGAGGGTCACGTGGGGACACCGGCCCCAGGTCAGCGGGTCACGTGGGGACACCGGCCCCAGGTCAGCGGGTCACGTGGGGACACCGGCCCCAGGTAACCAAGGCATATCGGGACCCAGCCCGGGTCCCCGGGACGGGTTTTTACCCCAGCCGCAGATCACCGGGTCCTGTCGGGTCCCCGGCCCGGGTCCCCTGGACAGGTCGATAACCCGGCCCCAAGTCACCCGGTCATCTCGCGCACCCGGCCTGGTTCCCAGGTTCCGATGACCACGCCGGCCGCAGGACTCCGGGTCACGTGGGGACACCGGCCCCAGGTCAGAGGGTCACGTGGGGTCACCGGTCCCAGGTCAGCGGGTCACGTGGGGACCCCGGCCCCAGGTGACCGGATCACGTGGGGTCACCGGCCCCAGGTGACCGGGTCACGTGGGGACACCGGCCCCAGGTCACCGGGTCACGTGGGGTCACCGTCCCCAGGTGACCGGGTCACGTGGGGACACCGGCCCCAGGTGACCGGGTCACGTGGGGTCACCGTCCCCAGGTGACCGGGTCACGTGGGGACACCGGCCCCACGTGACCGGGTCACGTGGGGTCACCGGCCCCAGGTGACCGGGTCACGCGGGGTCACCGGCCCCAGGTGACCGGGTCACGTGGGGTCATCGGCCCCAGGTGACCGGGTCACGTGGGGTCACTGGCCCCAGGTGACCGGGTCACGTGGGGTCACCGGCACCAGGTCAGCGGGTCACGTGGGGACACCGGCCCCAGGTGACCGGGTCACGTGGGGACACCGGCCCCAGGTGACTGGGTCACGTGGGGTCACCGGCCCCAGGTGACCGGGTCACGTGGGGACACCGGCCCCAGGTGACCGGGTCACGTGGGGTCACCGGCCCCAGGTCAGCGGGTCACGTGGGGTCACCGGCCCCAGGTCAGCGGGTCATGTCGGGACCCAGCCCGGGTCCCCTGGACAGGTCGGCACCCCGGCCCCGGGTCACGGGGTCATGTCGGGTCGCTGTCCCGGGTACCAGTGTCAGGTGACCACCCCGGCCCCGGGAGACGGAGTCATACCGGGTCCCCAGCCCGGGTCCCCGGGTTGCATCAGGACAAAAGCACCGGATCACTGGATAACGTGGGGGCCCGGGCCCGGGTCCCCAGGTTGCATCGGGACACCAGCGAAGGACCACCGGGTCCTGTCGGGTCCCCGGCCCAGGTCCCCTGGACAGGTCGTTAACCCGGCCCCAGGTCACCGGGTCATGTCGCGCACCCGGCCTGGTTCCCAGGTTCCGGTGACCACCCCGGCACCAGGACCCCGGGTCACGTGGGGATACCGGCCCCAGGTGACCAGGTCACGTGGGGTCACCGGCCCCAGGTCAGAGGGTCACGTGGGGACACCGGCCCCAGGTGACCGGGTCACGTGGGGACACCAGCCCCAGGTCAGAGGGTCACGTGGGGATCCCGGACCCAGGTCACCTGGTCATGTGTGGTACCCAGCCTGGTTCCCAGGTTCCGATGACCACCCCGGCACCAGGACCCCGGGTACCGTGGGGACCCCGGCCCCAGGTCAGCGGGTCACGTGGGGTCTCGGCCCCAGGTCAGCGGGTCACGTGGGGTCACTGGCCCCAGGTCAGCGGGTCACGTGGGGACACCGGCCCCAGGTGACCGGGTCACGTGGGGACACCGGAACCAGGTCAGCGGGTCACGTGGGGACCCCGGCACCAGGTCAGCGGGTCACGTGGGGACACCGGCCCCAGGAGACCGGGTCACGTGGGGTCACCGGCCCCAGGTCAGCGGGTCACGTGGGGTCACCGGCCCCAGGTGACCGGGTCACGTGGGGACACCGGCCCCAGGTCAGCGGGTCACGTGGGGTCACTGGCCCCAGGTCAGCTGGTCACGTGGGGACACCGGCCCCAGGTGACCGGGTCACGTGGGGACACCGGAACCAGGTCAGCGGTTCACGTGGGGACCCCGGCACCAGGTCAGCGGGCCACGTGGGGACACCGGCCCCAGGTGACCTGGTCACGTGGGGTCACCGGCCCCAGGTCAGCGGGTCACGTGGGGACACCGGCCCCAGGTGACCGGGTCACGTGGGGACACCGGCCCCAGGTGACCGGGTCACGTGGGGTCACCGGCCCCAGGTGACCGGGTCACGTGGGGTCACCGGCCCCAGGTCAGCGGGTCACGTGGGGACACCGGCCCCAGGTGACCGGGTCACGTGGGGACACCGGCCCCAGGTGACCGGGTCACGTGGGGTCACCGGCCCCAGGTCAGCGGGTCACGTGGGGACACCGGCCCCAGGTGACCGGGTCACGTGGGGTCACCGGCCCCAGGTCAGCGGGTCACGTGGGGTCACCGGCCCCAGGTCAGCGGGTCACGTGGGGACACCGGCCCCAGGTGACCGGGTCACGTGGGGTCACCGGCCCCAGGTGACCGGGGCACGTGGGGACACAGGCCCCAGGTCACCGGGTCACGTGGGGTCACCGGCCTCAGGTGACCGGGTCACGTGGGGTCACCGGCCCCTGGTGACCAGGTCACGTGGGGTCACCGGCCCCAGGTGACCGGGTCACGTGGGGTCACAGGCCCCAGGTCAGCGGGTCACGTGGGGTCACAGGCCCCAGGTCAGCGGGTCACGTGGGGACACCGGCCCCAGGTGACCAAGGCAGGTCGGGACCCAGCCCGGGTCCCCGGGACGGGTTTTTACCCCAGCCGCAGATCACCGGGTCCTGTCGGGTCCCCGGCCCGGGTCCCCTGGACAGGTCGATAACCCGGCCCCAGGTCACCCGGTCATCTCGCGCACCCGGCCTGGTTCCCAGGTTCCGATGACCACCCCGGCACCAGGACCCCGGGTCCCGTGGGGACCCCGGCCCCAGGTGACCGGGTCACGTGGGGACACCGGCCCCAGGTCAGCGGGTCACGTGGGGTCACTGGCCCCAGGTCAGCGGGTCACGTGGGGACACCGGCCCCAGGTGACCGGGTCACGTGGGGACACCGGCCCCAGGTCAGCGGGTCACGTGGGGACCCCGGCACCAGGTCAGCGGGTCACGTGGGGTCACCGGCCCCAGGTGACCGGGTCACGTGGGGTCACCGGCCCCAGGTCAGCGGGTCACGTGGGGTCACCGGCCCCAGGTGACCGGGTAACGTGGGGTCACCGGCACCAGGTCAGCGGGTCACGTGGGGACACCGGCCCCAGGTCAGCTGGTCACGTGGGGTCACCGGCCCCAGGTGACCAGGTCACGTGGGGTCACCGGCCCCAGGTGACCGGGTCATGTGGGGTCACCGGCCCCAGGTCAGCGGGTCACGTGGGGACACCGGCCCCAGGTCACCGGATCACGTGGGGTCACCGGCCCCAGGTGACCGGGTCACGCGGGGTCACCGGCCCCAGGTGACCGGGTCACGTGGGGTCACCGGCACCAGGTGAGCGGGTCACGTGGGGTCACCGGCACCAGGTCAGCGGGTCACGTGAGGACACCGGCCCCAGGTGACCGGGTCACGTGGGGTCACCGGCCCCAGGTGACCGGGTCACGTGGGGACACCGGCCCCAGGTGACCGGGTCACGTGGGGTCACCGGCCCCAGGTCAGCGGGTCACGTGGGGTCACCGGCCCCAGGTGACCGGGTCACGTGGGGTCACCGGCCCCAGGTCAGCGGGTCACGTGGGGACACCGGCCCCAGGTGACCGGGTCACGTGGGGTCACCGGCCCCAGGTCAGCGGGTCACGTGGGGACACCGGCCCCAGGTGACCGGGTCATGTGGGGTCACCGGCCCCAGGTCAGCGGGTCACGTGGGGTCACCGGCCCCAGGTCAGCGGGTCACGTGGGGACACCGGCCCCAGGTGACCGGGTCACGTGGGGTCACCGGCCCCAGGTCAGCGGGTCACGTGGGGACCCCGGCCCCAGGTGACCGGGTCACGTGGGGACACCGGCCCCAGGTGACCGGGTCACGTGGGGTCACCGGCCCCTGGTGACCTGGTCACGTGGGGTCACCGGCCCCAAGTGACCGGGTCACGTGGGGTCACAGGCCCCAGGTCAGCGGGTCACGTGGGGACACCGGCCCCAGGTAACCGGGTCACGTGTGGACACCGGCCCCAGGTGACCGGGTCACGTGGGGTCACAGGCCCCAGGTCAGCGGGTCACGTGGGGTCACCGGCCCCAGGTGACCGGGTCACGTGGGGACACCGGCCCCAGGTCAGCGGGTCACGTGGGGACACCGGCCCCAGGTAACCAAGGCAGGTCGGGACCCAGCCCGGGTCCCCGGGACGGGTTTTTACCCCAGCCGCAGATCACCGGGTCCTGTCGGGTCCCCGGCCCGGGTCCCCTGGACAGGTCGATAACCCGGCCCCAGGTCACCCGGTCATCTCGCGCACCCGGCCTGGTTCCCAGGTTCCGATGACCACCCCGGCACCAGGACCCCGGGTCCCGTGGGGACCCCGGCCCCAGGTGACCGGGTCACGTGGGGTCACCGGCCCCAGGTCAGCGGGTCACGTGGGGTCACCGGCCCCAGGTCAGCGGGTCACGTGGGGACACCGGCCCCAGGTCAGAGGGTCACGTGGGGACACCGGCCCCAGGTAACCGGGTCACGTGGGGACACCGGCCCCAGGTCAGCGGGTCACGTGGGGACACCGGCCCCAGGTAACCAAGGCAGGTCGGGACCCAGCCCGGGTCCCAGGGACGGGTTTTTACCCCAGCCGCAGATCACCGGGTCCTGTCGGGTCCCCGGCCCGGGTCCCCTGGACAGGTCGATAACCCGGCCCCAAGTCACCCGGTCATCTCGCGCACCCGGCCTGGTTCCCAGGTTCCGATGACCACCCCGGCCGCAGGACTCCGGGTCACGTGGGGACACCGGCCCCAGGTCAGAGGGTCACGTGGGGTCACCGGCCCCAGGTCAGCGGGTCACGTGGGGACCCCAGCCCCAGGTGACCGGATCACGTGGGGTCACCGGCCCCAGGTGACCGGGTCACGTGGGGACACCGGCCCCAGGTCACCGGGTCACGTGGGGTCACCGTCCCCAGGTGACCGGGTCACGTGGGGACACCGGCCCCAGGTGACCGGGTCACGTGGGGTCACCGTCCCCAGGTGACCGGGTCAAGTGGGGACACCGGCCCCAGGTGACCGGGTCACGTGGGGTCACCGGCCCCAGGTGACCGGGTCACGCGGGGTCACCGGCCCCAGGTGACCGGGTCACGTGGGGTCATCGGCCCCAGGTGACCGGGTCACGTGGGGTCACCGGCCCCAGGTGACCGGGTCACGTGGGGTCACCGGCACCAGGTCAGCGGGTCACGTGGGGACACCGGCCCCAGGTGAGCGGGTCACATGGGGACACCGGCCCCAGGTGACTGGGTCACGTGGGGTCACCGGCCCCAGGTGACCGGGTCACATGGGGACACCGGCCCCAGGTGACCGGGTCACTTGGGGTCACCGGACCCAGGTCAGCGGGTCACGTGGGGTCACCGGCCCCAGGTCAGCGGGTCATGTCGGGACCCAGCCCGGGTCCCCTGGACAGGTCGGCACCCCGGCCCCGGGTCACGGGGTCATGTCGGGTCGCTGTCCCGGGTACCAGTGTCAGGTGAGCACCCCGGCCCCGGGAGACGGAGTCATACCGGGTCCCCGGCCCGGGTCCCCGGGTTGCATCGGGACAAAAGTACCGGATCACTGGATAACGTGGGGGCCCGGGCCCGGGTCCCCAGGTTGCATCGGGACACCAGCGATGGACCACCGGGTCCTGTCGGGTCCCCGGCCCGGGTCCCCTGGACAGGTCGTTAACCCGGCCCCAGGTCACCGGGTCATGTCGCGCACCCGGCCTGGTTCCCAGGTTCCGGTGACCACCCCGGCACCAGGACCCCGGGTCACGTGGGGACACCGGCCCCAGGTGACCGGGTCACGTGGGGACACCAGCCCCAGGTCAGAGGGTCACGTGGGGACACCGGCCCCAGGTGACCGGGTCACGTGGGGTCACCGGACCCAGGTGACCGGGTCACGTGGGGACACCGGCCCCAGGTGACCGGGTCACGTGGGGTCACCGGCCTCAGGTGACCGGGTCACGTGGGGTCACCGGCCCCTGGTGACCGGGTCACGTGGGGTCACCGGCCCCAGGTGACCGGGTCACGTGGGGTCACCAGGCCCAGGTGACCGGGTCACGTGGGGTCACAGGCCCCAGGTCAGCGGGTCAAGTGGGGACACTGGCCTCAGGTGACCGGGTCACGTGGGGACCCCGGCCCCAGGTGACCTGGTCACGTGGGGTCACCGGCCCCAGGTCAGCGGGTCACGTGGGGACCCCGGCCCCAAATGACCGGGTCACGTGGGGACACCGGCCCCAGGTCAGCGGGTCACGTGGGGACACCGGCCCCAGGTAACCAAGGCAGGTCGGGACCCAGCCCGGGTCCCCGGGACGGGTTTTTACCCCAGCCGCAGATCACCGGGTCCTGTCGGGTCCCCGGCCCGGGTCCCCTGGACAGGTCGATAACCCGGTCCCAGGTCACCCGGTCATCTCGCGCACCCGGCCTGGTTCCCAGGTTCCGATGACCACCCCGGCACCAGGACCCCGGGTCCCGTGGGGACCCCGGCCCCAGGTGACCGGGTCACGTGGGGACACCAGCCCCAGGTCAGAGGGTCACGTGGGGACCCCGGACCCAGGTCACCTGGTCATGTGTGGTACCCAGCCTGGTTCCCAGGTTCCGATGACCACCCCGGCACCAGGACCACGGGTCCCGTGGGGACCCCGGCCCCAGGTGACCGGGTCACGTGGGGTCACCGGCCCCAGGTCAGCGGGTCACGTGGGGACACCGGCCCCAGGTCAGCGGGTCACGTGGGGACACCGGCCCCAGGTAACCAAGGCAGGTCGGGACCCAGCCCGGGTCCCCGGGACGGGTTTTTACCCCAGCCGCAGATCACCGGGTCCTGTCGGGTCCCCGGCCCGGGTCCCCTGGACAGGTCGAAAACCCGGCCCCAGGTCACCCGGCCATCTCGCGCACCCGGCCTGGTTCCCAGGTTCCGATGACCACCCCGGCCGCAGGACTCCGGGTCACGTGGGGACACCGGCCCCAGGTCAGAGGGTCACGTGGGGACCCTGGACCCAGGTCACCTGGTCATGTGTGGTACCCAGCCTGGTTCCCAGGTTCCGATGACCACCCCGGCACCAGGACCCCGGGTCCCGTGGGGACCCCGGCCCCAGGTGACCGGGTCACGTGGGGTCACCGGCCCCAGGTCAGCGGGTCACGTGGGGTCACCGGCCCCAGGTCAGCGGGTCACGTGGGGACACCGGCCCCAGGTCAGAGGGTCACGTGGGGACACCGGCCCCAGGTAACCGGGTCACGTGGGGACACCGGCCCCAGGTCAGCGGGTCACGTGGGGACACCGGCCCCAGGTAACCAAGGCAGGTCGGGACCCAGCCCGGGTCCCAGGGACGGGTTTTTACCCCAGCCGCAGATCACCGGGTCCTGTCGGGTCCCCGGCCCGGGTCCCCTGGACAGGTCGATAACCCGGCCCCAAGTCACCCGGTCATCTCGCGCACCCGGCCTGGTTCCCAGGTTCCGATGACCACCCCGGCCGCAGGACTCCGGGTCACGTGGGGACACCGGCCCCAGGTCAGAGGGTCACGTGGGGTCACCGGCCCCAGGTCAGCGGGTCACGTGGGGACCCCAGCCCCAGGTGACCGGATCACGTGGGGTCACCGGCCCCAGGTGACCGGGTCACGTGGGGACACCGGCCCCAGGTCACCGGGTCACGTGGGGTCACCGTCCCCAGGTGACCGGGTCACGTGGGGACACCGGCCCCAGGTGACCGGGTCACGTGGGGTCACCGTCCCCAGGTGACCGGGTCAAGTGGGGACACCGGCCCCAGGTGACCGGGTCACGTGGGGTCACCGGCCCCAGGTGACCGGGTCACGCGGGGTCACCGGCCCCAGGTGACCGGGTCACGTGGGGTCATCGGCCCCAGGTGACCGGGTCACGTGGGGTCACCGGCCCCAGGTGACCGGGTCACGTGGGGTCACCGGCACCAGGTCAGCGGGTCACGTGGGGACACCGGCCCCAGGTGAGCGGGTCACATGGGGACACCGGCCCCAGGTGACTGGGTCACGTGGGGTCACCGGCCCCAGGTGACCGGGTCACATGGGGACACCGGCCCCAGGTGACCGGGTCACTTGGGGTCACCGGACCCAGGTCAGCGGGTCACGTGGGGTCACCGGCCCCAGGTCAGCGGGTCATGTCGGGACCCAGCCCGGGTCCCCTGGACAGGTCGGCACCCCGGCCCCGGGTCACGGGGTCATGTCGGGTCGCTGTCCCGGGTACCAGTGTCAGGTGAGCACCCCGGCCCCGGGAGACGGAGTCATACCGGGTCCCCGGCCCGGGTCCCCGGGTTGCATCGGGACAAAAGTACCGGATCACTGGATAACGTGGGGGCCCGGGCCCGGGTCCCCAGGTTGCATCGGGACACCAGCGATGGACCACCGGGTCCTGTCGGGTCCCCGGCCCGGGTCCCCTGGACAGGTCGTTAACCCGGCCCCAGGTCACCGGGTCATGTCGCGCACCCGGCCTGGTTCCCAGGTTCCGGTGACCACCCCGGCACCAGGACCCCGGGTCACGTGGGGACACCGGCCCCAGGTGACCGGGTCACGTGGGGACACCAGCCCCAGGTCAGAGGGTCACGTGGGGACACCGGCCCCAGGTGACCGGGTCACGTGGGGTCACCGGACCCAGGTGACCGGGTCACGTGGGGACACCGGCCCCAGGTGACCGGGTCACGTGGGGTCACCGGCCTCAGGTGACCGGGTCACGTGGGGTCACCGGCCCCTGGTGACCGGGTCACGTGGGGTCACCGGCCCCAGGTGACCGGGTCACGTGGGGTCACCAGGCCCAGGTGACCGGGTCACGTGGGGTCACAGGCCCCAGGTCAGCGGGTCAAGTGGGGACACTGGCCTCAGGTGACCGGGTCACGTGGGGACCCCGGCCCCAGGTGACCTGGTCACGTGGGGTCACCGGCCCCAGGTCAGCGGGTCACGTGGGGACCCCGGCCCCAAATGACCGGGTCACGTGGGGACACCGGCCCCAGGTCAGCGGGTCACGTGGGGACACCGGCCCCAGGTAACCAAGGCAGGTCGGGACCCAGCCCGGGTCCCCGGGACGGGTTTTTACCCCAGCCGCAGATCACCGGGTCCTGTCGGGTCCCCGGCCCGGGTCCCCTGGACAGGTCGATAACCCGGTCCCAGGTCACCCGGTCATCTCGCGCACCCGGCCTGGTTCCCAGGTTCCGATGACCACCCCGGCACCAGGACCCCGGGTCCCGTGGGGACCCCGGCCCCAGGTGACCGGGTCACGTGGGGACACCAGCCCCAGGTCAGAGGGTCACGTGGGGACCCCGGACCCAGGTCACCTGGTCATGTGTGGTACCCAGCCTGGTTCCCAGGTTCCGATGACCACCCCGGCACCAGGACCACGGGTCCCGTGGGGACCCCGGCCCCAGGTGACCGGGTCACGTGGGGTCACCGGCCCCAGGTCAGCGGGTCACGTGGGGACACCGGCCCCAGGTCAGCGGGTCACGTGGGGACACCGGCCCCAGGTAACCAAGGCAGGTCGGGACCCAGCCCGGGTCCCCGGGACGGGTTTTTACCCCAGCCGCAGATCACCGGGTCCTGTCGGGTCCCCGGCCCGGGTCCCCTGGACAGGTCGAAAACCCGGCCCCAGGTCACCCGGCCATCTCGCGCACCCGGCCTGGTTCCCAGGTTCCGATGACCACCCCGGCCGCAGGACTCCGGGTCACGTGGGGACACCGGCCCCAGGTCAGAGGGTCACGTGGGGACCCTGGACCCAGGTCACCTGGTCATGTGTGGTACCCAGCCTGGTTCCCAGGTTCCGATGACCACCCCGGCACCAGGACCCCGGGTCCCGTGGGGACCCCGGCCCCAGGTGACCGGGTCACGTGGGGTCACCGGCCCCAGGTCAGCGGGTCACGGGGGGTCACCGGCCCCAGGTCAGCGGGTCACGTGGGGACACCGGCCCCAGGTCAGAGGGTCACGTGGGGACACCGGCCCCAGGTAACCGGGTCACGTGGGGACACCGGCCCCAGGTCAGCGGGTCACGTGGGGACACCGGCCCCAGGTAACCAAGGCAGGTCGGGACCCAGCCCGGGTCCCCGGGACGGGTTTTTACCCCAGCCGCAGATCACCGGGTCCTGTCGGGTCCCCGGCCCGGGTCCCCTGGACAGGTCGATAACCCGGCCCCAAGTCACCCGGTCATCTCGCGCACCCGGCCTGGTTCCCAGGTTCCGATGACCACCCCGGCCGCAGGACTCCGGGTCACGTGGGGACACCGGCCCCAGGTCAGAGGGTCACGTGGGGTCACCGGACCCAGGTCAGCGGGTCACGTGGGGACCCTGGCCCCAGGTCACCGGATCACGTGGGGTCACCGGCCCAAGGTGACCGGGTCACGTGGGGACACCGGCCCCAGGTCACCGGGTCACGTGGGGTCACCGTCCCCAGGTGACCGGGTCACGTGGGGACACCGGCCCCAGGTGACCGGGTCACGTGGGGTCACCGTCCCCAGGTGACCGGGTCACGTGGGGACACCGGCCGCAGTTGACCGGGTCACGTGGGGTCACCGGCCCCAGGTGACCGGGTCACGCGGGGTAACCGGCCCCAGGTGACCGGGTCACGTGGGGTCATCGGCCCCAGGTGACCGGGTCACGTGGGGTCACCGGCCCCAGGTGACCGGGTCACGTGGGGTCACCGGCACCAGGTGACCGGGTCACGTGGGGACACCGGCCCCAGGTGACCGGGTCACGTGGGGACACCGGCCCCAGGTGACTGGGTCACGTGGGGTCACCGGCCCCAGGTGACCGGGTCACGTGGGGACACCGGCCCCAGGTGACCGGGTCACGTGGGGTCACCGGCCCCAGGTCAGCGGGTCACGTGGGGTCACCGGCCCCAGGTGACCGGGTCACGTGGGGTCACCGGCCCCAGGTCAGCGGGTCACGTGGGGACACCGGCCCCAGGTGACCGGGTCACGTGGGGACCCCGGCCCCAGGTGACCGGGTCACGTGGGGTCACCGGCCCCAGGTCAGCGGGTCACGTGGGGACACCGGCCCCAGGTGACCGGGTCACGTGGGGTTATCGGCCCCAGGTCAGCGGATCACGTGGGGTCACCGGCCCCAGGTCAGCGGGTCACGTGGGGACACCGGCCCCAGGTGACCGGGTCACGTGGGGTCACCGGACCCAGGTGACCGGGTCACGTGGGGACACCGGCCCCAGGTGACTGGGTCACGTGGGGTCACCGGCCTCAGGTGACCGGGTCACGTGTGGTCACCGGCCCCTGGTGACCGGGTCACGTGGGGTCACCGGCCCCAAGGTGACCGGGTCACGTGGGGACCCCGGCCCCAGGTGACCGGGTCACGTGGGGTCACCGGCCCCAGGTCAGCGGGTCACGTGGGGTCACCGGCCCCAGGTGACCGGGTCACGTGGGGACACCGGCCCCAGGTGACCGGGTCACGTGGGGTCACCGGCCCCAGGTCAGCGGGTCACGTGGGGACCCCGGCCCCAGGTCAGCGGGTCACGTGGGGACACCGGCCCCAGGTGACCGGGTCACGTGGGGACACCGGCCCCAGGTCAGAGGGTCACGTGGGGACCCCGGACCCAGGTCACCTGGTCATGTGTGGTACCCAGCCTGGTTCCCAGGTTCCGATGACCTCCCCGGCACCAGGACCCCGGGTCCCGTGGGGACCCCGGCCCCAGGTGACCGGGTCACGTGGGGTCACCGGCCCCAGGTCAGCGGGTCACGTGGGGTCACCGGCCCCAGGTGACCGGGTCGCGTGGGGACACCGGCCCCAGGTCAGCGGGTCACGTGGGGACACCGGCCCCAGGTAACCAAGGCAGGTCGGGACCCAGCCCGGGTCCCCGGGACGGGTTTTTACCCCAGCCGCAGATCACCGGGTCCTGTCGGGTCCCCGGCCCGGGTCCCCTGGACAGGTCGATAACCCGGCCCCAGGTCACCCGGTCATCTCGCGCACCCGGCCTGGTTCCCAGGTTCCGATGACCACCCCGGCACCAGGACCCCGGGTCCCGTGGGGACCCCGGCCCCTAGGTGACCGGGTCACGTCGGGACACCGGCCCCAGGTCAGCGGGTCACGTGGGGTCACTGGCCCCAGGTCAGCGGGTCACCTGGGGACACCGGCCCCAGGTGACCGGGTCACGTGGGGACACCGGCCCCAGGTCACCGGGTCACGTGGGGACCCCGGCACCAGGTCAGCGGGTCACGTGGGGACACCGGCCCCAGGTGACCGGGTCACGTGGGGTCACCGGCCCCAGGTCAGCGGGTCACGTGGGGTCACCGGCCCCAGGTGACCAGGTCACGTGGGGTCACCGGCCCCAGGTGACCTGGTCACGTGGGGTCACCGGCCCCAGGTCAGCGGGTCACGTGGGGTCACCGGCCCCAGGTCAGCGGGTCATGTCGGGACCCAGCCCGGGTCCCCGGGACGGGTTTTTACCCCAGCCGCAGATCACCGGGTCCTGTCGGGTCCCCGGCCCGGGTCCCCTGGACAGGTCGGCACCCCGGCCCCGGGTCACGGGGTCATGTCGGGTCGCTGTCCCGGGTACCAGTGTCAGGTGACCACCCCGGCCCCGGGAGACGGAGTCATACCGGGTCCCCGGCCCGGGTCCCCGGGTTGCATCGGGACAAAAGCACCGGATCACTGGATCACGTGGGGGCCCGGGCCCGGGTCCCCGGGTTGCATCGGGACACCAGCGAAGGACCACCGGGTCCTGTCGGGTCCCCGGCCCGGGTCCCCTGGACAGGTCGTTAACCCGGCCCCAGGTCACCGGGTCATGTCGCGCACCCGGCCTGGTTCCCAGGTTCCGGTGACCACCCCGGCACCAGGACCCCGGGTCACGTGGGGACACCGGCCCCAGGTGACCAGGTCACGTGGGGTCACCGGCCCCAGGTCAGAGGGTCACGTGGGGACACCGGCCCCAGGTGACCGGGTCACGTGGGGACACCAGCCCCAGGTCAGAGGGTCACGTGGGGACCCCGGACCCAGGTCATCTGGTCTTGTGTGGTACCCAGCCTGGTTCCCAGGTTCCGATGACCACCCCGGCACCAGGACCCCGGGTCCCGTGGGGACCCCGGCCCCAGGTGACCGGGTCACGTGGGGTCACCGGCCCCAGGTCAGCGGGTCACGTGGGGTCACCGGCCCCAGGTGACCGGGTCACGTGGGGACACCGGCCCCAGGTCAGCGGGTCACGTGGGGACACCGGCCCCAGGTAACCAAGGCAGGTCGGGACCCAGCCCGGGTCCCCGGGACGGGTTTTTACCCCAGCCGCAGATCACCGGGTCCTGTCGGGTCCCCGGCCCGGGTCCCCTGGACAGGTCGATAACCCGGCCCCAGGTCACCCGGTCATCTCGCGCACCCGGCCTGGTTCCCAGGTTCCGATGACCACCCCGGCCGCAGGACTCCGGGTCACGTGGGGACACCGGCCCCAGGTCAGAGGGTCACGTGGGGACCCCGGACCCAGGTCACCTGGTCATGTTTTGTACCCAGCCTGGTTCCCAGGTTCCGATGACCACCCCGGCACCAGGACCCCGGGTCCCGTGGGGACCCCGGCCCCAGGTGACCGGGTCACGTGGGGTCACCGGCCCCAGGTCAGCGGGTCACGGGGGGTCACCGGCCCCAGGTCAGCGGGTCACGTGGGGACTCCGGCCCCAGGTCAGAGGGTCACGTGGGGACACCGGCCCCAGGTAACCGGGTCACGTGGGGACACCGGCCCCAGGTCAGCGGGTCACGTGGGGACACCGGCCCCAGGTAACCAAGGCAGGTCGGGACCCAGCCCGGGTCCCCGGGACGGGTTTTTACCCCAGCCGCAGATCACCGGGTCCTGTCGGGTCCCCGGCCCGGGTCCCCTGGACAGGTCGATAACCCGGCCCCAAGTCACCCGGTCATCTCGCGCACCCGGCCTGGTTCCCAGGTTCCGATGACCACCCCGGCACCAGGACTCCGGGTCACGTGGGGACACCGGACCCAGGTCAGAGGGTCACGTGGGGTCACCAACCCCAGGTCAGCGGGTCACGTGGGGACCCCGGCCCCAGGTCACCGGATCACGTGGGGTCACCGGCCCCAGGTGACCGGGTCACGTGGGGACACCGGCCCCAGGTCACCGGGTCACGTGGGGTCACTGTCCCCAGGTGACCGGGTCACGTGGGGACACCGGCCCCAGGTGACCGGGTCACGTGGGGTCACCGTCCCCAGGTGACCGGGTCACGTGGGGACACCGGCCCCAGGTGACCGGGTCACGTGGGGACACCGGCCCCAGGTCAGCGGGTCACGTGGGGACACCGGCCCCAGGTAACCAAGGCAGGTCGGGACCCAGCCCGGGTCCCCGGGACGGGTTTTTACCCCAGCCGCAGATCACCGGGTCCTGTCGGGTCCCCGGCCCGGGTCCCCTGGACAGGTCGATAACCCGGCCCCAGGTCACCCGGTCATCTCGCGCACCAGGCCTGGTTCCCAGGTTCCGATGACCACCCCGGCACCAGGACTCCGGGTCACGTGGGGACACCGGCCCCAGGTCAGAGGGTCACGTGGGGTCACCGGCCCCAGGTCAGCGGGTCACGTGGGGACCCCGGCCCCAGGTCACCGGATCACGTGGGGTCACCGGCCCCAGGTCAGCGGGTCACGTGGGGACACTGGCCCCAGGTCACCGGGTCACGTGGGGTCACCGTCCCCAGGTGACCGGGTCACGTGGGGACACCGGCCCCAGGTGACCGGGTCACGTGGGGTCACCGGCCCCAGGTGACCGGGTCACGCGGGGTCACCGGCCCCAGGTGACCGGGTCACGTGGGGTCACCGGCCCCAGGTCAGCGGGTCACGTGGGGACACCGGCCCCAGGTGACCGGGTCACGTGGGGTCACCGGCCCCAGGTCAGCGGGTCACGTGGGGTCACCGGCCCCAGGTCAGCGGGTCACGTGGGGACACCGGCCCCAGGTGACCGGGTCACGTGGGGTCACCGGACCCAGGTGACCGGGTCACGTGGGGATACCGGCCCCAGGTGACCGGGTCACGTGGGGTCACCGGCCTCAGGTGACCGGGTCACGTGGGGTCACCGGCCCCTGGTGACCTGGTCACGTGGGGTCACCGGCCCCAGGTGACCGGGTCACGTGGGGTCACAGGCCCCAGGTCAGCGGGTCACGTGGGGACACCGGCCCCAGGTAACCGGGTCACGTGTGGACACCGGCCCCAGGTGACCGGGTCACGTGGGGTCACCGGCCCCAGGTCACCTGGTCATGTGTGGTACCCAGCCTGGTTTCCAGGTTCCGATGACCTCCCCGGCACCAGGACCCCGGGTCCCGTGGGGACCCCGGCCCCAGGTGACCGGGTCACGTGGGGTCACCGGCCCCAGGTCAGCGGGTCACGTGGGGTCACCGGCCCCAGGTGACCGGGTCACGTGGGGACACCGGCCCCAGGTCAGCGGGTCACGTGGGGACACCGGCCCCAGGTAACCAAGGCAGGTCGGGACCCAGCCCGGGTCCCCGGGACGGGTTTTTACCCCAGCCGCAGATCACCGGGTCCTGTCGGGTCCCCGGCCCGGGTCCCCTGGACAGGTCGATAACCCGGCCCCAGGTCACCCGGTCATCTCGCGCACCCGGCCTGGTTCCCAGGTTCCGATGACCACCCCGGCACCAGGACCCCGGGTCCCGTGGGGACCCCGGCCCCAGGTGACCGGGTCACGTGGGGACACCGGCCCCAGGTCAGCGGGTCACGTGGGGTCACTGGCCCCAGGTCAGCGGGTCACGTGGGGTCACCGGCCCCAGGTCAGCGCGTCACGTGGGGACACCGGCCCCAGGTGACCGGGTCACGTGGGGTCACCGGCCCCAGGTGACCAGGTCACGTTGGGTCACCGGCCCCAGGTGACCGGGTCACGTGGGGTCACCGGCCCCAGGTCAGCGGGTCACGTGGGGTCACCGGCCCCAGGTCAGCGGGTCATGTCGGGACCCAGCCCGGGTCCCCGGGACGGGTTTTTACTCCAGGCGCAGATCACCGGGTCCTGTCGGGTCCCCGGCCCGGGTCCCCTGGACAGGTCGGCACCCCGGCCCCGGGTCACGGGGTCATGTCGGGTCGCTGTCCCGGGTACCAGTGTCAGGTGACCACCCCGGCCCCGGGAGACGGAGTCATACCGGGTCCCCGGCCCGGGTCCCCGGGTTGCATCGGGACAAAAGCACCGGATCACTGGATAACGTGGGGGCCCGGGCCCGGGTCCCCGGGTTGCATCGGGACACCAGCGAAGGACCACCGGGTCCTGTCGGGTCCCCAGCCCGGGTCCCCTGGACAGGTTGTTAACCCGGCCCCAGGTCACCGGGTCATGTCGCGCACCCGGCCTGGTTCCCAGGTTCCGGTGACCACCCCGGCACCAGGACCCCGGGTCACGTGGGGACACCGGCCCCAGGTGACCAGGTCACGTGGGGTCACCGGCCCCAGGTCAGAGGGTCACGTGGGGACACCGGCCCCAGGTGACCGGGTCACGTGGGGACACCAGCCCCAGGTCAGAGGGTCACGTGGGGACCCCGGACCCAGGTCACCTGGTCATGTGTGGTACCCAGCCTGGTTCCCAGGTTCCGATGACCACCCCGGCACCAGGACCCCGGGTCCCGTGGGGACCCCGGCCCCAGGTGACCGGGTCACGTGGGGTCACCGGCCCCAGGTCAGAGGGTCACGTGGGGTCACCGGCCCCAGGTCAGCGGGTCACGTGGGGACACCGGCCCCAGGTCAGAGGGTCACGTGGGGACACCGGCCCCAGGTAACCGGGTCACGTGGGGACACCGGCCCCAGGTCAGCGGGTCACGTGGGGACACCGGCCCCAGGTAACCAAGGCAGGTCGGGACCCAGCCCGGGTCCCCGGGACGGGTTTTTACCCCAGCCGTAGATCACCGGGTCCTGTCGGGTCCCCGGCCCGGGTCCCCTGGACAGGTCGATAACCCGGCCCCAAGTCACCCGGTCATCTCGCGCACCCGGCCTGGTTCCCAGGTTCCGATGACCACCCCGGCCGCAGGACTCCGGGTCACGTGGGAACACCGGCCCCAGGTCAGAGGGTCACGTGGGGTCACCGGCCCCAGGTCAGCGGGTCACGTGGGGACCCCAGCCCCAGGTGACCGGATCACGTGGGGTCACCGGCCCCAGGTGACCGGGTCACGTGGGGACACCGGCCCCAGGTCACCGGGTCACGTGGGGTCACCGTCCCCAGGTGACCGGGTCACGTGGGGACACCGGCCCCAGGTGACCGGGTCACGTGGGGTCACCGTCCCCAGGTGACCGGGTCAAGTGGGGACACCGGCCCCAGGTGACCGGGTCACGTGGGGTCACCGGCCCCAGGTGACCGGGTCACGCGGGGTCACCGGCCCCAGGTGACCGGGTCACGTGGGGTCATCGGCCCCAGGTGACCGGGTCACGTGGGGTCACCGGCCCCAGGTGACCGGGTCACGTGGGGTCACCGGCACCAGGTCAGCGGGTCACGTGGGGACACCGGCCCCAGGTGAGCGGGTCACATGGGGACACCGGCCCCAGGTGACTGGGTCACGTGGGGTCACCGGCCCCAGGTGACCGGGTCACGTGGGGACACCGGCCCCAGGTGACCGGGTCACGTGGGGTCACCGGCCCCAGGTCAGCGGGTCACGTGGGGTCACCGGCCCCAGGTCAGCGGGTCATGTCGGGACCCAGCCCGGGTCCCCTGGACAGGTCGGCACCCCGGCCCCGGGTCACGGGGTCATGTCGGGTCGCTGTCCCGGGTACCAGTGTCAGGTGACCACCCCGGCCCCGGGAGACGGAGTCATACCGGGTCCCCGGCCCGGGTCCCCGGGTTGCATCGGGACAAAAGCACCGGATCACTGGATCACGTGGGGGCCCGGGCCCGGGTCCCCAGGTTGCATCGGGACACCAGCGATGGACCACCGGGTCCTGTCGGGTCCCCGGCCCGGGTCCCCTGGACAGGTCGTTAACCCGGCCCCAGGTCACCGGGTCATGTCGCGCACCCGGCCTGGTTCCCAGGTTCCGGTGACCACCCCGGCACCAGGACCCCGGGTCACGTGGGGACACCGGCCTCAGGTGACCGGGTCACGTGGGGACCCCGGCCCCAGGTGACCGGGTCACGTGGGGTCACCGGCCCCAGGTCAGCGGGTCACGTGGGGACCCCGGCCCCAGGTGACCGGGTCACGTGGGGACACCGGCCCCAGGTCAGCGGGTCACGTGGGGACACCGGCCCCAGGTAACCAAGGCAGGTCGGGACCCAGCCCGGGTCCCCGGGACGGGTTTTTACCCCAGCCGCAGATCACCGGGTCCTGTCGGGTCCCCGGCCCGGGTCCCCTGGACAGGTCGATAACCCGGTCCCAGGTCACCCGGTCATCTCGCGCACCCGGCCTGGTTCCCAGGTTCCGATGACCACCCCGGCACCAGGACCCCGGGTCCCGTGGGGACCCCGGCCCCAGGTGACCGGGTCACGTGGGGACACCAGCCCCAGGTCAGAGGGTCACGTGGGGACCCCGGACCCAGGTCACCTGGTCATGTGTGGTACCCAGCCTGGTTCCCAGGTTCCGATGACCACCCCGGCACCAGGACCACGGGTCCCGTGGGGACCCCGGCCCCAGGTGACCGGGTCACGTGGGGTCACCGGCCCCAGGTCAGCGGGTCACGTGGGGACACCGGCCCCAGGTCAGCGGGTCACGTGGGGACACCGGCCCCAGGTAACCAAGGCAGGTCGGGACCCAGCCCGGGTCCCCGGGACGGGTTTTTACCCCAGCCGCAGATCACCGGGTCCTGTCGGGTCCCCGGCCCGGGTCCCCTGGACAGGTCGAAAACCCGGCCCCAGGTCACCCGGCCATCTCGCGCACCCGGCCTGGTTCCCAGGTTCCGATGACCACCCCGGCCGCAGGACTCCGGGTCACGTGGGGACACCGGCCCCAGGTCAGAGGGTCACGTGGGGACCCTGGACCCAGGTCACCTGGTCATGTGTGGTACCCAGCCTGGTTCCCAGGTTCCGATGACCACCCCGGCACCAGGACCCCGGGTCCCGTGGGGACCCTGGCCCCAGGTGACCGGGTCACGTGGGGTCACCGGCCCCAGGTCAGCGGGTCACGGGGGGTCAGCGGCCCCAGGTCAGCGGGTCACGTGGGGACACCGGCCCCAGGTCAGAGGGTCACGTGGGGACACCGGCCCCAGGTAACCGGGTCACGTGGGGACACCGGCCCCAGGTCAGCGGGTCACGTGGGGACACCGGCCCCAGGTAACCAAGGCAGGTCGGGACCCAGCCCGGGTCCCCGGGACGGGTTTTTACCCCAGCCGCAGATCACCGGGTCCTGTCGGGTCCCCGGCCCGGGTCCCCTGGACAGGTCGATAACCCGGCCCCAGGTCACCCGGTCATCTCGCGCACCCGGCCTGGTTCCCAGGTTCCGATGACCACCCCGGCCGCAGGACTCCGGGTCACGTGGGGACACCGGCCCCAGGTCAGAGGGTCACGTGGGGTCACCGGACCCAGGTCAGCGGGTCACGTGGGGACCCTGGCCCCAGGTCACCGGATCACGTGGGGTCACCGGCCCCAGGTGACCGGGTCACGTGGGGACACCGGCCCCAGGTCACCGGGTCACGTGGGGTCACCGTCCCCAGGTGACCGGGTCACGTGGGGACACCGGCCCCAGGTGACCGGGTCACGTGGGGTCACCGGCCCCAGGTCAGCGGGTCACGTGGGGTCACCGGCCCCAGGTGACCGGGTCACGTGGGGACACCGGCCCCAGGTCAGCGGGTCACGTGGGGACACCGGCCCCAGGTAACCAAGGCAGGTCGGGACCCAGCCCGGGTCCCCGGGACGGGTTTTTACCCCAGCCGCAGATCACCGGGTCCTGTCGGGTCCCCGGCCCGGGTCCCCTGGACAGGTCGATAACCCGGCCCCAGGTCACCCGGTCATCTCGCGCACCCGGCCTGGTTCCCAGGTTCCGATGACCACCCCGGCACCAGGACCCCGGGTCCCGTGGGGACCCCGGCCCCAGGTGACCGGGTCACGTGGGGACACCGGCCCCAGGTCAGCGGGTCACGTGGGGTCACTGGCCCCAGGTCAGCGGGTCACGTGGGGTCACCGGCCCCAGGTCAGCGCGTCACGTGGGGACACCGGCCCCAGGTGACCGGGTCACGTGGGGTCACCGGCCCCAGGTGACCAGGTCACGTTGGGTCACCGGCCCCAGGTGACCGGGTCACGTGGGGTCACCGGCCCCAGGTCAGCGGGTCACGTGGGGTCACCGGCCCCAGGTCAGCGGGTCATGTCGGGACCCAGGCCGGGTCCCCGGGACGGGTTTTTACTCCAGGCGCAGATCACCGGGTCCTGTCGGGTCCCCGGCCCGGGTCCCCTGGACAGGTCGGCACCCCGGCCCCGGGTCACGGGGTCATGTCGGGTCGCTGTCCCGGGTACCAGTGTCAGGTGACCACCCCGGCCCCGGGAGACGGAGTCATACCGGGTCCCCGGCCCGGGTCCCCGGGTTGCATCGGGACAAAAGCACCGGATCACTGGATAACGTGGGGGCCCGGGCCCGGGTCCCCGGGTTGCATCGGGACACCAGCGAAGGACCACCGGGTCCTGTCGGGTCCCCGGCCCGGGTCCCCTGGACAGGTCGTTAACCCGGCCCCAGGTCACCGGGTCATGTCGCGCACCCGGCCTGGTTCCCAGGTTCCGGTGACCACCCCGGCACCAGGACCCCGGGTCACGTGGGGACACCGGCCCCAGGTGACCAGGTCACGTGGGGTCACCGGCCCTAGGTCAGAGGGTCACGTGGGGACACCGGCCCCAGGTAACCAAGGCAGGTCGGGACCCAGCCCGGGTCCCCGGGACGGGTTTTTACCCCAGCCGTAGATCACCGGGTCCTGTCGGGTCCCCGGCCCGGGTCCCCTGGACAGGTCGATAACCCGGCCCCAAGTCACCCGGTCATCTCGCGCACCCGGCCTGGTTCCCAGGTTCCGATGACCACCCCGGCCGCAGGACTCCGGGTCACGTGGGAACACCGGCCCCAGGTCAGAGGGTCACGTGGGGTCACCGGCCCCAGGTCAGCGGGTCACGTGGGGACCCCAGCCCCAGGTGACCGGATCACGTGGGGTCACCGGCCCCAGGTGACCGGGTCACGTGGGGACACCGGCCCCAGGTCACCGGGTCACGTGGGGTCACCGTCCCCAGGTGACCGGGTCACGTGGGGACACCGGCCCCAGGTGACCGGGTCACGTGGGGTCACCGTCCCCAGGTGACCGGGTCAAGTGGGGACACCGGCCCCAGGTGACCGGGTCACGTGGGGTCACCGGCCCCAGGTGACCGGGTCACGCGGGGTCACCGGCCCCAGGTGACCGGGTCACGTGGGGTCATCGGCCCCAGGTGACCGGGTCACGTGGGGTCACCGGCCCCAGGTGACCGGGTCACGTGGGGTCACCGGCCCCAGGTCAGCGGGTCACGTGGGGACACCGGCCCCAGGTGAGCGGGTCACATGGGGACACCGGCCCCAGGTGACTGGGTCACGTGGGGTCACCGGCCCCAGGTGACCGGGTCACGTGGGGACACCGGCCCCAGGTGACCGGGTCACGTGGGGTCACCGGCCCCAGGTCAGCGGGTCACGTGGGGTCACCGGCCCCAGGTCAGCGGGTCATGTCGGGACCCAGCCCGGGTCCCCTGGACAGGTCGGCACCCCGGCCCCGGGTCACGGGGTCATGTCGGGTCGCTGTCCCGGGTACCAGTGTCAGGTGACCACCCCGGCCCCGGGAGACGGAGTCATACCGGGTCCCCGGCCCGGGTCCCCGGGTTGCATCGGGACAAAAGCACCGGATCACTGGATCACGTGGGGGCCCGGGCCCGGGTACCCAGGTTGCATCGGGACACCAGCGATGGACCACCGGGTCCTGTCGGGTCCCCGGCCCGGGTCCCCTGGACAGGTCGTTAACCCGGCCCCAGGTCACCGGGTCATGTCGCGCACCCGGCCTGGTTCCCAGGTTCCGGTGACCACCCCGGCACCAGGACCCCGGGTCACGTGGGGACACCGGCCTCAGGTGACCGGGTCACGTGGGGACCCCGGCCCCAGGTGACCGGGTCACGTGGGGTCACCGGCCCCAGGTCAGCGGGTCACGTGGGGACCCCGGCCCCAGGTGACCGGGTCACGTGGGGACACCGGCCCCAGGTCAGCGGGTCACGTGGGGACACCGGCCCCAGGTAACCAAGGCAGGTCGGGACCCAGCCCGGGTCCCCGGGACGGGTTTTTACCCCAGCCGCAGATCACCGGGTCCTGTCGGGTCCCCGGCCCGGGTCCCCTGGACAGGTCGATAACCCGGTCCCAGGTCACCCGGTCATCTCGCGCACCCGGCCTGGTTCCCAGGTTCCGATGACCACCCCGGCACCAGGACCCCGGGTCCCGTGGGGACCCCGGCCCCAGGTGACCGGGTCACGTGGGGACACCAGCCCCAGGTCAGAGGGTCACGTGGGGACCCCGGACCCAGGTCACCTGGTCATGTGTGGTACCCAGCCTGGTTCCCAGGTTCCGATGACCACCCCGGCACCAGGACCACGGGTCCCGTGGGGACCCCGGCCCCAGGTGACCGGGTCACGTGGGGTCACCGGCCCCAGGTCAGCGGGTCACGTGGGGACACCGGCCCCAGGTCAGAGGGTCACGTGGGGACCCTGGACCCAGGTCACCTGGTCATGTGTGGTACCCAGCCTGGTTCCCAGGTTCCGATGACCACCCCGGCACCAGGACCCCGGGTCCCGTGGGGACCCTGGCCCCAGGTGACCGGGTCACGTGGGGTCACCGGCCCCAGGTCAGCGGGTCACGGGGGGTCAGCGGCCCCAGGTCAGCGGGTCACGTGGGGACACCGGCCCCAGGTCAGAGGGTCACGTGGGGACACCGGCCCCAGGTAACCGGGTCACGTGGGGACACCGGCCCCAGGTCAGCGGGTCACGTGGGGACACCGGCCCCAGGTAACCAAGGCAGGTCGGGACCCAGCCCGGGTCCCCGGGACGGGTTTTTACCCCAGCCGCAGATCACCGGGTCCTGTCGGGTCCCCGGCCCGGGTCCCCTGGACAGGTCGATAACCCGGCCCCAGGTCACCCGGTCATCTCGCGCACCCGGCCTGGTTCCCAGGTTCCGATGACCACGCCGGCCGCAGGACTCCGGGTCACGTGGGGACACCGGCCCCAGGTCAGAGGGTCACGTGGGGTCACCGGACCCAGGTCAGCGGGTCACGTGGGGACCCTGGCCCCAGGTCACCGGATCACGTGGGGTCACCGGCCCCAGGTGACCGGGTCACGTGGGGACACCGGCCCCAGGTCACCGGGTCACGTGGGGTCACCGTCCCCAGGTGACCGGGTCACGTGGGGACACCGGCCCCAGGTGACCGGGTCACGTGGGGTCACCGGCCCCAGGTCAGCGGGTCACGTGGGGTCACCGGCCCCAGGTGACCGGGTCACGTGGGGACACCGGCCCCAGGTCAGCGGGTCACGTGGGGACACCGGCCCCAGGTAACCAAGGCAGGTCGGGACCCAGCCCGGGTCCCCGGGACGGGTTTTTACCCCAGCCGCAGATCACCGGGTCCTGTCGGGTCCCCGGCCCGGGTCCCCTGGACAGGTCGATAACCCGGCCCCAGGTCACCCGGTCATCTCGCGCACCCGGCCTGGTTCCCAGGTTCCGATGACCACCCCGGCACCAGGACCCCGGGTCCCGTGGGGACCCCGGCCCCAGGTGACCGGGTCACGTGGGGACACCGGCCCCAGGTCAGCGGGTCACGTGGGGTCACTGGCCCCAGGTCAGCGGGTCACGTGGGGTCACCGGCCCCAGGTCAGCGCGTCACGTGGGGACACCGGCCCCAGGTGACCGGGTCACGTGGGGTCACCGGCCCCAGGTGACCAGGTCACGTTGGGTCACCGGCCCCAGGTGACCGGGTCACGTGGGGTCACCGGCCCCAGGTCAGCGGGTCACGTGGGGTCACCGGCCCCAGGTCAGCGGGTCATGTCGGGACCCAGCCCGGGTCCCCGGGACGGGTTTTTACTCCAGGCGCAGATCACCGGGTCCTGTCGGGTCCCCGGCCCGGGTCCCCTGGACAGGTCGGCACCCCGGCCCCGGGTCACGGGGTCATGTCGGGTCGCTGTCCCGGGTACCAGTGTCAGGTGACCACCCCGGCCCCGGGAGACGGAGTCATACCGGGTCCCCGGCCCGGGTCCCCGGGTTGCATCGGGACAAAAGCACCGGATCACTGGATAACGTGGGGGCCCGGGCCCGGGTCCCCGGGTTGCATCGGGACACCAGCGAAGGACCACCGGGTCCTGTCGGGTCCCCGGCCCGGGTCCCCTGGACAGGTCGTTAACCCGGCCCCAGGTCACCGGGTCATGTCGCGCACCCGGCCTGGTTCCCAGGTTCCGGTGACCACCCCGGCACCAGGACCCCGGGTCACGTGGGGACACCGGCCCCAGGTGACCAGGTCACGTGGGGTCACCGGCCCTAGGTCAGAGGGTCACGTGGGGACACCGGCCCCAGGTAACCAAGGCAGGTCGGGACCCAGCCCGGGTCCCCGGGACGGGTTTTTACCCCAGCCGTAGATCACCGGGTCCTGTCGGGTCCCCGGCCCGGGTCCCCTGGACAGGTCGATAACCCGGCCCCAAGTCACCCGGTCATCTCGCGCACCCGGCCTGGTTCCCAGGTTCCGATGACCACCCCGGCCGCAGGACTCCGGGTCACGTGGGAACACCGGCCCCAGGTCAGAGGGTCACGTGGGGTCACCGGCCCCAGGTCAGCGGGTCACGTGGGGACCCCAGCCCCAGGTGACCGGATCACGTGGGGTCACCGGCCCCAGGTGACCGGGTCACGTGGGGACACCGGCCCCAGGTCACCGGGTCACGTGGGGTCACCGTCCCCAGGTGACCGGGTCACGTGGGGACACCGGCCCCAGGTGACCGGGTCACGTGGGGTCACCGTCCCCAGGTGACCGGGTCAAGTGGGGACACCGGCCCCAGGTGACCGGGTCACGTGGGGTCACCGGCCCCAGGTGACCGGGTCACGCGGGGTCACCGGCCCCAGGTGACCGGGTCACGTGGGGTCATCGGCCCCAGGTGACCGGGTCACGTGGGGTCACCGGCCCCAGGTGACCGGGTCACGTGGGGTCACCGGCACCAGGTCAGCGGGTCACGTGGGGACACCGGCCCCAGGTGAGCGGGTCACATGGGGACACCGGCCCCAGGTGACTGGGTCACGTGGGGTCACCGGCCCCAGGTGACCGGGTCACGTGGGGACACCGGCCCCAGGTGACCGGGTCACGTGGGGTCACCGGCCCCAGGTCAGCGGGTCACGTGGGGTCACCGGCCCCAGGTCAGCGGGTCATGTCGGGACCCAGCCCGGGTCCCCTGGACAGGTCGGCACCCCGGCCCCGGGTCACGGGGTCATGTCGGGTCGCTGTCCCGGGTACCAGTGTCAGGTGACCACCCCGGCCCCGGGAGACGGAGTCATACCGGGTCCCCGGCCCGGGTCCCCGGGTTGCATCGGGACAAAAGCACCGGATCACTGGATCACGTGGGGGCCCGGGCCCGGGTCCCCAGGTTGCATCGGGACACCAGCGATGGACCACCGGGTCCTGTCGGGTCCCCGGCCCGGGTCCCCTGGACAGGTCGTTAACCCGGCCCCAGGTCACCGGGTCATGTCGCGCACCCGGCCTGGTTCCCAGGTTCCGGTGACCACCCCGGCACCAGGACCCCGGGTCACGTGGGGACACCGGCCTCAGGTGACCGGGTCACGTGGGGACCCCGGCCCCAGGTGACCGGGTCACGTGGGGTCACCGGCCCCAGGTCAGCGGGTCACGTGGGGACCCCGGCCCCAGGTGACCGGGTCACGTGGGGACACCGGCCCCAGGTCAGCGGGTCACGTGGGGACACCGGCCCCAGGTAACCAAGGCAGGTCGGGACCCAGCCCGGGTCCCCGGGACGGGTTTTTACCCCAGCCGCAGATCACCGGGTCCTGTCGGGTCCCCGGCCCGGGTCCCCTGGACAGGTCGATAACCCGGTCCCAGGTCACCCGGTCATCTCGCGCACCCGGCCTGGTTCCCAGGTTCCGATGACCACCCCGGCACCAGGACCCCGGGTCCCGTGGGGACCCCGGCCCCAGGTGACCGGGTCACGTGGGGACACCAGCCCCAGGTCAGAGGGTCACGTGGGGACCCCGGACCCAGGTCACCTGGTCATGTGTGGTACCCAGCCTGGTTCCCAGGTTCCGATGACCACCCCGGCACCAGGACCACGGGTCCCGTGGGGACCCCGGCCCCAGGTGACCGGGTCACGTGGGGTCACCGGCCCCAGGTCAGCGGGTCACGTGGGGACACCGGCCCCAGGTCAGCGGGTCACGTGGGGACACCGGCCCCAGGTAACCAAGGCAGGTCGGGACCCAGCCCGGGTCCCCGGGACGGGTTTTTACCCCAGCCGCAGATCACCGGGTCCTGTCGGGTCCCCGGCCCGGGTCCCCTGGACAGGTCGAAAACCCGGCCCCAGGTCACCCGGCCATCTCGCGCACCCGGCCTGGTTCCCAGGTTCCGATGACCACCCCGGCCGCAGGACTCCGGGTCACGTGGGGACACCGGCCCCAGGTCAGAGGGTCACGTGGGGACCCTGGACCCAGGTCACCTGGTCATGTGTGGTACCCAGCCTGGTTCCCAGGTTCCGATGACCACCCCGGCACCAGGACCCCGGGTCCCGTGGGGACCCTGGCCCCAGGTGACCGGGTCACGTGGGGTCACCGGCCCCAGGTCAGCGGGTCACGGGGGGTCAGCGGCCCCAGGTCAGCGGGTCACGTGGGGACACCGGCCCCAGGTCAGAGGGTCACGTGGGGACACCGGCCCCAGGTAACCGGGTCACGTGGGGACACCGGCCCCAGGTCAGCGGGTCACGTGGGGACACCGGCCCCAGGTAACCAAGGCAGGTCGGGACCCAGCCCGGGTCCCCGGGACGGGTTTTTACCCCAGCCGCAGATCACCGGGTCCTGTCGGGTCCCCGGCCCGGGTCCCCTGGACAGGTCGATAACCCGGCCCCAGGTCACCCGGTCATCTCGCGCACCCGGCCTGGTTCCCAGGTTCCGATGACCACCCCGGCCGCAGGACTCCGGGTCACGTGGGGACACCGGCCCCAGGTCAGAGGGTCACGTGGGGTCACCGGACCCAGGTCAGCGGGTCACGTGGGGACCCTGGCCCCAGGTCACCGGATCACGTGGGGTCACCGGCCCAAGGTGACCGGGTCACGTGGGGACACCGGCCCCAGGTCACCGGGTCACGTGGGGTCACCGTCCCCAGGTGACCGGGTCACGTGGGGACACCGGCCCCAGGTGACCTGGTCACGTGGGGTCACCGTCCCCAGGTGACCGGGTCACGTGGGGACACCGGCCGCAGTTGACCGGGTCACGTGGGGTCACCGGCCCCAGGTGACCGGGTCACGCGGGGTAACCGGCCCCAGGTGACCGGGTCACGTGGGGTCATCGGCCCCAGGTGACCGGGTCACGTGGGGTCACCGGCCCCAGGTGACCGGGTCACGTGGGGTCACCGGCACCAGGTCAGCGGGTCACGTGGGGACACCGGCCCCAAGTGACCGGGTCACGTGGGGACACCGGCCCCAGGTGACTGGGTCACGTGGGGTCACCGGCCCCAGGTGACCGGGTCACGTGGGGACACCGGCCCCAGGTGACCGGGTCACGTGGGGTCACCGGCCCCAGGTCAGCGGGTCACGTGGTGTCACCGGCCCCAGGTGACCGGGTCACGTGGGGTCACCGGCCCCAGGTCAGCGGGTCACGTGGGGACACCGGCCCCAGGTGACCGGGTCACGTGGGGACCCCGGCCCCAGGTGACCGGGTCACGTGGGGTCACCGGCCCCAGGTCAGCGGGTCACGTGGGGACACCGGCCCCAGGTGACCGGGTCACGTGGGGTTATCGGCCCCAGGTCAGCGGATCACGTGGGGTCACCGGCCCCAGGTCAGCGGGTCACGTGGGGACACCGGCCCCAGGTGACCGGGTCACGTGGGGTCACCGGACCCAGGTGACCGGGTCACGTGGGGACACCGGCCCCAGGTGACTGGGTCACGTGGGGTCACCGGCCTCAGGTGACCGGGTCACGTGGGGTCACCGGCCCCAAGGTGACCGGGTCACGTGGGGACCCCGGCCCCAGGTGACCGGGTCACGTGGGGTCACCGGCCCCAGGTGACCGGGTCACGTGGGGTCACCGGCCCCAGGTGACCGGGTCACGTGGGGTCACCGGCCCCAGGTGACCGGGTCACGTGGGGTCACCGGCCCCAGGTCAGCGGGTCACGTGGGGACCCCGGCCCCAGGTCAGCGGGTCACGTGGGGACACCGGCCCCAGGTGACCGGGTCACGTGGGGACACCGGCCCCAGGTCAGAGGGTCACGTGGGGACCCCGGACCCAGGTCACCTGGTCATGTGTGGTACCCAGCCTGGTTCCCAGGTTCCGATGACCTCCCCGGCACCAGGACCCCGGGTCCCGTGGGGACCCCGGCCCCAGGTGACCGGGTCACGTGGGGTCACCGGCCCCAGGTCAGCGGGTCACGTGGGGTCACCGGCCCCAGGTGACCGGGTCACGTGGGGACACCGGCCCCAGGTCAGCGGGTCACGTGGGGACACCGGCCCCAGGTAACCAAGGCAGGTCGGGACCCAGCCCGGGTCCCCGGGACGGGTTTTTACCCCAGCCGAAGATCACCGGGTCCTGTCGGGTCCCCGGCCCGGGTCCCCTGGACAGGTCGATAACGCGGCCCCAGGTCACCCGGTCATCTCGCGCACCCGGCCTGGTTCCCAGGTTCCGATGACCACCCCGGCACCAGGACCCCGGGTCCCGTGGGGACCCCGGCCCCAGGTGACCGGGTCACGTCGGGACACCGGCCCCAGGTCAGCGGGTCACGTGGGGTCACTGGCCCCAGGTCAGCGGGTCACCTAGGGACACCGGCCCCAGGTGACCGGGTCACGTGGGGACACCGGCCCCAGGTCAGCGGGTCACGTGGGGACCCCGGCACCAGGTCAGCGGGTCACGTGGGGACACCGGCCCCAGGTGACCGGGTCACGTGGGGTCACCGGCCCCAGGTCAGCGGGTCACGTGGGGTCACCGGCCCCAGGTGACCGGGTCACGTGGGGTCACCGGCACCAGGTCAGCGGGTCACGTGGGGACACCGGCCCCAGGTGACCGGGTCACGTGGGGTCACCGGCCCCAGGTGACCAGGTCACGTGGGGTCACCGGCACCAGGTGACCTGGTCACGTGGGGTCACCGGCCCCAGGTCAGCGGGTCACGTGGGGTCACCGGCCCCAGGTCAGCGGGTCATGTCGGGACCCAGCCCGGGTCCCCGGGACGGGTTTTTACCCCAGCCGCAGATCACCGGGTCCTGTCGGGTCCCCGGCCCGGGTCCCCTGGACAGGTCGGCACCCCGGCCCCGGGTCACGGGGTCATGTCGGGTCGCTGTCCCGGGTACCAGTGTCAGGTGACCACCCCGGCCCCGGGAGACGGAGTCATACCGGGTCCCCGGCCCGGGTCCCCGGGTTGCATCGGGACAAAAGCACCGGATCACTGGATAACGTGGGGGCCCGGGCCCGGGTCCCCGGGTTGCATCGGGACACCAGCGAAGGACCACCGGGTCCTGTCGGGTCCCCGGCCCGGGTCCCCTGGACAGGTCGTTAACCCGGCCCCAGGTCACCGGGTCATGTCGCGCACCCGGCCTGGTTCCCAGGTTCCGGTGACCACCCCGGCACCAGGACCCCGGGTCACGTGGGGACACCGGCCCCAGGTGACCAGGTCACGTGGGGTCACCGGCCCTAGGTCAGAGGGTCACGTGGGGACACCGGCCCCAGGTGACCGGGTCACGTGGGGACACCAGCCCCAGGTCAGAGGGTCACGTGGGGACCCCGGACCCAGGTCATCTGGTCTTGTGTGGTACCCAGCCTGGTTCCCAGGTTCCGATGACCACCCCGGCACCAGGACCCCGGGTCCCGTGGGGACCCCGGCCCCAGGTGACCGGGTCACGTGGGGTCACCGGCCCCAGGTCAGCGGGTCACGTGGGGACACCGGCCCCAGGTCAGAGGGTCACGTGGGGACACCGGCCCCAGGTAACCGGGTCACGTGGGGACACCGGCCCCAGGTCAGCGGGTCACGTGGGGACACCGGCCCCAGGTAACCAAGGCAGGTCGGGACCCAGCCCGGGTCTCCGGGACGGGTTTTTACCCCAGCCGCAGATCACCGGATCCTGTCGGGTCCCCGGCCCGGGTCCCCTGGACAGGTCGATAACCCGGCCCCAAGTCACCCGGTCATCTCGCGCACCGGGCCTGGTTCCCAGGTTCCGATGACCACCCCGGCACCAGGACTCCGGGTCACGTGGGGACACCGGACCCAGGTCAGAGGGTCACGTGGGGTCACCAACCACAGGTCAGCGGGTCACGTGGGGACCCCGGCCCCAGGTCACCGGATCACGTGGGGTCACCGGCCCCAGGTGACCGGGTCACGTGGGGACACCGGCCCCAGGTCACCGGGTCACGTGGGGTCACCGTCCCCAGGTGACCGGGTCACGTGGGGACACCGGCCCCAGGTGACCGGGTCACGTGGGGTCACCGT
The DNA here is from genome assembly GCA_951411735.1 of Somateria mollissima. Classification (NCBI taxonomy): domain Eukaryota; kingdom Metazoa; phylum Chordata; class Aves; order Anseriformes; family Anatidae; genus Somateria; species Somateria mollissima. The sequence goes on from CATOCB010000075.1 coordinate 1,052,804, forward strand.
CCCCAGGTGACCGGGTCACGTGGGGACACCGGCCCCAGGTCAGCGGGTCACGTGGGGACACCGGCCCCAGGTAACCAAGGCAGGTCGGGACCCAGCCCGGGTCCCCGGGACGGGTTTTTACCCCAGCCGCAGATCACCGGGTCCTGTCGGGTCCCCGGCCCGGGTCCCCTGGACAGGTCGATAACCCGGCCCCAGGTCACCCGGTCATCTCGTGCACCCGGCCTGGTTCCCAGGTTCCGATGACCACCCCGGCATCAGGACCCCGGGTCCCGTGGGGACCCCGGCCCCAGGTGACCGGGTCACGTCGGGACACCGGCCCCAGGTCAGCGGGTCACGTGGGGTCACTGGCCCCAGGTCAGCGGGTCACCTGGGGACACCGGCCCCAGGTGACCGGGTCACGTGGGGACACCGGCCCCAGGTCAGCGGGTCACGTGGGGACCCCGGCACCAGGTCAGCGGGTCACGTGGGGACACCGGCCCCAGGTGACCGGGTCACGTGGGGTCACCGGCCCCAGGTCAGCGGGTCACGTGGGGTCACCGGCCCCAGGTGACCGGGTCACGTGGGGTCACCGGCACCAGGTCAGCGGGTCACGTGGGGACACCGGCCCCAGGTGACCGGGTCACGTGGGGTCACCGGCCCCAGGTGACCAGGTCACGTGGGGTCACCGGCCCCAGGTCAGCGGGTCACGTGGGGTCACCGGCCCCAGGTCAGCGGGTCACGTGGGGTCACCGGCCCCAGGTCAGCGGGTCATGTCGGGACCCAGCCCGGGTCCCCGGGACGGGTTTTTACCCCAGCCGCAGATCACCGGGTCCTGTCGGGTCCCCGGCCCGGGTCCCCTGGACAGGTCGATAACCCGGCCCCAGGTCACCCGGTCATCTCGCGCACCAGGCCTGGTTCCCAGGTTCCGATGACCACCCCGGCACCAGGACTCCGGGTCACGTGGGGACACCGGCCCCAGGTCAGAGGGTCACGTGGGGTCACCGGCCCCAGGTCAGCGGGTCACGTGGGGACCCCGGCCCCAGGTCACCGGATCACGTGGGGTCACCGGCCCCAGGTCAGCGGGTCACGTGGGGACACCGGCCCCAGGTCACCGGGTCACGTGGGGTCACCGGCCCCAGGTGACCGGGTCACGTGGGGACACCGGCCCCAGGTGACCGGGTCACGTGGGGTCACCGGCCCCAGGTGACCGGGTCACGCGGGGTCACCGGCCCCAGGTGACCGGGTCACGTGGGGTCATCGGCCCTAGGTGACCGGGTCACGTGGGGTCACCGGCCCCAGATGACCGGGTCACGTGGGGTCACCGGCACCAGGTCAGCGGGTCACGTGGGGACACTGGCCCCAGGTGAACGGGTCACGTGGGGACACCGGCCCCAGGTGACTGGGTCACGTGGGGTCACCGGCCCCAGGTGACCGGGTCACGTGGGGACACCGGCCCCAGGTGACCGGGTCACGTGGGGTCACCGGCCCCAGGTCAGCGGGTCACGTGGGGTCACCGGCCCCAGGTGACCGGGTCACGTGGGGTCACCGGCCCCAGGTCAGCGGGTCACGTGGGGACACCGGCCCCAGGTGACCGGGTCACGTGGGGACACCGGCCCCAGGTGACCGGGTCACGTGGGGTCACCGGCCCCAGGTCAGCGGGTCACGTGGGGACACCGGCCCCAGGTGACCGGGTCACGTGGGGTCACCGGCCCCAGGTCAGCGGGTCACGTGGGGTCACCGGCCCCAGGTGACCGGGTCACGTGGGGACACCGGCCCCAGGTGACCGGGTCACGTGGGGTCACCGGCCTCAGGTGACCGGGTCACATGGGGTCACCGGCCCCTGGTGACCGGGTCACGTGGGGTCACCGGCCCCAGGTGACCGGGTCACGAGGGGACATCAGCCCCAGGTGACCGGGTCACGTGGGGTCACCGGCCTCAGGTGACCGGGTCACATGGGGTCACCGGACCCAGGTGACCGGGTCACGAGGGGACATCAGCCCCAGGTGACCGGGTCACGTGGGGTCACCGGCCTCAGGTGACCGGGTCACATGGGGTCACCGGCCTCAGGTGACCGGGTCACATGGGGTCACCGGCCCCTGGTGACCGGGTCACGTGGGGTCACCGGCCCCAGGTGACCGGGTCACGTGGGGTCACAGGCCCCAGGTCAGCGGGTCACGTGGGGACCCCGGCCCCAGGTGACCGGGTCACGTGGGGACCCCGGCCCCAGGTGACCGGGTCACGTGGGGTCACCGGCCCCAGGTCAGCGGGTCACGTGGGGTCACCGGCCCCAGGTGACCGGGTCACGTGGGGACACCGGCCCCAGGTGACCGGGTCACGTGGGGTCACCGGCCCCAGGTGACCGGGTCACGTGGGGACCCCGGCCCCAGGTCAGCGGGTCACGTGGGGACACCGGCCCCAGGTGACCGGGTCACGTGGGGACACCGGCCCCAGGTCAGAGGGTCACGTGGGGACCCCGGACCCAGGTCACCTGGTCATGTGTGGTACCCAGCCTGGTTCCCAGGTTCCGATGACCTCCCCGGCACCAGGACCCCGGGTCCCGTGGGGACCCCGGCCCCAGGTGACCGGGTCACGTGGGGTCACCGGCCCCAGGTTAGCGGGTCACGTGGGGTCACCGGCCCCAGGTGACCGGGTCACGTGGGGACACCGGCCCCAGGTCAGCGGGTCACGTGGGGACACCGGCCCCAGGTCAGCGGGTCACTTGGGGACACCGGCCCCAGGTAACCAAGGCAGGTCGGGACCCAGCCCGGGTCCCCGGGACGGGTTTTTACCCCAGCCGCAGATCACCGGGTCCTGTCGGGTCCCCGGCCCGGGTCCCCTGGACAGGTCGATAACCCGGCCCCAGGTCACCCGGTCATCTCGCGCACCCGGCCTGGTTCCCAGGTTCCGATGACCACCCCGGCACCAGGACCCCGGGTCCCGTGGGGACCCCGGCCCCAGGTGACCGGGTCACGTCGGGACACCGGCCCCAGGTCAGAGGGTCACGTGGGGTCACTGGCCCCAGGTCAGCGGGTCACGTGGGGACCCCGGCCCCAGGTCAGCGGGTCACGTGGGGACACCGGCCCCAGGTGACCGGGTCACGTGGGGTCACCGGCCCCAGGTGACCAGGTTACGTGGGGTCACCGGCCGCAGGTGACCGGGTCACGTGGGGTCACCGGCCCCAGGTCAGCGGGTCACGTGGGGTCACCGGCCCCAGGTCAGCGGGTCATGTCGGGACCCAGCCCGGGTCCCCGGGACGGGTTTTTACCCCAGCCGCAGATCACCGGGTCCTGTCGGGTCCCCGGCCCGGGTCCCCTGGACAGGTCGGCACCCCGGCCCCGGGTCACGGGGTCATGTCGGGTCGCTGTCCCGGGTACCAGTGTCAGGTGACCACCCCGGACCCGGGAGACGGAGTCATACCGGGTCCCCGGCCCGGGTCCCCGGGTTGCATCGGGACAAAACACCGGATCACTGGATAACGTGGGGGCCCGGGCCCGGGTCCCCGGGTTGCATCGGGACACCAGCGAAGGACCACCGGGTCCTGTCGGGTCCCCGGCCCGGGTCCCCTGGACAGGTCGTTAACCCGGCCCCAGGTCACCGGGTCATGTCGCGCACCCGGCCTGGTTCCCAGGTTCCGGTGACCACCCCGGCACCAGGACCCCGGGTCACGTGGGGACACCGGCCCCAGGTGACCAGGTCACGTGGGGTCACCGGCCCCAGGTCAGAGAGTCACGTGGGGACACCGGCCCCAGGTGACCGGGTCACGTGGGGACACCAGCCCCAGGTCAGAGGGTCACGTGGGGACCCCGGACCCAGGTCACCTGGTCATGTGTGGTACCCAGCCTGGTTCCCAGGTTCCGATGACCACCCCGGCACCAGGACCCCGGGTCCCGTGGGGACCCCGGCCCCAGGTGACCGGGTCACGTGGGGTCACCGGCCCCAGGTCAGCGGGTCACGTGGGGTCACCGGCCCCAGGTCAGCGGGTCACGTGGGGACACCGGCCCCAGGTCAGCGGGTCACGTGGGGACACCGGCCCCAGGTAACCAAGGCAGGTCGGGACCCAGCCCGGGTCCCCGGGACGGGTTTTTACCCCAGCCGCAGATCACCGGGTCCTGTCGGGTCCCCGGCCCGGGTCCCCTGGACAGGTCGATAACCCGGCCCCAGGTCACCCGGTCATCTCGCGCACCCGGCCTGGTTCCCAGGTTCCGATGACCACCCCGGCCGCAGGACTCCCGGTCACGTGGGGACACCGGCCCCAGGTCAGAGGGTCACGTGGGGACCCCGGACCCAGGTCACCTGGTCATGTGTGGTACCCAGCCTGGTTCCCAGGTTCCGATGACCTCCCCGGCACCAGGACCCCGGGTCCCGTGGGGACCCCGGCCCCAGGTGACCGGGTCACGTGGGGTCACCGGCCCCAGGTCAGCGGGTCACGGGCGGTCACCGGCCCCAGGTCAGCGGGTCACGTGGGGACACCGGCCCCAGGTCAGAGGGTCACGTGGGGACACCGGCCCCAGGTAACCGGGTCACGTGGGGACACCGGCCCCAGGTCAGCGGGTCACGTGGGGACACCGGCCCCAGGTAACCAAGGCAGGTCGGGACCCAGCCCGGGTCCCCGGGACGGGTTTTTACCCCAGCCGCAGATCACCGGGTCCTGTCGGGTCCCCGGCCCGGGTCCCCTGGACAGGTCGATAACCCGGCCCCAAGTCACCCGGTCATCTCGCGCACCCGGCCTGGTTCCCAGGTTCCGATGACCACCCCGGCACCAGGACTCAGGGTCACGTGGGGACACCGGCCCCAGGTTAGAGGGTCACGTGGGGTCACCGGCCCCAGGTCAGCGGGTCACGTGGGGACCCCGGCCCCAGGTCACCGGATCACGTGGGGTCACCGGCCCCAGGTGACCGGGTCACGTGGGGACACCGGCCCCAGGTCAGAGGGTCACGTTGGGTCACCGTCCCCAGGTGACCGGGTCACGTGTGGACACCGGACCCAGGTGACCGGGTCACGTGGGGTCACCGTCCCCAGGTGACCGGGTCACGTGGGGACACCGGCCCCAGGTGACCGGGTCACGTGGGGTCACCGGCCCCAGGTGACCGGGTCACGCGGGGTAACCGGCCCCAGGTTACCGGGTCACGTGGGGTCATCGGCCCCAGGTGACCGGGTCACGTGGGGTCACCGGCCCTAGGTGACCGGGTCACGTGGGGTCACCGGCACCAGGTCAGCGGGTCACGTGGGGACCCCGGCCCCAGGTCACCGGATCACGTGGGGTCACCGGCCCCAGGTGACCGGGTCACGTGGGGACACCGGCCCCAGGTCACCGGGTCACGTGGGGTCACCGTCCCCAGGTGACCGGGTCACGTGGGGACACCGGCCCCAGGTGACCGGGTCACGTGGGGTCACCGTCCCCAGGTGACCGGGTCACGTGGGGACACCGGCCCCAGGTCAGCGGGTCACGTGGGGACACCGGCCCCAGGTCAGCGGGTCACGTGGGGACACCGGCCCCAGGTAACCAAGGCAGGTCGGGACCCAGCCCGGGTCCCCGGGACGGGTTTTTACCCCAGCCGCAGATCACCGGGTCCTGTCGGGTCCCCGGCCCGGGTCCCCTGGACAGGTCGATAACCCGGCCCCAGGTCACCCGGTCATCTCGCGCACCCGGCCTGGTTCCCAGGTTCCGATGACCACCCCGGCATCAGGACCCCGGGTCACGTGGGGACCCCGGCCCCAGGTGACCGGGTCACGTCGGGACACCGGCCCCAGGTCAGCGGGTCACGTGGGGTCACTGGCCCCAGGTCAGCGGGTCACCTGGGGACACCGGCCCCAGGTGACCGGGTCACGTGGGGACACCGGCCCCAGGTCAGCGGGTCACGTGGGGACCCCGGCACCAGGTCAGCGGGTCACGTGGGGACACCGGCCCCAGGTGACCGGGTCACGTGGGGTCACCGGCCCCAGGTCAGCGGGTCACGTGGGGTCACCGGCCCCAGGTGACCGGGTCACGTGGGGTCACCGGCACCAGGTCAGCGGGTCACGTGGGGACACCGGCCCCAGGTGACCGGGTCACGTGGGGTCACCGGCCCCAGGTGACCAGGTCACGTGGGGTCACCGGCCCCAGGTCAGCGGGTCACGTGGGGTCACCGGCCCCAGGTCAGCGGGTCACGTGGGGTCACCGGCCCCAGGTCAGCGGGTCATGTCGGGACCCAGCCCGGGTCCCCGGGACGGGTTTTTACCCCAGCCGCAGATCACCGGGTCCTGTCGGGTCCCCGGCCCGGGTCCCCTGGACAGGTCGATAACCCGGCCCCAGGTCACCCGGTCATCTCGCGCACCAGGCCTGGTTCCCAGGTTCCGATGACCACCCCGGCACCAGGACTCCGGGTCACGTGGGGACACCGGCCCCAGGTCAGAGGGTCACGTGGGGTCACCGGCCCCAGGTCAGCGGGTCACGTGGGGACCCCGGCCCCAGGTCACCGGATCACGTGGGGTCACCGGCCCCAGGTCAGCGGGTCACGTGGGGACACCGGCCCCAGGTCACCGGGTCACGTGGGGTCACCGGCCCCAGGTGACCGGGTCACGTGGGGACACCGGCCCCAGGTGACCGGGTCACGTGGGGTCACCGGCCCCAGGTGACCGGGTCACGCGGGGTCACCGGCCCCAGGTGACCGGGTCACGTGGGGTCATCGGCCCTAGGTGACCGGGTCACGTGGGGTCACCGGCCCCAGATGACCGGGTCACGTGGGGTCACCGGCACCAGGTCAGCGGGTCACGTGGGGACACTGGCCCCAGGTGACCGGGTCACGTGGGGACACCGGCCCCAGGTGACTGGGTCACGTGGGGTCACCGGCCCCAGGTGACCGGGTCACGTGGGGACACCGGCCCCAGGTGACCGGGTCACGTGGGGTCACCGGCCCCAGGTCAGCGGGTCACGTGGGGTCACCGGCCCCAGGTGACCGGGTCACGTGGGGTCACCGGCCCCAGGTCAGCGGGTCACGTGGGGACACCGGCCCCAGGTGACCGGGTCACGTGGGGACACCGGCCCCAGGTGACCGGGTCACGTGGGGTCACCGGCCCCAGGTCAGCGGGTCACGTGGGGACACCGGCCCCAGGTGACCGGGTCACGTGGGGTCACCGGCCCCAGGTCAGCGGGTCATGTGGGGTCACCGGCCCCAGGTGACCGGGTCACGTGGGGACACCGGCCCCAGGTGACCGGGTCACGTGGGGTCACCGGACCCAGGTGACCGGGTCACGAGGGGACATCAGCCCCAGGTGACCGGGTCACGTGGGGTCACCGGCCTCAGGTGACCGGGTCACGTGGGGTCACCGGCCCCTGGTGACCGGGTCACGTGGGGTCACCGGCCCCAGGTGACCGGGTCACGTGGGGTCACCGGCCCCAGGTGACCGGGTCACGTGGGGTCACAGGCCCCAGGTCAGCGGGTCACGTGGGGACCCCGGCCCCAGGTGACCGGGTCACGTGGGGACCCCGGCCCCAGGTGACCGGGTCACGTGGGGTCACCGGCCCCAGGTCAGCGGGTCACGTGGGGACACCGGCCCCAGGTGACCGGGTCACGTGGGGACACCGGCCCCAGGTGACCGGGTCACGTGGGGTCACCGGCCCCAGGTGACCGGGTCACGTGGGGACCCCGGCCCCAGGTCAGCGGGTCACGTGGGGACACCGGCCCCAGGTGACCGGGTCACGTGGGGACACCGGCCCCAGGTCAGAGGGTCACGTGGGGACCCCGGACCCAGGTCACCTGGTCATGTGTGGTACCCAGCCTGGTTCCCAGGTTCCGATGACCACCCCGGCACCAGGACCCCGGGTCCCGTGGGGACCCCGGCCCCAGGTGACCGGGTCACGTGGGGTCACCGGCCCCAGGTCAGCGGGTCACGTGGGGTCACCGGCCCCAGGTCAGCGGGTCACGTGGGGACACCGGCCCCAGGTCAGCGGGTCACGTGGGGACACCGGCCCCAGGTAACCAAGGCAGGTCGGGACCCAGCCCGGGTCCCCGGGACGGGTTTTTACCCCAGCCGCAGATCACCGGGTCCTGTCGGGTCCCCGGCCCGGGTCCCCTGGACAGGTCGATAACCCGGCCCCAGGTCACCCGGTCATCTCGCGCACCCGGCCTGGTTCCCAGGTTCCGATGACCACCCCGGCCGCAGGACTCCCGGTCACGTGGGGACACCGGCCCCAGGTCAGAGGGTCACGTGGGGACCCCGGACCCAGGTCACCTGGTCATGTGTGGTACCCAGCCTGGTTCCCAGGTTCCGATGACCTCCCCGGCACCAGGACCCCGGGTCCCGTGGGGACCCCGGCCCCAGGTGACCGGGTCACGTGGGGTCACCGGCCCCAGGTCAGCGGGTCACGGGGGGTCACCGGCCCCAGGTCAGCGGGTCACGTGGGGACACCGGCCCCAGGTCAGAGGGTCACGTGGGGACACCGGCCCCAGGTAACCGGGTCACGTGGGGACACCGGCCCCAGGTCAGCGGGTCACGTGGGGACACCGGCCCCAGGTAACCAAGGCAGGTCGGGACCCAGCCCGGGTCCCCGGGACGGGTTTTTACCCCAGCCGCAGATCACCGGGTCCTGTCGGGTCCCCGGCCCGGGTCCCCTGGACAGGTCGATAACCCGGCCCCAAGTCACCCGGTCATCTCGCGCACCCGGCCTGGTTCCCAGGTTCCGATGACCACCCCGGCACCAGGACTCAGGGTCACGTGGGGACACCGGCCCCAGGTTAGAGGGTCACGTGGGGTCACCGGCCCCAGGTCAGCGGGTCACGTGGGGACCCCGGCCCCAGGTCACCGGATCACGTGGGGTCACCGGCCCCAGGTGACCGGGTCACGTGGGGACACCGGCCCCAGGTCAGAGGGTCACGTTGGGTCACCGTCCCCAGGTGACCGGGTCACGTGTGGACACCGGACCCAGGTGACCGGGTCACGTGGGGTCACCGTCCCCAGGTGACCGGGTCACGTGGGGACACCGGCCCCAGGTGACCGGGTCACGTGGGGTCACCGGCCCCAGGTGACCGGGTCACGCGGGGTAACCGGCCCCAGGTTACCGGGTCACGTGGGGTCATCGGCCCCAGGTGACCGGGTCACGTGGGGTCACCGGCCCTAGGTGACCGGGTCACGTGGGGTCACCGGCACCAGGTCAGCGGGTCACGTGGGGACACCGGCCCCAGGTGACCGGGTCACGTGGGGACACCGGCCCCAGGTGACTAGGTCACGTGGGGTCACCGGCCCCAGGTGACCGGGTCACGTGGGGACACCGGCCCCAGGTGACCGGGTCACGTGGGGTCACCGGCCCCAGGTGACCGGGTCACGTGGGGTCACCGGCCCCAGGTGACCGGGTCACGTGGGGTCACCGGCCCCAGGTCAGCGGGTCACGTGGGGACACCGGCCCCAGGTGACCGGGTCACGTGGGGACACCGGCCCCAGTTGACCGGGTCACGTGGGGTCACCGGCCCCAGGTCAGCGGGTCACGTGGGGACACCGGCCCCAGGTGACCGGGTCACGTGGGGTCACCGGCCCCAGGTCAGCGGGTCACGTGGGGTCACCGGCCCCAGGTCAGCGGGTCACGTGGGGACACCAGCCCCAGGTGACCGGGTCACGTGGGGTCACCGGACCCAGGTGACCGGGTCACGTGGGGACACCGGCCCAAGGTGACCGGGTCACGTGGGGTCACCGGCCTCAGGTGACCGGGTCACGTGGGGTCACCGGCCCCTGCTGACCGGGTCACGTGGGGTCACCGGCCCCAGGTGACCGGGTCACGTGGGGTCACCGGCCCCAGGTGACCGGGTCACGTGGGGTCACAGGCCCCAGGATAGCGGGTCACGTGGGGACACCGGCCCCAGGTGACCGGGTCACGTGGGGACACCGGCCCCAGGTCAGAGGGTCACGTGGGGACCCCGGACCCAGGTCGCCTGGTCATGTGTGGTACCCAGCCTGGTTCCCAGGTTCCGATGACCTCCCCGGCACCAGGACCCCGGGTCCCGTGGGGACCCCGGCCCCAGGTGACCGGGTCACGTGGGGTCACCGGCCCCAGGTCAGCGGGTCACGTGGGGTCACCGGCCCCAGGTGACCGGGTCACGTGGGGACACCGGCCCCAGGTCAGCGGGTCACGTGGGGACACCGGCCCCAGGTCAGCGGGTCACTTGGGGACACCGGCCCCAGGTAACCAAGGCAGGTCGGGACCCAGCCCGGGTCCCCGGGACGGGTTTTTACCCCAGCCGCAGATCACCGGGTCCTGTCGGGTCCCCGGCCCGGGTCCCCTGGACAGGTCGATAACCCGGCCCCAGGTCACCCGGTCATCTCGCGCACCCGGCCTGGTTCCCAGGTTCCGATGACCACCCCGGCCGCAGGACTCCGGGTCACGTGGGGACCCCGGCCCCAGGTCACCGGGTCACTTGGGCTCACCGTCCCCAGGTCAGCGGGTCACGTGGGGACCCCGGACCCAGGTCACCTGGTCATGTGTGGTACCCAGCCTGGTTCCCAGGTTCCGATGACCACCACGGCACCAGGACCCCGGGTCCCGTGGTGAAACCGGCCCCAGGTGACCGGGTCACGTGGGGTCACCGGCCCCAGGTCAGCGGGTCACGTGGGGTCACCGTCCCCAGGTCAGCGGGTCACGTGGGGACACCGGCCCCAGGTGACCGGGTCACGTGGGGACACCGGCCCCAGGTCAGCGGGTCACGTGGGGACCCCGGCCCCAGGTCAGCGGGTCACGTGGGGACACCGGCCCCAGGTGACTGGGTCACGTGGGGTCACCGGCCCCAGGTCAGCGGGTCACGTGGGGTCACCGGCCCCAGGTGACCGGGTCACGTGGGGTCACCAGCCCCAGGTCAGCGGGTCACGTGGGGACACCGGCCCCAAGTGACCGGGTCACGTGGGGTCACCGGCCCCAGGTGACCATGTCACGTGGGGTCACCGGCCCCAGGTGACCGGGTCACGTGGGGTCACCGGCCCCAGGTCAGCGGGTCACGTGGGGTCACCGGCCCCAGGTCAGCGGGTCATGTCGGGACCCAGCCCGGGTCCCCGGGACGGGTTTTTACCCCAGCCGCAGATCACCGGGTCCTGTCGGGTACCCGGGTCGGGTCCCCTGGACAGGTCGGCACCCCGGCCCCGGGTCACGGGGTCATGTCGGGTCGCTGTCCCGGGTACCAGTGTCAGGTGACCACCCCGGCCCCGGGAGACGGAGTCATACCGGGTCCCCGGCCCGGGTCCCCGGGTTGCATCGGGACAAAAGCACCGGATCACTGGATCACGTGGGGGCCCGGGCTCGGGTCCCCGGGTTGCATCGGGACACCAGCGAAGGACCACCGGGTCCTGTCGGGTCCCCGGCCCGGGTCCCCTGGACAGGTCGTTAACCCGGCCCCAGGTCACCGGGTCATGTCGCGCACCCGGCCTGGTTCCCAGGTTCCGGTGACCACCCCGGCACCAGGACCCCGGGTCACGTGGGGACACCGGCCCCAGGTGACCAGGTCACGTGGGGTCACCGGCCCCAGGTCAGAGAGTCACGTGGGGACACCGGCCCCAGGTGACCGGGTCACGTGGGGACACCAGCCCCAGGTCAGAGGGTCACGTGGGGACACCGGCCCCAGGTGACCGGGTCACGTGGGGACACCGGCCCCAGGTGACCAGGTCACGTGGGGTCACCGGCCCCATGTCAGAGGGTCACGTGGGGACACCGGCCCCAGGTGACCGGGTCACGTGGGGACACCGGCCCCAGGTCAGAGGGTCACGTGGGGTCACCGGCCCCAGGTGACCGGGTCACGTGGGGTCACCGGCACCAGGTCAGCGGGTCACGTGGGGACACCGGCCCCAGGTGACCGGGTCACGTGGGGACACCGGCCCCAGGTCAGAGGGTCACGTGGGGACACCGGCCCCAGGTGACCGGGTCACGTGGGGTCACCGGCACCAGGTCAGCGGGTCACGTGGGGACACCGGCCCCAGGTGACCAGGTCACGTGGGGTCACCGGCTCCAGGTCAGAGGGTCACGTGGGGACACCGGCCCCAGGTGACCGGGTCACGTGGGGACACCGGCCCCAGGTCAGAGGGTCACGTGGTGTCACCGGCCCCAGGTGACCGGGTCACGTGGGGTCACCGGCCCCAGGTCAGAGGGTCACGTGGGGACACCGGCCCCAGGTGACCGGGTCACGTGGGGACACCAGCCCCAGGTCAGCGGGTCACGTGGGGACCCCGGACCCAGGTCACCTGGTCATGTGTGGTACCCAGCCTGGTTCCCAGGTTCCGATGACCACCCCGGCACCAGGACCCCGGGTCCCGTGGGGACCCCGGCCCCAGGTGACCGGGTCACGTGGGGTCACCGGCCCCAGGTCAGCGGGTCACGTGGGGTCACCGGCCCCAGGTCAGCGGGTCACGTGGGGACACCGGCCCCAGGTCAGCGGGTCACGTGGGGACACCGGCCCCAGGTAACCAAGGCAGGTCGGGACCCAGCCCGGGTCCCCGGGACGGGTTTTTACCCCAGCCGCAGATCACCGGGTCCTGTCGGGTCCCCGGCCCGGGTCCCCTGGACAGGTCGATAACCCGGCCCCAGGTCACTCGGTCATCTCGCGCACCCGGCCTGGTTCCCAGGTTCCGATGACCACCCCGGCCGCAGGACTCCGGGTCACGTGGGGACACCAGCCCCAGGTCAGAGGGTCACGTGGGGACCCCGGACCCAGGTCACCTGGTCATGTGTGGTACCCAGCCTGGTTCCCAGGTTCCGATGACCACCCCGGCACCAGGACCCCGGGTCCCGTGGGGACCCCGGCCCCAGGTGACCGGGTCACGTGGGGTCACCGGCCCCAGGTCAGCGGGTCACGTGGGGTCACCGGCCCCAGGTCAGCGGGTCACGTGGGGACACCGGCCCCAGGTAACCAAGGCAGGTCGGGACCCAGCCCGGGTCCCCGGGACGGGTTTTTACCCCAGCCGCAGATCACCGGGTCCTGTCGGGTCCCCGGCCCGGGTCCCCTGGACAGGTCGATAACCCGGCCCCAGGTCACCCGGTCATCTCGCGCACCCGGCCTGGTTCCCAGGTTCCGATGACCACCCCGGCCGCAGGACTCCGGGTCACGTGGGGACACCGGCCCCAGGTCAGAGGGTCACGTGGGGACCCCGGACCCAGGTCACCTGGTCATGTGTGGTACCCAGCCTGGTTCCCAGGTTCCGATGACCACCCCGGCACCAGGACCCCGGGTCCCGTGGGGACCCCGGCCCCAGGTGACCGGGTCACGTGGGGTCACCGGCCCCAGGTCAGCGGGTCACGGGGGGTCACCGGACCCAGGTGAGCGGGTCACGTGGGGACACCGGCCCCAGGTGACCGGGTCACGTGGGGTCACCGGCCTCAGGTGACCGGGTCACGTGGGGTCACCGGCCCCTGGTGACCGGGTCACGTGGGGTCACCGGCCCCAGGTGACCGGGTCACGTGGGGTCACCGGCCCCAGGTGACCGGGTCACGTGGGGTCACCGGCACCAGGTCAGCGGGTCACGTGGGGACACTGGCCCCAGGTGACCGGGTCACGTGGGGTCACCGGCACCAGGTCAGCGGGTCACGTGGGGACACCGGCCCCAGGTGACCGGGTCACGTGGGGTCACCGGCCCCAGGTGACCGGGTCACGTGGGGACACCGGCCCCAGGTGACCAGGTCACGTGGGGTCACCGGCCCCAGGTCAGAGGGTCACGTGGGGACACCGGCCCCAGGTGACCGGGTCACGTGGGGACACCGGCCCCAGGTCAGAGGGTCACGTGGGGTCACCGGCCCCAGGTGACCGGGTCACGTGGGGTCACCGGCCCCAGGTCAGAGGGTCACGTGGGGACACCGGCCCCAGGTGACCGGGTCACGTGGGGACACCAGCCCCAGGTCAGCGGGTCACGTGGGGACCCCGGACCCAGGTCACCTGGTCATGTGTGGTACCCAGCCTGGTTCCCAGGTTCCGATGACCACCCCGGCACCAGGACCCCGGGTCCCGTGGGGACCCCGGCCCCAGGTGACCGGGTCACGTGGGGTCACCGGCCCCAGGTCAGCGGGTCACGTGGGGTCACCGGCCCCAGGTCAGCGGGTCACGTGGGGACACCGGCCCCAGGTAACCAAGGCAGGTCGGGACCCAGCCCGGGTCCCCGGGACGGGTTTTTACCCCAGCCGCAGATCACCGGGTCCTGTCGGGTCCCCGGCCCGGGTCCCCTGGACAGGTCGATAACCCGGCCCCAGGTCACCCGGTCATCTCGCGCACCCGGCCTGGTTCCCAGGTTCCGATGACCACCCCGGCCGCAGGACTCCGGGTCACGTGGGGACACCGGCCCCAGGTCAGAGGGTCACGTGGGGACCCCGGACCCAGGTCACCTGGTCATGTGTGGTACCCAGCCTGGTTCCCAGGTTCCGATGACCACCCCGGCACCAGGACCCCGGGTCCCGTGGGGACCCCGGCCCCAGGTGACCGGGTCACGTGGGGTCACCGGCCCCAGGTCAGCGGGTCACGGGGGGTCACCGGACCCAGGTGAGCGGGTCACGTGGGGACACCGGCCCCAGGTGACCGGGTCACGTGGGGTCACCGGCCTCAGGTGACCGGGTCACGTGGGGTCACCGGCCCCTGGTGACCGGGTCACGTGGGGTCACCGGCCCCAGGTGACCGGGTCACGTGGGGTCACCGGCCCCAGGTGACCGGGTCACGTGGGGTCACAGGCCCCAGGTCAGCGGGTCACGTGGGGACACCGGCCCCAGGTGACCGGGTCACGTGGGGTCACCGGCCCCAGGTGACCGGGTCATGCGGGGTCACCGGCCCCAGGTCAGCGGGTCATGTGTGGACACCGGCCCCAGGTGACCGGGTCACGTGGGGTCACCGGCCCCAGGTGACCGGGTCACGTGGGGTCACAGGCCCCAGGATAGCGGGTCACCTGGGGACACCGGCCCCAGGTGACCGGGTCACGTGGGGACACCGGCCCCAGGTCAGAGGGTCACGTGGGGACCCCGGACCCAGGTCACCTGGTCATGTGTGGTACCCAGCCTGGTTCCCAGGTTCCGATGACCTCCCCGGCACCAGGACCCTGGGTCCCGTGGGGACCCCGGCCCCAGGTGACCGGGTCACGTGGGGTCACCGGCCCCAGGTCAGCGGGTCACGTGGGGTCACCGGCCCCAGGTGACCGGGTCACGTGGGGACACCGGCCCCAGGTCAGCGGGTCACGTGGGGACACCGGCCCCAGGTCAGCGGGTCACTTGGGGACACCGGCCCCAGGTAACCAAGGCAGGTCGGGACCCAGCCCGGGTCCCCGGGACGGGTTTTTACCCCAGCCGCAGATCACCGGGTCCTGTCGGGTCCCCGGCCCGGGTCCCCTGGACAGGTCGATAACCCGGCCCCAGGTCACCCGGTCATCTCGCGCACCCGGCCTGGTTCCCAGGTTCCGATGACCACCCCGGCACCAGGACTCCGGGTCACGTGGGGACACCGGCCCCAGGTCACCGGGTCACGTGGGGTCACCGTCCCCAGGTCAGCGGGTCACGTGGGGACCCCGGACCCAGGTCACCTGGTCATGTGTGGTACCCAGCCTGGTTCCCAGGTTCCGATGACCACCACGGCACCAGGACCCCGGGTCCCGTGGTGAAACCGGCCCCAGGTGACCGGGTCACGTGGGGTCACCGGCACCAGGTCAGCGGGTCACGTGGGGACACCGGCCCCAGGTGACCGGGTCACGTGGGGTCACCGGCACCAGGTGACCGGGTCACGTGGGGTCACAGGCCCCAGGATAGCGGGTCACCTGGGGACACCGGCCCCAGGTGACCGGGTCACGTGGGGACACCGGCCCCAGGTCAGAGGGTCACGTGGGGACCCCGGACCCAGGTCACCTGGTCATGTGTGGTACCCAGCCTGGTTCCCAGGTTCCGATGACCTCCCCGGCACCAGGACCCTGGGTCCCGTGGGGACCCCGGCCCCAGGTGACCGGGTCACGTGGGGTCACCGGCCCCAGGTCAGCGGGTCACGTGGGGTCACCGGCCCCAGGTGACCGGGTCACGTGGGGACACCGGCCCCAGGTCAGCGGGTCACGTGGGGACACCGGCCCCAGGTCAGCGGGTCACTTGGGGACACCGGCCCCAGGTAACCAAGGCAGGTCGGGACCCAGCCCGGGTCCCCGGGACGGGTTTTTACCCCAGCCGCAGATCACCGGGTCCTGTCGGGTCCCCGGCCCGGGTCCCCTGGACAGGTCGATAACCCGGCCCCAGGTCACCCGGTCATCTCGCGCACCCGGCCTGGTTCCCAGGTTCCGATGACCACCCCGGCACCAGGACTCCGGGTCACGTGGGGACACCGGCCCCAGGTCACCGGGTCACGTGGGGTCACCGTCCCCAGGTCAGCGGGTCACGTGGGGACCCCGGACCCAGGTCACCTGGTCATGTGTGGTACCCAGCCTGGTTCCCAGGTTCCGATGACCACCACGGCACCAGGACCCCGGGTCCCGTGGTGAAACCGGCCCCAGGTGACCGGGTCACGTGGGGTCACCGGCACCAGGTCAGCGGGTCACGTGGGGACACCGGCCCCAGGTGACCGGGTCACGTGGGGTCACCGGCACCAGGTCAGCGGGTCACGTGGGGACACCGGCCCCAGGTGACCAGGTCACGTGGGGTCACCGGCCCCAGGTCAGAGGGTCACGTGGGGACACCGGCCCCAGGTGACCGGGTCACGTGGGGACACCGGCCCCAGGTCAGAGGGTCACATGGGGTCACCGGCCCCAGGTGACCGGGTCACGTGGGGTCACCGGCCCCAGGTCAGAGGGTCACGTGGGGACACCGGCCCCAGGTGACCGGGTCACGTGGGGACACCAGCCCCAGGTCAGCGGGTCACGTGGGGACCCCGGACCCAGGTCACCTGGTCATGTGTGGTACCCAGCCTGGTTCCCAGGTTCCGATGACCACCCCGGCACCAGGACCCCGGGTCCCGTGGGGACCCCGGCCCCAGGTGACCGGGTCACGTGGGGTCACCGGCCCCAGGTCAGCGGGTCACGTGGGGTCACCGGCCCCAGGTCAGCGGGTCACGTGGGGACACCGGCCCCAGGTCAGCGGGTCACGTGGGGACACCGGCCCCAGGTAACCAAGGCAGGTCGGGACCCAGCCCGGGTCCCCGGGACGGGTTTTTACCCCAGCCGCAGATCACCGGGTCCTGTCGGGTCCCCGGCCCGGGTCCCCTGGACAGGTCGATAACCCGGCCCCAGGTCACTCGGTCATCTCGCGCACCCGGCCTGGTTCCCAGGTTCCGATGACCACCCCGGCCGCAGGACTCCGGGTCACGTGGGGACACCAGCCCCAGGTCAGAGGGTCACGTGGGGACCCCGGACCCAGGTCACCTGGTCATGTGTGGTACCCAGCCTGGTTCCCAGGTTCCGATGACCACCCCGGCACCAGGACCCCGGGTCCCGTGGGGACCCCGGCCCCAGGTGACCGGGTCACGTGGGGTCACCGGCCCCAGGTCAGCGGGTCACGTGGGGACACCGGCCCCAGGTCAGCGGGTCACGTGGGGACACCGGCCCCAGGTAACCAAGGCAGGTCGGGACCCAGCCCGGGTCCCCGGGACGGGTTTTTACCCCAGCCGCAGATCACCGGGTCCTGTCGGGTCCCCGGCCCGGGTCCCCTGGACAGGTCGAT
Source organism: Somateria mollissima (assembly GCA_951411735.1). Taxonomy (NCBI): domain Eukaryota; kingdom Metazoa; phylum Chordata; class Aves; order Anseriformes; family Anatidae; genus Somateria; species Somateria mollissima. The sequence continues at coordinate 1,070,391 of CATOCB010000075.1, forward strand.
AACCCGGCCCCAGGTCACCCGGTCATCTCGCGCACCCGGCCTGGTTCCCAGGTTCCGATGACCACCCCGGCCGCAGGACTCCGGGTCACGTGGGGACACCGGCCCCAGGTCAGAGGGTCACGTGGGGACCCCGGACCCAGGTCACCTGGTCATGTGTGGTACCCAGCCTGGTTCCCAGGTTCCGATGACCACCCCGGCACCAGGACCCCGGGTCCCGTGGGGACCCCGGCCCCAGGTGACCGGGTCACGTGGGGTCACCGGCCCCAGGTCAGCGGGTCACGGGGGGTCACCGGACCCAGGTGAGCGGGTCACGTGGGGACACCGGCCCCAGGTGACCGGGTGTCGTGGGGTCACCGGCCTCAGGTGACCGGATCACGTGGGGTCACCGGCCCCTGGTGACCGGGTCACGTGGGGTCACCGGCCCCAGGTGACCGGGTCACGTGGGGTCACCGGCCCCAGGTGACCGGGTCACGTGGGGTCACCGGCACCAGGTCAGCGGGTCACGTGGGGACACTGGCCCCAGGTGACCGGGTCACGTGGGGTCACCGGCACCAGGTCAGCGGGTCACGTGGGGACACCGGCCCCAGGTGACCGGGTCACGTGGGGTCACCGGCACCAGGTCAGCGGGTCACGTGGGGACACCGGCCCCAGGTGACCGGGTCACGTGGGGTCACCGGCACCAGGTCAGCGGGTCACGTGGGGACACCGGCCCCAGGTGACCGGGTCACGTGGGGTCACCGGCACCAGGTCAGCGGGTCACGTGGGGACACCGGCCCCAGGTGACCAGGTCACGTGGGGTCACCGGCCCCAGGTCAGAGGGTCACGTGGGGACACCGGCCCCAGGTGACCGGGTCACGTGGGGACACCGGCCCCAGGTCAGAGGGTCACGTGGGGTCACCGGCCCCAGGTGACCGGGTCACGTGGGGTCACCGGCCCCAGGTCAGAGGGTCACGTGGGGACACCGGCCCCAGGTGACCGGGTCACGTGGGGACACCAGCCCCAGGTCAGCGGGTCACGTGGGGACCCCGGACCCAGGTCACCTGGTCATGTGTGGTACCCAGCCTGGTTCCCAGGTTCCGATGACCACCCCGGCACCAGGACCCCGGGTCCCGTGGGGACCCCGGCCCCAGGTGACCGGGTCACGTGGGGTCACCGGCCCCAGGTCAGCGGGTCACGTGGGGTCACCGGCCCCAGGTCAGCGGGTCACGTGGGGACACCGGCCCCAGGTAACCAAGGCAGGTCGGGACCCAGCCCGGGTCCCCGGGACGGGTTTTTACCCCAGCCGCAGATCACCGGGTCCTGTCGGGTCCCCGGCCCGGGTCCCCTGGACAGGTCGATAACCCGGCCCCAGGTCACCCGGTCATCTCGCGCACCCGGCCTGGTTCCCAGGTTCCGATGACCACCCCGGCCGCAGGACTCCGGGTCACGTGGGGACACCGGCCCCAGGTCAGAGGGTCACGTGGGGACCCCGGACCCAGGTCACCTGGTCATGTGTGGTACCCAGCCTGGTTCCCAGGTTCCGATGACCACCCCGGCACCAGGACCCCGGGTCCCGTGGGGACCCCGGCCCCAGGTGACCGGGTCACGTGGGGTCACCGGCCCCAGGTCAGCGGGTCACGGGGGGTCACCGGACCCAGGTGAGCGGGTCACGTGGGGACACCGGCCCCAGGTGACCGGGTCACGTGGGGTCACCGGCCTCAGGTGACCGGGTCACGTGGGGTCACCGGCCCCTGGTGACCGGGTCACGTGGGGTCACCGGCCCCAGTTGACCGGGTCACGTGGGGTCACCGGCCCCAGGTGACCGGGTCACGTGGGGTCACAGGCCCCAGGTCAGCGGGTCACGTGGGGACACCGGCCCCAGGTGACCGGGTCACGTGGGGTCACCGGCCCCAGGTGACCGGGTCATGCGGGGTCACCGGCCCCAGGTCAGCGGGTCATGTGTGGACACCGGCCCCAGGTGACCGGGTCACGTGGGGTCACCGGCCCCAGGTGACCGGGTCACGTGGGGTCACAGGCCCCAGGATAGCGGGTCACCTGGGGACACCGGCCCCAGGTGACCGGGTCACGTGGGGACACCGGCCCCAGGTCAGAGGGTCACGTGGGGACCCCGGACCCAGGTCACCTGGTCATGTGTGGTACCCAGCCTGGTTCCCAGGTTCCGATGACCTCCCCGGCACCAGGACCCTGGGTCCCGTGGGGACCCCGGCCCCAGGTGACCGGGTCACGTGGGGTCACCGGCCCCAGGTCAGCGGGTCACGTGGGGTCACCGGCCCCAGGTGACCGGGTCACGTGGGGACACCGGCCCCAGGTCAGCGGGTCACGTGGGGACACCGGCCCCAGGTCAGCGGGTCACTTGGGGACACCGGCCCCAGGTAACCAAGGCAGGTCGGGACCCAGCCCGGGTCCCCGGGACGGGTTTTTACCCCAGCCGCAGATCACCGGGTCCTGTCGGGTCCCCGGCCCGGGTCCCCTGGACAGGTCGATAACCCGGCCCCAGGTCACCCGGTCATCTCGCGCACCCGGCCTGGTTCCCAGGTTCCGATGACCACCCCGGCACCAGGACTCCGGGTCACGTGGGGACACCGGCCCCAGATCACCGGGTCACGTGGGGTCACCGTCCCCAGGTCAGCGGGTCACGTGGGGACCCCGGACCCAGGTCACCTGGTCATGTGTGGTACCCAGCCTGGTTCCCAGGTTCCGATGACCACCACGGCACCAGGACCCCGGGTCCCGTGGTGAAACCGGCCCCAGGTGACCGGGTCACGTGGGGTCACCGGCACCAGGTCAGCGGGTCACGTGGGGACACCGGCCCCAGGTGACCGGGTCACGTGGGGTCACCGGCACCAGGTCAGCGGGTCACGTGGGGACACCGGCCCCAGGTGACCAGGTCACGTGGGGTCACCGGCCCCAGGTCAGAGGGTCACGTGGGGACACCGGCCCCAGGTGACCGGGTCACGTGGGGACACCGGCCCCAGGTCAGAGGGTCACATGGGGTCACCGGCCCCAGGTGACCGGGTCACGTGGGGTCACCGGCCCCAGGTCAGAGGGTCACGTGGGGACACCGGCCCCAGGTGACCGGGTCACGTGGGGACACCAGCCCCAGGTCAGCGGGTCACGTGGGGACCCCGGACCCAGGTCACCTGGTCATGTGTGGTACCCAGCCTGGTTCCCAGGTTCCGATGACCACCCCGGCACCAGGACCCCGGGTCCCGTGGGGACCCCGGCCCCAGGTGACCGGGTCACGTGGGGTCACCGGCCCCAGGTCAGCGGGTCACGTGGGGTCACCGGCCCCAGGTCAGCGGGTCACGTGGGGACACCGGCCCCAGGTCAGCGGGTCACGTGGGGACACCGGCCCCAGGTAACCAAGGCAGGTCGGGACCCAGCCCGGGTCCCCGGGACGGGTTTTTACCCCAGCCGCAGATCACCGGGTCCTGTCGGGTCCCCGGCCCGGGTCCCCTGGACAGGTCGATAACCCGGCCCCAGGTCACTCGGTCATCTCGCGCACCCGGCCTGGTTCCCAGGTTCCGATGACCACCCCGGCCGCAGGACTCCGGGTCACGTGGGGACACCAGCCCCAGGTCAGAGGGTCACGTGGGGACCCCGGACCCAGGTCACCTGGTCATGTGTGGTACCCAGCCTGGTTCCCAGGTTCCGATGACCACCCCGGCACCAGGACCCCGGGTCCCGTGGGGACCCCGGCCCCAGGTGACCGGGTCACGTGGGGTCACCGGCCCCAGGTCAGCGGGTCACGTGGGGACACCGGCCCCAGGTCAGCGGGTCACGTGGGGACACCGGCCCCAGGTAACCAAGGCAGGTCGGGACCCAGCCCGGGTCCCCGGGACGGGTTTTTACCCCAGCCGCAGATCACCGGGTCCTGTCGGGTCCCCGGCCCGGGTCCCCTGGACAGGTCGATAACCCGGCCCCAGGTCACCCGGTCATCTCGCGCACCCGGCCTGGTTCCCAGGTTCCGATGACCACCCCGGCCGCAGGACTCCGGGTCACGTGGGGACACCGGCCCCAGGTCAGAGGGTCACGTGGGGACCCCGGACCCAGGTCACCTGGTCATGTGTGGTACCCAGCCTGGTTCCCAGGTTCCGATGACCACCCCGGCACCAGGACCCCGGGTCCCGTGGGGACCCCGGCCCCAGGTGACCGGGTCACGTGGGGTCACCGGCCCCAGGTCAGCGGGTCACGGGGGGTCACCGGACCCAGGTGAGCGGGTCACGTGGGGACACCGGCCCCAGGTGACCGGGTGTCGTGGGGTCACCGGCCTCAGGTGACCGGATCACGTGGGGTCACCGGCCCCTGGTGACCGGGTCACGTGGGGTCACCGGCCCCAGGTGACCGGGTCACGTGGGGTCACCGGCCCCAGGTGACCGGGTCACGTGGGGTCACCGGCACCAGGTCAGCGGGTCACGTGGGGACACTGGCCCCAGGTGACCGGGTCACGTGGGGTCACCGGCACCAGGTCAGCGGGTCACGTGGGGACACCGGCCCCAGGTGACCGGGTCACGTGGGGTCACCGGCACCAGGTCAGCGGGTCACGTGGGGACACCGGCCCCAGGTGACCGGGTCACGTGGGGTCACCGGCACCAGGTCAGCGGGTCACGTGGGGACACCGGCCCCAGGTGACCGGGTCACGTGGGGTCACCGGCACCAGGTCAGCGGGTCACGTGGGGACACCGGCCCCAGGTGACCAGGTCACGTGGGGTCACCGGCCCCAGGTCAGAGGGTCACGTGGGGACACCGGCCCCAGGTGACCGGGTCACGTGGGGACACCGGCCCCAGGTCAGAGGGTCACGTGGGGTCACCGGCCCCAGGTGACCGGGTCACGTGGGGTCACCGGCCCCAGGTCAGAGGGTCACGTGGGGACACCGGCCCCAGGTGACCGGGTCACGTGGGGACACCAGCCCCAGGTCAGCGGGTCACGTGGGGACCCCGGACCCAGGTCACCTGGTCATGTGTGGTACCCAGCCTGGTTCCCAGGTTCCGATGACCACCCCGGCACCAGGACCCCGGGTCCCGTGGGGACCCCGGCCCCAGGTGACCGGGTCACGTGGGGTCACCGGCCCCAGGTCAGCGGGTCACGTGGGGTCACCGGCCCCAGGTCAGCGGGTCACGTGGGGACACCGGCCCCAGGTAACCAAGGCAGGTCGGGACCCAGCCCGGGTCCCCGGGACGGGTTTTTACCCCAGCCGCAGATCACCGGGTCCTGTCGGGTCCCCGGCCCGGGTCCCCTGGACAGGTCGATAACCCGGCCCCAGGTCACCCGGTCATCTCGCGCACCCGGCCTGGTTCCCAGGTTCCGATGACCACCCCGGCCGCAGGACTCCGGGTCACGTGGGGACACCGGCCCCAGGTCAGAGGGTCACGTGGGGACCCCGGACCCAGGTCACCTGGTCATGTGTGGTACCCAGCCTGGTTCCCAGGTTCCGATGACCACCCCGGCACCAGGACCCCGGGTCCCGTGGGGACCCCGGCCCCAGGTGACCGGGTCACGTGGGGTCACCGGCCCCAGGTCAGCGGGTCACGGGGGGTCACCGGACCCAGGTGAGCGGGTCACGTGGGGACACCGGCCCCAGGTGACCGGGTCACGTGGGGTCACCGGCCTCAGGTGACCGGGTCACGTGGGGTCACCGGCCCCTGGTGACCGGGTCACGTGGGGTCACCGGCCCCAGTTGACCGGGTCACGTGGGGTCACCGGCCCCAGGTGACCGGGTCACGTGGGGTCACAGGCCCCAGGTCAGCGGGTCACGTGGGGACACCGGCCCCAGGTGACCGGGTCACGTGGGGTCACCGGCCCCAGGTGACCGGGTCATGCGGGGTCACCGGCCCCAGGTCAGCGGGTCATGTGTGGACACCGGCCCCAGGTGACCGGGTCACGTGGGGTCACCGGCCCCAGGTGACCGGGTCACGTGGGGTCACAGGCCCCAGGATAGCGGGTCACCTGGGGACACCGGCCCCAGGTGACCGGGTCACGTGGGGACACCGGCCCCAGGTCAGAGGGTCACGTGGGGACCCCGGACCCAGGTCACCTGGTCATGTGTGGTACCCAGCCTGGTTCCCAGGTTCCGATGACCTCCCCGGCACCAGGACCCTGGGTCCCGTGGGGACCCCGGCCCCAGGTGACCGGGTCACGTGGGGTCACCGGCCCCAGGTCAGCGGGTCACGTGGGGTCACCGGCCCCAGGTGACCGGGTCACGTGGGGACACCGGCCCCAGGTCAGCGGGTCACGTGGGGACACCGGCCCCAGGTCAGCGGGTCACTTGGGGACACCGGCCCCAGGTAACCAAGGCAGGTCGGGACCCAGCCCGGGTCCCCGGGACGGGTTTTTACCCCAGCCGCAGATCACCGGGTCCTGTCGGGTCCCCGGCCCGGGTCCCCTGGACAGGTCGATAACCCGGCCCCAGGTCACCCGGTCATCTCGCGCACCCGGCCTGGTTCCCAGGTTCCGATGACCACCCCGGCACCAGGACTCCGGGTCACGTGGGGACACCGGCCCCAGGTCACCGGGTCACGTGGGCTCACCGTCCCCAGGTCAGCGGGTCACGTGGGGACCCCGGACCCAGGTCACCTGGTCATGTGTGGTACCCAGCCTGGTTCCCAGGTTCCGATGACCACCACGGCACCAGGACCCCGGGTCCCGTGGTGAAACCGGCCCCAGGTGACCGGGTCACGTGGGGTCACCGGCACCAGGTCAGCGGGTCACGTGGGGACACCGGCCCCAGGTGACCGGGTCACGTGGGGTCACCGGCACCAGGTCAGCGGGTCACGTGGGGACACCGGCCCCAGGTGACCAGGTCACGTGGGGTCACCGGCCCCAGGTCAGAGGGTCACGTGGGGACACCGGCCCCAGGTGACCGGGTCACGTGGGGACACCGGCCCCAGGTCAGAGGGTCACATGGGGTCACCGGCCCCAGGTGACCGGGTCACGTGGGGTCACCGGCCCCAGGTCAGAGGGTCACGTGGGGACACCGGCCCCAGGTGACCGGGTCACGTGGGGACACCAGCCCCAGGTCAGCGGGTCACGTGGGGACCCCGGACCCAGGTCACCTGGTCATGTGTGGTACCCAGCCTGGTTCCCAGGTTCCGATGACCACCCCGGCACCAGGACCCCGGGTCCCGTGGGGACCCCGGCCCCAGGTGACCGGGTCACGTGGGGTCACCGGCCCCAGGTCAGCGGGTCACGTGGGGTCACCGGCCCCAGGTCAGCGGGTCACGTGGGGACACCGGCCCCAGGTCAGCGGGTCACGTGGGGACACCGGCCCCAGGTAACCAAGGCAGGTCGGGACCCAGCCCGGGTCCCCGGGACGGGTTTTTACCCCAGCCGCAGATCACCGGGTCCTGTCGGGTCCCCGGCCCGGGTCCCCTGGACAGGTCGATAACCCGGCCCCAGGTCACTCGGTCATCTCGCGCACCCGGCCTGGTTCCCAGGTTCCGATGACCACCCCGGCCGCAGGACTCCGGGTCACGTGGGGACACCAGCCCCAGGTCAGAGGGTCACGTGGGGACCCCGGACCCAGGTCACCTGGTCATGTGTGGTACCCAGCCTGGTTCCCAGGTTCCGATGACCACCCCGGCACCAGGACCCCGGGTCCCGTGGGGACCCCGGCCCCAGGTGACCGGGTCACGTGGGGTCACCGGCCCCAGGTCAGCGGGTCACGTGGGGACACCGGCCCCAGGTCAGCGGGTCACGTGGGGACACCGGCCCCAGGTAACCAAGGCAGGTCGGGACCCAGCCCGGGTCCCCGGGACGGGTTTTTACCCCAGCCGCAGATCACCGGGTCCTGTCGGGTCCCCGGCCCGGGTCCCCTGGACAGGTCGATAACCCGGCCCCAGGTCACCCGGTCATCTCGCGCACCCGGCCTGGTTCCCAGGTTCCGATGACCACCCCGGCCGCAGGACTCCGGGTCACGTGGGGACACCGGCCCCAGGTGACCGGGTCACGTGGGGTCACCGGCCCCAGGTCAGCGGGTCACGGGGGGTCACCGGACCCAGGTGAGCGGGTCACGTGGGGACACCGGCCCCAGGTGACCGGGTGTCGTGGGGTCACCGGCCTCAGGTGACCGGGTCACGTGGGGTCACCGGCCCCTGGTGACCGGGTCACGTGGGGTCACCGGCCCCAGGTGACCGGGTCACGTGGGGTCACCGGCCCCAGGTGACCGGGTCACGTGGGGTCACAGGCCCCAGGTCAGCGGGTCACGTGGGGACACCGGCCCCAGGTGACCGGGTCACGTGGGGTCACCGGCCCCAGGTGACCGGGTCATGCGGGGTCACCGGCCCCAGGTCAGCGGGTCACGTGGGGACACCGGCCCCAGGTGACCGGGTCACGTGGGGTCACCGGCCCCAGGTAACCGGGTCACGTGGGGACACCGGCCCCAGGTCAGCGGGTCACGTGGGGACACCGGCCCCAGGTAACCAAGGCAGGTCGGGACCCAGCCCGGGTCCCCGGGACGGGTTTTTACCCCAGCCGCAGATCACCGGGTCCTGTCGGGTCCCCGGCCCGGGTCCCCTGGACAGGTCGATAACCCGGCCCCAAGTCACCCGGTCATCTCGCGCACCCGGCCTGGTTCCCAGGTTCCGATGACCACCCCGGCACCAGGACTCCGGGTCACGTGGGGACACCGGCCCCAGGTGACCGGGTCACGTGGGGTCACCGGCCCCAGGTCAGCGGGTCACGTGGGGACCCCGGCCCCAGGTGACCGGGTCACGTGGGGTCACCGGCCCCAGGTCAGCGGGTCACGTGGGGTCACCGGCCCCAGGTGACCGGGTCACGTGGGGACACCGGCCCCAGGTCAGCGGGTCACGTGGGGACCCCGGACCCAGGTCACCTGGTCATGTGTGGTACCCAGCCTGGTTCCCAGGTTCCGATGACCTCCCCGGCACCAGGACCCCGGGTCCCGTGGGGACCCCGGCCCCAGGTGACCGGGTCACGTGGGGTCACCGGCCCCAGGTCAGCAGGTCACGTGGGGACACCGGCCCCAGGTGACCGGGTCACGTGGGGACACCGGCCCCAGGTCAGCGGGTCACGTGGGGACCCCGGCACCAGGTCAGCGGGTCACGTGGGGACACCGGCCCCAGGTGACCGGGTCACGTGGGGTCACCGGCCCCAGGTGACCAGGTCACGTGGGGTCACCGGCCCCAGGTGACCGGGTCACGTGGGGTCACCGGCCCCAGGTCAGCGGGTCAAGTGGGGACCCCGGCACCAGGTCAGCGGGTCACGTGGGGACACCGGCCCCAGGTGACCGGGTCACGTGGGGTCACCGGCACCAGGTCAGCGGGTCACGTGGGGACACCGGCCCCAGGTGACCGGGTCACGTGGGGTCACCGGCCCCAGGTCAGCGGGTCACGTGGGGTCACCGGCCCCAGGTCAGCGGGTCATGTCGGGACCCAGCCCGGGTCCCCGGGACGGGTTTTTACCCCAGCCGCAGATCACCGGGTCCTGTCGGGTCCCCGGCCCGGGTCCCCTGGACAGGTCGGCACCCCGGCCCCGGGTCACGGGGTCATGTCGGGTCGCTGTCCCGGGTACCAGTGTCAGGTGACCACCCCGGCCCCGGGAGACGGAGTCATACCGGGTCCCCGGCCCGGGTCCCCGGGTTGCATCAGGACAAAAGCACCGGATCACTGGATAACGTGGGGGCCCGGGCCCGGGTCCCCGGGTTGCATCGGGACACCAGCGAAGGACCACCGGGTCCTGTCGGGTCCCCGGCCCGGGTCCCCTGGACAGGTCGTTAACCCGGCCCCAGGTCACCGGGTCATGTCGCGCACCCGGCCTGGTTCCCAGGTTCCGGAGACCACCCCGGCACCAAGACCCCGGGTCACGTGGGGACCCCGGACCCAGGTCAGCGGGTCACGTGGGGACACCGGCCCCAGGTCACCGCGTCAGGTCGGGACCCCGAACCCAGGTCCACGAGTCCGTCGACACCACAGCCCCGGGTCACCGGGTCGTGTCGGGTAACCGGCCTGGTTCCAAGGTTCCGATGACCACCCCGGCACCAGGACCCCGGGTCACGTGGGGACACCGGCCCCAGGTGACCGGGTCACGTGGGGACACCGGCCCCAGGTCATCGGGTCACGTGGGGTCACCGGCCCCAGGTGACCGGGTCACGTGGGGTCACCGGCCCCAGGTGACCGGGTCACGTGGGGTCACCGGCCCCAGGTGACCGGGTCACGTGGGGTCACCGGCCCCAGGTGACCGGGTCACGTGGGGACACCGGCCCCAGGTGACCGGGTCACGTGGGGTCACCGGCCCCAGGTCAGAGAGTCACGTGGGGACACCGGCCCCAGGTGACCGGGTCACGTGGGGACACCAGCCCCAGGTCAGAGGGTCACGTGGGGACCCCGGACCCAGGTCACCTGGTCATGTGTGGTACCCAGCCTGGTTCCCAGGTTCCGATGACCACCCCGGCACCAGGACCCCGGGTCCCGTGGGGACCCCGGCCCCAGGTGACCGGGTCACGTGGGGTCACCGGCCCCAGGTCAGCGGGTCACGTGGGGTCACCGGCCCCAGGTCAGAGGGTCACGTGGGGACACCGGCCCCAGGTCAGAGGGTCACGTGGGGACACCGGCCCCACGTAACCGGGTCACGTGGGGACACCGGCCCCAGGTCAGCGGGTCACGTGGGGACACCGGCCCCAGGTAACCAAGGCAGGTCGGGACCCAGCCCGGGTCCCCGGGACGGGTTTTTACCCCAGCCGCAGATCACCGGGTCCTGTCGGGTCCCCGGCCCGGGTCCCCTGGACAGGTCGATAACCCGGCCCCAAGTCACCCGGTCATCTCGCGCACCCGGCCTGGTTCCCAGGTTCCGATGACCACCCCGGCACCAGGACTCCGGGTCACGTGGGGACACCGGCCCCAGGTCAGAGGGTCACGTGGGGTCACCGGCCCCAGGTCAGCGGGTCATGTGGGGACCCCGGCCCCAGGTCACCGGATCACGTGGGGTCACCGGCCCCAGGTGACCGGGTCACGTGGGGACACCGGCCCCAGGTCACCGGGTCACGTGGGGTCACCGTCCCCAGGTGACCGGGTCACGTGTGGACACCGGCCCCAGGTGACCGGGTCACGTGGGGTCACCGTCCCCAGGTGACCGGGTCACGTGGGGACACCGGCCCCAGGTGACCGGGTCACGTGGGGTCACCGGCCCCAGGTGACCGAGTCATGCGGGGTCACCGGCCCCAGATGACCGGGTCACGTGGGGTCATCGGCCCCAGGTGACCGGGTCACGTGGGGTCACCGGCCCTAGGTGACCGGGTCACGTGGGGTCACCGGCACCAGGTCAGCGGGTCACGTGGGGACACCGGCCCCAGGTGACCGGGTCACGTGGGGACACCGGCCCCAGGTGACTAGGTCACGTGGGGTCACCGGCCCCAGGTGACCGGGTCACGTGGGGACACCGGCCCCAGGTGACCGGGTCACGTGGGGTCACCGGCCCCAGGTGACCGGGTCACGTGGGGTCACCGGCCCCAGGTCAGCGGGTCACGTGGGGACACCGGCCCCAGGTGACCGGGTCACGTGGGGACACCGGCCCCAGTTGACCGGGCCACGTGGGGTCACCGGCCCCAGGTCAGCGGGTCACGTGGGGACACCGGCCCCAGGTGACCGGGTCACGTGGGGTCACCGGCCCCAGGTCAGCGGGTCACGTGGGGTCACCGGCCCCAGGTCAGCGGGTCACGTGGGGACACCGGCCCCAGGTGACCGGGTCACGTGGGGTCACCGGACCCAGGTCAGCGGGTCACGTGGGGACACCGGCCCAAGGTGACCGGGTCACGTGGGGTCACCGGACCCAGGTCAGCGGGTCACGTGGGGACACCGGCCCAAGGTGACCGGGTCACGTGGGGTCACCGGCCTCAGGTGACCGGGTCACGTGGGGTCACCGGCCCCTGGTGACCGGGTCACGTGGGGTCACCGGCCCCAGGTGACCGGGTCACGTGGGGTCACCGGCCCCAGGTGACCGGGTCACGTGGGGTCACAGGCCCCAGGTCAGCGGGTCACGTGGGGACACCGGCCCCAGGTGACCGGGTCACGTGCGGACCCCGGCCCCAGGTGACCGGGTCACGTGGGGTCACCGGCCCCAGGTCAGCGGGTCACGTGGGGTCACCGGCCCCAGGTGACCGGGTCACGTGGGGACACCGGCCCCAGGTGACCGGGTCACGTGGGGTCACCGGCCCCAGGTCAGCGGGTCACGTGGGGACCCCGGCCCCAGGTCAGCGGGTCACGTGGGGACACCGGCCCCAGGTGACCGGGTCACGTGGGGACACCGGCCCCAGGTCAGAGGGTCACGTGGGGACCCCGGACCCAGGTCACCTGGTCATGTGTGGTACCCAGCCTGGTTCCCAGGTTCCGATGACCTCCCCGGCACCAGGACCCCGGGTCCCGTGGGGACCCCGGCCCCAGGTGACCGGGTCACGTGGGGTCACCGGCACCAGGTCAGCGGGTCACGCGGGGTCACCGGCCCCAGGTGACCGGGTCACGTGGGGACACCGGCCCCAGGTCAGCGGGTCACGTGGGGACACCGGCCCCAGGTCAGCGGGTCACTTGGGGACACCGGCCCCAGGTAACCAAGGCAGGTCGGGACCCAGCCCGGGTCCCCGGGACGGGTTTTTACCCCAGCCGCAGATCACCGGGTCCTGTCGGGTCCCCGGCCCGGGTCCCCTGGACAGGTCGATAACCCGGCCCCAGGTCACCCGGTCATCTCGCGCACCCGGCCTGGTTCCCAGGTTCCGATGACCACCCCGGCACCAGGACTCCGGGTCACGTGGGGACACCGGCCCCAGGTCAGAGGGTCACGTGGGGACCCCGGACCCAGGTCACCTGGTCATGTGTGGTACCCAGCCTGGTTCCCAGGTTCCGATGACCACCCCGGCACCAGGACCCCGGGTCCCGTGGGGACCCCGGCCCCAGGTGACCGGGTCACGTGGGGTCACCGGCCCCAGGTAACCGGGTCACGTGGGGACACCGGCCCCAGGTCAGCGGGTCACGTGGGGACACCGGCCCCAGGTAACCAAGGCAGGTCGGGACCCAGCCCGGGTCCCCGGGACGGGTTTTTACCCCAGCCGCAGATCACCGGGTCCTGTCGGGTCCCCGGCCCGGGTCCCCTGGACAGGTCGATAACCCGGCCCCAGGTCACCCGGTCATCTCGCGCACCCGGCCTGGTTCCCAGGTTCCGATGACCACCCCGGCCGCAGGACTCCGGGTCACGTGGGGACACCGGCCCCAGGTCAGAGGGTCACGTGGGGACCCCGGACCCAGGTCACCTGGTCATGTGTGGTACCCAGCCTGGTTCCCAGGTTCCGATGACCACCCCGGCACCAGGACCCCGGGTCCCGTGGGGACCCCGGCCCCAGGTGACCGGGTCACGTGGGGTCACCGGCCCCAGGTCAGCGGGTCACGGGGGGTCACCGGACCCAGGTGAGCGGGTCACGTGGGGACACCGGCCCCAGGTGACCGGGTCACGTGGGGTCACCGGCCTCAGGTGACCGGGTCACGTGGGGTCACCGGCCCCTGGTGACCGGGTCACGTGGGGTCACCGGCCCCAGGTGACCGGGTCACGTGGGGTCACCGGCCCCAGGTGACCGGGTCACGTGGGGTCACAGGCCCCAGGTCAGAGGGTCACGTGGGGACACCGGCCCCAGGTGACCGGGTCACGTGGGGTCACCGGCCCCAGGTGACCGGGTCATGCGGGCTCACCGGCCCCAGGTCAGCGGGTCACGTGGGGACACCGGCCCCAGGTGACCGGGTCACGTGGGGTCACCGGCCCCAGGTAACCGGGTCACGTGGGGACACCGGCCCCAGGTCAGCGGGTCACGTGGGGACACCGGCCCCAGGTAACCAAGGCAGGTCGGGACCCAGCCCGGGTCCCCGGGACGGGTTTTTACCCCAGCCGCAGATCACCGGGTCCTGTCGGGTCCCCGGCCCGGGTCCCCTGGACAGGTCGATAACCCGGCCCCAAGTCACCCGGTCATCTCGCGCACCCGGCCTGGTTCCCAGGTTCCGATGACCACCCCGGCACCAGGACTCCGGGTCACGTGGGGACACCGGCCCCAGGTCAGAGGGTCACGTGCGGACACCGGCCCCAGGTAACCGGGTCACGTGGGGACCCCGGCCCCAGGTCACCGGATCACGTGGGGTCACTGGCCCCAGGTGACCGGGTCACGTGGGGACACCGGCCCCAGGTCACCGGGTCACGTGGGGTCACCGTCCCCAGGTGACCGGGTCACGTGGGGTCACCGGCCCCAGGTCAGCGGGTCACGTGGGGTCACCGGCCCCAGGTCAGCGGGTCATGTCGGGACCCAGCCCGGGTCCCCGGGACGGGTTTTTACCCCAGCCGCAGATCACCGGGTCCTGTCGGGTCCCCGGCCCGGGTCCCCTGGACAGGTCGGCACCCCGGCCCCGGGTCACGGGGTCATGTCGGGTCGCTGTCCCGGGTACCAGTGTCAGGTGACCACCCCGGCCCCGGGAGACGGAGTCATACCGGGTCCCCGGCCCGGGTCCCCGGGTTGCATCGGGACAAAAGCACCGGATCACTGGATCACGTGGGGGCCCGGGCCCGGGTCCCCGGGTTGCATCGGGACACCAGCGAAGGACCACCGGGTCCTGTCGGGTCCCCGGCCCGGGTCCCCTGGACAGGTCGTTAACCCGGCCCCAGGTCACCGGGTCATGTCGCGCACCCGGCCTGGTTCCCACGTTCCGGTGACCACCCCGGCACCAGGACCCCGGGTCACGTGGGGACACCGGCCCCAGGTGACCAGGTCACGTGGGGTCACCGGCCCCAGGTCAGAGGGTCACGTGGGGACACCGGCCCCAGGTGACCGGGTCACGTGGGGACACCAGCCCCAGGTCAGAGGGTCACGTGGGGACCCCGGACCCAGGTCACCTGGTCATGTGTGGTACCCAGCCTGGTTCCCAGGTTCCGATGACCACCCCGGCACCAGGACCCCGGGTCCCGTGGGGACCCCGGCCCCAGGTGACCGGGTCACGTGGGGTCACCGGCCCCAGGTCAGCGGGTCACGTGGGGTCACCGGCCCCAGGTCAGCGGGTCACGTGGGGACACCGGCCCCAGGTCAGCGGGTCACGTGGGGACACCGGCTCCAGGTCAGCGGGTCACGTGGGGACACCGGCCCCAGGTAACCAAGGCAGGTCGGGACCCAGCCCGGGTCCCCGGGACGGGTTTTTACCCCAGCCGCAGATCACCGGGTCCTGTCGGGTCCCCGGCCCGGGTCCCCTGGACAGGTCGATAACCCGGCCCCAGGTCACCCGGTCATCTCGCGCACCCGGCCTTGTTCCCAGGTTCCGATGACCACCCCGGCCGCAGGACTCCGGGTCACGTGGGGACACCGGCCCCAGGTCAGCGGGTCACGTGGGGACCCCGGACCCAGGTCACCTGGTCATGTGTGGTCCCAGCCTGGTTCCCAGGTTCCGATGACCATCCCGGCACCAGGACCCCGGGTCCCGTGGGGACCCCGGCCCCAGGTGACCGGGTCACGTGGGGTCACCGGCCCCAGGTCAGCGGGTCACGGGGGGTCACCGGCCCCAGGTCAGCGGGTCACGTGGGGACACCGGCCCAAGGTCAGAGGGTCACGTGGGGACACCGGCCCCAGGTCAGCGGGTCACGTGGGGACACCGGCCCCAGGTCAGCGGGTCACGTGGGGACACCGGCCCCAGGTAACCAAGGCAGGTCGGGACCCAGCCCGGGTCCCCGGGACGGGTTTTTACCCCAGCCGCAGATCACCGGGTCCTGTCGGGTCCCCGGCCCGGGTCCCCTGGACAGGTCGATAACCCGGCCCCAAGTCACCCGGTCATCTCGCGCACCCGGCCTGGTTCCCAGGTTCCGATGACCACCCCGGCCGCAGGACTCCGGGTCACGTGGGGACACCGGCCCCAGGTCAGAGGGTCACGTGGGGTCACCGGCCCCAGGTCAGCGGGTCACGTGGGGACCCCGGACCCAGGTGACCGGATCACGTGGGGTCACCGGCCCCAGGTGACCGGGTCACGTGGGGACACTGGCCCCAGGTCAGCGGGTCACGTGGGGTCACCGTCCCCAGGTGACCGGGTCACGTGGGGACACCGGCCCCAGGTGACCGGGTCACGTGGGGTCACCGTCCCCAGGTGACCGGGTCACGTGGGGACACCGGCCCCAGGTGACCGGGTCACGCGGGGTCACCGGCCCCAGGTGACCGGGTCACGTGGGGTCATCGGCCCCAGGTGACCGGGTCACGTGGGGTCACCGGCCCTAGGTGACCGGGTCACGTGGGGTCACCGGCACCAGGTCAGCGGGTCACGTGGGGACACCGGCCCCAGGTGACCGGGTCACGTGGGGTCACCGTCCCCAGGTGACCGGGTCACGTGGGGTCACCGTCCCCAGGTGACCGGGTCACGTGGGGTCACCGGCCCCAGGTGACCGGGTCACGTGGGGTCACCGGCCCCAGGTGACCGGGTCACGTGTGGTCATCGGCCCCAGGTGACCGGGTCACGTGGGGTCACCGGCCCTAGGTGACCGGGTCACGTGGGGTCACCGGCACCAGGTCAGCGGGTCACGTGGGGACACCGGCCCCAGGTGACCGGGTCACGTGGGGACACCGGCCCCAGGTGACTAGGTCACGTGGGGTCACCGGCCCCAGGTGACCGGGTCACGTTGGGACACCGGCCCCAGGTGACCGGGTCACGTGGGGTCACCGGCCCCAGGTCAGCGGGTCACGTGGGGTCACCGGCCCCAGGTGACCGGGTCACGTGGGGTCACCGGCCCCAGGTCAGCGGGTCACGTGGGGACACCGGCCCCAGGTGACCGGGTCACGTGGGGACACCGGCCCCAGTTGACCGGGTCACGTGGGGTCACCGGCCCCAGGTCAGCGGGTCACGTGGGGACACCGGCCCCAGGTGACCGGGTCACGTGGGGTCACCGGCCCCAGGTGACCGGGTCACGTGGGGTCACCGGCCCCAGGTCAGCGGGTCACGTGGGGACACCGGCCCCAGGTGACCGGGTCACGTGGGGTCACCGGCCCCAGGTGACCGGGTCACGTGGGGACACCGGCCCCAGGTGACCGGGTCACGTGGGGTCACCGGCCTCAGGTGACCGGGTCACGTGGGGTCACCGGCCCCTGGTGACCGGGTCACGTGCGGTCACCGGCCCCAGGTGACCGGGTCACGTGGGGTCACCGGCCCCAGGTGACCGGGTCACGTGGGGTCACAGGCCCCAGGTCAGCGGGTCACGTGGGGACACCGGCCCCAGGTGACCGGGTCACTTGGGGACCCCGGCCCCAGGTGACCGGGTCACGTGGGGTCACCGGCCCCAGGTCAGCGGGTCACGTGGGTTCACCGGCCCCAGGTGACCGGGTCACGTGGGGACACCGGCCCCAGGTGACCGGGTCACGTGGGGTCACCGGCCCCAGGTCAGCGGGTCACGTGGGGACCCAGGCCCCAGGTCAGCGGGTCACGTGGGGACACCGGCCCCAGGTGACCGGGTAACGTGGGGACACCGGCCCCAGGTCAGAGGGTCACGTGGGGACCCCGGACCCAGGTCACCTGGTCATGTGTGGTACCCAGCCTGGTTCCCAGGTTCCGATGACCTCCCCGGCACCAGGACCCCGGGTCCCGTGGGGACCCCGGCCCCATGTGACCGGGTCACGTGGGGTCACCGGCACCAGGTCAGCGGGTCACGTGGGGTCACCGGCCCCAGGTGACCGGGTCACGTGGGGACACCGGCCCCAGGTCAGCGGGTCACGTGGGGACACCGGCCCCAGGTGACCGGGTCACGTGGGGACACCGGCCCCAGGTAACCAAGGCAGGTCGGGACCCAGCCCGGGTCCCCGGGACGGGTTTTTACCCCAGCCGCAGATCACCGGGTCCTGTCGGGTCCCCGGCCCGGGTCCCTGGACAGGTCGATAACCCGGCCCCAGGTCACCCGGTCATCTCGCGCACCCGGCCTGGTTCCCAGGTTCCGATGACCACCCCGGCACCAGGACTCCGGGTCACGTGGGGACACCGGCCCCAGGTCACCGGGTCACGTGGGGTCACCGTCCCCATGTCAGCGGGTCACGTGGGGACCCCGGACCCAGGTCACCTGGTCATGTGTGGTACCCAGCCTGGTTCCCAGGTTCCGATGACCACCCCGGCACCAGGACCCCGGGTCCCGTGGGGACCCCGGCCCCAGGGTACCGGGTCACGTGGGGTCACCGGCCCCAGGTCAGCGGGTCACGTGGGGTCACCGTCCCCAGGTCAGCGGGTCACGTGGGGACACCGGCCCCAGGTGACCGGGTCACGTGGGGACACCGGCCCCAGGTCAGCGGGTCACGTGGGGACCCCTGACCCAGGTCAGCGGGTCACGTGGGGACACCGGCCCTAGGTGACCGGGTCACGTGGGGTCACCGGCACCAGGTCAGCGGGTCACGTGGGGACACCGGCCCCAGGTGACCGGGTCACGTGGGGTCACCGTCCCCAGGTGACCGGGTCACGTGGGGTCACCGGCCCCAGGTGACCGGGTCACGTGGGGTCACCGGCCCCAGGTGACCGGGTCACGTGTGGTCATCGGCCCCAGGTGACCGGGTCACGTGGGGTCACCGGCCCTAGGTGACCGGGTCACGTGGGGTCACCGGCACCAGGTCAGCGGGTCACGTGGGGACACCGGCCCCAGGTGACCGGGTCACGTGGGGACACCGGCCCCAGGTGACTAGGTCACGTGGGGTCACCGGCCCCAGGTGACCGGGTCACGTTGGGACACCGGCCCCAGGTGACCGGGTCACGTGGGGTCACCGGCCCCAGGTCAGCGGGTCACGTGGGGTCACCGGCCCCAGGTGACCGGGTCACGTGGGGTCACCGGCCCCAGGTCAGCGGGTCACGTGGGGACACCGGCCCCAGGTGACCGGGTCACGTGGGGACACCGGCCCCAGTTGACCGGGTCACGTGGGGTCACCGGCCCCAGGTCAGCGGGTCACGTGGGGACACCGGCCCCAGGTGACCGGGTCACGTGGGGTCACCGGCCCCAGGTGACCGGGTCACGTGGGGTCACCGGCCCCAGGTGACCGGGTCACGTGGGGACACCGGCCCCAGGTGACCGGGTCACGTGGGGTCACCGGCCCCAGGTGACCGGGTCACGTGGGGACACCGGCCCCAGGTGACCGGGTCACGTGGGGTCACCGGCCTCAGGTGACCGGGTCACGTGGGGTCACCGGCCCCTGGTGACCGGGTCACGTGCGGTCACCGGCCCCAGGTGACCGGGTCACGTGGGGTCACCGGCCCCAGGTGACCGGGTCACGTGGGGTCACAGGCCCCAGGTCAGCGGGTCACGTGGGGACACCGGCCCCAGGTGACCGGGTCACTTGGGGACCCCGGCCCCAGGTGACCGGGTCACGTGGGGTCACCGGCCCCAGGTCAGCGGGTCACGTGGGTTCACCGGCCCCAGGTGACCGGGTCACGTGGGGACACCGGCCCCAGGTGACCGGGTCACGTGGGGTCACCGGCCCCAGGTCAGCGGGTCACGTGGGGACCCAGGCCCCAGGTCAGCGGGTCACGTGGGGACACCGGCCCCAGGTGACCGGGTAACGTGGGGACACCGGCCCCAGGTCAGAGGGTCACGTGGGGACCCCGGACCCAGGTCACCTGGTCATGTGTGGTACCCAGCCTGGTTCCCAGGTTCCGATGACCTCCCCGGCACCAGGACCCCGGGTCCCGTGGGGACCCCGGCCCCATGTGACCGGGTCACGTGGGGTCACCGGCCCCAGGTCAGCGGGTCACGTGGGGTCACCGGCCCCAGGTGACCGGGTCACGTGGGGACACCGGCCCCAGGTCAGCGGGTCACGTGGGGACACCGGCCCCAGGTGACCGGGTCACGTGGGGACACCGGCCCCAGGTAACCAAGGCAGGTCGGGACCCAGCCCGGGTCCCCGGGACGGGTTTTTACCCCAGCCGCAGATCACCGGGTCCTGTCGGGTCCCCGGCCCGGGTCCCTGGACAGGTCGATAACCCGGCCCCAGGTCACCCGGTCATCTCGCGCACCCGGCCTGGTTCCCAGGTTCCGATGACCACCCCGGCACCAGGACTCCGGGTCACGTGGGGACACCGGCCCCAGGTCACCGGGTCACGTGGGGTCACCGTCCCCATGTCAGCGGGTCACGTGGGGACCCCGGACCCAGGTCACCTGGTCATGTGTGGTACCCAGCCTGGTTCCCAGGTTCCGATGACCACCCCGGCACCAGGACCCCGGGTCCCGTGGGGACCCCGGCCCCAGGGTACCGGGTCACGTGGGGTCACCGGCCCCAGGTCAGCGGGTCACGTGGGGTCACCGTCCCCAGGTCAGCGGGTCACGTGGGGACACCGGCCCCAGGTGACCGGGTCACGTGGGGACACCGGCCCCAGGTCAGCGGGTCACGTGGGGACCCCTGACCCAGGTCAGCGGGTCACGTGGGGACACCGGCCCCAGGTGACCGGGTCACGTGGGGTCACCGGCCCCAGGTCAGCGGGTCACGTGGGGTCACCGGCCCCAGGTGACCGGGTCACGTGGGGTCACCAGCCCCAGGTGACCGGGTCACTTGGGGACACCGGCCCCAGGTGACCGGGTCACGTGGGGTCACCGGCCCCAGGTGACCAGGTCACGTGGGGTCACCGGCCCCAGGTGACCGGGTCACGTGGGGTCACCGGCCCCAGGTCAGCGGGTCACGTGGGGTCACCGGCCCCAGGTCAGCGGGTCATGTCGGGACCCAGCCCGGGTCCCCGGGACGGGTTTTTACCCCAGCCGCAGATCACCGGGTCCTGTCGGGTACCCGGGTCGGGTCCCCTGGACAGGTCGGCACCCCGGCCCCGGGTCACGGGGTCATGTCGGGTCGCTGTCCCGGGTACCAGTGTCAGGTGACCACCCCGGCCCCGGGAGACGGAGTCATACCGGGTCCCCGGCCCGGGTCCTCGGGTTGCATCGGGACAAAAGCACCGGATCACTGGATCACGTGGGGGCCCGGGCCCGGGTCCCCGGGTTGCATCGGGACACCAGCGAAGGACCACCGGGTCCTGTCGGGTCCCCGGCCCGGGTCCCCTGGACAGGTCGTTAACCCGGCCCCAGGTCACCGGGTCATGTCGCGCACCCGGCCTGGTTCCCAGGTTCCGGTGACCACCCCGGCACCAGGTCAGCGGGTCACGTGGGGACACCGGCCCCAGGTGACCGGGTCACGTGGGGTCACCGGCCCCAGGTCAGAGGGTCACGTGGGGACACCGGCCCCAGGTGACCGGGTCACGTGGGGACACCGGCCCCAGGTCAGAGGGTCACGTGGGGTCACCGACCCCAGGTGACCGGGTCACGTGGGGTCACCGGCCCCAGGTCAGAGGGTCACGTGGGGACACCGGCCCCAGGTGACCGGGTCACGTGGGGACACCAGCCCCAGGTCAGCGGGTCACGTGGGGACCCCGGACCCAGGTCACCTGGTCATGTGTGGTACCCAGCCTGGTTCCCAGGTTCCGATGACCACCCCGGCACCAGGACCCCGGGTCCCGTGGGGACCCCGGCCCCAGGTGACCGGGTCACGTGGGGTCACCGGCCCCAGGTCAGCGGGTCACGTGGGGACACCGGCCCCAGGTCAGCGGGTCACGTGGGGACACCGGCCCCAGGTAACCAAGGCAGGTCGGGACCCAGCCCGGGTCCCCGGGACGGGTTTTTACCCCAGCCGCAGATCACCGGGTCCTGTCGGGTCCCCAGCCCGGGTCCCCTGGACAGGTCGATAACCCGGCCCCAGGTCACCCGGTCATCTCGCGCACCCGGCCTGGTTCCCAGGTTCCGATGACCACCCCGGCCGCAGGACTCCGGGTCACGTGGGGACACCGGCCCCAGGTCAGAGGGTCACGTGGGGACCCCGGACCCAGGTCACCTGGTCATGTGTGGTACCCAGCCTGGTTCCCAGGTTCCGATGACCACCCCGGCACCAGGACCCCGGGTCCCGTGGGGACCCCGGCCCCAGGTGACCGGGTCACGTGGGGTCACCGGCCCCAGGTCAGCGGGTCACGGGGGGTCACCGGACCCAGGTGAGCGGGTCACGTGGGGACACCGGCCCCAGGTGACCGGGTCACGTGGGGTCACCGGCCTCAGGTGACCGGGTCACGTGGGGTCACCGGCCCCTGGTGACCGGGTCACGTGGGGTCACCGGCCCCAGGTGACCGGGTCACGTGGGGTCACAGGCCCCAGGTCAGCGGGTCACGTGGGGACACCGGCCCCAGGTGACCGGGTCACGTGGGGTCACCGGCCCCAGGTGACCGGGTCATGCGGGCTCACCGGCCCCAGGTCAGCGGGTCACGTGGGGACACCGGCCCCAGGTGACCGGGTCACGTGGGTTCACCGGCCCCAGGTAACCGGGTCACGTGGGGACACCGGCCCCAGGTCAGCGGGTCACGTGGGGACACCGGCCCCAGGTAACCAAGGCAGGTCGGGACCCAGCCCGGGTCCCCGGGACGGGTTTTTACCCCAGCCGCAGATCACCGGGTCCTGTCGGGTCCCCGGCCCGGGTCCCCTGGACAGGTCGATAACCCGGCCCCAAGTCACCCGGTCATCTCGCGCACCCGGCCTGGTTCCCAGGTTCCGATGACCACCCCGGCACCAGGACTCCGGGTCACGTGGGGACACCGGCCCCAGGTCAGAGGGTCACGTGGGGTCACCGGCCCCAGGTCAGCGGGTCACGTGGGGACCCCGGCCCCAGGTCACCGGATCACGTGGGGTCACTGGCCCCAGGTGACCGGGTCACGTGGGGACACCGGCCCCAGGTCACCGGGTCACGTGGGGTCACCGTCCCCAGGTGACCGGGTCACGTGGGGTCACCGGCCCCAGGTCAGCGGGTCACGTGGGGTCACCGGCCCCAGGTCAGCGGGTCATGTCGGGACCCAGCCCGGGTCCCCGGGACGGGTTTTTACCCCAGCCGCAGATCACCGGGTCCTGTCGGGTCCCCGGCCCGGGTCCCCTGGACAGGTCGGCACCCCGGCCCCGGGTCACGGGGTCATGTCGGGTCGCTGTCCCGGGTACCAGTGTCAGGTGACCACCCCGGCCCCGGGAGACGGAGTCATACCGGGTCCCCGGCCCGGGTCCCCGGGTTGCATCGGGACAAAAGCACCGGATCACTGGATCACGTGGGGGCCCGGGCCCGGGTCCCCGGGTTGCATCGGGACACCAGCGAAGGACCACCGGGTCCTGTCGGGTCCCCGGCCCGGGTCCCCTGGACAGGTCGTTAACCCGGCCCCAGGTCACCGGGTCATGTCGCGCACCCGGCCTGGTTCCCAGGTTCCGGTGACCACCCCGGCACCAGGACCCCGGGTCACGTGGGGACACCGGCCCCAGGTGACCAGGTCACGTGGGGTCACCGGCCCCAGGTCAGAGGGTCACGTGGGGACACCGGCCCCAGGTGACCGGGTCACGTGGGGACACCAGCCCCAGGTCAGAGGGTCACGTGGGGACCCCGGACCCAGGTCACCTGGTCATGTGTGGTACCCAGCCTGGTTCCCAGGTTCCGATGACCACCCCGGCACCAGGACCCCGGGTCCCGTGGGGACCCCGGCCCCAGGTGACCGGGTCACGTGGGGTCACCGGCCCCAGGTCAGCGGGTCACGTGGGGTCACCGGCCCCAGGTCAGCGGGTCACGTGGGGACACCGGCTCCAGGTCAGCGGGTCACGTGGGGACACCGGCCCCAGGTAACCAAGGCAGGTCGGGACCCAGCCCGGGTCCCCGGGACGGGTTTTTACCCCAGCCGCAGATCACCGGGTCCTGTCGGGTCCCCGGCCCGGGTCCCCTGGACAGGTCGATAACCCGGCCCCAGGTCACCCGGTCATCTCGCGCACCCGGCCTTGTTCCCAGGTTCCGATGACCACCCCGGCCGCAGGACTCCGGGTCACGTGGGGACACCGGCCCCAGGTCAGCGGGTCACGTGGGGACCCCGGACCCAGGTCACCTGGTCATGTGTGGTCCCAGCCTGGTTCCCAGGTTCCGATGACCACCCCGGCACCAGGACCCCGGGTCCCGTGGGGACCCCGGCCCCAGGTGACCGGGTCACGTGGGGTCACCGGCCCCAGGTCAGCGGGTCACGGGGGGTCACCGGCCCCAGGTCAGCGGGTCACGTGGGGACACCGGCCCCAGGTCAGAGGGTCACGTGGGGACACCGGCCCCAGGTCAGCGGGTCACGTGGGGACACCGGCCCCAGGTCAGCGGGTCACGTGGGGACACCGGCCCCAGGTAACCAAGGCAGGTCGGGACCCAGCCCGGGTCCCCGGGACGGGTTTTTACCCCAGCCGCAGATCACCGGGTCCTGTCGGGTCCCCGGCCCGGGTCCCCTGGACAGGTCGATAACCCGGCCCCAAGTCACCCGGTCATCTCGCGCACCCGGCCTGGTTCCCAGGTTCCGATGACCACCCCGGCCGCAGGACTCCGGGTCACGTGGGGACACCGGCCCCAGGTCAGAGGGTCACGTGGGGTCACCGGCCCCAGGTCAGCGGGTCACGTGGGGACCCCGGACCCAGGTGACCGGATCACGTGGGGTCACCGGCCCCAGGTGACCGGGTCACGTGGGGACACTGGCCCCAGGTCAGCGGGTCACGTGGGGTCACCGTCCCCAGGTGACCGGGTCACGTGGGGACACCGGCCCCAGGTGACCGGGTCACGTGGGGTCACCGTCCCCAGGTGACCGGGTCACGTGGGGACACCGGCCCCAGGTGACCGGGTCACGCGGGGTCACCGGCCCCAGGTGACCGGGTCACTTGGGGTCATCGGCCCCAGGTGACCGGGTCACGTGGGGTCACCGGCCCTAGGTGACCGGGTCACGTGGGGTCACCGGCACCAGGTCAGCGGGTCACGTGGGGACACCGGCCCCAGGTGACCGGGTCACGTGGGGTCACCGTCCCCAGGTCAGAGGGTCACGTGGGGTCACCGTCCCCAGGTGACCGGGTCACGTGGGGTCACCGGCCCCAGGTGACCGGGTCACGCGGGGTCACCGGCCCCAGGTGACCGGGTCACGTGGGGTCATCGGCCCCAGGTGACCGGGTCACGTGGGGTCACCGGCCCTAGGTGACCGGGTCACGTGGGGTCACCGGCACCAGGTCAGCGGGTCACGTGGGGACACCGGCCCCAGGTGACCGGGTCACGTGGGGACACCGGCCCCAGGTGACTAGGTCACGTGGGGTCACCGGCCCCAGGTGACCGGGTCACGTTGGGACACCGGCCCCAGGTGACCGGGTCACGTGGGGTCACCGGCCCCAGGTCAGCGGGTCACGTGGGGTCACCGGCCCCAGGTGACCGGGTCACGTGGGGTCACCGGCCCCAGGTCAGCGGGTCACGTGGGGACACCGGCCCCAGGTGACCGGGTCACGTGGGGACACCGGCCCCAGTTGACCGGGTCACGTGGGGTCACCGGCCCCAGGTCAGCGGGTCACGTGGGGACACCGGCCCCAGGTGACCGGGTCACGTGGGGACACCGGCCCCAGGTCAGCGGGTCACGTGGGGTCACCGGCCCCAGGTCAGCGGGTCACGTGGGGACACCGGCCCCAGGTGACCGGGTCACGTGGGGTCACCGGACCCAGGTGACCGGGTCACGTGGGGACACCGGCCCCAGGTGACCGGGTCACGTGGGGTCACCGGCCTCAGGTGACCGGGTCACGTGGGGTCACCGGCCCCAGGTGACCGGGTCACGTGCGGTCACCGGCCCCAGGTGACCGGGTCACGTGGGGTCACCGGCCCCAGGTGACCGGGTCACGTGGGGTCACAGGCCCCAGGTCAGCGGGTCACGTGGGGACACCGGCCCCAGGTGACCGGGTCACTTGGGGACCCCGGCCCCAGGTGACCGGGTCACGTGGGGTCACCGGCCCCAGGTCAGCGGGTCACGTGGGGTCACCGGACCCAGGTGACCGGGTCACGTGGGGACACCGGCCCCAGGTGACCGGGTCACGTGGGGTCACCGGCCCCAGGTCAGCGGGTCACGTGGGGACCCCGGCCCCAGGTCAGCGGGTCACGTGGGGACACCGGCCCCAGGTGACCGGGTAACGTGGGGACACCGGCCCCAGGTCAGAGGGTCACGTGGGGACTCCGGACCCAGGTCACCTGGTCATGTGTGGTACCCAGCCTGGTTCCCAGGTTCCGATGACCTCCCCGGCACCAGGACCCCGGGTCCCGTGGGGACCCCGGCCCCATGTGACCGGGTCACGTGGGGTCACCGGCACCAGGTCAGCGGGTCACGTGGGGACACCGGCCCCAGGTGACCGGGTCACGTGGGGACACCGGCCCCAGGTCAGCGGGTCACGTGGGGACACCGGCCCCAGGTGACCGGGTCACGTGGGGACACCGGCCCCAGGTAACCAAGGCAGGTCGGGACCCAGCCCGGGTCCCCGGGACGGGTTTTTACCCCAGCCGCAGATCACCGGGTCCTGTCGGGTCCCCGGCCCGGGTCCCCTGGACAGGTCGATAACCCGGCCCCAGGTCACCCGGTCATCTCGCACACCCGGCCTGGTTCCCAGGTTCCGATGACCACCCCGGCACCAGGTCACCGGGTCACGTGGGGTCACCGGCCCCAGGTCAGCGGGTCACGTGGGGACACCGGCCCCAGGTGACCGGGTCACGTGGGGACACCGGCCCCAGGTCAGCGGGTCACGTGGGGACCCCTGACCCAGGTCAGCGGGTCACGTGGGGACACCGGCCCCAGGTGACCGGGTCACGTGGGGTCACCGGCCCCAGGTCAGCGGGTCACGTGGGGTCACCGGCCCCAGGTGACCGGGTCACGTGGGGTCACCGGCCCCAGGTGACCGGGTCACTTGGGGACACCGGCCCCAGGTGACCGGGTCACGTGGGGTCACCGGCCCCAGGTGACCAGGTCACGTGGGGTCACCGGCCCCAGGTGACCGGGTCACGTGGGGTCACCGGCCCCAGGTCAGCGGGTCACGTGGGGTCACTGGCCCCAGGTCAGCGGGTCATGTCGGGACCCAGCCCGGGTCCCCGGGACGGGTTTTTACCCCAGCCGCAGATCACCGGGTCCTGTCGGGTACCCGGGTCGGGTCCCCTGGACAGGTCGGCACCCCGGCCCCGGGTCACGGGGTCATGTCGGGTCGCTGTCCCGGGTACCAGTGTCAGGTGACCACCCCGGCCCCGGGAGACGGAGTCATACCGGGTCCCCAGCCCGGGTCCCCGGGTTGCATCGGGACAAAAGCACCGGATCACTGGATCACGTGGGGGCCCGGGCCCGGGTCCCCGGGTTGCATCGGGACACCAGCGAAGGACCACCGGGTCCTGTCGGGTCCCCGGCCCGGGTCCCCTGGACAGGTCGTTAACCCGGCCCCAGGTCACCGGGTCATGTCGCGCACCCGGCCTGGTTCCCAGGTTCCGGTGACCACCCCGGCACCAGGTCAGTGGGTCACGTGGGGACACCGGCCCCAGGTGACCGGGTCACGTGGGGTCACCGGCCCCAGGTCAGAGGGTCACGTGGGGACACCGGCCCCAGGTGACCGGGTCACGTGGGGACACCAGCCCCAGGTTAGCGGGTCACGTGGGGACCCCGGACCCAGGTCACCTGGTCATGTGTGGTACCCAGCCTGGTTCCCAGGTTCCGATGACCACCCCGGCACCAGGACCCCGGGTCCCGTGGGGACCCCGGCCCCAGGTGACCGGGTCACGTGGGGTCACCGGCCCCAGGTCAGCGGGTCACGTGGGGTCACCGGCCCCAGGTCAGCGGGTCACGTGGGGACACCGGCCCCAGGTCAGCGGGTCACGTGGGGACACCGGCCCCAGGTAACCAAGGCAGGTCGGGACCCAGCCCGGGTCCCCGGGACGGGTTTTTACCCCAGCCGCAGATCACCGGGTCCTGTCGGGTCCCCGGCCCGGGTCCCCTGGACAGGTCGATAACCCGGCCCCAGGTCACTCGGTCATCTCGCGCACCCGGCCTGGTTCCCAGGTTCCGATGACCACCCCGGCACCAGGACTCCGGGTCACGTGGGGACACCGGCCCCAGGTCAGAGGGTCACGTGGGGACCCCGGACCCAGGTCACCTGGTCATGTGTGGTACCCAGCCTGGTTCCCAGGTTCCGATGACCACCCCGGCACCAGGACCCCGGGTCCCGTGGGGACCCCGGCCCCAGGTGACCGGGTCACGTGGGGTCACCGGCCCCAGGTAACCGGGTCACGTGGGGACACCGGCCCCAGGTCAGCGGGTCACGTGGGGACACCGGCCCCAGGTAACCAATGCAGGTCGGGACCCAGCCCGGGTCCCCGGGACGGGTTTTTACCCCAGCCGCAGATCACCGGGTCCTGTCGGGTCCCCGGCCCGGGTCCCCTGGACAGGTCGATAACCCGGCCCCAGGTCACCCGGTCATCTCGCGCACCCGGCCTGGTTCCCAGGTTCCGATGACCACCCCGGCCGCAGGACTCCGGGTCACGTGGGGACACCGGCCCCAGGTCAGAGGGTCACGTGGGGACCCCGGACCCAGGTCACCTGGTCATGTGTGGTACCCAGCCTGGTTCCCAGGTTCCGATGACCACCCCGGCACCAGGACTCCGGGTCCCGTGGGGACCCCGGCCTTAGGTGACCGGGTCACGTGGGGTCACCGGCCCCAGGTCAGCGGGTCACGGGGGGTCACCGGCCCCAGGTCAGCGGGTCACGTGGGGACACCGGCCCCAGGTCAGAGGGTCACGTGGGGACACCGGCCCCAGGTAACCGGGTCACGTAGGGACACCGGCCCCAGGTCAGCGGGTCACGTGGGGACACCGGCCCCAGGTCAGCGGGTCACGTGGGGACACCGGCCCCAGGTAACCAAGGCAGGTCGGGACCCAGCCCGGGTCCCCGGGACGGGTTTTTACCGCAGCCGCTGATCACCGGGTCCTGTCGGGTCCCCGGCCCGGGTCCCCTGGACAGGTCGATAACCCGGCCCCAGGTCACCCGGTCATCTCGCGCACCCGGCCTGGTTCCCAGGTTCCGATGACAACCCCGGCACCAGGACTCCGGGTCACGTGGGGACACCGGCCCCAGGTCACCGGGTCACGTGGGGTCACCGTCCCCAGGTCAGCGGGTCACGTGGGGACCCCGGACCCAGGTCACCTGGTCATGTGTGGTACCCAGCCTGGTTCCCAGGTTCCGATGACCACCCCGGCCCCAGGACCCCGGGTGCCGTGGGGACCCCGGCCCCAGGTGACCGGGTCACGTGGGGTCACCGGCCCCAGGTCAGCAGGTCACGTGGGGTCACCGTCCCCAGGTCAGTGGGTCACGTGGGGACACCGGCCCCAGGTGACCGGGTCACGTGGGGTCACCGGCCCCAGGTGACCAGGTCACGTGGGGTCACCGGCCGCAGGTGACCGGGTCACGTGGGGTCACCGGCCCCAGGTCAGCGGGTCACGTGGGGTCACCGGCCCCAGGTCAGCGGGTCATGTCGGGACCCAGCCCGGGTCCCCGGGACGGGTTTTTACCCCAGCCGCAGATCACCGGGTCCTGTCGGGTCCCCGGCCCGGGTCCCCTGGACAGGTCGGCCCCCCGGCCCCGGGTCACGGGGTCATGTCGGGTCGCTGTCCCGGGTACCAGTGTCAGGTGACCACCCCGGCCCCGGGAGACGGAGTCATACCGGGTCCCCGGCCCGGGTCCCCGGGTTGCATCGGGACAAAAGCACCGGATCACTGGATCACGTGGGGGCCCGGGCCCGGGTCCCCGGGATGCATCGGGACACCAGCGAAGGACCACCGGGTCCTGTCGGGTCCCCGGCCCGGGTCCCCTGGACAGGTCGTTAACCCGGCCCCAGGTCACCGGGTCATGTCGTGCACCCGGCCTGGTTCCCAGGTTCCGGTGACCACCCCGGCCCCAGGTGATCGGGTCCCGTGGGGACACCGGCCCCAGGTGACCGGGTCACGTGGGGACACCGGCCCCAGGTGACCAGGTCACGTGGGGTCACCGGCCCCAGGTCAGAGGGTCACGTGGGGACACCGGACCCAGGTGACCGGGTCACGTGGGGACACCGGCACCAGGTCAGCGGGTCACGTGGGGACACCGGCCCCAGGTGACCGGGTCACGTGGGGACACCAGCCCCAGGTCAGAGGGTCACGTGGGGACACCGGCCCCAGGTGACCGGGTCACGTGGGGACACCAGCCCCAGGTCAGAGGGTCACGTGGGGACACCGGCCCCAGGTCACCGGGTCACGTGGGGTCACCGGCACCAGGTCAGCGGGTCACGTGGGGACACCGGCCCCAGGTGACCAGGTCACGTGGGGTCACCGGCCCCAGGTCAGAGGGTCACGTGGGGACACCGGCCCCAGGTGACCGGGTCACGTGGGGACACCGGCCCCAGGTCAGAGGGTCACGTGGGGTCACCGGCCCCAGGTGACCGGGTCACGTGGGGTCACCAGCCCCAGGTCAGAGGGTCACGTGGGGACCCCGGACCCAGGTCACCTGGTCATGTGTGGTACCCAGCCTGGTTCCCAGGTTCCGATGACCACCCCGGCACCAGGACCCCGGGTCCCGTGGGGACCCCGGCCCCAGGTGACCGGGTCACGTGGGGTCACCGGCCCCAGGTCAGCGGGTCACGGGGGGTCACCGGCCCCAGGTCAGCGGGTCACGTGGGGACACCGGCCCCAGCTCAGCGGGTCACGTGGGGACACCGGCCCCAGGTAACCAAGGCAGGTCGGGACCCAGCCCGGGTCCCCGGGACGGGTTTTTACCCCAGCCGCAGATCACCGGGTCCTGTCGGGTCCCCGGCCCGGGTCCCCTGGACAGGTCGATAACCCGGCCCCAAGTCACCCGGTCATCTCGCGCACCCGGCCTGGTTCCCAGGTTCCGATGACCACCCCGGCACCAGGACTCCGGGTCACGTGGGGACACCGGCCCCAGGTCAGAGGGTCACGTGGGGTCACCGGCCCCAGGTGACCGGGTCACGTGGGGACACCGGCCCCAGGTGACCGGGTCACGTGGGGTCACCGTCCCCAGGTGACCGGGTCACGTGGGGACACCGGCCCCAGGTGACCGGGTCACGTGGGGTCACCGTCCCCAGGTCAGCGGGTCACGTGGGGACACCGGCCCCAGGTGACCGGGTCACGTGGGGTCACCGGCCCCAGGTGACCGGGTCACGCGGGGTCACCGGCCCCAGGTGACCGGGTCACGTGGGGTCATCGGCCCCAGGTGACCGGGTCACGTGGGGTCACCGGCCCCAGGTGACCGGGTCACGTGGGGTCACCGGCACCAGGTCAGCGGGTCACGTGGGGACACCGGCCCCAGGTGACCGGGTCACGTGGGGACACCGGCCCCAGGTGACTGGGTCACGTGGGGTCACCGGCCCCAGGTGACCGGGTCACGTGGGGACACCGGCCCCAGGTGACCGGGTCACGTGGGGTCACCGGCCCCAGGTCAGCGGGTCACGTGGGGTCACCGGCCCCAGGTGACCGGGTCACGTGGGGTCACCGGCCCCAGGTCAGCGGGTCACGTGGGGACACCGGCCCCAGGTGACCGGGTCACGTGGGGACACCGGCCCAGGGTGACCGGGTCACATGGGGTCACCGGCCCCAGGTCAGCGGGTCAAGTGGGGACACCGGCCCCAGGTGACCGGGTCACGTGGGGTCACCGGCCCCAGGTCAGCGGGTCACGTGGGGTCACCGGCCCCAGGTCAGCGGGTCACGTGGGGACACCGGCCCCAGGTGACCGGGTCACGTGGGGTCACCGGACCCAGGTGACCGGGTCACGTGGGGACACCGGCCCCAGGTGACCGGGTCACGTGGGGTCACCGGCCTCAGGTGACCGGGTCACGTGGGGTCACCGGCCCCTGGTGACCGGGTCACGTGGGGTCACCGGCCCCAGGTGACCGGGTCACGTGGGGTCACCGGCCCCAGGTGACCGGGTCACGTGGGGTCACAGGCCCCAGGTCAGCGGGTCACGTGGGGACACCGGCACCAGGTGACCGGGTCACGTGCGGACCCCGGCCCCAGGTGACCGGGTCACGTGGGGTCACCGGCCCCAGGTCAGCGGGTCACGTGGGGTCACCGGCCCCAGGTGACCGGGTCACGTGGGGACACCGGCCCCAGGTGACCGGGTCACGTGGGGTCACCGGCCCCAGGTCAGCGGGTCACGTGGGGACCCCAGCCCCAGGTCAGCGGGTCACGTGGGGACACCGTCCCCAGGTGACCGGGTCACGTGGGGACACCTGCCCCAGGTCAGAGGGTCACGTGGGGACCCCGGACCCAGGTCACCTGGTCATGTGTGGTACCCAGCTTGGTTCCCAGGTTCCGATGACCTCCCCGGCACCAGGACCCCGGGTCCCGTGGGGACCCCGGCCCCAGGTGACCGGGTCACGTGGGGTCACCGGCCCCAGGTCAGCGGGTCACGTGGGGTCACCGGCCCCAGGTGACCGGGTCACGTGGGGACACCGGCCCCAGGTGACCGGGTCACGTGGGGACACCGGCCCCAGGTAACCAAGGCAGGTCGGGACCCAGCCCGGGTCCCCGGGACAGGTTTTTACCCCAGCCGCAGATCACCGGGTCCTTCGGGTCCCCGGCCCGGGTCCCCTGGACAGGTCGATAACCCGGCCCCAGGTCACCCGGTCATCTCGCGCACCCGGCCATCTCGCGCACCCGGCCTGGTTCCCAGGTTCCGATGACCACCCCGGCACCAGGACTCCGGGTCACGTGGGGACACCGGCCCCAGGTCACCGGGTCACGTGGGGTCACCGTCCCCAGGTCAGCGGGTCACGTGGGGACCCCGGACCCAGGTCACCTGGTCATGTGTGGTACCCAGCCTAGTTCCCAGGTTCCGATGACCACCCCGGCACCAGGACCCCGGGTCCCGTGGGGACCCCGGCCCCAGGTGACCGGGTCACGTGGGGTCACCGGCCCCAGGTCAGCGGGTCACGTGGGGTCACCGTCCCCAGGTCAGCGGGTCACGTGGGGACACCGGCCCCAGGTGACCGGGTCACGTGGGGACACCGGCCCCAGGTCAGCGGGTCACGTGGGGACCCCGGACCCAGGTCAGCGGGTCACGTGGGGACACCGGCCCCAGGTGACCGGGTCACGTGGGGTCACCGGCCCCAGGTCAGCGGGTCACGTGGGGTCACCGGCCCCAGGTGACCGGGTCACGTGGGGTCACCAGCCCCAGGTCAGCGGGTCACGTGGGGACACCGGCCCCAGGTGACCGGGTCACGTGGGGTCACCGGCCCCAGGTGACCAGGTCACGTGGGGTCACCGGCCCCAGGTGACCGGGTCACGTGGGGTCACCGGCCCCAGGTCAGCGGGTCACGTGGGGTCACCGGCCCCAGGTCAGCGGGTCATGTCGGGACCCAGCCCGGGTCCCCGGGACGGGTTTTTACCCCAGCCGCAGATCACCGGGTCCTGTCGGGTCCCCGGCCCGGGTCCCCTGGACAGGTCGGCACCCCGGCCCCGGGTCACGGGGTCATGTCGGGTCGCTGTCCCGGGTACCAGTGTCAGGTGACCACCCCGGCCCCGGGAGACGGAGTCATACCGGGTCCCCGGCCCGGGTCCCCGGGTTGCATCGGGACAAAAGCACCGGATCACTGGATCACGTGGGGGCCCGGGCCCGGGTCCCCGGGTTGCATCGGGACACCAGCGAAGGACCACCGGGTCCTGTCGGGTCCCCGGCCCGGGTCCCCTGGACAGGTCGTTAACCCGGCCCCAGGTCACCGGGTCATGTCGCGCACCCGGCCTGGTTCCCAGGTTCCGGTGACCACCCCGGCACCAGGTCAGCGGGTCACGTGGGGACACCGGCCCCAGGTGACCGGGTCACGTGGGGACACCGGCCCCAGGTGACCAGGTCACGTGGGGTCACCGGCCCCAGGTCAGAGGGTCACGTGGGGACACCGGCCCCAGGTGACCGGGTCACGTGGGGACACCGGCCCCAGGTCAGAGGGTCACGTGGGGTCACCGGCCCCAGGTGACCGGGTCACGTGGGGTCACCGGCACCAGGTCAGAGGGTCACGTGGGGACACCGGCCCCAGGTGACCGGGTCACGTGGGGACACCGGCCCCAGGTCAGAGGGTCACGTGGGGTCACCGGCCCCAGGTGACCGGGTCACGTGGGGTCACCGGCCCCAGGTCAGAGGGTCACGTGGGGACACCGGCCCCAGGTGACCGGGTCACGTGGGGACACCAGCCCCAGGTCAGCGGGTCACGTGGGGACCCCGGACCCAGGTCACCTGGTCATGTGTGGTACCCAGCCTGGTTCCCAGGTTCCGATGACCACCCCGGCACCAGGACCCCGGGTCCCGTGGGGACCCCGGCCCCAGGTGACCGGGTCACGTGGGGTCACCGGCCCCAGGTCAGCGGGTCACGGGGGGTCACCGGCCCCAGGTCAGCGGGTTACGTGGGGACACCGGCCCCAGGTCAGCGGGTCACGTGGGGACACCGGCCCCAGGTAACCAAGGCAGGTCGGGACCCAGCCCGGGTCCCCGGGACGGGTTTTTACCCCAGCCGCAGATCACCGGGTCCTGTCGGGTCCCCGGCCCGGGTCCCCTGGACAGGTCGATAACCCGGCCCCAGGTCACTCGGTCATCTCGCGCACCCGGCCTGGTTCCCAGGTTCCGATGACCACCCCGGCCGCAGGACTCCGGGTCACGTGGGGACACCGGCCCCAGGTCAGAGGGTCACGTGGGGACCCCGGACCCAGGTCACCTGGTCATGTGTGGTACCCAGCCTGGTTCCCAGGTTCCGATGACCACCCCGGCACCAGGACCCCGGGTCCCGTGGGGACCCCGGCCCCAGGTGACCGGGTCACGTGGGGTCACCGGCCCCAGGTCAGCGGGTCACGGGGGGTCACCGGACCCAGGTGAGCGGGTCACGAGGGGACACCGGCCCCAGGTGACCGGGTCACGTGGGGTCACCGGCCTCAGGTGACCGGGTCACGTGGGGTCACCGGCCCCTGGTGACCGGGTCACGTGGGGTCACCGGCCCCAGGTGACCGGGTCACGTGGGGTCACCGGCCCCAGGTGACCGGGTCACGTGGGGTCACAGGCCCCAGGTCAGCGGGTCACGTGGGGACACCGGCCCCAGGTGACCGGGTCACGTGGGGTCACCGGCCCCAGGTGACCGGGTCATGCGGGGTCACCGGCCCCAGGTCAGCGGGTCACGTGGGGACACCGGCCCCAGGTCAGAGGGTCACGTGGGGTCACCGGCCCCAGGTAACCGGGTCACGTGGGGACACCGGCCCCAGGTCAGCGGGTCACGTGGGGACACCGGCCCCAGGTAACCAAGGCAGGTCGGGACCCAGCCCGGGTCCCCGGGACGGGTTTTTACCCCAGCCGCAGATCACCGGGTCCTGTCGGGTCCCCGGCCCGGGTCCCCTGGACAGGTCGATAACCCGGCCCCAAGTCACCCGGTCATCTCGCGCACCCGGCCTGGTTCCCAGGTTCCGATGACCGCCCCGGCACCAGGACTCCGGGTCACGTGGGGACACCGGCCCCAGGTCAGAGGGTCACGTGGGGTCACCGGCCCCAGGTCAGCGGGTCACGTGGGGACCCCGGCCCCAGGTCACCGGATCACGTGGGGTCACCGGCCCCAGGTGACCGGGTCACGTGGGGACACCGGCCCCAGGTCACCGGGTCACGTGGGGTCACCGTCCCCAGGTGACCGGGTCACGTGGGGTCACCGGCCCCAGGTCAGCGGGTCACGTGGGGTCACCGGCCCCAGGTCAGCGGGTCATGTCGGGACCCAGCCCGGGTCCCCGGGACGGGTTTTTACCCCAGCCGCAGATCACCGGGTCCTGTCGGGTCCCCGGCCCGGGTTCCCTGGACAGGTCGGCACCCCGGCCCCGGGTCACGGGGTCATGTCGGGTCGCTGTCCCGGGTACCAGTGTCAGGTGACCACCCCGGCCCCGGGAGACGGAGTCATACCGGGTCCCCGGCCCGGGTCCCCGGGTTGCATCGTGACAAAAGCACCGGATCACTGGATAACGTGGGGGCCCGGGCCCGGGTCCCCGGGTTGCATCGGGACACCAGCGAAGGACCACCGGGTCCTGTCGGGTCCCCGGCCCGGGTCCCCTGGACAGGTCGTTAACCCGGCCCCAGGTCACCGGGTCATGTCGCGCACCCGGCCTGGTTCCCAGGTTCCGGTGACCACCCCGGCACCAGGACCCCGGGTCACGTGGGGACACCGGCCCCAGGTGACCAGGTCACGTGGGGTCACCGGCCCCAGGTCAGAGGGTCACGTGGGGACACCGGCCCCAGGTGACCGGGTCACGTGGGGACACCGGCCCCAGGTCAGAGGGTCACGTGGGGACCCCGGACCCAGGTCACCTGGTCATGTGTGGTACCCAGCCTGGTTCCCAGGTTCCGATGACCACCCCGGCACCAGGACCCCGGGTCCCGTGGGGACCCCGGCCCCAGGTGACCGGGTCACGTGGGGTCACCGGCCCCAGGTCAGCGGGTCACGTGGGGTCACCGTCCCCAGGTCAGCGGGTCACGTGGGGACACCGGCCCCAGGTGACCGGGTCACGTGGGGACACCGGCCCCAGGTCAGCGGGTCACGTGGGGACCCCGGACCCAGGTCAGCGGGTCACGTGGGGACACCGGCCCCAGGTGACCGGGTCACGTGGGGTCACCGGCCCCAGGTCAGCGGGTCACGTGGGGTCACCGGCCCCAGGTGACCGGGTCACGTGGGGTCACCAGCCCCAGGTCAGTGGGTCACGTGGGGACACCGGCCCCAGGTGACCGGGTCACGTGGGGTCACCGGCCCCAGGTGACCAGGTCACGTGGGGTCACCGGCCCCAGGTGACCGGGTCACGTGGGGTCACCGGCCCCAGGTCAGCGGGTCACGTGGGGTCACCGGCCCCAGGTCAGCGGGTCATGTCGGGACCCAGCCCGGGTCCCCGGGACGGGTTTTTACCCCAGCCGCAGATCACCGGGTCCTGTCGGGTCCCCGGCCCGGGTCCCCTGGACAGGTCGGCACCCCGGCCCCGGGTCACGGGGTCATGTCGGGTCGCTGTCCCGGGTACCAGTGTCAGGTGACCACCCCGGCCCCGGGAGACGGAGTCATACCGGGTCCCCGGCCCGGGTCCCCGGGTTGCATCGGGACAAAAGCACCGGATCACTGGATCACGTGGGGGCCCGGGCCCGGGTCCCCGGGTTGCATCGGGACACCAGCGAAGGACCACCGGGTCCTGTCGGGTCCCCGGCCCGGGTCCCCTGGACAGGTCGTTAACCCGGCCCCAGGTCACCGGGTCATGTCGCGCACCCGGCCTGGTTCCCAGGTTCCGGTGACCACCCCGGCACCAGGTCAGCGGGTCACGTGGGGACACCGGCCCCAGGTGACCGGGTCACGTGGGGACACCGGCCCCAGGTGACCAGGTCACGTGGGGTCACCGGCCCCAGGTCAGAGGGTCACGTGGGGTCACCGTCCCCAGGTGACCGGGTCACGTGGGGACACCGGCCCCAGGTCAGAGGGTCACGTGGGGTCACCGGCCCCAGGTGACCGGGTCACGTGGGGT
This sequence comes from Somateria mollissima, assembly GCA_951411735.1. Lineage (NCBI taxonomy): Eukaryota > Metazoa > Chordata > Aves > Anseriformes > Anatidae > Somateria > Somateria mollissima. The sequence continues at coordinate 1,107,773 of CATOCB010000075.1, forward strand.
CACCGGCACCAGGTCAGAGGGTCACGTGGGGACACCGGCCCCAGGTGACCGGGTCACGTGGGGACACCGGCCCCAGGTCAGAGGGTCACGTGGGGTCACCGGCCCCAGGTGACCGGGTCACGTGGGGTCACCGGCCCCAGGTCAGAGGGTCACGTGGGGACACCGGCCCCAGGTGACCGGGTCACGTGGGGACACCAGCCCCAGGTCAGCGGGTCACGTGGGGACCCCGGACCCAGGTCACCTGGTCATGTGTGGTACCCAGCCTGGTTCCCAGGTTCCGATGACCACCCCGGCACCAGGACCCCGGGTCCCGTGGGGACCCCGGCCCCAGGTGACCGGGTCACGTGGGGTCACCGGCCCCAGGTCAGCGGGTCACGTGGGGACACCGGCCCCAGGTCAGCGGGTCACGTGGGGACACCGGCCCCAGGTAACCAAGGCAGGTCGGGACCCAGCCCGGGTCCCCGGGACGGGTTTTTACCCCAGCCGCAGATCACCGGGTCCTGTTGGGTCCCCGGCCCGGGTCCCCTGGACAGGTCGATAACCCGGCCCCAGGTCACTCGGTCATCTCGCGCACCCGGCCTGGTTCCCAGGTTCCGATGACCACCCCGGCCGCAGGACTCCGGGTCACGTGGGGACACCGGCCCCAGGTCAGAGGGTCACGTGGGGACCCCGGACCCAGGTCACCTGGTCATGTGTGGTACCCAGCCTGGTTCCCAGGTTCCGATGACCACCCCGGCACCAGGACCCCGGGTCCCGTGGGGACCCCGGCCCCAGGTGACCGGGTCACGTGGGGTCACCGGCCCCAGGTCAGCGGGTCACGGGGGGTCACCGGACCCAGGTGAGCGGGTCACGAGGGGACACCGGCCCCAGGTGACCGGGTCACGTGGGGTCACCGGCCTCAGGTGACCGGGTCACGTGGGGTCACCGGCCCCTGGTGACCGGGTCACGTGGGGTCACCGGCCCCAGGTGACCGGGTCACGTGGGGTCACCGGCCCCAGGTGACCGGGTCACGTGGGGTCACAGGCCCCAGGTCAGCGGGTCACGTGGGGACACCGGCCCCAGGTGACCGGGTCACGTGGGGTCACCGGCCCCAGGTGACCGGGTCATGCGGGGTCACCGGCCCCAGGTCAGCGGGTCACGTGGGGACACCGGCCCCAGGTCAGAGGGTCACGTGGGGTCACCGGCCCCAGGTAACCGGGTCACGTGGGGACACCGGCCCCAGGTCAGCGGGTCACGTGGGGACACCGGCCCCAGGTAACCAAGGCAGGTCGGGACCCAGCCCGGGTCCCCGGGACGGGTTTTTACCCCAGCCGCAGATCACCGGGTCCTGTCGGGTCCCCGGCCCGGGTCCCCTGGACAGGTCGATAACCCGGCCCCAAGTCACCCGGTCATCTCGCGCACCCGGCCTGGTTCCCAGGTTCCGATGACCACCCCGGCACCAGGACTCCGGGTCACGTGGGGACACCGGCCCCAGGTCAGAGGGTCACGTGGGGTCACCGGCCCCAGGTCAGCGGGTCACGTGGGGACCCCGGCCCCAGGTCACCGGATCACGTGGGGTCACCGGCCCCAGGTGACCGGGTCACGTGGGGACACCGGCCCCAGGTCACCGGGTCACGTGGGGTCACCGTCCCCAGGTGACCGGGTCACGTGGGGTCACCGGCCCCAGGTCAGCGGGTCACGTGGGGTCACCGGCCCCAGGTCAGCGGGTCATGTCGGGACCCAGCCCGGGTCCCCGGGACGGGTTTTTACCCCAGCCGCAGATCACCGGGTCCTGTCGGGTCCCCGGCCCGGGTTCCCTGGACAGGTCGGCACCCCGGCCCCGGGTCACGGGGTCATGTCGGGTCGCTGTCCCGGGTACCAGTGTCAGGTGACCACCCCGGCCCCGGGAGACGGAGTCATACCGGGTCCCCGGCCCGGGTCCCCGGGTTGCATCGTGACAAAAGCACCGGATCACTGGATAACGTGGGGGCCCGGGCCCGGGTCCCCGGGTTGCATCGGGACACCAGCGAAGGACCACCGGGTCCTGTCGGGTCCCCGGCCCGGGTCCCCTGGACAGGTCGTTAACCCGGCCCCAGGTCACCGGGTCATGTCGCGCACCCGGCCTGGTTCCCAGGTTCCGGTGACCACCCCGGCACCAGGACCCCGGGTCACGTGGGGACACCGGCCCCAGGTGACCAGGTCACGTGGGGTCACCGGCCCCAGGTCAGAGGGTCACGTGGGGACACCGGCCCCAGGTGACCGGGTCACGTGGGGACACCGGCCCCAGGTCAGAGGGTCACGTGGGGACCCCGGACCCAGGTCACCTGGTCATGTGTGGTACCCAGCCTGGTTCCCAGGTTCCGATGACCACCCCGGCACCAGGACCCCGGGTCCCGTGGGGACCCCGGCCCCAGGTGACCGGGTCACGTGGGGTCACCGCCCCCAGGTCAGCGGGTCACGGGGGGTCACCGGCCCCAGGTCAGCGGGTCACGTGGGGACACCGGCCCCAGGTCAGAGGGTCACGTGGGGACACCGGCCCCAGGTCAGCGGGTCACGTGGGGACACCGGCCCCAGGTCAGCGGGTCACGTGGGGACACCGGCCCCAGGTAACCAAGGCAGGTCGGGACCCAGCCCGGGTCCCCGGGACGGGTTTTTACCCCAGCCGCAGATCACCGGGTCCTGTCGGGTCCCCGGCCCGGGTCCCCTGGACAGGTCGATAACCCGGCCCCAAGTCACCCAGTCATCTCGCGCACCCGGCCTGGTTCCCAGGTTCCGATGACCACCCCGGCACCAGGACTCCGGGTCACGTGGGGACACCGGCCCCAGGTCAGAGGGTCACGTGGGGTCACCGGTCCCAGGTCAGCGGGTCACGTGGGGACCCCGGCCCCAGGTCACCGGATCACGTGGGGTCACCGGCCCCAGGTGACCGGGTCACGTGGGGACACCGTCCCCAGGTGACCGGGTCACGTGGGGTCACCGTCCCCAGGTGACCGGGTCACGTGGGGACACCGGCCCCAGGTGACCGGGTCACGTGGGGTCACCGTCCCCAGGTGACCGGGTCACGTGGGGACACCGGCCCCAGGTGACCGGGTCACGTGGGGTCACCGGCCCCAGGTGACCGGGTCACGCGGGGTCACCGGCCCCAGGTGACCGGGTCACGTGGGGTCATCGGCCCCAGGTGACCGGGTCACGTGGGGTCACCGGCCCCAGGTGACCGGGTCACGTGGGGTCACCGGCACCAGGTCAGCGGGTCACGTGGGGACACCGGCCCCAGGTAACCAAGGCAGGTCGGGACCCAGCCCGGGTCCCCGGGACGGGTTTTTACCCCAGCCGCAGATCACCGGGTCCTGTCGGGTCCCCGGCCCGGGTCCCCTGGACAGGTCGATAACCCGGCCCCAGGTCACTCGGTCATCTCGCGCACCCGGCCTGGTTCCCAGGTTCCGATGACCACCCCGGCCGCAGGACTCCGGGTCACGTGGGGACACCGGCCCCAGGTCAGAGGGTCACGTGGGGACCCCGGACCCAGGTCACCTGGTCATGTGTGGTACCCAGCCTGGTTCCCAGGTTCCGATGACCACCCCGGCACCAGGACCCCGGGTCCCGTGGGGACCCCGGCCCCAGGTGACCGGGTCACGTGGGGTCACCGGCCCCAGGTCAGCGGGTCACGGGGGGTCACCGGACCCAGGTGACCGGGTCACGTGGGGACACCGGCCCCAGGTGACCGGGTCACGTGGGGTCACCGGCCTCAGGTGACCGGGTCACGTGGGGTCACCGGCCCCTGGTGACCGGGTCACGTGGGGACACCGGCCCCAGGTGACCGGGTCACGTGGGGTCACCGGCCCCAGGTGACCGGGTCATGCGGGGTCACCGGCCCCAGGTCAGCGGGTCACGTGGGGACACCGGCCCCAGGTCAGAGGGTCACGTGGGGTCACCGGCCCCAGGTAACCGGGTCACGTGGGGACACCGGCCCCAGGTCAGCGGGTCACGTGGGGACACCGGCCCCAGGTAACCAAGGCAGGTCGGGACCCAGCCCGGGTCCCCGGGACGGGTTTTTACCCCAGCCGCAGATCACCGGGTCCTGTCGGGTCCCCGGCCCGGGTCCCCTGGACAGGTCGATAACCCAGCCCCAAGTCACCCGGTCATCTCGCGCACCCGGCCTGGTTCCCAGGTTCCGATGACCACCCCGGCACCAGGACTCCGGGTCACGTGGGGACACCGGCCCCAGGTCAGAGGGTCACGTGGGGACCCCGGCCCCAGGTCAGCGGGTCACGTGGGGACACCGGCCCCAGGTCACCGGGTCACGTGGGGTCACCGTCCCCAGGTGACCGGGTCACGTGGGGTCACCGGCCCCAGGTCAGCGGGTCACGTGGGGTCACCGGCCCCAGGTCAGCGGGTCATGTCGGGACCCAGCCCGGGTCCCCGGGACGGGTTTTTACCCCAGCCGCAGATCACCGGGTCCTGTCGGGTCCCCGGCCCGGGTCCCCTGGACAGGTCGGCACCCCGGCCCCGTGTCACGGGGTCATGTCGGGTCGCTGTCCCGGGTACCAGTGTCAGGTGACCACCCCGGCCCCGGGAGACGGAGTCATACCGGGTCCCCGGCCCGGGTCCCCGGGTTGCATCGTGACAAAAGCACCGGATCACTGGATAACGTGGGGGCCCGGGCCCGGGTCCCCGGGTTGCATCGGGACACCAGCGAAGGACCACCGGGTCCTGTCGGGTCCCCGGCCCGGGTCCCCTGGACAGGTCGTTAACCCGGCCCCAGGTCACCGGGTCATGTCGCGCACCCGGCCTGGTTCCCAGGTTCCGGTGACCACCCCGGCACCAGGACCCCGGGTCACGTGGGGACACCGGCCCCAGGTGACCAGGTCACGTGGGGTCACCGGCCCCAGGTCAGAGGGTCACGTGGGGACACCGGCCCCAGGTGACCGGGTCACGTGGGGACACCTGCCCCAGGTCAGAGGGTCACGTGGGGACCCCAGACCCAGGTCACCTGGTCATGTGTGGTACCCAGCCTGGTTCCCAGGTTCCGATGACCACCCCGGCACCAGGACCCCGGGTCCCGTGGGGACCCCGGCCCCAGGTGACCGGGTCACGTGGGGTCACCTGCCCCAGGTCAGCAGGTCACGTGGGGTCACCGGCCCCAGGTCAGCGGGTCACGTGGGGACACCGGCCCCAGGTCAGCGGGTCACGTGGGGACACCGGCCCCAGGTAACCAAGGCAGGTCGGGACCCAGCCCGGGTCCCCGGGACGGGTTTTTACCCCAGCCGCAGATCACCGGGTCCTGTCGGGTCCCCGGCCCGGGTCCCCTGGACAGGTCGATAACCCGGCCCCAGGTCACCCGGTCATCTCGCGCACCCGGCCTGGTTCCCAGGTTCCGATGACCACCCCGGCCGCAGGACTCCGGGTCACGTGGGGACACCGGCCCCAGGTCAGAGGGTCACGTGGGGACCCCGGACCCAGGTCACCTGGTCATGTTTTGTACCCAGCCTGGTTCCCAGGTTCCGATGACCACCCCGGCACCAGGACCCCGGGTCCCGTGGGGACCCCGGCCCCAGGTGACCGGGTCACGTGGGGTCACCGGCCCCAGGTCAGCGGGTCACGGGGGGTCACCGGCCCCAGGTCAGCGGGTCACGTGGGGACACCGGCCCCAGGTCAGAGGGTCACGTGGGGACACCGGCCCCAGGTAACCGGGTCACGTGGGGACACCGGCCCCAGGTCAGCGGGTCACGTGGGGACACCGGCCCCAGGTAACCAAGGCAGGTCGGGACCCAGCCCGGGTCCCCGGGACGGGTTTTTACCCCAGCCGCAGATCACCGGGTCCTGTCAGGTCCCCGGCCCGGGTCCCCTGGACAGGTCGATAACCCGGCCCCAAGTCACCCAGTCATCTCGCGCACCCGGCCTGGTTCCCAGGTTCCGATGACCACCCCGGCCGCAGGACTCCGGGTCACGTGGGGACACCGGCCCCAGGTCAGAGGGTCACGTGGGGTCACCGGCCCCAGGTCAGCGGGTCACGTGGGGACCCCGGACCCAGGTCACCGGATCACGTGGGGTCACCGGCCCCAGGTGACCGGGTCACGTGGGGACACCGGCCCCAGGTCACCGGGTCACGTGGGGTCACCGTCCCCAGGTGACCGGGTCACGTGGGGACACCGGCCCCAGGTGACCGGGTCACGTGGGGTCACCGTCCCCAGGTGACCGGGTCACGCGGGGTCACCGGCCCCAGGTGACCGGGTCACGTGGGGTCATCGGCCCCAGGTGACCGGGTCACGTGGGGTCACCGGCCCCAGGTGACCGGGTCATGTGGGGTCACCGGCACCAGGTCAGCGGGTCACGTGGGGACACCGGCCCCAGGTAACCAAGGCAGGTCGGGACCCAGCCCGGGTCCCCGGGACGGGTTTTTACCCCAGCCGCAGATCACCGGGTCCTGTCGGGTCCCCGGCCTGGGTCCCCTGGACAGGTCGATAACCCGGCCCCAAGTCACCCGGTCATCTCGCGCACCCGGCCTGGTTCCCAGGTTCCGATGACCACCCCGGCACCAGGACTTCGGGTCACGTGGGGACACCGGCCCCAGGTCAGAGGGTCACGTGGGGTCACCGGTCCCAGGTCAGCGGGTCACGTGGGGACCCCGGCCCCAGGTCACCGGATCACGTGGGGTCACCGGCCCCAGGTGACCGGGTCACGTGGGGACACCGGCCCCAGGTGACCGGGTCACGTGGGGTCACCGTCCCCAGGTGACCGGGTCACGTGGGGTCACCGGCCCCAGGTCAGCGGGTCACGTGGGGTCACCGGCCCCAGGTCAGCGGGTCATGTCGGGACCCAGCCCGGGTCCCCGGGACGGGTTTTTACCCCAGCCGCAGATCACCGGGTCCTGTCGGGTCCCCGGCCCGGGTCCCCTGGACAGGTCGGCACCCCGGCCCCGGGTCACGGGGTCATGTCGGGTCGCTGTCCCGGGTACCAGTGTCAGGTGACCACCCCGGCCCCGGGAGACGGAGTCATACCGGGTCCCCGGCCCGGGTCCCCGGGTTGCATCGGGACAAAAGCACCGGATCACTGGATAACGTGGGGGCCCGGGCCCGGGTCCCCGGGTTGCATCGGGACACCAGCGAAGGACCACCGGGTCCTGTCGGGTCCCCGGCCCGGGTCCCCTGGACAGGTCGTTAACCCGGCCCCAGGTCACCGGGTCATGTCGCGCACCCGGCCTGGTTCCCAGGTTCCGGTGACCACCCCGGCACCAGGACCCCGGGTCACGTGGGGACACCGGCCCCAGGTGACCAGGTCACGTGGGGTCACCGGCCCCAGGTCAGAGGGTCACGTGGGGACACCGGCCCCAGGTGACCGGGTCACGTGGGGACACCAGCCCCAGGTCAGAGGGTCACGTGGGGACCCCGGACCCAGGTCACCTGGTCATGTGTGGTACCCAGCCTGGTTCCCAGGTTCCGATGACCACCCCGGCACCAGGACCCCGGGTCCCGTGGGGACCCCGGCCCCAGGTGACCGGGTCACGTGGGGTCACCGGCCCCAGGTCAGCGGGTCACGTGGGGTCACCGGCCCCAGGTGACCGGGTCACGTGGGGACACCGGCCCCAGGTCAGCGGGTCACGTGGGGACACCGGCCCCAGGTAACCAAGGCAGGTCGGGACCCAGCCCGGGTCCCCGGGACGGGTTTTTACCCCAGCCGCAGATCACCGGGTCCTGTCGGGTCCCCGGCCCGGGTCCCCTGGACAGGTCGATAACCCGGCCCCAGGTCACCCGGTCATCTCGCGCACCCGGCCTGGTTCCCAGGTTCCGATGACCACCCCGGCCGCAGGACTCCGGGTCACGTGGGGACACCGGCCCCAGGTCAGAGGGTCACGTGGGGACCCCGGACCCAGGTCACCTGGTCATGTGTGGTCCCAGCCTGGTTCCCAGGTTCCGATGACCACCCCGGCACCAGGACCCCGGGTCCCGTGGGGACCCCGGCCCCAGGTGACCGGGTCACGTGGGGTCACCGGCCCCAGGTCAGCGGGTCACGGGGGGTCACCGGCCCCAGGTCAGCGGGTCACGTGGGGACACCGGCCCCAGGTCAGAGGGTCACGTGGGGACACCGGACCCAGGTAACCGGGTCACGTGGGGACACCGGCCCCAGGTCAGCGGGTCACGTGGGGACACCGGCCCCAGGTCAGCGGGTCACGTGGGGACACCGGCCCCAGGTGACCGGGTCACGTGGGGACACCGGCCCCAGGTCAGCGGGTCACGTGGGGACCCCGGACCCAGATCAGCGGGTCACGTGGGGACACCGGCCCCAGGTGACCGGGTCACGTGGGGTCACCGGCCCCAGGTCAGCGGGTCACGTGGGGTCACCGGCCCCAGGTGATCGGGTCACGTGGGGACACCGGCCCCAGGTGACCGGGTCACGTGGGGACACCGGCCCCAGGTCAGAGGGTCACGTGGGGTCACCGGCCCCAGGTGACCGGGTCACGTGGGGTCACCGGCACCAGGTCAGCGGGTCACGTGGGGACACCGGCCCCAGGTGACCGGGTCACGTGGGGACACCGGCCCCAGGTCAGAGGGTCACGTGGGGTCACCGGCCCCAGGTGACCGGGTCACGTGGGGTCACCGGCCCCAGGTCAGAGGGTCACGTGGGGACACCGGCCCCAGGTGACCGGGTCACGTGGGGACACCAGCCCCAGGTCAGCGGGTCACGTGGGGACCCCGGACCCAGGTCACCTGGTCATGTGTGGTACCCAGCCTGGTTCCCAGGTTCCGATGACCACCCCGGCACCAGGACCCCGGGTCCCGTGGGGACCCCGGCCCCAGGTGACCGGGTCACGTGGGGTCACCGGCCCCAGGTCAGCGGGTCACGGGGGGTCACCGGCCCCAGGTCAGCGGGTTACGTGGGGACACCGGCCCCAGGTCAGCGGGTCACGTGGGGACACCGGCCCCAGGTAACCAAGGCAGGTCGGGACCCAGCCCGGGTCCCCGGGACGGGTTTTTACCCCAGCCGCAGATCACCGGGTCCTGTCGGGTCCCCGGCCCGGGTCCCCTGGACAGGTCGATAACCCGGCCCCAGGTCACCCGGTCATCTCGCGCACCCGGCCTGGTTCCCAGGTTCCGATGACCACCCCGGCCGCAGGACTCCGGGTCACGTGGGGACACCGGCCCCAGGTCAGAGGGTCACGTGGGGACCCCGGACCCAGGTCACCTGGTCATGTTTTGTACCCAGCCTGGTTCCCAGGTTCCGATGACCACCCCGGCACCAGGACCCCGGGTCCCGTGGGGACCCCGGCCCCAGGTGACCGGGTCACGTGGGGTCACCGGCCCCAGGTCAGCGGGTCACGGGGGGTCACCGGCCCCAGGTCAGCGGGTCACGTGGGGACACCGGCCCCAGGTCAGAGGGTCACGTGGGGACACCGGCCCCAGGTAACCGGGTCACGTGGGGACACCGGCCCCAGGTCAGCGGGTCACGTGGGGACACCGGCCCCAGGTAACCAAGGCAGGTCGGGACCCAGCCCGGGTCCCCGGGACGGGTTTTTACCCCAGCCGCAGATCACCGGGTCCTGTCAGGTCCCCGGCCCGGGTCCCCTGGACAGGTCGATAACCCGGCCCCAAGTCACCCAGTCATCTCGCGCACCCGGCCTGGTTCCCAGGTTCCGATGACCACCCCGGCCGCAGGACTCCGGGTCACGTGGGGACACCGGCCCCAGGTCAGAGGGTCACGTGGGGTCACCGGCCCCAGGTCAGCGGGTCACGTGGGGACCCCGGACCCAGGTCACCGGATCACGTGGGGTCACCGGCCCCAGGTGACCGGGTCACGTGGGGACACCGGCCCCAGGTCACCGGGTCACGTGGGGTCACCGTCCCCAGGTGACCGGGTCACGTGGGGACACCGGCCCCAGGTGACCGGGTCACGTGGGGTCACCGTCCCCAGGTGACCGGGTCACGCGGGGTCACCGGCCCCAGGTGACCGGGTCACGTGGGGTCATCGGCCCCAGGTGACCGGGTCACGTGGGGTCACCGGCCCCAGGTGACCGGGTCATGTGGGGTCACCGGCACCAGGTCAGCGGGTCACGTGGGGACACCGGCCCCAGGTAACCAAGGCAGGTCGGGACCCAGCCCGGGTCCCCGGGACGGGTTTTTACCCCAGCCGCAGATCACCGGGTCCTGTCGGGTCCCCGGCCTGGGTCCCCTGGACAGGTCGATAACCCGGCCCCAAGTCACCCGGTCATCTCGCGCACCCGGCCTGGTTCCCAGGTTCCGATGACCACCCCGGCATCAGGACTTCGGGTCACGTGGGGACACCGGCCCCAGGTCAGAGGGTCACGTGGGGTCACCGGTCCCAGGTCAGCGGGTCACGTGGGGACCCCGGCCCCAGGTCACCGGATCACGTGGGGTCACCGGCCCCAGGTGACCGGGTCACGTGGGGACACCGGCCCCAGGTGACCGGGTCACGTGGGGTCACCGTCCCCAGGTGACCGGGTCACGTGGGGTCACCGGCCCCAGGTCAGCGGGTCACGTGGGGTCACCGGCCCCAGGTCAGCGGGTCATGTCGGGACCCAGCCCGGGTCCCCGGGACGGGTTTTTACCCCAGCCGCAGATCACCGGGTCCTGTCGGGTCCCCGGCCCGGGTCCCCTGGACAGGTCGGCACCCCGGCCCCGGGTCACGGGGTCATGTCGGGTCGCTGTCCCGGGTACCAGTGTCAGGTGACCACCCCGGCCCCGGGAGACGGAGTCATACCGGGTCCCCGGCCCGGGTCCCCGGGTTGCATCGGGACAAAAGCACCGGATCACTGGATAACGTGGGGGCCCGGGCCCGGGTCCCCGGGTTGCATCGGGACACCAGCGAAGGACCACCGGGTCCTGTCGGGTCCCCGGCCCGGGTCCCCTGGACAGGTCGTTAACCCGGCCCCAGGTCACCGGGTCATGTCGCGCACCCGGCCTGGTTCCCAGGTTCCGGTGACCACCCCGGCACCAGGACCCCGGGTCACGTGGGGACACCGGCCCCAGGTGACCAGGTCACGTGGGGTCACCGGCCCCAGGTCAGAGGGTCACGTGGGGACACCGGCCCCAGGTGACCGGGTCACGTGGGGACACCAGCCCCAGGTCAGAGGGTCACGTGGGGACCCCGGACCCAGGTCACCTGGTCATGTGTGGTACCCAGCCTGGTTCCCAGGTTCCGATGACCACCCCGGCACCAGGACCCCGGGTCCCGTGGGGACCCCGGCCCCAGGTGACCGGGTCACGTGGGGTCACCGGCCCCAGGTCAGCGGGTCACGTGGGGTCACCGGCCCCAGGTGACCGGGTCACGTGGGGACACCGGCCCCAGGTCAGCGGGTCACGTGGGGACACAGGCCCCAGGTAACCAAGGCAGGTCGGGACCCAGCCCGGGTCCCCGGGACGGGTTTTTACCCCAGCCGCAGATCACCGGGTCCTGTCGGGTCCCCGGCCCGGGTCCCCTGGACAGGTCGATAACCCGGCCCCAGGTCACCCGGTCATCTCGCGCACCCGGCCTGGTTCCCAGGTTCCGATGACCACCCCGGCCGCAGGACTCCGGGTCACGTGGGGACACCGGCCCCAGGTCAGAGGGTCACGTGGGGACCCCGGACCCAGGTCACCTGGTCATGTGTGGTCCCAGCCTGGTTCCCAGGTTCCGATGACCACCCCGGCACCAGGACCCCGGGTCCCGTGGGGACCCCGGCCCCAGGTGACCGGGTCACGTGGGGTCACCGGCCCCAGGTCAGCGGGTCACGGGGGGTCACCAGCCCCAGGTCAGCGGGTCACGTGGGGACACCGGCCCCAGGTCAGAGGGTCACGTGGGGACACCGGACCCAGGTAACCGGGTCACGTGGGGACACCGGCCCCAGGTCAGCGGGTCACGTGGGGACACCGGCCCCAGGTCAGCGGGTCACGTGGGGACACCGGCCCCAGGTAACCAAGGCAGGTCGGGACCCAGCCCGGGTCCCCGGGACGGGTTTTTACCCCAGCCGCAGATCACCGGGTCCTGTCGGGTCCCCGGCCCGGGTCCCCTGGACAGGTCGATAACCCGGCCCCAGGTCACCCGGTCATCTCGTGCACCCGGCCTGGTTCCCAGGTTCCGATGACCACCCCGGCACCAGGACTCCGGGTCACGTGGGGACACCGGCCCCAGGTCACCGGGTCACGTGGGGTCACCGTCCCCAGGTCAGCGGGTCACGTGGGAACCCCGGACCCAGGTCACCTGGTCATGTGTGGTACCCAGCCTGGTTCCCAGGTTCCGATGACCACCCCGGCACCAGGACCCCGGGTCCCGTGGGGACCCCGGCCCCAGGTGACCGGGTCACGTGGGGTCACCGGCCCCAGGTCAGCGGGTAACGTGGGGTCACCGTCCCCAGGTCAGCGGGTCACGTGGGGACACCGGCCCCAGGTGACCGGGTCACGTGGGGACACCGGCCCCAGGTCAGCAGGTCACGTGGGGACCCCGGACCCAGATCAGCGGGTCACGTGGGGACACCGGCCCCAGGTGACCGGGTCACGTGGGGTCACCGGCCCCAGGTCAGCGGGTCACGTGGGGTCACCGGCCCCAGGTGATCGGGTCACGTGGGGACACCGGCCCCAGGTGACCGGGTCACGTGGGGACACCGGCCCCAGGTCAGAGGGTCACGTGGGGTCACCGGCCCCAGGTGACCGGGTCACGTGGGGTCACCGGCACCAGGTCAGCGGGTCACGTGGGGACACCGGCCCCAGGTGACCGGGTCACGTGGGGACACCGGCCCCAGGTCAGAGGGTCACGTGGGGTCACCGGCCCCAGGTGACCGGGTCACGTGGGGTCACCGGCCCCAGGTCAGAGGGTCACGTGGGGACACCGGCCCCAGGTGACCGGGTCACGTGGGGACACCAGCCCCAGGTCAGCGGGTCACGTGGGGACCCCGGACCCAGGTCACCTGGTCATGTGTGGTACCCAGCCTGGTTCCCAGGTTCCGATGACCACCCCGGCACCAGGACCCCGGGTCCCGTGGGGACCCCGGCCCCAGGTGACCGGGTCACGTGGGGTCACCGGCCCCAGGTCAGCGGGTCACGGGGGGTCACCGGCCCCAGGTCAGCGGGTTACGTGGGGACACCGGCCCCAGGTCAGCGGGTCACGTGGGGACACCGGCCCCAGGTAACCAAGGCAGGTCGGGACCCAGCCCGGGTCCCCGGGACGGGTTTTTACCCCAGCCGCAGATCACCGGGTCCTGTCGGGTCCCCGGCCCGGGTCCCCTGGACAGGTCGATAACCCGGCCCCAGGTCACTCGGTCATCTCGCGCACCCGGCCTGGTTCCCAGGTTCCGATGACCACCCCGGCCGCAGGACTCCGGGTCACGTGGGGACACCGGCCCCAGGTCAGAGGGTCACGTGGGGACCCCGGACCCAGGTCACCTGGTCATGTGTGGTACCCAGCCTGGTTCCCAGGTTCCGATGACCACCCCGGCACCAGGACCCCGGGTCCCGTGGGGACCCCGGCCCCAGGTGACCGGGTCACGTGGGGTCACCGGCCCCAGGTCAGCGGGTCACAGGGGGTCACCGGACCCAGGTGAGCGGGTCACGAGGGGACACCGGCCCCAGGTGACCGGGTCACGTGGGGTCACCGGCCTCAGGTGACCGGGTCACGTGGGGTCACCGGCCCCTGGTGACCGGGTCACGTGGGGTCACCGGCCCCAGGTGACCGGGTCACGTGGGGTCACCGGCCCCAGGTGACCGGGTCACGTGGGGTCACAGGCCCCAGGTCAGCGGGTCACGTGGGGACACCGGCCCCAGGTGACCGGGTCACGTGGGGTCACCGGCCCCAGGTGACCGGGTCATGCGGGGTCACCGGCCCCAGGTCAGCGGGTCACGTGGGGACACCGGCCCCAGGTCAGAGGGTCACGTGGGGTCACCGGCCCCAGGTAACCGGGTCACGTGGGGACACCGGCCCCAGGTCAGCGGGTCACGTGGGGACACCGGCCCCAGGTAACCAAGGCAGGTCGGGACCCAGCCCGGGTCCCCGGGACGGGTTTTTACCCCAGCCGCAGATCACCGGGTCCTGTCGGGTCCCCGGCCCGGGTCCCCTGGACAGGTCGATAACCCGGCCCCAAGTCACCCGGTCATCTCGCGCACCCGGCCTGGTTCCCAGGTTCCGATGACCACCCCGGCACCAGGACTCCGGGTCACGTGGGGACACCGGCCCCAGGTCAGAGGGTCACGTGGGGTCACCGGCCCCAGGTCAGCGGGTCACGTGGGGACCCCGGCCCCAGGTCACCGGATCACGTGGGGTCACCGGCCCCAGGTGACCGGGTCACGTGGGGACACCGGCCCCAGGTCACCGGGTCACGTGGGGTCACCGTCCCCAGGTGACCGGGTCACGTGGGGTCACCGGCCCCAGGTCAGCGGGTCACGTGGGGTCACCGGCCCCAGGTCAGCGGGTCATGTCGGGACCCAGCCCGGGTCCCCGGGACGGGTTTTTACCCCAGCCGCAGATCACCGGGTCCTGTCGGGTCCCCGGCCCGGGTTCCCTGGACAGGTCGGCACCCCGGCCCCGGGTCACGGGGTCATGTCGGGTCGCTGTCCCGGGTACCAGTGTCAGGTGACCACCCCGGCCCCGGGAGACGGAGTCATACCGGGTCCCCGGCCCGGGTCCCCGGGTTGCATCGTGACAAAAGCACCGGATCACTGGATAACGTGGGGGCCCGGGCCCGGGTCCCCGGGTTGCATCGGGACACCAGCGAAGGACCACCGGGTCCTGTCGGGTCCCCGGCCCGGGTCCCCTGGACAGGTCGTTAACCCGGCCCCAGGTCACCGGGTCATGTCGCGCACCCGGCCTGGTTCCCAGGTTCCGGTGACCACCCCGGCACCAGGACCCCGGGTCACGTGGGGACACCGGCCCCAGGTGACCAGGTCACGTGGGGTCACCGGCCCCAGGTCAGAGGGTCACGTGGGGACACCGGCCCCAGGTGACCGGGTCACGTGGGGACACCGGCCCCAGGTCAGAGGGTCACGTGGGGACCCCGGATCCAGGTCACCTGGTCATGTGTGGTACCCAGCCTGGTTCCCAGGTTCCGATGACCACCCCGGCACCAGGACCCCGGGTCCCGTGGGGACCCCGGCCCCAGGTGACCGGGTCACGTGGGGTCACCGCCCCCAGGTCAGCGGGTCACGGGGGGTCACCGGCCCCAGGTCAGCGGGTCACGTGGGGACACCGGCCCCAGGTCAGAGGGTCACGTGGGGACACCGGCCCCAGGTCAGCGGGTCACGTGGGGACACCGGCCCCAGGTCAGCGGGTCACGTGGGGACACCGGCCCCAGGTAACCAAGGCAGGTCGGGACCCAACCCGGGTCCCCGGGACGGGTTTTTACCCCAGCCGCAGATCACCGGGTCCTGTCGGGTCCCCGGCCCGGGTCCCCTGGACAGGTCGATAACCCGGCCCCAAGTCACCCAGTCATCTCGCGCACCCGGCCTGGTTCCCAGGTTCCGATGACCACCCCGGCACCAGGACTCCGGGTCACGTGGGGACACCGGCCCCAGGTCAGAGGGTCACGTGGGGTCACCGGTCCCAGGTCAGCGGGTCACGTGGGGACCCCGGCCCCAGGTCACCGGATCACGTGGGGTCACCGGCCCCAGGTGACCGGGTCACGTGGGGACACCGTCCCCAGGTGACCGGGTCACGTGGGGTCACCGTCCCCAGGTGACCGGGTCACGTGGGGACACCGGCCCCAGGTGACCGGGTCACGTGGGGTCACCGTCCCCAGGTGACCGGGTCACGTGGGGACACCGGCCCCAGGTGACCGGGTCACGTGGGGTCACCGGCCCCAGGTGACCGGGTCACGCGGGGTCACCGGCCCCAGGTGACCGGGTCACGTGGGGTCATCGGCCCCAGGTCAGCGGGTCACGGGGGGACCCCGGACCCAGGTCAGAGGGTCACGTGGGGACCCCGGACCCAGGTCACCT
This sequence comes from Somateria mollissima, assembly GCA_951411735.1. Classification (NCBI taxonomy): domain Eukaryota; kingdom Metazoa; phylum Chordata; class Aves; order Anseriformes; family Anatidae; genus Somateria; species Somateria mollissima. The sequence continues at coordinate 1,123,666 of CATOCB010000075.1, forward strand.
GGTCATGTGTGGTACCCAGCCTGGTTCCCAGGTTCCGATGACCACCCCGGCACCAGGACCCCGGGTCCCGTGGGGACCCCGGCCCCAGGTGACCGGGTCACGTGGGGTCACCGGCCCCAGGTCAGCGGGTCACGGGGGGTCACCGGACCCAGATGAGCGGGTCACGTGGGGACACCGGCCCCAGGTCAGAGGGTCACGTGGGGTCACCGGCCTCAGGTGACCGGGTCACGTGGGGTCACCGGCCCCTGGTGACCGGGTCACGTGGGGTCACCGGCCCCAGGTGACCGGGTCACGTGGGTTCACAGGCCCCAGGTCAGCGGGTCACGTGGGGACACCGGCCCCAGGTGACCGGGTCACGTGGGGTCACCGGCCCCAGGTGACCGGGTCATGCGGGGTCACCGGCCCCAGGTCAGCGGGTCACGTGGGGACACCGGCCCCAGGTCAGAGGGTCACGTGGGGTCACCGGCCCCAGGTAACCGGGTCACGTGGGGACACCGGCCCCAGGTCAGCGGGTCACGTGGGGACACCGGCCCCAGGTAACCAAGGCAGGTCGGGACCCAGCCCGGGTCCCCGGGACGGGTTTTTACCCCAGCCGCAGATCACCGGGTCCTGTCGGGTCCCCGGCCCGGGTCCCCTGGACAGGTCGATAACCCGGCCCCAAGTCACCCGGTCATCTCGCGCACCCGGCCTGGTTCCCAGGTTCCGATGACCACCCCGGCACCAGGACTCCGGGTCACGTGGGGACACCGGCCCCAGGTCAGAGGGTCACGTGGGGACCCCGGCCCCAGGTCACCGGATCACGTGGGGACACCGGCCCCAGGTCACCGGGTCACGTGGGGTCACCGTCCCCAGGTGACCGGGTCACGTGGGGTCACCGGCCCCAGGTCAGCGGGTCACGTGGGGTCACCGGCCCCAGGTCAGCGGGTCACGTGGGGACACCGGCCCCAGGTCAGCGGGTCACGTGGGGACACCGGCCCCAGGTAACCAAGGCAGGTCGGGACCCAGCCCGGGTCCCCGGGACGGGTTTTTACCCCAGCCGCAGATCACCGGGTCCTGTCGGGTCCCCGGCCCGGGTCCCCTGGACAGGTCGATAACCCGGCCCCAGGTCACCCGGTCATCTCGCGCACCCGGCCTGGTTCCCAGGTTCCGATGACCACCCCGGCCGCAGGACTCCGGGTCACGTGGGGACACCGGCCCCAGGTCAGAGGGTCACGTGGGGACCCCGGACCCAGGTCACCTGGTCATGTTTTGTACCCAGCCTGGTTCCCAGGTTCCGATGACCACCCCGGCACCAGGACCCCGGGTCCCGTGGGGACCCCGGCCCCAGGTGACCGGGTCACGTGGGGTCACCGGCCCCAGGTCAGCGGGTCACGGGGGGTCACCGGCCCCAGGTCAGCGGGTCACGTGGGGACACCGGCCCCAGGTCAGAGGGTCACGTGGGGACACCGGCCCCAGGTAACCGGGTCACGTGGGGACACCGGCCCCAGGTCAGCGGGTCACGTGGGGACACCGGCCCCAGGTAACCAAGGCAGGTCGGGACCCAGCCCGGGTCCCCGGGACGGGTTTTTACCCCAGCCGCAGATCACCGGGTCCTGTCAGGTCCCCGGCCCGGGTCCCCTGGACAGGTCGATAACCCGGCCTCAAGTCACCCAGTCATCTCGCGCACCCGGCCTGGTTCCCAGGTTCCGATGACCACCCCGGCACCAGGACTCCGGGTCACGTGGGGACACCGGCCCCAGGTCAGAGGGTCACGTGGGGTCACCGGCCCCAGGTCAGCGGGTCACGTGGGGACCCCGGCCCCAGGTCACCGGATCACGTGGGGTCACCGGCCCCAGGTGACCGGGTCACGTGGGGACACCGGCCCCAGGTCACCGGGTCACGTGGGGTCACCGTCCCCAGGTGACCGGGTCACGTGGGGACACCGGCCCCAGGTGACCGGGTCACGTGGGGTCACCGTCCCCAGGTGACCGGGTCACGCGGGGTCACCGGCCCCAGGTGACCGGGTCACGTGGGGTCATCGGCCCCAGGTGACCGGGTCACGTGGGGTCACCGGCCCCAGGTGACCGGGTCACGTGGGGTCACCGGCACCAGGTCAGCGGGTCACGTGGGGACACCGGCCCCAGGTAACCAAGGCAGGTCGGGACCCAGCCCGGGTCCCCGGGACGGGTTTTTACCCCAGCCGCAGATCACCGGGTCCTGTCGGGTCCCCGGCCTGGGTCCCCTGGACAGGTCGATAACCCGGCCCCAAGTCACCCGGTCATCTCGCGCACCCGGCCTGGTTCCCAGGTTCCGATGACCACCCCGGCATCAGGACTTCGGGTCACGTGGGGACACCGGCCCCAGGTCAGAGGGTCACGTGGGGTCACCGGTCCCAGGTCAGCGGGTCACGTGGGGACCCCGGCCCCAGGTCACCGGATCACGTGGGGTCACCGGCCCCAGGTGACCGGGTCACGTGGGGACACCGGCCCCAGGTGACCGGGTCACGTGGGGTCACCGTCCCCAGGTGACCGGGTCACGTGGGGTCACCGGCCCCAGGTCAGCGGGTCACGTGGGGTCACCGGCCCCAGGTCAGCGGGTCATGTCGGGACCCAGCCCGGGTCCCCGGGACGGGTTTTTACCCCAGCCGCAGATCACCGGGTCCTGTCGGGTCCCCGGCCCGGGTCCCCTGTACAGGTCGGCACCCCGGCCCCGGGTCACGGGGTCATGTCGGGTCGCTGTCCCGGGTACCAGTGTCAGGTGACCACCCCGGCCCCGGGAGACGGAGTCATACCGGGTCCCCGGCCCGGGTCCCCGGGTTGCATCGGGACAAAAGCACCGGATCACTGGATAACGTGGGGGCCCGGGCCCGGGTCCCCGGGTTGCATCGGGACACCAGCGAAGGACCACCGGGTCCTGTCGGGTCCCCGGCCCGGGTCCCCTGGACAGGTCGTTAACCCGGCCCCAGGTCACCGGGTCATGTCGCGCACCCGGCCTGGTTCCCAGGTTCCGGTGACCACCCCGGCACCAGGACCCCGGGTCACGTGGGGACACCGGCCCCAGGTGACCAGGTCACGTGGGGTCACCGGCCCCAGGTCAGAGGGTCACGTGGGGACACCGGCCCCAGGTGACCGGGTCACGTGGGGACACCAGCCCCAGGTCAGAGGGTCACGTGGGGACCCCGGACCCAGGTCACCTAGTCATGTGTGGTACCCAGCCTGGTTCCCAGGTTCCGATGACCACCCCGGCACCAGGACCCCGGGTCCCGTGGGGACCCCGGCCCCAGGTGACCGGGTCACGTGGGGTCACCGGCCCCAGGTCAGCGGGTCACGTGGGGTCACCGGCCCCAGGTGACCGGGTCACGTGGGGACACCGGCCCCAGGTCAGCGGGTCACGTGGGGACACCGGCCCCAGGTAACCAAGGCAGGTCGGGACCCAGCCCGGGTCCCCGGGACGGGTTTTTACCCCAGCCGCAGATCACCGGGTCCTGTCGGGTCCCCGGCCCGGGTCCCCTGGACAGGTCGATAACCCGGCCCCAGGTCACCCGGTCATCTCGCGCACCCGGCCTGGTTCCCAGGTTCCGATGACCACCCCGGCCGCAGGACTCCGGGTCACGTGGGGACACCGGCCCCAGGTCAGAGGGTCACGTGGGGACCCCGGACCCAGGTCACCTGGTCATGTGTGGTCCCAGCCTGGTTCCCAGGTTCCGATGACCACCCCGGCACCAGGACCCCGGGTCCCGTGGGGACCCCGGCCCCAGGTGACCGGGTCACGTGGGGTCACCGGCCCCAGGTCAGCGGGTCACGGGGGGTCACCGGCCCCAGGTCAGCGGGTCACGTGGGGACACCGGCCCCAGGTCAGAGGGTCACGTGGGGACACCGGCCCCAGGTAACCGGGTCACGTGGGGACACCGGCCCCAGGTCAGCGGGTCACGTGGGGACACCGGCCCCAGGTGACCGGGTCACGTGGGGACACCGGCCCCAGGTCAGCGGGTCACGTGGGGACACCGGCCCCAGGTAACCAAGGCAGGTCGGGACCCAGCCCGGGTCCCCGGGACGGGTTTTTACCCCAGCCGCAGATCACCGGGTCCTGTCGGGTCCCCGGCCCGGGTCCCCTGGACAGGTCGATAACCCGGCCCCAGGTCACCCGGTCATCTCGTGCACCCGGCCTGGTTCCCAGGTTCCGATGACCACCCCGGCACCAGGACTCCGGGTCACGTGGGGACACCGGCCCCAGGTCACCGGGTCACGTGGGGTCACCGTCCCCAGGTCAGCGGGTCACGTGGGGACCCCGGACCCAGGTCACCTGGTCATGTGTGGTACCCAGCCTGGTTCCCAGGTTCCGATGACCACCCCGGCACCAGGACCCCGGGTCCCGTGGGGACCCCGGCCCCAGGTGACCGGGTCACGTGGGGTCACCGGCCCCAGGTCAGCGGGTCACGTGGGGTCACCGTCCCCAGGTCAGCGGGTCACGTGGGGACACCGGCCCCAGGTGACCGGGTCACGTGGGGACACCGGCCCCAGGTCAGCGGGTCACGTGGGGACCCCGGACCCAGGTCAGAGGGTCACGTGGGGACACCGGCCCCAGGTGACCGGGTCACGTGGGGTCACCGGCCCCAGGTCAGCGGGTCACGTGGGGTCACCGGCCCCAGGTGATCGGGTCACGTGGGGACACCGGCCCCAGGTGACCGGGTCACGTGGGGACACCGGCCCCAGGTCAGAGGGTCACGTGGGGTCACCGGCCCCAGGTGACCGGGTCACGTGGGGTCACCGGCACCAGGTCAGCGGGTCACGTGGGGACACCGGCCCCAGGTGACCGGGTCACGTGGGGACACCAGCCCCAGGTCAGAGGGTCACGTGGGGACACCGGCCCCAGGTGACCGGGTCACGTGGGGTCACCGGCACCAGGTCAGCGGGTCACGTGGGGACACCGGCCCCAGGTGACCAGGTCACGTGGGGTCACCGGCCCCAGGTCAGAGGGTCACGTGGGGACACCGGCCCCAGGTGACCGGGTCAGGTGGGGACACCGGCCCCAGGTCAGAGGGTCACGTGGGGTCACCGGCCCCAGGTGACCGGGTCACGTGGGGTCACCGGCCCCAGGTCAGAGGGTCACGTGGGGACACCGGCCCCAGGTGACCGGGTCACGTGGGGACACCAGCCCCAGGTCAGCGGGTCACGTGGGGACCCCGGACCCAGGTCACCTGGTCATGTGTGGTACCCAGCCTGGTTCCCAGGTTCCGATGACCACCCCGGCACCAGGACCCCGGGTCCCGTGGGGACCCCGGCCCCAGGTGACCGGGTCACGTGGGGTCACCGGCCCCAGGTCAGCGGGTCACGTGGGGTCACCGGCCCCAGGTGACCAGGTCACGTGGGGACACCGGCCCCAGGTCAGCGGGTCACGTGGGGACACCGGCCCCAGGTAACCAAGGCAGGTCGGGACCCAGCCCGGGTCCCCGGGACGGGTTTTTACCCCAGCCGCAGATCACCGGGTCCTGTCGGGTCCCCGGCCCGGGTCCCCTGGACAGGTCGATAACCCGGCCCCAGGTCACTCGGTCATCTCGCGCACCCGGCCTGGTTCCCAGGTTCCGATGACCACCCCGGCCGCAGGACTCCGGGTCACGTGGGGACACCGGCCCCAGGTCAGAGGGTCACGTGGGGACCCCGGACCCAGGTCACCTGGTCATGTGTGGTACCCAGCCTGGTTCCCAGGTTCCGATGACCACCCCGGCACCAGGACCCCGGGTCCCGTGGGGACCCCGGCCCCAGGTGACCGGGTCACGTGGGGTCACCGGCCCCAGGTCAGCGGGTCACGTGGGGACACCGGCCCCAGGTCAGCGGGTCACGTGGGGACACCGGCCCCAGGTAACCAAGGCAGGTCGGGACCCAGCCCGGGTCCCCGGGACGGGTTTTTACCCCAGCCGCAGATCACCGGGTCCTGTCGGGTCCCCGGCCCGGGTCCCCTGGACAGGTCGATAACCCGGCCCCAGGTCACCCGGTCATCTCGCGCACCCGGCCTGGTTCCCAGGTTCCGATGACCACCCCGGCCGCAGGACTCCGGGTCACGTGGGGACACCGGCCCCAGGTCAGAGGGTCACGTGGGGACCCCGGACCCAGGTCACCTGGTCATGTGTGGTACCCAGCCTGGTTCCCAGGTTCCGATGACCACCCCGGCACCAGGACCCCGGGTCCCGTGGGGACCCCGGCCCCAGGTGACCGGGTCACGTGGGGTCACCGGCCCCAGGTCAGCGGGTCACGGGGGGTCACCGGCCCCAGGTCAGCGGGTCACGTGGGGACACCGGCCCCAGGTCAGAGGGTCACGTGGGGACACCGGCCCCAGGTAACCGGGTCACGTAGGGACACCGGCCCCAGGTCAGCGGGTCACGTGGGGACACCGGCCCCAGGTAACCAAGGCAGGTCGGGACCCAGCCCGGGTCCCCGGGACGGGTTTTTACCCCAGCCGCAGATCACCGGGTCCTGTCGGGTCCCCGGCCCGGGTCCCCTGGACAGGTCGATAACCCGGCCCCAAGTCACCCGGTCATCTCGCGCACCCGGCCTGGTTCCCAGGTTCCGATGACCACCCCGGCACCAGGACTCCGGGTCACGTGGGGACACCGGCCCCAGGTCAGAGGGTCACGTGGGGTCACCGGCCCCAGGTCAGCGGGTCACGTGGGGACCCCGGCCCCAGGTCACCGGATCACGTGGGGTCACCGGCCCCAGGTGACCGGGTCACGTGGGGACACCAGCCCCAGGTCACCGGGTCACGTGGGGTCACCGTCCCCAGGTGACCGGGTCACGTGGGGACACCGGCCCCAGGTGACCTGGTCACGTGGGGTCACCGGCCCCAGGTCAGAGGGTCACGTGGGGACACCGGCCCCAGGTGACCGGGTCACGTGGGGACACCAGCCCCAGGTCAGAGGGTCACGTGGGGACCCCGGACCCAGGTCACCTGGTCATGTGTGGTACCCAGCCTGGTTCCCAGGTTCCGATGACCACCCCGGCACCAGGACCCCGGGTCCCGTGGGGACCCCGGCCCCAGGTGACCGGGTCACGTGGGGTCACCGGCCCCAGGTCAGCGGGTCATGTGGGGTCACCGGCCCCAGGTCAGCGGGTCACGTGGGGACACCGGCCCCAGGTCAGCGGGTCACGTGGGGACACCGGCCCCAGGTAACCAAGGCAGGTCGGGACCCAGCCCGGGTCCCCGGGACGGGTTTTTACCCCAGCCGCAGATCACCGGGTCCTGTCGGGTCCCCGGCCCGGGTCCCCTGGACAGGTCGATAACCCGGCCCCAGGTCACCCGGTCATCTCGCGCACCCGGCCTGGTTCCCAGGTTCCGATGACAACCCCGGACGCAGGACTCCGGGTCACGTGGGGACACCGGCCCCAGGTCAGAGGGTCACGTGGGGACCCCGGACCCAGGTCACCTGGTCATGTGTGGTACCCAGCCTGGTTCCCAGGTTCCGATGACCACCCCGGCACCAGGACCCCGGGTCCCGTGGGGACCCCGGCCCCAGGTGACTGGGTCACGTGGGGTCACCGGCCCCAGGTCAGCGGGTCACGGGGGGTCACCGGCCCCAGGTCAGCGGGTTACGTGGGGACACCGGCCCCAGGTCAGAGGGTCACGTGGGGACACCGGCCCCAGGTAACCGGGTCACGTGGGGACACCGGCCCCAGGTCAGCGGGTCACGTGGGGTCACCGGCCCCAGGTCAGCGGGTCATGTCGGGACCCAGCCCGGGTCCCCGGGACGGGTTTTTACCCCAGCCGCAGATCACCGGGTCCTGTCGGGTCCCCGGCCCGGGTCCCCTGTACAGGTCGGCACCCCGGCCCCGGGTCACGGGGTCATGTCGGGTCGCTGTCCCGGGTACCAGTGTCAGGTGACCACCCCGGCCCCGGGAGACGGAGTCATACCGGGTCCCCGGCCCGGGTCCCCGGGTTGCATCGGGACAAAAGCACCGGATCACTGGATAACGTGGGGGCCCGGGCCCGGGTCCCCGGGTTGCATCGGGACACCAGCGAAGGACCACCGGGTCCTGTCGGGTCCCCGGCCCGGGTCCCCTGGACAGGTCGTTAACCCGGCCCCAGGTCACCGGGTCATGTCGCGCACCCGGCCTGGTTCCCAGGTTCCGGTGACCACCCCGGCACCAGGACCCCGGGTCACGTGGGGACACCGGCCCCAGGTGACCAGGTCACGTGGGGTCACCGGCCCCAGGTCAGAGGGTCACGTGGGGACACCGGCCCCAGGTGACCGGGTCACGTGGGGACACCAGCCCCAGGTCAGAGGGTCACGTGGGGACCCCGGACCCAGGTCACCTGGTCATGTGTGGTACCCAGCCTGGTTCCCAGGTTCCGATGACCACCCCGGCACCAGGACCCCGGGTCCCGTGGGGACCCCGGCCCCAGGTGACCGGGTCACGTGGGGTCACCGGACCCATGTCAGCGGGTCACGTGGGGTCACCGGCCCCAGGTCAGCGGGTCACGTGGGGACACCGGCCCCAGGTCAGCGGGTCACGTGGGGACACCGGCCCCAGGTAACCAAGGCAGGTCGGGACCCAGCCCGGGTCCCCGGGACGGGTTTTTACCCCAGCCGCAGATCACCGGGTCCTGTCGGGTCCCCGGCCCGGGTCCCCTGGACAGGTCGATAACCCGGCCCCAAGTCACCCGGTCATCTCGCACACCCGGCCTGGTTCCCAGGTAACGATGACCACCCCGGCACCAGGACTCCGGGTCACGTGGGGACACCGGCCCCAGGTGACCGGGTCACGTGGGGTCACCAGCCCCAGGTCAGCGGGTCACGTGGGGACCCCGGCCCCAGGTCACCGGATCACGTGCGGTCACCGGCCCCAGGTGACCGGGTCACGTGGGGACACCGGCCCCAGGTGACCGGGTCACGTGGGGACACCGGCCCCAGGTGACCAGGTCACGTGGGGTCACCGGCCCCAGGTCAGAGGGTCACGTGGGGACACCGGCCCCAGGTGACCGGGTCACGTGGGGACACCAGCCCCAGGTCAGAGGGTCACGTGGGGACCCCGGTCCCAGGTAACCAAGGCAGGTCGGGACCCAGCCCGGGTCCCCGGGACGGGTTTTTACCCCAGCCGCAGATCACCGGGTCCTGTCGGGTCCCCGGCCCGGGTCCCCTGGACAGGTCGATAACCCGGCCCCAGGTCACCCGGTCATCTCGCGCACCCGGCCTGGTTCCCAGGTTCCGATGACCACCCCGGCCGCAGGACTCCGGGTCACGTGGGGACACCGGCCCCAGGTCACCGGGTCACGTGGGGACCCCGGACCCAGGTCACCTGGTCATGTGTGGTACCCAGCCTGGTTCCCAGGTTCCGATGACCACCCCGGCACCAGGACCCCGGGTCCCGTGGGGACCCCGGCCCCAGGTGACCGGGTCACGTGGGGTCACCGGCCCCAGGTCAGCGGGTCACGGGGGGTCACCGGCCCCAGGTCAGCGGGTCACGTGGGGACACCGGCCCCAGGTCAGAGGGTCACGTGGGGACACCGGCCCCAGGTGACCGGGTCACGTGGGGTCACCGGCCCCAGGTCAGCGGGTCACGTGGGGACCCCGGACCCAGGTCAGCGGGTCACGTGGGGACACCGGCCCCAGGTGACCGGGTCACGTGGGGTCACCGGCCCCAGGTGACCGGGTCACGTGGGGACACCGGCCCCAGGTGACCGGGTCACGTGGGGTCACCGTCCCCAGGTGACCGGATCACGTGGGGACACCGGCCCCAGGTGACCGGGTCACGTGGGGTCACCGGCCCCAGGTGACTAGGTCACGTGGGGTCACCGGCACCAGGTCAGCGGGTCACGTGGGGACACCGGCCCCAGGTGACCGGGTCACGTGGGGACACCGGCCCCAGGTGACTAGGTCACGTGGGGTCACCGGCCCCAGGTGACCGGGTCACGTGGGGACACCGGCCCCAGGTGACCGGGTCACGTGGGGTCACCGGCCCCAGGTCAGCGGGTCACATGGGGTCACCGGCCCCAGGTGACCGGGTCACGTGGGGTCACCGGCCCCAGGTCAGCGGGTCACGTGGGGACACTTGCCCCAGGTGACCGGGTCACGTGGGGACACCGGCCCCAGTTGACCGGGTCACGTGGGGTCACCGGCCCCAGGTCAGCGGGTCACGTGGGGACACCGGCCCCAGGTGACCGGGTCACGTGGGGTCACCGACCCCAGGTCAGCGGGTCACGTGAGGTCACCGGCCCCAGGTCAGCGGGTCACGTGGGGACACCTGCCCCAGGTGACCGGGTCACGTGGGGTCACCGGCACCAGGTGACCGGGTCACGTGGGGACACCGGCCCCAGGTGACCGGGTCACGTGGGGTCACCGGCCTCAGGTGACCGGGTCACGTGGGGTCACCGGCCCCTGGTGACCGGGTCACGTGGGGTCACCGGCCCCAGGTGACCGGGTCACGTGGGGTCACCGGCCCCAGGTGACAGGGTCACGTGGGGTCACAGGCCCCAGGTCAGCGGGTCACGTGGGGACACCGGCCCCAGGTGACCGGGTCACGTGCGGACCCCGGCCCCAGGTGACCGGGTCACGTGGGATCACCGGCCCCAGGTGACCTGGTCACGTGGGGTCACCGGCCCCAGGTGACCGGGTCACGTGGGGACACCGGCCCCAGGTGACCGGGTCACGTGGGGTCACCGGCCCCAGGTCAGCGGGTCACGTGGGGACCCCGGCCCCAGGTCAGCGGGTCACGTGGGGACACCGGCCCCAGGTGACCGGGTCACGTGGGGTCACCGGCCCCAGGTCAGCGGGTCACATGGGGTCACCGGCCCCAGGTGACCGGGTCACGTGGGGTCACCGGCCCCAGGTCAGCGGGTCACGTGGGGACACTTGCCCCAGGTGACCGGGTCACGTGGGGACACCGGCCCCAGTTGACCGGGTCACGTGGGGTCACCGGCCCCAGGTCAGCGGGTCACGTGGGGACACCGGCCCCAGGTGACCGGGTCACGTGGGGTCACCGACCCCAGGTCAGCGGGTCACGTGGGGTCACCGGCCCCAGGTCAGCGGGTCACGTGGGGACACCTGCCCCAGGTGACCGGGTCACGTGGGGTCACCGGACCCAGGTGACCGGGTCACGTGGGGACACCGGCCCCAGGTGACCGGGTCACGTGGGGTCACCGGCCTCAGGTGACCGGGTCACGTGGGGTCACCGGCCCCTGGTGACCGGGTCACGTGGGGTCACCGGCCCCAGGTGACCGGGTCACGTGGGGTCACCGGCCCCAGGTGACCGGGTCACGTGGGGTCACAGGCCCCAGGTCAGCGGGTCACGTGGGGACACCGGCCCCAGGTGACCGGGTCACGTGCGGACACCGGCCCCAGGTCAGCGGGTCACGTGGGGACACCGGCCCCAGGTAACCAAGGCAGGTCGGGACCCAGCCCGGGTCCCCGGGACGGGTTTTTACCCCAGCCGCAGATCACCGGGTCCTGTCGGGTCCCCGGCCCGGGTCCCCTGGACAGGTCGAAAACCCGGCCCCAGGTCACCCGGTCATCTCGCGCACCCGGCCTGGTTCCCAGGTTCCGATGACCACCCCGGCACCAGGACTCCGGGTCACGTGGGGACACCGGCCCCAGGTCACCGGGTCACGTGGGCTCACCGTCCCCAGGTCAGCGGGTCACGTGGGGACCCCGGACCCAGGTCAGCGGGTCACGTGGGGACACCGGCCCCAGGTGACCGGGTCACGTGGGGTCACCGGCCCCAGGTCAGCGGGTCACGTGGGGTCACCGGCCCCAGGTGACCAGGTCACGTGGGGTCACCAGCCCCAGGTCAGCGGGTCACGTGGGGACACCGGCCCCAGGTGACCGGGTCACGTGGGGTCACCGGCCCCAGATGACCAGGTCACGTGGGGTCACCGGCCCCAGGTGACCGGGTCACGTGGGGTCACCGGCCCCAGGTGACCGGGTCACGTGGGGTCACCGGCCCCAGGTCAGCGGGTCATGTCGGGACCCAGCCCGGGTCCCCGGGACGGGTTTTTACCCCAGCCGCAGATCACCGGGTCCTGTCGGGTACCCGGGTCGGGTCCCCTGGACAGGTCGGCACCCCGGCCCCGGGTCACGGGGTCATGTCGGGTCGCTGTCCCGGGTACCAGTGTCAGGTGACCACCCCGGCCCCGGGAGACGGAGTCATACCGGGTCCCCGGCCCGGGTCCCCGGGTTGCATCGGGACAAAAGCACCGGATCACTGGATAACGTGGGGGCCCGGGCCCGGGTCCCCGGGTTGCATCGGGACACCAGCGAAGGACCACCGGGTCCTGTCGGGTCCCCGGCCCGGGTCCCCTGGACAGGTCGTTAACCCGGCCCCAGGTCACCGGGTCATGTCGCGCACCCGGAATGGTTCCCAGGTTCCGGTGACCACCCCGGCACCAGGTCAGGGGGTCACGTGGGGACACCGGCCCCAGGTGACCGGGTCACGTGGGGACACCGGCCCCAGGTGACCAGGTCACGTGGGGTCACCGGCCCCAGGTCAGAGGGTCACGTGGGGACACCGGCCCCAGGTGACCGGGTCACGTGGGGACACCGGCCCCAGGTCAGAGGGTCACGTGGGGTCACCGGCCCCAGGTGACCGGGTCACGTGGGGTCACCGACACCAGGTCAGCGGGTCACGTGGGGACACCGGCCCCAGGTGACCGGGTCACGTGGGGACACCAGCCCCAGGTCAGAGGGTCACGTGGGGACACCGGCCCCAGGTGACCGGGTCACGTGGGGTCACCTGCACCAGGTCAGCGGGTCACGTGGGGACACCGGCCCCAGGTGACCAGGTCACGTGGGGTCACCGGCCCCAGGTCAGAGGGTCACGTGGGGACACCGGCCCCAGGTGACCGGGTCACGTGGGGACACCGGCCCCAGGTCAGAGGGTCACGTGGGGTCACCGACCCCAGGTGACCGGGTCACGTGGGGTCACCGGCCCCAGGTCAGAGGGTCACGTGGGGACACCGGCCCCAGGTGACCGGGTAACGTGGGGACACCAGCCCCAGGTCAGAGGGTCACGTGGGGACCCCGGACCCAGGTCACCTGGTCATGTGTGGTACCCAGCCTGGTTCCCAGGTTCCGATGACCACCCCGGCACCAGGACCCCGGGTCCCGTGGGGACCCCGGCCCCAGGTGACCGGGTCACGTGGGGTCACCGGCCCCAGGTCAGCGGGTCACGTGGGGTCACCGGCCCCAGGTCAGCGGGTCACGTGGGGACACCGGCCCCAGGTCAGCGGGTCACGTGGGGACACCGGCCCCAGGTAACCAAGGCAGGTCGGGACCCAGCCCGGGTCCCCGGGACGGGTTTTTACCCCAGCCGCAGATCACCGTGTCCTGTCGGGTCCCCGGCCCGGGTCCCCTGGACAGGTCGATAACCCGGCCCCAGGTCACCCGGTCATCTCGCGCACCCGGCCTGGTTCCCAGGTTCCGATGACCACCCCGGCCGCAGGACTCCGGGTCACGTGGGGACACCGGCCCCAGGTCAGAGGGTCACGTGGGGACCCCGGACCCAGGTCACCTGGTCATGTGTGGTACCCAGCCTGGTTCCCAGGTTCCGATGACCACCCCGGCACCAGGACTCCGGGTCACGTGGGGACACCGGCCCCAGGTCAGAGGGTCACGTGGGGTCACCGGCCCCAGGTCAGCGGGTCACGTGGGGACCCCGGCCCCAGGTCACCGGATCACGTGGGGTCACCTGCCCCAGGTGACCGGGTCACGTGGGGACACCGGCCCCAGGTCACCGGGTCACGTGGGGTCACCGTCCCCAGGTCAGCGGGTCACGTGGGGACACCGGCCCCAGGTGACCGGGTCACGTGGGGTCACCGTCCCCAGGTGACCGGGTCACGTGGGGACACCGGCCCCAGGTGACCGGGTCACGTGGGGTCACCGGCCCCAGGTGACCGGGTCACGCTGGGTCACCGGCCCCAGGTGACCGGGTCACGTGGGGTCATCGGCCCCAGGTGACCGGGTCACGTGGGGTCACCGGCCCTAGGTGACCGGGTCACGTGGGGTCACCGGCACCAGGTCAGCGGGTCACGTGGGGACACCGGCCCCAGGTGACCGGGTCACGTGGGGACACCGGCCCCAGGTGACTAGGTCACGTGGGGTCACCGGCCCCAGGTGACCAGGTCACGTGGGGTCACCGGCCCCAGGTCAGCGGGTCACGTGGGGACACCGGCCCCAGGTGACTAGGTCACGTGGGGTCACCGGCCCCAGTTGACCTTGTCACGTGGGGTCATCGGCCCCAGGTGACCGGGTCACGTGGGGTCACCGGCCCCAGTTGACCGGGTCACGTGGGGTCACCGGCCCCAGGTCAGCGGGTCACGTGGGGACACCGGCCCCAGGTGACCGGGTCACGTGGGGTCACCGGCCCCAGGTCAGCGGGTCACGTGGGGTCACCGGCCCCAGGTCAGCGGGTCACGTGGGGACACCGGCCCCAGGTGACCGGGTCACGTGGGGTCACCGGACCCAGGTGACCGGGTCACGTGGGGACACCGGCCCCAGGTGACCGGGTCACGTGGGGTCACCGGCCTCAGGTGATCGGGTCACGTGGGGTCACCGGCCCCTGGTGACCGGGTCATGTGGGGTCACCGGCCCCAGGTGACCGGGTCACGTGGGGTCACCGGCCCCAGGTGACCGGGTCACGTGGGGTCACAGGCCCCAGGTCAGCAGGTCACGTGGGGACACCGGCCCCAGGTGACCGGGTCACGTGCGGACCCCGGCCCCAGGTGACCGGGTCACGTGGGGTCACCGACCCCAGGTCAGCGGGTCACGTGGGGTCACCGGCCCCAGGTGACCGGGTCACGTGGGGACACCGGCCCCAGGTGACCGGGTCACGTGGGGTCACCGGCCCCAGGTCAGCGGGTCACGTGGGGACCCCGGCCCCAGGTCAGCGGGTCACGTGGGGACACCGGCCCCAGGTGACCGGGTCACGTGGGGACACCGGCCCCAGGTCAGAGGGTCACGTGGGGACCCCGGACCCAGGTCACCTGGTCATGTGTGGTACCCAGCCTGGTTCCCAGGTTCCGATGACCTCCCCGGCACCAGGACCCCGGGTCCCGTGGGGACCCCGGCCCCAGGTGACCGGGTCACGTGGGGTCACCGGCCCCAGGTCAGCGGGTCACGTGGGGTCACCGGCCCCAGGTGACCGGGTCACGTGGGGACACCGGCCCCAGGTCAGCGGGTCACGTGGGGACACCGGCCCCAGGTCAGCGGGTCACGTGGGGACACCGGCCCCAGGTAACCAAGGCAGGTCGGGACCCAGCCCGGGTCCCCGGGACGGGTTTTTACCCCAGCCGCAGATCACCGGGTCCTGTCGGGTCCCCAGCCCGGGTCCCCTGGACAGGTCGATAACCCGGCCCCAGGTCACCCGGTCATCTCGCGCACCCGGCCTGGTTCCCAGGTTCCGATGACCACCCCGGCACCAGGACTCCGGGTCACGTGGGGACACCGGCCCCAGGTCACCGGGTCACGTGGGGTCACCGTCCCCAGGTCAGCGGGTCACGTGGGGACCCCGGACCCAGGTCACCTGGTCATGTGTGGTACCCAGCCTGGTTCCCAGGTTCCGATGACCACCCCGGCACCAGGACCCCGGGTCCCGTGGGGACCCCGGCCCCAGGTGACCGGGTCACGTGGGGTCACCGGCCCCAGGTCACCGGGTCACGTGGGGTCACCGTCCCCAGGTCAGCGGGTCACGTGGGGACACCGGCCCCAGGTCAGAGGGTCACGTGGGGACACCGGCCCCAGGTCAGCGGGTCACGTGGGGACCCCAAACCCAGGTCAGCGGGTCACGTGGGGACACCGGCCCCAGGTGACCGGGTCACGTGGGGTCACCGGCCCCAGGTCAGCGGGTCACGTGGGGTCACCGGCCCCAGGTGACCGGGTCACGTGGGGTCACCAGCCCCAGGTCAGCGGGTCACGTGGGGACACCGGCCCCAGGTGACCGGGTCACGTGGGGTCACCGGCCCCAGGTGACCGGGTCACGTGGGGTCACCGGCCCCAGGTGACCGGGTCACGTGGGGTCACCGGCCCCAGGTCAGCGGGTCACGTGGGGTCACCGGCCCCAGGTCAGCGGGTCATGTCGGGACCCAGCCCGGGTCCCCGGGACGGGTTTTTACCCCAGCCGCAGATCACCGGGTCCTGTCGGGTACCCGGGTCGGGTCCTCTGGACAGGTCGGCACCCCGGCCCCGGGTCACGGGGTCATGTCGGGTCGCTGTCCCGGGTACCAGTGTCAGGTGACCACCCCGGCCCCGGGAGACGGAGTCATACCGGGTCCCCGGCCCGGGTCCCCGGGTTGCATCGAGACAAAAGCACCGGATCACTGGATCACGTGGGGGCCCGGGCCCGGGTCCCCGGGTTGCATCAGGACACCAGCGAAGGACCACCGGGTCCTGTCGGGTCCCCGGCCCGGGTCCCCTGGACAGGTCGTTAACCCGGCCCCAGGTCACCGGGACATGTCGCGCACCCGGCCTGGTTCCCAGGTTCCGGTGACCACCCCGGCACCAGGACCCCGGGTCACGTGGGGACACCGGCCCCAGGTGACCGGGTCACGTGGGGACACCGGCCCCAGGTGACCAGGTCACGTGGGGTCACCGGCCCCAGGTCAGAGGGTCACGTGGGGACACCGGCCCCAGGTGACCGGGTCACGTGGGGACACCGGCCCCAGGTCAGAGGGTCACGTGGGGTCACCGGCCCCAGGTGACCGGGTCACGTGGGGTCACCGGCACCAGGTCAGCGGGTCACGTGGGGACACCGGCCCCAGGTGACCGGGTCACGTGGGGACACCAGCCCCAGGTCAGAGGGTCACGTGGGGACACCGGCCCCAGGTCACCGGGTCACGTGGGGTCACCGGCACCAGGTCAGCGGGTCACGTGGGGACACCGGCCCCAGGTGACCAGGTCACGTGGGGTCACCGGCCCCAGGTCAGAGGGTCACGTGGGGACACCGGCCCCAGGTGACCGGGTCACGTGGGGACACCGGCCCCAGGTCAGAGGGTCACGTGGGGTCACCGGCCCCAGGTGACCGGGTCACGTGGGGTCACCGGCCCCAGGTCAGAGGGTCACGTGGGGACACCGGCCCCAGGTGACCGGGTCACGTGGGGACACCAGCCCCAGGTCAGAGGGTCACGTGGGGACCCCGGACCCAGGTCACGTGGTCATGTGTGGTACCCAGCCTGGTTCCCAGGTTCCGATGACCACCCCGGCACCAGGACCCCGGGTCCCGTGGGGACCCCGGCCCCAGGTGACCGGGTCACGTGGGGTCACCGTCCCCAGGTCAGCGGGTCACGTGGGGACACCGGCCCCAGGTCAGCGGGTCACGTGGGGACACCGGCCCCAGGTAACCAAGGCAGGTCGGGACCCAGCCCGGGTCCCCGGGACGGGTTTTTACCCCAGCCGCAGATCACCGGGTCCTGTCGGGTCCCCGGCCCGGGTCCCCTGGACAGGTCGATAACCCGGCCCCAAGTCACCCGGTCATCTCGCGCACCCGGCCTGGTTCCCAGGTTCCGATGACCACCCCGGCACCAGGACTCCGGGTCACGTGGGGACACCGGCCCCAGGTCAGAGGGTCACGTGGGGTCACCGGCCCCAGGTCAGCGGGTCACGTGGGGACACCGGCCCCAGGTCACCGGATCACGTGGGGTCACCGGCCCCAGGTGACCGGGTCACGTGGGGACACCGGCCCCATGTCAGAGGGTCACGTGGGGTCACCGGCCCCAGGTGACCGGGTCACGCGGGGTCACCGGCCCCAGGTGACCGGGTCACGTGGGGTCATCGGCCCCAGGTGACCGGGTCACGTGTGGTCACCGGCCCAAGGTGACCGGGTCACGTGGGGTCACCGGCACCAGGTCAGCGGGTCACGTGGGGACACCGGCCCCAGGTGACCGGGTCACGTGGGGACACCGGCCCCAGGTGACCGGGTCACGTGGGGTCACCGGCCCCAGGTGACCGGGTCACGTGGGGACACCGGCCCCAGGTGACCGGGTCACGTCGGGTCACCGGCCCCATGTCAGTGGGTCACGTGGGGTCACCGGCCCCAGGTGACCGGGTCACGTGGGGTCACCGGCCCCAGGTCAGCGGGTCACGTGGGGACACCGGCCCCAGGTGACCGGGTCACGTGGGGACCCCGGCACCAGGTCAGCGGGTCACGTGGGGTCACCGGCCCCAGGTCAGCGGGTCACGTGGGGTCACCGGCCCCAGGTGACCGGGTCACGTGGGGACACCGGCCCCAGGTGACCGGGTCACGTGGGGTCACCGGCCCCAGGTCAGCGGGTCACGTGGGGACCCCGGCCCCAGGTCAGCGGGTCACGTGGGGACACCGACCCCAGGTGACCGGGTCACGTGGGGACACCGGCCCCAGGTCAGAGGGTCACGTGGGGACCCCGGACCCAGGTCACCTCGTCATGTGTGGTACCCAGCCTGGTTCCCAGGTTCCGATGACCTCCCCGGCACCAGGACCCCGGGTCCCGTGAGGACCCCGGCCCCAGGTGACCGGGTCACGTGGGGTCACCGGCCCCAGGTCAGCGGGTCACGTGGGGTCACCGGCCCCAGGTCAGCGGGTCACGTGGGGACACCGGCCCCAGGTCAGCGGGTCACGTGGGGACACCGGCCCCAGGTAACCAAGGCAGGTCGGGACCCAGCCCGGGTCCCCGGGACGGGTTTTTACCCCAGCCGCAGATCACCGGGTCCTGTCGGGTCCCCGGCCCGGGTCCCCTGGACAGGTCGATAACCCGGCCCCAGGTCACCCGGTCATCTCGCGCACCCGGCCTGATTCCCAGGTTCCGATGACCACCCCGGCACCAGGACCCCGGGTCCCGTGGGGACCCCGGCCCCAGGTGACCGGGTCACGTCGGGACACCGGCCCCAGGTCAGCGGGTCACGTGGGGTCACCGGCCCCAGGTCAGCGGGTCACGTGGGGACACCGGCCCCAGGTGACCGGGTCACGTGGGGTCACCGGACCCAGGTGACCGGGTCACGTGGGGACACCGGCCCCAGGTGACCGGGTCACGTGGGGTCACCGGCCTCAGGTGACCGGGTCACGTGGGGTCACCGGCCCCTGGTGACCGGGTCACGTGGGGTCACCGGCACCAGGTCAGCGGGTCACGTGGGGTCACCGGCCCCAGGTGACCGGGTCACGTGGGGACACCGGCCCCAGGTCAGAGGGTCACGTGGGGTCACCGGCCCCAGGTGACCGGGTCACGTGGGGTCACCGGCCCCAGGTCAGCGGGTCACGTGGGGACACCGGCCCCAGGTGACCGGGTCACGTGGGGACACCAGCCCCAGGTCAGAGGGTCACGTGGGGACACCGGCCCCAGGTCACCGGGTCACGTGGGGTCACCGGCACCAGGTCAGCGGGTCACGTGGGGACACCGGCCCCAGGTGACCAGGTCACGTGGGGTCACCGGCCCCAGGTCAGAGGGTCACGTGGGGACACCGGCCCCAGGTGACCGGGTCACGTGGGGACACCGGCCCCAGGTCAGAGGGTCACGTGGGGTCACCGGCCCCAGGTGACCGGGTCACGTGGGGTCACCGGCCCCAGGTCAGAGGGTCACGTGGGGACACCGGCCCCAGGTGACCGGGTCACGTGGGGACACCAGCCCCAGGTCAGAGGGTCACGTGGGGACCCCGGACCCAGGTCACGTGGTCATGTGTGGTACCCAGCCTGGTTCCCAGGTTCCGATGACCACCCCGGCACCAGGACCCCGGGTCCCGTGGGGACCCCGGCCCCAGGTGACCGGGTCACGTGGGGTCACCGTCCCCAGGTCAGCGGGTCACGTGGGGACACCGGCCCCAGGTCAGCGGGTCACGTGGGGACACCGGCCCCAGGTAACCAAGGCAGGTCGGGACCCAGCCCGGGTCCCCGGGACGGGTTTTTACCCCAGCCGCAGATCACCGGGTCCTGTCGGGTCCCCGGCCCGGGTCCCCTGGACAGGTCGATAACCCGGCCCCAAGTCACCCGGTCATCTCGCGCACCCGGCCTGGTTCCCAGGTTCCGATGACCACCCCGGCACCAGGACTCCGGGTCACGTGGGGACACCGGCCCCAGGTCAGAGGGTCACGTGGGGTCACCGGCCCCAGGTCAGCGGGTCACGTGGGGACACCGGCCCCAGGTCACCGGATCACGTGGGGTCACCGGCCCCAGGTGACCGGGTCACGTGGGGACACCGGCCCCATGTCAGAGGGTCACGTGGGGTCACCGGCCCCAGGTGACCGGGTCACGCGGGGTCACCGGCCCCAGGTGACCGGGTCACGTGGGGTCATCGGCCCCAGGTGACCGGGTCACGTGTGGTCACCGGCCCAAGTTGACCGGGTCACGTGGGGTCACCGGCACCAGGTCAGCGGGTCACGTGGGGACACCGGCCCCAGGTGACCGGGTCACGTGGGGACACCGGCCCCAGGTGACCGGGTCACGTGGGGTCACCGGCCCCAGGTGACCGGGTCACGTGGGGACACCGGCCCCAGGTGACCGGGTCACGTGGGGTCACCGGCCCCATGTCAGCGGGTCACGTGGGGTCACCGGCCCCAGGTGACCGGGTCACGTGGGGTCACCGGCCCCAGGTCAGCGGGTCACGTGGGGACACCGGCCCCAGGTGACCGGGTCACGTGGGGACCCCGGTACCAGGTCAGCGGGTCACGTGGGGTCACCGGCCCCAGGTGACCGGGTCACGTGGGGACACCGGCCCCAGGTGACCGGGTCACGTGGGGTCACCGGCCCCAGGTCAGCGGGTCACGTGGGGACCCCGGCCCCAGGTCAGCGGGTCACGTGGGGACACCGACCCCAGGTGACCGGGTCACGTGGGGACACCGGCCCCAGGTCAGAGGGTCACGTGGGGACCCCGGACCCAGGTCACCTGGTCATGTGTGGTACCCAGCCTGGTTCCCAGGTTCCGATGACCTCCCCGGCACCAGGACCCCGGGTCCCGTGAGGACCCCGGCCCCAGGTGACCGGGTCACGTGGGGTCACCGGCCCCAGGTCAGCGGGTCACGTGGGGTCACCGGCCCCAGGTCAGCGGGTCACGTGGGGACACCGGCCCCAGGTCAGCGGGTCACGTGGGGACACCGGCCCCAGGTAACCAAGGCAGGTCGGGACCCAGCCCGGGTCCCCGGGACGGGTTTTTACCCCAGCCGCAGATCACCGGGTCCTGTCGGGTCCCCGGCCCGGGTCCCCTGGACAGGTCGATAACCCGGCCCCAGGTCACCCGGTCATCTCGCGCACCCGGCCTGGTTCCCAGGTTCCGATGACCACCCCGGCACCAGGACCCCGGGTCCCGTGGGGACCCCGGCCCCAGGTGACCGGGTCACGTCGGGACACCGGCCCCAGGTCAGCGGGTCACGTGGGGTCACCGGCCCCAGGTCAGCGGGTCACGTGGGGACACCGGCCCCAGGTGACCGGGTCACGTGGGGTCACCGGACCCAGGTGACCGGGTCACGTGGGGACACCGGCCCCAGGTGACCGGGTCACGTGGGGTCACCGGCCTCAGGTGACCGGGTCACGTGGGGTCACCGGCCCCAGGTCAGCGGGTCACGTGGGGTCACCGGCACCAGGTCAGCGGGTCACGTGGGGTCACCGGCCCCAGGTGACCGGGTCACGTGGGGACACCAGCCCCAGGTCAGAGGGTCACGTGGGGACCCCGGACCCAGGTCACCTGGTCATGTGTGGTACCCAGCCTGGTTCCCAGGTTCCGATGACCACCCCGGCACCAGGACCCCGGGTCCCATGGGGACCCCGGCCCCAGGTGACCGGGTCACATGGGGTCACCGGCCCCAGGTCAGCGGGTCACGTGGGGTCACCGTCCCCAGGTCATCGGGTCACGTGGGGACACCGGCCCCAGGTCAGCGGGTCACGTGGGGACACCGGCCCCAGGTAACCAAGGCAGGTCGGGACCCAGCCCGGGTCCCCGGGACGGGTTTTTACCCCAGCCGCAGATCACCGGGTCCTGTCGGGTCCCCGGCCCGGGTCCCCTGGACAGGTCGATAACCCGGCCCCAGGTCACCCGGTCATCTCGCGCACCCGGCCTGGTTCCCAGGTTCCGATGACCACTCCGGCCACAGGACTCCGGGTCACGTGGGGACACTGGCCCCAGGTCAGAGGGTCACGTGGGGTCACCGGCCCCAGGTCAGCGGGTCACGTGGGGACCCCGGCCCCAGGTCACCGGATCACGTGGGGTCACCGGCCCCAGGTGACCGGGTCACGTGGGGACACCGGCCCCAGGTCACCGGGTCACGTGGGGTCACCGTCCCCAGGTGACCGGGTCACGTGGGGACACCGGCCCCAGGTGACCAGGTCACGTGGGGTCACCGTCCCCAGGTGACCGGGTCACGTGGGGACACCGGCCCCAGGTGACCGGGTCACGTGGGGTCACCGGCCCCAGGTGACCGGGTCACGCGGGGTCACCGGCCCCAGGTCAGCGGGTCACGTGGGGACACCGGCCCCAGGTGACCGGGTCACGTGGGGACACCGGACCCAGGTGACTAGGTCACGTGGGGTCACCGGCCCCAGGTGACCGGGTCACGTGGGGATACCGGCCCCAGGTGACCGGGTCACGTGGGGACACCGGCCCCAGGTCACCGGGTCACGTGGGGTCACCGGCCCCAGGTGACCGGGTCACGTGGGGTCACCGGCCCCAGGTCAGCGGGTCACGTGGGGACACCGGCCCCAGGTGACCGGGTCACGTGGGGACACCGGCCCCAGGTCAGCGGGTCACGTGGGGTCACCGGCCCCAGGTGACCGGGTCACGTGGGGTCACCGGCCCCAGGTCAGCGGGTCACGTGGGGTCACCGGCCCCAGGTCAGCGGGTCACGTGGGGACACCGGCCCCAGGTGACCGGGTCACGTGGGGTCACCGGACCCAGGTGACTGGGTCACGTGGGGACACCGGCCCCAGGTGACCGGGTCACGTGGGGACACCGGCCCCAGGTGACCGGGTCACGTGGGGTCACCGGCCCCAGGTCAGCGGGTCACGTGGGGTCACCGGCCCCAGGTGACCGGGTCACGTGGGGTCACCGGCCCCAGGTCAGCGGGTCACGTGGGGACCCCGGCCCCAGGTGACCGGGTCACGTGGGGACCCCGGCCCCAGGTGACCGGGTCACGTGGGGTCACCGGCCCCAGGTCAGCGGGTCACGTGGGGTCACCGGCCCCAGGTGACCGGGTCACGTGGGGACACCGGCCCCAGGTCAGAGGGTCACGTGGGGACCCCGGACCCAGGTCACCTGGTCATGTGTGGTACCCAGCCTGGTTCCCAGGTTCCGATGACCACCCCGGCACCAGGACCCCGGGTCCCGTGGGGACCCCGGCCCCAGGTGACCGGGTCACGTGGGGTCACCGGCCCCAGGTCAGCGGGTCACGTGGTGTCACCGGCCCCAGGTCAGCGGGTCACGTGGGGACACCGGCCCCAGGTGACCGGGTCACGTGGGGACACCGGCCCCAGGTCAGCGGGTCACGTGGGGACACCGGCCCCAGGTAACCAAGGCAGGTCGGGACCCAGCCCGGGTCCCCGGGACGGGTTTTTACCCCAGCCGCAGATCACCGGGTCCTGTCGGGTCCCCGGCCCGGGTCCCCTGGACAGGTCGATAACCCGGCCCCAGGTCACCCGGTCATCTCGCGCACCCGACCTGGTTCCCATTTTCCGATGACCACCCCGGCCGCAGGACTCCGGGTCACGTGGGGACACCGGCCCCAGGTCAGAGGGTCACGTGGGGACCCCGGACCCAGGTCACCTGGTCATGTGTGGTACCCAGCCTGGTTCCCAGGTTCCGATGACCTCCCCGGCACCAGGACCCCGGGTCCCGTGGGGACCCCGGCCCCAGGTGACCGGGTCACGTGGGGTCACCGGCCCCAGGTCAGCGGGTCACGTGGGGTCACCGGCCCCAGGTGACCGGGTCACGTGGGGACACCGGCCCCAGGTCAGCGGGTCACGTGGGGACACCGGCCCCAGGTCAGCGGGTCACGTGGGGACACCGGCCCCAGGTAACCAAGGCAGGTCGGGACCCAGCCCGGGTCCCCGGGACGGGTTTTTAC
Source organism: Somateria mollissima (assembly GCA_951411735.1). Lineage (NCBI taxonomy): Eukaryota > Metazoa > Chordata > Aves > Anseriformes > Anatidae > Somateria > Somateria mollissima. The sequence continues at coordinate 1,147,634 of CATOCB010000075.1, forward strand.
CCCAGCCGCAGATCACCGGGTCCTGTCGGGTCCCCGGCCCGGGTCCCCTGGACAGGTCGATAACCCGGCCCCAAGTCACCCGGTCATCTCGCGCACCCGGCCTGGTTCCCAGGTTCCGATGACCACCCCGGCACCAGGACTCCGGGTCACGTGGGGACACCGGCCCCAGGTCACCGGGTCACGTGGGGTCACCGTCCCCAGGTCAGCGGGTCACGTGGGGACCCCGGACCCAGGTCACCTGGTCATGTGTGGTACCCAGCCTGGTTCCCAGGTTCCGATGACCACCCCGGCACCAGGACCCCGGGTCCCGTGGGGACCCCGGCCCCAGGTGACCGGGTCACGTGGGGTCACCGGACCCAGGTGACCGGGTCACGTGGGGCCACCGGCCCCAGGTCAGCGGGTCACGTGGGGACACCGGCCGCAGGTGACCGGGTCACGTGGGGACACCGGCCCCAGGTCAGCGGGTCACATGGGGACCCCGGACCCAGGTCAGCGGGTCACGTGGGGACACCGGCCCCAGGTGACCGGGTCACGTGGGGTCACCGGCCCCAGGTCAGCGGGTCACGTGGGGTCACCGGCCCCAGGTGACCGGGTCACGTGGGGTCACCAGCCCCAGGTCAGCGGGTCACGTGGGGACACCGGCCCCAGGTGACCGGGTCACGTGGGGTCACCGGCCCCAGGTGACCAGGTCACGTGGGGTCACCGGCCCCAGGTGACCGGGTCACGTGGGGTCACCGGCCCCAGGTCAGCGGGTCACGTGGGGTCACCGGCCCCAGGTCAGCGGGTCATGTCGGGACCCAGCCCGGGTCCCCGGGACGGGTTTTTACCCCAGCCGCAGATCACCGGGTCCTGTCGGGTACCCGGGTCGGGTCCCCTGGACAGCTCGGCACCCCGGCCCCGGGTCACGGGGTCATGTCGGGTCGCTGTCCCGGGTACCAGTGTCAGGTGACCACCCCGGCCCCGGGAGACGGAGTCATACCGGGTCCCCGGCCCGGGTCCCCGGGTTGCATCGGGACAAAAGCACCGGATCACTGGATCACGTGGGGGCCCGGGCCCGGGTCCCCGGGTTGCATCGGGACACCAGCGAAGGACCACCGGGTCCTGTCGGGTCCCCGGCCCGGGTCCCCTGGACAGGTCGTTAACCCGGCCCCAGGTCACCGGGTCATGTCGCGCACCCGGCCTGGTTCCCAGGTTCCGGTGACCACCCCGGCACCAGGTCAGCGGGTCACGTGGGGACACCGGCCCCAGGTGACCAGGTCACGTGGGGTCACCGGCCCCAGGTCAGAGGGTCACGTGGGGACACCGGCCCCAGGTGACCGGGTCACGTGGGGACACCGGCCCCAGGTCAGAGGGTCACGTGGGGACCCCGGACCCAGGTCACCTGGTCATGTGTGGTACCCAGCCTGGTTCCCAGGTTCCGATGACCACCCCGGCACCAGGACCCCGGGTCCCGTGGGGACCCCGGCCCCAGGTGACCGGGTCACGTGGGGTCACCGGCCCCAGGTCAGCGGGTCACGTGGTGTCACCGGCCCCAGGTCAGCGGGTCACGTGGGGACACCGGCCCCAGGTGACCGGGTCACGTGGGGACACCGGCCCCAGGTCAGCGGGTCACGTGGGGACACCGGCCCCAGGTAACCAAGGCAGGTCGGGACCCAGCCCGGGTCCCCGGGACGGGTTTTTACCCCAGCCGCAGATCACCGGGTCCTGTCGGGTCCCCGGCCCGGGTCCCCTGGACAGGTCGATAACCCGGCCCCAGGTCACCCGGTCATCTCGCGCACCCGGCCTGGTTCCCATTTTCCGATGACCACCCCGGCCGCAGGACTCCGGGTCACGTGGGGACACCGGCCCCAGGTCAGAGGGTCACGTGGGGACCCCGGACCCAGGTCACCTGGTCATGTGTGGTACCCAGCCTGGTTCCCAGGTTCCGATGACCACCCCGGCACCAGGACCCCGGGTCCCGTGGGGACCCCGGCCCCAGGTGACCGGGTCACGTGAGGTCACCGGCCCCAGGTCAGCGGGTCACGGGGGGTCACCGGCCCCAGGTCAGCGGGTCACGTGGGGACACCGGCCCCAGGTGACCGGGTCACGTGGGGACACCGGCCCCAGGTAACCGGGTCACGTGGGGACACCGGCCCCAAGTCAGCGGGTCACGTGGGGACACCGGCCCCAGGTAACCAAGGCAGGTCGGGACCCAGCCCGGGTCCCCGGGACGGGTTTTTACTCCAGCCGCAGATCACCGGGTCCTGTCGGGTCCCCGGCCCGGGTCCCCTGGACAGGTCGATAACCCGGCCCCAGGTCACCCGGTCATCTCGCGCACCCGGCCTGGTTCCCAGGTTCCGATGACCACCCCGGCACCAGGACTCCGGGTCACGTGGGGACACCGGCCCCAGGTCACCGGGTCACGTGGGGTCACCGTCCCCAGGTCAGCGGGTCACGTGGGGACCCCGGACCCAGGTCACCTGGTCATGTGTGGTACCCAGCCTGGTTCCCAGGTTCCGATGACCACCCCGGCACCAGGACCCCGGGTCCCGTGGGGACCCCGGCCCCAGGTGACCGGGTCACGTGGGGTCACCGGCCCCAGGTCAGCGTGTCACGTGGGGTCACTGGCCCCAGGTCAGCGGGTCACGTGGGGACACCGGCCCCAGGTGACCGGGTCACGTGGGGACACCGGCCCCAGGTCAGCGGGTCACGTGGGGACCCCGGCACCAGGTCAGCGGGTCACGTGGGGACACCGGCCCCAGGTGACCGGGTCACGTGGGGTCACCGGCCCCAGGTCAGCCGGTCACGTGGGGTCACCGGCCCCAGGTGACCGGGTCACGTGGGGTCACCGGCCCCAGGTCAGCGGGTCACGTGGGGACACCGGCCCCAGGTGACCGGGTCACGTGGGGTCACCGGCCCCAGGTGACCAGGTCACGTGGGGTCACCGGCCCCAGGTGACCGGGTCACGTGGGGTCACCGGCCCCAGGTCAGCGGGTCACGTGGGGTCATCAGCCCCAGGTCAGCGGGTCATGTCGGGACCCAGCCCGGGTCCCCGGGACGGGTTTTTACCCCAGCCGCAGATCACCGGGTCCTGTCGGGTACCCGGGTCGGGTCCCCTGGACAGCTCGGCACCCCGGCCCCGGGTCACGGGGTCATGTCGGGTCGCTGTCCCGGGTACCAGTGTCAGGTGACCACCCCGGCCCCGGGAGACGGAGTCATACCGGGTCCCCGGCCCGGGTCCCCGGGTTGCATCGGGACAAAAGCACCGGATCACTGGATCACGTGGGGGCCCGGGCCCGGGTCCCCGGGTTGCATCGGGACACCAGCGAAGGACCACCGGGTCCTGTCGGGTCCCCGGCCCGGGTCCCCTGGACAGGTCGTTAACCCGGCCCCAGGTCACCGGGTCATGTCGCGCACCCGGCCTGGTTCCCAGTTTCCGGTGACCACCCCGGCACCAGGACCCCGGGTCACGTGGGGACACCGGCCCCAGGTGACCAGGTCACGTGGGGTCACCGGCCCCAGGTCAGAGGGTCACGTGGGGACACCGGCCCCAGGTGACCGGGTCACGTGGGGACACCGGCCCCAGGTCAGAGGGTCACGTGGGGACCCCGGAACCAGGTCACCTGGTCATGTGTGGTACCCGGCCTGGTTCCCAGGTTCCGATGACCACCCCGGCACCAGGACCCCGGGTCCCGTGGGGACCCCGGCCCCAGGTGACCGGGTCACGTGGGGACACCGGCCCCAGGTGACTAGGTCACGTGGGGTCACCGGCCCCAGGTGACCGGGTCACGTGGGGACACCGGCCCCAGGTGACCGGGTCACGTGGGGTCACCGGCCCCAGGTCAGCGGGTCACGTGGGACACCGGCCCCAGGTGACCGGGTCACGTGGGGACACCGGCCCCAGGTCAGAGGGTCACGTGGGGACCCCGGACCCAGGTCACCTGGTCATGTGTGGTACCCAGCCTGGTTCCCAGGTTCCGATGACCTCCCCGGCACCAGGACCCCGGGTCCCGTGGGGACCCCGGCCCCAGGTGACCGGGTCACGTGGGGTCACCGGCCCCAGGTCAGCGGGTCACGTGGGGTCACCGGCCCCAGGTGACCGGGTCACGTGGGGGCACCGGCCCCAGGTCAGCGGGTCACGTGGGGACACCGGCCCCAGGTCAGCGGGTCACGTGGGGACACCGGCCCCAGGTAACCAAGGCAGGTCGGGACCCAGCCCGGGTCCCCGGGACGGGTTTTTACCCCAGCCGCAGATCACCGGGTCCTGTCGGGTCCCCGGCCCGGGTCCCCTGGACAGGTCGATAACCCGGCCCCAGGTCACCCGTTCATCTCGCGCACCCGGCCTGGTTCCCAGGTTCCGATGACCACCCCGGCACCAGGACTCCGGGTCACGTGGGGACACCGGCCCCAGGTCACCGGGTCACGTGGGGTCACCGTCCCCAGGTCAGCGGGTCACGTGGGGACCCCGCACCCAGGTCACCTGGTCATGTGTGGTACCCAGCCTGGTTCCCAGGTTCCGATGACCACCCCGGCACCAGGACCCCGGGTCCCGTGGGGACCCCGGCCCCAGGTGACTGGGTCACGTGGGGTCACCGGCCCCAGGTAAGCGGGTCACGTGGGGTCACCGTCCCCAGGTCAGCGGGTCACGTGGGGACACCGGCCCCAGGTGACCGGGTCACGTGGGGTCACCGGCCCCAGGTCAGCGGGTCACGTGGGGTCACCGGCCCCAGGTGACCGGGTCACATGGGGTCACCGGCCCCAGTTCAGCGGGTCACGTGGGGTCACCGGCCCCAGGTCAGCGGGTCATGTCGGGACCCAGCCCGGGTCCCCGGGACGGGTTTTTACCCCAGCCGCAGATCACCGGGTCCTGTCGGGTACCCGGGTCGGGTCCCCTGGACAGCTCGGCACCCCGGCCCCGGGTCACGGGGTCATGTCGGGTCGCTGTCCCGGGTACCAGTGTCAGGTGACCACCCCGGCCCCGGGAGACGGAGTCATACCGGGTCCCCGGCCCGGGTCCCCGGGTTGCATCGGGACAAAAGCACCGGATCACTGGATCACGTGGGGGCCCGGGCCCGGGTCCCCGGGTTGCATCGGGACACCAGCGAAGGACCACCGGGTCCTGTCGGGTCCCCGGCCCGGGTCCCCTGGACAGGTCGTTAACCCGGCCCCAGGTCACCGGGTCATGTCGCGCACCCGGCCTGGTTCCCAGGTTCCGGTGACCACCCCGGCACCAGGTCAGCGGGTCACGTGGGGACACCGGCCCCAGGTGACCGGGTCACGTGGGGACACCGGCCCCAGGTCAGAGGGTCACGTGGGGACACCGGCCCCAGGTCAGAGGGTCACGTGGGGACCCCGGACCCAGGTCACCTGGTCATGTGTGGTACCCAGCCTGGTTCCCAGGTTCCGATGACCACCCCGGCACCAGGACCCCGGGTCCCGTGGGGACCCCGGCCCCAGGTGACCGGGTCACGTGGGGTCACCGGCCCCAGGTCAGCGGGTCACGTGGTGTCACCGGCCCCAGGTCAGCGGGTCACGTGGGGACACCGGCCCCAGGTGACCGGGTCACGTGGGGACACCGGCCCCAGGTCAGCGGGTCACGCGGGGTCACCGGCCCCAGGTGACCGGGTCACGTGGGGACACCGGCCCCAGGTCAGCGGGTCACGTGGGGACACCGGCCCCAGGTCAGCGGGTCACTTGGGGACACCGGCCCCAGGTAACCAAGGCAGGTCGGGACCCAGCCCGGGTCCCCGGGACGGGTTTTTACCCCAGCCGCAGATCACCGGGTCCTGTCGGGTCCCCGGCCCGGGTCCCCTGGACAGGTCGATAACCCGGCCCCAGGTCACCCGGTCATCTCGCGCACCCGGCCTGGTTCCCAGGTTCCGATGACCACCCCGGCCGCAGGACTCCGGGTCACGTGGGGACACCGGCCCCAGGTCAGAGGGTCACGTGGGGACCCCGGACCCAGGTCACCTGGTCATGTGTGGTACCCAGCCTGGTTCCCAGGTTCCGATGACCACCCTGGCACCAGGACCCCGGGTCCCGTGGGGACCCCGGCCCCAGGTGACCGGGTCACGTGGGGTCACCGGCCCCAGGTCAGCGGGTCACGTGGTGTCACCGGCCCCAGGTCAGCGGGTCACGTTGGGACACCGGCCCCAGGTCAGAGGGTCACGTGGGGACACCGGCCCCAGGTAACCGGGTCACGTGGGGACACCGGCCCCAGGTCAGCGGGTCACGTGGGGACACCGGCCCCAGGTAACCAAGGCAGGTCGGGACCCAGCCCGGGTCCCCGGGACGGGTTTTTACCCCAGCCGCAGATCACCGGGTCCTGTCGGGTCCCCGGCCCGGGTCCCCTGGACAGGTCGATAACCCGGCCCCAGGTCACCCGGTCATCTCGCGCACCCGGCCTGGTTCCCAGGTTCCGATGACCACCCCGGCACCAGGACTCCGGGTCACGTGGGGACACCGGCCCCAGGTCAGCGGGTCACGTGGGGACCCCGGACCCAGGTCACCTGGTCATGTGTGGTACCCAGCCTGGTTCCCAGGTTCCGATGACCACCCCGGCACCAGGACTCCGGGTCACGTGGGGTCACCGGCCCCAGGTCAGCGGGTCACGTGGGGTCACTGGCCCCAGGTCAGCGGGTCACGTGGGGACACCGGCCCCAGGTGACCGGGTCACGTGGGGACACCGGCCCCAGGTCAGCGGGTCACGTGGGGACCCCGGCACCAGGTCAGCGGGTCACGTGGGGACACCGGCCCCAGGTCAGCGGGTCACGTGGGGTCACCGGCCCCAGGTCAGCGGGTCACGTGGGGTCACCGGCCCCAGGTCAGCGGGTCACGTGGGGACACCGGCCCCAGGTGACCGGGTCACGTGGGGTCACTGGCCCCAGGTGACCAGGTCACGTGGGGTCACCGGCCCCAGGTGACCGGGTCACGTGGGGTCACCGGCCCCAGGTCAGCGGGTCACGTGGGGTCACCAGCCCCAGGTCAGCGGGTCATGTCGGGACCCAGCCCGGGTCCCCGGGACGGGTTTTTACCCCAGCCGCAGATCACCGGGTCCTGTAGGGTCCCCGGCCCGGGTCCCCTGGACAGGTCGGCACCCCGGCCCCGGGTCACGGGGTCATGTCGGGTCGCTGTCCCGGGTACCAGTGTCAGGTGACCACCCCGGCCCCGGGAGACGGAGTCATACCGGGTCCCCGGCCCGGGTCCCCGGGTTGCATCGCGACAAAAGCACCGGATCACTGGATCACGTGGGGGCCCGGGCCCGGGTCCCCGGGTTGCATCGGGACACCAGCGAAGGACCACCGGGTCCTGTCGGGTCCCCGGCCCGGGTCCCCTGGACAGGTCGTTAACCCGGCCCCAGGTCACCGGGTCATGTCGCGCACCCGGCCTGGTTCCCAGGTTCCGGTGACCACCCCGGCACCAGGACCCCGGGTCACGTGGGGACACCGGCCCCAGGTGACCAGGTCACGTGGGGTCACCGGCCCCAGGTCAGAGGGTCACGTGGGGACACCGGCCCCAGGTGACCGGGTCACGTGGGGACACCGGCCCCAGGTCAAAGGGTCACGTGGGGACCCCGGACCCAGGTCACCTGGTCATGTGTGGTACCCGGCCTGGTTCCCAGGTTCCGATGACCACCCCGGCACCTGGACCCCGGGTCCCGTGGGGACCCCGGCCCCAGGTGACCGGGTCACGTGGGGACACCGGCCCCAGTTGACTAGGTCACGTGGGGTCACCGGCCCCAGGTGACCGGGTCACGTGGGGACACCGGCCCCAGGTGACCGGGTCACGTGGGGTCACCGGCCCCAGGTCAGCGGGTCACGTGGGGACCCCGGCCCCAGGTCAGCGGGTCACGTGGGGACACCGGCCCCAGGTGACCGGGTCACGTGGGGACACCGGCCCCAGGTCAGAGGGTCACGTGGGGACCCCGGACCCAGGTCACCTGGTCATGTGTGGTACCCAGCCTGGTTCCCAGGTTCCGATGACCTCCCCGGCACCAGGACCCCGGGTCCCGTGGGGACCCCGGCCCCAGGTGACCGGGTCACGTGGGGTCACCGGCCCCAGGTCAGCGGGTCACGGGGGGTCACCGGCCCCAGGTGACCGGGTCACGTGGGGACACCGGCCCCAGGTCAGCGGGTCACGTGGGGACACCGGCCCCAGGTCAGCGGGTCACGTGGGGACACCGGCCCCAGGTAACCAAGGCAGGTCGGGACCCAGCCCGGGTCCCCGGGACGGGTTTTTACCCCAGCCGCAGATCACCGGGTCCTGTCGGGTCCCCGGCCCGGGTCCCCTGGACAGGTCGATAACCCGGCCCCAGGTCACCCGGTCATCTCGCGCACCCGGCCTGGTTCCCAGGTTCCGGTGACCACCCCGGCACCAGGTCAGCGGGTCACGTGGGGACACCGGCCCCAGGTGACCGGGTCACGTGGGGACACCGGCCCCAGGTGACCAGGTCACGTGGGGTCACCGGCCCCAGGTCAGAGGGTCACGTGGGGACACCGGCCCCAGGTGACCGGGTCACGTGGGGACACCGGCCCCAGGTCAGCGGGTCACGTGGGGACACCGGCCCCAGGTAACCAAGGCAGGTCGGGACCCAGCCCGGGTCCCCGGGACGGGTTTTTACCCCAGCCGCAGATCACCGGGTCCTGTCGGGTCCCCGGCCCGGGTCCCCTGGACAGGTCGATAACCCGGCCCCAGGTCACCCGGTCATCTCGCGCACCCGGCCTGGTTCCCAGGTTCCGATGACCACCCCGGCCGCAGGACTCCGGGTCACGTGGGGACACCGGCCCCAGGTCAGAGGGTCACGTGGGGACCCCGGACCCAGGTCACCTGGTCATGTGTGGTACCCAGCCTGGTTCCCAGGTTCCGATGACCACCCCGGCACCAGGACCCCGGGTCCCGTGGGGACCCCGGCCCCAGGTGACCGGGTCACGTGGGGTCACCGGCCCCAGGTCAGCGGGTCACGGGGGGTCACCGGCCCCAGGTCAGCGGGTCACGTGGGGACACCGGCCCCAGGTCAGAGGGTCACGTGGGGACACCGGCCCCAGGTCAGCGGGTCACGTGGGGACACCGGCCCCAGGTCAGCGGGTCACGTGGGGACACCGGCCCCAGGTAACCAAGGCAGGTCGGGACCCAGCCCGGGTCCCCGGGACGGGTTTTTACTCCAGCCGCAGATCACCGGGTCCTGTCGGGTCCCCGGCCCGGGTCCCCTGGACAGGTCGATAACCCGGCCCCAGGTCACCCGGTCATCTCGCGCACCCGGCCTGGTTCCCAGGTTCCGATGACCACCCCGGCACCAGGACTCCGGGTCACGTGGGGACACCGGCCCCAGGTCACCGGGTCACGTGGGGTCACCGTCCCCAGGTCAGCGGGTCACGTGGGGACCCCGGACCCAGGTCACCTGGTCATGTGTGGTACCCAGCCTGGTTCCCAGGTTCCGATGACCACCCCGGCACCAGGACCCCGGGTCCCGTGGGGACCCCGGCCCCAGGTGACCGGGTCACGTGGGGTCACCGGCCCCAGGTCAGCGGGTCACGTGGGGTCACTGGCCCCAGGTCAGCGGGTCACGTGGGGACACCGGCCCCAGGTGACCGGGTCACGTGGGGACACCGGCTCCAGGTCAGCGGGTCACGTGGGGACCCCGGACCCAGGTCAGCGGGTCACGTGGGGTCACCGGCCCCAGGTGACCGGGTCACGTGGGGTCACCGGCCCCAGGTCAGCGGGTCACGTGGGGTCACCGGCCCCAGGTCAGCGGGTCAAGTGGGGACCCCGGCACCAGGTCAGCGGGTCACGTGGGGACACCGGCCCCAGGTGACCGGGTCACGTGGGGTCACCGGCCCCAGGTCAGCGGGTCACGTGGGGACACCGGCCCCAGGTGACCGGGTCACGTGGGGTCACCGGCCCCAGGTCAGCGGGTCACGTGGGGTCACCGGCCCCAGGTCAGCGGGTCACGTGGGGACACCGGCCCCAGGTGACCGGGTCACGTGGGGTCACCGGACCCAGGTGACCGGGTCACGTGGGGACACCGGCCCCAGGTGACCGGGTCACGTGGGGTCACCGGCCTCAGGTGACCGGGTCACGTGGGGTCACCGGCCCCTGGTGACCGGGTCACGTGGGGTCACCGGCCCCAGGTGACCGGGTCACGTGGGGTCACCGGCCCCAGGTGACCGGGTCACGTGGGGTCACAGGCCCCAGGTCAGCGGGTCACGTGGGGACACCCGCCCCAGGTGACCGGGTCACGTGGGGTCACAGGCCCCAGGTAAGAGTGTCACGTGGGGACCCCGGACCCAGGTCACCTGGTCATGTGTGGTACCCAGCCTGGTTCCCAGGTTCCGATGACCACCCCGGCACCAGGACCCCGGGTCCCGTGGGGACCCCGGCCCCAGGTGACCGGGTCACGTGGGGTCACCGGCACCAGGTCAGCGGGTCACGTGGTGTAACCGGCCCCAGGTGACCGGGTCACGTGGGGACACCGGCCCCAGGTCAGCGGGTCACGTGGGGACACCGGCCCCAGGTAACCAAGGCAGGTCGGGACCCAGCCCGGGTCCCCGGGACGGGTTTTTACCCCAGCCGCAGATCACCGGGTCCTGTCGGGTCCCCGGCCCGGGTCCCCTGGACAGGTCGATAACCCGGCCCCAAGTCACCCGGTCATCTCGCGCACCCGGCCTGGTTCCCAGGTTCCGATGACCACCCCGGCACCAGGACTCCGGGTCACGTGGGGACACCGGCCCCAGGTCAGAGGGTCACGTGGGGTCACCGGCCCCAGGTCAGCGGGTCACGTGGGGACCCCGGCCCCAGGTCACCGGATCACGTGGGGTCACCGTCCCCAGGTGACCGGGTCACGTGGGGACACCGGCCCCAGGTGACCGGGTCACGTGGGGTCACCGTCCCCAGGTGACCGGGTCACGTGGGGACACCGGCCCCAGGTGACCGGGTCACGTGGGGTCACCGGCCCCAGGTGACCGGGTCACGCGGGGTCACCGGCCCCAGGTGACCGGGTCACGTGGGGTCACCGGCCCCAGGTGACCGGGTCACGTGGGGTCACCGGCCCCAGGTGACCGGGTCACGTGGGGTCACCGGCACCAGGTCAGCGGGTCACGTGGGGACACCGGCCCCAGGTGACCGGGTCACGTGGGGACACCGGCCCCAGGTGACTGGGTCACGTGGGGTCACCGGCCCCAGGTGACCGGGTCACGTGGGGACACCGGCCCCAGGTGACCGGGTCACGTGGGGTCACCGGCCCCAGGTCAGCGGTTCACGTGGGGTCACCGGCCCCAGGTGACCGGGTCACGTGGGGTCACCGGCCCCAGGTCAGCGGGTCACGTGGGGACACCGGCCCCAGGTGACCGGGTCACGTGGGGACACCGGCCCCAGGTGACCGGGTCACGTGGGGTCACCGGCCCCAGGTCAGCGGGTCACGTGGGGACACCGGCCCCAGGTGACCGGGTCACGTGGGGTCACCGGCCCCAGGTCAGCGGGTCACGTGGGGACACCGGCCCCAGGTGACCGGGTCACGTGGGGTCACCGGACCCAGGTGACCGGGTCACGTGGGGACACCGGCCCCAGGTGACCGGGTCACGTGGGGTCACCGGCCTCAGGTGACCGGGTCACGTGGGGTCACCGGCCCCTGGTGACCGGGTCACGTGGGGTCACCGGCCCCAGGTGACCGGGTCACGTGGGGTCACAGGCCCCAGGTCAGCGGGTCACGTGGGGACACCGGCCCCAGGTCAGCGGGTCACGTGGGGACACCGGCCCCAGGTGACCGGGTCACGTGTGGTCACCGGCCCCAGGTCAGCGGGTCACGTGGGGTCACCGGCCCCAGGTGACCGGGTCACGTGGGGACACCGGCCCCAGGTGACCGGGTCACGTGGGGTCACCGGCCCCAGGTCAGCGGGTCACGTGGGGACACCGGCCCCAGGTCAGCGGGTCACGTGGGGACACCGGCCCCAGGTGACCGGGTCACGTGGGGACACCGGCCCCAGGTCAGCGGGTCACGTGGGGACCCCGGCACCAGGTCAGCGGGTCACGTGGGGACACCGGCCCCAGGTGACCGGGTCACGTGGGGTCACCGGCCCCAGGTCAGCGGGTCACGTGGGGTCACCGGCCCCAGGTGACCGGGTCACGTGGGGTCACCGGCCCCAGGTCAGCGGGTCACGTGGGGACACCGGCCCCAGGTGACCGGGTCACGTGGGGTCACCGGCCCCAGGTGACCAGGTCACGTGGGGTCACCGGCCCCAGGTGACCGGGTCACGTGGGGTCACCGGCCCCAGGTCAGCGGGTCACGTGGGGTCACCAGCCCCAGGTCAGCGTGTCATGTCGGGACCCAGCCCGGGTCCCCGGGACGGGTTTTTACCCCAGCCGCAGATCACCGGGTCCTGTCGGGTCCCCGGCCCGGGTCCCCTGGACAGGTCGGCACCCCGGCCCCGGGTCACGGGGTCATGTCGGGTCGCTGTCCCGGGTACCAGTGTCAGGTGACCACCCCGGCCCCGGGAGACGGAGTCATACCGGGTCCCCGGCCCGGGTCCCCGGGTTGCATCGTGACAAAAGCACCGGATCACTGGATCACGTGGGGGCCCGGGCCCGGGTCCCCGGGTTGCATCGGGACACCAGCGAAGGACCACCGGGTCCTGTCGGGTCCCCGGCCCGGGTCCCCTGGACAGGTCGTTAACCCGGCCCCAGGTCACCGGGTCATGTCGCGCACCCGGCCTGGTTCCCACGTTCCGGTGACCACCCCGGCACCAGGACCCCGGGTCACGTGGGGACACCGGCCCCAGGTGACCAGGTCACGTGGGGTCACCGGCCCCAGGTCAGAGGCTCACGTGGGGACACCGGCCCCAGGTGACCGGGTCACGTGGGGACACCGGCCCCAGGTCAGAGGGTCACGTGGGGACCCCGGACCCAGGTCACCTGGTCATGTGTGGTACCCGGCCTGGTTCCCAGGTTCCGATGACCACCCCGGCACCTGGACCCCGGGTCCCGTGGGGACCCCGGCCCCAGGTGACCGGGTCACGTGGGGTCACCGGCCCCAGGTCAGCGGGTCACGTGGGGTCACCGGCCCCAGGTCAGCGGGTCACGTGGGGTCACCGGCCCCAGGTCAGCGGGTCACGTGGGGACACCGGCCCCAGGTCAGCGGGTCACGTGGGGACACCGGCCCCAGGTAACCAAGGCAGGTCGGGACCCAGCCCGGGTCCCCGGGACGGGTTTTTACCCCAGCCGCAGATCACCGGGTCCTGTCGGGTCCCCGGCCCGGGTCCCCTGGACAGGTCGATAACCCGGCCCCAGGTCACCCGGTCATCTCGCGCACCCGGCCTGGTTCCCAGGTTCCGATGACCACCCCGGCACCAGGACTCCGGGTCACGTGGGGACACCGGCCCCAGGTCACCGGGTCACGTGGGGTCACCGTCCCCAGGTCAGCGGGTCACGTGGGGACCCCGGACCCAGGTCACCTGGTCATGTGTGGTACCCAGCCTGGTTCCCAGGTTCCGATGACCACCCCGGCACCAGGACCCCGGGTCCCGTGGGGACCCCGGCCCCAGGTGACCGGGTCACGTGGGGTCACCGGCCCCAGGTGACCGGGTCACGTGGGGTCACCGTCCCCAGGTCAGCGGGTCACGTGGGGACACCGGCCCCAGGTGACCGGGTCACGTGGGGACACCGGCCCCAGGTCAGCGGGTCACGTGGGGACCCCGGCACCAGGTCAGCGGGTCACGTGGGGACACCGGCCCCAGGTGACCGGGTCACGTGGGGTCACCGGCCCCAGGTCAGCGGGTCACGTGGGGTCACCGGCCCCAGGTGACCGGGTCACGTGGGGTCACCAGCCCCAGGTCAGCGGGTCACGTGGGGACACCGGCCCCAGGTGACCGTGTCACGTGGGGTCACCGGCCCCAGGTGACCAGGTCACGTGGGGTCACCGGCCCCAGGTGACCGGGTCACGTGGGGTCACCGGCCCCAGGTCAGCGGGTCACGTGGGGTCACCGGCCCCAGGTCAGCGGGTCATGTCGGGACCCAGCCCGGGTCCCCGGGACGGGTTTTTACCCCAGCCGCAGATCACCGGGTCCTGTCGGGTCCCCGGCCCGGGTCCCCTGTACAGGTCGGCACCCCGGCCCCGGGTCACGGGGTCATGTCGGGTCGCTGTCCCGGGTACCAGTGTCAGGTGACCACCCCGGCCCCGGGAGACGGAGTCATACCGGGTCCCCGGCCCGGGTCCCCGGGTTGCATCGGGACAAAAGCACCGGATCACTGGATCACGTGGGGGCCCGGGCCCGGGTCCCCGGGTTGCATCGGGACACCAGCGAAGGACCACCGGGTCCTGTCGGGTCCCCGGCCCGGGTCCCCTGGACAGGTCGTTAACCCGGCCCCAGGTCACCGGGTCATGTCGCGCACCCGGCCTGGTTCCCAGGTTCCGGTGACCACCCCGGCACCAGGTCAGCGGGTCACGTGGGGACACCGGCCCCAGGTGACCGGGTCACGTGGGGACACCGGCCCCAGGTGTCCAGGTCACGTGGGGTCACCGGCCCCAGGTCAGAGGGTCACGTGGGGACACCGGCCCCAGGTGACCGGGTCACGTGGGGACACCAGCCCCAGGTCAGAGGGTCACGTGGGGACCCCGGACCCAGGTCACCTGGTCATGTGTGGTACCCAGCCTGGTTCCCAGGTTCCGATGACCACCCCGGCACCAGGACCCCGGGTCCCGTGGGGACCCCGGCCCCAGGTGACCGGGTCACGTGGGGTCACCGGCCCCAGGTCAGCGGGTCACGTGGGGTCACCGGCCCCAGGTCAGCGGGTCACGTGGGGACACCGTCCCCAGGTGACCGGGTCACGTGGGGACACCGGCCCCAGGTCAGCGGGTCACGTGGGGACACCGGCCCCAGGTAACCAAGGCAGGTCGGGACCCAGCCCGGGTCCCCGGGACGGGTTTTTACCCCAGCCGCAGATCACCGGGTCCTGTCGGTTCCCCGGCCCGGGTCCCCTGGACAGGTCGATAACCCGGTCCCTGGTCACCCGGTCATCTCGCGCACCCGGCCTGGTTCCCAGGTTCCGATGACCACCCCGGCACCAGGACTCCGGGTCACGTGGGGACACCGGCCCCAGGTCAGCGGGTCACGTGGGGACCCCGGACCCAGGTCACCTGGTCATGTGTGGTACCCAGCCTGGTTCCCAGGTTCCGATGACCACCCCGGCACCAGGACCCCGGGTCCCGTGGGGACCCCGGCCCCAGGTGACCGGGTCACGTGGGGTCACCGGCCCCAGGTCAGCGGGTCACGTGGGGTCACCGGCCCCAGGTCAGCGGGTCACGTGGGGACACCGGCCCCAGGTCAGAGGGTCACGTGGGGACACCGGCCCCAGGTAACCGGGTCACGTGGGGACACCGGCCCCAGGTCAGCGGGTCACGTGGGGACACCGGCCCCAGGTCAGCGGGTCATGTGGGGACACCGGCCCCAGGTAACCAAGGCAGGTCGGGACCCAGCCCGGGTCCCCGGGACGGGTTTTTACTCCAGCCGCAGATCACCGGGTCCTGTCGGGTCCCCGGCCCGGGTCCCCTGGACAGGTCGATAACCCGGCCCCAGGTCACCCGGTCATCTCGCGCACCCGGCCTGGTTCCCAGGTTCCGATGACCACCCCGGCACCAGGACTCCGGGTCACGTGGGGACACCGGCCCCAGGTCACCGGGTCACGTGGGGTCACCGTCCCCAGGTCAGCGGGTCACGTGGGGACCCCGGACCCAGGTCACCTGGTCATGTGTGGTACCCAGCCTGGTTCCCAGGTTCCGATGACCACCCCGGCACCAGGACCCCGGGTCCCGTGGGGACCCCGGCCCCAGGTGACCGGGTCACGTGGGGTCACCGGCCCCAGGTCAGCGGGTCACGTGGGGTCACTGGCCCCAGGTCAGCGGGTCACGTGGGGACACCGGCCCCAGGTGACCGGGTCACGTGGGGACACCGGCCCCAGGTCAGCGGGTCACGTGGGGACCCCGGACCCAGGTCAGCGGGTCACGTGGGGTCACCGGCCCCAGGTGACCGGGTCACGTGGGGTCACCGGCCCCAGGTCAGCAGGTCACGTGGGGTCACCGGCCCCAGGTCAGCGGGTCACGTGGGGACCCCGGCACCAGGTCAGCGGGTCACGTGGGGACACCGGCCCCAGGTGACCGGGTCACGTGGGGTCACCGGCCCCAGGTCAGCGGGTCACGTGGGGACACCGGCCCCAGGTGACCGGGTCACGTGGGGTCACCGGCCCCAGGTCAGCGGGTCACGTGGGGTCACCGGCCCCAGGTCAGCGGGTCACGTGGGGACACCGGCCCCAGGTGACCGGGTCACGTGGGGTCACCGGACCCAGGTGACCGGGTCACGTGGGGACACCGGCCCCAGGTGACCGGGTCACGTGGGGTCACCGGCCTCAGGTGACCGGGTCACGTGGGGTCACCGGCCCCTGGTGACCGGGTCACGTGGGGTCACCGGCCCCAGGTGACCGGGTCACGTGGGGTCACCGGCCCCAGGTGACCGGGTCACGTGGGGTCACAGGCCCCAGGTCAGCGGGTCACGTGGGGACACCCGCCCCAGGTGACCGGGTCACGTGGGGTCACAGGCCCCAGGTCAGAGTGTCACGTGGGGACCCCGGACCCAGGTCACCTGGTCATGTGTGGTACCCAGCCTGGTTCCCAGGTTCCGATGACCACCCTGGCACCAGGACCCCGGGTCCCGTGGGGACCCCGGCCCCAGGTGACCGGGTCACGTGGGGTCACCGGCCCCAGGTCAGCGGGTCACGTGGGGTCACCGGCCCCAGGTGACCGGGTCACGTGGGGACACCGGCCCCAGGTCAGCGGGTCACGTGGGGACACCGGCCCCAGGTAACCAAGGCAGGTCGGGACCCAGCCCGGGTTCCCGGGACGGGTTTTTACCCCAGCCGCAGATCACCGGGTCCTGTCGGGTCCCCGGCCCGGGTCCCCTGGACAGGTCGATAACCCGGCCCCAAGTCACCCGGTCATCTCGCGCACCCGGCCTGGTTCCCAGGTTCCGATGACCACCCCGGCACCAGGACTCCGGGTCACGTGGGGACACCGGCCCCAGGTCAGAGGGTCACGTGGGGTCACCGGCCCCAGGTCAGCGGGTCACGTGGGGACCCCGGCCCCAGGTCACCGGATCACGTGGGGTCACCGGCCCCAGGTCAGCGGGTCACGTGGGGACACCGGCCCCAGGTGACCGGGTCACGTGGGGTCACCGTCCCCAGGTGACCGGGTCACGTGGGGACACCGGCCCCAGGTTACCGGGTCACGTGGGGTCACCGGCCCCAGGTGACCGGGTCACGCGGGGTCACCGGCCCCAGGTGACCGGGTCACGTGGGGTCACCGGCCCCAGGTGACCGGGTCACGTGGGGTCACCGGCCCCAGGTGACCGGGTCACGTGGGGTCACCGGCACCAGGTCAGCGGGTCACGTGGGGACACCGGCCCCAGGTGACCGGGTCACGTGGGGACACCGGCCCCAGGTGACTGGGTCACGTGGGGTCACCGGCCCCAGGTGACCGGGTCACGTGGGGACACCGGCCCCAGGTGACCGGGTCACGTGGGGTCACCGGCCCCAGGTCAGCGGTTCACGTGGGGTCACCGGCCCCAGGTGACCGGGTCACGTGGGGTCACCGGCCCCAGGTCAGCGGGTCACGTGGGGACACCGGCACCAGGTCAGCGGGTCACGTGGGGACACCGGCCCCAGGTGACCGGGTCACGTGTGGTCACCGGCCCCAGGTCAGCGGGTCACGTGGGGACACCGGCCCCAGGTGACCGGGTCACGTGGGGTCACAGGCCCCAGGTCAGCGGGTCACGTGGGGACACCGGCCCCAGGTGACCGGGTCACGTGGGGTCACCGGACCCAGGTGACCGGGTCACGTGGGGACACCGGCCCCAGGTGACCGGGTCACGTGGGGTCACCGGCCTCAGGTGACTGGGTCACGTGGGGTCACCGGCCCCTGGTGACCGGGTCACGTGGGGTCACCGGCCCCAGGTGACCGGGTCACGTGGGGTCACAGGCCCCAGGTCAGCGGGTCACGTGGGGACACCGGCCCCAGGTGACCGGGTCACGTGGGGACCCCGGCCCCAGGTGACCGGGTCACGTGGGGTCACCGGCCCCAGGTCAGCGGGTCACGTGGGGTCACCGGCCCCAGGTGACCGGGTCACGTGGGGACACCGGCCCCAGGTGACCGGGTCACGTGGGGTCACCGGCCCCAGGTCAGCGGGTCACGTGGGGACACCGGCCCCAGGTCAGCGGGTCACGTGGGGACACCGGCCCCAGGTGACCGGGTCACGTGGGGACACCGGCCCCAGGTCAGAGGGTCACGTGGGGACCCCGGACCCAGGTCACCTGGTCATGTGTGGTACCCAGCCTGGTTCCCAGGTTCCGATGACCTCCCCGGCACCAGGACCCCGGGTCCCGTGGGGACCCCGGCCCCAGGTGACCGGGTCACGTGGGGTCACCGGCCCCAGGTCAGCGGGTCACGTGGGGTCACCGGCCCCAGGTGACCGGGTCACGTGGGGACCCCGGCCCCAGGTCACCGGGTCATGTCGCGCACCCGGCCTGGTTCCCACGTTCCGGTGACCACCCCGGCACCAGGACCCCGGGTCACGTGGGGACACCGGCCCCAGGTGACCAGGTCACGTGGGGTCACCGGCCCCAGGTCAGAGGGTCACGTGGGGACACCGGCCCCAGGTGACCGGGTCACGTGGGGACACCGGCCCCAGGTCAGAGGGTCACGTGGGGACCCCGGACCCAGGTCACCTGGTCATGTGTGGTACCCGGCCTGGTTCCCAGGTTCCGATGACCACCCCGGCACCTGGACCCCGGGTCCCGTGGGGACCCCGGCCCCAGGTGACCGGGTCACGTGGGGTCACCGGCCCCAGGTCAGCGGGTCACGTGGGGTCACCGGCCCCAGGTCAGCGGGTCACGTGGGGACACCGGCCCCAGGTCAGCGGGTCACGTGGGGACACCGGCCCCAGGTAACCAAGGCAGGTCGGGACCCAGCCCGGGTCCCCGGGACGGGTTTTTACCCCAGCCGCAGATCACCGGGTCCTGTCGGGTCCCCGGCCCGGGTCCCCTGGACAGGTCGATAACCCGGCCCCAGGTCACCCGGTCATCTCGCGCACCCGGCCTGGTTCCCAGGTTCCGATGACCACCCCGGCCGCAGGACTCCGGGTCACGTGGGGACACCGGCCCCAGGTCAGAGGGTCATGTGGGGACCCCGGACCCAGGTCACCTGGTCATGTGTGGTACCCAGCCTGGTTCCCAGGTTCCGATGACCACCCCGGCACCAGGACCCCGGGTCCCGTGGGGACCCCGGCCCCAGGTGACCGGGTCACGTGGGGTCACCGGCCCCAGGTCAGCGGGTCACGGGGGGTCACCGGCCCCAGGTCAGCGGGTCACGTGGGGACACCGGCCCCAGGTCAGAGGGTCACGTGGGGACACCGGCCCCAGGTAACCGGGTCACGTGGGGACACCGGCCACAGGTCAGCGGGTCACGTGGGGACACCGGCCCCAGGTAACCAAGGCAGGTCGGGACCCAGCCCGGGTCCCCGGGACGGGTTTTTACCCCAGCCGCAGATCACCGGGTCCTGTCGGGTCCCCGGCCCGGGTCCCCTGGACAGGTCGATAACCCGGCCCCAAGTCACCCGGTCATCTCGCGCACCCGGCCTGGTTCCCAGGTTCCGATGACCACCCCGGCACCAGGACTCCGGGTCACGTGGGGACACCGGCCCCAGGTCAGAGGGTCACGTGGGGTCACCGTCCCCAGGTCAGCGGGTCACGTGGGGACCCCGGCCCCAGGTCACCGGATCACGTGGGGTCACCGGCCCCAGGTCAGCGGGTCACGTGGGGACACCGGCCCCAGGTCACCGGGTCACGTGGGGTCACCGTCCCCAGGTGACCGGGTCACGTGGGGACACCGGCCCCAGGTGACCGGGTCACGTGGGGTCACCGTCCCCCGGTGACCGGGTCACGTGGGGACACCGGCCCCAGGTGACCGGGTCACGTGGGGTCACCGGCCCCAGGTGACCGGGTCACGCGGGGTCACCGGCCCCAGGTGACAGGGTCACGTGGGGTCATCGGCCCCAGGTGACCGGGTCACGTGGGGACACCGGCCCCAGGTCAGAGGGTCACGTGGGGACCCCGGACCCAGGTCACCTGGTCATGTGTGGTACCCAGCCTGGTTCCCAGGTTCCGATGACCTCCCCGGCACCAGGACCCCGGGTCCCGTGGGGACCCCGGCCCCAGGTGACCGGGTCACGTGGGGTCACCGGCCCCAGGTCAGCGGGTCACGTGGGGTCACCTGCCCCAGGTGACCGGGTCACGTGGGGACACCGGCCCCAGGTCAGCGGGTCACGTGGGGACACCGGCCCCAGGTCAGCGGGTCACGTGGGGACACCAGCCCCAGGTAACCAAGGCAGGTCGGGACCCAGCCCGGGTCCCCGGGACGGGTTTTTACCCCAGCCGCAGATCACCGGGTCCTGTCGGGTCCCCGGCCCGGGTCCCCTGGACAGGTCGATAACCCGGCCCCAGGTCACCCGGTCATCTCGCGCACCCGGCCTGGTTCCCAGGTTCCGATGACCACCCCGGCACCAGGACTCCGGGTCACGTGGGGACACCGGCCCCAGGTCACCGGGTCACGTGGGGTCACCGTCCCCAGGTCAGCGGGTCACGTGGGGACCCCGGACCCAGGTCACCTGGTCATGTGTGGTACCCAGCCTGGTTCCCAGGTTCCGATGACCACCCCGGCACCAGGACCCCGGGTCCCGTGGGGACCCCGGCCCCAGGTGACCGGGTCACGTGGGGTCACCGGCCCCAGGTCAGCGGGTCACGTGGGGTCACTGGCCCCAGGTCAGCGGGTCACGTGGGGACACCGGCCCCAGGTGACCGGGTCACGTGGGGACACCGGCCCCAGGTCAGCGGGTCACGTGGGGACCCCGGCACCAGGTCAGCGGGTCACGTGGGGACACCGGCCCCAGGTGACCGGGTCACGTGGGGTCACCGGCCCCAGGTCAGCGGGTCACGTGGGGTCACCGGCCCCAGGTCAGCGGGTCACGTGGGGACACCGGCCCCAGGTGACCGGGTCACGTGGGGTCACCGGACCCAGGTGACCGGGTCACGTGGGGACACCGGCCCCAGGTGACCGGGTCACGTGGGTTCACAGGCCTCAGGTGACCGGGTCACGTGGGGTCACCGGCCCCTGGTGACCGGGTCACGTGGGGTCACCGGCCCCAGGTGACCGGGTCACGTGGGGACACAGGCCCCAGGTCAGCGGGTCACGTGGGGACCCCGGCCCCAGGTCAGCGGGTCACGTGGGGACCCCGGCCCCAGGTGACCGGGTCACGTGGGGTCACCAGCCCCAGGTCAGCGGGTCACGTGGGGTCACCGGCCCCAGGTGACCGGGTCACGTGGGGACACCGGCCCCAGGTGACCGGGTCACGTGGGGTCACCGGCCCCAGGTCAGCGGGTCACGTGGGGACCCCGGCCCCATGTCAGCGGGTCACGTGGGGACACCGGCCCCAGGTGACCGGGTCACGTGGGGACACCGGCCCCAGGTCAGAGGGTCACGTTGGGACCCCGGACCCAGGTCACCTGGTCATGTGTGGTACCCAGCCTGGTTCCCAGGTTCCGATGACCTCCCCGGCACAAGGACCCCGGGTCCCGTGGGGACCCCGGCCCCAGGTGACCGGGTCACGTGGGGTCACCGGCCCCAGGTGACCGGGTCACGTGGGGTCACCAGCCCCAGGTGACCGGGTCACGTGGGGACACCGGCCCCAGGTCAGCGGGTCACGTGGGGACACCGGCCCCAGGTCAGCGGGTCACGTGGGGACACCGGCCCCAGGTAACCAAGGCAGGTCGGGACCCAGCCCGGGGCCCCGGGACGGGTTTTTACCCCAGCCGCAGATCACCGGGTCCTGTCGGGTCCCCGGCCCGGGTCCCCTGGACAGGTCGATAACCCGGCCCCAGGTCACCCGGTCATCTCTCGCACCCGGCCTGGTTCCCAGGTTCCGATGACCACCCCGGCCCCAGGACTCCGGGTCACGTGGGGACACCGGCCCCAGGTGACCGGGTCACGTGGGGTCACCGTCCCCAGGTCAGCGGGTCACGTGGGGACACCGGCCCCAGGTGACCGGGTCACGTGGGGACACCGGCCCCAGGTCAGAGGGTCACGTGGGGACCCCGGACCCAGGTCACCTGGTCATGTGTGGTACCCAGCCTGGTTCCCATGTTCCGATGACCTCCCCGGCACCAGGACCCCGGGTCCCGTGGGGACCCCGGCCCCAGGTGACCGGGTCACGTGGGGTCACCGGCCCCAGGTCAGCGGGTCACGTGGGGTCACCGGCCCCAGGTGACCGGGTCACGTGGGGACACCGGCCCCAGGTCAGCGGGTCACGTGGGGACACCGGCCCCAGGTCAGCGGGTCACGTGGGGACACCGGCCCCAGGTAACCAAGGCAGGTCGGGACCCAGCCCGGGTCCCCGGGACGGGTTTTTACCCCAGCCGCAGATCACCGGGTCCTGTCGGGTCCCCGGCCCGGGTCCCCTGGACAGGTCGATAACCCGGCCCCAGGTCACCCGGTCATCTCGCGCACCCGGCCTGGTTCCCAGGTTCCGATGACCACCCCGGCCGCAGGACTCCGGGTCACGTGGGGACACCGGCCCCAGGTCAGAGGGTCATGTGGGGACCCCGGACCCAGGTCACCTGGTCATGTGTGGTACCCAGCCTGGTTCCCAGGTTCCGATGACCTCCCCGGCACCAGGACCCCGGGTCCCGTGGGGACCCCGGCCCCAGGTGACCGGGTCACGTGGGGTCACCGGCCCCAGGTCAGCGGGTCACGTGGTGTCACCGGCCCCAGGTCAGCGGGTCACGTGGGGACACCGGCCCCAGGTCAGAGGGTCACGTGGGGACACCGGCCCCAGGTAACCGGGTCACGTGGGGACACCGGCCCCAGGTGACCGGGTCACGTGGGGACACCGGCCCCAGGTAACCAAGGCAGGTCGGGACCCAGCCCGGGTCCCCGGGACGGGTTTTTACCCCAGCCGCAGATCACCGGGTCCTGTCGGGTCCCCGGCCCGGGTCCCCTGGACAGGTCGATAACCCGGCCCCAAGTCACCCGGTCATCTCGCGCACCCGGCCTGGTTCCCAGGTTCCGATGACCACCCCGGCACCAGGACTCCGGGTCACGTGGGGACACCGGCCCCAGGTCAGAGGGTCACGTGGGGTCACCGGCCCCAGGTCAGCGGGTCACATGGGGACACCGGACCCAGGTCAGCGGGTCACGTGGGGTCACCGGCCCCAGGTCAGCGGGTCACGTGGGGACACCGGCCCCAGGTGACCGGGTCACGTGGGGTCACCGTCCCCAGGTGACCGGGTCACGTGGGGACACCGGCCCCAGGTGACCGGGTCACGTGGGGTCACCGTCCCCAGGTGACCGGGTCACGTGGGGACACCGGCCCCAGGTGACCGGGTCACGTGGGGTCACCGGCCCCAGGTGACCGGGTCACGCGGGGTCACCGGCCCCAGGTGACCGGGTCACGTGGGGTCATCGGCCCCAGGTGACCGGGTCACGTGGGGACACCGGCCCCAGGTCAGAGGGTCACGTGGGGACCCCGGACCCAGGTCACCTGGTCATGTGTGGTACCCAGCCTGGTTCCCAGGTTCCGATGACCTCCCCGGCACCAGGACCCCGGGTCCCGTGGGGACCCCGGCCCCAGGTGACCGGGTCACGTGGGGTCACCGGCCCCAGGTCAGCGGGTCACGTGGGGTCACCGGCCCCAGGTGACCGGGTCACGTGGGGACACCGGCCCCAGGTCAGCGGGTCACGTGGGGACACCGGCCCCAGGTCAGCGGGTCACGTGGGGACACCGGCCCCAGGTAACCAAGGCAGGTCGGGACCCAGCCCGGGTCCCCGGGACGGGTTTTTACCCCAGCCGCAGATCACCGGGTCCTGTCGGGTCCCCGGCCCGGGTCCCCTGGACAGGTCGATAACCCGGCCCCAGGTCACCCGGTCATCTCGCGCACCCGGCCTGGTTCCCAGGTTCCGATGACCACCCCGGCACCAGGACTCCGGGTCACGTGGGGACACCGGCCCCAGGTCACCGGGTCACGTGGGGTCACCGTCCCCAGGTCAGCGGGTCACGTGGGGACCCCGGACCCAGGTCACCTGGTCATGTGTGGTACCCAGCCTGGTTCCCAGGTTCCGATGACCACCCCGGCACCAGGACCCCGGGTCCCGTGGGGACCCCGGCCCCAGGTGACCGGGTCACGTGGGGTCACCGGCCCCAGGTCAGCGGGTCACGTGGGGTCACTGGCCCCAGGTCAGCGGGTCACGGGGGGACACCGGCCCCAGGTGACCGGGTCACGTGGGGACACCGGCCCCAGGTCAGCGGGTCACGTGGGGACCCCGGCCCCAGGTCAGCGGGTCACGTGGGGACACCGGCCCCAGGTGACCGGGTCACGTGGGGACACCGGCCCCAGGTCACCGGGTCACGTGGGGTCACCGGACCCAGGTGACCGGGTCACGTGGGGACACCGGCCCCAGGTGACAGGGTCACGTGGGGTCACCGGCCTCAGGTGACCGGGTCACGTGGGGTCACCGGCCCCTGGTGACCGGGTCACGTGGGGTCACCGGCCCCAGGTGACCGGGTCACGTGGGGACACCGGCCCCAGGTGACCGGGTCACGTGGGGACCCCGGTCCCAGGTGACCGGGTCACGTGGGGTCACCGGCCCCAGGTCAGCGGGTCACGTGGGGTCACCGGCCCCAGGTGACCGGGTCACGTGGGGACACCGGCCCCAGGTGACCGGGTCACGTGGGGTCACCGGCCCCAGGTCAGCGGGTCACGTGGGGACCCCGGCCCCAGGTCAGCGGGTCACGTGGGGACACCGGCCCCAGGTCAGAGGGTCACGTGGGGACCCCGGACCCAGGTCACCTGGTCATGTGTGGTACCCAGCCTGGTTCCCAGGTTCCGATGACCTCCCCGGCACCAGGACCCCGGGTCCCGTGGGGACCCCGGCCCCAGGTGACCGGGTCACGTGGGGTCACCGGCCCCAGGTCAGCGGGTCACGTGGGGTCACCGGCCCCAGGTGACCGGGTCACGTGGGGACACCGGCCCCAGGTCAGCGGGTCACGTGCGGACACCGGCCCCAGGTCAGCGGGTCACGTGGGGACACCGGCCCCAGGTAACCAAGGCAGGTCGGGACCCAGCCCGGGTCCCCGGGACGGGTTTTTACCCCAGCCGCAGATCACCGGGTCCTGTCGGGTCCCCGGCCCGGGTCCCCTGGACAGGTCGATAACCCGGCCCCAGGTCACCCGGTCATCTCGCGCACCCGGCCTGGTTCCCAGGTTCCGATGACCACCCCGGCACCAGGACTCCGGGTCACGTGGGGACACCGGCCCCAGGTCACCGGGTCACGTGGGGTCACCGTCCCCAGGTCAGCGGGTCACGTGGGGACCCCGGACCCAGGTCACCTGGTCATGTGTGGTACCCAGCCTGGTTCCCAGGTTCCGATGACCACCCCGGCACCAGGACCCCGGGTCCCGTGGGGACCCCGGCCCCAGGTGACCGGGTCACGTGGGGTCACCGGCCCCAGGTCAGCGGGTCACGTGGGGTCACCGTCCCCAGGTCAGCGGGTCACGTGGGGACACCGGCCCCAGGTGACCGGGTCACGTGGGGACACCGGCCCCAGGTCAGCGGGTCACGTGGGGACCCCGGCACCAGGTCAGCGGGTCACGTGGGGACACCGGCCCCAGGTGACCGGGTCACGTGGGGTCACCGGCCCCAGGTCAGCGGGTCACGTGGGGTCACCGGCCCCAGGTGACCGGGTCACGTGGGGTCACCAGCCCCAGGTCAGCGGGTCACGTGGGGACACCGGCTCCAGGTGACCGGGTCACGTGGGGTCACCGGCCCCAGGTGACCAGGTCACGTGGGGTCACCGGCCCCAGGTGACCGGGTCACGTGGGGTCACCGGCCCCAGGTCAGCGGGTCACGTGGGGTCACCGGCCCCAGGTCAGCGGGTCATGTCGGGACCCAGCCCGGGTCCCCGGGACGGGTTTTTACCCCAGCCGCAGATCACCGGGTCCTGTCGGGTCCCCGGCCCGGGTCCCCTGGACAGGTCGGCACCCCGGCCCCGGGTCACGGGGTCATGTCGGGTCGCTGTCCCGGGTACCAGTGTCAGGTGACCACCCCGGCCCCGGGAGACGGAGTCATACCGGGTCCCCGGCCCGGGTCCCCGGGTTGCATCGGGACAAAAGCACCGGATCACTGGATCACGTGGGGGCCCGGGCCCGGGTCCCCGGGTTGCATCGGGACACCAGCGAAGGACCACAGGGTCCTGTCGGGTCCCCGGCCCGGGTCCCCTGGACAGGTCGTTAACCCGGCCCCAGGTCACCGGGTCATGTCGCGCACCCGGCCTGGTTCCCAGGTTCCGGTGACCACCCCGGCACCAGGTCAGCGGGTCACGTAGGGACACCGGCCCCAGGTGACCGGGTCACGTGGGGACACCGGCCCCAGGTGACCAGGTCACGTGGGGTCACCGGCCCCAGGTCAGAGGGTCACGTGGGGACCCCGGACCCAGGTCACCTGGTCATGTGTGGTACCCAGCCTGGTTCCCAGGTTCCGATGACCACCCCGGCACCAGGACCCCGGGTCCCGTGGGGACCCCGGCCCCAGGTGACCGGGTCAAGTGGGGTCACCGGCCCCAGGTCAGCGGGTCACGTGGGGTCACCGGCCCCAGGTCAGCGGGTCACGTGGGGACCCCGGCCCCAGGTCAGAGGGTCACGTGGGGACACCGGCCCCAGGTAACCAAGGCAGGTCGGGACCCAGCCCGGGTCCCCGGGACGGGTTTTTACCCCAGCCGCAGATCACCGGGTCCTTTCGGGTCCCCGGCCCGGGTCCCCTGGACAGGTCGATAACCCGGCCCCAGGTCACCCGGTCATCTCGCGCACCCGGCCTGGTTCCCAGGTTCCGATGACCACCCCGGCCCCAGGACTCCGGGTCACGTGGGGACACCGGCCCCAGGTCAGAGGGTCACGTGGGGACCCCGGACCCAGGTCACCTGGTCATGTGTGGTACCCAGCCTGGTTCCCAGGTTCCGATGACCACCCCGGCACCAGGACCCCGGGTCCCGTGGGGACCCCGGCCCCAGGTGACCGGGTCACGTGGGGTCACCGGCCCCAGGTCAGCGGGTCACGTGGGGACCCCGGCCCCAGGTCACCGGGTCACGTGGGGTCACCGTCCCCAGGTCAGCGGGTCACGTGGGGACCCCGGACCCAGGTCACCTGGTCATGTGTGGTACCCAGCCTGGTTCCCAGGTTCCGATGACCACCCCGGCACCAGGACCCCGGGTCCCGTGGGGACCCCGGCCCCAGGTGACCGGGTCACGTGGGGTCACCGGCCCCAGGTCAGCGGGTCACGTGGGGTCACTGGCCCCAGGTCAGCGGGTCACGTGGGGACACCGGCCCCAGGTGACCGGGTCACGTGGGGACACCGGCCCCAGGTCAGCGGGTCACGTGGGGACCCCGGCACCAGGTCAGCGGGTCACGTGGGGACACCGGCCCCAGGTGACCGGGTCACGTGGGGTCACCGGCCCCAGGTCAGCGGGTCACGTGGGGTCACCGGCCCCAGGTGACCGGGTCACGTGGGGACCCCGGCCCCAGGTGACCGGGTCACGTGGGGACACCGGCCCCAGGTCAGCGGGTCACGTGGGGACCCCGGCCCCAGGTGACCGGGTCACGTGGGGACACCGGCCCCAGGTCAGCGTGTCACGTGGGGACACCGGCCCCAGGTAACCAAGGCAGGTCGGGACCCAGCCCTGGTCCCCGGGACGGGTTTTTACCCCAGCCGCAGATCACCGGGTCCTGTCGGGTCCCCGGCCCGCGTCCCCTGGACAGGTCGATAACCCGGTCCCAGGTCACCCGGTCATCTCGCGCACCCGGCCTGGTTCCCAGGTTCCGATGACCACCCCGGCACCAGGACCCCGGGTCCCGTGGGGACCCCGGCCCCAGGTGACCGGGTCACGTGGGGACACCGGCCCCAGGTCAGCGGGTCACGTGGGGTCACTGGCCCCAGGTCAGCGGGTCACGTGGGGACAACGGCCCCAGGTGACCGGGTCACGTGGGGACACCGGCCCCAGGTCAGCGGGTCACGTGGTGACCCCGGCACCAGGTCAGCAGGTCACGTGGGGACACCGGCCCCAGTTGACTGGGTCACGTGGGGTCACCGGCCCCAGGTCAGCGGGTCACGTGGGGTCACCGGCCCCAGGTGACCGGGTCACGTGGGGTCACCGGCACCAGGTCAGCTGGTTACGTGGGGACACCGGCCCCAGGTGACCGGGTCACGTGGGGTCACCGGCCCCAGGTGACCAGGTCACGTGGGGTCACCGGCCCCAGGTGACCGGGTCACGTGGGGTCACTGGCCCCAGGTCAGCGGGTCACGTGGTGTCACCGGCCCCAGGACAGCGGGTCATGTCGGGACCCAGCCCGGGTCCCCGGGACGGGTTTTTACCCCAGCCGCAGATCACCGGGTCCTGTCGGGTCCCCGGCCCGGGTCCCCTGGACAGGTCGGCACCCCGGCCCCGGGTCACGGGGTCATGTCGGGTCGCTGTCCCGGGTACCAGTGTCAGGTGACCACCCCGGCCCCGGGAGACGGAGTCATACCGGGTCCCCGGCCCGGGTCCCCGGGTTGCATCGGGACAAAAGCACCGGATCACTGGATCACGTGGGGGCCCGGGCCCGGGTCCCCGGGTTGCATCGGGACACCAGCGAAGGACCACCGGGTCCTGTCGGGTCCCCGGCCCGGGTCCCCTGGACAGGTCGTTAACCCGGCCCCAGGTCACCGGGTCATGTCGCGCACCCGGCCTGGTTCCCAGGTTCCGGTGACCACCCCGGCACCAGGACCCCGGGTCACGTGGGGACACCGGCCCCAGGTGACCAGGTCACGTGGGGTCATCGGCCCCAGGTCAGCGGGTCACATGGGGACACCGGCCCCAGGTAACCAAGGCAGGTCGGGACCCAGCCCGGGGCCCCGGGACGGGTTTTTACCCCAGCCGCAGATCACCGGGTCCTGTCGGGTCCCCGGCCCGGGTCCCCTGGACAGGTCGATAACCCGGCCCCAGGTCACCCGGCCATCTCGCGCACCCGGCCTGGTTCCCAGGTTCCGATGACCACCCCGGCCGCAGGACTCCGGGTCACGTGGGGACACCGGCCCCAGGTCAGAGGGTCACGTGGGGACCCCGGACCCAGGTCACCTGGTCATGTGTGGTACCCAGCCTGGTTCCCAGGTTCCGATGACCACCCCGGCACAAGGACCCCGGGTCCCGTGGGGACCCCGGCCCCAGGTGACCGGGTCACGTGGTGTCACCGGCCCCAGGTCAGCGGGTCACGTGGGGTCACCGGCCCCAGGTCAGCGGGTCACGTGGGGACACCGGCCCCAGGTCAGAGGGTCACGTGGGGACACCGGCCCCATGTCAGCGGGTCACGTGGGGACACCGGCCCCAGGTCAGCGGGTCACGTGGGGACACCGGCCCCAGGTGACCGGGTCACGTGGGGTCACAGGCCCCAGGTCAGCGGGTCACGTGGGGACACCGGCCCCAGGTGACCGGGTCATGTGGGGACACCGGCCCCAGGTCAGAGGGTCACGTGGGGACCCCGGACCCAGGTCACCTGGTCATGTGTGGTACCCAGACTGGTTCCCAGGTTCCGATGACCTCCCCGGCACCAGGACCCCGGGTCCCGTCGGGACCCCGGCCCCAGGTGACCGGGTCACGTGGCGTCACCGGCCCCAGGTCAGCGGGTCACGTGGGGTCACCGGCCCCAGGTGACCGGGTCACGTGGGGACACCGGCCCCAGGTCAGCGGGTCACGTGGGAACACCGGCCCCAGGTCAGAGGGTCACGTGGGGACACCGGCCCCTAGGTAACCGGGTCACGTGGGGACACCGGCCCCAGGTCAGCTGGTCACGTGGGGACACCGGCCCCAGGTAACCAAGGCATGTCGGGACCCAGCCCGGGTCCCCGGGACGGGTTTTTACCCCAGCCGCAGATCACCGGGTCCTGTCGGGTCCCCGGCCCGGGTCCCCTGGACAGGTCGATAACCCGGTCCCAGGTCACCCGGTCATCTCGCGCACCCGGCCTGGTTCCCAGGTTCCGATGACCACCCCGGCCGCAGGACTCCGGGTCACGTGGGGACACCGGCCCCAGGTCACCAGGTCACGTGGGGTCACCGTCCCCAGGTCAGCGGGTCACGTGGGGACCCCGGACCCAGGTCACCTGGTCATGTGTGGTACCCAGCCTGGTTCCCAGGCTCCGATGACCACCCCTGCACCAGGACCCCGGGTCCCGTAGGGACCCCGGCCCCAGGTGACCGGGTCACGTGGGGTCACCGGCCCCAGGTCAGCGGGTCACGTGGGGTCACTGGCCCCAGGTCAGCGGGTCACGTGGGGACACCGGCCCCAGGTGACCGGGTCACGTGGGGTCACCGGCCCCAGGTCAGCGGGTCACGTGGGGTCACCGGCCCCAGGTCAGCGGGTCATGTCGGGACCCAGCCCGGGTCCCCGGGACGGGTTTTTACCCCAGCCGCAGATCACCGGGTCCTGTCGGGTCCCCGGCCCGGGTCCCCTGGACAGGTCGGCACCCCGGCCCCTGGTCACGGGGTCATGTCGGGTCGCTGTCCCGGGTGCCAGTGTCAGGTGACCACCCCGGCCCCGGGAGACGGAGTCATACCGGGTCCCCGGCCCGGGTCCCCGTGTTGCATCGGGACAAAAGCACCGGATCACTGGATAACGTGGGGGCCCGGGCCCGGGTCCCCGGGTTGCATCGGGACACCAGCGAAGGACCACCGGGTCCTGTCGGATCCCCGGCCCGGGTCCCCTGGACAGGTCGTTAACCCGGCCCCAGGTCACCGGGTCATGTCGCGCACCCGGCCTGGTTCCCAGGTTCCGGTGACCACCCCGGCACCAGGACCCCGGGTCACGTGGGGACACCGGCCCCAGGTGACCGGGTCACGTGGGGTCACCGGCCCCAGGTGACCGGGTCACGCGGGGTCACCGGCACCAGGTCAGCGGGTCACGTGGGGTCACCGGCCCCAGGTGACCGGTTCACGTGGGGACACCGGCCCCAGGTGACTAGGTCACGTGGGGTCACCGGCCCCAGGTCAGCGGGTCACGTGGGGACACCGGCCCCAGGTGACCGGGTCACGTGGGGTCACCGGCCCCAGGTCAGCGGGTCACGTGGGGTCACCGGCCCCAGGTGACCGGGTCACGTGGGGTCACCGGCCCCAGGTCAGCGGGTCACGTGGGGACACCGGCCCCAGGTGACCGGGTCACGTGGGGACACCGGCCCCAGTTGACCGGGTCACGTGGGGTCACCGGCCCCAGGTCAGCGGGTCACGTGGGGACACCGGCCCCAGGTGACCGGGTCACGTGGGGTCACCGGCCCCAGGTCAGCGGGTCACGTGTGGTGACCGGCCCCAGGTCAGCGGGTCACGTGGGGACACCGGCCCCAGGTGACCGGGTCACGTGGGGTCACCGGACCCAGGTGACCGGGTCACATGGGGACACCGGCCCCAGGTGACCGGGTCACGTGGGGTCACCGGCCTCAGGTGACCGGTTCACGTGGGGTCACCGGCCCCTGGTGACCGGGTCACGTGGGGTCACCGGCCCCAGGTGACCGGGTCACGTGGTGTCACCGGCCCCAGGTGACCGGGTCACGTGGGGTCACAGGCCCCAGGTCAGCGGGTCACGTGGGGACACCGGCCCCAGGTGACCGGGTCACGTGGGGACCCCGGCCCCAGGTGACCGGGTCACGTGGGGTCACCGGCCCCAGGTCAGCGGGTCACGTGGGGTCACCGGCCCCAGGTGACTGGGTCACGTGGGGACACCGGCCCCAGGTGACCGGGTCACGTGGGGTCACCGGCCCCAGGTCAGCGGGTCACGTGGGGACCCTGGCCCCAGGTGACCGGGTCACGTGGGGACACCGGCCCCAGGTGACCGGGTCACGTGGGGACACCGGCCCCAGGTCAGAGGGTCACGTGGGGACCCCGGACCCAGGTCACCTGGTCATGTGTGGTACCCAGCCTGGTTCCCAGGTTCCGATGACCTCCCCGGCACCAGGACCCCGGGTCCCGTGGGGACCCCGGCCCCAGGTGACCGGGTCACGTGGGGTCACCGGCCCCAGGTCAGCGGGTCACGTGGGGTCACCGGCCCCAGGTCAGCGGTTCATGTCGGGACCCAGCCCGGGTCCCCGGGACGGGTTTTTACCCCAGCCGCAGATCACCGGGTCCTGTCGGGTACCCGGGTCGGGTCCCCTGGACAGGTCGGCACCCCGGCCCCGGGTCACGGGGTCATGTCGGGTCGCTGTCCCGGGTACCAGTGTCAGGTGACCACCCCGGCCCCGGGAGACGGAGTCATACCGGGTCCCCGGCCCGGGTCCCCGGGTTGCATCGGGACAAAAGCACCGGATCACTGGATCACGTGGGGGCCCGGGCCCGGGTCCCCGGGTTGCATAGGGACACCAGCGAAGGACCACCGGGTCCTGTCGGGTCCCTGGCCCGGGTCCCCTGGACAGGTCGTTAACCCGGCCCCAGGTCACCGGGTCATGTCGCGCACCCGGCCTGGTTCCCAGGTTCCGGTGACCACCCCGGCACCAGGTCAGCGGGTCACGTGGGGACACCGGCCCCAGGTGACCGGGTCACGTGGGGACACCGGCCCCAGGTCAGCGGGTCACGTGGGGACCCCGGCCCCAGGTGACCGGGTCACGTGGGGACACCGGCCCCAGGTCAGAGGGTCACGTGGGGACCCCGGACCCAGGTCACCTGGTCATGTGTGGTACCCAGCCTGGTTCCCAGGTTCCGATGACCACCCCGGCACCAGGACCCCGGGTCCCGTGGGGACCCCGGCCCCAGGTGACCGGGTCACGTGGGGTCACCGGCCCCAGGTCAGCGGGTCACGTGGGGTCACCGGCCCCAGGTCAGCGGGTCACGTGGGGACACCGGCCCCAGGTCCGCGGGTCACGTGGGGACACCGGCCCCAGGTCAGCGGGTCACGTGGGGACACCGGCCCCAGGTAACCAAGGCAGGTCGGGACCCAGCCCGGGTCCCCGGGACGGGTTTTTACCCCAGCCGCAGATCACCGGGTCCTGTCGGGTCCCCGTCCTGGGTCCCCTGGACAGGTCGATAACCCGGCCCCAGGTCACCCGGTCATCTCGCGCACCCGGCCTGGTTCCCAGGTTCCGATGACCACCCCGGCCGCAGGACTCCGGGTCACGTGGGGACACCGGCCCCAGGTCACCGGGTCACGTGGGGTCACCGTCCCCAGGTCAGCGGGTCACGTGGGGACCCCGGACCCAGGTCACCTGGTCATGTGTGGTACCCAGCCTGGTTCCCAGGTTCCGATGACCACCCCGGCACCAGGACCCCGGGTCCCGTGGGGACCCCGGCCCCAGGTGACCGGGTCACGTGGGGTCACCGGCCCCAGGTCAGCGGGTCACGTGGGGTCACTGGCCCCAGGTCAGCGGGTCACGTGGGGACACCGGCCCCAGGTGACCGGGTCACGTGGGGACACCGGCCCCAGGTCAGCGGGTCACGTGGGGACCCCGGCACCAGGTCAGCGGGTCACGTGGGGACACCGGCCCCAGGTGACCGGGTCACGTGGGGTCACCGGCCCCAGGTCAGCGGGTCACGTGGGGTCACCGGCCCCAGGTGACCGGGTCACGTGGGGTCACAGGCCCCAGGTCAGCGGGTCACGTGGGGACACCGGCCCCAGGTGACCGGGTCACGTGGGGTCACCGGCCGCAGGTGACCAGGTCACGTGGGGTCACCGGCCCCAGGTGACCGGGTCACGTGGGGTCACCGGCCCCAGGTGACCGGGTCACGTGGGGTCACAGGCCCCAGGTCAGCGGGTCACGTGGGGACACCGGCCCCAGGTGACCGGGTCACGTGGGGTCACCGGCCCCAGGTCAGCGGGTCACGTGGGGACCCCGGCCCCAGGTCAGCGGGTCACGTGGGGACACCGGCCCCAGGTGACCGGGTCACGTGGGGACACCGGCCCCAGGTCAGAGGGTCACGTGGGGACCCTGGACCCAGGTCACCTGGTCATGTGTGGTACCCAGCCTGGTTCCCAGGTTCCGATGACCTCCCCGGCACCAGGACCCCGGGTCCCGTGGGGACCCCGGCCCCAGGTGACCGGGTCACGTGGGGTCACCGGCCCCAGGTCAGCGGGTCACGTGGGGTCACCGGCCCCAGGTCAGCGGGTCACGTGGGGACACCGGCCCCAGGTCAGCGGGTCACGTGGGGACACCGGCCCCAGGTAACCAAGGCAGGTCGGGACCCAGCCCGGGTCCCCGGGACGGGTTTTTGCCCCAGCCGCAGATCACCGGGTCCTGTCGGGTCCCCGGCCCGGGTCCCCTGGACAGGTCGATAACCCGGTCCCAGGTCACCCGGTCATCTCGCGCACCCGGCCTGGTTCCCAGGTTCCGATGACCACCCTGGCACCAGGACTCCGGGTCACGTGGGGACACCGGCCCCAGGTCACCGGGTCACGTGGGGTCACCGTCCCCAGGTCAGCGGGTCACGTGGGGACCCCGGACCCAGGTCACCTGGTCATGTGTGGTACCCAGCCTGGTTCCCAGGTTCCGATGACCACCCCGGCACCAGGACCCCGGGTCCCGTGGGGACCCCGGCCCCAGGTGACCGGGTCACGTGGGGTCACCGGCCCCAGGTCAGCGGGTCACGTGGGGTCACTGGCCCCAGGTCAGCGGGTCACGTGGGGTCACCGGCCCCAGGTGACCGGGTCACGTGGTGTCACCGGCCCCAGGTCAGCGGGTCACGTGGGGTCACCGGCCCCAGGTCAGCGGGTCATGTCGGGACCCAGCCCGGGTCCCCGGGACGGGTTTTTACCCCAGCCGCAGATCACCGGGTCCTGTCGGGTACCCGGGTCGGGTCCCCTGGACAGCTCGGCACCCCGGCCCCGGGTCACGGGGTCATGTCGGGTCGCTGTCCCGGGTACCAGTGTCAGGTGACCACCCCGGCCCCGGGAGACGGAGTCATACCGGGTCCCCGGCCCGGGTCCCCGGGTTGCATCGGGACAAAAGCACCGGATCACTGGATCACGTGGGGGCCCGGGCCCGGGTCCCCGGGTTGCATCGGGACACCAGCGAAGGACCACCGGGTCCTGTCGGGTCCCCGGCCCGGGTCCCCTGGACAGGTCGTTAACCCGGCCCCAGGTCACCGGGTCATGTCGCGCACCCGGCCTGGTTCCCAGGTTCCGGTGACCACCCCGGCACCAGGTCAGCGGGTCACGTGGGGACCCCGGCCCCAGGTGACCGGGTCACGTGGGGACACCGGCCCCAGGTCAG
The DNA here is from genome assembly GCA_951411735.1 of Somateria mollissima. NCBI lineage: Eukaryota > Metazoa > Chordata > Aves > Anseriformes > Anatidae > Somateria > Somateria mollissima. Next base: position 1,182,959 of record CATOCB010000075.1, read on the forward strand.
CGGGTCACGTGGGGACCCCGGCCCCAGGTCAGCGGGTCACGTGGGGACACCGGCCCCAGGTGACCGGGTCACGTGGGGACACCGGCCCCAGGTCAGAGGGTCACGTGGGGACCCCGGACCCAGGTCACCTGGTCATGTGTGGTACCCAGCCTGGTTCCCAGGTTCCGATGACCACCCCGGCACCAGGACCCCGGGTCCCGTGGGGACCCCGGCCCCAGGTGACCGGGTCACGTGGGGTCACCGGCCCCAGGTCAGCGGGTCACGTGGGGTCACCGGCCCCAGGTCAGCGGGTCACGTGGGGACACCGGCCCCAGGTCAGCGGGTCACGTGGGGACACCAGCCCCAGGTAACCAAGGCAGGTCGGGACCCAGCCCGGGTCCCCGGGACGGGTTTTTACCCCAGCCGCAGATCACCGGGTCCTGTCGGGTCCCCGGCCCGGGTCCCCTGGACAGGTCGATAACCCGGCCCCAGGTCACCCGGTCATCTCGCGCACCCGGCCTGGTTCCCAGGTTCCGATGACCACCCCGGCACCAGGACCCCGGGTCACGTGGGGACACCGGCCCCAGGTGACCGGGTCACGTGGGGTCACCGGCCCCAGGTCAGCGGGTCACGTGGGGACCCCGGCCCCAGGTGACCGGGTCACGTGGGGACCCCGGACCCAGGTAACCGGGTCATACCGAGTCCCCGGACCCAGGTCACCGGGTCAGTTCGGGACCCCGGACCCAGGTCGGGTCATGTCACGTCCCATGCCCGGGTCCCCGGGTTGGATTTTTACCCAGGCCCCGGGTCACAGGGTCATGTCGGGTCAACGGCCTGGGTACAAGGGTCTGGTGACCACCCCGACCCCAGGTCCCCGGGTCATGACGGGACACCGGACCAGGTCCCCGAGTCCGGTCGACACCACAGCCCCAGGTCACCGGGTCATGTCGGGACCCAGCCCGGGTCCCCGGGACGGGTTTTTACCCCAGCCGCAGATCACCGGGTCCTGTCGGGTACCCGGGTCGGGTCCCCTGGACAGGTCGGCACCCCGGCCCCGGGTCACGGGGTCATGTCGGGTCGCTGTCCCGGGTACCAGTGTCAGGTGACCACCCCGGCCCCGGGAGACGGAGTCATACCGGGTCCCCGGCCCGGGTCCCCGGGTTGCATCGGGACACCAGCGAAGGACCACCGGGTCCTGTCGGGTCCCCGGCCCGGGTCCCCTGGACAGGTCGTTAACCCGGCCCCAGGTCACCGGGTCATGTCGCGCACCCGGCCTGGTTCCCAGGTTCCGGTGACCACCCCGGCACCAGGACCCCGGGTCACGTGGGGACCCCGGACCCAGGTCAGCGGGTCACGTGGGGACACCGGCCCCAGGTCACCGCGTCAGGTCGGGACCCCGAACCCAGGTCCACGAGTCCGTCGACACCACAGCCCCGGGTCACCGGGTCGTGTCGGGTAACCGGCCTGGTTCCAAGGTTCCGATGACCACCCCGGCACCAGGACCCCGGGTCACGTGGGGACACCGGCCCCAGGTGACCGGGTCACGTGGGGACACCGGCCCCAGGTCATCGGGTCACGTGGGGTCACCGGCCCCAGGTGACCGGGTCACGTGGGGTCACCGGCCCCAGGTGACCGGGTCACGTGGGGTCACCGGCCCCAGGTGACCGGGTCACGTGGGGACACCGGCCCCAGGTCTCCGGGTCACGTGGGGTCACCGGCCCCAGGTGACCGGGTCACGTGGGGTCACCGGCCCCAGGTGACCGGGTCACGTGGGGTCACCGGCCCCAGGTGACCGGGTCACGTGGGTACACCGGCCCCAGGTGACCGGGTCACGTGGGGTCACCGGCCCCAGGTGACCGGGTCACGTGGGGTCACCGGCACCAGGTGACCGGGTCACGTGGGGACACCGGCCCCAGGTGACCGGGTCACGTGGGGTCACCGGCCCCAGGTCAGCGGGTCACGTGGGGACCCCGCCCCAGGTAACCAAGGCATGTCGGGACCCAGCCCGGGTCCCCGGGACGGGTTTTTACCCCAGCCGCAGATCACCGGGTCCTGTCGGGTCCCCGGCCCGGGTCCCCTGGACAGGTCGATAACCCGGCCCCAGGTCACCCGGTCATCTCGCGCACCCGGCCTGGTTCCCAGGTTCCGATGACCACCCCGGCACCAGGACCCCGGGTCACGTGGGGACACCGGCCCCAGGTGACCGGGTCACGTGGGGTCACCGGCCCCAGGTCAGCGGGTCACGTGGGGACCCCGGCCCCAGGTGACCGGGTCACGTGGGGACCCCGGACCCAGGTAACCGGGTCATACCGAGTCCCCGGACCCAGGTCACCGGGTCAGTTCGGGACCCCGGACCCAGGTCGGGTCATGTCACGTCCCATGCCCGGGTCCCCGGGTTGGATTTTTACCCAGGCCCCGGGTCACAGGGTCATGTCGGGTCAACGGCCTGGGTACAAGGGTCTGGTGACCACCCCGACCCCAGGTCCCTGGGTCATGACGGGACACCGGACCAGGTCCCCGAGTCCGGTCGACACCACAGCCCCAGGTCACCGGGTCATGTCGGGACCCAGCCCGGGTCCCCGGGACGGGTTTTTACCCCAGCCGCAGATCACCGGGTCCTGTCGGGTACCCGGGTCGGGCCCCCTGGACAGGTCGGCACCCCGGCCCCGGGTCACGGGGTCATGTCGGGTCGCTGTCCCGGGTACCAGTGTCAGGTGACCACCCCGGCCCCGGGAGACGGAGTCATACCGGGTCCCCGGCCCGGGTCCCCGGGTTGCATCGGGACACCAGCGAAGGACCACCGGGTCCTGTCGGGTCCCCGGCCCGGGTCCCCTGGACAGGTCGTTAACCCGGCCCCAGGTCACCGGGTCATGTCGCGCACCCGGCCTGGTTCCCAGGTTCCGGTGACCACCCCGGCACCAAGACCCCGGGTCACGTGGGGACCCCGGACCCAGGTCAGCGGGTCACGTGGGGACACCGGCCCCAGGTCACCGCGTCAGGTCGGGACCCCGAACCCAGGTCCACGAGTCCGTCGACACCACAGCCCCGGGTCACCGGGTCGTGTCGGGTAACCGGCCTGGTTCCAAGGTTCCGATGACCACCCCGGCACCAGGACCCCGGGTCACGTGGGGACACCGGCCCCAGGTGACCGGGTCACGTGGGGACACCGGCCCCAGGTCATCGGGTCACGTGGGGTCACCGGCCCCAGGTGACCGGGTCACGTGGGGTCACCGGCCCCAGGTGACCGGGTCACGTGGGGTCACCGGCCCCAGGTGACCGGGTCACGTGGGGTCACCGGCCCCAGGTGACCGGGTCACGTGGCGTCACCGGCCCCAGGTGACCGGGTCACGTGGGGTCACCGGCCCCAGGTGACCGGGTCACGTGGGGACACCGGCCCCAGGTGACCGGGTCACGTGGGGTCACCGGCCCCAGGTGACCGGGTCACGTGGGGTCACCGGCCCCAGGTGACCGGGTCACGTGGGGACACTGGCCCCAGGTGACCGTGTCACGTGGGATCACCGGCCCCAGGTGACCGGGTCACGTGGGGTCACCGGACCCAGGTCAGCGGGTCACGTGGGGACACCGGCCCCAGGTGACCGGGTCACGTGGGGTCACCGGCCCCAGGTGACCGGGTCACGTGGGGTCACCGGCCCATGTGACCGGGTCACGTGGGTACACCGGCCCCAGGTGACCGGGTCACGTGGGGTCACCGGCCCCAGGTGACCGGGTCACGTGGGGTCACCGGCCCCAGGTGACCGGGTCACGTGGGGACACCGGCCCCAGGTGACCGAGTCACGTGGGGTCACCGGCCCCAGGTCAGCGGGTCACGTGGGGACACCGGCCCCAGGTAACCAAGGCATGTCGGGACCCAGCCCGGGTCCCCGGGACGGGTTTTTACCCCAGCCGCAGATCACCGGGTCCTGTCGGGTCCCCGGCCCGGGTCCCCTGGACAGGTCGATAACCCGGCCCCAGGTCACCCGGTCATCTCGCGCACCCGGCCTGGTTCCCAGGTTCCGATGACCACCCCGGCACCAGGACCCCGGGTCACGTGGGGACACCGGCCCCAGGTGACCGGGTCACGTGGGGTCACCGGCCCCAGGTCAGCGGGTCATGTGGGGACCCCGGCCCCAGGTGACCGGGTCACGTGGGGACCCCGGACCCAGGTAACCGGGTCATACCGAGTCCCCGGACCCAGGTCACCGGGTCAGTTCGGGACCCCGGACCCAGGTCGGGTCATGTCACGTCCCATGCCCGGGTCCCCGGGTTGGATTTTTACCCAGGCCCCGGGTCACAGGGTCATGTCGGGTCAACGGCCTGGGTACAAGGGTCTGGTGACCACCCCGACCCCAGGTCCCCGGGTCATGACGGGACACCGGACCAGGTCCCCGAGTCCGGTCGACACCACAGCCCCAGGTCACCGGGTCATGTCGGGACCCAGCCCGGGTCCCCGGGACGGGTTTTTACCCCAGCCGCAGATCACCGGGTCCTGTCGGGTACCCGGGTCGGGTCCCCTGGACAGGTCGGCACCCCGGCCCCGGGTCACGGGGTCATGTCGGGTCGCTGTCCCGGGTACCAGTGTCAGGTGACCACCCCGGCCCCGGGAGACGGAGTCATACCGGGTCCCCGGCCCGGGTCCCCGGGTTGCATCGGGACACCAGCGAAGGACCACCGGGTCCTGTCGGGTCCCCGGCCCGGGTCCCCTGGACAGGTCGTTAACCCGGCCCCAGGTCACCGGGTCATGTCGCGCACCCGGCCTGGTTCCCAGGTTCCGGAGACCACCCCGGCACCAAGACCCCGGGTCACGTGGGGACCCCGGACCCAGGTCAGCGGGTCACGTGGGGACACCGGCCCCAGGTCACCGCGTCAGGTCGGGACCCCGAACCCAGGTCCACGAGTCCGTCGACACCACAGCCCCGGGTCACCGGGTCGTGTCGGGTAACCGGCCTGGTTCCAAGGTTCCGATGACCACCCCGGCACCAGGACCCCGGGTCACGTGGGGACACCGGCCCCAGGTGACCGGGTCACGTGGGGACACCGGCCCCAGGTCATCGGGTCACGTGGGGTCACCGGCCCCAGGTGACCGGGTCACGTGGGGTCACCGGCCCCAGGTGACCGGGTCACGTGGGGTCACCGGCCCCAGGTGACCGGGTCACGTGGGGTCACCGGCCCCAGGTGACCGGGTCACGTGGGGTCACCGGCCCCAGGTGACCGGGTCACGTGGGGACACCGGCCCCAGGTGACCGGGTCACGTGGGGTCACCGGCCCCAGGTGACCGGGTCACGTGGGGTCACCGGCCCCAGGTGACCGGGTCACGTGGGGACACCGGCCCCAGGTGACCGGGTCACGTGGGGTCACCGGCCCCAGGTGACCGGGTCACGTGGGGTCACCGGACCCAGGTCAGCGGGTCACGTGCGGACACCGGCCCCAGGTAACCGGGTCATACCGAGTCCCCGGACCCAGGTCACCGGGTCAGTTCGGGACCCCGGACCCAGGTCGGGTCATGTCACGTCCCATGCCCGGGTCCCCGGGTTGGATTTTTACCCAGGCCCCGGGTCACAGGGTCATGTCGGGTCAACGGCCTGGGTACAAGGGTCTGGTGACCACCCCGACCCCAGGTCCCCGGGTCATGACGGGACACCGGACCAGGTCCCTGAGTCCGGTCGACACCACAGCCCCAGGTCACCGGGTCATGTCGGGACCCAGCCCGGGTCCCCGGGACGGGTTTTTACCCCAGCCGCAGATCACCGGGTCCTGTCGGGTACCCGGGTCGGGTCCCCTGGACAGGTCGGCACCCCGGCCCCGGGTCACGGGGCCATGTCGGGTCGCTGTCCCGGGTACCAGTGTCAGGTGACCACCCCGGCCCCGGGAGACGGAGTCATACCGGGTCCCCGGCCCGGGTCCCCGGGTTGCATCGGGACACCAGCGAAGGACCACCGGGTCCTGTCGGGTCCCCGGCCCGGGTCCCCTGGACAGGTCGTTAACCCGGCCCCAGGTCACCGGGTCATGTCGCGCACCCGGCCTGGTTCCCAGGTTCCGGTGACCACCCCGGCACCAAGACCCCGGGTCACGTGGGGACCCCGGACCCAGGTCAGCGGGTCACGTGGGGACACCGGCCCCAGGTCACCGCGTCAGGTCGGGACCCCGAACCCAGGTCCACGAGTCCGTCGACACCACAGCCCCGGGTCACCGGGTCGTGTCGGGTAACCGGCCTGGTTCCAAGGTTTTGATGACCACCCCGGCACCAGGACCCCGGGTCACGTGGGGACACCGGCCCCAGGTGACCGGGTCACGTGGGGACACCGGCCCCAGGTCATCGGGTCACGTGGGATCACCGGCCCCAGGTGACCGGGTCACGTGGGGTCACCGGCCCCAGGTGACCGGGTCACGTGGGGTCACCGGCCCCAGGTGACCGGGTCACGTGGGGTCACCGGCCCCAGGTGACCGGGTCACGTGGGGTCACCGGCCCCAGGTGACCGGGTCACGTGGGGTCACCGGCCCCAGGTGACCGGGTCACGTGGGGACACCGGGCCCAGGTGACCGGGTCACGTGGGGTCACCGGCCCCAGGTGACCGGGTCACGTGGGGTCACCGGCCCCAGGTGACCGGGTCACGTGGGGTCACCGGCCCCAGGTGACCGGGTCACGTGGGGACACCGGCCCCAGGTGACCGGGTCACGTGGGGTCACCGGCCCCAGGTGACCAGGTCACGTGGGGTCACCGGACCCAGGTCAGCGGGTCACGTGGGGACACCGGCCCCAGGTAACCGGGTCATACCGAGTCCCCGGACCCAGGTCACCGGGTCAGTTCGGGACCCCGGACCCAGGTCGGGTCATGTCACGTCCCATGCCCGGGTCCCCGGGTTGGATTTTTACCCAGGCCCCGGGTCACAGGGTCATGTCGGGTCAACGGCCTGGGTACAAGGGTCTGGTGACCACCCCGACCCCAGGTCCCCGGGTCATGACGGGACACCGGACCAGGTCCCCGAGTCCGGTCGACACCACAGCCCCAGGTCACCGGGTCATGTCGGGACCCAGCCCGGGTCCCCGGGACGGGTTTTTACCCCAGCCGCAGATCACCGGGTCCTGTCGGGTACCCGGGTCGGGTCCCCTGGACAGGTCGGCACCCCGGCCCCGGGTCACGGGGTCATGTCGGGTCGCTGTCCCGGGTACCAGTGTCAGGTGACCACCCCGGCCCCGGGAGACGGAGTCATACCGGGTCCCCGGCCCGGGTCCCCGGGTTGCATCGGGACACCAGCGAAGGACCACCGGGTCCTGTCGGGTCCCCGGCCCGGGTCCCCTGGACAGGTCGTTAACCCGGCCCCAGGTCACCGGGTCATGTCGCGCACCCGGCCTGGTTCCCAGGTTCCGGTGACCACCCCGGCACCAGGACCCCGGGTCACGTGGGGACCCCGGACCCAGGTCAGCGGGTCACGTGGGGACACCGGCCCCAGGTCACCGCGTCAGGTCGGGACCCCGAACCCAGGTCCACGAGTCCGTCGACACCACAGCCCCGGGTCACCGGGTCGTGTAGGGTAACCGGCCTGGTTCCAAGGTTCCGATGACCACCCCGGCACCAGGACCCCGGGTCACGTGGGGACACCAGCCCCAGGTGACCGGGTCACGTGGGGACACCGGCCCCAGGTCATCGGGTCACGTGGGGTCACCGGCCCCAGGTGACCGGGTCACGTGGGGTCACCGGCCCCAGGTGACCGGGTCACGTGGGGTCACCGGCCCCAGGTGACCGGGTCACGTGGGGTCACCGGCCCCAGGTCAGCGGGTCACGTGGGGTCACCGGCCCCAGGTGACCGGGTCACGTGGGGACACCGGCCCCAGGTGACCGGGTCACGTGGGGTCACCGGCCCCAGGTCAGCGGGTCACGTGGGGACACCGGCCCCAGGTCACCGGGTCACGTGGGGTCACCGGCCCCAGGTGACCGGGTCACGTGGGGTCACCGGCCCCAGGTGACCGGGTCATGTGGGGTCACCGGCCCCAGGTGACCGGGTCACGTGGGGACACCGGCCCCAGGTGACCGGGTCACGTGGGGTCACCGGCCCCAGGTGACCGGGTCACGTGGGGTCACCGGCACCAGGTGACCGGGTCACGTGGGGACACCGGCCCCAGGTGACCGGGTCACGTGGGGTCACCGGCCCCAGGTCAGCGGGTCACGTGGGGACACCGGCCCCAGGTAACCAAGGCATGTCGGGACCCAGCCCGGGTCCCCGGGACGGGTTTTTACCCCAGCCGCAGATCACCGGGTCCTGTCGGGTCCCCGGCCCGGGTCCCCTGGACAGGTCGATAACCTGGCCCCAGGTCACCCGGTCATCTCGCGCACCCGGCCTGGTTCCCAGGTTCCGATGACCACCCCGGCACCAGGACCCCGGGTCACGTGGGGACACCGGCCCCAGGTGACCGGGTCACGTGGGGTCACCGGCCCCAGGTCAGCGGGTCACGTGGGGACCCCGGCCCCAGGTGACCGGGTCACATGGGGTCACCGGACCCAGGTCAGCGGGTCACGTGGGGACACCGGCCCCAGGTAACCGGGTCATACCGAGTCCCCGGACCCAGGTCACCGGGTCAGTTCGGGACCCCGGACCCAGGTCGGGTCATGTCACGTCCCATGCCCGGGTCCACGGGTTGGATTTTTACCCAGGCCCCGGGTCACAGGGTCATGTCGGGTCAACGGCCTGGGTACAAGGGTCTGGTGACCACCCCGACCCCAGGTCCCCGGGTCATGACGGGACACCGGACCAGGTCCCCGAGTCCGGTCGACACCACAGCCCCAGGTCACCGGGTCATGTCGGGACCCAGCCCGGGTCCCCGGGACGGGTTTTTACCCCAGCCGCAGATCACCGGGTCCTGTCGGGTACCCGGGTCGGGTCCCCTGCACAGATCGGCACCCCGGCCCCGGGTCACGGGGTCATGTCTGGTCGCTGTCCCGGGTACCAGTGTCAGGTGACCACCCCGGCCCCGGGAGACGGAGTCATACCGGGTCCCCGGCCCGGGTCCCCGGGTTGCATCGGGACACCAGCGAAGGACCACCGGGTCCTGTCGGGTCCCCGGCCCGGGTCCCCTGGACAGGTCGTTAACCCGGCCCCAGGACACCGGGTCATGTCGCGCACCCGGCCTGGTTCCCAGGTTCCGGTGACCACCCCGGCACCAGGACCCCGGGTCACGTGGGGACCCCGGACCCAGGTCAGCGGGTCACGTGGGGACACCGGCCCCAGGTCACCGCGTCAGGTCGGGACCCCGAACCCAGGTCCACGAGTCCGTCGACACCACAGCCCCGGGTCACCGGGTCGTGTTGGGTAACCGGCCTGGTTCCAAGGTTCCGATGACCACCCCGGCACCAGGACCCCGGGTCACGTGGGGACACCGGCCCCAGGTGACCGGGTCACGTGGGGACACCGGCCCCAGGTCATCGGGTCAAGTAGGGTCACCGGCCCCAGGTGACCGGGTCACGTGGGGTCACCGGCCCCAGGTGACCGGGTCACGTGGGGTCACCGGCCCCAGGTGACCGGGTCACGTGGGGTCACCGGCCCCAGGTCAGCGGGTCACGTGGGGTCACCGGCCCCAGGTGACCGGGTCACGTGGGGACACCGGCCCCAGGTGACCGGGTCACGTGGGGTCACCGGCCCCAGGTCAGCGGGTCACGTGGGGACACCGGCCCCAGGTCACCGGGTCACGTGGGGTCACCGGCCCCAGGTGACCGGGTCACGTGGGGTCACCGGCCCCAGGTGACCGGGTCATGTGGGGTCACCGGCCCCAGGTGACCGGGTCACGTGGGGACACCGGCCCCAGGTGACCGGGTCACGTGGGGTCACCGGCCCCAGGTGACCGGGTCACGTGGGGTCACCGGCACCAGGTCAGCGGGTCACGTGGGGACACCGGCCCCAGGTAACCAAGGCATGTCGGGACCCAGCCCGGGTCCCCGGGACGGGTTTTTACCCCAGCCGCAGATCACCGGGTCCTGTCGGGTCCCCGGCCCGGGTCCCCTGGACAGGTCGATAACCCGGCCCCAGGTCACCCGGTCATCTCGCGCACCTGGCCTGGTTCCCAGGTTCCGATGACCACCCCGGCACCAGGACCCCGGGTCACGTGGGGACACCGGCCCCAGGTGACCGGGTCACGTGGGGTCACCGGCCCCAGGTCAGCGGGTCACGTGGGGACCCCGGCCCCAGGTGACCGGGTCACGTGGGGTCACCGGACCCAGGTCAGCGGGTCACGTGGGGACACCGGCCCCAGGTAACCGGGTCATACCGAGTCCCCGGACCCAGGTCACCGGGTCAGTTCGGGACCCCGGACCCAGGTCGGGTCATGTCACGTCCCATGCCCGGGTCCCCGGGTTGGATTTTTACCCAGGCCCCGGGTCACAGGGTCATGTCGGGTCAACGGCCTGGGTACAAGGGTCTGGTGACCACCCCGACCCCAGGTCCCCGGGTCATGACGGGACACCGGACCAGGTCCCCGAGTCCGGTCGACACCACAGCCCCAGGTCACCGGGTCATGTCGGGACCCAGCCCGGGTCCCCGGGACGGGTTTTTACCCCAGCCGCAGATCACCGGGTCCTGTCGGGTACCCGGGTCGGGTCCCCTGCACAGATCGGCACCCCGGCCCCGGGTCACGGGGTCATGTCGGGTCGCTGTCCCGGGTACCAGTGTCAGGTGACCACCCCGGCCCCGGGAGACGGAGTCATACCGGGTCCCCGGCCCGGGTCCCCGGGTTGCATCGGGACACCAGCGAAGGACCACCGGGTCCTGTCGGGTCCCCGGCCCGGGTCCCCTGGACAGGTCGTTAACCCGGCCCCAGGACACCGGGTCATGTCGCGCACCCGGCCTGGTTCCCAGGTTCCGGTGACCACCCCGGCACCAGGACCCCGGGTCACGTGGGGACCCCGGACCCAGGTCAGCGGGTCACGTGGGGACACCGGCCCCAGGTCACCGCGTCAGGTCGGGACCCCGAACCCAGGTCCACGAGTCCGTCGACACCACAGCCCCGGGTCACCGGGTCGTGTAGGGTAACCGGCCTGGTTCCAAGGTTCCGATGACCACCCCGGCACCAGGACCCCGGGTCACGTGGGGACACCGGCCCCAGGTGACCGGGTCACGTGGGGACACCGGCCCCAGGTCATCGGGTCACGTGGGGTCACCGGCCCCAGGTGACCGGGTCACGTGGGGTCACCGGCCCCAGGTGACCGGGTCACGTGGGGTCACCGGCCCCAGGTGACCGGGTCACGTGGGGTCACCGGCCCCAGGTCAGCGGGTCACGTGGGGTCACCGGCCCCAGGTGACCGGGTCACGTGGGGACACCGGCCCCAGGTGACCGGGTCACGTGGGGTCACCGGCCCCAGGTCAGCGGGTCACGTGGGGACACCGGCCCCAGGTCACCGGGTCACGTGGGGTCACCGGCCCCAGGTGACCGGGTCACGTGGGGTCACCGGCCCCAGGTGACCGGGTCATGTGGGGTCACCGGCCCCAGGTGACCGGGTCACGTGGGGACACCGGCCCCAGGTGACCGGGTCACGTGGGGTCACCGGCCCCAGGTGACCGGGTCACGTGGGGTCACCGGCACCAGGTGACCGGGTCACGTGGGGACACCGGCCCCAGGTGACCGGGTCACGTGGGGTCACCGGCACCAGGTCAGCGGGTCACGTGGGGACACCGGCCCCAGGTAACCAAGGCATGTCGGGACCCAGCCCGGATCCCCAGGACGGGTTTTTACCCCAGCCGCAGATCACCGGGTCCTGTCGGGTCCCCGGCCCGGGTCCCCTGGACAGGTCGATAACCCGGCCCCAGGTCACCCGGTCATCTCGCGCACCCGGCCTGGTTCCCAGGTTCCGATGACCACCCCGGCACCAGGACCCCGGGTCACGTGGGGACACCGGCCCCAGGTGACCGGGTCACGTGGGGTCACCGGCCCCAGGTCAGCGGGTCACGTGGGGACCCCGGCCCCAGGTGACCGGGTCACGTGGGGACCCCGGACCCAGGTAACCGGGTCATACCGAGTCCCCGGACCCAGGTCACCGGGTCAGTTCGGGACCCCGGACCCAGGTCGGGTCATGTCACGTCCCATGCCCGGGTCCCCGGGTTGGATTTTTACCCAGGCCCCGGGTCACAGGGTCATGTCGGGTCAACGGCCTGGGTACAAGGGTCTGGTGACCACCCCGACCCCAGGTCCCCGGGTCATGACGGGACACCGGACCAGGTCCCCGAGTCCGGTCGACACCACAGCCCCAGGTCACCGGGTCATGTCGGGACCCAGCCCGGGTCCCCGGGACGGGTTTTTACCCCAGCCGCAGATCACCGGGTCCTGTCGGGTACCCGGGTCGGGTCCCCTGGACAGGTCGGCACCCCGGCCCCGGGTCACGGGGTCATGTCGGGTCGCTGTCCCGGGTACCAGTGTCAGGTGACCACCCCGGCCCCGGGAGACGGAGTCATACCGGGTCCCCGGCCCGGGTCCCCGGGTTGCATCGGGACACCAGCGAAGGACCACCGGGTCCTGTCGGGTCCCCGGCCCGGGTCCCCTGGACAGGTCGTTAACCCGGCCCCGGGTCACCGGGTCGTGTCGGGTAACCGGCCTGGTTCCAAGGTTCCGATGACCACCCCGGCACCAGGACCCCGGGTCACGTGGGGTCACCGGCCCCAGGTGACCGGGTCACGTGGGGACACCGGCCCCAGGTCATCGGGTCACGTGGGGTCACCGGCCCCAGGTGACCGGGTCACGTGGGGTCACCGGCCCCAGGTGACAGGGTCACGTGGGGTCACCGGCCCCAGGTGACCGGGTCACGTGGGGACACCGGCCCCAGGTCACCGGGTCACGTGGGGTCACCGGCCCCAGGTGACCGGGTCACGTGGGGTCACCGGCCCCAGGTGACCGGGTCACGTGGGGTCACCGGCCCCAGGTGACCGGGTCACGTGGGGACACCGGCCCCAGGTGACCGGGTCACGTGGGGTCACCGGCCCCAGGTGACCGGGTCACGTGGGGTCACCTGCACCAGGTGACCGGGTCACGTGGGGACACCGGCCCCAGGTGACCGGGTCACGTGGGGTCACCGGCCCCAGGTCAGCGGGTCACGTGGGGACACCGGCCCCAGGTAACCAAGGCATGTCGGGACCCAGCCCGGGTCCCCGGGACGGGTTTTTACCCCAGCCGCAGATCACCGGGTCCTGTCGGGTCCCCAGCCCGGGTCCCCTGGACAGGTCGATAACCCGGCCCCAGGTCACCCGGTCATCTCGCGCACCCGGCCTGGTTCCCAAGTTCCGATGACCACCCCGGCACCAGGACCCCGGGTCACGTGGGGACACCGGCCCCAGGTGACCGGGTCACGTGGGGTCACCGGCCCCAGGTCAGCGGGTCACGTGGGGACCCCGGCCCCAGGTGACCGGGTCACGTGGGGACCCCGGACCCAGGTAACCGGGTCATACCGAGTCCCCGGACCCAGGTCACCGGGTCAGTTCGGGACCCCGGACCCAGGTCGGGTCATGTCACGTCCCATGCCCGGGTCCCCGGGTTGGATTTTTACCCAGGCCCCGGGTCACAGGGTCATGTCGGGTCAACGGCCTGGGTACAAGGGTCTGGTGACCACCCCGACCCCAGGTCCCCGGGTCATGACGGGACACCGGACCAGGTCCCCGAGTCCGGTCGACACCACAGCCCCAGGTCACCGGGTCATGTCGGGACCCAGCCCAGGTCCCCGGGACGGGTTTTTACCCCAGCCGCAGATCACCGGGTCCTGTCGGGTACCCGGGTCGGGTCCCCTGGACAGCTCGGCACCCCGGCCCCGGGTCACGGGGTCATGTCGGGTCGCTGTCCCGGGTACCAGTGTCAGGTGACCACCCCGGCCCCGGGAGACGGAGTCATACCGGGTCCCCGGCCCGGGTCCCCGGGTTGCATCGGGACACCAGCGAAGGACCACCGGGTCCTGTCGGGTCCCCGGCCCGGGTCCCCTGGACAGGTCGTTAACCCGGCCCCAGGTCACCGGGTCATGTCGCGCACCCGGCCTGGTTCCCAGGTTCCGGTGACCACCCCGGCACCAAGACCCCGGGTCACGTGGGGACCCCGGACCCAGGTCAGCGGGTCACGTGGGGACACCGGCCCCAGGTCAACGCGTCAGGTCGGGACCCCGAACCCAGGTCCACGAGTCCGTCGACACCACAGCCCCGGGTCACCGGGTCGTGTCGGGTAACCGGCCTGGTTCCAAGGTTCCGATGACCACCCCGGCACCAGGACCCCGGGTCACGTGGGGACACCGGCCCCAGGTCACCGGGTCACGTGGGGTCACCGGCCCCAGGTGACCGGGTCACGTGGGGTCACCGGCCCCAGGTGACCGGGTCACGTGGGGTCACCGGCCCCAGGTGACCGGGTCACGTGGGGTCACCGGCCCCAGGTGACCGGGTCACGTGGGGACACCGGCCCCAGGTGACCTGGTCACGTGGGGTCACCGGCCCCAGGTGACCGGGTCACGTGGGGTCACCGGCCCCAGGTGACCTGGTCACGTGGGGTCACCGGCCCCAGGTGACCGGGTCGCGTGGGGTCACCGGCCCCAGGTGACAGGGTCGCGTGGGGTCACCGGACCCAGGTGACCGGGTCACGTGGGGTCACCGGACCCAGGTCAGCGGGTCACGTGCGGACACCGGCCCCAGGTAACCGGGTCATACCGAGTCCCCGGACCCAGGTCACCGGGTCAGTTCGGGACCCCGGACCCAGGTCGGGTCATGTCACGTCCCATGCCCGGGTCCCCGGGTTGGATTTTTACCCAGGCCCCGGGTCACAGGGTCATGTCGGGTCAACGGCCTGGGTACAAGGGTCTGGTGACCACCCCGACCCCAGGTCCCCGGGTCATGACGGGACACCGGACCAGGTCCCCGAGTCCGGTCGACACCACAGCCCCAGGTCACCGGGTCATGTCGGGACCCAGCCCGGGTCCCCGGGACGGGTTTTTACCCCAGCCGCAGATCACCGGGTCCTGTCGGGTACCCGGGTCGGGTCCCCTGCACAGATCGGCACCCCGGCCCCGGGTCACGGGGTCATGTCGGGTCGCTGTCCCGGGTACCAGTGTCAGGTGACCACCCCGGCCCCGGGAGACGGAGTCATACCGGGTCCCCGGCCCGGGTCCCCGGGTTGCATCGGGACACCAGCGAAGGACCACCGGGTCCTGTCGGGTCCCCGGCCCGGGTCCCCTGGACAGGTCGTTAACCCGGCCCCAGGTCACCGGGTCATGTCGCGCACCCGGCCTGGTTCCCAGGTTCCGGTGACCACCCCGGCACCAGGACCCCGGGTCACGTGGGGACCCCGGACCCAGGTCAGCGGGTCACGTGGGGACACCGGCCCCAGGTCACCGCGTCAGGTCGGGACCCCGAACCCAGGTCCACGAGTCCGTCGACACCACAGCCCCGGGTCACCGGGTCGTGTCGGGTAACCGGCCTGGTTCCAAGGTTCCGATGACCACCCCGGCACCAGGAGCCCGGGTCACGTGGGGACACCGGCCCCAGGTGACCGGGTCACGTGGGGACACCGGCCCCAGGTCATCGGGTCACGTGGGGTCACCGGCCCCAGGTGACCGGGTCACGTGGGGTCACCGGCCCCAGGTGACCGGGTCACGTGGGGTCACCGGCCCCAGGTGACCGGGTCACGTGGGTTCACCGGCCCCAGGTGACCGGGTCACGTGGGGTCACCGGCCCCAGGTCAGCGGGTCACGTGGGGTCACCGGCCCCAGGTGACCGGGTCACGTGGGGTCACCGGCCCCAGGTGACCGGGTCACGTGTGGACACCGGCCCCAGGTGACCGGGTCACGTGGGGTCACCGGCCCCAGGTGACCGGGTCACGTGGGGTCACCGGCCCCAGGTGACCGGGTCACGTGGCGTCACCGGCCCCAGGTGACCGGGTCACGTGGGGACACCGGCCCCAGGTGACCGGGTCACGTGGGGTCACCGGCCCCAGGTGACCGGGTCACGTGGGGTCACCGGCACCAGGTGACCGGGTCACGTGGGGACACCGGCCCCAGGTGACCGGGTCACGTGGGGTCACCGGCCCCAGGTCAGCGGGTCACGTGGGGACACCGGCCCCAGGTAACCAAGGCATGTCGGGACCCAGCCCGGGTCCCCGGGACGGGTTTTTACCCCAGCCGCAGATCACCGGGTCCTGTCGGGTCCCCGGCCCGGGTCCCCTGGACAGGTCGATAACCCGGCCCCAGGTCACCCGGTCATCTCGCGCACCCGGCCTGGTTC
Source organism: Somateria mollissima (assembly GCA_951411735.1). Taxonomy (NCBI): domain Eukaryota; kingdom Metazoa; phylum Chordata; class Aves; order Anseriformes; family Anatidae; genus Somateria; species Somateria mollissima. Next base: position 1,199,158 of record CATOCB010000075.1, read on the forward strand.
CCTGGTTCCGATGACCACCCCGGCACCAGGACCCCGGGTCACGTGGGGACACCGGCCCCAGGTGACCGGGTCACGTGGGGTCACCGGCCCCAGGTCAGCGGGTCACGTGGGGACCCCGGCCCCAGGTGACCGGGTCACGTGGGGACCCCGGACCCAGGTAACCGGGTCATACCGAGTCCCCGGACCCAGGTCACCGGGTCAGTTCGGGACCCCGGACCCAGGTCGGGTCATGTCACGTCCCATGCCCGGGTCCCCGGGTTGGATTTTTACCCAGGCCCCGGGTCACAGGGTCATGTCGGGTCAACGGCCTGGGTACAAGGGTCTGGTGACCACCCCGACCCCAGGTCCCCGGGTCATGACGGGACACCGGACCAGGTCCCCGAGTCCGGTCGACACCACAGCCCCAGGTCACCGGGTCATGTCGGGACCCAGCCCGGGTCCCCGGGACGGGTTTTTACCCCAGCCGCAGATCACCGGGTCCTGTCGGGTACCCGGGTCGGGTCCCCTGGACAGGTCGGCACCCCGGCCCCGGGTCACGGGGTCATGTCGGGTCGCTGTCCCGGGTACCAGTGTCAGGTGACCACCCCGGCCCCGGGAGACGGAGTCATACCGGGTCCCCGGCCCGGGTCCCCGGGTTGCATCGGGACACCAGCGAAGGACCACCGGGTCCTGTCGGGTCCCCGGCCCGGGTCCCCTGGACAGGTCGTTAACCCGGCCCCAGGTCACCGGGTCATGTCGCGCACCCGGCCTGGTTCCCAGGTTCCGGTGACCACCCCGGCACCAAGACCCCGGGTCACGTGGGGACCCCGGACCCAGGTCAGCGGGTCACGTGGGGACACCGGCCCCAGGTCACCGCGTCAGGTCGGGACCCCGAACCCAGGTCCACGAGTCCGTCGACACCACAGCCCCGGGTCACCGGGTCGTGTCGGGTAACCGGCCTGGTTCCAAGGTTCCGATGACCACCCCGGCACCAGGACCCCGGGTCACGTGGGGACACCGGCCCCAGGTGACCGGGTCACGTGGGGACACCGGCCCCAGGTCATCGGGTCACGTGGGGTCACCGGCCCCAGGTGACCGGGTCACGTGGGGTCACCGGCCCCAGGTGACCGGGTCACGTGGGGACACCGGCCCCAGGTCATCGGGTCACGTGGGGTCACCGGCCCCAGGTGACCGGGTCACGTGGGGTCACCGGCCCCAGGTGACCGGGTCACGTGGGGTCACCGGCCCCAGGTGACCGGGTCACGTGGGGTCACCGGCCCCAGGTGACCGGGTCACGTGGGGTCACCGGCCCCAGGTGTTCGGGTCACGTGGGGTCACCGGCCCCAGGTGACCGGGTCACGTGGGGTCACCGGCCCCAGGTGACCGGGTCACGTGGGGTCACCGGCCCCAGGTGACCGGGTCACGTGGGGACACCGGCCCCAGGTGACCGGGTCACGTGGGGTCACCGGCCCCAGGTGACCGGGTCACGTGGGGTCACCGGCCCCAGGTGACCGGGTCACGTGGGGTCACCGGCCCCAGGTGACCGGGTCACGTGGGGTCACCGGCCCCAGGTGACCGGGTCACGTGGGGTCACCGGACCCAGGTCAGCGGGTCACGTGGGGACACCGGCCCCAGGTAACCGGGTCATACCGAGTCCCCGGACCCAGGTCACCGGGTCAGTTCGGGACCCCGGACCCAGGTCGGGTCATGTCACGTCCCATGCCCGGGTCCCCGGGTTGGATTTGTACCCAGGCCCCGGGTCACAGGGTCATGTCGGGTCAACGGCCTGGGTACAAGGGTCTGGTGACCACCCCGACCCCAGGTCCCCGGGTCATGACGGGACACCGGACCAGGTCCCCGAGTCCGGTCGACACCACAGCCCCAGGTCACCGGGTCATGTCGGGACCCAGCCCGGGTCCCCGGGACGGGTTTTTACCCCAGCCGCAGATCACCGGGTCCTGTCGGGTACCCGGGTCGGGTCCCCTGGACAGGTCGGCACCCCGGCCCCGGGTCACGGGGTCATGTCGGGTCGCTGTCCCGGGTACCAGTGTCAGGTGACCACCCCGGCCCCGGGAGACGGAGTCATACCGGGTCCCCGGCCCGGGTCCCCGGGTTGCATCGGGACACCAGCGAAGGACCACCGGGTCCTGTCGGGTCCCCGGCCCGGGTCCCCTGGACAGGTCGTTAACCCGGCCCCAGGTCACCGGGTCATGTCGCGCACCCGGCCTGGTTCCCAGGTTCCGGTGACCGCCCCGGCACCAGGACCCCGGGTCACGTGGGGACCCCGGACCCAGGTCAGCGGGTCACGTGGGGACACCGGCCCCAGGTCACCGCGTCAGGTCGGGACCCCGAACCCAGGTCCACGAGTCCGTCGACACCACAGCCCCGGGTCACCGGGTCGTGTCGGGTAACCGGCCTGGTTCCAAGGTTCCGATGACCACCCCGGCACCAGGACCCCGGGTCACGTGGGGACACCGGCCCCAGGTGACCGGGTCACGTGGGGACACCGGCCCCAGGTCATCGGGTCACGTGGGGTCACCGGACCCAGGTGACCGGGTCACGTGGGGTCACCGGCCCCAGGTGACCGGGTCACGTGGGGTCACCGGCCCCAGGTGACCGGGTCACGTGGGGTCACCGGCCCCAGGTGACCGGGTCACGTGGGGTCACCGGCCCCAGGTGACCGGGTCACGTGAGGTCACCGGACCCAGGTGACCGGGTCACGTGGGGTCACCGGCCCCAGGTGACCGGGTCACGTGGGGTCACCGGCCCCAGGTGACCGGGTCACGTGGGGTCACCGGCCCCAGGTGACCGGGTCACGTGGGGTCACCGGCCCCAGGTGACCGGGTCACGTGGGGTCACCGGCCCCAGGTGACCGGGTCACGTGGGGACACCGGCCCCAGGTGACCGGGTCACGTGGGGTCACCGGCCCCAGGTGACCGGGTCACGTGGGGTCACCGGACCCAGGTCAGCGGGTCACGTGGGGACACCGGCCCCAGGTAACCGGGTCATACCGAGTCCCCGGACCCAGGTCACCGGGTCAGTTCGGGACCCCGGACCCAGGTCGGGTCATGTCACGTCCCATGCCCGGGTCCCCGGGTTGGATTTGTACCCAGGCCCCGGGTCACAGGGTCATGTCGGGTCAACGGCCTGGGTACAAGGGTCTGGTGACCACCCCGACCCCAGGTCCCCGGGTCATGACGGGACACCGGACCAGGTCCCCGAGTCCGGTCGACACCACAGCCCCAGGTCACCGGGTCATGTCGGGACCCAGCCCGGGTCCCCGGGACGGGTTTTTACCCCAGCCGCAGATCACCGGGTCCTGTCGGGTACCCGGGTCGGGTCCCCTGGACAGGTCGGCACCCCGGCCCCGGGTCACGGGGTCATGTCGGGTCGCTGTCCCGGGTACCAGTGTCAGGTGACCACCCCGGCCCCGGGAGACGGAGTCATACCGGGTCCCCGGCCCGGGTCCCCGGGTTGCATCGGGACACCAGCGAAGGACCACCGGGTCCTGTCGGGTCCCCGGCCCGGGTCCCCTGGACAGGTCGTTAACCCGGCCCCAGGTCACCGGGTCATGTCGCGCACCCGGCCTGGTTCCCAGGTTCCGGTGACCACCCCGGCACCAGGACCCCGGGTCACGTGGGGACCCCGGACCCAGGTCAGCGGGTCACGTGGGGACACCGGCCCCAGGTCACCGCGTCAGGTCGGGACCCCGAACCCAGGTCCACGAGTCCGTCGACACCACAGCCCCGGGTCACCGGGTCGTGTCGGGTAACCGGCCTGGTTCCAAGGTTCCGATGACCACCCCGGCACCAGGACCCCGGGTCACGTGGGGACACCGGCCCCAGGTGACCAGGTCACGTGGGGACACCGGCCCCAGGTCATCGGGTCACGTGGGGTCACCGGCCCCAGGTGACCGGGTCACGTGGGGTCACCGGCCCCAGGTGACCGGGTCACGTGGGGTCACCGGCCCCAGGTGACCGGGTCACGTGGGGTCACCGGCCCCAGGTCAGCGGGTCACGTGGGGTCACCGGCCCCAGGTGACCGGGTCACGTGGGGACACCGGCCCCAGGTGACCGGGTCACGTGGGGTCACCGGCCCCAGGTCAGCGGGTCACGTGGGGACACCGGCCCCAGGTCACCGGGTCACGTGGGGTCACCGGCCCCAGGTGACCGGGTCACGTGGGGTCACCGGCCCCAGGTGACCGGGTCATGTGGGGTCACCGGCCCCAGGTGACCGGGTCACGTGGGGACACCGGCCCCAGGTGACCGGGTCACGTGGGGTCACCGGCCCCAGGTGACCGGGTCACGTGGGGTCACCGGCACCAGGTGACCGGGTCACGTGGGGACACCGGCCCCAGGTGACCGGGTCACGTGGGGTCACCGGCCCCAGGTCAGCGGGTCACGTGGGGACACCGGCCCCAGGTAACCAAGGCATGTCGGGACCCAGCCCGGGTCCCCGGGACGGGTTTTTACCCCAGCCGCAGATCACCGGGTCCTGTCGGGTCCCCGGCCCGGGTCCCCTGGACAGGTCGATAACCTGGCCCCAGGTCACCCGGTCATCTCGCGCACCCGGCCTGGTTCCCAGGTTCCGATGACCACCCCGGCACCAGGACCCCGGGTCACGTGGGGACACCGGCCCCAGGTGACCGGGTCACGTGGGGTCACCGGCCCCAGGTCAGCGGGTCACGTGGGGACCCCGGCCCCAGGTGACCGGGTCACATGGGGTCACCGGACCCAGGTCAGCGGGTCACGTGGGGACACCGGCCCCAGGTAACCGGGTCATACCGAGTCCCCGGACCCAGGTCACCGGGTCAGTTCGGGACCCCGGACCCAGGTCGGGTCATGTCACGTCCCATGCCCGGGTCCACGGGTTGGATTTTTACCCAGGCCCCGGGTCACAGGGTCATGTCGGGTCAACGGCCTGGGTACAAGGGTCTGGTGACCACCCCGACCCCAGGTCCCCGGGTCATGACGGGACACCGGACCAGGTCCCCGAGTCCGGTCGACACCACAGCCCCAGGTCACCGGGTCATGTCGGGACCCAGCCCGGGTCCCCGGGACGGGTTTTTACCCCAGCCGCAGATCACCGGGTCCTGTCGGGTACCCGGGTCGGGTCCCCTGCACAGATCGGCACCCCGGCCCCGGGTCACGGGGTCATGTCTGGTCGCTGTCCCGGGTACCAGTGTCAGGTGACCACCCCGGCCCCGGGAGACGGAGTCATACCGGGTCCCCGGCCCGGGTCCCCGGGTTGCATCGGGACACCAGCGAAGGACCACCGGGTCCTGTCGGGTCCCCGGCCCGGGTCCCCTGGACAGGTCGTTAACCCGGCCCCAGGACACCGGGTCATGTCGCGCACCCGGCCTGGTTCCCAGGTTCCGGTGACCACCCCGGCACCAGGACCCCGGGTCACGTGGGGACCCCGGACCCAGGTCAGCGGGTCACGTGGGGACACCGGCCCCAGGTCACCGCGTCAGGTCGGGACCCCGAACCCAGGTCCACGAGTCCGTCGACACCACAGCCCCGGGTCACCGGGTCGTGTTGGGTAACCGGCCTGGTTCCAAGGTTCCGATGACCACCCCGGCACCAGGACCCCGGGTCACGTGGGGACACCGGCCCCAGGTGACCGGGTCACGTGGGGACACCGGCCCCAGGTCATCGGGTCAAGTAGGGTCACCGGCCCCAGGTGACCGGGTCACGTGGGGTCACCGGCCCCAGGTGACCGGGTCACGTGGGGTCACCGGCCCCAGGTGACCGGGTCACGTGGGGTCACCGGCCCCAGGTCAGCGGGTCACGTGGGGTCACCGGCCCCAGGTGACCGGGTCACGTGGGGACACCGGCCCCAGGTGACCGGGTCACGTGGGGTCACCGGCCCCAGGTCAGCGGGTCACGTGGGGACACCGGCCCCAGGTCACCGGGTCACGTGGGGTCACCGGCCCCAGGTGACCGGGTCACGTGGGGTCACCGGCCCCAGGTGACCGGGTCATGTGGGGTCACCGGCCCCAGGTGACCGGGTCACGTGGGGACACCGGCCCCAGGTGACCGGGTCACGTGGGGTCACCGGCCCCAGGTGACCGGGTCACGTGGGGTCACCGGCACCAGGTCAGCGGGTCACGTGGGGACACCGGCCCCAGGTAACCAAGGCATGTCGGGACCCAGCCCGGGTCCCCGGGACGGGTTTTTACCCCAGCCGCAGATCACCGGGTCCTGTCGGGTCCCCGGCCCGGGTCCCCTGGACAGGTCGATAACCCGGCCCCAGGTCACCCGGTCATCTCGCGCACCCGGCCTGGTTCCCAGGTTCCGATGACCACCCCGGCACCAGGACCCCGGGTCACGTGGGGACACCGGCCCCAGGTGACCGGGTCACGTGGGGTCACCGGCCCCAGGTCAGCGGGTCACGTGGGGACCCCGGCCCCAGGTGACCGGGTCACGTGGGGTCACCGGACCCAGGTCAGCGGGTCACGTGGGGACACCGGCCCCAGGTAACCGGGTCATACCGAGTCCCCGGACCCAGGTCACCGGGTCAGTTCGGGACCCCGGACCCAGGTCGGGTCATGTCACGTCCCATGCCCGGGTCCCCGGGTTGGATTTTTACCCAGGCCCCGGGTCACAGGGTCATGTCGGGTCAACGGCCTGGGTACAAGGGTCTGGTGACCACCCCGACCCCAGGTCCCCGGGTCATGACGGGACACCGGACCAGGTCCCCGAGTCCGGTCGACACCACAGCCCCAGGTCACCGGGTCATGTCGGGACCCAGCCCGGGTCCCCGGGACGGGTTTTTACCCCAGCCGCAGATCACCGGGTCCTGTCGGGTACCCGGGTCGGGTCCCCTGCACAGATCGGCACCCCGGCCCCGGGTCACGGGGTCATGTCGGGTCGCTGTCCCGGGTACCAGTGTCAGGTGACCACCCCGGCCCCGGGAGACGGAGTCATACCGGGTCCCCGGCCCGGGTCCCCGGGTTGCATCGGGACACCAGCGAAGGACCACCGGGTCCTGTCGGGTCCCCGGCCCGGGTCCCCTGGACAGGTCGTTAACCCGGCCCCAGGTCACCGGGTCATGTCGCGCACCCGGCCTGGTTCCCAGGTTCCGGTGACCACCCCGGCACCAGGACCCCGGGTCACGTGGGGACCCCGGACCCAGGTCAGCGGGTCACGTGGGGACACCGGCCCCAGGTCACCGCGTCAGGTCGGGACCCCGAACCCAGGTCCACGAGTCCGTCGACACCACAGCCCCGGGTCACCGGGTCGTGTCGGGTAACCGGCCTGGTTCCAAGGTTCCGATGACCACCCCGGCACCAGGAGCCCGGGTCACGTGGGGACACCGGCCCCAGGTGACCGGGTCACGTGGGGACACCGGCCCCAGGTCATCGGGTCACGTGGGGTCACCGGCCCCAGGTGACCGGGTCACGTGGGGTCACCGGCCCCAGGTGACCGGGTCACGTGGGTTCACCGGCCCCAGGTGACCGGGTCACGTGGGGTCACCGGCCCCAGGTCAGCGGGTCACGTGGGGTCACCGGCCCCAGGTGACCGGGTCACGTGGGGTCACCGGCCCCAGGTGACCGGGTCACGTGTGGACACCGGCCCCAGGTGACCGGGTCACGTGGGGTCACCGGCCCCAGGTGACCGGGTCACGTGGGGTCACCGGCCCCAGGTGACCGGGTCACGTGGCGTCACCGGCCCCAGGTGACCGGGTCACGTGGGGACACCGGCCCCAGGTGACCGGGTCACGTGGGGTCACCGGCCCCAGGTGACCGGGTCACGTGGGGTCACCGGCACCAGGTGACCGGGTCACGTGGGGACACCGGCCCCAGGTGACCGGGTCACGTGGGGTCACCGGCCCCAGGTCAGCGGGTCACGTGGGGACACCGGCCCCAGGTAACCAAGGCATGTCGGGACCCAGCCCGGGTCCCCGGGACGGGTTTTTACCCCAGCCGCAGATCACCGGGTCCTGTCGGGTCCCCGGCCCGGGTCCCCTGGACAGGTCGATAACCCGGCCCCAGGTCACCCGGTCATCTCGCGCACCCGGCCTGGTTCCCTGGTTCCGATGACCACCCCGGCACCAGGACCCCGGGTCACGTGGGGACACCGGCCCCAGGTGACCGGGTCACGTGGGGTCACCGGCCCCAGGTCAGCGGGTCACGTGGGGACCCCGGCCCCAGGTGACCGGGTCACGTGGGGACCCCGGACCCAGGTAACCGGGTCATACCGAGTCCCCGGACCCAGGTCACCGGGTCAGTTCGGGACCCCGGACCCAGGTCGGGTCATGTCACGTCCCATGCCCGGGTCCCCGGGTTGGATTTTTACCCAGGCCCCGGGTCACAGGGTCATGTCGGGTCAACGGCCTGGGTACAAGGGTCTGGTGACCACCCCGACCCCAGGTCCCCGGGTCATGACGGGACACCGGACCAGGTCCCCGAGTCCGGTCGACACCACAGCCCCAGGTCACCGGGTCATGTCGGGACCCAGCCCGGGTCCCCGGGACGGGTTTTTACCCCAGCCGCAGATCACCGGGTCCTGTCGGGTACCCGGGTCGGGTCCCCTGGACAGGTCGGCACCCCGGCCCCGGGTCACGGGGTCATGTCGGGTCGCTGTCCCGGGTACCAGTGTCAGGTGACCACCCCGGCCCCGGGAGACGGAGTCATACCGGGTCCCCGGCCCGGGTCCCCGGGTTGCATCGGGACACCAGCGAAGGACCACCGGGTCCTGTCGGGTCCCCGGCCCGGGTCCCCTGGACAGGTCGTTAACCCGGCCCCAGGTCACCGGGTCATGTCGCGCACCCGGCCTGGTTCCCAGGTTCCGGTGACCACCCCGGCACCAAGACCCCGGGTCACGTGGGGACCCCGGACCCAGGTCAGCGGGTCACGTGGGGACACCGGCCCCAGGTCACCGCGTCAGGTCGGGACCCCGAACCCAGGTCCACGAGTCCGTCGACACCACAGCCCCGGGTCACCGGGTCGTGTCGGGTAACCGGCCTGGTTCCAAGGTTCCGATGACCACCCCGGCACCAGGACCCCGGGTCACGTGGGGACACCGGCCCCAGGTGACCGGGTCACGTGGGGACACCGGCCCCAGGTCATCGGGTCACGTGGGGTCACCGGCCCCAGGTGACCGGGTCACGTGGGGTCACCGGCCCCAGGTGACCGGGTCACGTGGGGACACCGGCCCCAGGTCATCGGGTCACGTGGGGTCACCGGCCCCAGGTGACCGGGTCACGTGGGGTCACCGGCCCCAGGTGACCGGGTCACGTGGGGTCACCGGCCCCAGGTGACCGGGTCACGTGGGGTCACCGGCCCCAGGTGACCGGGTCACGTGGGGTCACCGGCCCCAGGTGTTCGGGTCACGTGGGGTCACCGGCCCCAGGTGACCGGGTCACGTGGGGTCACCGGCCCCAGGTGACCGGGTCACGTGGGGACACCGGCCCCAGGTGACCGGGTCACGTGGGGTCACCGGCCCCAGGTGACCGGGTCACGTGGGGTCACCGGCCCCAGGTGACCGGGTCACGTGGGGTCACCGGCCCCAGGTGACCGGGTCACGTGGGGTCACCGGCCCCAGGTGACCGGGTCACGTGGGGTCACCGGACCCAGGTCAGCGGGTCACGTGGGGACACCGGCCCCAGGTAACCGGGTCATACCGAGTCCCCGGACCCAGGTCACCGGGTCAGTTCGGGACCCCGGACCCAGGTCGGGTCATGTCACGTCCCATGCCCGGGTCCCCGGGTTGGATTTGTACCCAGGCCCCGGGTCACAGGGTCATGTCGGGTCAACGGCCTGGGTACAAGGGTCTGGTGACCACCCCGACCCCAGGTCCCCGGGTCATGACGGGACACCGGACCAGGTCCCCGAGTCCGGTCGACACCACAGCCCCAGGTCACCGGGTCATGTCGGGACCCAGCCCGGGTCCCCGGGACGGGTTTTTACCCCAGCCGCAGATCACCGGGTCCTGTCGGGTACCCGGGTCGGGTCCCCTGGACAGGTCGGCACCCCGGCCCCGGGTCACGGGGTCATGTCGGGTCGCTGTCCCGGGTACCAGTGTCAGGTGACCACCCCGGCCCCGGGAGACGGAGTCATACCGGGTCCCCGGCCCGGGTCCCCGGGTTGCATCGGGACACCAGCGAAGGACCACCGGGTCCTGTCGGGTCCCCGGCCCGGGTCCCCTGGACAGGTCGTTAACCCGGCCCCAGGTCACCGGGTCATGTCGCGCACCCGGCCTGGTTCCCAGGTTCCGGTGACCGCCCCGGCACCAGGACCCCGGGTCACGTGGGGACCCCGGACCCAGGTCAGCGGGTCACGTGGGGACACCGGCCCCAGGTCACCGCGTCAGGTCGGGACCCCGAACCCAGGTCCACGAGTCCGTCGACACCACAGCCCCGGGTCACCGGGTCGTGTCGGGTAACCGGCCTGGTTCCAAGGTTCCGATGACCACCCCGGCACCAGGACCCCGGGTCACGTGGGGACACCGGCCCCAGGTGACCGGGTCACGTGGGGACACCGGCCCCAGGTCATCGGGTCACGTGGGGTCACCGGACCCAGGTGACCGGGTCACGTGGGGTCACCGGCCCCAGGTGACCGGGTCACGTGGGGTCACCGGCCCCAGGTGACCGGGTCACGTGGGGTCACCGGCCCCAGGTGACCGGGTCACGTGAGGTCACCGGACCCAGGTGACCGGGTCACGTGGGGTCACCGGCCCCAGGTGACCGGGTCACGTGGGGTCACCGGCCCCAGGTGACCGGGTCACGTGGGGTCACCGGCCCCAGGTGACCGGGTCACGTGGGGTCACCGGCCCCAGGTGACCGGGTCACGTGGGGTCACCGGCCCCAGGTGACCGGGTCACGTGGGGACACCGGCCCCAGGTGACCGGGTCACGTGGGGTCACCGGCCCCAGGTGACCGGGTCACGTGGGGTCACCGGACCCAGGTCAGCGGGTCACGTGGGGACACCGGCCCCAGGTAACCGGGTCATACCGAGTCCCCGGACCCAGGTCACCGGGTCAGTTCGGGACCCCGGACCCAGGTCGGGTCATGTCACGTCCCATGCCCGGGTCCCCGGGTTGGATTTGTACCCAGGCCCCGGGTCACAGGGTCATGTCGGGTCAACGGCCTGGGTACAAGGGTCTGGTGACCACCCCGACCCCAGGTCCCCGGGTCATGACGGGACACCGGACCAGGTCCCCGAGTCCGGTCGACACCACAGCCCCAGGTCACCGGGTCATGTCGGGACCCAGCCCGGGTCCCCGGGACGGGTTTTTACCCCAGCCGCAGATCACCGGGTCCTGTCGGGTACCCGGGTCGGGTCCCCTGGACAGGTCGGCACCCCGGCCCCGGGTCACGGGGTCATGTCGGGTCGCTGTCCCGGGTACCAGTGTCAGGTGACCACCCCGGCCCCGGGAGACGGAGTCATACCGGGTCCCCGGCCCGGGTCCCCGGGTTGCATCGGGACACCAGCGAAGGACCACCGGGTCCTGTCGGGTCCCCGGCCCGGGTCCCCTGGACAGGTCGTTAACCCGGCCCCAGGTCACCGGGTCATGTCGCGCACCCGGCCTGGTTCCCAGGTTCCGGTGACCACCCCGGCACCAGGACCCCGGGTCACGTGGGGACCCCGGACCCAGGTCAGCGGGTCACGTGGGGACACCGGCCCCAGGTCACCGCGTCAGGTCGGGACCCCGAACCCAGGTCCACGAGTCCGTCGACACCACAGCCCCGGGTCACCGGGTCGTGTCGGGTAACCGGCCTGGTTCCAAGGTTCCGATGACCACCCCGGCACCAGGACCCCGGGTCACGTGGGGACACCGGCCCCAGGTGACCAGGTCACGTGGGGACACCGGCCCCAGGTCATCGGGTCACGTGGGGTCACCGGCCCCAGGTGACCGGGTCACGTGGGGTCACCGGACCCAGGTGACCGGGTCACGTGGGGTCACCGGCCCCAGGTGACCGGGTCACGTGGGGTCACCGGCCCCAGGTCAGCGGGTCACGTGGGGTCACCGGCCCCAGGTGACCGGGTCACGTGGGGACACCGGCCCCAGGTGACCGGGTCACGTGGGGTCACCGGCCCCAGGTCAGCGGGTCACGTGGGGACACCGTCCCCAGGTGACCGGGTCACGTGGGGTCACCGGCCCCAGGTGACCGGGTCACGTGGGGTCACCGGCCCCAGGTGACCGGGTCACGTGGGGACACCGGCCCCAGGTGACCGGGTCACGTGGGGTCACCGGCCCCAGGTGACCGGGTCACGTGGGGTCACCGGCCCCAGGTGACCGGGTCACGTGGGGTCACCGGCCCCAGGTGACCGGGTCACGTGGGGACACCGGCCCCAGGTGACCGGGTCACGTGGGGTCACCGGCCCCAGGTGACCGGGTCACGTGGGGTCACCGGCACCAGGTGACCGGGTCACGTGGGGACACCGGCCCCAGGTGACCGGGTCACGTGGGGTCACCGGCCCCAGGTCAGCGGGTCACGTGGGGACACCGGCCCCAGGTAACCAAGGCATGTCGGGACCCAGCCCGGGTCCCCGGGACGGGTTTTTACCCCAGCCGCAGATCACCGGGTCCTGTCGGGTCCCCGGCCCGGGTCCCCTGGACAGGTCGATAACCCGGCCCCAGGTCACCCGGTCATCTCGCGCACCCGGCCTGGTTCCCTGGTTCCGATGACCACCCCGGCACCAGGACCCCGGGTCACGTGGGGACACCGGCCCCAGGTGACCGGGTCACGTGGGGTCACCGGCCCCAGGTCAGCGGGTCACGTGGGGACCCCGGCCCCAGGTGACCGGGTCACGTGGGGTCACCGGCCCCAGGTGACCGGGTCACGTGGGGTTACCGGCCCTAGGTGACCGGGTCACGTGGGGACACCGGCCCCAGGTGACCGGGTCATACCGAGTCCCCGGACCCAGGTCACCGGGTCAGTTCGGGACCCCGGACCCAGGTCGGGTCATGTCACGTCCCATGCCCGGGTCCCCGGGTTGGATTTTTACCCAGGCCCCGGGTCACAGGGTCATGTCGGGTCAACGGCCTGGGTACAAGGGTCTGGTGACCACCCCGACCCCAGGTCCCCGGGTCATGACGGGACACCGGACCAGGTCCCCGAGTCCGGTCGACACCACAGCCCCAGGTCACCGGGTCATGTCGGGACCCAGCCCGGGTCCCCGGGACGGGTTTTTACCCCAGCCGCAGATCACCGGGTCCTGTCGGGTACCCGGGTCGGGTCCCCTGGACAGGTCGGCACCCCGGCCCCGGGTCACGGGGTCATGTCGGGTCGCTGTCCTGGGTACCAGTGTCAGGTGACCACCCCGGCCCCGGGAGACGGAGTCATACCGGGTCCCCGGCCCGGGTCCCCGGGTTGCATCGGGACACCAGCGAAGGACCACCGGGTCCTGTCGGGTCCCCGGCCCGGGTCCCCTGGACAGGTCGTTAACCCGGCCCCATGTCACCGGGTCATGTCGCGCACCCGGCCTGGTTCCCAGGTTCCGGTGACCACCCCGGCACCAGGACCCCGGGTCACGTGGGGACCCCGGACCCAGGTCAGCGGGTCACGTGGGGACACCGGCCCCAGGTCACCGCGTCAGGTCGGGACCCCGAACCCAGGTCCACGAGTCCGTCGACACCACAGCCCCGGGTCACCGGGTCGTGTCGGGTAACCGGCCTGGTTCCAAGGTTCCGATGACCACCCCGGCACCAGGACCCCGGGTCACGTGGGGACACCGGCCCCAGGTGACCGGGTCACGTGGGGACACCGGCCCCAGGTCATCGGGTCACGTGGGGTCACCGGCCCCAGGTGACCGGGTCACGTGGGGTCACCGGCCCCAGGTGACCAGGTCACGTGGGGTCACCGGCCCCAGGTGACCGGGTCACGTGGGGTCACCGGCCCCAGGTGACCGGGTCACGTGGGGTCACCGGCCCCAGGTGACCGGGTCACGTGGGGTCACCGGCCCCAGGTGACCGGGTCACGTGGGGTCACCGGCCCCAGGTGACCGGGTCACGTGGGGTCACCGGCCCCAGGTGACCGGGTCACGTGGGGTCACCGGCCCCAGGTGACCGGGTCACGTGGGGACACCGGCCCCAGGTAACCGGGTCATACCGAGTCCCCGGACCCAGGTCACCGGGTCAGTTCTGGACCCCGGACCCAGGTCGGGTCATGTCACGTCCCATGCCCGGGTCCCCGGGTTGGATTTTTACCCAGGCCCCGGGTCACAGGGTCATGTCGGGTCAACGGCCTGGGTACAAGGGTCTGGTGACCACCCCGACCCCAGGTCCCCGGGTCATGACGGGACACCGGACCAGGTCCCCGAGTCCGGTCGACACCACAGCCCCAGGTCACCGGGTCATGTCGGGACCCAGCCCGGGTCCCCGGGACGGGTTTTTACCCCAGCCGCAGATCACCGGGTCCTGTCGGGTACCCGGGTCGGGTCCCCTGGACAGGTCGGCACCCCGGCCCCGGGTCACGGGGTCATGTCGGGTCGCTGTCCTGGGTACCAGTGTCAGGTGACCACCCCGGCCCCGGAAGACGGAGTCATACCGGGTCCCCGGCCCGGGTCCCCGGGTTGCATCGGGACACCAGCGAAGGACCACCGGGTCCTGTCGGGTCCCCGTCCCAGGGTCCCCTGGACAGGTCGTTAACCCGGCCCCATGTCACCGGGTCATGTCGCGCACCCGGCCTGGTTCCCAGGTTCCGGTGACCACCCCGGCACCAGGACCCCGGGTCACGTGGGGACCCCGGACCCAGGTCAGCGGGTCACGTGGGGACACCGGCCCCAGGTCACCGCGTCAGGTCGGGACCCCGAACCCAGGTCCACGAGTCCGTCGACACCACAGCCCCGGGTCACCGGGTCGTGTCGGGTAACCGGCCTGGTTCCAAGGTTCCGATGACCACCCCGGCACCAGGACCCCGGGTCACGTGGGGACACCGGCCCCAGGTGACCGGGTCACGTGGGGACACCGGCCCCAGGTCATCGGGTCACGTGGGGTCACCGGCCCCAGGTGACCGGGTCACGTGGGGTCACCGGCCCCAGGTGACCGGGTCACGTGGGGTCACCGGCCCCAGGTGACCGGGTCACGTGGGGACACCGGCCCCAGGTGACCGGGTCACGTGGGGTCACCGGCCCCAGGTGACCGGGTCACGTGGGGTCACCGGCCCCAGGTGACCGGGTCACGTGGGGACACCGGCCCCAGGTGACCGGGTCACGTGGGGTCACCGGCCCCAGGTGACCGGGTCACGTGGGGTCACCGGACCCAGGTCAGCGGGTCACGTGCGGACACCGGCCCCAGGTAACCGGGTCATACCGAGTCCCCGGACCCAGGTCACCGGGTCAGTTCGGGACCCCGGACCCAGGTCGGGTCATGTCACGTCCCATGCCCGGGTCCCCGGGTTGGATTTTTACCCAGGCCCCGGGTCACAGGGTCATGTCGGGTCAACGGCCTGGGTACAAGGGTCTGGTGACCACCCCGACCCCAGGTCCCCGGGTCATGACGGGACACCGGACCAGGTCCCTGAGTCCGGTCGACACCACAGCCCCAGGTCACCGGGTCATGTCGGGACCCAGCCCGGGTCCCCGGGACGGGTTTTTACCCCAGCCGCAGATCACCGGGTCCTGTCGGGTACCCGGGTCGGGTCCCCTGGACAGGTCGGCACCCCGGCCCCGGGTCACGGGGCCATGTCGGGTCGCTGTCCCGGGTACCAGTGTCAGGTGACCACCCCGGCCCCGGGAGACGGAGTCATACCGGGTCCCCGGCCCGGGTCCCCGGGTTGCATCGGGACACCAGCGAAGGACCACCGGGTCCTGTCGGGTCCCCGGCCCGGGTCCCCTGGACAGGTCGTTAACCCGGCCCCAGGTCACCGGGTCATGTCGCGCACCCGGCCTGGTTCCCAGGTTCCGGTGACCACCCCGGCACCAAGACCCCGGGTCACGTGGGGACCCCGGACCCAGGTCAGCGGGTCACGTGGGGACACCGGCCCCAGGTCACCGCGTCAGGTCGGGACCCCGAACCCAGGTCCACGAGTCCGTCGACACCACAGCCCCGGGTCACCGGGTCGTGTCGGGTAACCGGCCTGGTTCCAAGGTTCCGATGACCACCCCGGCACCAGGACCCCGGGTCACGTGGGGTCACCGGCCCCAGGTGACCGGGTCACGTGGGGACACCGGCCCCAGGTCATCGGGTCACGTGGGGTCACCGGCCCCAGGTGACCGGGTCACGTGGGGTCACCGGCCCCAGGTGACCGGGTCACGTGGGGTCACCGGCCCCAGGTGACAGGGTCACGTGGGGTCACCGGCCCCAGGTGACCGGGTCACGTGGGGACACCGGCCCCAGGTCACCGGGTCACGTGGGGTCACCGGCCCCAGGTGACCGGGTCACGTGGGGTCACCGGCCCCAGGTGACCGGGTCACGTGGGGTCACCGGCCCCAGGTGACCGGGTCACGTGGGGACACCGGCCCCAGGTGACCGGGTCACGTGGGGTCACCGGCCCCAGGTGACCGGGTCACGTGGGGTCACCTGCACCAGGTGACCGGGTCACGTGGGGACACCGGCCCCAGGTGACCGGGTCACGTGGGGTCACCGGCCCCAGGTCAGCGGGTCACGTGGGGACACCGGCCCCAGGTAACCAAGGCATGTCGGGACCCAGCCCGGGTCCCCGGGACGGGTTTTTACCCCAGCCGCAGATCACCGGGTCCTGTCGGGTCCCCAGCCCGGGTCCCCTGGACAGGTCGATAACCCGGCCCCAGGTCACCCGGTCATCTCGCGCACCCGGCCTGGTTCCCAAGTTCCGATGACCACCCCGGCACCAGGACCCCGGGTCACGTGGGGACACCGGCCCCAGGTGACCGGGTCACGTGGGGTCACCGGCCCCAGGTCAGCGGGTCACGTGGGGACCCCGGCCCCAGGTGACCGGGTCACGTGGGGACCCCGGACCCAGGTAACCGGGTCATACCGAGTCCCCGGACCCAGGTCACCGGGTCAGTTCGGGACCCCGGACCCAGGTCGGGTCATGTCACGTCCCATGCCCGGGTCCCCGGGTTGGATTTTTACCCAGGCCCCGGGTCACAGGGTCATGTCGGGTCAACGGCCTGGGTACAAGGGTCTGGTGACCACCCCGACCCCAGGTCCCCGGGTCATGACGGGACACCGGACCAGGTCCCCGAGTCCGGTCGACACCACAGCCCCAGGTCACCGGGTCATGTCGGGACCCAGCCCGGGTCCCCGGGACGGGTTTTTACCCCAGCCGCAGATCACCGGGTCCTGTCGGGTACCCGGGTCGGGTCCCCTGGACAGGTCGGCACCCCGGCCCCGGGTCACGGGGTCATGTCGGGTCGCTGTCCCGGGTACCAGTGTCAGGTGACCACCCCGGCCCCGGGAGACGGAGTCATACCGGGTCCCCGGCCCGGGTCCCCGGGTTGCATCGGGACACCAGCGAAGGACCACCGGGTCCTGTCGGGTCCCCGGCCCGGGTCCCCTGGACAGGTCGTTAACCCGGCCCCAGGTCACCGGGTCATGTCGCGCACCCGGCCTGGTTCCCAGGTTCCGGTGACCACCCCGGCACCAAGACCCCGGGTCACGTGGGGACCCCGGACCCAGGTCAGCGGGTCACGTGGGGACACCGGCCCCAGGTCAACGCGTCAGGTCGGGACCCCGAACCCAGGTCCACGAGTCCGTCGACACCACAGCCCCGGGTCACCGGGTCGTGTCGGGTAACCGGCCTGGTTCCAAGGTTCCGATGACCACCCCGGCACCAGGACCCCGGGTCACGTGGGGACACCGGCCCCAGGTCACCGGGTCACGTGGGGTCACCGGCCCCAGGTGACCGGGTCACGTGGGGTCACCGGCCCCAGGTGACCGGGTCACGTGGGGTCACCGGCCCCAGGTGACCGGGTCACGTGGGGTCACCGGCCCCAGGTGACCGGGTCACGTGGGGTCACCGGCCCCAGGTGACCGGGTCACGTGGGGACACCGGCCCCAGGTGACCTGGTCACGTGGGGTCACCGGCCCCAGGTGACCGGGTCACGTGGGGTCACCGGCCCCAGGTGACCTGGTCACGTGGGGTCACCGGCCCCAGGTGACCGGGTCGCGTGGGGTCACCGGCCCCAGGTGACCGGGTCGCGTGGGGTCACCGGACCCAGGTGACCGGGTCACGTGGGGTCACCGGACCCAGGTCAGCGGGTCACGTGCGGACACCGGCCCCAGGTAACCGGGTCATACCGAGTCCCCGGACCCAGGTCACCGGGTCAGTTCGGGACCCCGGACCCAGGTCGGGTCATGTCACGTCCCATGCCCGGGTCCCCGGGTTGGATTTTTACCCAGGCCCCGGGTCACAGGGTCATGTCGGGTCAACGGCCTGGGTACAAGGGTCTGGTGACCACCCCGACCCCAGGTCCCCGGGTCATGACGGGACACCGGACCAGGTCCCCGAGTCCGGTCGACACCACAGCCCCAGGTCACCGGGTCATGTCGGGACCCAGCCCGGGTCCCCGGGACGGGTTTTTACCCCAGCCGCAGATCACCGGGTCCTGTCGGGTACCCGGGTCGGGTCCCCTGGACAGGTCGGCACCCCGGCCCCGGGTCACGGGGTCATGTCGGGTCGCTGTCCCGGGTACCAGTGTCAGGTGACCACCCCGGCCCCGGGAGACGGAGTCATACCGGGTCCCCGGCCCGGGTCCCCGGGTTGCATCGGGACACCAGCGAAGGACCACCGGGTCCTGTCGGGTCCCCGGCCCGGGTCCCCTGGACAGGTCGTTAACCCGGCCCCAGGTCACCGGGTCATGTCGCGCACCCGGCCTGGTTCCCAGGTTCCGGTGACCACCCCGGCACCAGGACCCCGGGTCACGTGGGGACCCCGGACCCAGGTCAGCGGGTCACGTGGGGACACCGGCCCCAGGTCACCGCGTCAGGTCGGGACCCCGAACCCAGGTCCACGAGTCCGTCGACACCACAGCCCCGGGTCACCGGGTCGTGTCGGGTAACCGGCCTGGTTCCAAGGTTCCGATGACCACCCCGGCACCAGGAGCCCGGGTCACGTGGGGACACCGGCCCCAGGTGACCGGGTCACGTGGGGACACCGGCCCCAGGTCATCGGGTCACGTGGGGTCACCGGCCCCAGGTGACCGGGTCACGTGGGGTCACCGGCCCCAGGTGACCGGGTCACGTGGGGTCACCGGCCCCAGGTGACCGGGTCACGTGGGTTCACCGGCCCCAGGTGACCGGGTCACGTGGGGTCACCGGCCCCAGGTGACCGGGTCACGTGGGGTCACCGGCCCCAGGTGACCGGGTCACGTGGGGTCACCGGCCCCAGGTGACCGGGTCACGTGTGGACACCGGCCCCAGGTGACCGGGTCACGTGGGGTCACCGGCCCCAGGTGACCGGGTCACGTGGGGACACCGGCCCCAGGTGACCGGGTCACGTGGGGTCACCGGCCCCAGGTGACCGGGTCACGTGGCGTCACCGGCCCCAGGTGACCGGGTCACGTGGGGACACCGGCCCCAGGTGACCGGGTCACGTGGGGTCACCGGCCCCAGGTGACCGGGTCACGTGGGGTCACCGGCACCAGGTGACCGGGTCACGTGGGGACACCGGCCCCAGGTGACCGGGTCTCGTGGGGTCACCGGCCCCAGGTCAGCGGGTCACGTGGGGACACCGGCCCCAGGTAACCAAGGCATGTCGGGACCCAGCCCGGGTCCCCGGGACGGGTTTTTACCCCAGCCGCAGATCACCGGGTCCTGTCGGGTCCCCGGCCCGGGTCCCCTGGACAGGTCGATAACCCGGCCCCAGGTCACCCGGTCATCTCGCGCACCCGGCCTGGTTCCCTGGTTCCGATGACCACCCCGGCACCAGGACCCCGGGTCACGTGGGGACACCGGCCCCAGGTGACCGGGTCACGTGGGGTCACCGGCCCCAGGTCAGCGGGTCACGTGGGGACCCCGGCCCCAGGTGACCGGGTCACGTGGGGACCCCGGACCCAGGTAACCGGGTCATACCGAGTCCCCGGACCCAGGTCACCGGGTCAGTTCGGGACCCCGGACCCAGGTCGGGTCATGTCACGTCCCATGCCCGGGTCCCCGGGTTGGATTTTTACCCAGGCCCCGGGTCACAGGGTCATGTCGGGTCAACGGCCTGGGTACAAGGGTCTGGTGACCACCCCGACCCCAGGTCCCCGGGTCATGACGGGACACCGGACCAGGTCCCCGAGTCCGGTCGACACCACAGCCCCAGGTCACCGGGTCATGTCGGGACCCAGCCCGGGTCCCCGGGACGGGTTTTTACCCCAGCCGCAGATCACCGGGTCCTGTCGGGTACCCGGGTCGGGTCCCCTGGACAGGTCGGCACCCCGGCCCCGGGTCACGGGGTCATGTCGGGTCGCTGTCCCGGGTACCAGTGTCAGGTGACCACCCCGGCCCCGGGAGACGGAGTCATACCGGGTCCCCGGCCCGGGTCCCCGGGTTGCATCGGGACACCAGCGAAGGACCACCGGGTCCTGTCGGGTCCCCGGCCCGGGTCCCCTGGACAGGTCGTTAACCCGGCCCCAGGTCACCGGGTCATGTCGCGCACCCGGCCTGGTTCCCAGGTTCCGGTGACCACCCCGGCACCAAGACCCCGGGTCACGTGGGGACCCCGGACCCAGGTCAGCGGGTCACGTGGGGACACCGGCCCCAGGTCACCGCGTCAGGTCGGGACCCCGAACCCAGGTCCACGAGTCCGTCGACACCACAGCCCCGGGTCACCGGGTCGTGTCGGGTAACCGGCCTGGTTCCAAGGTTCCGATGACCACCCCGGCACCAGGACCCCGGGTCACGTGGGGACACCGGCCCCAGGTGACCGGGTCACGTGGGGACACCGGCCCCAGGTCATCGGGTCACGTGGGGTCACCGGCCCCAGGTGACCGGGTCACGTGGGGTCACCGGCCCCAGGTGACCGGGTCACGTGGGGACACCGGCCCCAGGTCATCGGGTCACGTGGGGTCACCGGCCCCAGGTGACCGGGTCACGTGGGGTCACCGGCCCCAGGTGACCGGGTCACGTGGGGTCACCGGCCCCAGGTGACCGGGTCACGTGGGGTCACCGGCCCCAGGTGACCGGGTCACGTGGGGTCACCGGCCCCAGGTGACCGGGTCACGTGGGGTCACCGGCCCCAGGTGTTCGGGTCACGTGGGGTCACCGGCCCCAGGTGACCGGGTCACGTGGGGTCACCGGCCCCAGGTGACCGGGTCACGTGGGGTCACCGGCCCCAGGTGACCGGGTCACGTGGGGACACCGGCCCCAGGTGACCGGGTCACGTGGGGTCACCGGCCCCAGGTGACCGGGTCACGTGGGGTCACCGGCCCCAGGTGACCGGGTCACGTGGGGTCACCGGCCCCAGGTGACCGGGTCACGTGGGGTCACCGGACCCAGGTCAGCGGGTCACGTGGGGACACCGGCCCCAGGTAACCGGGTCATACCGAGTCCCCGGACCCAGGTCACCGGGTCAGTTCGGGACCCCGGACCCAGGTCGGGTCATGTCACGTCCCATGCCCGGGTCCCCGGGTTGGATTTGTACCCAGGCCCCGGGTCACAGGGTCATGTCGGGTCAACGGCCTGGGTACAAGGGTCTGGTGACCACCCCGACCCCAGGTCCCCGGGTCATGACGGGACACCGGACCAGGTCCCCGAGTCCGGTCGACACCACAGCCCCAGGTCACCGGGTCATGTCGGGACCCAGCCCGGGTCCCCGGGACGGGTTTTTACCCCAGCCGCAGATCACCGGGTCCTGTCGGGTACCCGGGTCGGGTCCCCTGGACAGGTCGGCACCCCGGCCCCGGGTCACGGGGTCATGTCGGGTCGCTGTCCCGGGTACCAGTGTCAGGTGACCACCCCGGCCCCGGGAGACGGAGTCATACCGGGTCCCCGGCCCGGGTCCCCGGGTTGCATCGGGACACCAGCGAAGGACCACCGGGTCCTGTCGGGTCCCCGGCCCGGGTCCCCTGGACAGGTCGTTAACCCGGCCCCAGGTCACCGGGTCATGTCGCGCACCCGGCCTGGTTCCCAGGTTCCGGTGACCGCCCCGGCACCAGGACCCCGGGTCACGTGGGGACCCCGGACCCAGGTCAGCGGGTCACGTGGGGACACCGGCCCCAGGTCACCGCGTCAGGTCGGGACCCCGAACCCAGGTCCACGAGTCCGTCGACACCACAGCCCCGGGTCACCGGGTCGTGTCGGGTAACCGGCCTGGTTCCAAGGTTCCGATGACCACCCCGGCACCAGGACCCCGGGTCACGTGGGGACACCGGCCCCAGGTGACCGGGTCACGTGGGGACACCGGCCCCAGGTCATCGGGTCACGTGGGGTCACCGGACCCAGGTGACCGGGTCACGTGGGGTCACCGGCCCCAGGTGACCGGGTCACGTGGGGTCACCGGCCCCAGGTGACCGGGTCACGTGGGGTCACCGGCCCCAGGTGACCGGGTCACGTGGGGTCACCGGCCCCAGGTGACCGGGTCACGTGAGGTCACCGGACCCAGGTGACCGGGTCACGTGGGGTCACCGGCCCCAGGTGACCGGGTCACGTGGGGTCACCGGCCCCAGGTGACCGGGTCACGTGGGGTCACCGGCCCCAGGTGACCGGGTCACGTGGGGTCACCGGCCCCAGGTGACCGGGTCACGTGGGGACACCGGCCCCAGGTGACCGGGTCACGTGGGGTCACCGGCCCCAGGTGACCGGGTCACGTGGGGTCACCGGACCCAGGTCAGCGGGTCACGTGGGGACACCGGCCCCAGGTAACCGGGTCATACCGAGTCCCCGGACCCAGGTCACCGGGTCAGTTCGGGACCCCGGACCCAGGTCGGGTCATGTCACGTCCCATGCCCGGGTCCCCGGGTTGGATTTGTACCCAGGCCCCGGGTCACAGGGTCATGTCGGGTCAACGGCCTGGGTACAAGGGTCTGGTGACCACCCCGACCCCAGGTCCCCGGGTCATGACGGGACACCGGACCAGGTCCCCGAGTCCGGTCGACACCACAGCCCCAGGTCACCGGGTCATGTCGGGACCCAGCCCGGGTCCCCGGGACGGGTTTTTACCCCAGCCGCAGATCACCGGGTCCTGTCGGGTACCCGGGTCGGGTCCCCTGGACAGGTCGGCACCCCGGCCCCGGGTCACGGGGTCATGTCGGGTCGCTGTCCCGGGTACCAGTGTCAGGTGACCACCCCGGCCCCGGGAGACGGAGTCATACCGGGTCCCCGGCCCGGGTCCCCGGGTTGCATCGGGACACCAGCGAAGGACCACCGGGTCCTGTCGGGTCCCCGGCCCGGGTCCCCTGGACAGGTCGTTAACCCGGCCCCAGGTCACCGGGTCATGTCGCGCACCCGGCCTGGTTCCCAGGTTCCGGTGACCACCCCGGCACCAGGACCCCGGGTCACGTGGGGACCCCGGACCCAGGTCAGCGGGTCACGTGGGGACACCGGCCCCAGGTCACCGCGTCAGGTCGGGACCCCGAACCCAGGTCCACGAGTCCGTCGACACCACAGCCCCGGGTCACCGGGTCGTGTCGGGTAACCGGCCTGGTTCCAAGGTTCCGATGACCACCCCGGCACCAGGACCCCGGGTCACGTGGGGACACCGGCCCCAGGTGACCAGGTCACGTGGGGACACCGGCCCCAGGTCATCGGGTCACGTGGGGTCACCGGCCGCAGGTGACCGGGTCACGTGGGGTCACCGGACCCAGGTGACCGGGTCACGTGGGGTCACCGGCCCCAGGTGACCGGGTCACGTGGGGTCACCGGCCCCAGGTCAGCGGGTCACGTGGGGTCACCGGTCCCAGGTGACCGGGTCACGTGGGGACACCGGCCCCAGGTGACCGGGTCACGTGGGGTCACCGGCCCCAGGTCAGCGGGTCACGTGGGGACACCGTCCCCAGGTGACCGGGTCACGTGGGGTCACCGGCCCCAGGTGACCGGGTCACGTGGGGACACCGGCCCCAGGTGACCGGGTCACGTGGGGTCACCGGCCCCAGGTGACCGGGTCACGTGGGGTCACCGGCCCCAGGTGACCGGGTCACGTGGGGTCACCGGCCCCAGGTGACCGGGTCACGTGGGGACACCGGCCCCAGGTGACCGGGTCACGTGGGGTCACCGGCCCCAGGTGACCGGGTCACGTGGGGTCACCGGCCCCAGGTGTTCGGGTCACGTGGGGTCACCGGCCCCAGGTGACCGGGTCACGTGGGGTCACCGGCCCCAGGTGACCGGGTCACGTGGGGTCACCGGCCCCAGGTGACCGGGTCACGTGGGGACACCGGCCCCAGGTGACCGGGTCACGTGGGGTCACCGGCCCCAGGTGACCGGGTCACGTGGGGTCACCGGCCCCAGGTGACCGGGTCACGTGGGGTCACCGGCCCCAGGTGACCGGGTCACGTGGGGTCACCGGCCCCAGGTGACCGGGTCACGTGGGGTCACCGGACCCAGGTCAGCGGGTCACGTGGGGACACCGGCCCCAGGTAACCGGGTCATACCGAGTCCCCGGACCCAGGTCACCGGGTCAGTTCGGGACCCCGGACCCAGGTCGGGTCATGTCACGTCCCATGCCCGGGTCCCCGGGTTGGATTTGTACCCAGGCCCCGGGTCACAGGGTCATGTCGGGTCAACGGCCTGGGTACAAGGGTCTGGTGACCACCCCGACCCCAGGTCCCCGGGTCATGACGGGACACCGGACCAGGTCCCCGAGTCCGGTCGACACCACAGCCCCAGGTCACCGGGTCATGTCGGGACCCAGCCCGGGTCCCCGGGACGGGTTTTTACCCCAGCCGCAGATCACCGGGTCCTGTCGGGTACCCGGGTCGGGTCCCCTGGACAGGTCGGCACCCCGGCCCCGGGTCACGGGGTCATGTCGGGTCGCTGTCCCGGGTACCAGTGTCAGGTGACCACCCCGGCCCCGGGAGACGGAGTCATACCGGGTCCCCGGCCCGGGTCCCCGGGTTGCATCGGGACACCAGCGAAGGACCACCGGGTCCTGTCGGGTCCCCGGCCCGGGTCCCCTGGACAGGTCGTTAACCCGGCCCCAGGTCACCGGGTCATGTCGCGCACCCGGCCTGGTTCCCAGGTTCCGGTGACCGCCCCGGCACCAGGACCCCGGGTCACGTGGGGACCCCGGACCCAGGTCAGCGGGTCACGTGGGGACACCGGCCCCAGGTCACCGCGTCAGGTCGGGACCCCGAACCCAGGTCCACGAGTCCGTCGACACCACAGCCCCGGGTCACCGGGTCGTGTCGGGTAACCGGCCTGGTTCCAAGGTTCCGATGACCACCCCGGCACCAGGACCCCGGGTCACGTGGGGACACCGGCCCCAGGTGACCGGGTCACGTGGGGACACCGGCCCCAGGTCATCGGGTCACGTGGGGTCACCGGACCCAGGTGACCGGGTCACGTGGGGTCACCGGCCCCAGGTGACCGGGTCACGTGGGGTCACCGGCCCCAGGTGACCGGGTCACGTGGGGTCACCGGCCCCAGGTGACCGGGTCACGTGGGGTCACCGGCCCCAGGTGACCGGGTCACGTGAGGTCACCGGACCCAGGTGACCGGGTCACGTGGGGTCACCGGCCCCAGGTGACCGGGTCACGTGGGGTCACCGGCCCCAGGTGACCGGGTCACGTGGGGTCACCGGCCCCAGGTGACCGGGTCACGTGGGGTCACCGGCCCCAGGTGACCGGGTCACGTGGGGTCACCGGCCCCAGGTGACCGGGTCACGTGGGGACACCGGCCCCAGGTGACCGGGTCACGTGGGGTCACCGGCCCCAGGTGACCGGGTCACGTGGGGTCACCGGACCCAGGTCAGCGGGTCACGTGGGGACACCGGCCCCAGGTAACCGGGTCATACCGAGTCCCCGGACCCAGGTCACCGGGTCAGTTCGGGACCCCGGACCCAGGTCGGGTCATGTCACGTCCCATGCCCGGGTCCCCGGGTTGGATTTGTACCCAGGCCCCGGGTCACAGGGTCATGTCGGGTCAACGGCCTGGGTACAAGGGTCTGGTGACCACCCCGACCCCAGGTCCCCGGGTCATGACGGGACACCGGACCAGGTCCCCGAGTCCGGTCGACACCACAGCCCCAGGTCACCGGGTCATGTCGGGACCCAGCCCGGGTCCCCGGGACGGGTTTTTACCCCAGCCGCAGATCACCGGGTCCTGTCGGGTACCCGGGTCGGGTCCCCTGGACAGGTCGGCACCCCGGCCCCGGGTCACGGGGTCATGTCGGGTCGCTGTCCCGGGTACCAGTGTCAGGTGACCACCCCGGCCCCGGGAGACGGAGTCATACCGGGTCCCCGGCCCGGGTCCCCGGGTTGCATCGGGACACCAGCGAAGGACCACCGGGTCCTGTCGGGTCCCCGGCCCGGGTCCCCTGGACAGGTCGTTAACCCGGCCCCAGGTCACCGGGTCATGTCGCGCACCCGGCCTGGTTCCCAGGTTCCGGTGACCACCCCGGCACCAGGACCCCGGGTCACGTGGGGACCCCGGACCCAGGTCAGCGGGTCACGTGGGGACACCGGCCCCAGGTCACCGCGTCAGGTCGGGACCCCGAACCCAGGTCCACGAGTCCGTCGACACCACAGCCCCGGGTCACCGGGTCGTGTCGGGTAACCGGCCTGGTTCCAAGGTTCCGATGACCACCCCGGCACCAGGACCCCGGGTCACGTGGGGACACCGGCCCCAGGTGACCAGGTCACGTGGGGACACCGGCCCCAGGTCATCGGGTCACGTGGGGTCACCGGCCGCAGGTGACCGGGTCACGTGGGGTCACCGGACCCAGGTGACCGGGTCACGTGGGGTCACCGGCCCCAGGTGACCGGGTCACGTGGGGTCACCGGCCCCAGGTCAGCGGGTCACGTGGGGTCACCGGTCCCAGGTGACCGGGTCACGTGGGGACACCGGCCCCAGGTGACCGGGTCACGTGGGGTCACCGGCCCCAGGTCAGCGGGTCACGTGGGGACACCGTCCCCAGGTGACCGGGTCACGTGGGGTCACCGGCCCCAGGTGACCGGGTCACGTGGGGACACCGGCCCCAGGTGACCGGGTCACGTGGGGTCACCGGCCCCAGGTGACCGGGTCACGTGGGGTCACCGGCCCCAGGTGACCGGGTCACGTGGGGTCACCGGCCCCAGGTGACCGGGTCACGTGGGGACACCGGCCCCAGGTGACCGGGTCACGTGGGGTCACCGGCCCCAGGTGACCGGGTCACGTGGGGTCACCGGCACCAGGTGACCGGGTCACGTGGGGACACCGGCCCCAGGTGACCGGGTCACGTGGGGTCACCGGCCCCAGGTCAGCGGGTCACGTGGGGACACCGGCCCCAGGTAACCAAGGCATGTCGGGACCCAGCCCGGGTCCCCGGGACGGGTTTTTACCCCAGCCGCAGATCACCGGGTCCTGTCGGGTCCCCGGCCCGGGTCCCCTGGACAGGTCGATAACCCGGCCCCAGGTCACCCGGTCATCTCGCGCACCCGGCCTGGTTCCCTGGTTCCGATGACCACCCCGGCACCAGGACCCCGGGTCACGTGGGGACACCGGCCCCAGGTGACCGGGTCACGTGGGGTCACCGGCCCCAGGTCAGCGGGTCACGTGGGGACCCCGGCCCCAGGTGACCGGGTCACGTGGGGTCACCGGCCCCAGGTGACCGGGTCACGTGGGGTTACCGGCCCTAGGTGACCGGGTCACGTGGGGACACCGGCCCCAGGTGACCGGGTCATACCGAGTCCCCGGACCCAGGTCACCGGGTCAGTTCGGGACCCCGGACCCAGGTCGGGTCATGTCACGTCCCATGCCCGGGTCCCCGGGTTGGATTTTTACCCAGGCCCCGGGTCACAGGGTCATGTCGGGTCAACGGCCTGGGTACAAGGGTCTGGTGACCACCCCGACCCCAGGTCCCCGGGTCATGACGGGACACCGGACCAGGTCCCCGAGTCCGGTCGACACCACAGCCCCAGGTCACCGGGTCATGTCGGGACCCAGCCCGGGTCCCCGGGACGGGTTTTTACCCCAGCCGCAGATCACCGGGTCCTGTCGGGTACCCGGGTCGGGTCCCCTGGACAGGTCGGCACCCCGGCCCCGGGTCACGGGGTCATGTCGGGTCGCTGTCCTGGGTACCAGTGTCAGGTGACCACCCCGGCCCCGGGAGACGGAGTCATACCGGGTCCCCGGCCCGGGTCCCCGGGTTGCATCGGGACACCAGCGAAGGACCACCGGGTCCTGTCGGGTCCCCGGCCCGGGTCCCCTGGACAGGTCGTTAACCCGGCCCCATGTCACCGGGTCATGTCGCGCACCCGGCCTGGTTCCCAGGTTCCGGTGACCACCCCGGCACCAGGACCCCGGGTCACGTGGGGACCCCGGACCCAGGTCAGCGGGTCACGTGGGGACACCGGCCCCAGGTCACCGCGTCAGGTCGGGACCCCGAACCCAGGTCCACGAGTCCGTCGACACCACAGCCCCGGGTCACCGGGTCGTGTCGGGTAACCGGCCTGGTTCCAAGGTTCCGATGACCACCCCGGCACCAGGACCCCGGGTCACGTGGGGACACCGGCCCCAGGTGACCGGGTCACGTGGGGACACCGGCCCCAGGTCATCGGGTCACGTGGGGTCACCGGCCCCAGGTGACCGGGTCACGTGGGGTCACCGGCCCCAGGTGACCGGGTCACGTGGGGTCACCGGCCCCAGGTGACCGGGTCACGTGGGGTCACCGGCCCCAGGTGACCGGGTCACGTGGGGTCACCGGCCCCAGGTGTTCGGGTCACGTGGGGTCACCGGCCCCAGGTGACCGGGTCACGTGGGGTCACCGGCCCCAGGTGACCGGGTCACGTGGGGTCACCGGCCCCAGGTGACCGGGTCACGTGGGGACACCGGCCCCAGGTGACCGGGTCACGTGGGGTCACCGGCCCCAGGTGACCGGGTCACGTGGGGTCACCGGCCCCAGGTGACCTGGTCACGTGGGGTCACCGGCCCCAGGTGACCGGGTCACGTGGGGACACCGGCCCCAGGTGACCGGGTCACGTGGGGTCACCGGCCCCAGGTGACCGGGTCACGTGGGGTCACCGGACCCAGGTCAGCGGGTCACGTGGGGACACCGGCCCCAGGTAACCGGGTCATACCGAGTCCCCGGACCCAGGTCACCGGGTCAGTTCGGGACCCCGGACCCAGGTCGGGTCATGTCACGTCCCATGCCCGGGTCCCCGGGTTGGATTTTTACCCAGGCCCCGGGTCACAGGGTCATGTCGGGTCAACGGCCTGGGTACAAGGGTCTGGTGACCACCCCGACCCCAGGTCCCCGGGTCATGACGGGACACCGGACCAGGTCCCCGAGTCCGGTCGACACCACAGCCCCAGGTCACCGGGTCATGTCGGGACCCAGCCCGGGTCCCCGGGACGGGTTTTTACCCCAGCCGCAGATCACCGGGTCCTGTCGGGTACCCGGGTCGGGTCCCCTGGACAGGTCGGCACCCCGGCCCCGGGTCACGGGGTCATGTCGGGTCGCTGTCCCGGGTACCAGTGTCAGGTGACCACCCCGGCCCCGGGAGACGGAGTCATACCGGGTCCCCGGCCCGGGTCCCCGGGTTGCATCGGGACACCAGCGAAGGACCACCGGGTCCTGTCGGGTCCCCGGCCCGGGTCCCCTGGACAGGTCGTTAACCCGGCCCCAGGTCACCGGGTCATGTCGCGCACCCGGCCTGGTTCCCAGGTTCCGGTGACCACCCCGGCACCAGGACCCCGGGTCACGTGGGGACCCCGGACCCAGGTCAGCGGGTCACGTGGGGACACCGGCCCCAGGTCACCGCGTCAGGTCGGGACCCCGAACCCAGGTCCACGAGTCCGTCGACACCACAGCCCCGGGTCACCGGGTCGTGTCGGGTAACCGGCCTGGTTCCAAGGTTCCGATGACCACCCCGGCACCAGGACCCCGGGTCACGTGGGGACACCGGCCCCAGGTGACCGGGTCACGTGGGGACACCGGACCCAGGTCATCGGGTCACGTGGGGTCACCGGCCCCAGGTGACCGGGTCACGTGGGGTCACCGGCCCCAGGTGACCGGGTCACGTGGGGTCACCGGCCCCAGGTGACCGGGTCACGTGGGGTCACCGGCCCCAGGTGACCGGGTCACGTGGGGACACCGGCCCCAGGTAACCGGGTCATACCGAGTCCCCGGACCCAGGTCACCGGGTCAGTTCTGGACCCCGGACCCAGGTCGGGTCATGTCACGTCCCATGCCCGGGTCCCCGGGTTGGATTTTTACCCAGGCCCCGGGTCACAGGGTCATGTCGGGTCAACGGCCTGGGTACAAGGGTCTGGTGACCACCCCGACCCCAGGTCCCCGGGTCATGACGGGACACCGGACCAGGTCCCCGAGTCCGGTCGACACCACAGCCCCAGGTCACCGGGTCATGTCGGGACCCAGCCCGGGTCCCCGGGACGGGTTTTTACCCCAGCCGCAGATCACCGGGTCCTGTCGGGTACCCGGGTCGGGTCCCCTGGACAGGTCGGCACCCCGGCCCCGGGTCACGGGGTCATGTCGGGTCGCTGTCCTGGGTACCAGTGTCAGGTGACCACCCCGGCCCCGGGAGACGGAGTCATACCGGGTCCCCGGCCCGGGTCCCCGGGTTGCATCGGGACACCAGCGAAGGACCACCGGGTCCTGTCGGGTCCCCGGCCCGGGTCCCCTGGACAGGTCGTTAACCCGGCCCCATGTCACCGGGTCATGTCGCGCACCCGGCCTGGTTCCCAGGTTCCGGTGACCACCCCGGCACCAGGACCCCGGGTCACGTGGGGACCCCGGACCCAGGTCAGCGGGTCACGTGGGGACACCGGCCCCAGGTCACCGCGTCAGGTCGGGACCCCGAACCCAGGTCCACGAGTCCGTCGACACCACAGCCCCGGGTCACCGGGTCGTGTCGGGTAACCGGCCTGGTTCCAAGGTTCCGATGACCACCCCGGCACCAGGACCCCGGGTCACGTGGGGACACCGGCCCCAGGTGACCGGGTCACGTGGGGACACCGGCCCCAGGTCATCGGGTCACGTGGGGTCACCGGCCCCAGGTGACCGGGTCACGTGGGGTCACCGGCCCCAGGTGACCGGGTCACGTTGGGTCACCGGCCCCAGGTGACCGGGTCACGTGGGGTCACCGGCCCCAGGTCAGCGGGTCACGTGGGGTCACCGGCCCCAGGTCAGCGGGTCACGTGGGGTCACCGGCCCCAGGTGACCGGGTCACGTGGGGTCACCGGCCCCAGGTGACCGGGTCACGTGGGGTCACCGGCCCCAGGTGACCGGGTCACGTGGGGACACCGGCCCCAGGTGACCGGGTCACGTGGGGTCACCGGCCCCAGGTGACCGGGTCACGTGGGGTCACCGGCCCCAGGTGACCTGGTCACGTGGGGTCACCGGCCCCAGGTGACCGGGTCACGTGGGGTCACCGGCCCCAGGTGACCGGGTCACGTGGGGACACCGGCCCCAGGTGACCGGGTCACGTGGGGTCACCGGCCCCAGGTGACCGGGTCACGTGGGGTCACCGGACCCAGGTCAGCGGGTCACGTGGGGACACCGGACCCAGGTCACCGGGTCAGTTCGGGACCCCGGACCCAGGTCGGGTCATGTCACGTCCCATGCCCGTGTCCCCGGGTTGGATTTTTACCCAGGCCCCGGGTCACAGGGTCATGTCGGGTCAACGGCCTGGGTACAAGGGTCTGGTGACCACCCCGACCCCAGGTCCCCGGGTCATGACGGGACACCGGACCAGGTCCCCGAGTCCGGTCGACACCACAGCCCTAGGTCACCGGGTCATGTCGGGACCCAGCCCGGGTCCCCGGGACGGGTTTTTACCCCAGCCGCAGATCACCGGGTCCTGTCGGGTACCCGGGTCGGGTCCCCTGGACAGGTCGGCACCCCGGCCCCGGGTCACGGGGTCATGTCGGGTCGCTGTCCCGGGTACCAGTGTCAGGTGACCACCCCGGCCCCGGGAGACGGAGTCATACCGGGTCCCCGGCCCGGGTCCCCGGGTTGCATCGGGACACCAGCGAAGGACCACCGGGTCCTGTCGGGTCCCCGGCCCGGGTCCCCTGGACAGGTCGTTAACCCGGCCCCAGGTCACCGGGTCATGTCGCGCACCCGGCCTGGTTCCCATGTTCCGGTGACCACCCCGGCACCAGGACCCCGGGTCACGTGGGGACCCCGGACCCAGGTCAGCGGGTCACGTGGGGACACCGGCCCCAGGTCACCGCGTCAGGTCGGGACCCCGAACCCAGGTCCACGAGTCCGTCGACACCACAGCCCCGGGTCACCGGGTCGTGTCGGGTAACCGGCCTGGTTCCAAGGTTCCGATGACCACCCCGGCACCAGGACCCCGGGTCACGTGGGGACACCGGCCCCAGGTGACCGGGTCACGTGGGGACACCGGACCCAGGTCATCGGGTCACGTGGGGTCACCGGCCCCAGGTGACCGGGTCACGTGGGGTCACCGGCCCCAGGTGACCGGGTCACGTGGGGTCACCGGCCCCAGGTCATCGGGTCACGTGGGGTCACCGGCCCCAGGTGACCGGGTCACGTGGGGTCACCGGCCCCAGGTCAGCGGGTCACGTGGGGTCACCGGCCCCAGGTGACCGGGTCACGTGGGGACACCGGCCCCAGGTGACCGGGTCACGTGGGGTCACCGGCCCCAGGTCAGCGGGTCACGTGGGGACACCGGCCCCAGGTCACCGGGTCACGTGGGGTCACCGGCCCCAGGTCACCGGGTCACGTGTGGTCACCGGCCCCAGGTGACCGGGTCACGTGGGGTCACCGGCCCCAGGTGACCGGGTCACGTGGGGTCACCGGCCCCAGGTGACCGGGTCACGTGGGGTCACCGGCCCCAGGTCAGCGGGTCACGTGGGGACACCGGCCCCAGGTAACCAAGGCATGTCGGGACCCAGCCCGGGTCCCCGGGACGGGTTTTTACCCCAGCCGCAGATCACCGGGTCCTGTCGGGTCCCCGGCCCGGGTCCCCTGGACAGGTCGATAACCCGGCCCCAGGTCACCCGGTCATCTCGCACACCCGGCCTGGTTCCCAGGTTCCGATGACCACCCCGGCACCAGGACCCCGGGTCACGTGGGGACACCGGCCCCAGGTGACCGGGTCACGTGGGGTCACCGGCCCCAGGTCAGCGGGTCACGTGGGGACCCCGGCCCCAGGTGACCGGGTCACGTGGGGACCCCGGACCCAGGTAACCGGGTCATACCGAGTCCCCGGACCCAGGTCACCGGGTCAGTTCGGGACCCCGGACCCAGGTCGGGTCATGTCACGTCCCATGCCCGGGTCCCCGGGTTGGATTTTTACCCAGGCCCCGGGTCACAGGGTCATGTCGGGTCAACGGCCTGGGTACAAGGGTCTGGTGACCACCCCGACCCCAGGTCCCCGGGTCATGACGGGACACCGGACCAGGTCCCCGAGTCCGGTCGACACCACAGCCCCAGGTCACCGGGTCATGTCGGGACCCAGCCCGGGTCCCCGGGACGGGTTTTTACCCCAGCCGCAGATCACCGGGTCCTGTCGGGTACCCGGGTCGGGTCCCCTGGACAGGTCGGCACCCCGGCCCCGGGTCACGGGGTCATGTCGGGTCGCTGTCCCGGGTACCAGTGTCAGGTGACCACCCCGGCCCCGGGAGACGGAGTCATACCGGGTCCCCGGCCCGGGTCCCCGGGTTGCATCGGGACACCAGCGAAGGACCACCGGGTCCTGTCGGGTCCCCGGCCCGGGTCCCCTGGACAGGTCGTTAACCCGGCCCCAGGTCACCGGGTCATGTCGCGCACCCGGCCTGGTTCCCAGGTTCCGGTGACCACCCCGGCACCAGGACCCCGGGTCACGTGGGGACCCCGGCCCCAGGTCAGCGGGTCACGTGGGG
The DNA here is from genome assembly GCA_951411735.1 of Somateria mollissima. Classification (NCBI taxonomy): domain Eukaryota; kingdom Metazoa; phylum Chordata; class Aves; order Anseriformes; family Anatidae; genus Somateria; species Somateria mollissima. The sequence goes on from CATOCB010000075.1 coordinate 1,232,976, forward strand.
ACACCGGCCCCAGGTCACCGCGTCAGGTCGGGACCCCGAACCCAGGTCCACGAGTCCGTCGACACCACAGCCCCGGGTCACCGGGTCGTGTCGGGTAACCGGCCTGGTTCCAAGGTTCCGATGACCACCCCGGCACCAGGACCCCGGGTCACGTGGGGACACCGGCCCCAGGTGACCGGGTCACGTGGGGACACCGGACCCAGGTCATCGGGTCACGTGGGGTCACCGGCCCCAGGTGACCGGGTCACGTGGGGTCACCGGCCCCAGGTGACCGGGTCACGTGGGGTCACCGGCCCCAGGTGACCGGGTCACGTGGGGTCACCGGCCCCAGGTGACCGGGTCACGTGGGGTCACCGGACCCAGGTCAGCGGGTCACGTGGGGACACCGGCCCCAGGTAACCGGGTCATACCGAGTCCCCGGACCCAGGTCACCGGGTCAGTTCGGGACCCCGGACCCAGGTCGGGTCATGTCACGTCCCATGCCCGGGTCCCCGGGTTGGATTTTTACCCAGGCCCCGGGTCACAGGGTCATGTCGGGTCAACGGCCTGGGTACAAGGGTCTGGTGACCACCCCGACCCCAGGTCCCCGGGTCATGACGGGACACCGGACCAGGTCCCCGAGTCCGGTCGACACCACAGCCCCAGGTCACCGGGTCATGTCGGGACCCAGCCCGGGTCCCCGGGACGGGTTTTTACCCCAGCCGCAGATCACCGGGTCCTGTCGGGTACCCGGGTCGGGTCCCCTGGACAGGTCGGCACCCCGGCCCCGGGTCACGGGGTCATGTCGGGTCGCTGTCCCGGGTACCAGTGTCAGGTGACCACCCCGGCCCCGGGAGACGGAGTCATACCGGGTCCCCGGCCCGGGTCCCCGGGTTGCATCGGGACACCAGCGAAGGACCACCGGGTCCTGTCGGGTCCCCGGCCCGGGTCCCCTGGACAGGTCGTTAACCCGGCCCCAGGTCACCGGGTCATGTCGCGCACCCGGCCTGGTTCCCAGGTTCCGGTGACCACCCCGGCACCAGGACCCCGGGTCACGTGGGGACCCCGGACCCAGGTCAGCGGGTCACGTGGGGACACCGGCCCCAGGTCACCGCGTCAGGTCGGGACCCCGAACCCAGGTCCACGAGTCCGTCGACACCACAGCCCCGGGTCACCGGGTCGTGTCGGGTAACCGGCCTGGTTCCAAGGTTCCGATGACCACCCCGGCACCAGGACCCCGGGTCACGTGGGGTCACCGGCCCCAGGTGACCGGGTCACGTGGGGACACCGGCCCCAGGTGACCGGGTCACGTGGGGTCACCGGCCCCAGGTGACCGGGTCACGTGGGGTCACCGGCCCCAGGTGACCGGGTCACGTGGGGTCACCGGCCCCAGGTGACCGGGTCACGTGGGGACACCGGCCCCAGGTGACCGGGTCACGTGGGGTCACCGGCCCCAGGTGACCGGGTCACGTGGGGTCACCGGCCCCAGGTGACCTGGTCACGTGGGGTCACCGGCCCCAGGTGACCGGGTCACGTGGGGTCACCGGCCCCAGGTGACCGGGTCACGTGGGGTCACCGGACCCAGGTCAGCGGGTCACGTGGGGACACCGGCCCCAGGTAACCGGGTCATACCGAGTCCCCGGACCCAGGTCACCGGGTCAGTTCGGGACCCCGGACCCAGGTCGGGTCATGTCACGTCCCATGCCCGGGTCCCCGGGTTGGATTTTTACCCAGGCCCCGGGTCACAGGGTCATGTCGGGTCAACGGCCTGGGTACAAGGGTCTGGTGACCACCCCGACCCCAGGTCCCCGGGTCATGACGGGACACCGGACCAGGTCCCCGAGTCCGGTCGACACCACAGCCCCAGGTCACCGGGTCATGTCGGGACCCAGCCCGGGTCCCCGGGACGGGTTTTTACCCCAGCCGCAGATCACCGGGTCCTGTCGGGTACCCGGGTCGGGTCCCCTGGACAGGTCGGCACCCCGGCCCCGGGTCACGGGGTCATGTCGGGTCGCTGTCCCGGGTACCAGTGTCAGGTGACCACCCCGGCCCCGGGAGACGGAGTCATACCGGGTCCCCGGCCCGGGTCCCCGGGTTGCATCGGGACACCAGCGAAGGACCACCGGGTCCTGTCGGGTCCCCGGCCCGGGTCCCCTGGACAGGTCGTTAACCCGGCCCCAGGTCACCGGGTCATGTCGCGCACCCGGCCTGGTTCCCAGGTTCCGGTGACCACCCCGGCACCAGGACCCCGGGTCACGTGGGGACCCCGGACCCAGGTCAGCGGGTCACGTGGGGACACCGGCCCCAGGTCACCGCGTCAGGTCGGGACCCCGAACCCAGGTCCACGAGTCCGTCGACACCACAGCCCCGGGTCACCGGGTCGTGTCGGGTAACCGGCCTGGTTCCAAGGTTCCGATGACCACCCCGGCACCAGGACCCCGGGTCACGTGGGGACACCGGCCCCAGGTGACCGGGTCACGTGGGGACACCGGCCCCAGGTCATCGGGTCACGTGGGGTCACCGGCCCCAGGTGACCGGGTCACGTGGGGTCACCGGCCCCAGGTGACCGGGTCACGTGGGGTCACCGGCCCCAGGTGACCGGGTCACGTGGGGTCACCGGCCCCAGGTGACCGGGTCACGTGGGGTCACCGGCCCCAGGTGACCGGGTCACGTGGGGTCACCGGCCCCAGGTCAGCGGGTCACGTGGGGTCACCGGCCCCAGGTGACCGGGTCACGTGGGGACACCGGCCCCAGGTGACCGAGTAAAGTGGGGTCACCGTCCCCAGGTCAGCGGGTCACGTGGGGACACCGGCCCCAGGTGACCGGGTCACGTGGGGTCACCGGCCCCAGGTGACCGGGTCACGTGGGGTCACCGGCCCCAGGTGACCGGGTCACGTGGGGTCACCGGCCCCAGGTGACCGGGTCACGTGGGTACACCGGCCCCAGGTGACCGGGTCACGTGGGGTCACCGGCCCCAGGTGACCGGGTCACGTGGGGTCACCGGCACCAGGTGACCGGGTCACGTGGGGACACCGGCCCCAGGTGACCGGGTCACGTGGGGTCACCGGCCCCAGGTCAGCGGGTCACGTGGGGACACCGGCCCCAGGTAACCAAGGCATGTCGGGACCCAGCCCGGGTCCCCGGGACGGGTTTTTACCCCAGCCGCAGATCACCGGGTCCTGCCGGGTCCCCGGCCCGGGTCCCCTGGACAGGTCGATAACCCGGCCCCAGGTCACCCGGTCATCTCGCGCACCCGGCCTGGTTCCCAGGTTCCGATGACCACCCCGGCACCAGGACCCCGGGTCACGTGGGGACACCGGCCCCAGGTGACCGGGTCACGTGGGGTCACCGGCCCCAGGTCAGCGGGTCACGTGGGGACCCCGGCCCCAGGTGACCGGGTCACGTGGGGACCCCGGACCCAGGTAACCGGGTCATACCGAGTCCCCGGACCCAGGTCACCGGGTCAGTTCGGGACCCCGGACCCAGGTCGGGTCATGTCACGTCCCATGCCCGGGTCCCCGGGTTGGATTTTTACCCAGGCCCCGGGTCACAGGGTCATGTCGGGTCAACGGCCTGGGTACAAGGGTCTGGTGACCACCCCGACCCCAGGTCCCCGGGTCATGACGGGACACCGGACCAGGTCCCTGAGTCCGGTCGACACCACAGCCCCAGGTCACCGGGTCATGTCGGGACCCAGCCCGGGTCCCCGGGACGGGTTTTTACCCCAGCCGCAGATCACCGGGTCCTGTCGGGTACCCGGGTCGGGTCCCCTGGACAGGTCGGCACCCCGGCCCCGGGTCACGGGGTCATGTCGGGTCGCTGTCCCGGGTACCAGTGTCAGGTGACCACCCCGGCCCCGGGAGACGGAGTCATACCGGGTCCCCGGCCCGGGTCCCCGGGTTGCATCGGGACACCAGCGAAGGACCACCGGGTCCTGTCGGGTCCCCGGCCCGGGTCCCCTGGACAGGTCGTTAACCCGGCCCCAGGTCACCGGGTCATGTCGCGCACCCGGCCTGGTTCCCATGTTCCGGTGACCACCCCGGCACCAGGACCCCGGGTCACGTGGGGACCCCGGACCCAGGTCAGCGGGTCACGTGGGGACACCGGCCCCAGGTCACCGCGTCAGGTCGGGACCCTGAACCCAGGTCCACGAGTCCGTCGACACCACAGCCCCGGGTCACCGGGTCGTGTCGGGTAACCGGCCTGGTTCCAAGGTTCCGATGACCACCCCGGCACCAGGACCCCGGGTCACGTGGGGACACCGGCCCCAGGTGACCGGGTCACGTGGGGACACCGGCCCCAGGTCATCGGGTCACGTGGGGTCACCGGCCCCAGGTGACCGGGTCACGTGGGGTCACCGGCCCCAGGTGACCGGGTCACGTGGGGACACCGGCCCCAGGTGACCGGGTCACATGGGGTCACCGGCCCCAGGTCAGCGGGTCACGTGGGGACACCGGCCCCAGGTGACCGGGTCACGTGGGGTCACCGGCCCCAGGTGACCGGGTCACGTGGGGTCACCGGCCCCAGGTGACCGGGTCACGTGGGGTCACCGGCCCCAGGTGACCGGGTCACGTGGGGTCACCGGCCCCAGGTGACCGGGTCACGTGGGGTCACCGGCCCCAGGTCAGCGGGTCACGTGGGGTCACCGGCCCCAGGTGACCGGGTCACGTGGGGACACCGGCCCCAGGTGACCGAGTAAAGTGGGGTCACCGTCCCCAGGTGACCGGGTCACGTGGGGACACCGGCCCCAGGTGACCGGGTCACGTGGGGTCACCGGCCCCAGGTGACCGGGTCACGTGGTGTCACCGGCCCCAGGTGACCGGGTCACGTGGGGTCACCGGTCCCAGGTGACCGGGTCACGTGGGTACACCGGCCCCAGGTGACCGGGTCACGTGGGGTCACCGGCCCCAGGTGACCGGGTCACGTGGGGTCACCGGCACCAGGTGACCGGGTCACGTGGTGTCACCGGCCCCAGGTGACCGGGTCACGTGGGGTCACCGGCCCCAGGTCAGCGGGTCACGTGGGGACACCGGCCCCAGGTAACCAAGGCATGTCTGGACCCAGCCCGGGTCCCCGGGACGGGTTTTTACCCCAGCCGCAGATCACCGGGTCCTGCCGGGTCCCCGGCCCGGGTCCCCTGGACAGGTCGATAACCCGGCCCCAGGTCACCCAGTCATCTCGCGCACCCGGCCTGGTTCCCAGGTTCCGATGACCACCCCGGCACCAGGACCCCGGGTCACGTGGGGACACCGGCCCCAGGTGACCGGGTCACGTGGGGTCACCGGCCCCAGGTCAGCGGGTCACGTGGGGACCCCGGCCCCAGGTGACCGGGTCACGTGGGGACCCCGGACCCAGGTAACCGGGTCATACCGAGTCCCCGGACCCAGGTCACCGGGTCAGTTCGGGACCCCGGACCCAGGTCGGGTCATGTCACGTCCCATGCCCGGGTCCCCGGGTTGGATTTTTACCCAGGCCCCGGGTCACAGGGTCATGTCGGGTCAACGGCCTGGGTACAAGGGTCTGGTGACCACCCCGACCCCAGGTCCCCGGGTCATGACGGGACACCGGACCAGGTCCCCGAGTCCGGTCGACACCACAGCCCCAGGTCACCGGGTCATGTCGGGACCCAGCCCGGGTCCCCGGGACGGGTTTTTACCCCAGCCGCAGATCACCGGGTCCTGTCGGGTACCCGGGTCGGGTCCCCTGGACAGGTCGGCACCCCGGCCCCGGGTCACGGGGTCATGTCGGGTCGCTGTCCCGGGTACCAGTGTCAGGTGACCACCCCGGCCCCGGGAGACGGAGTCATACCGGGTCCCCGGCCCGGGTCCCCGGGTTGCATCGGGACACCAGCGAAGGACCACCGGGTCCTGTCGGGTCCCCGGCCCGGGTCCCCTGGACAGGTCGTTAACCCGGCCCCAGGTCACCGGGTCATGTCGCGCACCCGGCCTGGTTCCCAGGTTCCGGTGACCACCCCGGCACCAGGACCCCGGGTCACGTGGGGACCCCGGACCCAGGTCAGCGGGTCACGTGGGGACACCGGCCCCAGGTCACCGCGTCAGGTCGGGACCCCGAACCCAGGTCCACGAGTCTGTCGACACCACAGCCCCGGGTCACCGGGTCGTGTCGGGTAACCGGCCTGGTTCCAAGGTTCCGATGACCACCCCGGCACCAGGACCCCGGGTCACGTGGGGACACCGGCCCCAGGTGACCGGGTCACGTGGGGACACCGGCCCCAGGTCATCGGGTCACGTGGGGTCACCGGCCCCAGGTGACCGGGTCACGTGGGGTCACCGGCCCCAGGTGACCGGGTCACGTGGGGTCACCGGCCCCAGGTGACCGGGTCACGTGGGGTCACCGGCCCCAGGTGACCGGGTCACGTGGGGTCACCGGCCCCAGGTCAGCGGGTCACGTGGGGTCACCGGCCCCAGGTGACCGGGTCACGTGGGGACACCGGCCCCAGGTGACCGGGTCACGTGGGGTCACCGGCCCCAGGTGACCGGGGCACGTGGGTACACCGGCCCCAGGTGACCGGGTCACGTGGGGTCACCGGCCCCAGGTGACCGGGTCACGTGGGGTCACCGGCACCACGTGACCGGGTCACGTGGGGTCACCGGCCCCAGGTCAGCGGGTCACGTGGGGTCACCGGCCCCAGGTGACCGGGTCACGTGGGTACACCGGCCCCAGGTGACCGGGTCACGTGGGGTCACCGGCCCCAGGTGACCGGGTCACGTGGGGTCACCGGCACCAGGTGACCGGGTCACGTGGGGACACCGGCCCCAGGTGACCGGGTCACGTGGGGTCACCGGCCCCAGGTCTGCGGGTCACGTGGGGACACCGGCCCCAGGTAACCAAGGCATGTCGGGACCCAGCCCGGGTCCCCGGGACGGGTTTTTACCCCAGCCGCAGATCACCGGGTCCTGCCGGGTCCCCGGCCCGGGTCCCCTGGACAGGTCGATAACCCGGCCCCAGGTCACCCGGTCATCTCGCGCACCCGGCCTGGTTCCCAGGTTCCGATGACCACCCCGGCACCAGGACCCCGGGTCACGTGGGGACACCGGCCCCAGGTGACCGGGTCACGTGGGGTCACCGGCCCCAGGTGACCGGGTTACGTGGGGTCACCGGCCCCAGGTGACCGGGTCACGTGGGGTCACCGGCCCCAGGTGACCGGGTCACGTGGGGACACCGGCCCCAGGTGACCGGGTCACGTGGGGTCACCGGCCCCAGGTCAGCGGGTCACGTGGGGACACCGGCCCCAGGTCACCGGGTCACGTGGGGTCACCGGCCCCAGGTGACCGGGTCACGTGGGGTCACCGGCCCCAGGTGACCGGGTCACGTGCGGACACCGGCCCCAGGTGACCGGGTCACGTGGGGTCACCGGCCCCAGGTGACCGGGTCACGTGGGGTCATCGGCACCAGGTGACCGGGTCACGTGGGGACACCGGCCCCAGGTCAGCGGGTCACGTGGGGACCCCGGCCCCAGGTGACCGGGTCACGTGGGGACCCCGGACCCAGGTAACCGGGTCATACCGAGTCCCCGGACCCAGGTTACCGGGTCAGTTCGGGACCCCGGACCCAGGTCGGGTCATGTCACGTCCCATGCCCGGGTCCCCGGGTTGGATTTTTACCCAGGCCCCGGGTCACAGGGTCATGTCGGGTCAACGGCCTGGGTACAAGGGTCTGGTGACCACCCCGACCCCAGGTCCCCGGGTCATGACGGGACACCGGACCAGGTCCCCGAGTCCGGTCGACACCACAGCCCCAGGTCACCGGGTCATGTCGGGACCCAGCCCGGGTCCCCGGGACGGGTTTTTACCCCAGCCGCAGATCACCGGGTCCTGTCGGGTACCCGGGTCGGGTCCCCTGGACAGGTCGGCACCCCGGCCCCGGGTCACGGGGTCATGTCGGGTCGCTGTCCCGGGTACCAGTGTCAGGTGACCACCCCGGCCCCGGGAGACGGAGTCATACCGGGTCCCCGGCCCGGGTCCCCGGGTTGCATCGGGACACCAGCGAAGGACCACCGGGTCCTGTCGGGTCCCCGGCCCGGGTCCCCTGGACAGGTCGTTAACCCGGCCCCAGGTCACCGGGTCATGTCGCGCACCCGGCCTGGTTCCCAGGTTCCGGTGACCACCCCGGCACCAGGACCCCGGGTCACGTGGGGACCCCGGACCCAGGTCAGCGGGTCACGTGGGGACACCGGCCCCAGGTCACCGCGTCAGGTCGGGACCCCGAACCCAGGTCCACGAGTCCGTCGACACCACAGCCCCGGGTCACCGGGTCGTGTCGGGTAACCGACCTGGTTCCAAGGTTCCGATGACCACCCCGGCACCAGGACCCCGGGTCACGTGGGGACACCGGCCCCAGGTGACCGGGTCACGTGGGGACACCGGCCCCAGGTCATCGGGTCACGTGGGGTCACCGGCCCCAGGTGACCGGGTCACGTGGGGTCACCGGCCCCAGGTGACCGGGTCACGTGGGGTCACCGGCCCCAGGTGACCGGGTCACGTGGGGTCACCGGCCCCAGGTCAGCGGGTCACGTGGGGTCACCGGCCCCAGGTGACCGGGTCACGTGGGGACACCGGCCCCAGGTGACCGAGTAAAGTGGGGTCACCGTCCCCAGGTCAGCGGGTCACGTGGGGACACCGGCCCCAGGTGACCGGGTCACGTGGGGTCACCGGCCCCAGGTGACCGGGTCACGTGGTGTCACCGGCCCCAGGTGACCGGGTCACGTGGGGTCACCGGCCCCAGGTGACCGGGTCACGTGGGTACACCGGCCCCAGGTGACCGGGTCACGTGGGGTCACCGGCCCCAGGTGACCGGGTCACGTGGGGTCACCGGCACCAGGTGACCGGGTCACGTGGTGTCACCGGCCCCAGGTGACCGGGTCACGTGGGGTCACCGGCCCCAGGTCAGCGGGTCACGTGGGGACACCGGCCCCAGGTAACCAAGGCATGTCGGGACCCAGCCCGGGTCCCCGGGACGGGTTTTTACCCCAGCCGCAGATCACCGGGTCCTGCCGGGTCCCCGGCCCGGGTCCCCTGGACAGGTCGATAACCCGGCCCCAGGTCACCCGGTCATCTCGCGCACCCTGCCTGGTTCCCAGGTTCCGATGACCACCCCGGCACCAGGACCCCGGGTCACGTGGGGACACCGGCCCCAGGTGACCGGGTCACGTGGGGTCACCGGCCCCAGGTCAGCGGGTCACGTGGGGACCCCGGCCCCAGGTGACCGGGTCACGTGGGGACCCCGGACCCAGGTAACCGGGTCATACCGAGTCCCCGGACCCAGGTCACCGGGTCAGTTCGGGACCCCGGACCCAGGTCGGGTCATGTCACGTCCCATGCCCGGGTCCCCGGGTTGGATTTTTACCCAGGCCCCGGGTCACAGGGTCATGTCGGGTCAACGGCCTGGGTACAAGGGTCTGGTGACCACCCCGACCCCAGGTCCCCGGGTCATGACGGGACACCGGACCAGGTCCCCGAGTCCGGTCGACACCACAGCCCCAGGTCACCGGGTCATGTCGGGACCCAGCCCGGGTCCCCGGGACGGGTTTTTACCCCAGCCGCAGATCACCGGGTCCTGTCGGGTACCCGGGTCGGGTCCCCTGGACAGGTCGGCACCCCGGCCCCGGGTCACGGGGTCATGTCGGGTCGCTGTCCCGGGTACCAGTGTCAGGTGACCACCCCGGCCCCGGGAGACGGAGTCATACCGGGTCCCCGGCCCGGGTCCCCGGGTTGCATCGGGACACCAGCGAAGGACCACCGGGTCCTGTCGGGTCCCCGGCCCGGGTCCCCTGGACAGGTCGTTAACCCGGCCCCAGGTCACCGGGTCATGTCGCGCACCCGGCCTGGTTCCCAGGTTCCGGTGACCACCCCGGCACCAGGACCCTGGGTCACGTGGGGACCCCGGACCCAGGTCAGCGGGTCACGTGGGGACACCGGCCCCAGGTCACCGCGTCAGGTCGGGACCCCGAACCCAGGTCCACGAGTCCGTCGACACCACAGCCCCGGGTCACCGGGTCGTGTCGGGTAACCGGCCTGGTTCCAAGGTTCCGATGACCACCCCGGCACCAGGACCCCGGGTCACGTGGGGACACCGGCCCCAGGTGACCGGGTCACGTGGGGACACCGGCCCCAGGTCATCGGGTCACGTGGGGTCACCGGCCCCAGGTGACCGGGTCACGTGGGGTCACCGGCCCCAGGTGACCGGGTCACGTGGGGTCACCGGCCCCAGGTGACCGGGTCACGTGGGGTCACCGGCCCCAGGTGACCGGGTCACGTGGGGTCACCGGCCCCAGGTGACCGGGTCACGTGGGGTCACCGGCCCCAGGTGACCGGGTCACGTGGGGACACCGGCCCCAGGTGACCGGGTCACGTGGGGTCACCGGCCCCAGGTGACCGGGTCACGTGGGTACACCAGCCCCAGGTGACCGGGTCACGTGGGGTCACCGGCCCCAGGTGACCGGGTCACGTGGGGTCACCGGCACCACGTGACCGGGTCACGTGGGGTCACCGGCCCCAGGTGACCGGGTCACGTGGGGTCACCGGCCCCAGGTGACCGGGTCACGTGGGTACACCGGCCCCAGGTGACCGGGTCACGTGGGGTCACCGGCCCCAGGTGACCGGGTCACGTGGTGTCACCGGCACCAGGTGACCGGGTCACGTGGGGACACCGGCCCCAGGTGACCGGGTCACGTGGGGTCACCGGCACCAGGTGACCGGGTCACGTGGGGACACCGGCCCCAGGTGACCGGGTCACGTGGGGTCACCGGCCCCAGGTCAGCGGGTCACGTGGGGACACCGGCCCCAGGTAACCAAGGCATGTCGGGACCCAGCCCGGGTCCCCGGGACGGGTTTTTACCCCAGCCGCAGATCACCGGGTCCTGTCGGGTCCCCGGCCCGGGTCCCCTGGACAGGTCGATAACCCGGCCCCAGGTCACCCGGTCATCTCGCGCACCCGGCCTGGTTCCCAGGTTCCGATGACCACCCCGGCACCAGGACCCCGGGTCACGTGGGGACACCGGCCCCAGGTGACCGGGTCACGTGGGGTCACCGGCCCCAGGTCAGCGGGTCACGTGGGGACCCCGGCCCCAGGTGACCGGGTCACGTGGGGACCCCGGCCCCAGGTAACCGGGTCATACCGAGTCCCCGGACCCAGGTCACCGGGTCAGTTCGGGACCCCGGACCCAGGTCGGGTCATGTCACGTCCCATGCCCGGGTCCCCGGGTTGGATTTTTACCCAGGCCCCGGGTCACAGGGTCATGTCGGGTCAACGGCCTGGGTACAAGGGTCTGGTGACCACCCCGACCCCAGGTCCCCGGGTCATGACGGGACACCGGACCAGGTCCCCGAGTCCGGTCGACACCACAGCCCCAGGTCACCGGGTCATGTCGGGACCCAGCCCGGGTCCCCGGGACGGGTTTTTACCCCAGCCGCAGATCACCGGGTCCTGTCGGGTACCCGGGTCGGGTCCCCTGGACAGGTCGGCACCCCGGCCCCGGGTCACGGGGTCATGTCGGGTCGCTGTCCCGGGTACCAGTGTCAGGTGACCACCCCGGCCCCGGGAGACGGAGTCATACCGGGTCCCCGGCCCGGGTCCCCGGGTTGCATCGGGACACCAGCGAAGGACCACCGGGTCCTGTCGGGTCCCCGGCCCGGGTCCCCTGGACAGGTCGTTAACCCGGCCCCAGGTCACCGGGTCATGTCGCGCACCCGGCCTGGTTCCCAGGTTCCGGTGACCACCCCGGCACCAGGACCCCGGGTCACGTGGGGACCCCGGACCCAGGTCAGCGGGTCACGTGGGGACACCGGCCCCAGGTCACCGCGTCAGGTCGGGACCCCGAACCCAGGTCCACGAGTCCGTCGACACCACAGCCCCGGGTCACCGGGTCGTGTCGGGTAACCGGCCTGGTTCCAAGGTTCCGATGACCACCCCGGCACCAGGACCCCGGGTCACGTGGGGACACCGGCCCCAGGTGACCGGGTCACGTGGGGACACCGGCCCCAGGTCATCGGGTCACGTGGGGTCACCGGCCCCAGGTGACCGGGTCACGTGGGGTCACCGGCCCCAGGTGACCGGGTCACGTGGGGTCACCGGCCCCAGGTCAGCGGGTCACGTGGGGTCACCGGCCCCGGGTGACCGGGTCACGTGGGGTCACCGGCCCCAGGTGACCGGGTCACGTGGGGTCACCGGCCCCAGGTGACCGGGTCACGTGGGGTCACCGGCCCCAGGTCAGCGGGTCACGTGGGGTCACCGGCCCCAGGTGACCGGGTCACGTGGGGACACCGGCCCCAGGTGTCCGGGTCACGTGGGGTCACCGGCCCCAGGTCAGCGGGTCACGTGGGGACACCGGCCCCAGGTGACCGGGTCACGTGGGGTCACCGGCCCCAGGTGACCGGGTCACGTGGGTACACCGGCCCCAGGTGACCGGGTCACGTGGGGTCACCGGCCCCAGGTGACCGGGTCACGTGGGGTCACCGGCACCAGGTGACCGGGTCACGTGGGGACACCGTCCCCAGGTGACCGGGTCACGTGGGGTCACCGGCCCCAGGTCTGCGGGTCACGTGGGGACACCGGCCCCAGGTAACCAAGGCATGTCGGGACCCAGCCCGGGTCCCCGGGACGGGTTTTTACCCCAGCCGCAGATCACCGGGTCCTGCCGGGTCCCCGGCCCGGGTCCCCTGGACAGGTCGATAACCCGGCCCCAGGTCACCCGGTCATCTCGCGCACCCGGCCTGGTTCCCAGGTTCCGATGACCACCCCGGCACCAGGACCCCGGGTCACGTGGGGACACCGGCCCCAGGTGACCGGGTCACGTGGGGTCACCGGCCCCAGGTCAGCGGGTCACGTGGGGACCCCGGCCCCAGGTGACCGGGTCACGTGGGGACCCCGGACCCAGGTAACCGGGTCATACCGAGTCCCCGGACCCAGGTCACCGGGTCAGTTCGGGACCCCGGACCCAGGTCGGGTCATGTCACGTCCCATGCCCGGGTCCCCGGGTTGGATTTTTACCCAGGCCCCGGGTCACAGGGTCATGTCGGGTCAACGGCCTGGGTACAAGGGTCTGGTGACCACCCCGACCCCAGGTCCCCGGGTCATGACGGGACACCGGACCAGGTCCCCGAGTCCGGTCGACACCACAGCCCCAGGTCACCGGGTCATGTCGGGACCCAGCCCGGGTCCCCGGGACGGGTTTTTACCCCAGCCGCAGATCACCGGGTCCTGTCGGGTACCCGGGTCGGGTCCCCTGGACAGGTCGGCACCCCGGCCCCGGGTCACGGGGTCATGTCGGGTCGCTGTCCCGGGTACCAGTGTCAGGTGACCACCCCGGCCCCGGGAGACGGAGTCATACCGGGTCCCCGGCCCGGGTCCCCGGGTTGCATCGGGACACCAGCGAAGGACCACCGGGTCCTGTCGGGTCCCCGGCCCGGGTCCCCTGGACAGGTCGTTAACCCGGCCCCAGGTCACCGGGTCATGTCGCGCACCCGGCCTGGTTCCCAGGTTCCGGTGACCACCCCGGCACCAGGACCCCGGGTCACGTGGGGACCCCGGACCCAGGTCAGCGGGTCACGTGGGGACACCGGCCCCAGGTCACCGCGTCAGGTCGGGACCCCGAACCCAGGTCCACGAGTCCGTCGACACCACAGCCCCGGGTCACCGGGTCGTGTCGGGTAACCGGCCTGGTTCCAAGGTTCCGATGACCACCCCGGCACCAGGACCCCGGGTCACGTGGGGACACCGGCCCCAGGTGACCGGGTCACGTGGGGACACCGGCCCCAGGTCATCGGGTCACGTGGGGTCACCGGCCCCAGGTGACCGGGTCACGTGGGGTCACCGGCCCCAGGTGACCGGGTCACGTGGGGTCACCGGCCCCAGGTCAGCGGGTCACGTGGGGTCACCGGCCCCGGGTGACCGGGTCACGTGGGGTCACCGGCCCCAGGTGACCGGGTCACGTGGGGTCACCGGCCCCAGGTGACCGGGTCACGTGGGGTCACCGGCCCCAGGTCAGCGGGTCACGTGGGGTCACCGGCCCCAGGTGACCGGGTCACGTGGGGACACCGGCCCCAGGTGTCCGGGTCACGTGGGGTCACCGGCCCCAGGTCAGCGAGTCACGTGGGGACACCGGCCCCAGGTGACCGGGTCACGTGGGGTCACCGGCCCCAGGTGACCGGGTCACGTGGGGTCACCGGCCCCAGGTGACCAGGTCACGTGGGGTCACCGGCCCCAGGTGACCGGGTCACGTGGGGTCACCGGCCCCAGGTGACCGGGTCACGTGGGGACACCGGCCCCAGGTCAGCGGGTCACGTGGGGTCACCGGCCCCAGGTGACCGGGTCACGTGGGGTCACCGGACCCAGGTCAGCGGGTCACGTGGGGACACCGGCCCCAGGTAACCGGGTCATACCGAGTCCCCGGACCCAGGTCACCGGGTCAGTTCGGGACCCCGGACCCAGGTCGGGTCATGTCACGTCCCATGCCCGGGTCCCCGGGTTGGATTTGTACCCAGGCCCCGGGTCACAGGGTCATGTCGGGTCAACGGCCTGGGTACAAGGGTCTGGTGACCACCCCGACCCCAGGTCCCCGGGTCATGACGGGACACCGGACCAGGTCCCCGAGTCCGGTCGACACCACAGCCCCAGGTCACCGGGTCATGTCGGGACCCAGCCCGGGTCCCCGGGACGGGTTTTTACCCCAGCCGCAGATCACCGGGTCCTGTCGGGTACCCGGGTCGGGTCCCCTGGACAGGTCGGCACCCCGGCCCCGGGTCACGGGGTCATGTCGGGTCGCTGTCCCGGGTACCAGTGTCAGGTGACCACCCCGGCCCCGGGAGACGGAGTCATACCGGGTCCCCGGCCCGGGTCCCCGGGTTGCATCGGGACACCAGCGAAGGACCACCGGGTCCTGTCGGGTCCCCGGCCCGGGTCCCCTGGACAGGTCGTTAACCCGGCCCCAGGTCACCGGGTCATGTCGCGCACCCGGCCTGGTTCCCAGGTTCCGGTGACCACCCCGGCACCAGGACCCCGGGTCACGTGGGGACCCCGGACCCAGGTCAGCGGGTCACGTGGGGACACCGGCCCCAGGTCACCGCGTCAGGTCGGGACCCCGAACCCAGGTCCACGAGTCCGTCGACACCACAGCCCCGGGTCACCGGGTCGTGTCGGGTAACCGGCCTGGTTCCAAGGTTCCGATGACCACCCCGGCACCAGGACCCCGGGTCACGTGGGGACACCGGCCCCAGGTGACCGGGTCACGTGGGGACACCGGACCCAGGTCATCGGGTCACGTGGGGTCACCGGCCCCAGGTGACCGGGTCACGTGGGGTCACCGGCCCCAGGTGACCGGGTCACGTGGGGTCACCGGCCCCAGGTGACCGGGTCACGTGGGGACACCGGCCCCAGGTGACCGGGTCACGTGGGGTCACCGGCCCCAGGTGACCGGGTAACGTGGGGTCACCGGCCCCAGGTGACCGGGTCACGTGGGTACACCGGCCCCAGGTGACCGGGTCACGTGGGGTCACCGGCCCCAGGTGACCGGGTCACGTGGGGTCACCGGCACCACGTGACCGGGTCACGTGGGGTCACCGGCCCCAGGTGACCGGGTCACGTGGGGTCACCGGCCCCAGGTGACCGGGTCACGTGGGTACACCGGCCCCAGGTGACCGGGTCACGTGGGGTCACCGGCCCCAGGTGACCGGGTCACGTGGGGTCACCGGCACCAGGTGACCGGGTCACGTGGGGACACCGGCACCAGGTGACCGGGTCACGTGGGGTCACCGGCCCCAGGTCAGCGGGTCACGTGGGGACACCGGCCCCAGGTAACCAAGGCATGTCGGGACCCAGCCCGGGTCCCCGGGACGGGTTTTTACCCCAGCCGCAGATCACCGGGTCCTGCCGGGTCCCCGGCCCGGGTCCCCTGGACAGGTCGATAACCCGGCCCCAGGTCACCCGGTCATCTCGCGCACCCGGCCTGGTTCCCAGGTTCCGATGACCACCCCGGCACCAGGACCCCGGGTCACGTGGGGACACCGGCCCCAGGTGACCGGGTCACGTGGGGTCACCGGCCCCAGGTCAGCGGGTCACGTGGGGACCCCGGCCCCAGGTGACCGGGTCACGTGGGGACCCCGGACCCAGGTAACCGGGTCATACCGAGTCCCCGGACCCAGGTCACCGGGTCAGTTCGGGACCCCGGACCCAGGTCGGGTCATGTCACGTCCCATGCCCGGGTCCCCGGGTTGGATTTTTACCCAGGCCCCGGGTCACAGGGTCATGTCGGGTCAACGGCCTGGGTACAAGGGTCTGGTGACCACCCCGACCCCAGGTCCCCGGGTCATGACGGGACACCGGACCAGGTCCCCGAGTCCGGTCGACACCACAGCCCCAGGTCACCGGGTCATGTCGGGACCCAGCCCGGGTCCCCGGGACGGGTTTTTACCCCAGCCGCAGATCACCGGGTCCTGTCGGGTACCCGGGTCGGGTCCCCTGGACAGGTCGGCACCCTGGCCCCGGGTCACGGGGTCATGTCGGGTCGCTGTCCCGGGTACCAGTGTCAGGTGACCACCCCGGCCCCGGGAGACGGAGTCATACCGGGTCCCCGGCCCGGGTCCCCGGGTTGCATCGGGACACCAGCGAAGGACCACCGGGTCCTGTCGGGTCCCCGGCCCGGGTCCCCTGGACAGGTCGTTAACCCGGCCCCAGGTCACCGGGTCATGTCGCGCACCCGGCCTGGTTCCCAGGTTCCGGTGACCACCCCGGCACCAGGACCCCGGGTCACGTGGGGACCCCGGACCCAGGTCAGCGGGTCACGTGGGGACACCGGCCCCAGGTCACCGCGTCAGGTCGGGACCCCGAACCCAGGTCCACGAGTCCGTCGACACCACAGCCCCGGGTCACCGGGTCGTGTCGGGTAACCGGCCTGGTTCCAAGGTTCCGATGACCACCCCGGCACCAGGACCCCGGGTCACGTGGGGACACCGGCCCCAGGTGACCGGGTCACGTGGGGACACCGGCCCCAGGTCATCGGGTCACGTGGGGTCACCGGCCCCAGGTGACCGGGTCACGTGGGGTCACCGGCCCCAGGTGACCGGGTCACGTGGGGTCACCGGCCCCAGGTCAGCGGGTCACGTGGGGTCACCGGCCCCAGGTGACCGGGTCACATGGGGTCACCGGCCCCAGGTGACCGGGTCACGTGGGGTCACCGGCCCCAGGTGACCGGGTCACGTGGGGTCACCGGCCCCAGGTCAGCGGGTCACGTGGGGTCACCGGCCCCAGGTGACCGGGTCACGTGGGGACACCGGCCCCAGGTGACCGGGTCACGTGGGGTCACCGGCCCCAGGTCAGCGGGTCACGTGGGGACACCGGCCCCAGGTGACCGGGTCACGTGGGGTCACCGGCCCCAGGTGACCGGGTCACGTGGGGTCACCGGCCCCAGGTGACCGGGTCACGTGGGGTCACCGGCCCCAGGTGACCGGGTCACGTGGGGTCACCGGCCCCAGGTGACCGGGTCACGTGGGGTCACCGGCCCCAGGTGACCGGGTCACGTGGGGACACCGGCCCCAGGTGACCGGGTCACGTGGGGTCACCGGCCCCAGGTGACCGGGTCACGTGGGGTCACCGGACCCAGGTCAGCGGGTCACGTGGGGACACCGGCCCCAGGTAACCGGGTCATACCGAGTCCCCGGACCCAGGTCACCGGGTCAGTTCGGGACCCCGGACCCAGGTCGGGTCATGTCACGTCCCATGCCCGGGTCCCCGGGTTGGATTTTTACCCAGGCCCCGGGTCACAGGGTCATGTCGGGTCAACGGCCTGGGTACAAGGGTCTGGTGACCACCCCGACCCCAGGTCCCCGGGTCATGACGGGACACCGGACCAGGTCCCCGAGTCCGGTCGACACCACAGCCCCAGGTCACCGGGTCATGTCGGGACCCAGCCCGGGTCCCCGGGACGGGTTTTTACCCCAGCCGCAGATCACCGGGTCCTGTCGGGTACCCGGGTCGGGTCCCGTGGACAGGTCGGCACCCCGGCCCCGGGTCACGGGGTCATGTCGGGTCGCTGTCCCGGGTACCAGTGTCAGGTGACCACCCCGGCCCCGGGAGACGGAGTCATACCGGGTCCCCGGCCCGGGTCCCCGGGTTGCATCGGGACACCAGCGAAGGACCACCGGGTCCTGTCGGGTCCCCGGCCCGGGTCCCCTGGACAGGTCGTTAACCCGGCCCCAGGTCACCGGGTCATGTCGCGCACCCGGCCTGGTTCCCAGGTTCCGGTGACCACCCCGGCACCAGGACCCCGGGTCACGTGGGGACCCCGGACCCAGGTCAGCGGGTCACGTGGGGACACCGGCCCCAGGTCACCGCGTCAGGTCGGGACCCCGAACCCAGGTCCACGAGTCCGTCGACACCACAGCCCCGGGTCACCGGGTCGTGTCGGGTAACCGGCCTGGTTCCAAGGTTCCGATGACCACCCCGGCACCAGGACCCCGGGTCACGTGGGGACACCGGCCCCAGGTGACCGGGTCACGTGGGGACACCGGACCCAGGTCATCGGGTCACGTGGGGTCACCGGCCCCAGGTGACCGGGTCACGTGGGGTCACCGGCCCCAGGTGACCGGGTCACGTGGGGTCACCGGCCCCAGGTCAGCGGGTCACGTGGGGTCACCGGCCCCAGGTGACCGGGTCACGTGGGGACACCGGCCCCAGGTGACCGGGTCACGTGGGGTCACCGGCCCCAGGTGACCGGGTAACGTGGGGTCACCGGCCCCAGGTGACCGGGTCACGTGGGTACACCGGCCCCAGGTGACCGGGTCACGTGGGGTCACCGGCCCCAGGTGACCGGGTCACGTGGGGTCACCGGCACCACGTGACCGGGTCACGTGGGGTCACCGGCCCCAGGTGACCGGGTCACGTGGGGTCACCGGCCCCAGGTGACCGGGTCACGTGGGTACACCGGCCCCAGGTGACCGGGTCACGTGGGGTCACCGGCCCCAGGTGACCGGGTCACGTGGGGTCACCGGCACCAGGTGACCGGGTCACGTGGGGACACCGGCCCCAGGTGACCGGGTCACGTGGGGTCACCGGCCCCAGGTCAGCGGGTCACGTGGGGACACCGGCCCCAGGTAACCAAGGCATGTCGGGACCCAGCCCGGGTCCCCGGGACGGGTTTTTACCCCAGCCGCAGATCACCGGGTCCTGCCGGGTCCCCGGCCCGGGTCCCCTGGACAGGTCGATAACCCGGCCCCAGGTCACCCGGTCATCTCGCGCACCCGGCCTGGTTCCCAGGTTCCGATGACCACCCCGGCACCAGGACCCCGGGTCACGTGGGGACACCGGCCCCAGGTGACCGGGTCACGTGGGGTCACCGGCCCCAGGTCAGCGGGTCACGTGGGGACCCCGGCCCCAGGTGACCGGGTCACGTGGGGACCCCGGACCCAGGTAACCGGGTCATACCGAGTCCCCGGACCCAGGTCACCGGGTCAGTTCGGGACCCCGGACCCAGGTCGGGTCATGTCACGTCCCATGCCCGGGTCCCCGGGTTGGATTTTTACCCAGGCCCCGGGTCACAGGGTCATGTCGGGTCAACGGCCTGGGTACAAGGGTCTGGTGACCACCCCGACCCCAGGTCCCCGGGTCATGACGGGACACCGGACCAGGTCCCCGAGTCCGGTCGACACCACAGCCCCAGGTCACCGGGTCATGTCGGGACCCAGCCCGGGTCCCCGGGACGGGTTTTTACCCCAGCCGCAGATCACCGGGTCCTGTCGGGTACCCGGGTCGGGTCCCCTGCACAGGTCGGCACCCCGGCCCCGGGTCACGGGGTCATGTCGGGTCGCTGTCCCGGGTACCAGTGTCAGGTGACCACCCCGGCCCCGGGAGACGGAGTCATACCGGGTCCCCGGCCCGGGTCCCCGGGTTGCATCGGGACACCAGCGAAGGACCACCGGGTCCTGTCGGGTCCCCGGCCCGGGTCCCCTGGACAGGTCGTTAACCCGGCCCCAGGTCACCGGGTCATGTCGCGCACCCGGCCTGGTTCCCAGGTTCCGGTGACCACCCCGGCACCAGGACCCCGGGTCACGTGGGGACCCCGGACCCAGGTCAGCGGGTCACGTGGGGACACCGGCCCCAGGTCACCGCGTCAGGTCGGGACCCCGAACCCAGGTCCACGAGTCCGTCGACACCACAGCCCCGGGTCACCGGGTCGTGTCGGGTAACCGGCCTGGTTCCAAGGTTCCGATGACCACCCCGGCACCAGGACCCCGGGTCACGTGGGGACACCGGCCCCAGGTGACCGGGTCACGTGGGGACACCGGCCCCAGGTCATCGGGTCACGTGGGGTCACCGGCACCACGTGACCGGGTCACGTGGGGTCACCGGCCCCAGGTGACCGGGTCACGTGGGGTCACCGGCCCCAGGTGACCGGGTCACGTGGGGACACCGGCCCCAGGTGACCGGGTCACGTGGGGTCACCGGCCCCAGGTGACCGGGTCACGTGGGGTCACCAGCCCCAGGTGACCTGGTCACGTGGGGTCACCGGCCCCAGGTGACCGGGTCACGTGGGGTCACCGGCCCCAGGTGACCGGGTCACGTGGGGTCACCGGACCCAGGTCAGCGGGTCACGTGGGGACACCGGCCCCAGGTAACCGGGTCATACCGAGTCCCCGGACCCAGGTCACCGGGTCAGTTCGGGACCCCGGACCCAGGTCGGGTCATGTCACGTCCCATGCCCGGGTCCCCGGGTTGGATTTTTACCCAGGCCCCGGGTCACAGGGTCATGTCGGGTCAACGGCCTGGGTACAAGGGTCTGGTGACCACCCCGACCCCAGGTCCCCGGGTCATGACGGGACACCGGACCAGGTCCCCGAGTCCGGTCGACACCACAGCCCCAGGTCACCGGGTCATGTCGGGACCCAGCCCGGGTCCCCGGGACGGGTTTTTACCCCAGCCGCAGATCACCGGGTCCTGTCGGGTACCCGGGTCGGGTCCCCTGGACAGGTCGGCACCCCGGCCCCGGGTCACGGGGTCATGTCGGGTCGCTGTCCCGGGTACCAGTGTCAGGTGACCACCCCGGCCCCGGGAGACGGAGTCATACCGGGTCCCCGGCCCGGGTCCCCGGGTTGCATCGGGACACCAGCGAAGGACCACCGGGTCCTGTCGGGTCCCCGGCCCGGGTCCCCTGGACAGGTCGTTAACCCGGCCCCAGGTCACCGGGTCATGTCGCGCACCCGGCCTGGTTCCCAGGTTCCGGTGACCACCCCGGCACCAGGACCCCGGGTCACGTGGGGACCCCGGACCCAGGTCAGCGGGTCACGTGGGGACACCGGCCCCAGGTCACCGCGTCAGGTCGGGACCCCGAACCCAGGTCCACGAGTCCGTCGACACCACAGCCCCGGGTCACCGGGTCGTGTCGGGTAACCGGCCTGGTTCCAAGGTTCCGATGACCACCCCGGCACCAGGACCCCGGGTCACGTGGGGACACCGGCCCCAGGTGACCGGGTCACGTGGGGACACCGGACCCAGGTCATCGGGTCACGTGGGGTCACCGGCCCCAGGTGACCGGGTCACGTGGGGTCACCGGCCCCAGGTCAGCGGGTCACGTGGGGTCACCGGCCCCAGGTGACCGGGTCACGTGGGGACACCGGCCCCAGGTGACCGGGTCACGTGGGGTCACCGGCCCCAGGTGACCGGGTAACGTGGGGTCACCGGCCCCAGGTGACCGGGTCACGTGGGTACACCGGCCCCAGGTGACCGGGTCACGTGGGGTCACCGGCCCCAGGTGACCGGGTCACGTGGGGTCACCGGCACCACGTGACCGGGTCACGTGGGGTCACCGGCCCCAGGTGACCGGGTCACGTGGGGTCACCGGCCCCAGGTGACCGGGTCACGTGGGTACACCGGCCCCAGGTGACCGGGTCACGTGGGGTCACCGGCACCAGGTGACCGGGTCACGTGGGGACACCGGCCCCAGGTGACCGGGTCACGTGGGGTCACCGGCCCCAGGTCAGCGGGTCACGTGGGGACACCGGCCCCAGGTAACCAAGGCATGTCGGGACCCAGCCCGGGTCCCCGGGACGGGTTTTTACCCCAGCCGCAGATCACCGGGTCCTGCCGGGTCCCCGGCCCGGGTCCCCTGGACAGGTCGATAACCCGGCCCCAGGTCACCCGGTCATCTCGCGCACCCGGCCTGGTTCCCAGGTTCCGATGACCACCCCGGCACCAGGACCCCGGGTCACGTGGGGACACCGGCCCCAGGTGACCGGGTCACGTGGGGTCACCGGCCCCAGGTCAGCGGGTCACGTGGGGACCCCGGCCCCAGGTGACCGGGTCACGTGGGGACCCCGGACCCAGGTAACCGGGTCATACCGAGTCCCCGGACCCAGGTCACCGGGTCAGTTCGGGACCCCGGACCCAGGTCGGGTCATGTCACGTCCCATGCCCGGGTCCCCGGGTTGGATTTTTACCCAGGCCCCGGGTCACAGGGTCATGTCGGGTCAACGGCCTGGGTACAAGGGTCTGGTGACCACCCCGACCCCAGGTCCCCGGGTCATGACGGGACACCGGACCAGGTCCCCGAGTCCGGTCGACACCACAGCCCCAGGTCACCGGGTCATGTCGGGACCCAGCCCGGGTCCCCGGGACGGGTTTTTACCCCAGCCGCAGATCACCGGGTCCTGTCGGGTACCCGGGTCGGGTCCCCTGCACAGGTCGGCACCCCGGCCCCGGGTCACGGGGTCATGTCGGGTCGCTGTCCCGGGTACCAGTGTCAGGTGACCACCCCGGCCCCGGGAGACGGAGTCATACCGGGTCCCCGGCCCGGGTCCCCGGGTTGCATCGGGACACCAGCGAAGGACCACCGGGTCCTGTCGGGTCCCCGGCCCGGGTCCCCTGGACAGGTCGTTAACCCGGCCCCAGGTCACCGGGTCATGTCGCGCACCCGGCCTGGTTCCCAGGTTCCGGTGACCACCCCGGCACCAGGACCCCGGGTCACGTGGGGACCCCGGACCCAGGTCAGCGGGTCACGTGGGGACACCGGCCCCAGGTCACCGCGTCAGGTCGGGACCCCGAACCCAGGTCCACGAGTCCGTCGACACCACAGCCCCGGGTCACCGGGTCGTGTCGGGTAACCGGCCTGGTTCCAAGGTTCCGATGACCACCCCGGCACCAGGACCCCGGGTCACGTGGGGACACCGGCCCCAGGTGACCGGGTCACGTGGGGACACCGGCCCCAGGTCATCGGGTCACGTGGGGTCACCGGCCCCAGGTGACCGGGTCACGTGGGGTCACCGGCCCCAGGTGACCGGGTCACGTGGGGTCACCGGCCCCAGGTCAGCGGGTCACGTGGGGTCACCGGCCCCAGGTGACCGGGTCACGTGGGGTCACCGGCCCCAGGTGACCGGGTCACGTGGGGTCACCGGCCCCAGGTGACCGGGTCACGTGGGGTCACCGGCCCCAGGTGACCGGGTCACGTGGGGTCACCGGCCCCAGGTCAGCGGGTCACGTGGGGTCACCGGCCCCAGGTGACCGGGTCACGTGGGGACACCGGCCCCAGGTGACCGGGTCACGTGGGGTCACCGGCCCCAGGTCAGCGGGTCACGTGGGGACACCGGCCCCAGGTGACCGGGTCACGTGGGGTCACCGGCCCCAGGTGACCGGGTCACGTGGGGTCACCGGCCCCAGGTGACCGGGTCACGTGGGGTCACCGGCCCCAGGTGACCAGGTCACGTGGGGTCACCGGCCCCAGGTGACCGGGTCACGTGGGGTCACCGGCCCCAGGTGACCGGGTCACGTGGGGACACCGGCCCCAGGTGACCGGGTCACGTGGGGTCACCGGCCCCAGGTGACCGGGTCACGTGGGGTCACCGGACCCAGGTCAGCGGGTCACGTGGGGACACCGGCCCCAGGTAACCGGGTCATACCGAGTCCCCGGACCCAGGTCACCGGGTCAGTTCGGGACCCCGGACCCAGGTCGGGTCATGTCACGTCCCATGCCCGGGTCCCCGGGTTGGATTTTTACCCAGGCCCCGGGTCACAGGGTCATGTCGGGTCAACGGCCTGGGTACAAGGGTCTGGTGACCACCCCGACCCCAGGTCCCCGGGTCATGACGGGACACCGGACCAGGTCCCCGAGTCCGGTCGACACCACAGCCCCAGGTCACCGGGTCATGTCGGGACCCAGCCCGGGTCCCCGGGACGGGTTTTTACCCCAGCCGCAGATCACCGGGTCCTGTCGGGTACCCGGGTCGGGTCCCGTGGACAGGTCGGCACCCCGGCCCCGGGTCACGGGGTCATGTCGGGTCGCTGTCCCGGGTACCAGTGTCAGGTGACCACCCCGGCCCCGGGAGACGGAGTCATACCGGGTCCCCGGCCCGGGTCCCCGGGTTGCATCGGGACACCAGCGAAGGACCACCGGGTCCTGTCGGGTCCCCGGCCCGGGTCCCCTGGACAGGTCGTTAACCCGGCCCCAGGTCACCGGGTCATGTCGCGCACCCGGCCTGGTTCCCAGGTTCCGGTGACCACCCCGGCACCAGGACCCCGGGTCACGTGGGGACCCCGGACCCAGGTCAGCGGGTCACGTGGGGACACCGGCCCCAGGTCACCGCGTCAGGTCGGGACCCCGAACCCAGGTCCACGAGTCCGTCGACACCACAGCCCCGGGTCACCGGGTCGTGTCGGGTAACCGGCCTGGTTCCAAGGTTCCGATGACCACCCCGGCACCAGGACCCCGGGTCACGTGGGGACACCGGCCCCAGGTGACCGGGTCACGTGGGGACACCGGCCCCAGGTCATCGGGTCACGTGGGGTCACCGGCCCCAGGTGACCGGGTCACGTGGGGTCACCGGCCCCAGGTCAGCGGGTCACGTGGGGTCACCGGCCCCAGGTGACCGGGTCACGTGGGGTCACCGGCCCCAGGTGACCGGGTCACGTGGGGTCACCGGCCCCAGGTGACCTGGTCACGTGGGGTCACCGGCCCCAGGTGACCGGGTCACGTGGGGTCACCGGCCCCAGGTGACCGGGTCACGTGGGGTCACCGGACCCAGGTCAGCGGGTCACGTGGGGACACCGGCCCCAGGTAACCGGGTCATACCGAGTCCCCGGACCCAGGTCACCGGGTCAGTTCGGGACCCCGGACCCAGGTCGGGTCATGTCACGTCCCATGCCCGGGTCCCCGGGTTGGATTTGTACCCAGGCCCCGGGTCACAGGGTCATGTCGGGTCAACGGCCTGGGTACAAGGGTCTGGTGACCACCCCGACCCCAGGTCCCCGGGTCATGACGGGACACCGGACCAGGTCCCCGAGTCCGGTCGACACCACAGCCCCAGGTCACCGGGTCATGTCGGGACCCAGCCCGGGTCCCCGGGACGGGTTTTTACCCCAGCCGCAGATCACCGGGTCCTGTCGGGTACCCGGGTCGGGTCCCCTGGACAGGTCGGCACCCCGGCCCCGGGTCACGGGGTCATGTCGGGTCGCTGTCCCGGGTACCAGTGTCAGGTGACCACCCCGGCCCCGGGAGACGGAGTCATACCGGGTCCCCGGCCCGGGTCCCCGGGTTGCATCGGGACACCAGCGAAGGACCACCGGGTCCTGTCGGGTCCCCGGCCCGGGTCCCCTGGACAGGTCGTTAACCCGGCCCCAGGTCACCGGGTCATGTCGCGCACCCGGCCTGGT
Organism: Somateria mollissima; assembly: GCA_951411735.1. Lineage (NCBI taxonomy): Eukaryota > Metazoa > Chordata > Aves > Anseriformes > Anatidae > Somateria > Somateria mollissima. Next base: position 1,258,602 of record CATOCB010000075.1, read on the forward strand.
TCCCAGGTTCCGGTGACCACCCCGGCACCAGGACCCCGGGTCACGTGGGGACCCCGGACCCAGGTCAGCGGGTCACGTGGGGACACCGGCCCCAGGTCAGCGGGTCAGGTCGGGACCCCGAACCCAGGTCCACGAGTCCGTCGACACCACAGCCCCGGGTCACCGGGTCGTGTCGGGTAACCGGCCTGGTTCCAAGGTTCCGATGACCACCCCGGCACCAGGACCCCGGGTCACGTGGGGACACCGGCCCCAGGTGACCGGGTCACGTGGGGACACCGGCCCCAGGTCATCGGGTCACGTGGGGTCACCGGCCCCAGGTGACCGGGTCACGTGGGGTTACCGGCCCCAGGTGACCGGGTCACGTGGGGTCACCGGCCCCAGGTGACCGGGTCACGTGGGGTCACCGGCCCCAGGTGACCGGGTCACGTGGGGTCACCGGCCCCAGGTCAGCGGGTCACGTGGGGTCACCGGCCCCGGGTGACCGGGTCACGTGGGGTCACCGGCCCCGGGTGACCGGGTCACGTGGGGTCACCGGCCCCAGGTGACCGGGTCACGTGGGGTCACCGGCCCCAGGTCAGCGGGTCACGTGGGGTCACCGGCCCCAGGTGACCGGGTCACGTGGGGACACCGGCCCCAGGTGACCGGGTCACGTGGGGTCACCGGCCCCAGGTCAGCGGGTCACGTGGGGACACCGGCCCCAGGTGACCGGGTCACGTGGGGTCACCGGCCCCAGGTGACCGGGTCACGTGGGGTCACCGGCCCCAGGTGACCGGGTCACGTGGGGTCACCGGCCCCAGGTGACCGGGTCACGTGGGGTCACCGGCCCCAGGTCAGCGGGTCACGTGGGGTCACCGGCCCCAGGTGACCGGGTCACGTGGGGTCACCGGACCCAGGTCAGCGGGTCACGTGGGGACACCGGCCCCAGGTAACCGGGTCATACCGAGTCCCCGGACCCAGGTCACCGGGTCAGTTCGGGACCCCGGACCCAGGTCGGGTCATGTCACGTCCCATGCCCGGGTCCCCGGGTTGGATTTGTACCCAGGCCCCGGGTCACAGGGTCATGTCGGGTCAACGGCCTGGGTACAAGGGTCTGGTGACCACCCCGACCCCAGGTCCCCGGGTCATGACGGGACACCGGACCAGGTCCCCGAGTCCGGTCGACACCACAGCCCCAGGTCACCGGGTCATGTCAGGACCCAGCCCGGGTCCCCGGGACGGGTTTTTACCCCAGCCGCAGATCACCGGGTCCTGTCGGGTACCCGGGTCGGGTCCCCTGGACAGGTCGGCACCCCGGCCCCGGGTCACGGGGTCATGTCGGGTCGCTGTCCCGGGTACCAGTGTCAGGTGACCACCCCGGCCCCGGGAGACGGAGTCATACCGGGTCCCCGGCCCGGGTCCCCGGGTTGCATCGGGACACCAGCGAAGGACCACCGGGTCCTGTCGGGTCCCCGGCCCGGGTCCCCTGGACAGGTTGTTAACCCGGCCCCAGGTCACCGGGTCATGTCGCGCACCCGGCCTGGTTCCCAGGTTCCGGTGACCACCCCGGCACCAGGACCCCGGGTCACGTGGGGACCCCGGACCCAGGTCAGCGGGTCACGTGGGGACACCGGCCCCAGGTCACCGCGTCAGGTCGGGACCCCGAACCCAGGTCCACGAGTCCGTCGACACCACAGCCCCGGGTCACCGGGTCGTGTCGGGTAACCGGCCTGGTTCCAAGGTTCCGATGACCACCCCGGCACCAGGACCCCGGGTCACGTGGGGACACCGGCCCCAGGTGACCGGGTCACGTGGGGACACCGGCCCCAGGTCATCGGGTCACGTGGGGTCACCGGCCCCAGGTGACCGGGTCACGTGGGGTCACCGGCCCCAGGTGACCGGGTCACGTGGGGTCACCGGCCCCAGGTCAGCGGGTCACGTGGGGTCACCGGCCCCGGGTGACCGGGTCACGTGGGGTCACCGGCCCCAGGTGACCGGGTCACGTGGGGTCACCGGCCCCAGGTGACCGGGTCACGTGGGGTCACCGGCCCCAGGTGACCGGGTCACGTGGGGTCACCGGCCCCAGGTCAGCGGGTCACGTGGGGTCACCGGCCCCAGGTGACCGGGTCACGTGGGGACACCGGCCCCAGGTGACCGGGTCACGTGGGGTCACCGGCCCCAGGTCAGCGGGTCACGTGGGGACACCGGCCCCAGGTCAGCGGGACACGTGGGGACACCGGCCCCAGGTGACCGGGTCACGTGGGGACACCGGCCCCAGGTCAGCGGGTCACGTGGGGTCACCGGCCCCAGGTGACCGGGTCACGTGGGGTCACCGGACCCAGGTCAGCGGGTCACGTGGGGACACCGGCCCCAGGTAACCGGGTCATACCGAGTCCCCGGACCCAGGTCACCGGGTCAGTTCGGGACCCCGGACCCAGGTCGGGTCATGTCACGTCCCATGCCCGGGTCCCCGGGTTGGATTTGTACCCAGGCCCCGGGTCACAGGGTCATGTCGGGTCAACGGCCTGGGTACAAGGGTCTGGTGACCACCCCGACCCCAGGTCCCCGGGTCATGACGGGACACCGGACCAGGTCCCCGAGTCCGGTCGACACCACAGCCCCAGGTCACCGGGTCATGTCGGGACCCAGCCCGGGTCCCCGGGACGGGTTTTTACCCCAGCCGCAGATCACCGGGTCCTGTCGGGTACCCGGGTCGGGTCCCGTGGACAGGTCGGCACCCCGGCCCCGGGTCACGGGGTCATGTCGGGTCGCTGTCCCGGGTACCAGTGTCAGGTGACCACCCCGGCCCCGGGAGACGGAGTCATACCGGGTCCCCGGCCCGGGTCCCCGGGTTGCATCGGGACACCAGCGAAGGACCACCGGGTCCTGTCGGGTCCCCGGCCCGGGTCCCCTGGACAGGTCGTTAACCCGGCCCCAGGTCACCGGGTCATGTCGCGCACCCGGCCTGGTTCCCAGGTTCCGGTGACCACCCCGGCACCAGGACCCCGGGTCACGTGGGGACCCCGGACCCAGGTCAGCGGGTCACATGGGGACACCGGCCCCAGGTCACCGCGTCAGGTCGGGACCCCGAACCCAGGTCCACGAGTCCGTCGACACCACAGCCCCGGGTCACCGGGTCGTGTCGGGTAACCGGCCTGGTTCCAAGGTTCCGATGACCACCCCGGCACCAGGACCCCGGGTCACGTGGGGACACCGGCCCCAGGTGACCGGGTCACGTGGGGACACCGGCCCCAGGTCATCGGGTCACGTGGGGTCACCGGCCCCAGGTGACCGGGTCACGTGGGGTCACCGGCCCCAGGTGACCGGGTCACGTGGGGTCACCGGCCCCAGGTGACCGGGTCACGTGGGGTCACCGGCCCCAGGTGACCGGGTCACGTGGGGTCACCGGCCCCAGGTCAGCGGGTCACGTGGGGTCACCGGCCCCAGGTGACCGGGTCACGTGGGGACACCGGCCCCAGGTGACCGGGTCACGTGGGGTCACCGGCCCCAGGTGACCGGGTCACGTGGGGTCACCGGCCCCAGGTGACCGGGTCACGTGGGGTCACCGGCACCACGTGACCGGGTCACGTGGGGTCACCGGCCCCAGGTGACCGGGTCACGTGGGGTCACCGGCCCCAGGTGACCGGGTCACGTGGGTACACCGGCCCCAGGTGACCGGGTCACGTGGGGTCACCGGCCCCAGGTGACCGGGTCACGTGGGGTCACCGGCACCAGGTGACCGGGTCACGTGGGGACACCGGCCCCAGGTGACCGGGTCACGTGGGGTCACCGGCCCCAGGTCAGCGGGTCACGTGGGGACACCGGCCCCAGGTAACCAAGGCATGTCGGGACCCAGCCCGGGTCCCCGGGACGGGTTTTTACCCCAGCCGCAGATCACCGGGTCCTGCCGGGTCCCCGGCCCGGGTCCCCTGGACAGGTCGATAACCCGGCCCCAGGTCACCCGGTCATCTCGCGCACCCGGCCTGGTTCCCAGGTTCCGATGACCACCCCGGCACCAGGACCCCGGGTCACGTGGGGACACCGGCCCCAGGTGACCGGGTCACGTGGGGTCACCGGCCCCAGGTCAGCGGGTCACGTGGGGACCCCGGCCCCAGGTGACCGGGTCACGTGGGGACCCCGGACCCAGGTAACCGGGTCATACCGAGTCCCCGGACCCAGGTCACCGGGTCAGTTCGGGACCCCGGACCCAGGTCAGGTCATGTCACGTCCCATGCCCGGGTCCCCGGGTTGGATTTTTACCCAGGCCCCGGGTCACAGGGTCATGTCGGGTCAACGGCCTGGGTACAAGGGTCTGGTGACCACCCCGACCCCAGGTCCCCGGGTCATGACGGGACACCGGACCAGGTCCCCGAGTCCGGTCGACACCACAGCCCCAGGTCACCGGGTCATGTCGGGACCCAGCCCGGGTCCCCGGGACGGGTTTTTACCCCAGCCGCAGATCACCGGGTCCTGTCGGGTACCCGGGTCGGGTCCCCTGGACAGGTCGGCACCCCGGCCCCGGGTCACGGGGTCATGTCGGGTCGCTGTCCCGGGTACCAGTGTCAGGTGACCACCCCGGCCCCGGGAGACGGAGTCATACCGGGTCCCCGGCCCGGGTCCCCGGGTTGCATCGGGACACCAGCGAAGGACCACCGGGTCCTGTCGGGTCCCCGGCCCGGGTCCCCTGGACAGGTCGTTAACCCGGCCCCAGGTCACCGGGTCATGTCGCGCACCCGGCCTGGTTCCCAGGTTCCGGTGACCACCCCGGCACCAGGACCCCGGGTCACGTGGGGACCCCGGACCCAGGTCAGCGGGTCACGTGGGGACACCGGCCCCAGGTCACCGCGTCAGGTCGGGACCCCGAACCCAGGTCCACGAGTCCGTCGACACCACAGCCCCGGGTCACCGGGTCGTGTCGGGTAACCGGCCTGGTTCCAAGGTTCCGATGACCACCCCGGCACCAGGACCCCGGGTCACGTGGGGACACCGGCCCCAGGTGACCGGGTCACGTGGGGACACCGGCCCCAGGTCATCGGGTCACGTGGGGTCACCGGCCCCAGGTGACCGGGTCACGTGGGGTCACCGGCCCCAGGTCAGCGGGTCACGTGGGGTCACCGGCCCCAGGTGACCGGGTCACGTGGGGTCACCGGCCCCAGGTGACCGGGTCACGTGGGGACACCGGCCCCAGGTCATCGGGTCACGTGGGGTCACCGGCCCCAGGTGACCGGGTCACGTGGGGTCACCGGCCCCAGGTGACCGGGTCACGTGGGGTCACCGGCCCCAGGTCAGCGGGTCACGTGGGGTCACCGGCCCCAGGTGACCGGGTCACGTGGGGTCACCGGCCCCAGGTGACCGGGTCACGTGGGGTCACCGGCCCCAGGTGACCGGGTCACGTGGGGTCACCGGCCCCAGGTGACCGGGTCACGTGGGGTCACCGGCCCCAGGTCAGCGGGTCACGTGGGGTCACCGGTCCTAGGTGACCGGGTCACGTGGGGACACCGGCCCCAGGTGACCGGGTCACGTGGGGTCACCGGCCCCAGGTCAGCGGGTCACGTGGGGACACCGGCCCCAGGTGACCGGGTCACGTGGGGTCACCGGCCCCAGGTGACCGGGTCACGTGGGGTCACCGGCCCCAGGTGACCGGGTCACGTGGGGTCACCGGCCCCAGGTGACCGGGTCACGTGGGGACACCGGCCCCAGGTGACCGGGTCACGTGGGGACACCGGCCCCAGGTGACCGGGTCACGTGGGGTCACCGGCCCCAGGTGACCGGGTCACGTGGGGTCACCGGACCCAGGTCAGCGGGTCACGTGGGGACACCGGCCCCAGGTAACCGGGTCATACCGAGTCCCCGGACCCAGGTCACCGGGTCAGTTCGGGACCCCGGACCCAGGTCGGGTCATGTCACGTCCCATGCCCGGGTCCCCGGGTTGGATTTTTACCCAGGCCCCGGGTCACAGGGTCATGTCGGGTCAACGGCCTGGGTACAAGGGTCTGGTGACCACCCCGACCCCAGGTCCCCGGGTCATGACGGGACACCGGACCAGGTCCCCGAGTCCGGTCGACACCACAGCCCCAGGTCACCGGGTCATGTCGGGACCCAGCCCGGGTCCCCGGGACGGGTTTTTACCCCAGCCGCAGATCACCGGGTCCTGTCGGGTACCCGGGTCGGGTCCCGTGGACAGGTCGGCACCCCGGCCCCGGGTCACGGGGTCATGTCGGGTCGCTGTCCCGGGTACCAGTGTCAGGTGACCACCCCGGCCCCGGGAGACGGAGTCATACCGGGTCCCCGGCCCGGGTCCCCGGGTTGCATCGGGACACCAGCGAAGGACCACCGGGTCCTGTCGGGTCCCCGGCCCGGGTCCCCTGGACAGGTCGTTAACCCGGCCCCAGGTCACCGGGTCATGTCGCGCACCCGGCCTGGTTCCCAGGTTCCGGTGACCACCCCGGCACCAGGACCCCGGGTCACGTGGGGACCCCGGACCCAGGTCAGCGGGTCACGTGGGGACACCGGCCCCAGGTCACCGCGTCAGGTCGGGACCCCGAACCCAGGTCCACGAGTCCGTCGACACCACAGCCCCGGGTCACCGGGTCGTGTCGGGTAACCGGCCTGGTTCCAAGGTTCCGATGACCACCCCGGCACCAGGACCCCGGGTCACGTGGGGACACCGGCCCCAGGTGACCGGGTCACGTGGGGACACCGGCCCCAGGTCATCGGGTCACGTGGGGTCACCGGCCCCAGGTGACCGGGTCACGTGGGGTCACCGGCCCCAGGTGACCGGGTCACGTGGGGTCACCGGCCCCAGGTGACCGGGTCACGTGGGGTCACCGGCCCCAGGTGACCGGGTCACGTGGGGTCACCGGCCCCAGGTGACCGGGTCACGTGGGGTCACCGGCCCCAGGTCAGCGGGTCACGTGGGGTCACCGGCCCCAGGTCAGCGGGTCACGTGGGGACACCGGCCCCAGGTGACCGGGTCACGTGGGGTCACCGGCCCCAGGTGACCGGGTCACGTGGGGTCACCGGCCCCAGGTGACCGGGTCACGTGGGGTCACCGGCCCCAGGTGACCGGGTCACGTGGGGTCACCGGCCCCAGGTGACCGGGTCACGTGGGGTCACCGGACCCAGGTCAGCGGGTCACGTGGGGACACCGGCCCCAGGTAACCGGGTCATACCGAGTCCCCGGACCCAGGTCACCGGGTCAGTTCGGGACCCCGGACCCAGGTCGGGTCATGTCACGTCCCATGCCCGGGTCCCCGGGTTGGATTTGTACCCAGGCCCCGGGTCACAGGGTCATGTCGGGTCAACGGCCTGGGTACAAGGGTCTGGTGACCACCCCGACCCCAGGTCCCCGGGTCATGACGGGACACCGGACCAGGTCCCCGAGTCCGGTCGACACCACAGCCCCAGGTCACCGGGTCATGTCGGGACCCAGCCCGGGTCCCCGGGACGGGTTTTTACCCCAGCCGCAGATCACCGGGTCCTGTCGGGTACCCGGGTCGGGTCCCCTGGACAGGTCGGCACCACGGCCCCGGGTCACGGGGTCATGTCGGGTCGCTGTCCCGGGTACCAGTGTCAGGTGACCACCCCGGCCCCGGGAGACGGAGTCATACCGGGTCCCCGGCCCGGGTCCCCGGGTTGCATCGGGACACCAGCGAAGGACCACCGGGTCCTGTCGGGTCCCCGGCCCGGGTCCCCTGGACAGGTCGTTAACCCGGCCCCAGGTCACCGGGTCATGTCGCGCACCCGGCCTGGTTCCCACGTTCCGGTGACCACCCCGGCACCAGGACCCCGGGTCACGTGGGGACCCCGGCCCCAGGTCAGCGGGTCACGTGGGGACACCGGCCCCAGGTCACCGCGTCAGGTCGGGACCCCGAACCCAGGTCCACGAGTCCGTCGACACCACAGCCCCGGGTCACCGGGTCGTGTCGGGTAACCGGCCTGGTTCCAAGGTTCCGATGACCACCCCGGCACCAGGACCCCGGGTCACGTGGGGACACCGGCCCCAGGTGACCGGGTCACGTGGGGACACCGGCCCCAGGTCATCGGGTCACGTGGGGTCACCGGCCCCAGGTGACCGGGTCACGTGGGGTCACCGGCCCCAGGTGACCGGGTCACGTGGGGACACCGGCCCCAGGTGACCGGGTCACGTGGGGTCACCGGACCCAGGTCAGCGGGTCACGTGGGGACACCGGCCCCAGGTAACCGGGTCATACCGAGTCCCCGGACCCAGGTCACCGGGTCAGTTCGGGACCCCGGACCCAGGTCGGGTCATGTCACGTCCCATGCCCGGGTCCCCGGGTTGGATTTGTACCCAGGCCCCGGGTCACAGGGTCATGTCGGGTCAACGGCCTGGGTACAAGGGTCTGGTGACCACCCCGACCCCAGGTCCCCGGGTCATGACGGGACACCGGACCAGGTCCCCGAGTCCGGTCGACACCACAGCCCCAGGTCACCGGGTCATGTCGGGACCCAGCCCGGGTCCCCGGGACGGGTTTTTACCCCAGCCGCAGATCACCGGGTCCTGTCGGGTACCCGGGTCGGGTCCCGTGGACAGGTCGGCACCCCGGCCCCGGGTCACGGGGTCATGTCGGGTCGCTGTCCCGGGTACCAGTGTCAGGTGACCACCCCGGCCCCGGGAGACGGAGTCATACCGGGTCCCCGGCCCGGGTCCCCGGGTTGCATCGGGACACCAGCGAAGGACCACCGGGTCCTGTCGGGTCCCCGGCCCGGGTCCCCTGGACAGGTCGTTAACCCGGCCCCAGGTCACCGGGTCATGTCGCGCACCCGGCCTGGTTCCCAGGTTCCGGTGACCACCCCGGCACCAGGACCCCGGGTCACGTGGGGACCCCGGACCCAGGTCAGCGGGTCACGTGGGGACACCGGCCCCAGGTCACCGCGTCAGGTCGGGACCCCGAACCCAGGTCCACGAGTCCGTCGACACCACAGCCCCGGGTCACCGGGTCGTGTCGGGTAACCGGCCTGGTTCCAAGGTTCCGATGACCACCCCGGCACCAGGACCCCGGGTCACGTGGGGACACCGGCCCCAGGTGACCGGGTCACGTGGGGACACCGGCCCCAGGTCATCGGGTCACGTGGGGTCACCGGCCCCAGGTGACCGGGTCACGTGGGGTCACCGGCCCCAGGTGACCGGGTCACGTGGGGTCACCGGACCCAGGTCAGCGGGTCACGTGGGGACACCGGCCCCAGGTAACCGCGTCAGGTCGGGACCCCGAACCCAGGTCCACGAGTCCGTCGACACCACAGCCCCGGGTCACCGGGTCGTGTCGGATAACCGGCCTGGTTCCAAGGTTCCGATGACCACCCCGGCACCAGGACCCCGGGTCACGTGGGGACACCGGCCCCAGGTGACCGGGTCACGTGGGGACACCGGCCCCAGGTCATCGGGTCACGTGGGGTCACCGGCCCCAGGTGACCGGGTCACGTGGGGTCACCGGCCCCAGGTGACCGGGTCACGTGGGGTCACCGGCCCCAGGTGACCGGGTCACGTGGGGTCACCGGCCCCAGGTGACCGGGTCACGTGGGGACACCGGCCCCAGGTGACCGGGTCACGTGGGGTCACCGGCCCCAGGTGACCGGGTCACGTGGGGTCACCGGCCCCAGGTCAGCAGGTCACGTGGGGACACCGGCCCCAGGTAACCAAGGCATGTCGGGACCCAGCCCGGGTCCCCGGGACGGGTTTTTACCCCAGCCGCAGATCACCGGGTCCTGCCGGGTCCCCGGCCCGGGTCCCCTGGACAGGTCGATAACCCGGCCCCAGGTCACCCGGTCATCTCGCGCACCCGGCCTGGTTCCCAGGTTCCGATGACCACCCCGGCACCAGGACCCCGGGTCACGTGGGGACCCCGGCCCCAGGTGACCGGGTCACGTGGGGTCACCGGCCCCAGGTCAGCGGGTCACGTGGGGACCCCGGCCCCAGGTGACCGGGTCACGTGGGGACCCCGGACCCAGGTAACCGGGTCATACCGAGTCCCCGGACCCAGGTCACCGGGTCAGTTCGGGACCCCAGACCCAGGTCGGGTCATGTCACGTCCCATGCCCGGGTCCCCGGGTTGGATTTTTACCCAGGCCCCGGGTCACAGGGTCATGTCGGGTCAACGGCCTGGGTACAAGGGTCTGGTGACCACCCCGACCCCAGGTCCCCGGGTCATGACGGGACACCGGACCAGGTCCCCGAGTCCGGTCGACACCACAGCCCCAGGTCACCGGGTCATGTCGGGACCCAGCCCGGGTCCCCGGGACGGGTTTTTACCCCAGCCGCAGATCACCGGGTCCTGTCGGGTACCCGGGTCGGGTCCCCTGCACAGGTCGGCACCCCGGCCCCGGGTCACGGGGTCATGTCGGGTCGCTGTCCCGGGTACCAGTGTCAGGTGACCACCCCGGCCCCGGGAGACGGAGTCATACCGGGTCCCCGGCCCGGGTCCCCGGGTTGCATCGGGACACCAGCGAAGGACCACCGGGTCCTGTCGGGTCCCCGGCCCGGGTCCCCTGGACAGGTCGTTAACCCGGCCCCAGGTCACCGGGTCATGTCGCGCACCCGGCCTGGTTCCCAGGTTCCGGTGACCACCCCGGCACCAGGACCCCGGGTCACGTGGGGACCCCGGACCCAGGTCAGCGGGTCACGTGGGGACACCGGCCCCAGGTCACCGCGTCAGGTCGGGACCCCGAACCCAGGTCCACGAGTCCGTCGACACCACAGCCCCGGGTCACCGGGTCGTGTCGGGTAACCGGCCTGGTTCCAAGGTTCCGATGACCACCCCGGCACCAGGACCCCGGGTCACGTGGGGACACCGGCCCCAGGTGACCGGGTCACGTGGGGACACCGGCCCCAGGTCAGCGGGTCACGTGGGGTCACCGGCCCCAGGTGACCGGGTCACGTGGGGTCACCGGCCCCAGGTGAGCGGGTCACGTGGGGTCACCGGCCCCAGGTGAGCGGGTCACGTGGGGTCACCGGCCCCAGGTGACCGGGTCACGTGGGGTCACCGGCCCCAGGTGACCGGGTCACGTGGGGACACCGGCCCCAGGTCATCGGGTCACGTGGGGTCACCGGCCCCAGGTGACCGGGTCACGTGGGGTCACCGGCCCCAGGTCAGCGGGTCACGTGGGGTCACCGGCCCCAGGTGACCGGGTCACGTGGGGTCACCGGCCCCAGGTGACCGGGTCACGTGGGGTCACCGGCCCCAGGTGACCGGGTCACGTGGGGTCACCGGCCCCAGGTCAGCGGGTCACGTGGGGTCACCGGCCCCAGGTGACCGGGTCACGTGGGGACACCGGCCCCAGGTGACCGGGTCACGTGGGGTCACCGGCCCCAGGTCAGCGGGTCACGTGGGGACACTGGCCCCAGGTGACCGGGTCACGTGGGGTCACCGGCCCCAGGTGACCGGGTCACGTGGGGTCACCGGCCCCAGGTGACCGGGTCACGTGGGGTCACCGGCCCCAGGTGACCGGGTCACGTGGGGACACCGGCCCCAGGTGACCGGGTCACGTGGGGACACCGGCCCCAGGTGACCGGGTCACGTGGGGTCACCGGCCCCAGGTGACCGGGTCACGTGGGGTCACCGGACCCAGGTCAGCGGGTCACGTGGGGACACCGGCCCCAGGTAACCGGGTCATACCGAGTCCCCGGACCCAGGTCACCGGGTCAGTTCGGGACCCCGGACCCAGGTCGGGTCATGTCACGTCCCATGCCCGGGTCCCCGGGTTGGATTTTTACCCAGGCCCCGGGTCACAGGGTCATGTCGGGTCAACGGCCTGGGTACAAGGGTCTGGTGACCACCCCGACCCCAGGTCCCCGGGTCATGACGGGACACCGGACCAGGTCCCCGAGTCCGGTCGACACCACAGCCCCAGGTCACCGGGTCATGTCGGGACCCAGCCCGGGTCCCCGGGACGGGTTTTTACCCCAGCCGCAGATCACCGGGTCCTGTCGGGTACCCGGGTCGGGTCCCGTGGACAGGTCGGCACCCCGGCCCCGGGTCACGGGGTCATGTCGGGTCGCTGTCCCGGGTACCAGTGTCAGGTGACCACCCCGGCCCCGGGAGACGGAGTCATACCGGGTCCCCGGCCCGGGTCCCCGGGTTGCATCGGGACACCAGCGAAGGACCACCGGGTCCTGTCGGGTCCCCGGCCCGGGTCCCCTGGACAGGTCGTTAACCCGGCCCCAGGTCACCGGGTCATGTCGCGCACCCGGCCTGGTTCCCAGGTTCCGGTGACCACCCCGGCACCAGGACCCCGGGTCACGTGGGGACCCCGGACCCAGGTCAGCGGGTCACGTGGGGACACCGGCCCCAGGTCACCGCGTCAGGTCGGGACCCCGAACCCAGGTCCACGAGTCCGTCGACACCACAGCCCCGGGTCACCGGGTCGTGTCGGGTAACCGGCCTGGTTCCAAGGTTCCGATGACCACCCCGGCACCAGGACCCCGGGTCACGTGGGGACACCGGCCCCAGGTGACCGGGTCACGTGGGGACACCGGCCCCAGGTCATCGGGTCACGTGGGGTCACCGGCCCCAGGTGACCGGGTCACGTGGGGTCACCGGCCCCAGGTGACCGGGTCACGTGGGGTCACCGGCCCCAGGTGACCGGGTCACGTGGGGTCACCGGCCCCAGGTGACCGGGTCACGTGGGGACACCGGCCCCAGGTGACCGGGTCACGTGGGGTCACCGGCCCCAGGTGACCGGGTCACGTGGGGTCACCGGCCCCAGGTGACCTGGTCACGTGGGGTCACCGGCCCCAGGTGACCGGGTCACGTGGGGTCACCGGCCCCAGGTGACCGGGTCACGTGGGGTCACCGGCCCCAGGTGACCGGGTCACGTGGGGACACCGGACCCAGGTCAGCGGGTCACGTGGGGACACCGGCCCCAGGTAACCGGGTCATACCGAGTCCCCGGACCCAGGTCACCGGGTCAGTTCGGGACCCCGGACCCAGGTCGGGTCATGTCACGTCCCATGCCCGGGTCCCCGGGTTGGATTTTTACCCAGGCCCCGGGTCACAGGGTCATGTCGGGTCAACGGCCTGGGTACAAGGGTCTGGTGACCACCCCGACCCCAGGTCCCCGGGTCATGACGGGACACCGGACCAGGTCCCCGAGTCCGGTCGACACCACAGCCCCAGGTCACCGGGTCATGTCGGGACCCAGCCCGGGTTCCCGGGACGGGTTTTTACCCCAGCCGCAGATCACCGGGTCCTGTCGGGTACCCGGGTCGGGTCCCCTGGACAGGTCGGCACCCCGGCCCCGGGTCACGGGGTCATGTCGGGTCGCTGTCCCGGGTACCAGTGTCAGGTGACCACCCCGGCCCCGGGAGACGGAGTCATACCGGGTCCCCGGCCCGGGTCCCCGGGTTGCATCGGGACACCAGCGAAGGACCACCGGGTCCTGTCGGGTCCCCGGCCCGGGTCCCCTGGACAGGTCGTTAACCCGGCCCCAGGTCACCGGGTCATGTCGCGCACCCGGCCTGGTTCCCAGGTTCCGGTGACCACCCCGGCACCAGGACCCCGGGTCACGTGGGGACCCCGGACCCAGGTCAGCGGGTCACGTGGGGACACCGGCCCCAGGTCACCGCGTCAGGTCGGGACCCCGAACCCAGGTCCACGAGTCCGTCGACACCACAGCCCCGGGTCACCGGGTCGTGTCGGGTAACCGGCCTGGTTCCAAGGTTCCGATGACCACCCCGGCACCAGGACCCCGGGTCACGTGGGGACACCGGCCCCAGGTGACCGGGTCACGTGGGGTCACCGGCCCCAGGTGACCGGGTCACGTGGGGTCACCGGCACCAGGTGACCGGGTCACGTGGGGTCACCGGCCCCAGGTGACCGGGTCACGTGGGGTCACCGGCCCCAGGTCAGCGGGTCACGTGGGGTCACCGGCCCCAGGTGACCGGGTCACGTGGGGACACCGGCCCCAGGTGACCGGGTCACGTGGGGTCACCGGCCCCAGGTCAGCGGGTCACGTGGGGACACCGGCCCCAGGTGACCGGGTCACGTGGGGTCACCGGCCCCAGGTGACCGGGTCACGTGGGGTCACCGGCCCCAGGTGACCGGGTCACGTGGGGTCACCGGCCCCAGGTGACCGGGTCACGTGGGGTCACCGGACCCAGGTCAGCGGGTCACGTGGGGACACCGGCCCCAGGTAACCGGGTCATACCGAGTCCCCGGACCCAGGTCACCGGGTCAGTTCGGGACCCCGGACCCAGGTCGGGTCATGTCACGTCCCATGCCCGGGTCCCCGGGTTAGATTTGTACCCAGGCCCCGGTTCACAGGGTCATGTCGGGTCAACGGCCTGGGTACAAGGGTCTGGTGACCACCCCGACCCCAGGTCCCCGGGTCATGACGGGACACCGGACCAGGTCCCCGAGTCCGGTCGACACCACAGCCCCAGGTCACCGGGTCATGTCGGGACCCAGCCCGGGTCCCCGGGACGGGTTTTTACCCCAGCCGCAGATCACCGGGTCCTGTCGGGTACCCGGGTCGGGTCCCCTGGACAGGTCGGCACCCCCGCCCCGGGTCACGGGGTCATGTCGGGTCGCTGTCCCGGGTACCAGTGTCAGGTGACCACCCCGGCCCCGGGAGACGGAGTCATACCGGGTCCCCGGCCCGGGTCCCCGGGTTGCATCGGGACACCAGCGAAGGACCACCGGGTCCTGTCGGGTCCCCGGCCCGGGTCCCCTGGACAGGTCGTTAACCCGGCCCCAGGTCACCGGGTCATGTCGCGCACCCGGCCTGGTTCCCAGGTTCCGGTGACCACCCCGGCACCAGGACCCCGGGTCACGTGGGGACCCCGGCCCCAGGTCAGCGGGTCACGTGGGGACACCGGCCCCAGGTCACCGCGTCAGGTCGGGACCCCGAACCCAGGTCCACGAGTCCGTCGACACCACAGCCCCGGGTCACCGGGTCGTGTCGGGTAACCGGCCTGGTTCCAAGGTTCCGATGACCACCCCGGCACCAGGACCCCGGGTCACGTGGGGACACCGGCCCCAGGTGACCGGGTCACGTGGGGACACCGGCCCCAGGTCATCGGGTCACGTGGGGTCACCGGCCCCAGGTGACCGGGTCACGTGGGGTCACCGGCCCCAGGTGACCGGGTCACGTGGGGTCACCGGCCCCAGGTGACCGGGTCACGTGGGGTCACCGGCCCCAGGTGACCGGGTCACGTGGGGTCACCGGCCCCAGGTGACCGGGTCACGTGGGGTCACCGACCCCAGGTGACCGGGTCACGTGGGGTCACCGGCCCCAGGTCAGCGGGTCACGTGGGGTCACCGGCCCCAGGTGACCGGGTCACGTGGGGACACCGGCCCCAGGTGACCGGGTCACGTGGGGTCACCGGCCCCAGGTCAGCGGGTCACGTGGGGACACCGGCCCCAGGTGACCGGGTCACGTGGGGTCACCGGCCCTAGGTGACCGGGTCACGTGGGGTCACCGGCCCCAGGTGACCGGGTCACGTGGGTACACCGGCCCCAGGTGACCGGGTCACGTGGGGTCACCGGCCCCAGGTGACCGGGTCACGTGGGGTCACCGGCCCCAGGTGACCGGGTCACGTGGGGTCACCGGCCCCAGGTGACCGGGTCACGTGGGTACACCGGCCCCAGGTGACCGGGTCACGTGGGGTCACCGGCCCCAGGTGACCGGGTCACGTGGGGTCACCGGCACCAGGTGACCGGGTCACGTGGGGACACCGGCCCCAGGTGACCGGGTCACGTGGGGTCACCGGCCCCAGGTCAGCGGGTCACGTGGGGACACCGGCCCCAGGTAACCAAGGTATGTCGGGACCCAGCCCGGGTCCCCGGGACGGGTTTTTACCCCAGCCGCAGATCACCGGGTCCTGTCGGGTCCCCGGCCCGGGTCCCCTGGACAGGTCGATAACCCGGCCCCAGGTCACCCGGTCATCTCGCGCACCCGGCCTGGTTCCCAGGTTCCGATGACCACCCCGGCACCAGGACCCCGGGTCACGTGGGGACCCCGGCCCCAGGTGACCGGGTCACGTGGGGTCACCGGCCCCAGGTCAGCGGGTCACGTGGGGACCCCGGCCCCAGGTGACCGGGTCACGTGGGGACCCCGGACCCAGGTAACCGGGTCATACCGAGTCCCCGGACCCAGGTCACCGGGTCAGTTCGGGACCCCGGACCCAGGTCGGGTCATGTCACGTCCCATGCCCGGGTCCCCGGGTTGGATTTTTACCCAGGCCCCGGGTCACAGGGTCATGTCGGGTCAACGGCCTGGGTACAAGGGTCTGGTGACCACCCCGACCCCAGGTCCCCGGGTCATGACGGGACACCGGACCAGGTCCCCGAGTCCGGTCGACACCACAGCCCCAGGTCACCGGGTCATGTCGGGACCCAGCCCGGGTCCCCGGGACGGGTTTTTACCCCAGCCGCAGATCACCGGGTCCTGTCGGGTACCCGGGTCGGGTCCCCTGCACAGGTCGGCACCCCGGCCCCGGGTCACGGGGTCATGTCGGGTCGCTGTCCCGGGTACCAGTGTCAGGTGACCACCCCGGCCCCGGGAGACGGAGTCATACCGGGTCCCCGGCCCGGGTCCCCGGGTTGCATCGGGACACCAGCGAAGGACCACCGGGTCCTGTCGGGTCCCCGGCCCGGGTCCCCTGGACAGGTCGTTAACCCGGCCCCAGGTCACCGGGTCATGTCGCGCACCCGGCCTGGTTCCCAGGTTCCGGTGACCACCCCGGAACCAGGACCCCGGGTCACGTGGGGACCCCGGACCCAGGTCAGCGGGTCACGTGGGGACACCGGCCCCAGGTCACCGCGTCAGGTCGGGACCCCGAACCCAGGTCCACGAGTCCGTCGACACCACAGCCCCGGGTCACCGGGTCGTGTCGGGTAACCGGCCTGGTTCCAAGGTTCCGATGACCACCCCGGCACCAGGACCCCGGGTCACGTGGGGACACCGGCCCCAGGTGACCGGGTCACGTGGGGACACCGGCCCCAGGTCATCGGGTCACGTGGGGTCACCGGCCCCAGGTGACCGGGTCACGTGGGGTCACCGGCCCCAGGTGACCGGGTCACGTGGGGTCACCGGCCCCAGGTGACCGGGTCACGTGGGGTCACCGGCCCCAGGTGACCGGGTCACGTGGGGACACCGGCCCCAGGTGACCGGGTCACGTGGGGTCACCGGCCCCAGGTGACCGGGTCACGTGGGGTCACCGGCCCCAGGTCAGCAGGTCACGTGGGGACACCGGCCCCAGGTAACCAAGGCATGTCGGGACCCAGCCCGGGTCCCCGGGACGGGTTTTTACCCCAGCCGCAGATCACCGGGTCCTGTCGGGTCCCCGGCCCGGGTCCCCTGGACAGGTCGATAACCCGGCCCCAGGTCACCCGGTCATCTCGCGCACCCGGCCTGGTTCCCAGGTTCCGATGACCACCCCGGCACCAGGACCGCGGGTCACGTGGGGACCCCGGCCCCAGGTGACCGGGTCACGTGGGGTCACCGGCCCCAGGTCAGCGGGTCACGTGGGGACCCCGGCCCCAGGTGACCGGGTCATGTGGGGACACCGGACCCAGGTAACCGGGTCATACCGAGTCCCCGGACCCAGGTCACCGGGTCAGTTCGGGACCCCAGACCCAGGTCGGGTCATGTCACGTCCCATGCCCGGGTCCCCGGGTTGGATTTTTACCCAGGCCCCGGGTCACAGGGTCATGTCGGGTCAACGGCCTGGGTACAAGGGTCTGGTGACCACCCCGACCCCAGGTCCCCGGGTCATGACGGGACACCGGACCAGGTCCCCGAGTCCGGTCGACACCACAGCCCCAGGTCACCGGGTCATGTCGGGACCCAGCCCGGGTCCCCGGGACGGGTTTTTACCCCAGCCGCAGATCACCGGGTCCTGTCGGGTACCCGGGTCGGGTCCCCTGCACAGGTCGGCACCCCGGCCCCGGGTCACAGGGTCATGTCGGGTCGCTGTCCCGGGTACCAGTGTCAGGTGACCACCCCGGCCCCGGGAGACGGAGTCATACCGGGTCCCCGGCCCGGGTCCCCGGGTTGCATCGGGACACCAGCGAAGGACCACCGGGTCCTGTCGGGTCCCCGGCCCGGGTCCCCTGGACAGGTCGTTAACCCGGCCCCAGGTCACCGGGTCATGTCGCGCACCCGGCCTGGTTCCCAGGTTCCGGTGACCACCCCGGCACCAGGACCCCGGGTCACGTGGGGACCCCGGACCCAGGTCAGCGGGTCACGTGGGGACACCGGCCCCAGGTCAGCGGGTCAGGTCGGGACCCCGAACCCAGGTCCACGAGTCCGTCGACACCACAGCCCCGGGTCACCGGGTCGTGTCGGGTAACCGGCCTGGTTCCAAGGTTCCGATGACCACCCCGGCACCAGGACCCCGGGTCACGTGGGGACACCGGCCCCAGGTGACCGGGTCACGTGGGGACACCGGCCCCAGGTCATCGGGTCACGTGGGGTCACCGGCCCCAGGTGACCGGGTCACGTGGGGTCACCGGCCCCAGGTGACCGGGTCACTTGGGGTCACCGGCCCCAGGTGACCGGGTCACGTGGGGTCACCGGCCCCAGGTGACCGGGTCACGTGGGGTCACCGACCCCAGGTGACCGGGTCACGTGGGGTCACCGGCCCCAGGTCAGCGGGTCACGTGGGGTCACCGGCCCCAGGTGACCGGGTCACGTGGGGACACCG
Organism: Somateria mollissima; assembly: GCA_951411735.1. Lineage (NCBI taxonomy): Eukaryota > Metazoa > Chordata > Aves > Anseriformes > Anatidae > Somateria > Somateria mollissima. The sequence goes on from CATOCB010000075.1 coordinate 1,277,242, forward strand.
GCCCCAGGTGACCGGGTCACGTGGGGTCACCGGCCCCAGGTCAGCGGGTCACGTGGGGTCACCGGCCCCAGGTGACCGGGTCACGTGGGGTCACCGGCCCCAGGTGACCGGGTCACGTGGGTACACCGGCCCCAGGTGACCGGGTCACGTGGGGTCACCGGCCCCAGGTGACCGGGTCACGTGGGGTCACCGGCCCCAGGTGACCGGGTCACGTGGGTACACCGGCCCCAGGTGACCGGGTCACGTGGGGTCACCGGCCCCAGGTGACCGGGTCACGTGGGGACACCGGCCCCAGGTGACCGGGTCACGTGGGGTCACCGGCCCCAGGTCAGCGGGTCACGTGGGGACACCGGCCCCAGGTGACCGGGTCACGTGGGGACCCCGGACCCAGGTAACCGGGTCATACCGAGTCCCCGGACCCAGGTCACCGGGTCAGTTCGGGACCCCGGACCCAGGTCGGGTCATGTCACGTCCCATGCCCGGGTCCCCGGGTTGGATTTTTACCCAGGCCCCGGGTCACAGGGTCATGTCGGGTCAACGGCCTGGGTACAAGGGTCTGGTGACCACCCCGACCCCAGGTCCCCGGGTCATGACGGGACACCGGACCAGGTCCCCGAGTCCGGTCGACACCACAGCCCCAGGTCACCGGGTCATGTCGGGACCCAGCCCGGGTCCCCGGGACGGGTTTTTACCCCAGCCGCAGATCACCGGGTCCTGTCGGGTACCTGGGTCGGGTCCCCTGGACAGGTCGGCACCCCGGCCCCGGGTCACGGGGTCATGTCGGGTCGCTGTCCCGGGTACCAGTGTCAGGTGACCACCCCGGCCCCGGGAGACGGAGTCATACCGGGTCCCCGGCCCGGGTCCCCGGGTTGCATCGGGACACCAGCGAAGGACCACCGGGTCCTGTCGGGTCCCCGGCCCGGGTCCCCTGGACAGGTCGTTAACCCGGCCCCAGGTCACCGGGTCATGTCGCGCACCCGGCCTGGTTCCCAGGTTCCGGTGACCACCCCGGCACCAGGACCCCGGGTCACGTGGGGACCCCGGACCCAGGTCACCGCGTCAGGTCGTTACCCCGAACCCAGGTCCACGAGTCCGTCGACACCACAGCCCCGGGTCACCGGGTCGTGTCGGGTAACCGGCCTGGTTCCAAGGTTCCGATGACCACCCCGGCACCAGGACCCCGGGTCACGTGGGGACACTGGCCCCAGGTGACCGGGTCACGTGGGGACACCGGCCCCAGGTCATCGGGTCACGTGGGGTCACCGGCCCCAGGTGACCGGGTCACGTGGGGTCACCGGCCCCAGGTGACCGGGTCACGTGGGGTCACCGGCCCCAGGTGAACCGGGTCACGTGGGGTCACCGGCCCCAGGTGACCGGGTCACGTGGGGTCACCGGCCCCAGGTGACCGGGTCACGTGGGGTCACCGGCCCCAGGTCAGCGGGTCACGTGGGGTCACCGGCCCCAGGTGACCGGGTCACGTGGGGACACCGGCCCCAGGTGACCGGGTCACGTGAGGTCACCGGCCCCAGGTGACCGGGTCACGTGGGGTCACCGGCCCCAGGTGACCGGGTCACGTGGGGTCACCGGCCCCAGGTCAGCGGGTCACGTGGGGTCACCGGCCCCAGGTGACCGGGTCACGTGGGGACACCGGCCCCAGGTGACCGGGTCACGTGGGGACACCGGCCCCAGGTCAGCGGGTCACGTGGGGACACCGGCCCCAGGTGACCGGGTCACGTGGGGTCACCGGCCCCAGGTGACCGGGTCACGTGGGGTCACCGGCCCCAGGTGACCGGGTCACGTGGGGTCACCGGCCCCAGGTGACCGGGTCACGTGGGGTCACCGGCACCAGGTGACCGGGTCACGTGGGGACACCGGCCCCAGGTGACCGGGTCACGTGGGGTCACCGGCCCCAGGTCAGCGGGTCACGTGGGGACACCGGCCCCAGGTAACCAAGGCATGTCGGGACCCAGCCCGGGTCCCCGGGACGGGTTTTTACCCCAGCCGCAGATCACCGGGTCCTGCCGGGTCCCCGGCCCGGGTCCCCTGGACAGGTCGATAACCCGGCCCCATGTCACCCGGTCATCTCGCGCACCCGGCCTGGTTCCCAGGTTCCGATGACCACCCCGGCACCAGGACCCCGGGTCACGTGGGGACACCGGCCCCAGGTGACCGGGTCACGTGGGGTCACCGGCCCCAGGTCAGCGGGTCACGTGGGGACCCCGGCCCCAGGTGACCGGGTCACGTGGGGACCCCGGACCCAGGTAACCGGGTCATACCGTGTCCCTGGACCCAGGTCACCGGGTCAGTTCGGGACCCCGGACCCAGGTCGGGTCATGTCACGTCCCATGCCCGGGTCCCCGGGTTGGATTTTTACCCAGGCCCCGGGTCACAGGGTCATGTCGGGTCAACGGCCTGGGTACAAGGGTCTGGTGACCACCCCGACCCCAGGTCCCCGGGTCATGACGGGACACCGGACCAGGTCCCCGAGTCCGGTCGACACCACAGCCCCAGGTCACCGGGTCATGTCGGGACCCAGCCCGGGTCCCCGGGACGGGTTTTTACCCCAGCCGCAGATCACCGGGTCCTGTCGGGTACCCGGGTCGGGTCCCCTGGACAGGTCGGCACCCCGGCCCCGGGTCACGGGGTCATGTCGGGTCGCTGTCCCGGGTACCAGTGTCAGGTGACCACCCCGGCCCCGGGAGACGGAGTCATACCGGGTCCCCGGCCCGGGTCCCCGGGTTGCATCGGGACACCAGCGAAGGACCACCGGGTCCTGTCGGGTCCCCGGCCCGGGTCCCCTGGACAGGTCGTTAACCCGGCCCCAGGTCACCGGGTCATGTCGCGCACCCGGCCTGGTTCCCAGGTTCCGGTGACCACCCCGGCACCAGGACCCCGGGTCACGTGGGGACCCCGGACCCAGGTCAGCGGGTCACGTGGGGACACCGGCCCCAGGTCACCGCGTCAGGTCGGGACCCCGAACCCAGTTCCACGAGTCCGTCGACACCACAGCCCCGGGTCACCGGGTCGTGTCGGGTAACCGGCCTGGTTCCAAGGTTCCGATGACCACCCCGGCACCAGGACCCCGGGTCACGTGGGGACACCGGCCCCAGGTGACCGGGTCACGTGGGGTCACCGGCCCCAGGTGACCGGGTCACGTGGGGTCACCGGCCCCAGGTGACCGGGTCACGTGGGGTCACCGGCCCCAGGTCAGCGGGTCACGTGGGGTCACCGGCCCCAGGTGACCGGGTCACGTGGGGTCACCGGCCCCAGGTGTTCGGGTCACGTGGGGTCACCGGCCCCAGGTGACCGGGTCACGTGGGGTCACCGGCCCCAGGTGACCGGGTCACGTGGGGTCACCGGCCCCAGGTGACCGGGTCACGTGGGTACACCGGCCCCAGGTGACCGGGTCACGTGGGGTCACCGGCCCCAGGTGACCGGGTCACGTGGGGTCACCGGCACCAGGTGACCGGGTCACGTGGGGACACCGGCCCCAGGTGACCGGGTCACGTGGGGTCACCGGCCCCAGGTCAGCGGGTCACGTGGGGACACCGGCCCCAGGTAACCAAGGCATGTCGGGACCCAGCCCGGGTCCCCGGGACGGGTTTTTACCCCAGCCGCAGATCACCGGGTCCTGTCGGGTCCCCGGCCCGGGTCCCCTGGACAGGTCGATAACCCGGCCCCAGGTCACCCGGTCATCTCGCGCACCCGGCCTGGTTCCCAGGTTCCGATGACCACCCCGGCACCAGGACCCCGGGTCACGTGGGGACACCGGCCCCAGGTGACCGGGTCACGTGGGGTCACCGGCCCCAGGTCAGCGGGTCACGTGGGGACCCCGGCCCCAGGTGACCGGGTCACGTGGGGACCCCGGACCCAGGTAACCGGGTCATACCGAGTCCCCGGACCCAGGTCACCGGGTCAGTTCGGGACCCCGGACCCAGGTCGGGTCATGTCACGTCCCATGCCCGGGTCCCCGGGTTGGATTTTTACCCAGGCCCCGGGTCACAGGGTCATGTCGGGTCAACGGCCTGGGTACAAGGGTCTGGTGACCACCCCGACCCCAGGTCCCCGGGTCATGACGGGACACCGGACCAGGTCCCCGAGTCCGGTCGACACCACAGCCCCAGGTCACCGGGTCATGTCGGGACCCAGCCCGGGTCCCCGGGACGGGTTTTTACCCCAGCCGCAGATCACCGGGTCCTGTCGGGTACCTGGGTCGGGTCCCCTGGACAGGTCGGCACCCCGGCCCCGGGTCACGGGGTCATGTCGGGTCGCTGTCCCGGGTACCAGTGTCAGGTGACCACCCCGGCCCCGGGAGACGGAGTCATACCGGGTCCCCGGCCCGGGTCCCCGGGTTGCATCGGGACACCAGCGAAGGACCACCGGGTCCTGTCGGGTCCCCGGCCCGGGTCCCCTGGACAGGTCGTTAACCCGGCCCCAGGTCACCGGGTCATGTCGCGCACCCGGCCTGGTTCCCAGGTTCCGGTGACCACCCCGGCACCAGGACCCCGGGTCACGTGGGGACCCCGGACCCAGGTCACCGCGTCAGGTCGTTACCCCGAACCCAGGTCCACGAGTCCGTCGACACCACAGCCCCGGGTCACCGGGTCGTGTCGGGTAACCGGCCTGGTTCCAAGGTTCCGATGACCACCCCGGCACCAGGACCCCGGGTCACGTGGGGACACTGGCCCCAGGTGACCGGGTCACGTGGGGACACCGGCCCCAGGTCATCGGGTCACGTGGGGTCACCGGCCCCAGGTGACCGGGTCACGTGGGGTCACCGGCCCCAGGTGAACCGGGTCACGTGGGGTCACCGGCCCCAGGTGACCGGGTCACGTGGGGTCACCGGCCCCAGGTGACCGGGTCACGTGGGGTCACCGGCCCCAGGTCAGCGGGTCACGTGGGGTCACCGGCCCCAGGTGACCGGGTCACGTGAGGTCACCGGCCCCAGGTGACCGGGTCACGTGGGGTCACCGGCCCCAGGTGACCGGGTCACGTGGGGTCACCGGCCCCAGGTCAGCGGGTCACGTGGGGTCACCGGCCCCAGGTGACCGGGTCACGTGGGGACACCGGCCCCAGGTGACCGGGTCACGTGGGGACACCGGCCCCAGGTCAGCGGGTCACGTGGGGACACCGGCCCCAGGTGACCGGGTCACGTGGGGTCACCGGCCCCAGGTGACCGGGTCACGTGGGGTCACCGGCCCCAGGTGACCGGGTCACGTGGGGTCACCGGCCCCAGGTGACCGGGTCACGTGGGGTCACCGGCACCAGGTGACCGGGTCACGTGGGGACACCGGCCCCAGGTGACCGGGTCACGTGGGGTCACCGGCCCCAGGTCAGCGGGTCACGTGGGGACACCGGCCCCAGGTAACCAAGGCATGTCGGGACCCAGCCCGGGTCCCCGGGACGGGTTTTTACCCCAGCCGCAGATCACCGGGTCCTGCCGGGTCCCCGGCCCGGGTCCCCTGGACAGGTCGATAACCCGGCCCCATGTCACCCGGTCATCTCGCGCACCCGGCCTGGTTCCCAGGTTCCGATGACCACCCCGGCACCAGGACCCCGGGTCACGTGGGGACACCGGCCCCAGGTGACCGGGTCACGTGGGGTCACCGGCCCCAGGTCAGCGGGTCACGTGGGGACCCCGGCCCCAGGTGACCGGGTCACGTGGGGACCCCGGACCCAGGTAACCGGGTCATACCGTGTCCCTGGACCCAGGTCACCGGGTCAGTTCGGGACCCCGGACCCAGGTCGGGTCATGTCACGTCCCATGCCCGGGTCCCCGGGTTGGATTTTTACCCAGGCCCCGGGTCACAGGGTCATGTCGGGTCAACGGCCTGGGTACAAGGGTCTGGTGACCACCCCGACCCCAGGTCCCCGGGTCATGACGGGACACCGGACCAGGTCCCCGAGTCCGGTCGACACCACAGCCCCAGGTCACCGGGTCATGTCGGGACCCAGCCCGGGTCCCCGGGACGGGTTTTTACCCCAGCCGCAGATCACCGGGTCCTGTCGGGTACCCGGGTCGGGTCCCCTGGACAGGTCGGCACCCCGGCCCCGGGTCACGGGGTCATGTCGGGTCGCTGTCCCGGGTACCAGTGTCAGGTGACCACCCCGGCCCCGGGAGACGGAGTCATACCGGGTCCCCGGCCCGGGTCCCCGGGTTGCATCGGGACACCAGCGAAGGACCACCGGGTCCTGTCGGGTCCCCGGCCCGGGTCCCCTGGACAGGTCGTTAACCCGGCCCCAGGTCACCGGGTCATGTCGCGCACCCGGCCTGGTTCCCAGGTTCCGGTGACCACCCCGGCACCAGGACCCCGGGTCACGTGGGGACCCCGGACCCAGGTCAGCGGGTCACGTGGGGACACCGGCCCCAGGTCACCGCGTCAGGTCGGGACCCCGAACCCAGTTCCACGAGTCCGTCGACACCACAGCCCCGGGTCACCGGGTCGTGTCGGGTAACCGGCCTGGTTCCAAGGTTCCGATGACCACCCCGGCACCAGGACCCCGGGTCACGTGGGGACACCGGCCCCAGGTGACCGGGTCACGTGGGGTCACCGGCCCCAGGTGACCGGGTCACGTGGGGTCACCGGCCCCAGGTGACCGGGTCACGTGGGGTCACCGGCCCCAGGTGACCGGGTCACGTGGGGTCACCGGCCCCAGGTGACCGGGTCACGTGGGGTCACCGGCCCCAGGTGTTCGGGTCACGTGGGGTCACCGGCCCCAGGTGACCGGGTCACGTGGGGTCACCGGCCCCAGGTGACCGGGTCACGTGGGGTCACCGGCCCCAGGTGACCTGGTCACGTGGGGTCACCGGCCCCAGGTGACCGGGTCACGTGGGGTCACCGGACCCAGGTCAGCGGGTCACGTGGGGACACCGGCCCCAGGTAACCGGGTCATACCGAGTCCCCGGACCCAGGTCACCGGGTCAGTTCGGGACCCCGGACCCAGGTCGGGTCATGTCACGTCCCATGCCCGGGTCCCCGGGTTGGATTTGTACCCAGGCCCCGGGTCACAGGGTCATGTCGGGTCAACGGCCTGGGTACAAGGGTCTGGTGACCACCCCGACCCCAGGTCCCCGGGTCATGACGGGACACCGGACCAGGTCCCCGAGTCCGGTCGACACCACAGCCCCAGGTCACCGGGTCATGTCGGGACCCAGCCCGGGTCCCCGGGACGGGTTTTTACCCCAGCCGCAGATCACCGGGTCCTGTCGGGTACCCGGGTCGGGTCCCCTGGACAGGTCGGCACCCCGGCCCCGGGTCACGGGGTCATGTCGGGTCGCTGTCCCGGGTACCAGTGTCAGGTGACCACCCCGGCCCCGGGAGACGGAGTCATACCGGGTCCCCGGCCCGGGTCCCCGGGTTGCATCGGGACACCAGCGAAGGACCACCGGGTCCTGTCGGGTCCCCGGCCCGGGTCCCCTGGACAGGTCGTTAACCCGGCCCCAGGTCACCGGGTCATGTCGCGCACCCGGCCTGGTTCCCACGTTCCGGTGACCACCCCGGCACCAGGACCCCGGGTCACGTGGGGACCCCGGACCCAGGTCAGCGGGTCACGTGGGGACACCGGCCCCAGGTCACCGCGTCAGGTCGGGACCCCGAACCCAGTTCCACGAGTCCGTCGACACCACAGCCCCGGGTCACCGGGTCGTGTCGGGTAACCGGCCTGGTTCCAAGGTTCCGATGACCACCCCGGCACCAGGACCCCGGGTCACGTGGGGACACCGGCCCCAGGTGACCGGGTCACGTGGGGTCACCGGCACCAGGTGACCGGGTCACGTGGGGTCACCGGCCCCAGGTGACCGGGTCACGTGGGGTCACCGGCCCCAGGTGACCGGGTCACGTGGGGTCACCGGCCCCAGGTCAGCGGGTCACGTGGGGTCACCGGCCCCAGGTGACCGGGTCACGTGGGGTCACCGGCCCCAGGTGTTCGGGTCACGTGGGGTCACCGGCCCCAGGTGACCGGGTCACGTGGGGTCACCGGCCCCAGGTGACCGGGTCACGTGGGGTCACCGGCCCCAGGTGACCTGGTCACGTGGGGTCACCGGCCCCAGGTCAGCGGGTCACGTGGGGTCACCGGCCCCAGGTGACCGGGTCACGTGGGGTCACCGGACCCAGGTCAGCGGGTCACGTGGGGACACCGGCCCCAGGTAACCGGGTCATACCGAGTCCCCGGACCCAGGTCACCGGGTCAGTTCGGGACCCCGGACCCAGGTCGGGTCATGTCACGTCCCATGCCCGGGTCCCCGGGTTGGATTTGTACCCAGGCCCCGGGTCACAGGGTCATGTCGGGTCAACGGCCTGGGTACAAGGGTCTGGTGACCACCCCGACCCCAGGTCCCCGGGTCATGACGGGACACCGGACCAGGTCCCCGAGTCCGGTCGACACCACAGCCCCAGGTCACCGGGTCATGTCGGGACCCAGCCCGGGTTCCCGGGACGGGTTTTTACCCCAGCCGCAGATCACCGGGTCCTGTCGGGTACCCGGGTCGGGTCCCCTGGACAGGTCGGCACCCCGGCCCCGGGTCACGGGGTCATGTCGGGTCGCTGTCCCGGGTACCAGTGTCAGGTGACCACCCCGGCCCCGGGAGACGGAGTCATACCGGGTCCCCGGCCCGGGTCCCCGGGTTGCATCGGGACACCAGCGAAGGACCACCGGGTCCTGTCGGGTCCCCGGCCCGGGTCCCCTGGACAGGTCGTTAACCCGGCCCCAGGTCACCGGGTCATGTCGCGCACCCGGCCTGGTTCCCAGGTTCCGGTGACCACCCCGGCACCAGGACCCCGGGTCCCGTGGGGACCCCGGACCCAGGTCAGCGGGTCACGTGGGGACACCGGCCCCAGGTCACCGCGTCAGGTCGGGACCCCGAACCCAGGTCCACGAGTCCGTCGACACCACAGCCCCGGGTCACCGGGTCGTGTCGGGTAACCGGCCTGCTTCCAAGGTTCCGATGACCACCCCGGCACCAGGACCCCGGGTCACGTGGGGACACCGGCCCCAGGTGACCGGGTCACGTGGGGACACCGGCCCCAGGTCATCGGGTCACGTGGGGTAACCGGCCACAGGTGACCGGGTCACGTGGGGTCACCGGCCCCAGGTGACCGGGTCACGTGGGGTCACCGGCCCCAGGTGACCGGGTCACGTGGGGTCACCGGCCCCAGGTGACCGGGTCACGTGGGGTCACCGGCCCCATGTGACCGGGTCACGTGGGGTCACCGGCCCCAGGTCAGCGGGACACGTGGGGACACCGGCCCCAGGTGACCGGGTCACGTGGGGTCACCGGCCCCAGGTGACCGGGTCACGTGGGGTCACCGGCCCCAGGTGACCGGGTCACGTGAGGTCACCGGCCCCAGGTGACCGGGTCACGTGGGGTCACCGGCCCCAGGTGACCGGGTCACGTGGGGTCACCGGCCCCAGGTGACCGGGTCACGTGGGGTCACCGGCCCCAGGTCAGCGGGTCACGTGGGGACACCGGCCCCAGGTGACCGGGTCACGTGGGGACCCCGGACCCAGGTAACCGGGTCATACCGAGTCCCCGGACCCAGGTCACCGGGTCAGTTCGGGACCCCGGACCCAGGTCTGGTCATGTCACGTCCCATGCCCGGGTCCCCGGGTTGGATTTTTACCCAGGCCCCGGGTCACAGGGTCATGTCGGGTCAACGGCCTGGGTACAAGGGTCTGGTGACCACCCCGACCCCAGGTCCCCGGGTCATGACGGGACACCGGACCAGGTCCCCGAGTCCGGTCGACACCACAGCCCCAGGTCACCGGGTCATGTCGGGACCCAGCCCGGGTCCCCGGGACGGGTTTTTACCCCAGCCGCAGATCACCGGGTCCTGTCGGGTACCCGGGTCGGGTCCCCTGGACAGGTCGGCACCCCGGCCCCGGGTCACGGGGTCATGTCGGGTCGCTGTCCCGGGTACCAGTGTCAGGTGACCACCCCGGCCCCGGGAGACGGAGTCATACCGGGTCCCCGGCCCGGGTCCCCGGGTTGCATCGGGACACCAGCGAAGGACCACCGGGTCCTGTCGGGTCCCCGGCCCGGGTCCCCTGGACAGGTCGTTAACCCGGCCCCAAGTCACCGGGTCATGTCGCGCACCCGGCCTGGTTCCCAGGTTCCGGTGACCACCCCGGCACCAGGAACCCGGGTCACGTGGGGACCCCGGCCCCAGGTCAGCGGGTCACGTGGGGACACCGGCCCCAGGTCACCGGGTCACGTGGGGACACCGGCCCCAGGTCACCGCGTCAGGTCGGGACCCCGAACCCAGGTCCACGAGTCCGTCGACACCACAGCCCCGGGTCACCGGGTCGTGTCGGGTAACCGGCCTGGTTCCAAGGTTCCGATGACCACCCCGGCACCAGGACCCCGGGTCACGTGAGGACACCGGCCCCAGGTGACCGGGTCACGTGGGGACACCGGCCCCAGGTCAGCGGGTCACGTGGGGACACCGGCCCCAGGTCACCGGGTAACGTGGGGACACCGGCCCCAGGTGACCGGGTCACGTGGGGTCACCGGCCCCAGGTGACCGGGTCACGTGGGGTCACCGGCCCCAGGTGACCGGGTCACGTGTGTACACCGGCCCCAGGTGACCGGGTCACGTGGGGTCACCGGCCCCAGGTGACCGGGTCACGTGGGGTCACCGGCACCAGGTGACCGGGTCACGTGGGGACACCGGCCCCAGGTGACCGGGTCACGTGGGGTCACCGGCCCCAGGTCAGCGGGTCACGTGGGGACACCGGCCCCAGGTAACCAAGGCATGTCGGGACCCAGCCCGGGTCCCCGGGACGGGTTTTTACCCCAGCCGCAGATCACCGGGTCCTGTCGGGTCCCCGGCCCGGGTCCCCTGGACAGGTCGATAACCCGGCCCCAGGTCACCCGGTCATCTCGCGCACCCGGCCTGGTTCCCAGGTTCCGATGACCACCCCGGCACCAGGACCCCGGGTCACGTGGGGACACCGGCCCCAGGTGACCGGGTCACGTGGGGTCACCGGCCCCAGGTCAGCGGGTCACGTGGGGACCCCGGCCCCAGGTCACCGGGTCACGTGGGGACCCCGGACCCAGGTAACCGGGTCATACCGAGTCCCCGGACCCAGGTCACCGGGTCAGTTCGGGACCCCGGACCCAGGTCGGGTCATGTCACGTCCCATGCCCGGGTCCCCGGGTTGGATTTTTACCCAGGCCCCGGGTCACAGGGTCATGTCGGGTCAACGGCCTGGGTACAAGGGTCTGGTGACCACCCCGACCCCAGGTCCCCGGGTCATGACGGGACACCGGACCAGGTCCCCGAGTCCGGTCGACACCACAGCCCCAGGTCACCGGGTCATGTCGGGACCCAGCCCGGGTCCCCGGGACGGGTTTTTACCCCAGCCGCAGATCACCGGGTCCTGTCGGGTACCCGGGTCGGGTCCCCTGGACAGGTCGGCACCCCGGCCCCGGGTCACGGGGTCATGTCGGGTCGCTGTCCCGGGTACCAGTGTCAGGTGACCACCCCGGCCCCGGGAGATGGAGTCATACCGGGTCCCCGGCCCGGGTCCCCGGGTTGCATCGGGACACCAGCGAAGGACCACCGGGTCCTGTCGGGTCCCCGGCCCGGGTCCCCTGGACAGGTCGTTAACCCGGCCCCAGGTCACCGGGTCATGTCGCGCACCCGGCCTGGTTCCCAGGTTCCGGTGACCACCCCGGCACCAGGACCCCGGGTCACGTGGGGACCCCGGACCCAGGTCAGCGGGTCACGTGGGGTCACCGGCCCCAGGTGACCGGGTCACGTGGGGTCACCGGCCCCAGGTGACCGGGTCACGTGGGGTCACCGGCCCCAGGTGACCGGGTCACGTGGGGTCACCGGCCCCAGGTGACCGGGTCACGTGGTGTCACCGGCCCCAGGTGACCGGGTCACGTGGGGTCACCGGCCCCAGGTCAGCGGGTCACGTGGGGTCACCGGCCCCAGGTGACCGGGTCACGTGGGGACACCGGCCCCAGGTGACCGGGTCACGTGGGGTCACCGGCCCCAGGTCAGCGGGTCACGTGGGGACACCGGCCCCAGGTCACCGGGTAACGTGGGGACACCGGCCCCAGGTGACCGGGTCACGTGGGGTCACCGGCCCCAGGTGACCGGGTCACGTGGGGTCACCGGCCCCAGGTGACCGGGTCACGTGGGGTCACCGGCCCCAGGTGACCGGGTCACGTGGGTACACCGGCCCCAGGTGACCGGGTCACGTGGGGTCACCGGCCCCAGGTGACCGGGTCACGTGGGGTCACCGGCACCAGGTGACCGGGTCACGTGGGGACACCGGCCCCAGGTGACCGGGTCACGTGGGGTCACCGGCCCCAGGTCAGCGGGTCACGTGGGGACACCGGCCCCAGGTAACCAAGGCATGTCGGGACCCAGCCCGGGTCCCCGGGACGGGTTTTTACCCCAGCCGCAGATCACCGGGTCCTGTCGGGTCCCCGGCCCGGGTCCCCTGGACAGGTCGATAACCCGGCCCCAGGTCACCCGGTCATCTCGCGCACCCGGCCTGGTTCCCAGGTTCCGATGACCACCCCGGCACCAGGACCCCCGGTCACGTGGGGACACCGGCCCCAGGTGACCGGGTCACGTGGGGTCACCGGCCCCAGGTCAGCGGGTCACGTGGGGACCCCGGCCCCAGGTCACCGGGTCACGTGGGGACCCCGGCCCCAGGTAACCGGGTCATACCGAGTCCCCGGACCCAGGTCACCGGGTCAGTTCGGGACCCCGGACCCAGGTCGGGTCATGTCACGTCCCATGCCCGGGTCCCCGGGTTGGATTTTTACCCAGGCCCCGGGTCACAGGGTCATGTCGGGTCAACGGCCTGGGTACAAGGGTCTGGTGACCACCCCGACCCCAGGTCCCCGGGTCATGACGGGACACCGGACCAGGTCCCCGAGTCCGGTCGACACCACAGCCCCAGGTCACCGGGTCATGTCGGGACCCAGCCCGGGTCCCCGGGACGGGTTTTTACCCCAGCCGCAGATCACCGGGTCCTGTCGGGTACCCGGGTCGGGTCCCCTGGACAGGTCGGCACCCCGGCCCCGGGTCACGGGGTCATGTCGGGTCGCTGTCCCGGGTACCAGTGTCAGGTGACCACCCCGGCCCCGGGAGACGGAGTCATACCGGGTCCCCGGCCCGGGTCCCCGGGTTGCATCGGGACACCAGCGAAGGACCACCGGGTCCTGTCGGGTCCCCGGCCCGGGTCCCCTGGACAGGTCGTTAACCCGGCCCCAGGTCACCGGGTCATGTCGCGCACCCGGCTTGGTTCCCAGGTTCCGGTGACCACCCCGGCACCAGGACCCCGGGTCACGTGGGGACCCCGGACCCAGGTCAGCGGGTCACGTGGGGACACCGGCCCCAGGTCACCGCGTCAGGTCGGGACCCCGAACCCAGGTCCACGAGTCCGTCGACACCACAGCCCCGGGTCACCGGGTCGTGTCGGGTAACCGGCCTGGTTCCAAGGTTCCGATGACCACCCCGGCACCAGGACCCCGGGTCACGTGGGGACACCGGCCCCAGGTGACCGGGTCACGTGGGGACACCGGCCCCAGGTCATCGGGTCACGTGGGGTCACCGGCCCCAGGTGACCGGGTCACGTGGGGTCACCGGCCCCAGGTGACCGGGTCACGTGGGGTCACCGGCCCCAGGTCAGCGGGTCACGTGGGGTCACCGGCCCCAGGTCAGCGGATCACGTGGGGACACCGGCCCCAGGTAACCAAGGCATGTCGGGACCCAGCCCGGGTCCCCGGGACGGGTTTTTACCCCAGCCGCAGATCACCGGGTCCTGTCGGGTACCCGGGTCGGGTCCCCTGGACAGGTCGGCACCCCGGCCCCGGGTCACGGGGTCATGTCGGGTCGCTGTCCCGGGTACCAGTGTCAGGTGACCACCCCGGCCCCGGGAGACGGAGTCATACCGGGTCCCCGGCCCGGGTCCCCGGGTTGCATCGGGACACCAGCGAAGGACCACCGGGTCCTGTCGGGTCCCCGGCCCGGGTCCCCTGGACAGGTCGTTAACCCGGCCCCAGGTCACCGGGTCATGTCGCGCACCCGGCCTGGTTCCCACGTTCCGGTGACCACCCCGGCACCAGGACCCCGGGTCACGTGGGGACCCCGGACCCAGGTCAGCGGGTCACGTGGGGACACCGGCCCCAGGTCACCGCGTCAGGTCGGGACCCCGAACCCAGGTCCACGAGTCCGTCGACACCACAGCCCCGGGTCACCGGGTCGTGTCGGGTAACCGGCCTGGTTCCAAGGTTCCGATGACCACCCCGGCACCAGGACCCCGGGTCACGTGGGGACACCGGCCCCAGGTGACCGGGTCACGTGGGGACACCGGCCCCAGGTCATCGGGTCACGTGGGGTCACCGGCCCCAGGTGACCGGGTCACGTGGGGTCACCGGCCCCAGGTGACCGGGTCACGTGGGGACACCGGCCCCAGGTCAGCGGGTCACGTGGGGTCACCGGCCCCAGGTGACCGGGTCACGTGGGGACACCGGCCCCAGGTGACCGGGTCACGTGGGGTCACCGGCCCCAGGTCAGCGGGTCACGTGGGGACACCGGCACCAGGTCACCAGGTCACGTGGGGTCACCGGCCCCAGGTGACCGGGTCACGTGGGGTCACCGGCCCCAGGTGACCGGGTCACGTGGGGTCACCGGCCCCAGGTGACCGGGTCACGTGGGGTCACCGGCCCCAGGTCAGCGGGTCACGTGGGGACACCGGCCCCAGGTAACCAAGGCATGTCGGGACCCAGCCCGGGTCCCCGGGACGGGTTTTTACCCCAGCCGCAGATCACCGGGTCCTGTCGGGTCCCCGGCCCGGGTCCCCTGGACAGGTCGATAACCCGGCCCCAGGTCACCCGGTCATCTCGCGCACCCGGCCTGGTTCCCAGGTTCCGATGACCACCCCGGCACCAGGACCCCGGGTCACGTGGGGACACCGGCCCCAGGTGACCGGGTCACGTGGGGTCACCGGCCCCAGGTCAGCGGGTCACGTGGGGACCCCGGCCCCAGGTGACCGGGTCACGTGGGGACCCCGGACCCAGGTAACCAGGTCATACCGAGTCCCCGGACCCAGGTCACCGGGTCAGTTCGGGACCCCGGACCCAGGTCGGGTCATGTCACTTCCCATGCCCGGGTCCCCGGGTTGGATTTTTACCCAGGCCCCGGGTCACAGGGTCATGTCGGGTCAACGGCCTGGGTACAAGGGTCTGGTGACCACCCCGACCCCAGGTCCCCGGGTCATGACGGGACACCGGACCAGGTCCCCGAGTCCGGTCGACACCACAGCCCCAGGTCACCGGGTCATGTCGGGACCCAGCCCGGGTCCCCGGGACGGGTTTTTACCCCAGCCGCAGATCACCGGGTCCTGTCGGGTACCCGGGTCGGGTCCCCTGGACAGGTCGGCACCCCGGCCCCGGGTCACGGGGTCATGTCGGGTCGCTGTCCCGGGTACCAGTGTCAGGTGACCACCCCGGCCCCGGGAGACGGAGTCATACCGGGTCCCCGGCCCGGGTCCCCGGGTTGCATCGGGACACCAGCGAAGGACCACCGGGTCCTGTCGGGTCCCCGGCCCGGGTCCCCTGGACAGGTCGTTAACCCGGCCCCAGGTCACCGGGTCATGTCGCGCACCCGGCCTGGTTCCCAGGTTCCGGTGACCACCCCGGCACCAGGACCCCGGGTCACGTGGGGACCCCGGACCCAGGTCAGCGGGTCACGTGGGGACACCGGCCCCAGGTCACCGTGTCAGGTCGGGACCCCGAACCCAGGTCCACGAGTCCGTCGACACCACAGCCCCGGGTCACCGGGTCGTGTCGGGTAACCGGCCTGGTTCCAAGGTTCCGATGACCACCCCGGCACCAGGACCCCGGGTCACGTGGGGACACCGGCCCCAGGTGACCGGGTCACATGGGGACACCGGCCCCAGGTAATCGGGTCACGTGGGGTCACCGGCCCCAGGTGACCGGGTCACGTGGGGTCACCGGCCCCAGGTGACCGGGTCACGTGGGGTAACCGGCCCCAGGTCAGCGGGTCACGTGGGGTCACCGGCCCCAGGTGACCGGGTCACGTGGGGTCACCGGCCCCAGGTGACCGGGTCACGTTGGGTCACCGGCCCCAGGTGACCGGGTCACGTGGGGTCACCGGCCCCAGGTGACCGGGTCACGTGGGGTCACCGGCCCCAGGTGACCTGGTCACGTGGGGTCACCGGCCCCAGGTGACCGGGTCACGTGGGGTCACCGGCCCCAGGTGACCGGGTCACGTGGGGACACCGGCCCCAGGTGACCGGGTCACGTGGGGTCACCGGCCCCAGGTCAGCGGGTCACGTGGGGACACCGGCCCCAGGTAACCGGGTCATACCGAGTCCCCGGACCCAGGTCACCGGGTCAGTTCGGGACCCCGGACCCAGGTCGGGTCATGTCACGTCCCATGCCCGGGTCCCCGGGTTGGATTTTTACCCAGGCCCCGGGTCACAGGGTCATGTCGGGTCAACGGCCTGGGTACAAGGGTCTGGTGACCACCCCGACCCCAGGTCCCCGGGTCATGACGGGACACCGGACCAGGTCCCCGGGTCCGGTCGACACCACAGCCCCAGGTCACCGGGTCATGTCGGGACCCAGCCCGGGTCCCCGGGACGTGTTTTTACCCCAGCCGCAGATCACCGGGTCCTGTCGGGTACCCGGGTCGGGTCCCCTGGACAGGTCGGCACCCCGGCCCCGGGTCACGGGGTCATGTCGGGTCGCTGTCCCGGGTACCAGTGTCAGGTGACCACCCCGGCCCCGGGAGACGGAGTCATACCGGGTCCCCGGCCCGGGTCCCCGGGTTGCATCGGGACACCAGCGAAGGACCACCGGGTCCTGTCGGGTCCCCGGCCCGGGTCCCCTGGACAGGTCGTTAACCCGGCCCCAGGTCACCGGGTCATGTCGCGCACCCGGCCTGGTTCCCAGGTTCCGGTGACCACCCCGGCACCAGGACCCCGGGTCACGTGGGGACCCCGGCCCCAGGTCAGCGGGTCACGTGGGGACACCGGCCCCAGGTCACCGCGTCAGGTCGGGACCCCGAACCCAGGTCCACGAGTCCGTCGACACCACAGCCCCGGGTCACCGGGTCGTGTCGGGTAACCGGCCTGGTTCCAAGGTTCCGATGACCACCCCGGCACCAGGACCCCGGGTCACGTGGGGACACCGGCCCCAGGTGACCGGGTCACGTGGGGACACCGGCCCCAGGTCATCGGGTCACGTGGGGTCACCGGCCCCAGGTGACCGGGTCACGTGGGGTCACCGGCCCCAGGTGACCGGGTCACGTGGGGTAACCGGCCCCAGGTGACCGGGTCACGTGGGGTCACCGGCCCCAGGTGACCGGGTCACGTGGGGTCACCGGCCCCAGGTGACCGGGTCACGTTGGGTCACCGGTCCCAGGTGACCGGGTCACGTGGGGTCACCGGCCCCAGGTGACCGGGTCACGTGGGGTCACCGGCCCCAGGTGACCTGGTCACGTGGGGTCACCGGCCCCAGGTGACCGGGTCACGTGGGGTCACCGGCCCCAGGTCAGCGGGTCACGTGGGGACACCGGCCCCAGGTGACCGGGTCACGTGGGGTCACCGGCCCCAGGTGACCGGGTCACGTGGGGTCACCGGACCCAGGTCAGCGGGTCACGTGGGGACACCGGCCCCAGGTAACCGGGTCATACCGAGTCCCCGGACCCAGGTCACCGGGTCAGTTCGGGACCCCGGACCCAGGTCGGGTCATGTCACGTCCCATGCCCGGGTCCCCGGGTTGGATTTTTACCCAGGCCCCGGGTCACAGGGTCATGTCGGGTCAACGGCCTGGGTACAAGGGTCTGGTGACCACCCCGACCCCAGGTCCCCGGGTCATGACGGGACACCGGACCAGGTCCCCGGGTCCGGTCGACACCACAGCCCCAGGTCACCGGGTCATGTCGGGACCCAGCCCGGGTCCCCGGGACGTGTTTTTACCCCAGCCGCAGATCACCGGGTCCTGTCGGGTACCCGGGTCGGGTCCCCTGGACAGGTCGGCACCCCGGCCCCGGGTCACGGGGTCATGTCGGGTCGCTGTCCCGGGTACCAGTGTCAGGTGACCACCCCGGCCCCGGGAGACGGAGTCATACCGGGTCCCCGGCCCGGGTCCCCGGGTTGCATCGGGACACCAGCGAAGGACCACCGGGTCCTGTCGGGTCCCCGGCCCGGGTCCCCTGGACAGGTCGTTAACCCGGCCCCAGGTCACCGGGTCATGTCGCGCACCCGGCCTGGTTCCCAGGTTCCGGTGACCACCCCGGCACCAGGACCCCGGGTCACGTGGGGACCCCGGACCCAGGTCAGCGGGTCACGTGGGGACACCGGCCCCAGGTCACCGCGTCAGGTCGGGACCCCGAACCCAGGTCCACGAGTCCGTCGACACCACAGCCCCGGGTCACCGGGTCGTGTCGGGTAACCGGCCTGGTTCCAAGGTTCCGATGACCACCCCGGCACCAGGACCCCGGGTCACGTGGGGACACTGGCCCCAGGTGACCGGGTCACGTGGGGACACCGGCCCCAGGTCATCGGGTCACGTGGGGTCACCGGCCCCAGGTGACCGGGTCACGTGGGGTCACCGGCCCCAGGTGACCGGGTCACGTGGGGTAACCGGCCCCAGGTGACCGGGTCACGTGGGGTCACCGGCCCCAGGTGACCGGGTCACGTGGGGTCACCGGCCCCAGGTGACCGGGTCACGTTGGGTCACCGGCCCCAGGTGACCGGGTCACGTGGGGTCACCGGCCCCAGGTGACCGGGTCACGTGGGGTCACCGGCCCCAGGTGACCTGGTCACGTGGGGTCACCGGCCCCAGGTGACCGGGTCACGTGGGGTCACCGGCCCCAGGTGACCGGGTCACGTGGGGACACCGGCCCCAGGTGACCGGGTCACGTGGGGTCACCGGCCCCAGGTGACCGGGTCACGTGGGGTCACCGGACCCAGGTCAGCGGGTCACGTGGGGACACCGGCCCCAGGTAACCGGGTCATACCGAGTCCCCGGACCCAGGTCACCGGGTCAGTTCGGGACCCCGGACCCAGGTCGGGTCATGTCACGTCCCATGCCCGGGTCCCCGGGTTGGATTTTTACCCAGGCCCCGGGTCACAGGGTCATGTCGGGTCAACGGCCTGGGTACAAGGGTCTGGTGACCACCCCGACCCCAGGTCCCCGGGTCATGACGGGACACCGGACCAGGTCCCCGGGTCCGGTCGACACCACAGCCCCAGGTCACCGGGTCATGTCGGGACCCAGCCCGGGTCCCCGGGACGGGTTTTTACCCCAGCCGCAGATCACCGGGTCCTGTCGGGTACCCGGGTCGGGTCCCCTGGACAGGTCGGCACCCCGGCCCCGGGTCACGGGGTCATGTCGGGTCGCTGTCCCGGGTACCAGTGTCAGGTGACCACCCCGGCCCCGGGAGACGGAGTCATACCGGGTCCCCGGCCCGGGTCCCCGGGTTGCATCGGGACACCAGCGAAGGACCACCGGGTCCTGTCGGGTCCCCGGCCCGGGTCCCCTGGACAGGTCGTTAACCCGGCCCCAGGTCACCGGGTCATGTCGCGCACCCGGCCTGGTTCCCAGGTTCCGGTGACCACCCCGGCACCAGGACCCCGGGTCACGTGGGGACCCCGGACCCAGGTCACCGCGTCAGGTCGTTACCCCGAACCCAGGTCCACGAGTCCGTCGACACCACAGCCCCGGGTCACCGGGTCGTGTCGGGTAACCGGCCTGGTTCCAAGGTTCCGATGACCACCCCGGCACCAGGACCCCGGGTCACGTGGGGACACTGGCCCCAGGTGACCGGGTCACGTGGGGACACCGGCCCCAGGTCATCGGGTCACGTGGGGTCACCGGCCCCAGGTGACCGGGTCACGTGGGGTCACCGGCCCCAGGTGAACCGGGTCACGTGGGGTCACCGGCCCCAGGTGACCGGGTCACGTGGGGTCACCGGCCCCAGGTGACCGGGTCACGTGGGGTCACCGGCCCCAGGTCAGCGGGTCACGTGGGGTCACCGGCCCCAGGTGACCGGGTCACGTGAGGTCACCGGCCCCAGGTGACCGGGTCACGTGGGGTCACCGGCCCCAGGTGACCGGGTCACGTGGGGTCACCGGCCCCAGGTCAGCGGGTCACGTGGGGTCACCGGCCCCAGGTGACCGGGTCACGTGGGGACACCGGCCCCAGGTGACCGGGTCACGTGGGGACACCGGCCCCAGGTCAGCGGGTCACGTGGGGACACCGGCCCCAGGTGACCGGGTCACGTGGGGTCACCGGCCCCAGGTGACCGGGTCACGTGGGGTCACCGGCCCCAGGTGACCGGGTCACGTGGGGTCACCGGCCCCAGGTGACCGGGTCACGTGGGGTCACCGGCACCAGGTGACCGGGTCACGTGGGGACACCGGCCCCAGGTGACCGGGTCACGTGGGGTCACCGGCCCCAGGTCAGCGGGTCACGTGGGGACACCGGCCCCAGGTAACCAAGGCATGTCGGGACCCAGCCCGGGTCCCCGGGACGGGTTTTTACCCCAGCCGCAGATCACCGGGTCCTGCCGGGTCCCCGGCCCGGGTCCCCTGGACAGGTCGATAACCCGGCCCCATGTCACCCGGTCATCTCGCGCACCCGGCCTGGTTCCCAGGTTCCGATGACCACCCCGGCACCAGGACCCCGGGTCACGTGGGGACACCGGCCCCAGGTGACCGGGTCACGTGGGGTCACCGGCCCCAGGTCAGCGGGTCACGTGGGGACCCCGGCCCCAGGTGACCGGGTCACGTGGGGACCCCGGACCCAGGTAACCGGGTCATACCGTGTCCCTGGACCCAGGTCACCGGGTCAGTTCGGGACCCCGGACCCAGGTCGGGTCATGTCACGTCCCATGCCCGGGTCCCCGGTTTGGATTTTTACCCAGGCCCCGGGTCACAGGGTCATGTCGGGTCAACGGCCTGGGTACAAGGGTCTGGTGACCACCCCGACCCCAGGTCCCCGGGTCATGACGGGACACCGGACCAGGTCCCCGAGTCCGGTCGACACCACAGCCCCAGGTCACCGGGTCATGTCGGGACCCAGCCCGGGTCCCCGGGACGGGTTTTTACCCCAGCCGCAGATCACCGGGTCCTGTCGGGTACCCGGGTCGGGTCCCCTGGACAGGTCGGCACCCCGGCCCCGGGTCACGGGGTCATGTCGGGTCGCTGTCCCGGGTACCAGTGTCAGGTGACCACCCCGGCCCCGGGAGACGGAGTCATACCGGGTCCCCGGCCCGGGTCCCCGGGTTGCATCGGGACACCAGCGAAGGACCACCGGGTCCTGTCGGGTCCCCGGCCCGGGTCCCCTGGACAGGTCGTTAACCCGGCCCCAGGTCACCGGGTCATGTCGCGCACCCGGCCTGGTTCCCAGGTTCCGGTGACCACCCCGGCACCAGGACCCCGGGTCACGTGGGGACCCCGGACCCAGGTCAGCGGGTCACGTGGGGACACCGGCCCCAGGTCACCGCGTCAGGTCGGGACCCCGAACCCAGTTCCACGAGTCCGTCGACACCACAGCCCCGGGTCACCGGGTCGTGTCGGGTAACCGGCCTGGTTCCAAGGTTCCGATGACCACCCCGGCACCAGGACCCCGGGTCACGTGGGGACACCGGCCCCAGGTGACCGGGTCACGTGGGGTCACCGGCCCCAGGTGACCGGGTCACGTGGGGTCACCGGCCCCAGGTGACCGGGTCACGTGGGGTCACCGGCCCCAGGTGACCGGGTCACGTGGGGTCACCGGCCCCAGGTGACCGGGTCACGTGGGGTCACCGGCCCCAGGTGTTCGGGTCACGTGGGGTCACCGGCCCCAGGTGACCGGGTCACGTGGGGTCACCGGCCCCAGGTGACCGGGTCACGTGGGGTCACCGGCCCCAGGTGACCTGGTCACGTGGGGTCACCGGCCCCAGGTGACCGGGTCACGTGGGGTCACCGGACCCAGGTCAGCGGGTCACGTGGGGACACCGGCCCCAGGTAACCGGGTCATACCGAGTCCCCGGACCCAGGTCACCGGGTCAGTTCGGGACCCCGGACCCAGGTCGGGTCATGTCACGTCCCATGCCCGGGTCCCCGGGTTGGATTTGTACCCAGGCCCCGGGTCACAGGGTCATGTCGGGTCAACGGCCTGGGTACAAGGGTCTGGTGACCACCCCGACCCCAGGTCCCCGGGTCATGACGGGACACCGGACCAGGTCCCCGAGTCCGGTCGACACCACAGCCCCAGGTCACCGGGTCATGTCGGGACCCAGCCCGGGTCCCCGGGACGGGTTTTTACCCCAGCCGCAGATCACCGGGTCCTGTCGGGTACCCGGGTCGGGTCCCCTGGACAGGTCGGCACCCCGGCCCCGGGTCACGGGGTCATGTCGGGTCGCTGTCCCGGGTACCAGTGTCAGGTGACCACCCCGGCCCCGGGAGACGGAGTCATACCGGGTCCCCGGCCCGGGTCCCCGGGTTGCATCGGGACACCAGCGAAGGACCACCGGGTCCTGTCGGGTCCCCGGCCCGGGTCCCCTGGACAGGTCGTTAACCCGGCCCCAGGTCACCGGGTCATGTCGCGCACCCGGCCTGGTTCCCACGTTCCGGTGACCACCCCGGCACCAGGACCCCGGGTCACGTGGGGACCCCGGACCCAGGTCAGCGGGTCACGTGGGGACACCGGCCCCAGGTCACCGCGTCAGGTCGGGACCCCGAACCCAGTTCCACGAGTCCGTCGACACCACAGCCCCGGGTCACCGGGTCGTGTCGGGTAACCGGCCTGGTTCCAAGGTTCCGATGACCACCCCGGCACCAGGACCCCGGGTCACGTGGGGACACCGGCCCCAGGTGACCGGGTCACGTGGGGTCACCGGCACCAGGTGACCGGGTCACGTGGGGTCACCGGCCCCAGGTGACCGGGTCACGTGGGGTCACCGGCCCCAGGTGACCGGGTCACGTGGGGTCACCGGCCCCAGGTCAGCGGGTCACGTGGGGTCACCGGCCCCAGGTGACCGGGTCACGTGGGGTCACCGGCCCCAGGTGTTCGGGTCACGTGGGGTCACCGGCCCCAGGTGACCGGGTCACGTGGGGTCACCGGCCCCAGGTGACCGGGTCACGTGGGGTCACCGGCCCCAGGTGACCTGGTCACGTGGGGTCACCGGCCCCAGGTCAGCGGGTCACGTGGGGTCACCGGCCCCAGGTGACCGGGTCACGTGGGGTCACCGGACCCAGGTCAGCGGGTCACGTGGGGACACCGGCCCCAGGTAACCGGGTCATACCGAGTCCCCGGACCCAGGTCACCGGGTCAGTTCGGGACCCCGGACCCAGGTCGGGTCATGTCACGTCCCATGCCCGGGTCCCCGGGTTGGATTTGTACCCAGGCCCCGGGTCACAGGGTCATGTCGGGTCAACGGCCTGGGTACAAGGGTCTGGTGACCACCCCGACCCCAGGTCCCCGGGTCATGACGGGACACCGGACCAGGTCCCCGAGTCCGGTCGACACCACAGCCCCAGGTCACCGGGTCATGTCGGGACCCAGCCCGGGTTCCCGGGACGGGTTTTTACCCCAGCCGCAGATCACCGGGTCCTGTCGGGTACCCGGGTCGGGTCCCCTGGACAGGTCGGCACCCCGGCCCCGGGTCACGGGGTCATGTCGGGTCGCTGTCCCGGGTACCAGTGTCAGGTGACCACCCCGGCCCCGGGAGACGGAGTCATACCGGGTCCCCGGCCCGGGTCCCCGGGTTGCATCGGGACACCAGCGAAGGACCACCGGGTCCTGTCGGGTCCCCGGCCCGGGTCCCCTGGACAGGTCGTTAACCCGGCCCCAGGTCACCGGGTCATGTCGCGCACCCGGCCTGGTTCCCAGGTTCCGGTGACCACCCCGGCACCAGGACCCCGGGTCCCGTGGGGACCCCGGACCCAGGTCAGCGGGTCACGTGGGGACACCGGCCCCAGGTCACCGCGTCAGGTCGGGACCCCGAACCCAGGTCCACGAGTCCGTCGACACCACAGCCCCGGGTCACCGGGTCGTGTCGGGTAACCGGCCTGCTTCCAAGGTTCCGATGACCACCCCGGCACCAGGACCCCGGGTCACGTGGGGACACCGGCCCCAGGTGACCGGGTCACGTGGGGACACCGGCCCCAGGTCATCGGGTCACGTGGGGTAACCGGCCACAGGTGACCGGGTCACGTGGGGTCACCGGCCCCAGGTGACCGGGTCACGTGGGGTCACCGGCCCCAGGTGACCGGGTCACGTGGGGTCACCGGCCCCAGGTGACCGGGTCACGTGGGGTCACCGGCCCCATGTGACCGGGTCACGTGGGGTCACCGGCCCCAGGTCAGCGGGACACGTGGGGACACCGGCCCCAGGTGACCGGGTCACGTGGGGTCACCGGCCCCAGGTGACCGGGTCACGTGGGGTCACCGGCCCCAGGTGACCGGGTCACGTGGGGTCACCGGCCCCAGGTGACCGGGTCACGTGAGGTCACCGGCCCCAGGTGACCGGGTCACGTGGGGTCACCGGCCCCAGGTGACCGGGTCACGTGGGGTCACCGGCCCCAGGTGACCGGGTCACGTGGGGTCACCGGCCCCAGGTGACCGGGTCACGTGGGGTCACCGGCCCCAGGTCAGCGGGTCACGTGGGGACACCGGCCCCAGGTGACCGGGTCACGTGGGGACCCCGGACCCAGGTAACCGGGTCATACCGAGTCCCCGGACCCAGGTCACCGGGTCAGTTCGGGACCCCGGACCCAGGTCTGGTCATGTCACGTCCCATGCCCGGGTCCCCGGGTTGGATTTTTACCCAGGCCCCGGGTCACAGGGTCATGTCGGGTCAACGGCCTGGGTACAAGGGTCTGGTGACCACCCCGACCCCAGGTCCCCGGGTCATGACGGGACACCGGACCAGGTCCCCGAGTCCGGTCGACACCACAGCCCCAGGTCACCGGGTCATGTCGGGACCCAGCCCGGGTCCCCGGGACGGGTTTTTACCCCAGCCGCAGATCACCGGGTCCTGTCGGGTACCCGGGTCGGGTCCCCTGGACAGGTCGGCACCCCGGCCCCGGGTCACGGGGTCATGTCGGGTCGCTGTCCCGGGTACCAGTGTCAGGTGACCACCCCGGCCCCGGGAGACGGAGTCATACCGGGTCCCCGGCCCGGGTCCCCGGGTTGCATCGGGACACCAGCGAAGGACCACCGGGTCCTGTCGGGTCCCCGGCCCGGGTCCCCTGGACAGGTCGTTAACCCGGCCCCAAGTCACCGGGTCATGTCGCGCACCCGGCCTGGTTCCCAGGTTCCGGTGACCACCCCGGCACCAGGAACCCGGGTCACGTGGGGACCCCGGCCCCAGGTCAGCGGGTCACGTGGGGACACCGGCCCCAGGTCACCGGGTCACGTGGGGACACCGGCCCCAGGTCACCGCGTCAGGTCGGGACCCCGAACCCAGGTCCACGAGTCCGTCGACACCACAGCCCCGGGTCACCGGGTCGTGTCGGGTAACCGGCCTGGTTCCAAGGTTCCGATGACCACCCCGGCACCAGGACCCCGGGTCACGTGAGGACACCGGCCCCAGGTGACCGGGTCACGTGGGGACACCGGCCCCAGGTCAGCGGGTCACGTGGGGACACCGGCCCCAGGTCACCGGGTAACGTGGGGACACCGGCCCCAGGTGACCGGGTCACGTGGGGTCACCGGCCCCAGGTGACCGGGTCACGTGGGGTCACCGGCCCCAGGTGACCGGGTCACGTGTGTACACCGGCCCCAGGTGACCGGGTCACGTGGGGTCACCGGCCCCAGGTGACCGGGTCACGTGGGGTCACCGGCACCAGGTGACCGGGTCACGTGGGGACACCGGCCCCAGGTGACCGGGTCACGTGGGGTCACCGGCCCCAGGTCAGCGGGTCACGTGGGGACACCGGCCCCAGGTAACCAAGGCATGTCGGGACCCAGCCCGGGTCCCCGGGACGGGTTTTTACCCCAGCCGCAGATCACCGGGTCCTGTCGGGTCCCCGGCCCGGGTCCCCTGGACAGGTCGATAACCCGGCCCCAGGTCACCCGGTCATCTCGCGCACCCGGCCTGGTTCCCAGGTTCCGATGACCACCCCGGCACCAGGACCCCGGGTCACGTGGGGACACCGGCCCCAGGTGACCGGGTCACGTGGGGTCACCGGCCCCAGGTCAGCGGGTCACGTGGGGACCCCGGCCCCAGGTCACCGGGTCACGTGGGGACCCCGGACCCAGGTAACCGGGTCATACCGAGTCCCCGGACCCAGGTCACCGGGTCAGTTCGGGACCCCGGACCCAGGTCGGGTCATGTCACGTCCCATGCCCGGGTCCCCGGGTTGGATTTTTACCCAGGCCCCGGGTCACAGGGTCATGTCGGGTCAACGGCCTGGGTACAAGGGTCTGGTGACCACCCCGACCCCAGGTCCCCGGGTCATGACGGGACACCGGACCAGGTCCCCGAGTCCGGTCGACACCACAGCCCCAGGTCACCGGGTCATGTCGGGACCCAGCCCGGGTCCCCGGGACGGGTTTTTACCCCAGCCGCAGATCACCGGGTCCTGTCGGGTACCCGGGTCGGGTCCCCTGGACAGGTCGGCACCCCGGCCCCGGGTCACGGGGTCATGTCGGGTCGCTGTCCCGGGTACCAGTGTCAGGTGACCACCCCGGCCCCGGGAGATGGAGTCATACCGGGTCCCCGGCCCGGGTCCCCGGGTTGCATCGGGACACCAGCGAAGGACCACCGGGTCCTGTCGGGTCCCCGGCCCGGGTCCCCTGGACAGGTCGTTAACCCGGCCCCAGGTCACCGGGTCATGTCGCGCACCCGGCCTGGTTCCCAGGTTCCGGTGACCACCCCGGCACCAGGACCCCGGGTCACGTGGGGACCCCGGACCCAGGTCAGCGGGTCACGTGGGGTCACCGGCCCCAGGTGACCGGGTCACGTGGGGTCACCGGCCCCAGGTGACCGGGTCACGTGGGGTCACCGGCCCCAGGTGACCGGGTCACGTGGGGTCACCGGCCCCAGGTGACCGGGTCACGTGGTGTCACCGGCCCCAGGTGACCGGGTCACGTGGGGTCACCGGCCCCAGGTCAGCGGGTCACGTGGGGTCACCGGCCCCAGGTGACCGGGTCACGTGGGGACACCGGCCCCAGGTGACCGGGTCACGTGGGGTCACCGGCCCCAGGTCAGCGGGTCACGTGGGGACACCGGCCCCAGGTCACCGGGTAACGTGGGGACACCGGCCCCAGGTGACCGGGTCACGTGGGGTCACCGGCCCCAGGTGACCGGGTCACGTGGGGTCACCGGCCCCAGGTGACCGGGTCACGTGGGGTCACCGGCCCCAGGTGACCGGGTCACGTGGGTACACCGGCCCCAGGTGACCGGGTCACGTGGGGTCACCGGCCCCAGGTGACCGGGTCACGTGGGGTCACCGGCACCAGGTGACCGGGTCACGTGGGGACACCGGCCCCAGGTGACCGGGTCACGTGGGGTCACCGGCCCCAGGTCAGCGGGTCACGTGGGGACACCGGCCCCAGGTAACCAAGGCATGTCGGGACCCAGCCCGGGTCCCCGGGACGGGTTTTTACCCCAGCCGCAGATCACCGGGTCCTGTCGGGTCCCCGGCCCGGGTCCCCTGGACAGGTCGATAACCCGGCCCCAGGTCACCCGGTCATCTCGCGCACCCGGCCTGGTTCCCAGGTTCCGATGACCACCCCGGCACCAGGACCCCCGGTCACGTGGGGACACCGGCCCCAGGTGACCGGGTCACGTGGGGTCACCGGCCCCAGGTCAGCGGGTCACGTGGGGACCCCGGCCCCAGGTCACCGGGTCACGTGGGGACCCCGGCCCCAGGTAACCGGGTCATACCGAGTCCCCGGACCCAGGTCACCGGGTCAGTTCGGGACCCCGGACCCAGGTCGGGTCATGTCACGTCCCATGCCCGGGTCCCCGGGTTGGATTTTTACCCAGGCCCCGGGTCACAGGGTCATGTCGGGTCAACGGCCTGGGTACAAGGGTCTGGTGACCACCCCGACCCCAGGTCCCCGGGTCATGACGGGACACCGGACCAGGTCCCCGAGTCCGGTCGACACCACAGCCCCAGGTCACCGGGTCATGTCGGGACCCAGCCCGGGTCCCCGGGACGGGTTTTTACCCCAGCCGCAGATCACCGGGTCCTGTCGGGTACCCGGGTCGGGTCCCCTGGACAGGTCGGCACCCCGGCCCCGGGTCACGGGGTCATGTCGGGTCGCTGTCCCGGGTACCAGTGTCAGGTGACCACCCCGGCCCCGGGAGACGGAGTCATACCGGGTCCCCGGCCCGGGTCCCCGGGTTGCATCGGGACACCAGCGAAGGACCACCGGGTCCTGTCGGGTCCCCGGCCCGGGTCCCCTGGACAGGTCGTTAACCCGGCCCCAGGTCACCGGGTCATGTCGCGCACCCGGCTTGGTTCCCAGGTTCCGGTGACCACCCCGGCACCAGGACCCCGGGTCACGTGGGGACCCCGGACCCAGGTCAGCGGGTCACGTGGGGACACCGGCCCCAGGTCACCGCGTCAGGTCGGGACCCCGAACCCAGGTCCACGAGTCCGTCGACACCACAGCCCCGGGTCACCGGGTCGTGTCGGGTAACCGGCCTGGTTCCAAGGTTCCGATGACCACCCCGGCACCAGGACCCCGGGTCACGTGGGGACACCGGCCCCAGGTGACCGGGTCACGTGGGGACACCGGCCCCAGGTCATCGGGTCACGTGGGGTCACCGGCCCCAGGTGACCGGGTCACGTGGGGTCACCGGCCCCAGGTGACCGGGTCACGTGGGGTCACCGGCCCCAGGTCAGCGGGTCACGTGGGGTCACCGGCCCCAGGTCAGCGGATCACGTGGGGACACCGGCCCCAGGTAACCAAGGCATGTCGGGACCCAGCCCGGGTCCCCGGGACGGGTTTTTACCCCAGCCGCAGATCACCGGGTCCTGTCGGGTACCCGGGTCGGGTCCCCTGGACAGGTCGGCACCCCGGCCCCGGGTCACGGGGTCATGTCGGGTCGCTGTCCCGGGTACCAGTGTCAGGTGACCACCCCGGCCCCGGGAGACGGAGTCATACCGGGTCCCCGGCCCGGGTCCCCGGGTTGCATCGGGACACCAGCGAAGGACCACCGGGTCCTGTCGGGTCCCCGGCCCGGGTCCCCTGGACAGGTCGTTAACCCGGCCCCAGGTCACCGGGTCATGTCGCGCACCCGGCCTGGTTCCCACGTTCCGGTGACCACCCCGGCACCAGGACCCCGGGTCACGTGGGGACCCCGGACCCAGGTCAGCGGGTCACGTGGGGACACCGGCCCCAGGTCACCGCGTCAGGTCGGGACCCCGAACCCAGGTCCACGAGTCCGTCGACACCACAGCCCCGGGTCACCGGGTCGTGTCGGGTAACCGGCCTGGTTCCAAGGTTCCGATGACCACCCCGGCACCAGGACCCCGGGTCACGTGGGGACACCGGCCCCAGGTGACCGGGTCACGTGGGGACACCGGCCCCAGGTCATCGGGTCACGTGGGGTCACCGGCCCCAGGTGACCGGGTCACGTGGGGTCACCGGCCCCAGGTGACCGGGTCACGTGGGGACACCGGCCCCAGGTCAGCGGGTCACGTGGGGTCACCGGCCCCAGGTGACCGGGTCACGTGGGGACACCGGCCCCAGGTGACCGGGTCACGTGGGGTCACCGGCCCCAGGTCAGCGGGTCACGTGGGGACACCGGCACCAGGTCACCAGGTCACGTGGGGTCACCGGCCCCAGGTGACCGGGTCACGTGGGGTCACCGGCCCCAGGTGACCGGGTCACGTGGGGTCACCGGCCCCAGGTGACCGGGTCACGTGGGGTCACCGGCCCCAGGTCAGCGGGTCACGTGGGGACACCGGCCCCAGGTAACCAAGGCATGTCGGGACCCAGCCCGGGTCCCCGGGACGGGTTTTTACCCCAGCCGCAGATCACCGGGTCCTGTCGGGTCCCCGGCCCGGGTCCCCTGGACAGGTCGATAACCCGGCCCCAGGTCACCCGGTCATCTCGCGCACCCGGCCTGGTTCCCAGGTTCCGATGACCACCCCGGCACCAGGACCCCGGGTCACGTGGGGACACCGGCCCCAGGTGACCGGGTCACGTGGGGTCACCGGCCCCAGGTCAGCGGGTCACGTGGGGACCCCGGCCCCAGGTGACCGGGTCACGTGGGGACCCCGGACCCAGGTAACCAGGTCATACCGAGTCCCCGGACCCAGGTCACCGGGTCAGTTCGGGACCCCGGACCCAGGTCGGGTCATGTCACTTCCCATGCCCGGGTCCCCGGGTTGGATTTTTACCCAGGCCCCGGGTCACAGGGTCATGTCGGGTCAACGGCCTGGGTACAAGGGTCTGGTGACCACCCCGACCCCAGGTCCCCGGGTCATGACGGGACACCGGACCAGGTCCCCGAGTCCGGTCGACACCACAGCCCCAGGTCACCGGGTCATGTCGGGACCCAGCCCGGGTCCCCGGGACGGGTTTTTACCCCAGCCGCAGATCACCGGGTCCTGTCGGGTACCCGGGTCGGGTCCCCTGGACAGGTCGGCACCCCGGCCCCGGGTCACGGGGTCATGTCGGGTCGCTGTCCCGGGTACCAGTGTCAGGTGACCACCCCGGCCCCGGGAGACGGAGTCATACCGGGTCCCCGGCCCGGGTCCCCGGGTTGCATCGGGACACCAGCGAAGGACCACCGGGTCCTGTCGGGTCCCCGGCCCGGGTCCCCTGGACAGGTCGTTAACCCGGCCCCAGGTCACCGGGTCATGTCGCGCACCCGGCCTGGTTCCCAGGTTCCGGTGACCACCCCGGCACCAGGACCCCGGGTCACGTGGGGACCCCGGACCCAGGTCAGCGGGTCACGTGGGGACACCGGCCCCAGGTCACCGTGTCAGGTCGGGACCCCGAACCCAGGTCCACGAGTCCGTCGACACCACAGCCCCGGGTCACCGGGTCGTGTCGGGTAACCGGCCTGGTTCCAAGGTTCCGATGACCACCCCGGCACCAGGACCCCGGGTCACGTGGGGACACCGGCCCCAGGTGACCGGGTCACATGGGGACACCGGCCCCAGGTAATCGGGTCACGTGGGGTCACCGGCCCCAGGTGACCGGGTCACGTGGGGTCACCGGCCCCAGGTGACCGGGTCACGTGGGGTAACCGGCCCCAGGTCAGCGGGTCACGTGGGGTCACCGGCCCCAGGTGACCGGGTCACGTGGGGTCACCGGCCCCAGGTGACCGGGTCACGTTGGGTCACCGGCCCCAGGTGACCGGGTCACGTGGGGTCACCGGCCCCAGGTGACCGGGTCACGTGGGGTCACCGGCCCCAGGTGACCTGGTCACGTGGGGTCACCGGCCCCAGGTGACCGGGTCACGTGGGGTCACCGGCCCCAGGTGACCGGGTCACGTGGGGACACCGGCCCCAGGTGACCGGGTCACGTGGGGTCACCGGCCCCAGGTCAGCGGGTCACGTGGGGACACCGGCCCCAGGTAACCGGGTCATACCGAGTCCCCGGACCCAGGTCACCGGGTCAGTTCGGGACCCCGGACCCAGGTCGGGTCATGTCACGTCCCATGCCCGGGTCCCCGGGTTGGATTTTTACCCAGGCCCCGGGTCACAGGGTCATGTCGGGTCAACGGCCTGGGTACAAGGGTCTGGTGACCACCCCGACCCCAGGTCCCCGGGTCATGACGGGACACCGGACCAGGTCCCCGGGTCCGGTCGACACCACAGCCCCAGGTCACCGGGTCATGTCGGGACCCAGCCCGGGTCCCCGGGACGTGTTTTTACCCCAGCCGCAGATCACCGGGTCCTGTCGGGTACCCGGGTCGGGTCCCCTGGACAGGTCGGCACCCCGGCCCCGGGTCACGGGGTCATGTCGGGTCGCTGTCCCGGGTACCAGTGTCAGGTGACCACCCCGGCCCCGGGAGACGGAGTCATACCGGGTCCCCGGCCCGGGTCCCCGGGTTGCATCGGGACACCAGCGAAGGACCACCGGGTCCTGTCGGGTCCCCGGCCCGGGTCCCCTGGACAGGTCGTTAACCCGGCCCCAGGTCACCGGGTCATGTCGCGCACCCGGCCTGGTTCCCAGGTTCCGGTGACCACCCCGGCACCAGGACCCCGGGTCACGTGGGGACCCCGGCCCCAGGTCAGCGGGTCACGTGGGGACACCGGCCCCAGGTCACCGCGTCAGGTCGGGACCCCGAACCCAGGTCCACGAGTCCGTCGACACCACAGCCCCGGGTCACCGGGTCGTGTCGGGTAACCGGCCTGGTTCCAAGGTTCCGATGACCACCCCGGCACCAGGACCCCGGGTCACGTGGGGACACCGGCCCCAGGTGACCGGGTCACGTGGGGACACCGGCCCCAGGTCATCGGGTCACGTGGGGTCACCGGCCCCAGGTGACCGGGTCACGTGGGGTCACCGGCCCCAGGTGACCGGGTCACGTGGGGTAACCGGCCCCAGGTGACCGGGTCACGTGGGGTCACCGGCCCCAGGTGACCGGGTCACGTGGGGTCACCGGCCCCAGGTGACCGGGTCACGTTGGGTCACCGGTCCCAGGTGACCGGGTCACGTGGGGTCACCGGCCCCAGGTGACCGGGTCACGTGGGGTCACCGGCCCCAGGTGACCTGGTCACGTGGGGTCACCGGCCCCAGGTGACCGGGTCACGTGGGGTCACCGGCCCCAGGTCAGCGGGTCACGTGGGGACACCGGCCCCAGGTGACCGGGTCACGTGGGGTCACCGGCCCCAGGTGACCGGGTCACGTGGGGTCACCGGACCCAGGTCAGCGGGTCACGTGGGGACACCGGCCCCAGGTAACCGGGTCATACCGAGTCCCCGGACCCAGGTCACCGGGTCAGTTCGGGACCCCGGACCCAGGTCGGGTCATGTCACGTCCCATGCCCGGGTCCCCGGGTTGGATTTTTACCCAGGCCCCGGGTCACAGGGTCATGTCGGGTCAACGGCCTGGGTACAAGGGTCTGGTGACCACCCCGACCCCAGGTCCCCGGGTCATGACGGGACACCGGACCAGGTCCCCGGGTCCGGTCGACACCACAGCCCCAGGTCACCGGGTCATGTCGGGACCCAGCCCGGGTCCCCGGGACGTGTTTTTACCCCAGCCGCAGATCACCGGGTCCTGTCGGGTACCCGGGTCGGGTCCCCTGGACAGGTCGGCACCCCGGCCCCGGGTCACGGGGTCATGTCGGGTCGCTGTCCCGGGTACCAGTGTCAGGTGACCACCCCGGCCCCGGGAGACGGAGTCATACCGGGTCCCCGGCCCGGGTCCCCGGGTTGCATCGGGACACCAGCGAAGGACCACCGGGTCCTGTCGGGTCCCCGGCCCGGGTCCCCTGGACAGGTCGTTAACCCGGCCCCAGGTCACCGGGTCATGTCGCGCACCCGGCCTGGTTCCCAGGTTCCGGTGACCACCCCGGCACCAGGACCCCGGGTCACGTGGGGACCCCGGACCCAGGTCAGCGGGTCACGTGGGGACACCGGCCCCAGGTCACCGCGTCAGGTCGGGACCCCGAACCCAGGTCCACGAGTCCGTCGACACCACAGCCCCGGGTCACCGGGTCGTGTCGGGTAACCGGCCTGGTTCCAAGGTTCCGATGACCACCCCGGCACCAGGACCCCGGGTCACGTGGGGACACTGGCCCCAGGTGACCGGGTCACGTGGGGACACCGGCCCCAGGTCATCGGGTCACGTGGGGTCACCGGCCCCAGGTGACCGGGTCACGTGGGGTCACCGGCCCCAGGTGACCGGGTCACGTGGGGTAACCGGCCCCAGGTGACCGGGTCACGTGGGGTCACCGGCCCCAGGTGACCGGGTCACGTGGGGTCACCGGCCCCAGGTGACCGGGTCACGTTGGGTCACCGGCCCCAGGTGACCGGGTCACGTGGGGTCACCGGCCCCAGGTGACCGGGTCACGTGGGGTCACCGGCCCCAGGTGACCTGGTCACGTGGGGTCACCGGCCCCAGGTGACCGGGTCACGTGGGGTCACCGGCCCCAGGTGACCGGGTCACGTGGGGACACCGGCCCCAGGTGACCGGGTCACGTGGGGTCACCGGCCCCAGGTGACCGGGTCACGTGGGGTCACCGGACCCAGGTCAGCGGGTCACGTGGGGACACCGGCCCCAGGTAACCGGGTCATACCGAGTCCCCGGACCCAGGTCACCGGGTCAGTTCGGGACCCCGGACCCAGGTCGGGTCATGTCACGTCCCATGCCCGGGTCCCCGGGTTGGATTTTTACCCAGGCCCCGGGTCACAGGGTCATGTCGGGTCAACGGCCTGGGTACAAGGGTCTGGTGACCACCCCGACCCCAGGTCCCCGGGTCATGACGGGACACCGGACCAGGTCCCCGGGTCCGGTCGACACCACAGCCCCAGGTCACCGGGTCATGTCGGGACCCAGCCCGGGTCCCCGGGACGGGTTTTTACCCCAGCCGCAGATCACCGGGTCCTGTCGGGTACCCGGGTCGGGTCCCCTGGACAGGTCGGCACCCCGGCCCCGGGTCACGGGGTCATGTCGGGTCGCTGTCCCGGGTACCAGTGTCAGGTGACCACCCCGGCCCCGGGAGACGGAGTCATACCGGGTCCCCGGCCCGGGTCCCCGGGTTGCATCGGGACACCAGCGAAGGACCACCGGGTCCTGTCGGGTCCCCGGCCCGGGTCCCCTGGACAGGTCGTTAACCCGGCCCCAGGTCACCGGGTCATGTCGCGAACCCGGCCTGGTTCCCAGGTTCCGGTGACCACCCCGGCACCAGGACCCCGGGTCACGTGGGGACCCCGGACCCAGGTCAGCGGGTCACGTGGGGACACCGGCCCCAGGTCACCGCGTCAGGTCGGGACCCCGAACCCAGGTCCACGAGTCCGTCGACACCACAGCCCCGGGTCACCGGGTCGTGTCGGGTAACCGGCCTGGTTCCAAGGTTCCGATGACCACCCCGGCACCAGGACCCCGGGTCACGTGGGGACACCGGCCCCAGGTGACCGGGTCACGTGGGGACACCGGCCCCAGGTGACCGGGTCACGTGGGGTCACCAGCCCCAGGTGACCGGGTCACGTGGGGTCACCGGCCCCAGGTGACCGGGTCACGTGGGGTCACCGGCCCCAGGTGACCGGGTCACGTGGGGTCACCGGCCCCAGGTGACCGGGTCACGTGGGGTCACCGGCCCCAGGTGACCGGGTCACGTGGGGTCACCGGCCCCAGGTGACCGGGTCACGTGGGGACACCGGCCCCAGGTGACCGGGTCACGTGGGGTCACCGGCCCCAGGTCAGCGGGTCACGTGGGGACACCCGCCCCAGGTAACCAAGGCATGTCGGGACCCAGCCCGGGTCCCCGGGACGGGTTTTTACCCCAGCCGCAGATCACCGGGTCCTGTCGGGTCCCCGGCCCGGGTCCCCTGGACAGGTCGATAACCCGGCCCCAGGTCACCCGGTCATCTCGCGCACCCGGCCTGGTTCCCAGGTTCCGATGACCACCCCGGCACCAGGACCCCGGGTCACGTGGGGACACCGGCCCCAGGTGACCGGGTCACGTGGGGTCACCGGCCCCAGGTCAGCGGGTCACGTGGGGACCCCGGCCCCAGGTGACCGGGTCACGTGGGGACCCCGGACCCAGGTAACCGGGTCATACCGAGTCCCCGGACCCAGGTCACCGGGTCAGTTCGGGACCCCGGACCCAGGTCGGGTCATGTCACGTCCCATGCCCGGGTCCCCGGGTTGGATTTTTACCCAGGCCCCGGGTCACAGGGTCATGTCGGGTCAACGGCCTGGGTACAAGGGTCTGGTGACCACCCCGACCCCAGGTCCCCGGGTCATGACGGGACACCGGACCAGGTCCCCGAGTCCGGTCGACACCACAGCCCCAGGTCACCGGGTCATGTCGGGACCCAGCCCGGGTCCCCGGGACGGGTTTTTACCCCAGCCGCAGATCACCGGGTCCTGTCGGGTACCCGGGTCGGGTCCCCTGGACAGGTCGGCACCCCGGCCCCGGGTCACGGGGTCATGTCGGGTCGCTGTCCCGGGTACCAGTGTCAGGTGACCACCCCGGCCCCGGGAGACGGAGTCATACCGGGTCCCCGGCCCGGGTCCCCGGGTTGCATCGGGACACCAGCGAAGGACCACCGGGTCCTGTCGGGTCCCCGGCCCGGGTCCCCTGGACAGGTCGTTAACCCGGCCCCAGGTCACCGGGTCATGTCGCGCACCCGGCCTGGTTCCCAGGTTCCGGTGACCACCCCGGCACCAGGACCCCGGGTCACGTGGGGACCCCGGACCCAGGTCAGCGGGTCACGTGGGGACACCGGCCCCAGGTCACCGCGTCAGGTCGGGACCCCGAACCCAGGTCCACGAGTCCGTCGACACCACAGCCCCGGGTCACCGGGTCGTGTCGGGTAACCGGCCTGGTTCCAAGGTTCCGATGACCACCCCGGCACCAGGACCCCGGGTCACGTGGGGACACCGGCCCCAGGTGACCGGGTCACGTGGGGACACCGGCCCCAGGTCATCGGGTCACGTGGGGTCACCGGCCCCAGGTGACCGGGTCACGTGGGGTCACCGGCCCCAGGTGACCGGGTCACGTGGGGACACCGGCCCCAGGTGACCGGGTCACGTGGGGTCACCGGCCCCAGGTGACCGGGTCACGTGGGGACACCGGCCCCAGGTCATCGGGTCACGTGGGGTCACCGGCCCCAGGTGACCGGGTCACGTGGGGTCACCGGCCCCAGGTGACCGGGTCACGTGGGGTCACCGGCCCCAGGTGACCGGGTCACGTGGGGTCACCGGCCCCAGGTGACCGGGTCACGTGGGGACACCGGCCCCAGGTGACCGGGTCACGTGGGGTCACCGGCCCCAGGTGACCTGGTCACGTGGGGTCACCGGCCCCAGGTGACCGGGTCACGTGGGGTCACCGGCCCCAGGTGACCGGGTCACGTGGGGTCACCGGACCCAGGTCAGCGGGTCACGTGGGGACACCGGCCCCAGGTAACCGGGTCATACCGAGTCCCCGGACCCAGGTCACCGGGTCAGTTCGGGACCCCGGACCCAGGTCGGGTCATGTCACGTCCCATGCCCGGGTCCCCGGGTTGGATTTTTACCCAGGCCCCGGGTCACAGGGTCATGTCGGGTCAACGGCCTGGGTACAAGGGTCTGGTGACCACCCCGACCCCAGGTCCCCGGGTCATGACGGGACACCGGACCAGGTCCCCGAGTCCGGTCGACACCACAGCCCCAGGTCACCGGGTCATGTCGGGACCCAGCCCGGGTCCCCGGGACGGGTTTTTACCCCAGCCGCAGATCACCGGGTCCTGTCGGGTACCCGGGTCGGGTCCCCTGCACAGGTCGGCACCCCGGCCCCGGGTCACGGGGTCATGTCGGGTCGCTGTCCCGGGTACCAGTGTCAGGTGACCACCCCGGCCCCGGGAGACGGAGTCATACCGGGTCCCCGGCCCGGGTCCCCGGGTTGCATCGGGACACCAGCGAAGGACCACCGGGTCCTGTCGGGTCCCCGGCCCGGGTCCCCTGGACAGGTCGTTAACCCGGCCCCAGGTCACCGGGTCATGTCGCGCACCCGGCCTGGTTCCCAGGTTCCGGTGACCACCCCGGCACCAGGACCCCGGGTCACGTGGGGACCCCAGCCCCAGGTCAGCGGGTCACGTGGGGACACCGGCCCCAGGTCACCGCGTCAGGTCGGTACCCCGAACCCAGGTCCACGAGTCCGTCGACACCACAGCCCCGGGTCACCGGGTCGTGTCGGGTAACCGGCCTGGTTCCAAGGTTCCGATGACCACCCCGGCACCAGGACCCCGGGTCACGTGGGGACACCGGCCCCAGGTGACCGGGTCACGTGGGGACACCGGCCCCAGGTCATCGGGTCACGTGGGGTCACCGGCCCCAGGTGACCGGGTCACGTGGGGTCACCGGCCCCAGGTGACCGGGTCACGTGGGGTCACCGGCCCCAGGTCAGCGGGTCACGTGGGGTCACCGGCCCCAGGTGACCGGGTCACGTGGGGACACCGGCCCCAGGTGACCGGGTCACGTGGGGACACCGGCCCCAGGTGACCGGGTCACGTGGGGTCACCGGCCCCAGGTGACCGGGTCACGTGGGGACACCGGCCCCAGGTCACCGGGTCACGTGGGGTCACCGGCCCCAGGTGACCGGGTCACGTGGGGTCACCGGCCCCAGGTGACCGGGTCACGTGGGTACACCGGCCCCAGGTGACCGGGTCACGTGGGGTCACCGGCCCCAGGTGACCGGGTCACGTGGGGTCACCGGCACCAGGTGACCGGGTCACGTGGGGACACCGGCCCCAGGTGACCGGGTCACGTGGGGTCACCGGTCCCAGGTCAGCGGGTCACGTGGGGACACCGGCCCCAGGTAACCAAGGCATGTCGGGACCCAGCCCGGGTCCCCGGGACGGGTTTTTACCCCAGCCGCAGATCACCGGGTCCTGCCGGGTCCCCGGCCCGGGTCCCCTGGACAGGTCGATAACCCGGCCCCAGGTCACCCGGTCATCTCGCGCACCCGGCCTGGTTCTCAGGTTCCGATGACCACCCCGGCACCAGGACCCCGGGTCAAGTGGGGACACCGGCCCCAGGTGACCGGGTCACGTGGGGTCACCGGCCCCAGGTGACCGGGTCACGTGGGGTCACCGGACCCAGGTCAGCGGGTCACGTGGGGACACCGGCCCCAGGTAACCGGGTCATACCGAGTCCCCGGACCCAGGTCACCGGGTCAGTTCGGGACCCCGGACCCAGGTCGGGTCATGTCACGTCCCATGCCCGGGTCCCCGGGTTGGATTTTTACCCAGGCCCCGGGTCACAGGGTCATGTCGGGTCAACGGCCTGGGTACAAGGGTCTGGTGACCACCCCGACCCCAGGTCCCCGGGTCATGACGGGACACCGGACCAGGTCCCCGAGTCCGGTCGACACCACAGCCCCAGGTCACCGGGTCATGTCGGGACCCAGCCCGGGTCCCCGGGACGGGTTTTTACCCCAGCCGCAGATCACCGGGTCCTGTCGGGTACCCGGGTCGGGTCCCCTGCACAGGTCGGCACCCCGGCCCCGGGTCACGGGGTCATGTCGGGTCGCTGTCCCGGGTACCAGTGTCAGGTGACCACCCCGGCCCCGGGAGACGGAGTCATACCGGGTCCCCGGCCCGGGTCCCCGGGTTGCATCGGGACACCAGCGAAGGACCACCGGGTCCTGTCGGGTCCCCGGCCCGGGTCCCCTGGACAGGTCGTTAACCCGGCCCCAGGTCACCGGGTCATGTCGCGCACCCGGCCTGGTTCCCAGGTTCCGGTGACCACCCCGGCACCAGGACCCCGGGTCACGTGGGGACCCCGGACCCAGGTCAGCGGGTCACGTGGGGACACCGGCCCCAGGTCACCGCGTCAGGTCGGGACCCCGAACCCAGGTCCACGAGTCCGTCGACACCACAGCCCCGGGTCACCGGGTCGTGTCGGGTAACCGGCCTGGTTCCAAGGTTCCGATGACCACCCCGGCACCAGGACCCCGGGTCACGTGGGGACACCGGCCCCAGGTGACCGGGTCACGTGGGGACACCGGCCCCAGGTCATCGGGTCACGTGGGGTCACCGGCCCCAGGTGACCGGGTCACGTGGGGTCACCGGCCCCAGGTGACCGGGTCACGTGGGGTCACCGGCCCCAGGTCAGCGGGTCACGTGGGGTCACCGGCCCCAGGTGACCGGGTCACGTGGGGACACCGGCCCCAGGTCAGCGGGTCACGTGGGGACACCGGCCCCAGGTGACCGGGTCACGTGGGGTCACCGGCCCCAGGTGACCGGGTCACGTGGGGTCACCGGCCCCAGGTGACCGGGTCACGTGGGGTCACCGGACCCAGGTCAGCGGGTCACGTGGGGACACCGGCCCCAGGTAACCGGGTCATACCGAGTCCCCAGACCCAGGTCACCGGGTCAGTTCGGGACCCCGGACCCAGGTCGGGTCATGTCACGTCCCATGCCCGGGTCCCCGGGTTGGATTTTTACCCAGGCCCCGGGTCACAGGGTCATGTCGGGTCAACGGCCTGGGTACAAGGGTCTGGTGACCACCCCGACCCCAGGTCCCCGGGTCATGACGGGACACCGGACCAGGTCCCCGAGTCCGGTCGACACCACAGCCCCAGGTCACCGGGTCATGTCGGGACCCAGCCCGGGTCCCCGGGACGGGTTTTTACCCCAGCCGCAGATCACCGGGTCCTGTCGGGTACCCGGGTCGGGTCCCCTGGACAGGTCGGCACCCCGGCCCCGGGTCACGGGGTCATGTCGGGTCGCTGTCCCGGGTACCAGTGTCAGGTGACCACCCCGGCCCCGGGAGACGGAGTCATACCGGGTCCCCGGCCCGGGTCCCCGGGTTGCATCGGGACACCAGCGAAGGACCACCGGGTCCTGTCGGGTCCCCGGCCCGGGTCCCCTGGACAGGTCGTTAACCCGGCCCCAGGTCACCGGGTCATGTCGCGCACCCGGCCTGGTTCCCAGGTTCCGGTGACCACCCCGGCACCAGGACCCCGGGTCACGTGGGGACCCCGGCCCCAGGTCAGCGGGTCACGTGGGGACACCGGCCCCAGGTCACCGCGTCAGGTCGGGACCCCGAACCCAGGTCCACGAGTCCGTCGACACCACAGCCCCGGGTCACCGGGTCGTGTCGGGTAACCGGCCTGGTTCCAAGGTTCCGATGACCACCCCGGCACCAGGACCCCGGGTCACGTGGGGACACCGGCCCCAGGTGACCGGGTCACGTGGGGACACCGGCCCCAGGTCATCGGGTCACGTGGGGTCACCGGCCCCAGGTGACCGGGTCACGTGGGGTCACCGGCCCCAGGTGACCGGGTCACGTGGGGTCACCGGCCCCAGGTGACCGGGTCACGTGGGGTCACCGGCCCCAGGTGACCGGGTCACGTGGGGTCACCGGCCCCAGGTGACCGGGTCACGTGGGGACACCGGCCCCAGGTGACCGGGTCACGTGGGGTCACCGGCCCCAGGTCAGCGGGTCACGTGGGGACACCGGCCCCAGGTGACCGGGTCACGTGGGGTCACCGGCCCCAGGTGACCGGGTCACGTGGGGTCACCGGCCCCAGGTGACCGGGTCACGTGGGTACACCGGCCCCAGGTGACCGGGTCACGTGGGGTCACCGGCCCCAGGTGACCGGGTCACGTGGGGTCACCGGCACCAGGTGACCGGGTCACGTGGGGACACCGGCCCCAGGTGACCGGGTCACGTGGGGTCACCGGCCCCAGGTCAGCGGGTCACGTGGGGACACCGGCCCCAGGTAACCAAGGCACGTCGGGACCCAGCCCGGGTCCCCGGGACGGGTTTTTACCCCAGCCGCAGATCACCGGGTCCTGCCGGGTCCCCGGCCCGGGTCCCCTGGACAGGTCGATAACCCGGCCCCAGGTCACCCGGTCATCTCGCGCACCCGGCCTGGTTCCCAGGTTCCGATGACCACCCCGGCACCAGGACCCCGGGTCACGTGGGGACACCGGCCCCAGGTGACCGGGTCACGTGGGGTCACCGGCCCCAGGTCAGCGGGTCACGTGGGGACCCCGGCCCCAGGTGACCGGGTCACGTGGGGACCCCGTACCCAGGTAACCGGGTCATACCGAGTCCCCGGACCCAGGTCACCGGGTCAGTTCGGGACCCCGGACCCAGGTCGGGTCATGTCACGTCCCATGCCCGGGTCCCCGGGTTGGATTTTTACCCAGGCCCCGGGTCACAGGGTCATGTCGGGTCAACGGCCTGGGTACAAGGGTCTGGTGACCACCCCGACCCCAGGTCCCCGGGTCATGACGGGACACCGGACCAGGTCCCCGAGTCCGGTCGACACCACAGCCCCAGGTCACCGGGTCATGTCGGGACCCAGCCCGGGTCCCCGGGACGGGTTTTTACCCCAGCCGCAGATCACCGGGTCCTGTCGGGTACCCGGGTCGGGTCCCCTGCACAGGTCGGCACCCCGGCCCCGGGTCACGGGGTCATGTCGGGTCGCTGTCCCGGGTACCAGTGTCAGGTGACCACCCCGGCCCCGGGAGACGGAGTCATACCGGGTCCCCGGCCCGGGTCCCCGGGTTGCATCGGGACACCAGCGAAGGACCACCGGGTCCTGTCGGGTCCCCGGCCCGGGTCCCCTGGACAGGTCGTTAACCCGGCCCCAGGTCACCGGGTCATGTCGCGCACCCGGCCTGGTTCCCACGTTCCGGTGACCACCCCGGCACCAGGACCCCGGGTCACGTGGGGACCCCGGCCCCAGGTCAGCGGGTCACGTGGGGACACCGGCCCCAGGTCACCGCGTCAGGTCGGGACCCCGAACCCAGGTCCACGAGTCCGTCGACACCACAGCCCCGGGTCACCGGGTCGTGTCGGGTAACCGGCCTGGTTCCAAGGTTCCGATGACCACCCCGGCACCAGGACCCCGGGTCACGTGGGGACACCGGCCCCAGGTGACCGGGTCACGTGGGGACACCGGCCCCAGGTCATCGGGTCACGTGGGGTCACCGGCCCCAGGTGACCGGGTCACGTGGGGTCACCGGCCCCAGGTGACCGGGTCACGTGGGGTCACCGGCCCCAGGTGACCGGGTCACGTGGGGTCACCGGCCCCAGGTCA
The DNA here is from genome assembly GCA_951411735.1 of Somateria mollissima. NCBI lineage: Eukaryota > Metazoa > Chordata > Aves > Anseriformes > Anatidae > Somateria > Somateria mollissima. Next base: position 1,319,906 of record CATOCB010000075.1, read on the forward strand.
GCGGGTCACGTGGGGTCACCGGACCCAGGTCAGCGGGTCACGTGGGGACACCGGCCCCAGGTAACCGGGTCATACCGAGTCCCCGGACCCAGGTCACCGGGTCAGTTCGGGACCCCGGACCCAGGTGACCGGGTCACGTGGGGTCACTGGCCCCAGGTCAGCGGGTCACGTGGGGACACCGGCCCCAGGTAACCAAGGCATGTCGGGACCCAGCCCGGGTCCCCGGGACGGGTTTTTACCCCAGCCGCAGATCACCGGGTCCTGCCGGGTCCCCGGCCCGGGTCCCCTGGACAGGTCGATAACCCGGCCCCAGGTCACCCGGTCATCTCGCGCACCCGGCCTGGTTCCCAGGTTCCGATGACCACCCCGGCACCAGGACCCCGGGTCACGTGGGGACACCGGCCCCAGGTGACCAGGTCACGTGGGGTCACCGGCCCCAGGTCAGCGGGTCACGTGGGGACCCCGGCCCCAGGTGACCGGGTCACGTGGGGACCCCGGACCCAGGTAACCGGGTCATACCGAGTCCCCGGACCCAGGTCACCGGGTCAGTTCGGGACCCCGGACCCAGGTCGGGTCATGTCACGTCCCATGCCCGGGTCCCCGGGTTGGATTTTTACCCAGGCCCCGGGTCACAGGGTCATGTCGGGTCAACGGCCTGGGTACAAGGGTCTGGTGACCACCCCGACCCCAGGTCCCCGGGTCATGACGGGACACCGGACCAGGTCCCCGAGTCCGGTCGACACCACAGCCCCAGGTCACCGGGTCATGTCGGGACCCAGCCCGGGTCCCCGGGACGGGTTTTTACCCCAGCCGCAGATCACCGGGTCCTGTCGGGTACCCGGGTCGGGTCCCCTGGACAGGTCGGCACCCCGGCCCCGGGTCACGGGGTCATGTCGGGTCGCTGTCCCGGGTACCAGTGTCAGGTGACCACCCCGGCCCCGGGAGACGGAGTCATACCGGGTCCCCGGCCCGGGTCCCCGGGTTGCATCGGGACACCAGCGAAGGACCACCGGGTCCTGTCGGGTCCCCGGCCCGGGTCCCCTGGACAGGTCGTTAACCCGGCCCCAGGTCACCGGGTCATGTCGCGCACCCGGCCTGGTTCCCACGTTCCGGTGACCACCCCGGCACCAGGACCCCGGGTCACGTGGGGACCCCGGACCCAGGTCAGCGGGTCACGTGGGGACACCGGCCCCAGGTCACCGCGTCAGGTCGGGACCCCGAACCCAGGTCCACGAGTCCGTCGACACCACAGCCCCGGGTCACCGGGTCGTGTCGGGTAACCGGCCTGGTTCCAAGGTTCCGATGACCACCCCGGCACCAGGACCCCGGGTCACGTGGGGACACCGGCCCCAGGTGACCGGGTCACGTGGGGACACCGGCCCCAGGTCATCGGGTCACATGGGGTCACCGGCCCCAGGTGACCGGGTCACGTGGGGTCACCGGCCCCAGGTGACCGGGTCACGTGGGGTCACCGGCCCCAGGTCAGCGGGTCACGTGGGGTCACCGGCCCCAGGTGACCGGGTCACGTGGGGACACCGGCCCCAGGTGACCGGGTCACGTGGGGTCACCGGCCCCAGGTCAGCGGGTCACGTGGGGACACCGGCCCCAGGTGACCGGGTCACGTGGGGTCACTGGCCCCAGGTGACCGGGTCACGTGGGGTCACCGGCCCCAGGTGACCGGGTCACGTGGGGTCACCGGCCCCAGGTGACCGGGTCACGTGGGGTCACCGGCCCCAGGTCAGCGGGTCACGTGGGGTCACCGGCCCCAGGTGACCGGGTCACGTGGGGACACCGGCCCCAGGTGACCGGGTCACGTGGGGTCACCGGCCCCAGGTCAGCGGGTCACGTGGGGACACCGGCCCCAGGTGACCGGGTCACGTGGGGTCACCGGCCCCAGGTGACCGGGTCACGTGGGGTCACCGGCCCCAGGTGACCGGGTCACGTGGGTACACCGGCCCCAGGTGACCGGGTCACGTGGGGTCACCGGCCCCAGGTGACCGGGTCACGTGGGGTCACCGGCACCAGGTGACCGGGTCACGTGGGGACACCGGCCCCAGGTGACCGGGTCACGTGGGGTCACCGGCCCCAGGTCAGCGGGTCACGTGGGGACACCGGCCCCAGGTAACCAAGGCACGTCGGGACCCAGCCCGGGTCCCCGGGACGGGTTTTTACCCCAGCCGCAGATCACCGGGTCCTGCCGGGTCCCCGGCCCGGGTCCCCTGGACAGGTCGATAACCCGGCCCCAGGTCACCCGGTCATCTCGCGCACCCGGCCTGGTTCCCAGGTTCCGATGACCACCCCGGCACCAGGACCCCGGGTCACGTGGGGACACCGGCCCCAGGTGACCGGGTCACGTGGGGTCACCGGCCCCAGGTCAGCGGGTCACGTGGGGACCCCGGCCCCAGGTGACCGGGTCACGTGGGGACCCCGGACCCAGGTAACCGGGTCATACCGAGTCCCCGGACCCAGGTCACCGGGTCAGTTCGGGACCCCGGACCCAGGTCGGGTCATGTCACGTCCCATGCCCGGGTCCCCGGGTTGGATTTTTACCCAGGCCCCGGGTCACAGGGTCATGTCGGGTCAACGGCCTGGGTACAAGGGTCTGGTGACCACCCCGACCCCAGGTCACCGGGTCATGTCGGGACCCAGCCCGGGTCCCCGGGACGGGTTTTTACCCCAGCCGCAGATCACCGGGTCCTGTCGGGTACCCGGGTCGGGTCCCCTGGACAGGTCGGCACCCCGGCCCCGGGTCACGGGGTCATGTCGGGTCGCTGTCCCGGGTACCAGTGTCAGGTGACCACCCCGGCCCCGGGAGACGGAGTCATACCGGGTCCCCGGCCCGGGTCCCCGGGTTGCATCGGGACACCAGCGAAGGACCACCGGGTCCTGTCGGGTCCCCGGCCCGGGTCCCCTGGACAGGTCGTTAACCCGGCCCCAGGTCACCGGGTCATGTCGCGCACCCGGCCTGGTTCCCACGTTCCGGTGACCACCCCGGCACCAGGACCCCGGGTCACGTGGGGACACCGGCCCCAGGTGACCGGGTCACGTGGGGACACCGGCCCCAGGTCATCGGGTCACGTGGGGTCACCGGCCCCAGGTGACCGGGTCACGTGGGGTCACCGGCCCCACGTGACCGGGTCACGTGGGGTCACCGGCCCCAGGTGACCGGGTCACGTGGGGTCACCGGCCCCAGGTCAGCGGGTCACGTGGGGTCACCGGACCCAGGTCAGCGGGTCACGTGGGGACACCGGCCCCAGGTAACCGGGTCATACCGAGTCCCCGGACCCAGGTCACCGGGTCAGTTCGGGACCCCGGACCCAGGTGACCGGGTCACGTGGGGTCACCGGCCCCAGGTCAGCGGGTCACGTGGGGACACCGGCCCCAGGTGACCGGGTCACGTGGGGTCACCGGCCCCAGGTGACCGGGTCACGTGGGGTCACCGGCCCCAGGTGACCGGGTCACGTGGGTACACCGGCCCCAGGTGACCGGGTCACGTGGGGTCACCGGCCCCAGGTGACCGGGTCACGTGGGGTCACCGGCCCCAGGTGACCGGGTCACGTGGGGACACCGGCCCCAGGTGACCGGGTCACGTGGGGTCACCGGCCCCAGGTCAGCGGGTCACGTGGGGACACCGGCCCCAGGTAACCAAGGCATGTCGGGACCCAGCCCGGGTCCCCGGGACGGGTTTTTACCCCAGCCGCAGATCACCGGGTCCTGCCGGGTCCCCGGCCCGGGTCCCCTGGACAGGTCGATAACCCGGCCCCAGGTCACCCGGTCATCTCGCGCACCCGGCCTGGTTCCCAGGTTCCGATGACCACCCCGGCACCAGGACCCCGGGTCACGTGGGGACACCGGCCCCAGGTGACCGGGTCACGTGGGGTCACCGGCCCCAGGTCAGCGGGTCACGTGGGGACCCCGGCCCCAGGTGACCGGGTCACGTGGGGACCCCGGACCCAGGTAACCGGGTCATACCGAGTCCCCGGACCCAGGTCACCGGGTCAGTTCGGGACCCCGGACCCAGGTCGGGTCATGTCACGTCCCATGCCCGGGTCCCCGGGTTGGATTTTTACCCAGGCCCCGGGTCACAGGGTCATGTCGGGTCAACGGCCTGGGTACAAGGGTCTGGTGACCACCCCGACCCCAGGTCCCCGGGTCATGACGGGACACCGGACCAGGTCCCCGAGTCCGGTCGACACCACAGCCCCAGGTCACCGGGTCATGTCGGGACCCAGCCCGGGTCCCCGGGACGGGTTTTTACCCCAGCCGCAGATCACCGGGTCCTGTCGGGTACCCGGGTCGGGTCCCCTGGACAGGTCGGCACCCCGGCCCCGGGTCACGGGGTCATGTCGGGTCGCTGTCCCGGGTACCAGTGTCAGGTGACCACCCCGGCCCCGGGAGACGGAGTCATACCGGGTCCCCGGCCCGGGTCCCCGGGTTGCATCGGGACACCAGCGAAGGACCACCGGGTCCTGTCGGGTCCCCGGCCCGGGTCCCCTGGACAGGTCGTTAACCCGGCCCCAGGTCACCGGGTCATGTCGCGCACCCGGCCTGGTTCCCAGGTTCCGGTGACCACCCCGGCACCAGGACCCCGGGTCACGTGGGGACCCCGGACCCAGGTCAGCGGGTCACGTGGGGACACCGGCCCCAGGTCACCGCGTCAGGTCGGGACCCCGAACCCAGGTCCACGAGTCCGTCGACACCACAGCCCCGGGTCACCGGGTCGTGTCGGGTAACCGGCCTGGTTCCAAGGTTCCGATGACCACCCCGGCACCAGGACCCCGGGTCACGTGGGGACACCGGCCCCAGGTGACCGGGTCACGTGGGGACACCGGCCCCAGGTCATCGGGTCACGTGGGGTCACCGGCCCCAGGTGACCGGGTCACGTGGGGTCACCGGCCCCAGGTGACCGGGTCACGTGGGGTCACCGGCCCCAGGTGACCGGGTCACGTGGGGTCACCGGCCCCAGGTGACCGGGTCACGTGGGGTCACCGGCCCCAGGTGACCGGGTCACGTGGGGTCACCGGCCCCAGGTCAGCGGGTCACGTGGGGTCACCGGCCCCAGGTGACCGGGTCACGTGGGGTCACCGGCCCCAGGTGACCGGGTCACGTGGGGTCACCGGCCCCAGGTCAGCGGGTCACGTGGGGACACCGGCCCCAGGTGACCGGGTCACGTGGGGTCACCGGCCCCAGGTGACCGGGTCACGTGGGGTCACCGGCACCAGGTGACCGGGTCACGTGGGGACACCGGCCCCAGGTGACCGGGTCACGTGGGGTCACCGGCCCCAGGTCAGCGGGTCACGTGGGGACACCGGCCCCAGGTAACCAAGGCATGTCGGGACCCAGCCCGGGTCCCCGGGACGGGTTTTTACCCCAGCCGCAGATCACCGGGTCCTGCCGGGTCCCCGGCCCGGGTCCCCTGGACAGGTCGATAACCCGGCCCCAGGTCACCCGGTCATCTCGCGCACCCGGCCTGGTTCCCAGGTTCCGATGACCACCCCGGCACCAGGACCCCGGGTCACGTGGGGACACCGGCCCCAGGTGACCGGGTCACGTGGGGTCACCGGCCCCAGGTCAGCGGGTCACGTGGGGACCCCGGCCCCAGGTGACCGGGTCACGTGGGGACCCCGGACCCAGGTAACCGGGTCATACCGAGTCCCCGGACCCAGGTCACCGGGTCAGTTCGGGACCCCGGACCCAGGTCGGGTCATGTCACGTCCCATGCCCGGGTCCCCGGGTTGGATTTTTACCCAGGCCCCGGGTCACAGGGTCATGTCGGGTCAACGGCCTGGGTACAAGGGTCTGGTGACCACCCCGACCCCAGGTCCCCGGGTCATGACGGGACACCGGACCAGGTCCCCGAGTCCGGTCGACACCACAGGCCCAGGTCACCGGGTCATGTCGGGACCCAGCCCGGGTCCCCGGGACGGGTTTTTACCCCAGCCGCAGATCACCGGGTCCTGTCGGGTACCCGGGTCGGGTCCCCTGGACAGGTCGGCACCCCGGCCCCGGGTCACGGGGTCATGTCGGGTCGCTGTCCCGGGTACCAGTGTCAGGTGACCACCCCGGCCCCGGGAGACGGAGTCATACCGGGTCCCCGGCCCGGGTCCCCGGGTTGCATCGGGACACCAGCGAAGGACCACCGGGTCCTGTCGGGTCCCCGGCCCGGGTCCCCTGGACAGGTCGTTAACCCGGCCCCAGGTCACCGGGTCATGTCGCGCACCCGGCCTGGTTCCCAGGTTCCGGTGACCACCCCGGCACCAGGACCCCGGGTCACGTGGGGACCCCGGACCCAGGTCAGCGGGTCACGTGGGGAAACCGGCCCCAGGTCACCGCGTCAGGTCGGGACCCCGAACCCAGGTCCACGAGTCCGTCGACACCACAGCCCCGGGTCACCGGGTCGTGTCGGGTAACCGGCCTGGTTCCAAGGTTCCGATGACCACCCCGGCACCAGGACCCCGGGTCACGTGGGGACACCGGCCCCAGGTGACCGGGTCACGTGGGGACACCGGCCCCAGGTCATCGGGTCACGTGGGGTCACCGGCCCCAGGTGACCGGGTCACGTGGGGTCACCGGCCCCAGGTGACCGGGTCACGTGGGGTCACCGGCCCCAGGTGACCGGGTCACGTGGGGTCACCGGCCCCAGGTCAGCGGGTCACGTGGGGTCACCGGCCCCAGGTGACCGGGTCACGTGGGGACACCGGCCCCAGGTGACCGGGTCACGTGGGGTCACCGGCCCCAGGTCAGCGGGTCACGTGGGGACACCGGCCCCAGGTGACCGGGTCACGTGGGGTCACCGGCCCCAGGTGACCGGGTCACGTGCGGTCACCGGCCCCAGGTGACCGGATCACGTGGGTACACCGGCCCCAGGTGACCGGGTCACGTGGGGTCACCGGCCCCAGGTGACCGGGTCACGTGGGGTCACCGGCACCAGGTGACCGGGTCACGTGGGGACACCGGCCCCAGGTGACCGGGTCACGTGTGGTCACCGGCCCCAGGTCAGCGGGTCACGTGGGGACACCGGCCCCAGGTAACCAAGGCATGTCGGGACCCAGCCCGGGTCCCCGGGACGGGTTTTTACCCCAGCCGCAGATCACCGGGTCCTGCCGGGTCCCCGGCCCGGGTCCCCTGGACAGGTCGATAACCCGGCCCCAGGTCACCCGGTCATCTCGCGCACCCGGCCTGGTTCCCAGGTTCCGATGACCACCCCGGCACCAGGACCCCGGGTCACGTGGGGACACCGGCCCCAGGTGACCGGGTCACGTGGGGTCACCGGCCCCAGGTCAGCGGGTCACGTGGGGACCCCGGCCCCAGGTGACCGGGTCACGTGGGGACCCCGGACCCAGGTAACCGGGTCATACCGAGTCCCCGGACCCAGGTCACCGGGTCAGTTCGGGACCCCGGACCCAGGTCGGGTCATGTCACGTCCCATGCCCGGGTCCCCGGGTTGGATTTTTACCCAGGCCCCGGGTCACAGGGTCATGTCGGGTCAACGGCCTGGGTACAAGGGTCTGGTGACCACCCCGACCCCAGGTCCCCGGGTCATGACGGGACACCGGACCAGGTCCCCGAGTCCGGTCGACACCACAGCCCCAGGTCACCGGGTCATGTCGGGACCCAGCCCGGGTCCCCGGGACGGGTTTTTACCCCAGCCGCAGATCACCGGGTCCTGTCGGGTACCCGGGTCGGGTCCCCTGGACAGGTCGGCACCCCGGCCCCGGGTCACGGGGTCATGTCGGGTCGCTGTCCCGGGTACCAGTGTCAGGTGACCACCCCGGCCCCGGGAGACGGAGTCATACCGGGTCCCCGGCCCGGGTCCCCGGGTTGCATCGGGACACCAGCGAAGGACCACCGGGTCCTGTCGGGTCCCCGGCCCGGGTCCCCTGGACAGGTCGTTAACCCGGCCCCAGGTCACCGGGTCATGTCGCGCACCCGGCCTGGTTCCCACGTTCCAGTGACCACCCCGGCACCAGGACCCCGGGTCCCGTGGGGACCCCGGCCCCAGGTGACCGGGTCACGTGGGGACACCGGCCCCAGGTCAGCGGGTCACGTGGGGTCACCGGCCCCAGGTCAGCGGGTCATGTGGGGACACCGGCCCCAGGTCAGCGGGTCACGTGGGGACACCGGCCCCAGGTAACCGGGTCATACCGAGTCCCCGGACCCAGGTCACCGGGTCAGTTCGGGACCCCGGACCCAGGTCGGGTCATGTCACGTCCCATGCCCGGGTCCCCGGGTTGGATTTTTACCCAGGCCCCGGGTCACAGGGTCATGTCGGGTCAACGGCCTGGGTACAAGGGTCTGGTGACCACCCCGGCACCAGGACCCCGGGTCACGTGGGGACCCCGGACCCAGGTCAGCGGGTCACGTGGGGACACCGGCCCCAGGTCACCGCGTCAGGTCAGGACCCCGAACCCAGGTCCACGAGTCCGTCGACACCACAGCCCCGGGTCACCGGGTCGTGTCGGGTAACCGGCCTGGTTCCAAGGTTCCGATGACCACCCCGGCCCCAGGACCCCGGGTCACGTGGGGACACCGGCCCCAGGTGACCGGGTCACGTGGGGACACCGGCCCCAGGTGACCGGGTCACGTGGGGTCACCGGCCCCAGGTGACCGGGTCACGTGGGGTCACCGGCCCCAGGTGACCGGGTCACGTGGGGTCACCGGCCCCAGGTGACCGGGTCACGTGGGGTCACCGGCCCCAGGTCAGCGGGTCACGTGGGGTCACCGGCCCCAGGTCAGCGGGTCACGTGGGGTCACCGGCCCCAGGTGACCGGGTCACGTGGGGACACCGGCCCCAGGTGACCGGGTCACGTGGGGTCACCGGCCCCAGGTGACCGGGTCACGTGGGGTCACCGGCCCCAGGTGACCGGGTCACGTGGGGTCACCGGCCCCAGGTGACCGAGTCACGTTGGGTCACCGGCCCCAGGTGACCGGGTCACGTGGGGTCACCGGCCCCAGGTGACCGGGTCACGTGGGGTCACCGGCCCCAGGTGACCGGGTCACGTGGGGACCCCGGCCCCAGGTAACCGGGTCATACCGAGTCCCCGGACCCAGGTCACCGGGTCAGTTCGGGACCCCGGACCCAGGTCGGGTCATGTCACGTCCCATGCCCGGGTCCCCGGGTTGGATTTTTACCCAGGCCCCGGGTCACAGGGTCATGTCGGGTCAACGGCCTGGGTACAAGGGTCTGGTGACCACCCCGACCCCAGGTCCCCGGGTCATGACGGGACACCGGACCAGGTCCCCGAGTCCGGTCGACACCACAGCCCCAGGTCACCGGGTCATGTCGGGACCCAGCCCGGGTCCCCGGGACGGGTTTTTACCCCAGCCGCAGATCACCGGGTCCTGTCGGGTACCCGGGTCAGGTCCCCTGGACAGGTCGGCACCCCGGCCCCGGGTCACGGGGTCATGTCGGGTCGCTGTCCCGGGTACCAGTGTCAGGTGACCACCCCGGCCCCGGGAGACGGAGTCATACCGGGTCCCCGGCCCGGGTCCCAGGGTTGCATCGGGACACCAGCGAAGGACCACCGGGTCCTGTCGGGTCCCCGGCCCGGGTCCCCTGGACAGGTCGTTAACCCGGCACCAGGTCACCGGGTCATGTCGCGCACCCGGCCTGGTTCCCAGGTTCCGGTGACCACCCCGGCACCAGGACCCCGGGTCACGTGGGGAACCCGGACCCAGGTCAGCGGGTCACGTGGGGACACCGGCCCCAGGTCACCGCGTCAGGTCGGGACCCCGAACCCAGGTCCACGAGTCCGTCGACACCACAGCCCCGGGTCACCGGGTCGTGTCGGGTAACCGGCCTGGTTCCAAGGTTCCGATGACCACCCCGGCACCAGGACCCCGGGTCACGTGGGGAAACCGGCCGCAGGTGACCGGGTCACGTGGGGACACCGGCCCCAGGTCATCGGGTCACGTGGGGTCACCGGCCCCAGGTGACCGGGTCACGTGGGGTCACCGGCCCCAGGTGACCGGGTCACGTGGGGTCACCGGCCCCAGGTGACCGGGTCACGTGGGGTCACCGGCCCCAGGTCAGCGGGTCACGTGGGGTCACCGGCCCCAGGTGACCGGGTCACGTGGGCTCACCGGCCCCAGGTGACCGGGTCACGTGGGGTCACCGGCCCCAGGTCAGCGGGTCACGTGCGGACACCGGCCCCAGGTGACCGGGTCACGTGGGGTCACCGGCCCCAGGTGACCGGGTCACGTGGGGTCACCGGCACCAGGTGACCGGGTCACGTGGGGACACCGGCCCCAGGTGACCGGGTCACGTGGGGTCACCGGCCCCAGGTCAGCGGGTCACGTGGGGACACCGGCCCCAGGTAACCAAGGCATGTCGGGACCCAGCCCGGGTCCCCGGGACGGGTTTTTACCCCAGCCGCAGATCACCGGGTCCTGCCGGGTCCCCGGCCCGGGTCCCCTGGACAGGTCGATATCCCGGCCCCAGGTCACCCGGTCATCTCGCGCACCCGGCCTGGTTCCCAGGTTCCGATGACCACCCCGGCACCAGGACCCCGGGTCACGTGGGGACACCGGCCCCAGGTGACCGGGTCACGTGGGGACACCGGCCCCAGGTCAGCGGGTCACGTGGGGACACCGGCCCCAGGTGACCGGGTCACGTGGGGTCACCGGCCCCAGGTGACCGGGTCACGTGGGGTCACCGGCCCCAGGTGACCGGGTCACGTGGGTACACCGGCCCCAGGTGACCGGGTCACGTGGGGTCACCGGCCCCAGGTGACCGGGTCATGTGGGGTCACCGGCACCAGGTGATCGGGTCACGTGGGGACACCGGCCCCAGGTGACCGGGTCACGTGGGGTCACCGGCCCCAGGTCAGCGGGTCACGTGGGGACCCCGGCCCCAGGTGACCGGGTCACGTGGGGACCCCGGCCCCAGGTAACCGGGTCATACCGAGTCCCCGGACCCAGGTCACCGGGTCAGTTCGGGACCCCGGACCCAGGTCGGGTCATGTCACGTCCCATGCCCGGGTCCCCGGGTTGGATTTTTACCCAGGCCCCGGGTCACAGGGTCATGTCGGGTCAACGGCCTGGGTACAAGGGTCTGGTGACCACCCCGACCCCAGGTCCCCGGGTCATGACGGGACACCGGACCAGGTCCCCGAGTCCGGTCGACACCACAGCCCCAGGTCACCGGGTCATGTCGGGACCCAGCCCGGGTCCCCGGGACGGGTTTTTACCCCAGCCGCAGATCACCGGGTCCTGTCGGGTACCCGGGTCGGGTCCCCTGGACAGGTCGGCACCCCGGCCCCGGGTCACGGGGTCATGTCGGGTCGCTGTCCCGGGTACCAGTGTCAGGTGACCACCCCGGCCCCGGGAGACGGAGTCATACCGGGTCCCCGGCCCGGGTCCCCGGGTTGCATCGGGACACCAGCGAAGGACCACCGGGTCCTGTCGGGTCCCCGGCCCGGGTCCCCTGGACAGGTCGTTAACCCGGCCCCAGGTCACCGGGTCATGTCGCGCACCCGGCCTGGTTCCCAGGTTCCGGTGACCACCCCGGCACCAGGACCCCGGGTCACGTGGGGACCCCGGACCCAGGTCAGCGGGTCACGTGGGGACACCGGCCCCAGGTCACCGCGTCAGGTCGGGACCCCGAACCCAGGTCCACGAGTCCGTCGACACCACAGCCCCGGGTCACCGGGTCGTGTCGGGTAACCGGCCTGGTTCCAAGGTTCCGATGACCACCCCGGCACCAGGACCCCGGGTCACGTGGGGACACCGGCCGCAGGTGACCGGGTCACGTGGGGACAGCGGCCCCAGGTCATCGGGTCACGTGGGGTCACCGGCCCCAGGTGACCGGGTCACGTGGGGTCACCGGCCCCAGGTGACCGGGTCACGTGGGGTCACCGGCCCCAGGTGACCGGGTCACGTGGGGTCACCGGCCCCAGGTGACCGGGTCACGTGGGGTCACCGGCCCCAGGTGACCGGGTCACGTGGGGACACCGGCCCCAGGTGACCGGGTCACGTGGGGTCACCGGCCCCAGGTGACCGGGTCACGTGGGGTCACCGGCCCCAGGTGACCTGGTCACGTGGGGTCACCGGCCCCAGGTGACCGGGTCACGTGGGGTCACCGGCCCCAGGTGACCGGGTCACGTGGGGACACCGGCCCCAGGTGACCAGGTCACGTGGGGTCACCGGCCCCAGGTGACCGTGTCACGTGGGGTCACCGGACCCAGGTCAGCGGGTCACGTGGGTACACCGGCCCCAGGTAACCGGGTCATACCGAGTCCCCGGACCCAGGTCACCGGGTCAGTTCGGGACCACGGACCCAGGTCGGGTCATGTCACGTCCCATGCCCGGGTCCCCGGGTTGGATTTTTACCCAGGCCCCGGGTCACAGGGTCATGTCGGGTCAACGGCCTGGGTACAAGGGTCTGGTGACCACCCCGACCCCAGGTCCCCGGGTCATGACGGGACACCGGACCAGGTCCCCGAGTCCGGTCGACACCACAGCCCCAGGTCACCGGGTCATGTCGGGACCCAGCCCGGGTCCCCGGGACGGGTTTTTACCCCAGCCGCAGATCACCGGGTCCTGTCGGGTACCCGGGTCGGGTCCCCTGGACAGGTCGGCACCCCGGCCCCGGGTCACGGGGTCATGTCGGGTCGCTGTCCCGGGTACCAGTGTCAGGTGACCACCCCGGCCCCGGGAGACGGAGTCATACCGGGTCCCCGGCCCGGGTCCCCGGGTTGCATCGGGACACCAGCGAAGGACCACCGGGTCCTGTCGGGTCCCCGGCCCGGGTCCCCTGGACAGGTCGTTAACCCGGCCCCAGGTCACCGGGTCATGTCGCGCACCCAGCCTGGTTCCCAGGTTCCGGTGACCACCCCGGCACCAGGACCCCGGGTCACGTGGGGACACCGGCCCCAGGTCACCGCGTCAGTTCGGGACCCCGAACCCAGGTCCACGAGTCCATCGACACCACAGCCCCGGGTCACCGGGTCGTGTCGGGTAACCGGCCTGGTTCCAAGGTTCCGATGACCACCCCGGCACCAGGACCCCGGGTCACGTGGGGACACCGGCCCCAGGTGACCGGGTCACGTGGGGACACCGGCCCCAGGTCACCGGGTCACGTGGGGTCACCGGCCCCAGGTTACCGGGTCACGTGGGTACACCGGCCCCAGGTGACCGGGTCACGTGGGGTCACCGGCCCCAGGTGACCGGGTCACGTGGGGTCACCGGCCCCAGGTGACCGGGTCACGTGGGGTCACCGGCACCAGGTGACCGGGTCACGTGGGGACACCGGCCCCAGGTGACCGGGTCACGTGGGGTCACCGGCCCCAGGTCAGCGGGTCACGTGGGGACACCGGCCCCAGGTAACCAAGGCATGTCGGGACCCAGCCCGGGTTCCCGGGACGGGTTTTTACCCCAGCCGCAGATCACCGGGTCCTGTCGGGTCCCCGGCCCGGGTCCCCTGGACAGGTCGATAACCCGGCCCCAGGTCACCCGGTCATCTCGCGCACCCGGCCTGGTTCCCAGGTTCCGATGACCACCCCGGCACCAGGACCCCGGGTCACGTGGGGACACCGGCCCCAGGTGACCGGGTCACGTGGGGTCACCGGCCCCAGGTGACCGGGTCACGTGGGGTCACCGGCCCCAGGTGACCGGGTCACGTGGGGACACCGGCCCCAGGTGACCGGGTCACGTGGGGTCACCGGCCCCAGGTCAGCGGGTCACGTGGGGACACCGGCCCCAGGTCAGCGGGTCACGTGGGGTCACCGGCCCCAGGTGACCGGGTCACGTGGGGTCACCGGCCCCAGGTGACCGGGTCACGTGGGGTCACCGGCCCCAGGTGACCGGGTCACGTGGGCACACCGGCCCCAGGTGACCGGGTCACGTGGGGTCACCGGCCCCAGGTGACCGGGTCATGTGGGGTCACCGGCACCAGGTGATCGGGTCACGTGGGGACACCGGCCCCAGGTGACCGGGTCACGTGGGGTCACCGGCCCCAGGTCAGCGGGTCACGTGGGGACACCGGCCCCAGGTAACCAAGGCATGTCGGGACCCAGCCCGGGTCCCCGGGACGGGTTTTTACCCCAGCCGCAGATCACCGGGTCCTGTCGGGTCCCCGGCCCGGGTCCCCTGGACAGGTCGATAACCCGGCCCCAGGTCACCCGGTCATCTCGCGCACCCGGCCTGGTTCCCAGGTTCCGATGACCACCCCGGCACCAGGACCCCGGGTCACGTGGGGACACCGGCCCCAGGTGACCGAGTCACGTTGGGTCACCGGCCCCAGGTGACCGGGTCACGTGGGGTCACCGGCCCCAGGTGACCGGGTCACGTGGGGTCACCGGCCCCAGGTGACCGGGTCACGTGGGGTCACCGGACCCAGGTGACCGGGTCACGTGGGGACCCCGGACCCAGGTAACCGGGTCATACCGAGTCCCCGGACCCAGGTCACCGGGTCAGTTCGGGACCCCGGACCCAGGTCGGGTCATGTCACGTCCCATGCCCGGGTCCCCGGGTTGGATTTTTACCCAGGCCCCGGGTCACAGGGTCATGTCGGGTCAACGGCCTGGGTACAAGGGTCTGGTGACCACCCCGACCCCAGGTCCCCGGGTCATGACGGGACACCGGACCAGGTCCCCGAGTCCGGTCGACACCACAGCCCCAGGTCACCGGGTCATGTCGGGACCCAGCCCGGGTCCCCGGGACGGGTTTTTACCCCAGCCGCAGATCACCGGGTCCTGTCGGGTACCCGGGTCGGGTCCCCTGGACAGGTCGGCACCCCGGCCCCGGGTCACGGGGTCATGTCGGGTCGCTGTCCCGGGTACCAGTGTCAGGTGACCACCCCGGCCCCGGGAGACGGAGTCATACCGGGTCCCCGGCCCGGGTCCCCGGGTTGCATCGGGACACCAGCGAAGGACCACCGGGTCCTGTCGGGTCCCCGGCCCGGGTCCCCTGGACAGGTCGTTAACCCGGCCCCAGGTCACCGGTTCATGTCGCGCACCCGGCCTGGTTCCCAGGTTCCGGTGACCACCCCGGCACCAGGACCCCGGGTCACGTGGGGACCCCGGACCCAGGTCAGCGGGTCACGTGGGGACACCGGCCCCAGGTCACCGCGTCAGGTCGGGACCCCGAACCCAGGTCCACGAGTCCGTCGACACCACAGCCCCGGGTCACCGGGTCGTGTCGGGTAACCGGCCTGGTTCCAAGGTTCCGATGACCACCCCGGCACCAGGACCCCGGGTCACGTGGGGACACCGGCCGCAGGTGACCGGGTCACGTGGGGACACCGGCCCCAGGTCATCGGGTCACGTGGGGTCACCGGCCCCAGGTGACCGGGTCACGTGGGGTCACCGGCCCCAGGTGACCGGGTCACGTGGGGTCACCGGCCCCAGGTGACCGGGTCACGTGGGGTCACCGGCCCCAGGTGACCGAGTCACGTTGGGTCACCGGCCCCAGGTGACCGGGTCACGTGGGGTCACCGGCCCCAGGTGACCGGGTCACGTGGGGTCACCGGCCCCAGGTGACCGGGTCACGTGGGGTCACCGGCCCCAGGTGACCGGGTCACGTGGGGACCCCGGCCCCAGGTAACCGGGTCATACCGAGTCCCCGGACCCAGGTCACCGGGTCAGTTCGGGACCCCGGACCCAGGTCGGGTCATGTCACGTCCCATGCCCGGGTCCCCGGGTTGGATTTGTACCCAGGCCCCGGGTCACAGGGTCATGTCGGGTCAACGGCCTGGGTACAAGGGTCTGGTGACCACCCCGACCCCAGGTCCCCGGGTCATGACGGGACACCGGACCAGGTCCCCGAGTCCGGTCGACACCACAGCCCCAGGTCACCGGGTCATGTCGGGACCCAGCCCGGGTCCCCGGGACGGGTTTTTACCCCAGCCGCAGATCACCGGGTCCTGTCGGGTACCCGGGTCGGGTCCCCTGGACAGGTCAGCACCCCGGCCCCGGGTCACGGGGTCATGTCGGGTCGCTGTCCCGGGTACCAGTGTCAGGTGACCACCCCGGCCCCGGGAGACGGAGTCATACCGGGTCCCCGGCCCAGGTCCCCGGGTTGCATCGGGACACCAGCGAAGGACCACCGGGTCCTGTCGGGTCCCCGGCCCGGGTCCCCTGGACAGGTCGTTAACCCGGCACCAGGTCACCGGGTCATGTCGCGCACCCGGCCTGGTTCCCAGGTTCCGGTGACCACCCCGGCACCAGGACCCCGGGTCACGTGGGGACCCCGGCCCCAGGTCAGCGGGTCACGTGGGGACACCGGCCCCAGGTCACCGCGTCAGGTCGGGACCCCGAACCCAGGTCCACGAGTCCGTCGACACCACAGCCCCGGGTCACCGGGTCGTGTCGGGTAACCGGCCTGGTTCCAAGGTTCCGATGACCACCCCGGCACCAGGACCCCGGGTCACGTGGGGACACCGGCCCCAGGTGACCGGGTCACGTGGGGACACCGGCCCCAGGTCATCGGGTCACGTGGGGTCACCGGCCCCAGGTGACCGGGTCACGTGGGGTCACCGGCCCCAGGTGACCGGGTCACGTGGGATCACCGGCCCCAGGTGACCGGGTCACGTGGGGTCACCGGCCCCAGGTGACCGAGTCACGTTGGGTCACCGGCCCCAGGTGACCGGGTCACGTGGGGTCACCGGCCCCAGGTGACCGGGTCACGTGGGGTCACCGGCCCCAGGTGACCGGGTCACGTGGGGACCCCGGCCCCAGGTAACCGGGTCATACCGAGTCCCCGGACCCAGGTCACCGGGTCAGTTCGGGACCCCGGACCCAGGTCGGGTCATGTCACGTCCCATGCCCGGGTCCCCGGGTTGGATTTTTACCCAGGCCCCGGGTCACAGGGTCATGTCGGGTCAACGGCCTGGGTACAAGGGTCTGGTGACCACCCCGACCCCAGGTCCCCGGGTCATGACGGGACACCGGACCAGGTCCCCGAGTCCGGTCGACACCACAGCCCCAGGTCACCGGGTCATGTCGGGACCCAGCCCGGGTCCCCGGGACGGGTTTTTACCCCAGCCGCAGATCACCGGGTCCTGTCGGGTACCCGGGTCGGGTCCCCTGGACAGGTCGGCACCCCGGCCCCGGGTCACGGGGTCATGTCGGGTCGCTGTCCCGGGTACCAGTGTCAGGTGACCACCCCGGCCCCGGGAGACGGAGTCATACCGGGTCCCCGGCCCGGGTCCCAGGGTTGCATCGGGACACCAGCGAAGGACCACCGGGTCCTGTCGGGTCCCCGGCCCGGGTCCCCTGGACAGGTCGTTAACCCGGCACCAGGTCACCGGGTCATGTCGCGCACCCGGCCTGGTTCCCAGGTTCCGGTGACCACCCCGGCACCAGGACCCCGGGTCACGTGGGGAACCCGGACCCAGGTCAGCGGGTCACGTGGGGACACCGGCCCCAGGTCACCGCGTCAGGTCGGGACCCCGAACCCAGGTCCACGAGTCCGTCGACACCACAGCCCCGGGTCACCGGGTCGTGTCGGGTAACCGGCCTGGTTCCAAGGTTCCGATGACCACCCCAGCACCAGGACCCCGGGTCACGTGGGGACACCGGCCCCAGGTGACCGGGTCACGTGGGGACACCGGCCCCAGGTCATCGGGTCACGTGGGGTCACCGGCCCCAAGTGACCGGGTCATGTGGGGTCACCGGCCCCAGGTGACCGGGTCACGTGGGGTCACCGGCCCCAGGTCAGCGGGTCACGTGGGGACACCGGCCCCAGGTCAGCGGGTCACGTGGGGTCACCGGCCCCAGGTGACCGGGTCACGTGGGGTCACCGGCCCCAGGTGACCGGGTCACGTGGGGTCACCGGCCCCAGGTGACCGGGTCACGTGGGCACACCGGCCCCAGGTGACCGGGTCACGTGGGGTCACCGGCCCCAGGTGACCGGGTCATGTGGGGTCACCGGCACCAGGTGATCGGGTCACGTGGGGACACCGGCCCCAGGTGACCGGGTCACGTGGGGTCACCGGCCCCAGGTCAGCGGGTCACGTGGGGACACCGGCCCCAGGTAACCAAGGCATGTCGGGACCCAGCCCGGGTCCCCGGGACGGGTTTTTACCCCAGCCGCAGATCACCGGGTCCTGTCGGGTCCCCGGCCCGGGTCCCCTGGACAGGTCGATAACCCGGCCCCAGGTCACCCGGTCATCTCGCGCACCCGGCCTGGTTCCCAGGTTCCGATGACCACCCCGGCACCAGGACCCCGGGTCACGTGGGGACACCGGCCCCAGGTGACCGAGTCACGTTGGGTCACCGGCCCCAGGTGACCGGGTCACGTGGGGTCACCGGCCCCAGGTGACCGGGTCACGTGGGGTCACCGGCCCCAGGTGACCGGGTCACGTGGGGTCACCGGCCCCAGGTGACCGGGTCACGTGGGGACCCCGGACCCAGGTAACCGGGTCATACCGAGTCCCCGGACCCAGGTCACCGGGTCAGTTCGGGACCCCGGACCCAGGTCGGGTCATGTCACGTCCCATGCCCGGGTCCCCGGGTTGGATTTTTACCCAGGCCCCGGGTCACAGGGTCATGTCGGGTCAACGGCCTGGGTACAAGGGTCTGGTGACCACCCCGACCCCAGGTCCCCGGGTCATGACGGGACACCGGACCAGGTCCCCGAGTCCGGTCGACACCACAGCCCCAGGTCACCGGGTCATGTCGGGACCCAGCCCGGGTCCCCGGGACGGGTTTTTACCCCAGCCGCAGATCACCGGGTCCTGTCGGGTACCCGGGTCGGGTCCCCTGGACAGGTCGGCACCCCGGCCCCGGGTCACGGGGTCATGTCGGGTCGCTGTCCCGGGTACCAGTGTCAGGTGACCACCCCGGCCCCGGGAGACGGAGTCATACCGGGTCCCCGGCCCGGGTCCCCGGGTTGCATCGGGACACCAGCGAAGGACCACCGGGTCCTGTCGGGTCCCCGGCCCGGGTCCCCTGGACAGGTCGTTAACCCGGCCCCAGGTCACCGGTTCATGTCGCGCACCCGGCCTGGTTCCCAGGTTCCGGTGACCACCCCGGCACCAGGACCCCGGGTCACGTGGGGACCCCGGACCCAGGTCAGCGGGTCACGTGGGGACACCGGCCCCAGGTCACCGCGTCAGGTCGGGACCCCGAACCCAGGTCCACGAGTCCGTCGACACCACAGCCCCGGGTCACCGGGTCGTGTCGGGTAACCGGCCTGGTTCCAAGGTTCCGATGACCACCCCGGCACCAGGACCCCGGGTCACGTGGGGACACCGGCCGCAGGTGACCGGGTCACGTGGGGACACCGGCCCCAGGTCATCGGGTCACGTGGGGTCACCGGCCCCAGGTGACCGGGTCACGTGGGGTCACCGGCCCCAGGTGACCGGGTCACGTGGGGTCACCGGCCCCAGGTGACCGGGTCACGTGGGGTCACCGGCCCCAGGTGACCGAGTCACGTTGGGTCACCGGCCCCAGGTGACCGGGTCACGTGGGGTCACCGGCCCCAGGTGACCGGGTCACGTGGGGTCACCGGCCCCAGGTGACCGGGTCACGTGGGGTCACCGGCCCCAGGTGACCGGGTCACGTGGGGACCCCGGCCCCAGGTAACCGGGTCATACCGAGTCCCCGGACCCAGGTCACCGGGTCAGTTCGGGACCCCGGACCCAGGTCGGGTCATGTCACGTCCCATGCCCGGGTCCCCGGGTTGGATTTGTACCCAGGCCCCGGGTCACAGGGTCATGTCGGGTCAACGGCCTGGGTACAAGGGTCTGGTGACCACCCCGACCCCAGGTCCCCGGGTCATGACGGGACACCGGACCAGGTCCCCGAGTCCGGTCGACACCACAGCCCCAGGTCACCGGGTCATGTCGGGACCCAGCCCGGGTCCCCGGGACGGGTTTTTACCCCAGCCGCAGATCACCGGGTCCTGTCGGGTACCCGGGTCGGGTCCCCTGGACAGGTCAGCACCCCGGCCCCGGGTCACGGGGTCATGTCGGGTCGCTGTCCCGGGTACCAGTGTCAGGTGACCACCCCGGCCCCGGGAGACGGAGTCATACCGGGTCCCCGGCCCGGGTCCCCGGGTTGCATCGGGACACCAGCGAAGGACCACCGGGTCCTGTCGGGTCCCCGGCCCGGGTCCCCTGGACAGGTCGTTAACCCGGCACCAGGTCACCGGGTCATGTCGCGCACCCGGCCTGGTTCCCAGGTTCCGGTGACCACCCCGGCACCAGGACCCCGGGTCACGTGGGGACCCCGGCCCCAGGTCAGCGGGTCACGTGGGGACACCGGCCCCAGGTCACCGCGTCAGGTCGGGACCCCGAACCCAGGTCCACGAGTCCGTCGACACCACAGCCCCGGGTCACCGGGTCGTGTCGGGTAACCGGCCTGGTTCCAAGGTTCCGATGACCACCCCGGCACCAGGACCCCGGGTCACGTGGGGACACCGGCCCCAGGTGACCGGGTCACGTGGGGACACCGGCCCCAGGTCATCGGGTCACGTGGGGTCACCGGCCCCAGGTGACCGGGTCACGTGGGGTCACCGGCCCCAGGTGACCGGGTCACGTGGGATCACCGGCCCCAGGTGACCGGGTCACGTGGGGTCACCGGCCCCAGGTGACCGAGTCACGTTGGGTCACCGGCCCCAGGTGACCGGGTCACGTGGGGTCACCGGCCCCAGGTGACCGGGTCACGTGGGGTCACCGGCCCCAGGTGACCGGGTCACGTGGGGACCCCGGCCCCAGGTAACCGGGTCATACCGAGTCCCCGGACCCAGGTCACCGGGTCAGTTCGGGACCCCGGACCCAGGTCGGGTCATGTCACGTCCCATGCCCGGGTCCCCGGGTTGGATTTTTACCCAGGCCCCGGGTCACAGGGTCATGTCGGGTCAACGGCCTGGGTACAAGGGTCTGGTGACCACCCCGACCCCAGGTCCCCGGGTCATGACGGGACACCGGACCAGGTCCCCGAGTCCGGTCGACACCACAGCCCCAGGTCACCGGGTCATGTCGGGACCCAGCCCGGGTCCCCGGGACGGGTTTTTACCCCAGCCGCAGATCACCGGGTCCTGTCGGGTACCCGGGTCGGGTCCCCTGGACAGGTCGGCACCCCGGCCCCGGGTCACGGGGTCATGTCGGGTCGCTGTCCCGGGTACCAGTGTCAGGTGACCACCCCGGCCCCGGGAGACGGAGTCATACCGGGTCCCCGGCCCGGGTCCCAGGGTTGCATCGGGACACCAGCGAAGGACCACCGGGTCCTGTCGGGTCCCCGGCCCGGGTCCCCTGGACAGGTCGTTAACCCGGCACCAGGTCACCGGGTCATGTCGCGCACCCGGCCTGGTTCCCAGGTTCCGGTGACCACCCCGGCACCAGGACCCCGGGTCACGTGGGGAACCCGGACCCAGGTCAGCGGGTCACGTGGGGACACCGGCCCCAGGTCACCGCGTCAGGTCGGGACCCCGAACCCAGGTCCACGAGTCCGTCGACACCACAGCCCCGGGTCACCGGGTCGTGTCGGGTAACCGGCCTGGTTCCAAGGTTCCGATGACCACCCCAGCACCAGGACCCCGGGTCACGTGGGGACACCGGCCCCAGGTGACCGGGTCACGTGGGGACACCGGCCCCAGGTCATCGGGTCACGTGGGGTCACCGGCCCCAAGTGACCGGGTCATGTGGGGTCACCGGCCCCAGGTGACCGGGTCACGTGGGGTCACCGGCCCCAGGTGACCGGGTCACGTGGGGTCACCGGCCCCAGGTGACCGGGTCACGTGGGGACACCGGCCCCAGGTGACCGGGTCACGTGGGGTCACCGGCCCCAGGTCAGCGGGTCACGTGGGGTCACCGGCCCCAGGTGACCTGGTCACGTGGGGTCACCGGCCCCAGGTCACCGGGTCACGTGGGGTCACCGGCCCCAGGTGACCGGGTCACGTGGGGACACCGGCCCCAGGTGACCTGGTCACGTAGGGTCACCGGCCCCAGGTGACCGGGTCACGTGGGGTCACCGGACCCAGGTCAGCGGGTCACGTGGGGACACCGGCCCCAGGTAACCGGGTCATACCGAGTCCCCGGACCCAGGTCACCGGGTCAGTTCGGGACCCCGGACCCAGGTCGGGTCATGTCACGTCCCATGCCCGGGTCCCCGGGTTGGATTTTTACCCAGGCCCCGGGTCACAGGGTCATGTCGGGTCAACGGCCTGGGTACAAGGGTCTGGTGACCACCCCGACCCCAGGTCCCCGGGTCATGACGGGACACCGGACCAGGTCCCCGAGTCCGGTCGACACCACAGCCCCAGGTCACCGGGTCATGTCGGGACCCAGCCCGGGTCCCCGGGACGGGTTTTTACCCCAGCCGCAGATCACCGGGTCCTGTCGGGTACCCGGGTCGGGTCCCCTGGACAGGTCGGCACCCCGGCCCCGGGTCACGGGGTCATGTCGGGTCGCTGTCCCGGGTACCAGTGTCAGGTGACCACCCCGGCCCCGGGAGACGGAGTCATACCGGGTCCCCGGCCCGGGTCCCCGGGTTGCATCGGGACACCAGCGAAGGACCACCGGGTCCTGTCGGGTCCCCGGCCCGGGTCCCCTGGACAGGTCGTTAACCCGGCCCCAGGTCACCGGGTCATGTCGCGCACCCGGCCTGGTTCCCAGGTTCCGGTGACCACCCCGGCACCAGGACCCCGGGTCCCGTGGGGACCCCGGACCCAGGTCAGCGGGTCACGTGGGGACACCGGCCCCAGGTGACCGGGTCACGTGGGGTCACCGGCCCCAGGTGACCGGGTCACGTGGGGTCACCGGCCCCAGGTGACCGGGTCACGTGGGGTCACCGGCCCCAGGTCAGCGGGTCACGTGGGGTCACCGGCCCCAGGTGACCGGGTCACGTGGGGTCACCGGCCCCAGGTGACCGGGTCACGTGGGGTCACCGGCCCCAGGTGACCGGGTCACGTGGGGACACCGGCCCCAGGTGACCGGGTCACGTGGGGTCACCGGCCCCAGGTCAGCGGGTCACGTGGGGACACCGGCCCCAGGTCACCGGGTCACGTGGGGTCACCGGCCCCAGGTGACCGGGTCACGTGGGGTCACCGGCCCCAGGTGACCGGGTCACGTGGGTACACCGGCCCCAGGTGACCGGGTCACGTGGGGTCACCGGCCCCAGGTGACCGGGTCACGTGGGGTCACCGGCACCAGGTGACCGGGTCACGTGGGGACACCGGCCCCAGGTGACCGGGTCACGTGGGGTCACCGGCCCCAGGTCAGCGGGTCACGTGGGGACACCGGCCCCAGGTAACCAAGGCATGTCGGGACCCAGCCCGGGTCCCCGGGACGGGTTTTTACCCCAGCCGCAGATCACCGGGTCCTGTCGGGTCCCCGGCCCGGGTCCCCTGGACAGGTCGATAACCCGGCCCCAGGTCACCCGGTCATCTCGCGCACCCGGCCTGGTTCCCAGGTTCCGATGACCACCCCGGCACCAGGACCCCGGGTCACGTGGGGACACCGGCCCCAGGTGACCGGGTCACGTGGGGTCACCGGCCCCAGGTGACCGGGTCACGTGGGGACCCCGGACCCAGGTAACCGGGTCATACCGAGTCCCCGGACCCAGGTCACCGGGTCAGTTCGGGACCCCGGACCCAGGTCGGGTCATGTCACGTCCCATGCCCGGGTCCCCGGGTTGGATTTTTACCCAGGCCCCGGGTCACAGGGTCATGTCGGGTCAACGGCCTGGGTACAAGGGTCTGGTGACCACCCCGACCCCAGGTCCCCGGGTCATGACGGGACACCGGACCAGGTCCCCGAGTCCGGTCGACACCACAGCCCCAGGTCACCGGGTCATGTCGGGACCCAGCCCGGGTCCCCGGGACGGGTTTTTACCCCAGCCGCAGATCACCGGGTCCTGTCGGGTACCCGGGTCGGGTCCCCTGGACAGGTCGGCACCCCGGCCCCGGGTCACGGGGTCATGTCGGGTCGCTGTCCCGGGTACCAGTGTCAGGTGACCACCCCGGCCCCGGGAGACGGAGTCATACCGGGTCCCCGGCCCGGGTCCCCGGGTTGCATCGGGACACCAGCGAAGGACCACCGGGTCCTGTCGGGTCCCCGGCCCGGGTCCCCTGGACAGGTCGTTAACCCGGCCCCAGGTCACCGGGTCATGTCGCGCACCCAGCCTGGTTCCCAGGTTCCGGTGACCACCCCGGCACCAGGACCCCGGGTCACGTGGGGACACCGGCCCCAGGTCACCGCGTCAGTTCGGGACCCCGATCCCAGGTCCACGAGTCCATCGACACCACAGCCCCGGGTCACCGGGTCGTGTCGGGTAACCGGCCTGGTTCCAAGGTTCCGATGACCACCCCGGCACCAGGACCCCGGGTCACGTGGGGACACCGGCCCCAGGTGACCGGGTCACGTGGGGACACCGGCCCCAGGTCACCGGGTCACGTGGGGTCACCGGCCCCAGGTTACCGGGTCACGTGGGTACACCGGCCCCAGGTGACCGGGTCACGTGGGGTCACCGGCCCCAGGTGACCGGGTCACGTGGGGTCACCGGCCCCAGGTGACCGGGTCACGTGGGGTCACCGGCACCAGGTGACCGGGTCACGTGGGGACACCGGCCCCAGGTGACCGGGTCACGTGGGGTCACCGGCCCCAGGTCAGCGGGTCACGTGGGGACACCGGCCCCAGGTAACCAAGGCATGTCGGGACCCAGCCCGGGTTCCCGGGACGGGTTTTTACCCCAGCCGCAGATCACCGGGTCCTGTCGGGTCCCCGGCCCGGGTCCCCTGGACAGGTCGATAACCCGGCCCCAGGTCACCCGGTCATCTCGCGCACCCGGCCTGGTTCCCAGGTTCCGATGACCACCCCGGCACCAGGACCCCGGGTCACGTGGGGACACCGGCCCCAGGTGACCGGGTCACGTGGGGTCACCGGCCCCAGGTCAGCGGGTCACGTGGGGTCACCGGCCCCAGGTGACTGGGTCACGTGGGGACACCGGCCCCAGGTGACCGGGTCACGTGGGGTCACCGGCCCCAGGTCAGCGGGTCACGTGGGGACACCGGCCCCAGGTCAGCGGGTCACGTGGGGTCACCGGCCCCAGGTGACCGGGTCACGTGGGGTCACCGGCCCCAGGTGACCGGGTCACGTGGGGTCACCGGCCCCAGGTGACCGGGTCACGTGGGCACACCGGCCCCAGGTGACCGGGTCACGTGGGGTCACCGGCCCCAGGTGACCGGGTCATGTGGGGTCACCGGCACCAGGTGATCGGGTCACGTGGGGACACCGGCCCCAGGTGACCGGGTCACGTGGGGTCACCGGCCCCAGGTCAGCGGGTCACGTGGGGACACCGGCCCCAGGTAACCAAGGCATGTCGGGACCCAGCCCGGGTCCCCGGGACGGGTTTTTACCCCAGCCGCAGATCACCGGGTCCTGTCGGGTCCCCGGCCCGGGTCCCCTGGACAGGTCGATAACCCGGCCCCAGGTCACCCGGTCATCTCGCGCACCCGGCCTGGTTCCCAGGTTCCGATGACCACCCCGGCACCAGGACCCCGGGTCACGTGGGGACACCGGCCCCAGGTGACCGAGTCACGTTGGGTCACCGGCCCCAGGTGACCGGGTCACGTGGGGTCACCGGCCCCAGGTGACCGGGTCACGTGGGGTCACCGGCCCCAGGTGACCGGGTCACGTGGGGACCCCGGACCCAGGTAACCGGGTCATACCGAGTCCCCGGACCCAGGTCACCGGGTCAGTTCGGGACCCCGGACCCAGGTCGGGTCATGTCACGTCCCATGCCCGGGTCCCCGGGTTGGATTTTTACCCAGGCCCCGGGTCACAGGGTCATGTCGGGTCAACGGCCTGGGTACAAGGGTCTGGTGACCACCCCGACCCCAGGTCCCCGGGTCATGACGGGACACCGGACCAGGTCCCCGAGTCCGGTCGACACCACAGCCCCAGGTCACCGGGTCATGTCGGGACCCAGCCCGGGTCCCCGGGACGGGTTTTTACCCCAGCCGCAGATCACCGGGTCCTGTCGGGTACCCGGGTCGGGTCCCCTGGACAGGTCGGCACCCCGGCCCCGGGTCACGGGGTCATGTCGGGTCGCTGTCCCGGGTACCAGTGTCAGGTGACCACCCCGGCCCCGGGAGACGGAGTCATACCGGGTCCCCGGCCCGGGTCCCCGGGTTGCATCGGGACACCAGCGAAGGACCACCGGGTCCTGTCGGGTCCCCGGCCCGGGTCCCCTGGACAGGTCGTTAACCCGGCCCCAGGTCACCGGTTCATGTCGCGCACCCGGCCTGGTTCCCAGGTTCCGGTGACCACCCCGGCACCAGGACCCCGGGTCACGTGGGGACCCCGGACCCAGGTCAGCGGGTCACGTGGGGACACCGGCCCCAGGTCACCGCGTCAGGTCGGGACCCCGAACCCAGGTCCACGAGTCCGTCGACACCACAGCCCCGGGTCACCGGGTCGTGTCGGGTAACCGGCCTGGTTCCAAGGTTCCGATGACCACCCCGGCACCAGGACCCCGGGTCACGTGGGGACACCGGCCGCAGGTGACCGGGTCACGTGGGGACACCGGCCCCAGGTCATCGGGTCACGTGGGGTCACCGGCCCCAGGTGACCGGGTCACGTGGGGTCACCGGCCCCAGGTGACCGGGTCACGTGGGGTCACCGGCCCCAGGTGACCGGGTCACGTGGGGTCACCGGCCCCAGGTGACCGGGTCACGTGGGGTCACCGGCCCCAGGTGACCGAGTCACGTTGGGTCACCGGCCCCAGGTGACCGGGTCACGTGGGGTCACCGGCCCCAGGTGACCGGGTCACGTGGGGTCACCGGCCCCAGGTGACCGGGTCACGTGGGGACCCCGGCCCCAGGTAACCGGGTCATACCGAGTCCCCGGACCCAGGTCACCGGGTCAGTTCGGGACCCCGGACCCAGGTCGGGTCATGTCACGTCCCATGCCCGGGTCCCCGGGTTGGATTTTTACCCAGGCCCCGGGTCACAGGGTCATGTCGGGTCAACGGCCTGGGTACAAGGGTCTGGTGACCACCCCGACCCCAGGTCCCCGGGTCATGACGGGACACCGGACCAGGTCCCCGAGTCCGGTCGACACCACAGCCCCAGGTCACCGGGTCATGTCGGGACCCAGCCCGGGTCCCCGGGACGGGTTTTTACCCCAGCCGCAGATCACCGGGTCCTGTCGGGTACCCGGGTCGGGTCCCCTGGACAGGTCAGCACCCCGGCCCCGGGTCACGGGGTCATGTCGGGTCGCTGTCCCGGGTACCAGTGTCAGGTGACCACCCCGGCCCCGGGAGACGGAGTCATACCGGGTCCCCGGCCCGGGTCCCCGGGTTGCATCGGGACACCAGCGAAGGACCACCGGGTCCTGTCGGGTCCCCGGCCCGGGTCCCCTGGACAGGTCGTTAACCCGGCACCAGGTCACCGGGTCATGTCGCGCACCCGGCCTGGTTCCCAGGTTCCGGTGACCACCCCGGCACCAGGACCCCGGGTCACGTGGGGACCCCGGCCCCAGGTCAGTGGGTCACGTGGGGACACCGGCCCCAGGTCACCGCGTCAGGTCGGGACCCCGAACCCAGGTCCACGAGTCCGTCGACACCACAGCCCCGGGTCACCGGGTCGTGTCGGGTAACCGGCCTGGTTCCAAGGTTCCGATGACCACCCCGGCACCAGGACCCCGGGTCACGTGGGGACACCGGCCGCAGGTGACCGGGTCACGTGGGGACACCGGCCCCAGGTCATCGGGTCACGTGGGGTCACCGGCCCCAGGTGACCGGGTCACGTGGGGTCACCGGCCCCAGGTGACCGGGTCACGTGGGATCACCGGCCCCA
The DNA here is from genome assembly GCA_951411735.1 of Somateria mollissima. Lineage (NCBI taxonomy): Eukaryota > Metazoa > Chordata > Aves > Anseriformes > Anatidae > Somateria > Somateria mollissima. The sequence continues at coordinate 1,347,647 of CATOCB010000075.1, forward strand.
GGTGACCGGGTCACGTGGGGTCACCGGCCCCAGGTGACCGAGTCACGTTGGGTCACCGGCCCCAGGTGACCGGGTCACGTGGGGTCACCGGCCCCAGGTGACCGGGTCACGTGGGGTCACCGGCCCCAGGTGACCGGGTCACGTGGGGACCCCGGCCCCAGGTAACCGGGTCATACCGAGTCCCCGGACCCAGGTCACCGGGTCAGTTCGGGACCCCGGACCCAGGTCGGGTCATGTCACGTCCCATGCCCGGGTCCCCGGGTTGGATTTTTACCCAGGCCCCGGGTCACAGGGTCATGTCGGGTCAACGGCCTGGGTACAAGGGTCTGGTGACCACCCCGACCCCAGGTCCCCGGGTCATGACGGGACACCGGACCAGGTCCCCGAGTCCGGTCGACACCACAGCCCCAGGTCACCGGGTCATGTCGGGACCCAGCCCGGGTCCCCGGGACGGGTTTTTACCCCAGCCGCAGATCACCGGGTCCTGTCGGGTACCCGGGTCGGGTCCCCTGGACAGGTCGGCACCCCGGCCCCGGGTCACGGGGTCATGTCGGGTCGCTGTCCCGGGTACCAGTGTCAGGTGACCACCCCGGCCCCGGGAGACGGAGTCATACCGGGTCCCCGGCCCGGGTCCCCGGGTTGCATCGGGACACCAGCGAAGGACCACCGGGTCCTGTCGGGTCCCCGGCCCGGGTCCCCTGGACAGGTCGTTAACCCGGCCCCATGTCACCGGGTCATGTCGCGCACCCGGCCTGGTTCCCAGGTTCCGGTGACCACCCCGGCACCAGGACCCCGGGTCCCGTGGGGACCCCGGACCCAGGTCAGCGGGTCACGTGGGGACACCGGCCCCAGGTGACCGGGTCACGTGGGGTCACCGGCCCCAGGTGACCGGGTCACGTGGGGTCACCGGCCCCAGGTGACCGGGTCACGTGGGGTCACCGGCCCCAGGTCAGCGGGTCACGTGGGGTCACCGGCCCCAGGTGACCGGGTCACGTGGGGTCACCGGCCCCAGGTGACCGGGTCACGTGGGGTCACCGGCCCCAGGTGACCGGGTCACGTGGGGACACCGGCCCCAGGTGACCGGGTCACGTGGGGACACCGGCCCCAGGTCAGCGGGTCACGTGGGGACACCGGCCCCAGGTCACCGGGTCACGTGGGGTCACCGGCCCCAGGTGACCGGGTCACGTGGGGTCACCGGCCCCAGGTGACCGGGTCACGTGGGTACACCGGCCCCAGGTGACCGGGTCACGTGGGGTCACCGGCCCCAGGTGACCGGGTCACGTGGGGTCACCGGCACCAGGTGACCGGGTCACGTGGGGACACCGGCCCCAGGTGACCGGGTCACGTGGGGTCACCGGCCCCAGGTCAGCGGGTCACGTGGGGACACCGGCCCCAGGTAACCAAGGCATGTCGGGACCCAGCCCGGGTCCCCGGGACGGGTTTTTACCCCAGCCGCAGATCACCGGGTCCTGTCGGGTCCCCGGCCCGGGTCCCCTGGACAGGTCGATAACCCGGCCCCAGGTCACCCGGTCATCTCGCGCACCCGGCCTGGTTCCCAGGTTCCGATGACCACCCCGGCACCAGGACCCCGGGTCACGTGGGGACACCGGCCCCAGGTGACCGGGTCACGTGGGGTCACCGGCCCCAGGTGACCGGGTCACGTGGGGACCCCGGACCCAGGTAACCGGGTCATACCGAGTCCCCGGACCCAGGTCACCGGGTCAGTTCGGGACCCCGGACCCAGGTCGGGTCATGTCACGTCCCATGCCCGGGTCCCCGGGTTGGATTTTTACCCAGGCCCCGGGTCACAGGGTCATGTCGGGTCAACGGCCTGGGTACAAGGGTCTGGTGACCACCCCGACCCCAGGTCCCCGGGTCATGACGGGACACCGGACCAGGTCCCCGAGTCCGGTCGACACCACAGCCCCAGGTCACCGGGTCATGTCGGGACCCAGCCCGGGTCCCCGGGACGGGTTTTTACCCCAGCCGCAGATCACCGGGTCCTGTCGGGTACCCGGGTCGGGTCCCCTGGACAGGTCGGCACCCCGGCCCCGGGTCACGGGGTCATGTCGGGTCGCTGTCCCGGGTACCAGTGTCAGGTGACCACCCCGGCCCCGGGAGACGGAGTCATACCGGGTCCCCGGCCCGGGTCCCCGGGTTGCATCGGGACACCAGCGAAGGGCCACCGGGTCCTGTCGGGTCCCCGGCCCGGGTCCCCTGGACAGGTCGTTAACCCGGCCCCAGGTCACCGGGTCATGTCGCGCACCCAGCCTGGTTCCCAGGTTCCGGTGACCACCCCGGCACCAGGACCCCGGGTCACGTGGGGACACCGGCCCCAGGTCACCGCGTCAGTTCGGGACCCCGATCCCAGGTCCACGAGTCCATCGACACCACAGCCCCGGGTCACCGGGTCGTGTCGGGTAACCGGCCTGGTTCCAAGGTTCCGATGACCACCCCGGCACCAGGACCCCGGGTCACGTGGGGACACCGGCCCCAGGTGACCGGGTCACGTGGGGACACCGGCCCCAGGTCACCGGGTCACGTGGGGTCACCGGCCCCAGGTTACCGGGTCACGTGGGTACACCGGCCCCAGGTGACCGGGTCACGTGGGGTCACCGGCCCCAGGTGACCGGGTCACGTGGGGTCACCGGCCCCAGGTGACCGGGTCACGTGGGGTCACCGGCACCAGGTGACCGGGTCACGTGGGGACACCGGCCCCAGGTGACCGGGTCACGTGGGGTCACCGGCCCCAGGTCAGCGGGTCACGTGGGGACACCGGCCCCAGGTAACCAAGGCATGTCGGGACCCAGCCCGGGTTCCCGGGACGGGTTTTTACCCCAGCCGCAGATCACCGGGTCCTGTCGGGTCCCCGGCCCGGGTCCCCTGGACAGGTCGATAACCCGGCCCCAGGTCACCCGGTCATCTCGCGCACCCGGCCTGGTTCCCAGGTTCCGATGACCACCCCGGCACCAGGACCCCGGGTCACGTGGGGACACCGGCCCCAGGTGACCGGGTCACGTGGGGTCACCGGCCCCAGGTCAGCGGGTCACGTGGGGTCACCGGCCCCAGGTGACCGGGTCACGTGGGGACACCGGCCCCAGGTGACCGGGTCACGTGGGGTCACCGGCCCCAGGTCAGCGGGTCACGTGGGGACACCGGCCCCAGGTCAGCGGGTCACGTGGGGTCACCGGCCCCAGGTGACCGGGTCACGTGGGGTCACCGGCCCCAGGTGACCGGGTCACGTGGGGTCACCAGCCCCAGGTGACCGGGTCACGTGGGCACACCGGCCCCAGGTGACCGGGTCACGTGGGGTCACCGGCCCCAGGTGACCGGGTCATGTGGGGTCACCGGCACCAGGTGATCGGGTCACGTGGGGACACCGGCCCCAGGTGACCGGGTCACGTGGGGTCACCGGCCCCAGGTCAGCGGGTCACGTGGGGACACCGGCCCCAGGTAACCAAGGCATGTCGGGACCCAGCCCGGGTCCCCGGGACGGGTTTTTACCCCAGCCGCAGATCACCGGGTCCTGTCGGGTCCCCGGCCCGGGTCCCCTGGACAGGTCGATAACCCGGCCCCAGGTCACCCGGTCATCTCGCGCACCCGGCCTGGTTCCCAGGTTCCGATGACCACCCCGGCACCAGGACCCCGGGTCACGTGGGGACACCGGCCCCAGGTGACCGAGTCACGTTGGGTCACCGGCCCCAGGTGACCGGGTCACGTGGGGTCACCGGCCCCAGGTGACCGGGTCACGTGGGGTCACCGGCCCCAGGTGACCGGGTCACGTGGGGACCCCGGACCCAGGTAACCGGGTCATACCGAGTCCCCGGACCCAGGTCACCGGGTCAGTTCGGGACCCCGGACCCAGGTCGGGTCATGTCACGTCCCATGCCCGGGTCCCCGGGTTGGATTTTTACCCAGGCCCCGGGTCACAGGGTCATGTCGGGTCAACGGCCTGGGTACAAGGGTCTGGTGACCACCCCGACCCCAGGTCCCCGGGTCATGACGGGACACCGGACCAGGTCCCCGAGTCCGGTCGACACCACAGCCCCAGGTCACCGGGTCATGTCGGGACCCAGCCCGGGTCCCCGGGACGGGTTTTTACCCCAGCCGCAGATCACCGGGTCCTGTCGGGTACCCGGGTCGGGTCCCCTGGACAGGTCGGCACCCCGGCCCCGGGTCACGGGGTCATGTCGGGTCGCTGTCCCGGGTACCAGTGTCAGGTGACCACCCCGGCCCCGGGAGACGGAGTCATACCGGGTCCCCGGCCCGGGTCCCCGGGTTGCATCGGGACACCAGCGAAGGACCACCGGGTCCTGTCGGGTCCCCGGCCCGGGTCCCCTGGACAGGTCGTTAACCCGGCCCCAGGTCACCGGTTCATGTCGCGCACCCGGCCTGGTTCCCAGGTTCCGGTGACCACCCCGGCACCAGGACCCCGGGTCACGTGGGGACCCCGGACCCAGGTCAGCGGGTCACGTGGGGACACCGGCCCCAGGTCACCGCGTCAGGTCGGGACCCCGAACCCAGGTCCACGAGTCCGTCGACACCACAGCCCCGGGTCACCGGGTCGTGTCGGGTAACCGGCCTGGTTCCAAGGTTCCGATGACCACCCCGGCACCAGGACCCCGGGTCACGTGGGGACACCGGCCGCAGGTGACCGGGTCACGTGGGGACACCGGCCCCAGGTCATCGGGTCACGTGGGGTCACCGGCCCCAGGTGACCGGGTCACGTGGGGTCACCGGCCCCAGGTGACCGGGTCACGTGGGGTCACCGGCCCCAGGTGACCGGGTCACGTGGGGTCACCGGCCCCAGGTGACCGGGTCACGTGGGGTCACCGGCCCCAGGTGACCGAGTCACGTTGGGTCACCGGCCCCAGGTGACCGGGTCACGTGGGGTCACCGGCCCCAGGTGACCGGGTCACGTGGGGTCACCGGCCCCAGGTGACCGGGTCACGTGGGGACCCCGGCCCCAGGTAACCGGGTCATACCGAGTCCCCGGACCCAGGTCACCGGGTCAGTTCGGGACCCCGGACCCAGGTCGGGTCATGTCACGTCCCATGCCCGGGTCCCCGGGTTGGATTTTTACCCAGGCCCCGGGTCACAGGGTCATGTCGGGTCAACGGCCTGGGTACAAGGGTCTGGTGACCACCCCGACCCCAGGTCCCCGGGTCATGACGGGACACCGGACCAGGTCCCCGAGTCCGGTCGACACCACAGCCCCAGGTCACCGGGTCATGTCGGGACCCAGCCCGGGTCCCCGGGACGGGTTTTTACCCCAGCCGCAGATCACCGGGTCCTGTCGGGTACCCGGGTCGGGTCCCCTGGACAGGTCAGCACCCCGGCCCCGGGTCACGGGGTCATGTCGGGTCGCTGTCCCGGGTACCAGTGTCAGGTGACCACCCCGGCCCCGGGAGACGGAGTCATACCGGGTCCCCGGCCCGGGTCCCCGGGTTGCATCGGGACACCAGCGAAGGACCACCGGGTCCTGTCGGGTCCCCGGCCCGGGTCCCCTGGACAGGTCGTTAACCCGGCACCAGGTCACCGGGTCATGTCGCGCACCCGGCCTGGTTCCCAGGTTCCGGTGACCACCCCGGCACCAGGACCCCGGGTCACGTGGGGACCCCGGCCCCAGGTCAGTGGGTCACGTGGGGACACCGGCCCCAGGTCACCGCGTCAGGTCGGGACCCCGAACCCAGGTCCACGAGTCCGTCGACACCACAGCCCCGGGTCACCGGGTCGTGTCGGGTAACCGGCCTGGTTCCAAGGTTCCGATGACCACCCCGGCACCAGGACCCCGGGTCACGTGGGGACACCGGCCGCAGGTGACCGGGTCACGTGGGGACACCGGCCCCAGGTCATCGGGTCACGTGGGGTCACCGGCCCCAGGTGACCGGGTCACGTGGGGTCACCGGCCCCAGGTGACCGGGTCACGTGGGATCACCGGCCCCAGGTGACCGGGTCACGTGGGGTCACCGGCCCCAGGTGACCGAGTCACGTTGGGTCACCGGCCCCAGGTGACCGGGTCACGTGGGGTCACCGGCCCCAGGTGACCGGGTCACGTGGGGTCACCGGCCCCAGGTGACCGGGTCACGTGGGGACCCCGGCCCCAGGTAACCGGGTCATACCGAGTCCCCGGACCCAGGTCACCGGGTCAGTTCGGGACCCCGGACCCAGGTCGGGTCATGTCACGTCCCATGCCCGGGTCCCCGGGTTGGATTTTTACCCAGGCCCCGGGTCACAGGGTCATGTCGGGTCAACGGCCTGGGTACAAGGGTCTGGTGACCACCCCGACCCCAGGTCCCCGGGTCATGACGGGACACCGGACCAGGTCCCCGAGTCCGGTCGACACCACAGCCCCAGGTCACCGGGTCATGTCGGGACCCAGCCCGGGTCCCCGGGACGGGTTTTTACCCCAGCCGCAGATCACCGGGTCCTGTCGGGTACCCGGGTCGGGTCCCCTGGACAGGTCGGCACCCCGGCCCCGGGTCACGGGGTCATGTCGGGTCGCTGTCCCGGGTACCAGTGTCAGGTGACCACCCCGGCCCCGGGAGACGGAGTCATACCGGGTCCCCGGCCCGGGTCCCAGGGTTGCATCGGGACACCAGCGAAGGACCACCGGGTCCTGTCGGGTCCCCGGCCCGGGTCCCCTGGACAGGTCGTTAACCCGGCACCAGGTCACCGGGTCATGTCGCGCACCCGGCCTGGTTCCCAGGTTCCGGTGACCACCCCGGCACCAGGACCCCGGGTCACGTGGGGAACCCGGACCCAGGTCAGCGGGTCACGTGGGGACACCGGCCCCAGGTCACCGCGTCAGGTCGGGACCCCGAACCCAGGTCCACGAGTCCGTCGACACCACAGCCCCGGGTCACCGGGTCGTGTCGGGTAACCGGCCTGGTTCCAAGGTTCCGATGACCACCCCAGCACCAGGACCCCGGGTCACGTGGGGACACCGGCCCCAGGTGACCGGGTCACGTGGGGACACCGGCCCCAGGTCATCGGGTCACGTGGGGTCACCGGCCCCAAGTGACCGGGTCATGTGGGGTCACCGGCCCCAGGTGACCGGGTCACGTGGGGTCACCGGCCCCAGGTGACCGGGTCACGTGGGGTCACCGGCCCCAGGTGACCGGGTCACGTGGGGACACCGGCCCCAGGTGACCGGGTCACGTGGGGTCACCGGCCCCAGGTGACCGGGTCACGTGGGGTCACCGGCCCCAGGTGACCTGGTCACGTGGGGTCACCGGCCCCAGGTCACCGGGTCACGTGGGGTCACCGGCCCCAGGTGACCGGGTCACGTGGGGACACCGGCCCCAGGTGACCTGGTCACGTAGGGTCACCGGCCCCAGGTGACCGGGTCACGTGGGGTCACCGGACCCAGGTCAGCGGGTCACGTGGGGACACCGGCCCCAGGTAACCGGGTCATACCGAGTCCCCGGACCCAGGTCACCGGGTCAGTTCGGGACCCCGGACCCAGGTCGGGTCATGTCACGTCCCATGCCCGGGTCCCCGGGTTGGATTTTTACCCAGGCCCCGGGTCACAGGGTCATGTCGGGTCAACGGCCTGGGTACAAGGGTCTGGTGACCACCCCGACCCCAGGTCCCCGGGTCATGACGGGACACCGGACCAGGTCCCCGAGTCCGGTCGACACCACAGCCCCAGGTCACCGGGTCATGTCGGGACCCAGCCCGGGTCCCCGGGACGGGTTTTTACCCCAGCCGCAGATCACCGGGTCCTGTCGGGTACCCGGGTCGGGTCCCCTGGACAGGTCGGCACCCCGGCCCCGGGTCACGGGGTCATGTCGGGTCGCTGTCCCGGGTACCAGTGTCAGGTGACCACCCCGGCCCCGGGAGACGGAGTCATACCGGGTCCCCGGCCCGGGTCCCCGGGTTGCATCGGGACACCAGCGAAGGACCACCGGGTCCTGTCGGGTCCCCGGCCCGGGTCCCCTGGACAGGTCGTTAACCCGGCCCCAGGTCACCGGGTCATGTCGCGCACCCGGCCTGGTTCCCAGGTTCCGGTGACCACCCCGGCACCAGGACCCCGGGTCCCGTGGGGACCCCGGACCCAGGTCAGCGGGTCACGTGGGGACACCGGCCCCAGGTCACCGCGTCAGGTCGGGACCCCGAACCCAGGTCCACGAGTCCGTCGACACCACAGCCCCGGGTCACCGGGTCGTGTCGGGTAACCGGCCTGGTTCCAAGGTTCCGATGACCACCCCGGCACCAGGACCCCGGGTCACGTGGGGACACCGGCCCCAGGTGACCGGGTCACGTGGGGTCACCGGCCCCAGGTGACCGGGTCACGTGGGGTCACCGGCCCCAGGTCAGCGGGTCACGTGGGGTCACCGGACCCAGGTGACTGGGTCACGTGGGGACACCGGCCCCAGGTGACCGGGTCACGTGGGGTCACCGGCCCCAGGTCAGCGGGTCACGTGGGGACACCGGCCCCAGGTGACCGGGTCACGTGGGGTCACCGGCCCCAGGTGACCGGGTCACGTGGGGTCACCGGCCCCAGGTGACCGGGTCACGTGGGTACACCGGCCCCAGGTGACCGGGTCACGTGGGGTCACCGGCCCCAGGTGACCGGGTCACGTGGGGTCACCGGCCCCAGGTGACCGGGTCACGTGGGGACACCGGCCCCAGGTGACCGGGTCACGTGGGGTCACCGGCCCCAGGTCAGCGGGTCACGTGGGGACACCGGCCCCAGGTAACCAAGGCATGTCGGGACCCAGCCCGGGTCCCCGGGACGGGTTTTTACCCCAGCCGCAGATCACCGGGTCCTGTCGGGTCCCTGGCCCGGGTCCCCTGGACAGGTCGATAACCCGGCCCCAGGTCACCCGGTCATCTCGCGCACCCGGCCTGGTTCCCAGGTTCCGATGACCACCCCGGCACCAGGACCCCGGGTCACGTGGGGACACCGGCCCCAGGTGACCGGGTCACGTGGGGTCACCGGCCCCAGGTCAGCGGGTCACGTGGGGACCCCGGCCCCAGGTGACCGGGTCACGTGGGGACCCCGGACCCAGGTAACCGGGTCATACCGAGTCCCCGGACCCAGGTCACCGGGTCAGTTCGGGACCCCGGACCCAGGTCGGGTCATGTCACGTCCCATGCCCGGGTCCCCGGGTTGGATTTTTACCCAGGCCCCGGGTCACAGGGTCATGTCGGGTCAACGGCCTGGGTACAAGGGTCTGGTGACCACCCCGACCCCAGGTCCCCGGGTCATGACGGGACACCGGACCAGGTCCCCGAGTCCGGTCGACACCACAGCCCCAGGTCACCGGGTCATGTCGGGACCCAGCCCGGGTCCCCGGGACGGGTTTTTACCCCAGCCGCAGATCACCGGGTCCTGTCGGGTACCCGGGTCGGGTCCCCTGGACAGGTCGGCACCCCGGCCCCGGGTCACGGGGTCATGTCGGGTCGCTGTCCCGGGTACCAGTGTCAGGTGACCACCCCGGCCCCGGGAGACGGAGTCATACCGGGTCCCCGGCCCGGGTCCCCGGGTTGCATCGGGACACCAGCGAAGGACCACCGGGTCCTGTCGGGTCCCCGGCCCGGGTCCCCTGGACAGGTCGTTAACCCGGCCCCAGGTCACCGGGTCATGTCGCGCACCCGGCCTGGTTCCCAGGTTCCGGTGACCACCCCGGCACCAGGACCCCGGGTCACGTGGGGACCCCGGACCCAGGTCAGCGGGTCACGTGGGGACACCGGCCCCAGGTCACCGCGTCAGGTCGGGACCCCGAACAGAGGTCCACGAGTCCGTCGACACCACAGCCCCGGGTTACCGGGTCGTGTCGGGTAACCGGCCTGGTTCCAAGGTTCCGATGACCACCCCGGCACCAGGACCCCGGGTCATGTGGGGACCCCGGACCCAGGTCAGCGGGTCACGTGGGGACACCGGCCCCAGGTCATCGGGTCACGTGGGGTCACCGGCCCCAGGTGACCGGGTCACGTGGGGTCACCGGCCCCAGGTGACCGGGTCACGTGGGGTCACCGGCCCCAGGTGACCGGGTCACGTGGGGTCACCGGCCCCAGGTGACCGGGTCACGTTGGGTCACCGGCCCCAGGTGACCGGGTCACGTGGGGTCACCGGCCCCAGGTGACCGGGTCACGTGGGGTCACCGGCCCCAGGTGACCGGGTCACGTTGGGTCAGCGGCCCCAGGTGACCGGGTCACGTGGGGTCACCGGCCCCAGGTGACCGGGTCACGTGGGGTCACCGGCCCCAGGTAACCGGGTCATACCGAGTCCCCGGACCCAGGTCACCGGGTCAGTTCGGGACCCCGGACCCAGGTCGGGTCATGTCACGTCCCATGCCCGGGTCCCCGGGTTGGATTTTTACCCAGGCCCCGGGTCACAGGGTCATGTCGGGTCAACGGCCTGGGTACAAGGGTCTGGTGACCACCCCGACCCCAGGTCCCCGGGTCATGACGGGACACCGGACCAGGTCCCCGAGTCCGGTCGACACCACAGCCCCAGGTCACCGGGTCATGTCGGGACCCAGCCCGGGTCCCCGGGACGGGTTTTTACCCCAGCCGCAGATCACCGGGTCCTGTCGGGTACCCGGGTCGGGTCCCCTGGACAGGTCGGCACCCCGGCCCCGGGTCACGGGGTCATGTCGGGTCGCTGTCCCGGGTACCAGTGTCAGGTGACCACCCCGGCCCCGGGAGACGGAGTCATACCGGGTCCCCGGCCCAGGTCCCCGGGTTGCATCGGGACACCAGCGAAGGACCACCGGGTCCTGTCGGGTCCCCGGCCCGGGTCCCCTGGACAGGTCGTTAACCCGGCCCCAGGTCACCGGGTCATGTCGCGCACCCGGCCTGGTTCCCAGGTTCCGGTGACCACCCCGGCACCAGGACCCCGGGTCACGTGGGGACCCCGGACCCAGGTCAGCGGGTCACGTGGGGACACCGGCCCCAGGTCACCGCGTCAGGTCGGGACCCCGAACCCAGGTCCACGAGTCCGTCGACACCACAGCCCCGGGTCACCGGGTCGTGTCGGGTAACCGGCCTGGTTCCAAGGTTCCGATGACCACCCCGGCACCAGGACCCCGGGTCACGTGGGGACACCGGCCCCAGGTGACCGGGTCACGTGGGGACACCGGCCCCAGGTCATCGGGTCACGTGGGGTCACCGGCCCCAGGTGACCGGGTCACGTGGGGTCACCGGCCCCAGGTGACCGGGTCACGTGGGGTCACCGGCCCCAGGTGACCGGGTCACGTGGGGTCACCGGCCCCAGGTCAGCGGGTCACGTGGGGTCACCGGCCCCAGGTGACCGGGTCACGTGGGGACACCGGCCCCAGGTGACCGGGTCACGTGGGGTCACCGGCCCCAGGTCAGCGGGTCACGTGGGGACACCGGCCCCAGGTCACCGGGTCACGTGGGGTCACCGGCCCCAGGTGACCGGGTCACGTGGGGTCACCGGCCCCAGGTGACCGGGTCACGTGGGGTCACCGGCCCCAGGTGACCGGGTCACGTGGGTACACCGGCCCCAGGTGACCGGGTCACGTGGGGTCACCGGCCCCAGGTGACCGGGTCACGTGGGGTCACCGGACCCAGGTCAGCGGGTCACGTGGGGACACCGGCCCCAGGTAACCAAGGCATGTCGGGACCCAGCCCGGGTCCCCGGGACGGGTTTTTACCCCAGCCGCAGATCACCGGGTCCTGTCGGGTCCCCGGCCCGGGTCCCCTGGACAGGTCGATAACCCGGCCCCAGGTCACCCGGTCATCTCGCGCACCCGGCCTGGTTCCCAGGTTCCGATGACCACCCCGGCACCAGGACCCCGGGTCACGTGGGGACACCGGCCCCAGGTGACCGGGTCACGTGGGGTCACCGGCCCCAGGTCAGCGGGTCACGTGGGGACCCCGGCCCCAGGTGACCGGGTCACGTGGGGACCCCGGACCCAGGTAACCGTGTCATGCCGAGTCCCCGGACCCAGGTCACCGGGTCAGTTCGGGACCCCGGACCCAGGTCGGGTCATGTCACGTCCCATGCCCGGGTCCCCGGGTTGGATTTTTACCCAGGCCCCGGGTCACAGGGTCATGTCGGGTCAACGGCCTGGGTACAAGGGTCTGGTGACCACCCCGACCCCAGGTCCCCGGGTCATGACGGGACACCGGACCAGGTCCCCGAGTCCGGTCGACACCACAGCCCCAGGTCACCGGGTCATGTCGGGACCCAGCCCGGGTCCCCGGGACGGGTTTTTACCCCAGCCGCAGATCACCGGGTCCTGTCGGGTACCCGGGTCGGGTCCCCTGGACAGGTCGGCACCCCGGCCCCGGGTCACGGGGTCATGTCGGGTCGCTGTCCCGGGTACCAGTGTCAGGTGACCACCCCGGCCCCGGGAGACGGAGTCATACCGGGTCCCCGGCCCGGGTCCCCGGGTTGCATCGGGACACCAGCGAAGGACCACCGGGTCCTGTCGGGTCCCCGGCCCGGGTCCCCTGGACAGGTCGTTAACCCGGCCCCATGTCACCGGGTCATGTCGCGCACCCGGCCTGGTTCCCAGGTTCCGGTGACCACCCCGGCACCAGGACCCCGGGTCACGTGGGGACCCCGGACCCAGGTCAGCGGGTCACGTGGGGACACCGGCCCCAGGTCACCGCGTCAGGTCGGGACCCCGAACCCAGGTCTACGAGTCCGTCGACACCACAGCCCCGGGTCACCGGGTCGTGTCGGGTAACCGGCCTGGTTCCAAGGTTCCGATGACCACCCCGGCACCAGGACCCCGGGTCACGTGGGGACACCGGCCCCAGGTGACCGGGTCACGTGGGGACACCGGCCCCAGGTCATCGGGTCACGTGGGGTCACCGGCCCCAGGTGACCGGGTCACGTGGGGTCACCGGCCCCAGGTCAGCGGGTCACGTGGGGTCACCGGCCCCAGGTGACCGGGTCACGTGGGGACACCGGCCCCAGGTCAGCGGGTCACGTGGGGACACCGGCCCCAGGTGACCGGGTCACGTGGGGTCACCGGCCCCAGGTGACCGGGTCACGTGGGGTCACCGGCCCCAGGTGACCGGGTCACGTGGGTACACCGGCCCCAGGTGACCGGGTCACGTGGGGTCACCGGCCCCAGGTGACCGGGTCACGTGGGGTCACCGGCACCAGGTGACCGGGTCACGTGGGGACACCGGCCCCAGGTGACCGGGTCACGTGGGGTCACCGGCCCCAAGTCAGCGGGTCACGTGGGGACACCGGCCCCAGGTGACCGGGTCACGTGGGGTCACCGGCCCCAGGTGACCGGGTCACGTGGGGTCACCGGCCCCAGGTGACCGGGTCACGTGGGGTCACCGGCCACAGGTGACCGGGTCACGTTGGGTCACCGGCCCCAGGTGACCGGGTCACGTGGGGTCACCGGCCCCAGGTGACCGGGTCACGTGGGGTCACCGGCCCCAGGTGTTCGGGTCACGTGGGGTCACCGGCCCCAGGTGACCGGGTCACGTGGGGTCACCGGCCCCAGGTGACCGGGTCACGTGGGGTCACCGGCCCCAGGTGACCGGGTCACGTGGGGTCACCGGCCCCAGGTGACCGGGTCACGTGGGGACACCGGCCCCAGGTCAGCGGGTCATACCGAGTCCCCGGACCCAGGTCACCGGGTCAGTTCGGGACCCCGGACCCAGGTCGGGTCATGTCACGTCCCATGCCCGGGTCCCCGGGTTGGATTTTTACCCAGGCCCCGGGTCACAGGGTCATGTCGGGTCAACGGCCTGGGTACAAGGGTCTGGTGACCACCCCAACCCCAGGTCCCCGGGTCATGACGGGACACCGGACCAGGTCCCCGAGTCCGGTCGACACCACAGCCCCAGGTCACCGGGTCATGTCGGGACCCAGCCCGGGTCCCCGGGACGGGTTTTTACCCCAGCCGCAGATCACCGGGTCCTGTCGGGTACCCGGGTCGGGTCCCCTGGACAGGTCGGCACCCCGGCCCCGGGTCACGGGGTCATGTCGGGTCGCTGTCCCGGGTACCAGTGTCAGGTGACCACCCCGGCCCAGGGAGACGGAGTCATACCGGGTCCCCGGCCCGGGTCCCCGGGTTGCATCGGGACACCAGCGAAGGACCACCGGGTCCTGTCGGGTCCCCGGCCCGGGTCCCCTGGACAGGTCGTTAACCCGGCCCCAGGTCACCGGGTCATGTCGCGCACCCGGCCTGGTTCCCAGGTTCCGGTGACCACCCCGGCACCAGGACCCCGGGTCACGTGGGGACCCCGGCCCCAGGTCAGCGGGTCACGTGGGGACACCGGCCCCAGGTCACCGCGTCAGGTCGGGACCCCGAACCCAGGTCCACGAGTCCGTCGACACCACAGCCCCGGGTCACCGGGTCGTGTCGGGTAACCGGCCTGGTTCCAAGGTTCCGATGACCACCCCGGCACCAGGACCCCGGGTCACGTGGGGACACCGGCCGCAGGTGACCGGGTCACGTGGGGTCACCGGCCCCAGGTGACCGGGTCACGTGGGGTCACCGGCCCCAGGTGACCGGGTCACGTGGGGTCACCGGCCCCAGGTGACCGGGTCACGTGGGGTCACCGGCCCCAGGTGACCGGGTCACGTGGGGTCACCGGCCCCAGGTGACCGGGTCACGTGGGGTCACCGGCCCCAGGTGTTCGGGTCACGTGGGGTCACCGGCCCCAGGTGACCGGGTCACGTGGGGTCACCGGCCCCAGGTGACCGGGTCACGTGGGGTCACCGGCCCCAGGTGACCGGGTCACGTGGGGACACCGGCCCCAGGTGACCGGGTCACGTGGGGTCACCGGCCCCAGGTGACCGGGTCACGTGGGGTAACCGGCCCCAGGTGACCTGGTCACGTGGGGTCACCGGCCCCAGGTGACCGGGTCACGTGGGGTCACCGGCCCCAGGTGACCGGGTCACGTGGGGACACCGGCCCCAGGTGACCGGGTCACGTGGGGTCACCGGACCCAGGTGACCGGGTCACGTGGGGTCACCGGACCCAGGTCAGCGGGTCACGTGGGGACACCGGCCCCAGGTAACCGGGTCATACCGAGTCCCCGGACCCAGGTCACCGGGTCAGTTCGGGACCCCGGACCCAGGTCGGGTCATGTCACGTCCCATGCCCGGGTCCCCGGGTTGGATTTTTACCCAGGCCCCGGGTCACAGGGTCATGTCGGGTCAACGGCCTGGGTACAAGGGTCTGGTGACCACCCCGACCCCAGGTCCCCGGGTCATGACGGGACACCGGACCAGGTCCCCGAGTCCGGTCGACACCACAGCCCCAGGTCACCGGGTCATGTCGGGACCCAGCCCGGGTCCCCGGGACGGGTTTTTACCCCAGCCGCAGATCACCGGGTCCTGTCGGGTACCCGGGTCGGGTCCCCTGGACAGGTCGGCACCCCGGCCCCGGGTCACGTGGTCATGTTGGGTCGCTGTCCCAGGTACCAGTGTCAGGTGACCACCCCGGCCCCGGGAGACGGAGTCATACCGGGTCCCCGGCCCGGGTCCCCGGGTTGCATCGGGACACCAGCGAAGGACCACCGGGTCCTGTCGGGTCCCCGGCCCGGGTCCCCTGGACAGGTCGTTAACCCGGCCCCAGGTCACCGGGTCATGTCGCGCACCCGGCCTGGTTCCCAGGTTCCGGTGACCACCCCGGCACCAGGACCCCGGGTCACGTGGGGACCCCGGACCCAGGTCAGCGGGTCACGTGGGGACACCGGCCCCAGGTCACCGCGTCAGGTCGGGACCCCGAACCCAGGTCCACGAGTCCGTCGACACCACAGCCCCGGGTCACCGGGTCGTGTCGGGTAACCGGCCTGGTTCCAAGGTTCCGATGACCACCCCGGCACCAGGACCCCGGGTCACGTGGGGACACCGGCCGCAGGTGACCGGGTCACGTGGGGACACCGGCCCCAGGTCATCGGGTCACGTGGGGTCACCGGCCCCAGGTGACCGGGTCACGTGGGTTCACCGGCCCCAGGTGACCGGGTCACGTGGGGTCACCGGCCCCAGGTGACCGGGTCACGTGGGGTCACCGGCCCCAGGTGACCGGGTCACGTGGGGTCACCGGCCCCAGGTCAGCGGGTCACGTTGGGTCACCGGCCCCAGGTGACCGGGTCACGTGGGGTCACCGGCCCCAGGTGACCGGGTCACGTGGGGACACCGGCCCCAGGTCATCGGGTCACGTGGGGTCACCGGCCCCAGGTCAGCGGGTCACGTGGGGTCACCGGCCCCAGGTGACCGGGTCACGTGGGGACACCGGCCCCAGGTGACCGGGTCACGTGGGGACACCGGCCCCAGGTCATCGGGTCACGTGGGGTCACCGGCCCCAGGTCAGCGGGTCACGTGGGGTCACCGGCCCCAGGTGACCGGGTCACGTGGGGACACCGGCCCCAGGTGACCGGGTCACGTGGGGTCACCGGCCCCAGGTCAGCGGGTCACGTGGGGACACCGGCCCCAGGTCACCGGGTCACGTGGGGTCACCGGCCCCAGGTGACCGGGTCACGTGGGGTCACCGGCCCCAGGTGACCGGGTCACGTGGGGTCACCGGCCCCAGGTGACCGGGTCACGTGGGTACACCGGCCCCAGGTCAGCGGGTCACGTGGGGTCACCGGCCCCAGGTGACCGGGTCACGTGGGGTCACCGGCCCCAGGTGACCGGGTCACGTGGGGACCCCGGCCCCAGGTGACCGGGTCACGTGGGGACCCCGGACCCAGGTAACCGGGTCATACCGAGTCCCCGGACCCAGGTCACCGGGTCAGTTCGGGACCCCGGACCCTGGTCGGGTCATGTCACGTCCCATGCCCGGGTCCCCGGGTTGGATTTTTACCCAGGCCCCGGGTCACAGGGTCATGTCGGGTCAACGGCCTGGGTACAAGGGTCTGGTGACCACCCCGACCCCAGGTCCCCGGGTCATGACGGGACACCGGACCAGGTCCCCGAGTCCGGTCGACACCACAGCCCCAGGTCACCGGGTCATGTCGGGACCCAGCCCGGGTCCCCGGGACGGGTTTTTACCCCAGCCGCAGATCACCGGGTCCTGTCGGGTACCCGGGTCGGGTCCCCTGGACAGGTCGGCACCCCGGCCCCGGGTCACGGGGTCATGTCGGGTCGCTGTCCCGGGTACCAGTGTCAGGTGACCACCCCGGCCCCGGGAGACGGAGTCATACCAGGTCCCCGGCCCGGGTCCCCGGGTTGCATCGGGACACCAGCGAAGGACCACCGGGTCCTGTCGGGTCCCCGGCCCGGGTCCCCTGGACAGGTCGTTAACCCGGCCCCAGGTCACCGGGTCATGTCGCGCACCCGGCCTGGTTCCCACGTTCCGGTGACCACCCCGGCACCAGGACCCCGGGTCCCGTGGGGACCCCGGCCCCAGGTGACCGGCTCACGCGGGGTCACCGGCCCCAGGTCAGCGGGTCACGTAGGGTCACCGGCCCCAGGTCAGCGGGTCACGTGGGGACCCCGGCCCCAGGTCAGCGGGTCACGTGGGGACACCGGCCCCAGGTCACCGCGTCAGGTCGGGACCCCGAACCCAGGTCCACGAGTCCGTCGACACCACAGCCCCGGGTCACCGGGTCGTGTCGGGTAACCGGCCTGGTTACCAGGTTCCGATGACCACCCCGGCACCAGGACCCAGGGTCACGTGGGGACACCGGCCCCAGGTGACCGGGTCACGCGGGGTCACCGGCCCCAGGTCAGCGGGTCACGTAGGGTCACCGGCCCCAGGTCAGCGGGTCACGTGGGGACCCCGGCCCCAGGTCAGCGGGTCACGTGGGGACACCGGCCCCAGGTCACCGCGTCAGGTCGGGACCCCGAACCCAGGTCCACGAGTCTGTCGACACCACAGCCCCGGGTCACCGGGTCGTGTCGGGTAACCGGCCTGGTTCCAAGGTTCCGATGACCACCCCGGCACCAGGACCCCGGGTCACGTGGGGACACCGGCCCCAGGTGACCGGGTCACGTGGGGTCACCGGCCCCAGGTCAGCGGGTCACGTGGGGACCCCGGCCCCAGGTCACCGGGTCACGTGGGGTCACCGGCCCCAGGTCAGAGGGTCACGTGGGGACCCCGGACCCAGGTCACCGGGTCATGTCGGGACCCAGCCTGGGTCCACGCGACGGGTTTTTACCCCAGCCGCAGATCACCGGGTCCTGTCGGGTACCCGGGTCGGGTCCCCTGGACAGGTCGGCACCCCGGCCCCGGGTCACGGGGTCATGTCGGGTCGCTGTCCCGGGTACCAGTGTCAGGTGACCACCCCGGCCCCGGGAGACGGAGTCATACCGGGTCCCCGGCCCGGGTCCCCGGGTTGCATCGGGACACCAGCGAAGGACCACCGGGTCCTGTCGGGTCCCCGGCCCGGGTCCCCTGGACAGGTCGTTAACCCGGCCCCATGTCACCGGGTCATGTCGCGCACCCGGCCTGGTTCCCAGGTTCCGGTGACCACCCCGGCACCAGGACCCCGGGTCACGTGGGGACCCCGGACCCAGGTCAGCGGGTCACGTGGGGACACCGGCCCCAGGTCACCGCGTCAGGTCGGGACCCCGAACCCAGGTCCACGAGTCCGTCGACACCACAGCCCCGGGTCACCGGGTCGTGTCGGGTAACCGGCCTGGTTCCAAGGTTCCGATGACCACCCCGGCACCAGGACCCCGGGTCACGTGGGGACACCGGCCCCAGGTGACCGGGTCACGTGGGGACACCGGCCCCAGGTCATCGGGTCACGTGGGGTCACCGGCCCCAGGTGACCGGGTCACGTGGGGTCACCGGCCCCAGGTGACCGGGTCACGTGGGGTCACCGGCCCCAGGTGACCGGGTCACGTGGGGTCACCGGCCCCAGGTGACCGGGTCACGTGGGGTCACCGGCCCCAGGTGTCCTGGTCACGTGGGGTCACCGGCCCCAGGTGACCGGGTCACGTGGGGTCACCGGCCCCAGGTGACCGGGTCACGTGGGGACACCGGCCCCAGGTGACCAGGTCACGTGGGGTCACCGGCCCCAGGTGACCGGGTCACGTGGGGTCACCGGACCCAGGTCAGCGGGTCACGTGGGGACACCGGCCCCAGGTAACCGGGTCATACCGAGTCCCCGGACCCAGGTCACCGGGTCAGTTCGGGACCCCGGACCCAGGTCGGGTCATGTCACGTCCCATGCCCGGGTCCCCGGGTTGGATTTTTACCCAGGCCCCGGGTCACAGGGTCATGTCGGGTCAACGGCCTGGGTACAAGGGTCTGGTGACCACCCCGACCCCAGGTCCCCGGGTCATGACGGGACACCGGACCAGGTCCCCGAGTCCGGTCGACACCACAGCCCCAGGTCACCGGGTCATGTCGGGACCCAGCCCGGGTCCCCGGGACGGGTTTTTACCCCAGCCGCAGATCACCGGGTCCTGTCGGGTACCCGGGTCGGGTCCCCTGGACAGGTCGGCACCCCGGCCCCGGGTCACGGGGTCATGTCGGGTCGCTGTCCCGGGTACCAGTGTCAGGTGACCACCCCGGCCCCGGGAGACGGAGTCATACCGGGTCCCCGGCCCGGGTCCCCGGGTTGCATCGGGACACCAGCGAAGGACCACCGGGTCCTGTCGGGTCCCCGGCCTGGGTCCCCTGGACAGGTCGTTAACCCGGCCCCAGGTCACCGGGTCATGTCGCGCACCCGGCCTGGTTCCCAGGTTCCGGTGACCACCCCGGCACCAGGACCCCGGGTCACGTGGGGACCCCGGACCCAGGTCAGCGGGTCACGTGGGGACACCGGCCCCAGGTCACCGCGTCAGGTCGGGACCCCGAACCCAGGTCCACGAGTCCGTCGACACCACAGCCCCGGGTCACCGGGTCGTGTCGGGTAACCGGCCTGGTTCCAAGGTTCCGATGACCACCCCGGCACCAGGACCCCGGGTCACGTGGGGACACCGGCCCCAGGTGACCGGGTCACATGGGGACACCGGCCCCAGGTCATCGGGTCACGTGGGGTCACCGGCCCCAGGTGACCGGGTCACGTGGGGTCACCGGCCCCAGGTGACCGGGTCACGTGGGGTCACCGGCCCCAGGTGACCGGGTCACGTGGGGTCACCGGCCCCAGGTGACCGGGTCACGTGGGGTCACCGGCCCCAGGTGACCGGGTCACGTGGGGACACCGGCCCCAGGTGACCGGGTCACGTGGGGTCACCGGCCCCAGGTGACCGGGTCACGTGGGGTCACCGGCCCCAGGTGTCCTGGTCACGTGGGGTCACCGGCCCCAGGTGACCGGGTCACGTGGGGTCACCGGCCCCAGGTGACCGGGTCACGTGGGGACACCGGCCCCAGGTGACCAGGTCACGTGGGGTCACCGTCCCCAGGTGACCGGGTCACGTGGGGTCACCGGACCCAGGTCAGCGGGTCACATGGGGACCCCGGCCCCAGGTAACCGGGTCATACCGAGTCCCCGGACCCAGGTCACCGGGTCAGTTCGGGACCCCGGACCCAGGTCGGGTCATGTCACGTCCCATGCCCGGGTCCCCGGGTTGGATTTTTACCCAGGCCCCGGGTCACAGGGTCATGTCGGGTCAACGGCCTGGGTACAAGGGTCTGGTGACCACCCCGACCCCAGGTCCCCGGGTCATGACGGGACACCGGACCAGGTCCCCGAGTCCGGTCGACACCACAGCCCCAGGTCACCGGGTCATGTCGGGACCCAGCCCGGGTCCCCGGGACGGGTTTTTACCCCAGCCGCAGATCACCGGGTCCTGTCGGGTACCCGGGTCGGGTCCCCTGGACAGGTCGGCACCCCGGCCCCGGGTCACGGGGTCATGTCGGGTCGCTGTCCCGGGTACCAGTGTCAGGTGACCACCCCGGCCCCGGGAGACGGAGTCATACCGGGTCCCCGGCCCGGGTCCCCGGGTTGCATCGGGACACCAGCGAAGGACCACCGGGTCCTGTCGGGTCCCCGGCCCGGGTCCCCTGGACAGGTCGTTAACCCGGCCCCAGGTCACCGGGTCATGTCGCGCACCCGGCCTGGTTCCCAGGTTCCGGTGAAAACCCCGGCACCAGGACCCCGGGTCACGTGGGGACCCCGGCCCCAGGTGACCGGGTCACGTGGGGACACCGGCCCCAGGTCACCGCGTCAGGTCGGGACCCCGAACCCAGGTCCACGAGTCCGTCGACACCACAGCCCCGGGTCACCGGGTCGTGTCGGGTAACCGGCCTGGTTCCAAGGTTCCGATGACCACCCCGGCACCAGGACCCCGGGTCACGTGGGGACACCGGCCCCAGGTGACCGGGTCACGTGGGGACACCGGCCCCAGGTCATCGGGTCACGTGGGGTCACCGGCCCCAGGTGACCGGGTCACGTGGGGTCACCGGCCCCAGGTGACCGGGTCACGTGGGGTCACCGGCCCCAGGTGACCGGGTCACGTGGGGTCACCGGCCCCAGGTGACCGGGTCACGTGGGGTCACCGGCCCCAGGTCAGCGGGTCACGTGGGGTCACCGGCCCCAGGTGACCGGGTCACGTGGGGACACCGGCCCCAGGTGACCGGGTCACGTGGGGTCACCGGCCCCAGGTCAGCGGGTCACGTGGGGACACCGGCCCCAGGTGACCGGGTCACGTGGGGTCACCGGCCCCAGGTGACCGGGTCACGTGGGGTCACCGGCCCCAGGTGACCGGGTCACGTGGGTACACCGGCCCCAGGTGACCGGGTCACGTGGGGTCACCGGCCCCAGGTGACCGGGTCACGTGGGGTCACCGGCACCAGGTGACCGGGTCACGTGGGGACACCGGCCCCAGGTGACCGGGTCACGTGGGATCACCGGCCCCAGGTCAGCGGGTCACGTGGGGACACCGGCCCCAGGTAACCAAGGCATGTCGGGACCCAGCCCGGGTCCCCGGGACGGGTTTTTACCCCAGCCGCAGATCACCGGGTCCTGTCGGGTCCCTGGCCCGGGTCCCCTGGACAGGTCGATAACCCGGCCCCAGGTCACCCGGTCATCTCGCGCACCCGGCCTGGTTCCCAGGTTCCGATGACCACCCCGGCACCAGGACCCCGGGTCACGTGGGGACACCGGCCCCAGGTGACCGGGTCACGTGGGGTCACCGGCCCCAGGTCAGCGGGTCACGTGGGGACCCCGGCCCCAGGTGACCGGGTCACGTGGGGACCCCGGACCCAGGTAACCGGGTCATACCGAGTCCCCGGACCCAGGTCACCGGGTCAGTTCGGGACCCCGGACCCAGGTCGGGTCATGTCACGTCCCATGCCCGGGTCCCCGGGTTGGATTTTTACCCAGGCCCCGGGTCACAGGGTCATGTCGGGTCAACGGCCTGGGTACAAGGGTCTGGTGACCACCCCGACCCCAGGTCCCCGGGTCATGACGGGACACCGGACCAGGTCCCCGAGTCCGGTCGACACCACAGCCCCAGGTCACCGGGTCATGTCGGGACCCAGCCCGGGTCCCCGGGACGGGTTTTTACCCCAGCCGCAGATCACCGGGTCCTGTCGGGTACCCGGGTCGGGTCCCCTGGACAGGTCGGCACCCCGGCCCCGGGTCACGGGGTCATGTCGGGTCGCTGTCCCGGGTACCAGTGTCAGGTGACCACCCCGGCCCCGGGAGACGGAGTCATACCGGGTCCCCGGCCCGGGTCCCCGGGTTGCATCGGGACACCAGCGAAGGACCACCGGGTCCTGTCGGGTCCCCGGCCCGGGTCCCCTGGACAGGTCGTTAACCCGGCCCCAGGTCACCGGGTCATGTCGCGCACCCGGCCTGGTTCCCAGGTTCCGGTGACCACCCCGGCACCAGGACCCCGGGTCACGTGGGGACCCCGGACCCAGGTCAGCGGGTCACGTGGGGACACCGGCCCCAGGTCACCGCGTCAGGTCGGGACCCCGAACCCAGGTCCACGAGTCCGTCGACACCACAGCCCCGGGTCACCGGGTCGTGTCGGGTAACCGGCCTGGTTCCAAGGTTCCGATGACCACCCCGGCACCAGGACCCCGGGTCACGTGGGGACACCGGCCCCAGGTGACCGGGTCACGTGGGGACACCGGCCCCAGGTCATCGGGTCACGTGGGGTCACCGGCCCCAGGTGACCGGGTCACGTGGGGTCACCGGCCCCAGGTGACCGGGTCACGTGGGGTCACCGGCCCCAGGTGACCGGGTCACGTGGGGTCACCGGCCCCAGGTGACCGGGTCACGTGGGGTCACCGGCCCCAGGTCAGCGGGTCACGTGGGGTCACCGGCCCCAGGTCAGCGGGTCACGTGGGGACACCGGCCCCAGGTGACCGGGTCACGTGGGGTCACCGGCCCCAGGTGACCGGGTCACGTGGGGTCACCGGCACCAGGTGACCGGGTCACGTGGGGACACCGGCCCCAGGTGACCGGGTCACGTGGGGTCACCGGCCCCAGGTGACCGGGTCACGTGGGGACACCGGCCCCAGGTGACCAAGGCATGTCGGGACCCAGCCCGGGTCCCCGGGACGGGTTTTTACCCCAGCCGCAGATCACCGGGTCCTGTCGTGTCCCCGGCCCGGGTCCCCTGGACAGGTCGATAACCCGGCCCCAGGTCACCCGGTCATCTCGCGCACCCGGCCTGGTTCCCAGGTTCCGATGACCACCCCGGCACCAGGACCCCGGGTCACGTGGGGACACCGGCCCCAGGTGACCGGGTCACGTGGGGTCACCGGCCCCAGGTCAGCGGGTCACGTGGGGACCCCGGCCCCAGGTGACCGGGTCACGTGGGGACCCCGGACCCAGGTAACCGGGTCATACCGAGTCCCCGGACCCAGGTCACCGGGTCAGTTCGGGACCCCGGACCCAGGTCGGGTCATGTCACGTCCCATGCCCGGGTCCCCGGGTTGGATTTTTACCCAGGCCCCGGGTCACAGGGTCATGTCGGGTCAACGGCCTGGGTACAAGGGTCTGGTGACCACCCCGACCCCAGGTCCCCGGGTCATGACGGGACACCGGACCAGGTCCCCGAGTCCGGTCGACACCACAGCCCCAGGTCACCGGGTCATGTCGGGACCCAGCCCGGGTCCCCGGGACGGGTTTTTACCCCAGCCGCAGATCACCGGGTCCTGTCGGGTACCCGGGTCGGGTCCCCTGGACAGGTCGGCACCCCGGCCCCGGGTCACGGGGTCATGTCGGGTCGCTGTCCCGGGTACCAGTGTCAGGTGACCACCCCGGCCCCGGGAGACGGAGTCATACCGGGTCCCCGGCCCGGGTCCCCGGGTTGCATCGGGACACCAGCGAAGGACCACCGGGTCCTGTCGGGTCCCCGGCCCGGGTCCCCTGGACAGGTCGTTAACCCGGCCCCAGGTCACCGGGTCATGTCGCGCACCCGGCCTGGTTCCCAGGTTCCGGTGACCACCCCGGCACCAGGACCCCGGGTCACGTGGGGACCCCGGACCCAGGTCAGCGGGTCACGTGGGGACACCGGCCCCAGGTCACCGCGTCAGGTCGGGACCCCGAACCCAGGTCTACGAGTCCGTCGACACCACAGCCCCGGGTCACCGGGTCGTGTCGGGTAACCGGCCTGGTTCCAAGGTTCCGATGACCACCCCGGCACCAGGACCCCGGGTCACGTGGGGACACCGGCCCCAGGTGACCGGGTCACGTGGGGACACCGGCCCCAGGTCATCGGGTCACGTGGGGTCACCGGCCCCAGGTGACCGGGTCACGTGGGGTCACCGGCCCCAGGTGACCGGGTCACGTGGGGTCACCGGCCCCAGGTGACCGGGTCACGTGGGGTCACCGGCCCCAGGTCAGCGGGTCACGTGGGGTCACCGGCCCCAGGTGACCGGGTCACGTGGGGACACCGGCCCCAGGTAACCGGGTCACGTGGGGACACCGGCCCCAGGTGACCGGGTCACGTGGGGTCACCGGCCCCAGGTGACCGGGTCACGTGGGGTCACCGGCCCCAGGTGACCGGGTCACGTGGGGTCACCGGCCCCAGGTGACCGGGTCACGTGGGTACACCGGCCCCAGGTGACCGGGTCACGTGGGGTCACCGGCCCCAGGTCAGCGGGTCACGTGGGGTCACCGGCACCAGGTGACCGGGTCACGTGGGGACACCGGCCCCAGGTGACCGGGTCACGTGGGGTCACCGGCCCCAGGTCAGCGGGTCACGTGGGGACACCGGCCCCAGGTAACCAAGGCATGTCGGGACCCAGCCCGGGTCCCCGGGACGGGTTTTTACCCCAGCCGCAGATCACCGGGTCCTGTCGGGTACCCGGGTCGGGTCCCCTGGACAGGTCGGCACCCCGGCCCCGGGTCACGGGGTCATGTCGGGTCGCTGTCCCGGGTACCAGTGTCAGGTGACCACCCCGGCCCCGGGAGACGGAGTCATACCGGGTCCCCGGCCCGGGTCCCCGGGTTGCATCGGGACACCAGCGAAGGACCACCGGGTCCTGTCAGGTCCCCGGCCCGGGTCCCCTGGACAGGTCGTTAACCCGGCCCCAGGTCACCGGGTCATGTCGCGCACCCGGCCTGGTTCCCAGGTTCCGGTGACCACCCCGGCACCAGGACCCCGGGTCACGTGGGGACCCCGGCCCCAGGTCAGCGGGTCACGTGGGGACACCGGCCCCAGGTCACCGCGTCAGGTCGGGACCCCGAACCCAGGTCCACGAGTCCGTCGACACCACAGCCCCGGGTCACCGGGTCGTGTCGGGTAACCGGCCTGGTTCCAAGGTTCCGATGACCACCCCGGCACCAGGACCCCGGGTCACGTGGGGACACCGGCCCCAGGTCAGCGGGTCACGTGGGGACACCGGCCCCAGGTCATCGGGTCACGTGGGGTCACCGGCCCAAGGTGACCGGGTCACGTGGGGTCACCGGCCCCAGGTGACCGGGTCACGTGGGGTCACCGGCCCCAGGTGACCGGGTCACGTGGGGTCACCGGCCACAGGTGACCGGGTCACGTTGGGTCACCGGCCCCAGGTGACCGGGTCACGTGGGGTCACCGGCCCCAGGTGACCGGGTCACGTGGGGTCACCGGCCCCAGGTGACCGGGTCACGTGGGGTCACCGGCCCCAGGTGTTCGGGTCACGTGGGGTCACCGGCCCCAGGTGACCGGGTCACGTTGGGTCACCGGCCCCAGGTGACCGGGTCACGTGGGGACACCGGCCCCAGGTGACCGGGTCACGTGGGGTCACCGGCCCCAGGTGACCGGGTCACGTGGGGTCACCGGCCCTAGGTGACCTGGTCACGTGGGGACACCGGCCCCAGGTGACCGGGTCACGTGGGGTCACCGGCCCCAGGTGACCGGGTCACGTGGGGACACCGGCCCCAGGTGACCGGGTCACGTGGGGACCCCGGACCCAGGTAACCGGGTCATACCGAGTCCCCGGACCCAGGTCACCGGGTCAGTTCGGGACCCCGGACCCAGGTCGGGTCATGTCACGTCCCATGCCCGGGTCCCCGGGTTGGATTTTTACCCAGGCCCCGGGTCACAGGGTCATGTCGGGTCAACGGCCTGGGTACAAGGGTCTGGTGACCACCCCGACCCCAGGTCCCCGGGTCATGACGGGACACCGGACCAGGTCCCCGAGTCCGGTCGACACCACAGCCCCAGGTCACCGGGTCATGTCGGGACCCAGCCCGGGTCCCCGGGACGGGTTTTTACCCCAGCCGCAGATCACCGGGTCCTGTCGGGTACCCAGGTCGGGTCCCCTGGACAGGTCGGCACCCCGGCCCCGGGTCACGGGGTCATGTCGGGTCGCTGTCCCGGGTACCAGTGTCAGGTGACCACCCCGGCCCCGGGAGACGGAGTCATACCGGGTCCCCGGCCCGGGTCCCCGGGTTGCATCGGGACACCAGCGAAGGACCACCGGGTCCTGTCGGGTCCCCGGCCCGGGTCCCCTGGACAGGTCGTTAACCCGGCCCCAGGTCACCGGGTCATGTCGCGCACCCGGCCTGGTTCCCAGGTTCCGGTGACCACCCCGGCACCAGGACCCCGGGTCACGTGGGGACCCCGGACCCAGGTCAGCGGGTCACGTGGGGACACCGGCCCCAGGTCACCGCGTCAGGTCGGGACCCCGAACCCAGGTCCACGAGTCCGTCGACACCACAGCCCCGGGTCACCGGGTCGTGTCGGGTAACCGGCCTGGTTCCAAGGTTCCGATGACCACCCCGGCACCAGGACCCCGGGTCACGTGGGGACACCGGCCGCAGGTGACCGGGTCACGTGGGGTCACCGGCCCCAGGTGACCGGGTCACGTGGGGTCACCGGCCCCAGGTCAGCGGGTCACGTGGGGTCACTGGCCCCAGGTGTTCGGGTCACGTGGGGTCACCGGCCCCAGGTGACCGGGTCACGTGGGGTCACCGGCCCCAGGTGACCGGGTCACGTGGGGACACCGGCCCCAGGTGACCGGGTCACGTGGGGTCACCGGCCCCAGGTGACCGGGTCACGTGGGGTCACCGGCCCCAGGTCAGCGGGTCACGTGGGGACACCGGCCCCAGGTGACCGGGTCACGTGGGGTCACCGGCCCCAGGTGACCGGGTCACGTGGGGACACCGGCCCCAGGTGACCGGGTCACGTGGGGACCCCGGCCCCAGGTGACCGGGTCACGTGGGGACCCCGGACCCAGGTAACCGGGTCATACCGAGTCCCCGGACCCAGGTCACCGGGTCAGTTCGGGACCCCGGACCCAGGTCGGGTCATGTCACGTCCCATGCCCGGGTCCCCGGGTTGGATTTTTACCCAGGCCCCGGGTCACAGGGTCATGTCGGGTCAACGGCCTGGGTACAAGGGTCTGGTGACCACCCCGACCCCAGGTCCCCGGGTCATGACGGGACACCGGACCAGGTCCCCGAGTCCGGTCGACACCACAGCCCCAGGTCACCGGGTCATGTCGGGACCCAGCCCGGGTCCCCGGGACGGGTTTTTACCCCAGCCGCAGATCACCGGGTCCTGTCGGGTACCCGGGTCGGGTCCCCTGGACAGGTCGGCACCCCGGCCCCGGGTCACGGGGTCATGTCGGGTCGCTGTCCCGGGTACCAGTGTCAGGTGACCACCCCGGCCCCGGGAGACGGAGTCATACCGGGTCCCCGGCCCGGGTCCCCGGGTTGCATCGGGACACCAGCGAAGGACCACCGGGTCCTGTCGGGTCCCCGGCCCGGGTCCCCTGGACAGGTCGTTAACCCGGCCCCAGGTCACCGGGTCATGTCGCGCACCCGGCCTGGTTCCCAGGTTCCGGTGACCACCCTGGCACCAGGACCCCGGGTCACGTGGGGACCCCGGACCCAGGTCAGCGGGTCACGTGGGGACACCGGCCCCAGGTCACCGCGTCAGGTCGGGACCCCGAACCCAGGTCCACGAGTCCGTCGACACCACAGCCCCGGGTCACCGGGTCGTGTCGGGTAACCGGCCTGGTTCCAAGGTTCCGAT
The DNA here is from genome assembly GCA_951411735.1 of Somateria mollissima. Classification (NCBI taxonomy): domain Eukaryota; kingdom Metazoa; phylum Chordata; class Aves; order Anseriformes; family Anatidae; genus Somateria; species Somateria mollissima. The sequence continues at coordinate 1,375,923 of CATOCB010000075.1, forward strand.
GACCACCCCGGCACCAGGACCCCGGGTCACGTGGGGACACCGGCCGCAGGTGACCGGGTCACGTGGGGACACCGGCCCCAGGTCATCGGGTCACGTGGGGTCACCGGCCCCAGGTGACCGGGTCACGTGGGGTCACCGGCCCCAGGTGACCGGGTCACGTGGGGTCACCGGCCCCAGGTGACCGGGTCACGTGGGGTCACCGGCCCCAGGTCACCGGGTCACGTGGGGTCACCGGCCCCAGGTTACCGGGTCACGTGGGGACACCGGCCCCAGGTGACCGGGTCACGTGGGGTCACCGGCCCCAGGTCACCGGGTCACGTGGGGACACCGGCCCCAGGTCACCGGGTCACGTGGGGTCACCGGCCCCAGGTGACCGGGTCACGTGGGGTCACCGGCCCCAGGTGACCGGGTCACGTGGGGTCACCGGCCCCAGGTGACCGGGTCACGTGGGTACACCGGCCCCAGGTGACCGGGTCACGTGGGGTCACCGGCCCCAGGTGACCGGGTCACGTGGGGTCACCGGCACCAGGTGACCGGGTCACGTGGTGTCACCGGCCCCAGGTCAGCGGGTCACGTGGGGACCCCGGCCCCAGGTGACCGGGTCACGTGGGGACCCCGGACCCAGGTAACCGGGTCATACCGAGTCCCCGGACCCAGGTCACCGGGTCAGTTCGGGACCCCGGACCCAGGTCGGGTCATGTCACGTCCCATGCCCGGGTCCCCGGGTTGGATTTTTACCCAGGCCCCGGGTCACAGGGTCATGTCGGGTCAACGGCCTGGGTACAAGTGTCTGGTGACCAACCCGACCCCAGGTCCCCGGGTCATGACGGGACACCGGACCAGGTCCCCGAGTCCGGTCGACACCACAGCCCCAGGTCACCGGGTCATGTCGGGACCCAGCCCGGGTCCCCGGGACGGGTTTTTACCCCAGCCGCAGATCACCGGGTCCTGTCGGGTACCCGGGTCGGGTCCCCTGGACAGGTCGGCACCCCGGCCCCGGGTCACGGGGTCATGTCGGGTCGCTGTCCCGGGTACCAGTGTCAGGTGACCACCCCGGCCCCGGGAGACGGAGTCATACCGGGTCCCCGGCCCGGGTCCCCGGGTTGCATCGGGACACCAGCGAAGGACCACCGGGTCCTGTCGGGTCCCCGGCCCGGGTCCCCTGGACAGGTCGTTAACCCGGCCCCAGGTCACAGGGTCATGTCGCGCACCCGGCCTGGTTCCCAGGTTCCGGTGACCACCCCGGCACCAGGACCCCGGGTCACGTGGGGACCCCGGACCCAGGTCAGCGGGTCACGTGGGGACACCGGCCCCAGGTCATCGGGTCACGTGGGGTCACCGGCCCCAGGTCAGCGGGTCACGTGGGGTCACCGGCCCCAGGTGACCGGGTCACGTGGGGTCACCGGCCCCAGGTGACCGGGTCACGTGGGTACACCGGCCCCAGGTGACCGGGTCACGTGGGGTCACCGGCCCCAGGTGACCGGGTCACGTGGGGTCACCGGCCCCAGGTGACCGGGTCACGTGGGGACACCGGCCCCAGGTGACCGGGTCACGTGGGGTCACCGGCCCCAGGTCAGCGGGTCACGTGGGGACACCGGCCCCAGGTAACCAAGGCATGTCGGGACCCAGCCCGGGTCCCCGGGACGTGTTTTTACCCCAGCCGCAGATCACCGGGTCCTGTCGGGTCCCCGGCCCGGGTCCCCTGGACAGGTCGATAACCCGGCCCCAGGTCACCCGGTCATCTCGCGCACCCGGCCTGGTTCCCAGGTTCCGATGACCACCCCGGCACCAGGACCCCGGGTCACGTGGGGACACCGGCCCCAGGTGACCGGGTCACGTGGGGTCACCGGCCCCAGGTCAGCGGGTCACGTGGGGACCCCGGCCCCAGGTGACCGGGTCACGTGGGGACCCCGGACCCAGGTAACCGGGTCATACCGAGTCCCCGGACCCAGGTCACCGGGTCAGTTCGGGACCCCGGACCCAGGTCGGGTCATGTCACGTCCCATGCCCGGGTCCCCGGGTTGGATTTTTACCCAGGCCCCGGGTCACAGGGTCATGTCGGGTCAACGGCCTGGGTACAAGGGTCTGGTGACCACCCCGACCCCAGGTCCCCGGGTCATGACGGGACACCGGACCAGGTCCCCGAGTCCGGTCGACACCACAGCCCCAGGTCACCGGGT